>OX465285.1:88465974-90865974 GCA_949987705.1 Thereva unica
AAAGGTTACTTTGGAGTTTGCCAGGATGACTGCGACATGAGCAAATTCAACTTTGGAAAAGGGGCATTGGTCATTGAACCATTAGTGAATCTTAGCTCGATCTCGTGAATTTCTCTTTAAGGGTGATACCATGGAATCAACTACTGCTCTGCATTGAAAGCAAAATCAATCTAATGGGGTTGGGGAAATGCAACTCCAAATCAATTATTTTCCTAAGCGCGATTGTGTACATGAACAACTGTTGTGTCACACACCAGAATATGAGCGGACTGCTTACCTGACATATGACTCAGGATGATCCTTAACTCCGATCAAGTGATCAGAGCAAAGATTGGGAATCATTCTTGGTCCTACCAATCGGAAAGGGGAGGAGGAGACGATTAACTTTAAATTAAAGTAAAGCAGAAGTATAACCATCAGCAAAATTGCGAAATCGGTCGGAAGAAATAGAAAGCAGGTCGATTATAAAATATTATTTAAAAGGCAGGTGATAAAATGGCAAAAGTTTTATGGATTAAGATTCAACACCCCAAACCAAGACTGCCTTGATCAAGCGGCAGGAGAGAAAAGCCTCAATCCAATTCTTTAAGAAAATGTGCTGTTTGTGATTTGAAACCATATCATTTCGTTCAAAATATTGGTTTCGCGGTATTTTTTATTATTATTAGACAAATGCTCCAAGGTATTCATTCTTATTCAGAAATTGTTTTTGAGCCTTGAAATAGCATAATTCATGTTTTTCTTTTTAAAGTCGAAAATGTCTTCAAAATTCTCAGAAATGTTTATGTTTTCTTAAAACATAAGATTAAAGTTGATAAAGGTTAAAGATATTTTACATGAAATGTGGGTAGTAAAATATGAACTTTGTATTATCTTATTAATCTATATGTATAGTATTTATTTACTTTGTTTTCACCTACACAAAATGCATACAATTTAAGAAGTGCTTGTCTACTTCATTGGTTTTTCCCTTAATTTGATTGTATTACTGAAGCCTCATTCTTGATTATATGTAGCTGTTTATAACTGCATTATCCTTCGTCTAAAATTTTAATTATCGTGATATTTTCTTCCCACATCAATTAGTTTCACTTCAGAATTTCGCCGGAATCCCATCTGTTTATGAACTCGAACGTGGGATGTTCACAGTTCACCTCCTGAACAGGACTCTGCAATTTGTTATTCACCCACCGAAAATTTTATTCTTTCCAGTCGTGCAAGTTTAATTTAAATGTTTCAGTTAACATTTCGCACATATTCCACACAATTAAAACAAAAATCATAAAATCAAAGGGAGAATTTCATATTTTATTTTTATTTTTTAGTCAAGCTCAATTTCTTGCTTTAAATAGAAACTAGAGAACTGCACTTCTGGGCTACTGAGCAACTAAAGAGAAATTCCCCAGTTAATGTAAAAGATATGAAACCAGGTAAATTTTGGGGTCCCCTCTAGAGATTAGTCCCAATGGCAAATATCACAGAAGGGTTTTATCCAGCTTTTATCCAACATGAAAGTCAATAGAATCCCGGACTGCGAAAGATTCCCCCTGGTCGAACCGAGAGGAGAGAGAGTTCACCGAAAAAAAAAACACACGATGATGGAAGGCAAAATATATATGTAGTCCGCCTCGTCGCTATTAACCGTAATCACTGGACCAACATTTAATTTGATCCCTAAAGGCTGAGAGAGGAGAGCATAGTCAAAGAATTAACGATCTATGACTTCATGTCAAAGTTTACCCATTTACTGTAAAATGGCGGAACCGAGAGCAAAATGAGAGTAAAATAAGTCCGCCAATTAGTGTCTTTCTGTCTTTTGATGATTACAAGCCCTCGGCTTTCAGAAGTTTCCACCCCAAACCCGGCTTGAAAGAGCATAACTAAGGAGCAAACCAGCATCCTTGCAAGAGGAGCCAAAGGCAAAATTGTCGGAGTTACGAAAAAAAAGGCTTCTGCTCTCTTTTTTTTACCATCGTTACACAAATTCCTACCCCTTCCCTAATCAAAAAGAAAAATTCAGTGAAAAAAGTTTCACTGTGCACCCCCATCCTGTACCCCTGGCTCGATACGCCGCCATGACGCCCTCCCCTCCACTGTACCCCACCAAAGCCCCATTTCCTTCCGCTGGTCTTTCATCAGCCGTCTGCCTAGTGGCCTCTAATGAAAATAAATTTTCCAGTGGTGGGGGGGGATGTTGGGGGTCCTGAGACTGCCTGAAGAAATCTCAAATGGAAGTAAGCATAACAACGAGGTGGACCGACTGTTGTGGGGGGGGGGGGGTCCGTTATAAAGTTACAATGCCAGAGTTTTACTAAAAATAATAAAAAAAGGAGAAAAATATAAAAAAAGTGAAAAGCACTTTAAACTTTTCGGATTTTACTTGGCCTCAGGCCGGGAGATTTTTCAAACTCAATTTGCATTATTTCCCTGACTTTGTAGTGCTTTGGCTATGCAATTTCAAAAATCCTGGTGTGAGGGAGGTCGGGGCTCGGGGACGTAGGGTCAGGTTTTTGCACAAACACCTACTACCTGTATCCTTGAGAGCAGCAGCTCGGCTCCGCGGCTATACCAACTCCTTGCTTACTTCTGAGCTTAAGCAAAGCTTTGTTTTATTGAAGATGAGATTTAAGGGGAATACTGTTAATGCAGGTGCAGGAGTATATTGGGTCGCTTTATGGCTGCGTTTATTTCATAGCCTTTACTTTACGGGGGCTGCTGCTGCTGCCTTCAGCTAAATTGCGAATGAACGACAAAAAGGGTAATATTAGGGTTAAGAGTGGATGGAAAGTGGCGATTTCTTGAGCTCTTCTGCGGGAGCTTGAGTGGATTATTTTGTGGGACACGTTATTTGGTTAATTTAACCGATTGCTTTTTAATTTTTCATTTGATACTGGATTTAATTAGCTTTTACTATTGAAAATCACTTGTTCGCTAGAAAGCTTTTAGAAAAGAAAAATAAGTTGCAACCAACTCCGCCAGTCATTTATTTATGTTTTCTTTATAAGCCTAGGGACACTCAATAGAAAGCTCATGGAAAATGTCGAATCTACGCTAATACTAGAGCACAGCGAGTGCAACTTTAGACCAAAAAGTCTTACTGGCGAACTTCTTACTGAACTGGATTGAGAATTTCCTAATTGAACATGCCCAATGCAAGTGTCTTTGCCAGTCGGTCCCCCAACATAGTACTAACCATGACCAGTGCTGCTTGATCTGCACAATCAAACGAGAACGGGTATACTGAGTACGCTAATGGCGCCAACATAATTGCCCGATTTCTGCGTCCTATACAATTTCTTGAAGCTCCAATTTTGCTTCCTTAACCTAGAAAAAGTGGGAATGTATTGTGATTCGTTTGGACTATTCCGTGAGTCTTTTATTGATATGTGCATGTAGCCGGCTGCATTTGGAAAAGTAGGAATTTTAATCAGGCGTAATTTTTGGGCAAAATTGAACCGTCACCTCTCCATGGTGCCAACTGGATAGCTAACTAACGACGGTAGTAGCGAGAGTACCGGTGACGGGCTGGCAACCTGTCTGGCATTACCACATTACTACGAGACCTACAACAGAACCTCGGATAGAATTGACCACGTCTCCAAGCCCGTCAGAGTGCCCGTCCGTCTTATTGACTCATTGAATCATCCTAGAATATAACAATTAATACAAGACTAGCTGACTTGAGTCACTCCAGTTTAGAGTTTCACCTATAAATAGGACAACTCGAGTCTTTCTCCCGGACCGTTTATAACCCTTTTACCCTCATATTTCTTCTAGTTCCCGTAGAGTACAAAAGTTCAAAGAAGGAAGCAAATCCTGCTTTCAAGGATTAACCTATTATAAAGGCAGTTCGGTTGCGTAAACCACACAAGCTTCCAGCAGCAGACGGCATTTATCGCATATTACTGATGCTCTGATCACCACTCCTTGCAGGGAACTAGACCCGCCAAAATGAGGAGCCAACTGAAACGAGTTTTCTCGAGACCCAAGTCAAAGGGGGCCCGATAATAGACTGTTACCCGAAAATTTATTTTATTTTTTTTTTTTTTTTGTGATACGATGAAGCTTAGGAGTCACCCTTTGTACTACTAGTCCGTCATGTCGTTCGAGTCATGGTGCAATGTATAGTAGTAAGCTTGATCTGAAGGATAGAATAGAAAGGATAGGTTAGGGGTCTGGGGGTGCATGAGTAGGTGTCGATGAACCTTGCGTTTGAACTCAGAGATGTTATATGAGCTCGGAAACACCGACTGCGGAAGAGAGTTCCACAACCGAGTTGTTCTATTTATAAACGAACAGCTAAACTTAAAGGGCCCCAAAGTTATTTTTGTCTCAGGCCCCGCAAAGTTATATGACGGACCTGCAGGCAACAGGCTAAATACTATTGTTATGATATATACATAGTTAATTTGGAAGAAGAGGTGCTATAAACCTGAGAATGAAGCAGCTACTTCTTAGCTTCATCATTTAGTATGGCGACGTAGTAGCCTCACCTTTGGCTAAACCTCTGCGCAAACTTTTTGCTCTATCATACTCCTCCGGAATTTACCCAGACTCCTGGAAACTTGCCATGTTCAGCCCATACCGAAAAAAGGTGATTCCAGCCTTCCCTCCAATTACCGCCCAATAGCAATTACTTCTATTCTCTCGAAAACCATGGAGACGATAAATCAACAAAAAGCTTATGGGATATCTAGAATCCAACCTACTCATAAACGACAGACAGTATGGCTTCCGACAAAAAAGATCCACTGGCGATCTTTTAGTCTGTCTTACGGAACACCTCAGCCGTAGTCTGCATGGATCCGGTGAGTCTAGTCTGGTTGCTCTAGATATCTCCAAGGCTTTCGATAGAGTTTGGCACTCAGCCCTGTTAGCTAAACTCAAAGCTATTGGAGTTGACTCACTTCTACAGAAGTGGATCGAGAGTTTCCTTTCCGGCCGTTCAATCAAAGTATTGGATGGCGTCAAATCAGCATCTCACCCGATCTCTGCAGGGGTCCCCAGGGGTCAATTTTATCACCGGCCCTTTTTCTCATCTTTATAATTTACCTTCTTTCAATCCCCTCCAACCCACTTCTCAGCTTCGCTGATGACGGTACTCTACGTTACTCGTACAGCGTCGATACAAGACAGACTCATGCCAGATCCTGTCTTGATGATCGCGAACTAATGTCCAAGTCGATTAATAACGACATTAAGCTAATTCTAGAGTGGGGAAAGAAGAATTGTGTTGAATTCAACTCCACCAAAACCAAGTACTGTCTTATCTCAAAAAAGAAGTTCAACACCTCACCATCCTTGACAGTGGATGACGTTGAACTAAAGGCCGACCCATCCCTACACATCTTAGGCGTGACATTAGCCAAAGACTTGCGATGGAATGACCACATATTCCAAATCGCCAAACAAGCAACCCAGTGCTTGGGATTTCTTAAGAGGTGCAAGTTCCTCCTCCAGCCATCGGCCCGTGCTGTTATTTATAAATCCTACATTCGGCCTCTTCTCGAATATAACTCCCTCGTTTGGGGCGGCGCCCCAATAACCACCTTGGCATGGTTAGATAAGGTGCAAAAAAGGGCACTCAAGTTAATAGATGACGACACTGCCTGCTCCACCATCGACCCCTTGAGCCACAGTAGGAATGTAGCAGCACTGACAAAATTTTATCGCTACTATCATAGTGAGTGTTCCTCCGAGTTAAACACTCTCCTGCCTCCACGGCAATCTTATACCCGCAACATCAGATTAGCCCACTCGTCTTATTCCCTTCACCTGCAACTACCCCTTTCACGCACTCAACAAGATATGAAATCGTTTGTTAATAGAACAACTAGACTGTGGAATAATCTCTCGCAGTCAGTATTTCCGAGCTCCTACAACATCCAAGAGTTCAAACGCAGGGTTCATCACCACCTTCTTCAATACCCCCCCGTACTTTTTAACCCTTAACCTATATCCCCCACCCCTCCCCCGTACTAAGCTTTTTTTTTTTTTTTATGTGAAAGACTAGAGTCTCAGGAAAGGCCCTTTATACTGTTGACAATCTATTTTCTTCGTATAGAGTGCAATGTCGAACAGCAGCTCTAGTCGGGGAGGAAGGAACCGCCACAACCTTCCCGCCATAGTTTCAGTCCACCTACTCCCAACCATTACTATCGCGACTCTGACATCGGGGCATCGAAGAACAACTCGCTGGAGTGTTATGCCTCCTGAAACGAGTTGAGTCTCATCAACCAACCGATGACATGCGCTTTGGAGGGGAGGGGAAGGGCTAAGGAAGGCTATGACACGATGAATCAGGAATGTAAAGAGGGAAGAAGAAAGAAGGAAAGTTATGTAGGTGGTAAATTTGGGAAAGGCTAGGACCGTGGCACCGCCGGGATTCGAACCCGGGACCTCTGGGATAGCAGTCAGGCGCCTTACCCCTAGACTACCGAGGCCCCCTCTTACTAGCTTACTGCTAGACATTGCACCATGACGTGACAAATGACATGACGGACTAGTAGTACAAAGGGTGACTCCTGAGCTTAGCACTGCCACATAAAAAAAAACACCTAAATGATATTGAATAGACTGGCATACATTTTCAATTTACGAAATCTCAGTTGTATTCAAAAAACTTAGATTCTTTAAAATACAGAAAAGATCACGTAGAATCGAAACTCCTCTAATTATTACCTACAATTTTTACGTAAATTGGACAACCTTAAATAAAATATCTTTAACTTTAATTACTGCTAAAGTAATTACGTGTAAAGATACGTTGCCGTCTCAAAAAAAAACCCCTTCCTTCCTCGAAAAATAAAAGAAAATTCCCTATAAACAATTAAATTTTCCAGAATTTTTTTTTTTTTATTCAGACTTGATCACAAAGTAATTAAATTTGGGTCGTTTTAACAAGAATCAAATGTCGAAGCAATACTGAACAATAAAAGCACTTAAAATTCAAAAGACCATTGGCATAGAAGATAGCCGCCGAGGAGAAAAAAAAAAGTTCATTAAAACTTGATCGACGGATAATCCCAGGAGCTGTTAATAGCCGCCATTTAATCGTGGAGAGCATCCTCCCCAGCCCATCTCCAGGATATCATTATCTGCTTTTAATTGATGTCAGTCGCTTGCCAAATTAATAAATGGACGTCGTCCGGAAATTTATGTTAATGGCAAGCTGAGGACAGTTTGAGGAAACTGAGAGAGCTGAAGAGCATCTTGGGACTTCTTATTCCAAGGATCACAGCGGCGATGGCATAAAAAATTCACATATGTGGCATGTAGGTGTATGTTTGCAGGATAATGCTTAAAATATCCTTAGAGTATAAATTAGGTTTTCGGTGTAGAACGCGAAGGAAATTTAATTGTTTTCATTTTATTTGAAGGGGTGAGGAGAGGGTTTGTTGTAAAATTCATGTCGATCCTGTGTTGAGGGAGACATTTTGTCTATGGTTTTACATGTTTTAAGAGGTTGAGTGAATCTGGCGTGTTGTGAAGGTCATTGAAGGTTGTTTTAAGGGTGGTTTGATGTTGTTCTATATTTGAGTAGATTTTTTTGGTGAAGATACCATTTATAACCAAGACAATGCCCGATGTAGTGACAATGTTGATCTTCCATATTTTTTAAGGAATTTCGAATAACCCCAAGGGTTATCCTATTAAATTCCACAAAGCTTTGTTCCTCTCTATAAGTACTTTTCGACTTCAATGTTTAACCATGTCTGCCTTATTTCTTGCTGCCCTATACGCATCCCTCCTGGGTAAAAAAAATGACCTTACAATGGGCGACCACCGGCCGCTTGAGTTATTAAGGGACATATGATGGCCGTAGAGTCGTTAGCCGTTTTTAGCGGAAGCAGATACGGCCCCGGGACTGCCAGACTTGACGAGTACTGAGCTGTACATACAGATATACGACGGGCGTATAAAGGCCAAGTGCAAAACATTTTCGTTATGTACAATCGGCCTTTGGATTATCATACATAAGGACTATTGATCCATAAGAGAATCAAGCTCGCCAGTCGTTGGTTTGTTATATGTGAACTCGGCGGTGGGTAGTTTAGTGGGAAATTGTGTTACTTAATCGCTTGAAGAAAACAAAACAATTGAAAAAAAAAATAAAATAAATAAAATAAAAATTTTAAACATTTTCGAATTCAAACATATGCGCCCCGGATTTCATGATGTTTTCCGTACAGTCCTGCAAACAACCTTCTGATACCCGGCGCATACACGAGGACTATGTTTAAATCACGACCGATGTTCGCCCGTTGTAAGGCCATTTTTTATTTTTATCCGGGTGGTGGTATTCTTAAGGTCACGCCAAAGCTGTCAGATAATTTTTCATTACGGAGAACTCTGCATTTGGACTTTTTGTATAGGGCTGTACTTGTTACTGGTGACCAACGAATGAGAATGGAACTGGCTTCCTTGGTGTCTATTAAGCCTACGCCACTCCTACGGCTTTCGGTTTCGTTCCTGCCAGAATATAAGAAGATCTCACAGTTTTGGACCGATATGCTCTCTCGCATCGTCCCACTTGGTCTCACCCAGCCCCATAACCTTGATTTCAAACCGGTTTGTCTCGTTAAAGACTTCATCCAGTCGTACATCAGTAAGCAGTGTTCTCACATTTCATGATCCCTTTCGTGCCCTGGTTCGAAAAGTAAAAGTCGATGTCGTGCTGTGCATCCGGTTCCGAGGCATTGTTTCCAAATTCGTAGCTACGGTGTTTTTTATAATAGCGGGTTGCAAACGTCCAGCTTAACTGACTTAAAACTCTGTTTTGAAGCGCAGAGAGTTTGTCATTCTCCCATGAGCTCCTTCCGAAGAAGTATCCCTGAGGACATCGCGGGGAGCTGGGGTTAAGGCTTGGTAACCGAGCTTTTAGGTGTTTGTCTGGAGCCTCTTCTGGGGTTTTGATAGAATGACCCTGCTACTATGAAGGGCTGTGCATCTAGAACACGATTTTGTGTGCAAAGGTCTGCGAAGTAATTTGTAGATGGCACAACCTTTGCCAATAGAAAAAAATTTCCCACAGGCTTTGAGAGTACCAAGCCAACTAATCGTTCATATCAAATCCATACTTTAGCAAGTACGAGCTGCAGTTAACTCAAATCGTCCCCGTGATTGGTCGGTACGGTGTCGTAACACGCTCCTTGATTACATTACTTTTTAAACCAATGAAATCGGTGACTGTCTCCGTCTCCTTCATCTAGAGCAATTCGCAAAAAGACGCCTGAATACCAATAACCAAACTTATTCGTTCCTATATATAATTCAATAGGATTTTCAACACATCTGGTAACAAGTTTTCGCAAATTTCGATGTCATCATTTCACGATGTTGAGCCAACAGCACAAGATGAGGCAAAGACTACTCGCACCTTCGTGAAGGTTTTATGCTAGCTGTAAGCGGGTCTATGTTGCAAATAGAAAATATTCTCACCTTGATCCTCTATAAACCAGGGTACGAAAATGATCACTCATGAGGCATTCGTGAGTGAGCACTTAAAAAATATTCCTCATTATAAAATCACTCTCACTCATGGATGAGTGAAGGAAAGGTTTTAGTCTCGGCTTGTTCTCACTTATAAGTGAGGCTGTGTACATAAACTGCTCATGCCTCATGGGCGAGAGGAGTGAGTTGAATGAGTCACACATGACTGACATTGTTAATTGTTTTAAATAACTTAAAATGTAAACCACTAAATATCTCGATTTTAAACAAAATGAAATTATACCACTATCAAAATTAATACTTCATATATAATTAAAAACGAGAAATTGCCGATTGGTGCTCATTTCAATTTATTTTAGTTAAAACAAGAATTCAATGTGTGTTTTCATGTTGGTGAAAGTTAATGAAAATAGCCTCAATTAGAAATCGATATCCAATAACGTAGAATGATAGATATCATTTAGATATATGTATGTATGTATGTAAGCATTGATGGAATATAAATGCCAAGGCCGATATCGTTAAAAATAAATATTCAGCATTTCTTCTTTTTCTATGATTCAAATTTTAAATAAACATAAAACAATTTCGATTTTCTATTTCTCAGAAACGCTCATTTCACTCATTTAAAAAAAGCCGATAAACAAACAATAAATTTCACGAATTTTTTTTTTTGGAATATACCTAGGATACACAATTCCAGGATACGCTTGGAATAATTTTAAGGATGATGCTAATTTTCGTGAAGATTGCATTGCCTTCGAGGAGAGCCGACCAAACCAAAAAAAAAAATTAAATTGATCTAATTTCCTTATTCAAAAACTCCCAGACAAAGTTCGTAACTTTAAAAGAAATTTCATTTCATGTCCCCATAACCTTGCATTTGTGTTTTTCGCGATTTTAAATGAAGACGAGCAAGGAAAAAAGGAAGGAAGCAAAAAAAAAAAATGATAGAAAATCTACTTACAAACAACAACCATATCTCCATGATCTGAGACAGTTTGAAAGGAGGGCGCCTCAGCCGATACTTCGCAACGATATCTGCCTGTTGTTGATAAATTAACATTTTTTAAAGTAACAACAACATCACTTGAGTTGTGCAGCTGAAACAATAAAGACGAGAGAAGAATATACTATATATGTATGTATGTATTGTATGTAAAGCACAAGGTTACGTTCATACATCATCTCAGGAAGATTAATTAGGGGAGAGTAATAATGTATGCTACTTACATCGACTGATACACCTGGCAGAAGGAAGATTTGCGCTGGAGGCATATCCCTCGGAACATACCGGTAAAATTCATTTCCGTCTTTGTACCACTTTACAGAGTAAAGAGCTTCTCCATCCAGATCGTAATAACATTCTAGAGCCGCTGTACTGCCGCGTACAACATGCTTTGGTATCCTTACTTCAATCAATCGCAGGCTGTGGGTATAGTCTGTAAAAAAATAAAAAAAGAATTTTGAGTAATGACGTCAGTTGAGTAATTGATATTGTGAATCTTTAAATAGCGATAAACAATTTGGAGGATTGGCAAAGTTGAGCTATCTAAACGAGAGAATATAATTTGTTGACAATACACATATTGAACATCGTGATTACCAAAAGTAAGTCAAGTGGTTACTGTGCACAAATTATACAATAACTCGAGTAAAAATAAAACAATGCCTTACAACGGGCGAACAGTGGCCGCTTGGGAGCACATACGGGTTCATGACGGCCTGTAGATATTGGCATACTGACCTGTAGATATTGGCATACGATGGCAAATTTGAACCAAAAAAGAATCTGCACCAAATGTTCTGTTGAATGTGTTTTATAAAAACTTGATCATTTTCGTTGTCTCTTGGAGCATTATACTTATATTTCCACCCAAGATCCGACATCGGATTTCCACGATATCACACCTAAGACCAACTAACCTACCACAGCGAAGTTCAATCAATTTCACACAGATAGCGCCCTCGCCAAAAGCTTCTAAACTCACCCCCAAAAAGTTCACAATAAAGGTTGTGGTCTCGAATAAAACTCACACTTACGGTCGCCACAGCACTTCAACCAGTTTTAGCCAAGAACCTAACCTATAACTAGTCTCATAGCACTTCAACCCCCCAGGTTGAAAGAGCACACTCTCACTTTATCCTCCAGAGTGAAATTTCTGGGTCTCATACAGGATCCTAATTTCAACTGGAAGTCGAACATCAAGGAAAGGGTAAAGAAAGCCTGTATATGTATAGCCTTCTACGCCTGTAAAAAGACGTTTGGCAAGAGATGGGGTCTCAAGCCAAAAATGGTCCTGTTGATGTACGCAGCTATATTACGCCTAATTCTCTTTATGGTTCGCTAGTATGGTGGCCAGCGCGGACAGGACTTATTACGTCATCAAATTGGGAAAGGTCTAGAGGACGGCAACAATAGGGGTAACAGGAGCCATGAGAACATGCCCCACGAAAGCCCTTGCTGTTCTCTAATGTCTACTCCCCCTGATCCTCACATCAAGCATCTACTTTCGTGTAGTGCTCCCAGACTGAAGGAATACGGGGCTTGGACTCTCTCTAAACCCTACGGACCTAGCAATATTTTGAATCTGCTACCAACGGTATGGTCGATACAACCAGAAACTACCTTTCCCTAGATTGATCTTCAGCAAGGACTTCTCCGTCGAAATACCCTCAAGAAGAGAGTGGAGAAAAGAAGAAGTCCTGGAAAAGTTCGATGTACGAATATTTACCTGAGCTGTGCTGAGCTAGATAGGCTTGGTAGTAACCACAACATGACTCTCGTCTGGGTTCCCGGTCATAGAAACATAGAGGGGAACGAGAAAGCCGACTACCTAGTAAAGCAGGGAGTCGCTCTCCGAAGCTCGGATACCGAGATGTTCAGCAACCCAATAGGCGGAGTTACAAACGATATTTTTGACTACCAGATTAGCTGGTTTTAATTTTCAAGCGCTTATTGGGCCTCCGGTCGCACTGGATGCATCCCCTCAGGTACGTATCTACCATGATCTAGTATAGTTTAACGGCTGACCTATCACTTTGCATTCTAAGTATGAGAATTAGGAAAGGTTTACGATGGCATGACCACATATTCCAAATCGCCAAAAAATTTTGGCGACTCGGTTAAGTCTTACGAACTCTTTATTTTATGTCGATGTTGACAGAAGTTAGGTCTACTTCACTTCTATTTTGCTTCTACGTTACTTTTGATTTAGTATAGACATTCAAATTGAGACTCCCCACACACTTATGATCGCGTTGTGACTTGTGACTACTTTAGATTATTGTGGCCTTCTTTTGTTTGTAGGGAGTAGAATTCCCCCAGAAATGATTTCGTATAGATAGCGCTTCCATTACCCCGTTTACATGAGAGCTTGAAGCATACTTCAAGCCGGCTTCAAGCCACATGTAAACGGAGGAAGCTTCACTCAAGTCGATAACAAAAATTTACCTTCTCGACTTGAAAATTTTCCATGTAAACGCCGCTTCAAAGCTTGAGTACTTGAGTTTGACATTTGTGGTTTGCGCGCCATTCAGCACGTATGTACATAAAATCCATAAAATGTCAACTCAAGCTTATAAACATCAACTCAATCTTTCAAGATTTCAAGCGCAGTTGACCATATACGCGCTCGATTTCTTGAATTTTCAAGCTTTGGAGTAATCAAGCTGATCATGTAAACGTAGTATATGTAAAGTGGTTATTAGGTATACGGAACTCCCAAAAAATTTCCGATATTTTTTAGAGTTTTTGGGTGTATCATAGGTTTGAGAGAGGCTTGTCTTAATATATAAAATTAGACTACAAAAATCCTATCCAAATTTTTAAGTGTAATTCAAGTAATCGACAGCATCTGGGATCTTTAAAAGTAATAACTAGGAATCACGAATCCTAAAATAAAAATGTCTATTTGCATTATTTCATTTGATGAGGACATTCCACAAAAACCCTATTTTGGCATGTATAAACGGCGAATAGTTGAATAGCGCCGCGTAAGGACTAATTTTCCTATTATTATAATTATTAGGGAGTTTTTTTCCCCGTTGAACAAAACGGGAACAGCGGAACATCTTAAATACGATTAAAAGTAACGATGGTTTCCCATTTTCCGTTTTCATTGTCTGTAATAAAAATAACATTATCATAACGATAATTATTCCTTGGTACTACTACTATAGTCGCAACAGAGAGCGAGAGGAGAGAGAGAGTATTTAACAAAACTGGCGCTTTACAAAATTGTAAAATCAGACAGGCAGACAGGCATACGACTATGTTGGGGGTGGTGGTTAAGGGTTGAAGGGTAGAAGGATAGAATGGAAATTAAATTTTCGTGTATAATTGCAATATAAATACAAGACATTTGAATGGATTATAATACGAGAGAGAGACAGAAAGGCCCATTTCGCTTTGATTGTGATAAATTACTGTACAATCTAGCCCTTAATTAAGCTGCCACTAATAACTTTCCCATAATTTCAAATACAAATGAAAGGTAAGTGCGTCCTCAATTGGACAAATTGCTTTAATCAAATTAACAAAATTACACCCGTTAGTAGATATTCCCAGCTCGTAAAGGCCAGCCAGGGCAATGTACGCCCTCAAGAGAGATGACGAGGAGGGGGCTGGTGAATGGGCACCCGGTTTTGGTAGTAACAAATTAAAATAATGCTACACCACCCCCAAACCCATCGACATCAAAACGGGCCCATGGGTCGACGGATATATACGTTCGGTATAGTGGGACCGATACCGGAAATCACCATTTGTCACTAATTACCTAAAATAATGTTCGAATGTTGTGTGTATACGTTTTACCTTAACGATGGATATATATGTGATATATCAAAGGTGGGGGGGGGGGTCAAAATCCCCCACCTCATCCACTCCTTAATACACCCCACTCTTCTGTTCTTTACTAGCGCCAGTGAATACATCCGAGAATATCTAGACAGCTTCCTTTTCTCTGTCGAGTTTTTATCGTAAAAGATTGAGATCCCACCGACGTATCCTGTGTGAATAGACACTCATCCTTGAAAACACCATGAACACATCCTGAAAAGTGATTGCGTTCTGCTCAAGGTTCAAAATGCTCTCGTGTGGAAAAGGAAGTTTCAATGGGATAAAGCCCATGAAGAAAATCATTTGATGGAAATGGAAGCAACAAACACAACGGACTCCGCTAGTGCGTGCGGCTGAACGAAACGAAATCCAGTTCCCTCTATACTATACTATACTATACTGTACACGAGTATAAGAGGGAAAATGGCCACAGCCATCACTGGCATTTTGTGTAAGGTGTGGGCATAATAGTCCTGGCGTAGAGCCTAATTAAGATATTTATCTCACTTAAGCTAATGATCGCATAATTTTTTACAATTAGTTTGCGGCTTGTATGTCTTCCAATGAATATAATGGTCATGACGGATGCGAGCAAACTAATTTAATTTACGCCAATGTAGAGATATATAGAGAAAGAGGGCTAGCACACAGGATTTTATAGTTGGAGTATGTATGTGTGTGTGCTTTTCATCCTTGTTTGCCTTTGGTGGATTGTATATTGGGATTGAGGGTATCAAAGTGTACACTGCGAGGTTATTTATGAACTTTTGAAGAAGTTCTTTGCTTTTCAGTCAATTAAAACACCACTCGAATTCTGGGAAATATTTTTAAAAATAGGATTTATTCTTTGAAATTGGAGAGCTTTTCTAGGGAGAAAGGGATATACTACAAATAGGGGATACTACAAGTCATTCTGCAAAAATTTCCCGAGTTAGTAATGGTTGGTGATCACGTTCAAAAGATGCGTGTGGTTTACAAGCTACGTCCCCGCGAGCTGGAGGAGGGCGTGGGTCGTATTTTTCCCTAAAGACTGGAAGAATAGCTCACAAATCTGCCAAAGGACTTTAAGCCACTGGAAAGGGTCATCGACTCTCATATAAGCCTATTGGAACTTGTGATACTACTTTCCCAGGCTTATGTCAAGCTGGGTATCCTATACAACATTCATTGCCGTGGCTAAAAGTGGGCAATGTTTCAGGTATTAACATCTATAAATGGACCCACATCGGGATCGAAAACTCCAAACGCGAGTGTCATTTTACCAAGCGGTCACCCAACTAAGTACTAACCACGTCCAATACTGCTTCAACTATGCAATCAAACGAGAACCGGTCTACTGAGTATGCTAATGGGACATTTTATTGTCACCAAGGTTATTTCCCTTTTTACAAGTTCTATACAATTTTTAAAACAACAATTTTTCGTGTTGCATTTGGAAATGTAGAATTTTTACTAAGGCGTGCCGTGCGGTTTCATGCTAAGTGCGGCCAAGTCTTAGATTTACTCATGCGTTTTAACGCCATGTGTGGCTGTGACGCTGTGTCGCATTTGAGGCAGCCCTGCACTTAACCTTACCTAATGAACTTCGTCCTCAGCATATGATAATATCTCCGAACGCATCCCGGATTTCTATCCCCCTACACGGAGTGAGAAATCATTGTTGTGGGCTAATTTCAAGGCCCATAATATTAATGTGAGCTGTGATACACACTTTTTTATATAAGGAGAAGGAGGAGATGAAGCTAAACCTTGCTTGGGTGTTATATGAGTTCGGGAATACTGACTGTTGGAGGTGGTTCCACAATTGCAATGAACATAAGCTCACGATCATGCAGACAAAGTCTTGCTTTATTTTTAATTACAAGGGGCTGTGATTTTTGGACATTTTTTTCTCGTTCTATTTGATTAATTTATCGCTTGTTTTTTTTTCTTGCTAACATTGATTGCAATAATTAAAATTTGGGTGTAGCACTAACGCTGTTGTTGTTTCATACACCACTTATACATCTTGTCAACGTTAAGTGATAATTGGAGGTCGAACATATAGGAAAATAAAACGTCGTGGTACCAGGGGGGGTTTTTTTCAGACCATTATTTAATGTTTTTTTTTGTTTTCCTCAAAGGAGGTGGGTCAAAATTGCCCCAGGCCCGGCGCAAGAGAAAAGTATCTCAGATTATCGGCTATAATAAGTATTGAATTTCTGTATAGTTGTTATATCCCGTAACTGTGGCTAAGGTGTTAATAATGCCATTTCTTTTTATTCGGGCGAAATGACTAATTAACCCTGTATTTTTGTAACGCCATCACATATCTTCATGAATAAGGTATCAGTGTACGCAGAATACTCCCACCTATCTAAAATTGTAAAAACGACGGGTACCACAGTACCAACTTCCAGAGTTATGAGACGTCAAAGTCAAAATTTTGTTTTTTAAACAAAAATTTCACTTTCAACCACCTTTTTCTCCAAAATATTCATAGTCAACTAATGTTTTTTTTCCCAGAATCAGAAAGCTTGGAGTGTTTCCTATGAATAATGTCCGGACAATTTGTATGCTACGGCCTTTACTTTCGAAGTTATAAGCAATTTAAATGCTAAAACTGGCCTTATTTGGGGGCAACTTTGACCTGAAAATTGCCACTTGGTTTTTTTCGACATAAGCTTAGGAGAAAAGAGTGCTAAAAAAGTACGAAATAACGCCAATTTTAGTATTAAAATTGCTTATATCTTCGAAAATAAAGGCCGTAGCATAAAAATTGTCGGACATTATTCATAGGAAAAACTCCAAGCTTTCTTATTCTGGGAAAAAAAAACATTAGTTGACTATGAATATTTTGGAGAAAAAGGTGGTTGAAAGTGAAATTTTTGTTTAAAAAACAAAATTTTGACTTTGACGTCTCATAACTCTGGAAGTTGGTACTGTGGTACCCGTCGTTTTTACAATCCTTACTAATATTATAAATGCGAAAGTAACTCTGTCTGTCTGTCTGTCTGTCTGTCTGTCTGTCTGTCTGTCTGTCTGTATGTTACGCTTTCACGCCTAAACCGCTGGACCGATTTTGATGAAATTTGCAACAGACATAGTTTAGACCTTGGAGACGGACATAGGCTATTTTTTTTGGAGAAAAAAGGGTTGAAGGGGGTGAAATGGGGTTCAATAAGTTGTAAGGGGATTTATTTTCTTTACTTTTTTTCTATTGTATAAAAAGTAACTGACTGAAAGACAACGCACAACCTAAACCGCTACAGGTAAAGGGCTGAAATTTTTGACAGTGCATCCCTAGCGATTTTTCGAAATTCATCCCCTAAGGGGGTGAAATAGGGTCAACTCAAAACCGCTGGAGCTATAGGGCTGAAATTTTGACAGTGCATCCCTTTAATGACGTGGACATCCACTAAAAAGCGATTTTTCGAAATTCATCCCCTAAGGGGATGAAATGGGTTTTTTCCAAACCGCTGGAGCTATAAAGGCTGTAATTTTGACAGTGCATCCCTATAATGGCGTGGTCAGCCACTATTAAAAAGATTTATCGAAATTCATCCCAAAAGGGAGTGAAATGGGGTTTACCCAAACCGCTGGAGCTATAGGGCTGAAATTTTGACAGTGCATCCCTATAATGGCGTGGACATCCACTATAAAGCGATTTTTCGAAATTCATCCCCTAAGGGGGTGAAATGGGGTTTTTCCAAACCGCTATAGCTATAGGGCTGAAATTTTGACAGTGCATCCCTATAATGGCGTGGACATCCACTATAAAGCGATTTTTCGAAATTCATCCCCTAAGGGGGTGAAATGGGGTTTTTCCAAACCGCTATAGATATAGGGCTGAAATTTTGACAGTGCATCCCTATAATGGCGTGGACATCCACTATAAAGCGATTTTTCGAAATTCATCCCCTAAGGGGGTGAAATGGGGTTTTTCCAAACCGCTATAGCTATAGGGCTGAAATTTTGACAGTGCATCCCTATAATGGCGTGGACATCCACTATAAAGCGATTTTTCGAAATTCATCCCCTAAGGGGGTGAAATGGGGTTTTTCCAAACCGCTATAGATATAGGGCTGAAATTTTGACAGTGCATCCCTATAATGGCGTGGACATCCACTATAAAGCGATTTTTCGAAATTCATCCCCTAAGGGGGTGAAATGGGGTTTTTCCAAACCGCTATAGATATAGGGCTGAAATTTTGACAGTGCATCCCTATAATGGCGTGGACATCCACTATAGAGCGATTTTTCGAAATTCATCCCCTAAGGGGGTGAAATAGGGTTTACCCAAACCGCTAAAGGTATAGGGCTGTAATTTTGACAGTGCATCCCTATAATGGCGTGGTCTTCCACTATTAAAGCGATTTTTCAAAACTCATCCCCTAAGGGAGTGAAATGGGGTTAACCCAAACCGCTGGAGCTATAGGGCTGAAATTTTGACAGTGCATCCCTATAATGATGTGGACATCCACTAAGAAGCGATTTTTCGAAATTCATCCCCTAAGGGGGTGAAATAGGGTTTTTCCAAACCGCTATAGCTATAGGGCTGAAATTTTGACAGTGCATCCCTATAATGGCGTGGACATCCACTATAAAGCGATTTTTCGAAATTCATCCCCTAAGGGGGGGAAATGGGGTTTTTCCAAACCGCTATAGATATAGGGCTGAAATTTTGACAGTGCATCCCTATAATGGCGTGGACATCCACTATAAAGATTTTTCGAAATTCATCCCCTAAGGGGGTGAAATGGGGTTTTTCCAAACCGCTATAGATATAGGGCTGAAATTTTGACAGTGCATTCCTATAATGGCGTGGACATCCACTATACAGCGATTTTTCGAAATTCATGCCCTAAGGGGGTGAAATAGGGTTCACCCAAACCGCTAAAGCTATAGGGCTGTAATTTTGACAGTGCATCCCTATAATGGCGTGGTCTTTCACTATTAAAGCGATTTTTCAAAACTCATCCCCTAAGGGAGTGAAATGGGGTTTACCCAAACCGCTGGAGCTATAGGGCTGAAATTTTGACAGTGCATCCCTATAGTGATGTGGACATTCACTAAGAAGCGATTTTTCGGAATTCATCCCCTAAGGGGGTGAAATGGGGTTTTTCCAAACCGCTAAATTTATAGGGCTGAAATTTTGACAGTGCATCCCTATAATGGCGTGGACATCCACTATAAAGCGATTTTACGAAATTCATCCCCTAAGGGGGTGAAATGGGGTTTTTCCAAACCGCTATAGATATAGGGCTGAAATTTTGACAGTGCATCCCTATAATGGCGTGGACATCCACTATAGAGCGATTTTTCGAAATTCATCCCCTAAGGGGGTGAAATAGGGTTTACCCAAACCGCTGGAGCTATAGGGCTGAAATTTTGACAGTGCGTCCCTTTAATGACGTGGACATCCACTAAGAAGCGATTTTTCGAAATTCATCTTCTAAGTGGGTGAAATGGGGTTAACCCACACCGCTGAAGCTGAAGGGCTTTAATTTTGACCGTGCATCCCTATAATGACGTGGACATCCACTTAGGAGCGATTTTTCGAAATTAATCCCCTAAGGGGGTGAAATAGGGTTTACTCAAACCGCTGGAGCTATAGGGCTGAAATTTTGACAGTGCGTCCCTTTAATGACGTGGACATCCACTAAGAAGCGATTTTTCGAAATTCATCCCCTAAGTGGGTTAAATGGGGTTAACCCAAACCGCTGGAGCTGAAGGGCTTTAATTTTGACAGTGCACCTCTGTAATGACGTGGACATTCACTAAGAAGCAATTTTTCGAAATTCATTCCCTAACGCAGTGAAATGGGGGACATAAACATGCCAATCTCTGCTTCAAATTTTGCAGATTTGTTGAGCAGAGGTGATATACGCAGCAATTTGTTTACCATATTTATTAAAAATATGCACTATAATAAACCCTTTTAGGGATAATGAGCTGACTTTTTTGTTTTTTTTTTTTTTTTTTAAGGAAAACATTGCACATAATAAACAGTTTTTATTTAAAGGCGTTGCAAGGCACGCGGGTTTTATGCTAGTTTTAGATAGGTGGGAGTATTCTGCGTACACTGATACCTTATTCATGAAGATATGTGATGGCGTTACAAAAATACAGGGTTAATTAGTCATTTCGCCCGAATAAAAAGAAATAGCATTATTAACACCTTAGCCACAGTTACGGGATATAACAACTATACAGAAATTCAATACTTATTATAGCCGATAATCTGAGATACTTTTCTTTTGCGCCGGGCCTGGGGTAATTTTGTATGGGCTGTGACCCACCTCCTTTAATGTTAATATCACATAATTTCCATTAGGTAAGAATTTTTCAAATTATTGAGAGACTGTAGTACAAATTTGGCAGAGTGCGAGATCAAAAGTTAGACTTATAGTCTTGTATTCTAATGTTGATTCGAGACTAGCATTAGAAATTGTAACCTTTTAGCTGTGTTCGAAAGGAAAGTGCATTGCAGAATTGTTGGCCTTGTATGTGTATTCCAACAATTTTCTAAATGCAAATAGAGCAAGTCTCCAAGTTTATCTAATACCAAACTTTAGGTATATTGATGAGCTTGTTATTCTACATACTTTGGATAGAGTCCGCACCATTAAAGAAGGAAAATGAGCACGTATGTTTTGAAAATATAAATAAGTCGGCAATTTGCGTTTTAAAAGAAACAGAGTGACCTGACGTTACTCGCTTCTAAAAATTTGAGACTCTCACAACAGCGGAAACAGAGATTTTGAGATTCCCTTCTCTTATAGCGTGGCCTCTAACCGTCTTTTCATGTAAAAAAATAGAGCTCAGAGGTAAAGCCCCTTGGTTTTGTCTTCGATTCTGTTCATTGAGTCAGACAGCAAACTTTAGTTTGAAGATCATAAAGAGAAAAGTGAAAGAGCTGACAACGCCAACATGGGGTTATGTTCCATCTACTTTCGTCCAAGACTACTACGATAGAAAGTTGACTTTGATGCTCGAAGAGGAGATCGATTCCTCGGTTATTATTCTTGATGGTAGAAGAAAGCTTAAGAATAAAGGAAAGACACTGACCGGATTCGACCCACGAACCTTTGGAATGGTAGTCCTGTTACATTATCTGCTTAGACTAGCGCAACCGAAGTTAAAGCCTCAGATCGATCTCCTAGATTTCCCAAAACACATCGAAAACAATTACTTTCCAATAAATAACATAATCTATGCTATCAAAATCAATCTAAACCCCAAAAACGTCTCCAAACTTGTTCAACATTGTAATAAAATTGTGAATTTGTTTAATGGCCGCCCATCAACAACCCTTAAACACTCTCTTTTCACATAGTTAAAATTAAGAAATAAACTCGCAATCTTGCATCGCATAAATCCTTTTCCGAAAGAGAGATCTGCCATTAATAATCTTCCATTAAACTCACCAGTCTCGGGGCAATATCTCCGAAGGGCAATAATGTTCGACCATGGCTATATGAACACTTAATAACTAACCACCCTGCATAGCCCCCGTTCCGTCGATCCATGAGCCCCCGGTACGTCTAATTCCCGCTGCCCCCGTTTCAGTTCTCTCTCTCTCTATTAAATTTTCAGTAAACCAGCAATCCTGATAGGACCGCTCTACCGCGTCGCCCGCGCTGCGCCCCACTACACAGGGTATCTTAACTTGGTTGACCCAGATTTGGTGTAGGTTTTACGATAGAGGGCGAAAGTTAAAAGAAAAATTGCGGTTTTCACCAGGGCCACCCACTCATAAAATACTCACCTGCCCGCAGTGTGATCACCTTATATCTCCTGCGTTGTTCTTATGCCAACAATATTGAGCTATCAATCCTTAAGGGAAGTAATAAAGCCCTTTCAGACGGAATAAATCACAGCTTGTCTTCGTCCATAAATACGGCATACCACCTCACAAATCGGTAGTTAAAGGTCGTTAAAGCACAGTTGAGTGATTGCAGTTGCACGTCTTGTAGAAGTAAAGAGAAGACACGGCCGCCCTCGGCCCTATGTCTCTAGATAGAATATAGAGAGGAATAAGCGGGAATATCTCCTAGCCTCCCTCTATGTGCTACCGGGGTTTTACCTGCGATATATAGTATATATGTGTGTAATTCACAATGTTACTCCTCCTCTCCCCTAGGTAGACTGTGTGTAAGCTAGCGCCGATGGTGGTGGCGTAGTCAGACAAAAGTATTTTTATCCGTGAAAACGTTCCTCCTGGATTCCGAGGCTCCCGGAATGAATGAGAAAGGATTACACAATTTGCGCAAAGTGGATTGTCTCGTTATTCATGGGAATTGTTTAATTTTTCTTCGAAATCCTATCTACGGCATTTAACTCAGTGACTACCCCGGAACGTCGCCCTAGTCACCCATCTACCAACCACCTAGAGAATGGCGGGTAGTTGGGCCAATGAATGCGCGGCGGCTTTGGGGTTGGCAAGCGCCACTCATCTGTGCATAGTGTAGGCGTATAGTGATTTTCTATAGACGTCTGTTGTCACAGGATTCTAGGATAACATTGATACGAGAGAATACCGCGAGTTATATCCACACATACTCTCCACTCTACTCTGCTTCCTCGTCGATCAAGGACGTAGGGTATATAGATGATAAAAAACACAACTTCCAGAACGATGCTATATAGTCAATAAATGGCATTTGGGTGGGGGGAGGGGATGAGAAAATAGAAAGAAAGAAGCAAAAATTATGTTACCCTCATCCCGCTGGCTTTTGCTCTCCCACCCCATGCCATTCAGCCGCAGAAGAAGAAGCTGTGGGAAAACATTGGATAGAGCCACGGAAGATAAAATTGATATATGGAGACATCGTCGAGTGTCAAAATGAATTACTCAAATTCATTGGAGTAATTGGCTTCTGATAGCATTAGCCGGTTAATAAAGAGCGCCAGTGAGAGCAGATGACATGGGGCTGTAATGTGGTGCTGATAACAGATGACATATGACCGACCGACAAGGGACGGTAGTACTGGATGCTTTCCGTGAAATTGGAACCCGAAGAGGGTTCCAGCCACTCATCAGATCCTTCATATCCGACATTTCTCCCTAATCCCTAATACAAAAACAAAAAATATATATATCTATATACATAGTACTCGTATATATACATTTCTAACAGGAAAATATGCGCCTCGTATCGACAAGATAATAAACAATTTTTACAGGAAAAATAGAAAATTAAGTAGACGTGAGAAATTCGACATTGCTTAATGGATTAATGCATGTTGAGGGATGCCAGCACATTTCTGTGGATGCCAATATTGTATATAGGAGGTTGTGATGTCTATGGCTGTTAATTTAATAGAACGAATGTTTTATTAATGCCTTTTGGTTATTTTCGGTTGAAGTCGGATGATTTAATAATTTTTGTAATCATAATTGAAACAGTAGCATATGACAGTGATGTATTATTAATGTTAATACGAAGGTTTCGATGGTTAACAGGGTATGAGAATGTCAGTAGGAATTTGTGTATGGTATTAGCATAATGCATATTAGGCTATGGGGAAAATGTATCGATATCAAGACAGAAAGATAAGTGAATCAAAATCTATTTATTAGTTGAAAATTTATTTATAAGTGAAATTCACTGCCTAGAAAGTGATAACAGGAAACAACTACGAGCCAAGATTTATTATGCATCCTTGTTTGCTTTATTTTCTTCTAAAATTCTGTCAGCGATTATAGAGTTGTCGTCAGTAT
Organism: Thereva unica; assembly: GCA_949987705.1. NCBI lineage: Eukaryota > Metazoa > Arthropoda > Insecta > Diptera > Therevidae > Thereva > Thereva unica. Next base: position 88,489,977 of record OX465285.1, read on the forward strand.
TAGCGCGAAGTGTCGTAAGTACCATAAAAAGTTCGACGTCAATAAATCCACTGTTTGACTGACGTCAATAAATCCACATTGTATCAACCACGGGATGTTAAATTGAGTTTCACATATAGCTAAACTTTTTTACCTGTCGTCCTTTCTCAGACACTTGGAAACAAGCCCAAGTTCAACCTTTAACGAAAAAAGGCAAATCTAACAATTCCTCCAATGACGAATTAATCTTCAAAATCACTATGGTAGTAATTATTAAAAAGGTTTTGACATATCGTGAATCCAACTAAAGCGTAGACGACAAGCAATACGGCAATATGTTTTTAAGTGACTAAACCAAAGTTCAATACTATCAGGGACGGTGGAACGCGTGGGGATGAAAGGAAAAGTGCAGCCCCACCAGACTATCATTTTAAAAGGCGATTGCCTCAGGGGCATGGCGAAAGAACGTTCCCCATGAGACCCCACGTAGCAAATCAGGGCCTTGCCGAAAGAGTTTCTTCCTGAACACAACTCGAAAAAAATGAGCGGTACTCAAGTGAGTTATGCCTTATTAGTTTTTCATAATGAGCCTAGTAGGTAAATCTTGTTTCAAATAAAATGAGGCATTAGCCGCTTTACCTGTTTGGAAAGCTTTTAAGAATACCCTTATTCCCCGGCTTCACCGGTTGAACTGCGCAAGTTCTATACTAAACTACCACGTTTCAACTCATGGTACAATAATACAAGGTAGGCTCGCAAGGAAAAGCTCTGTTTCCATCTTGAAAAGCTTCTACCATTTTTATATGAGAAAAGATCTGAGTGACGTCACGAGAAAGCTTTTTTCCTTTGTGAACTAAGATCTGAGTGACGTCACAGGACCCTTATGAGCTTACCTTGTAATAATTGTACCATGGTTTCAACTCTAGAATGCCTCTCCTAACAAAGCTTTAAGAAAATAAATATTTACTCAGCAGGCTGGGTTACTCTCCTCTGAAAGCTTCACTTCGAAGCTTTAAAGCTTCCTATAATGGCGAGCTTTCTAGCTATAAAATAAACCCTTCGCCAGGCCAAAATCCAGTCTTTAAAAAGGCTCGTTCCGAAGAGGTCACTATCGAGCAACTTGGAAACTGAAACTTTAAAATAACCCCAGTTCGCATACAATTTCCACTTATTCAACTGAGGATAAACAAACCTCACAGTTCGGCCAACTAATCTCGAACCTAAAAGATCGCTGAAAAGAGAGTAATCAACTGGAATAGTGGAATGCCATTCCAGTTGTGTGGAATGCCATTCCATTCTGCGTTTCTGACTTTTGGCGAAAAACCAACAACAATTTCAAGCACGAGCTGAACATGAACTGTAGTTTAGCCACTTTGTGGATTGAACTGAACATTATTGAACTGAGCTCAGCGAAACCGGGGCATTAAGCTTTAGTTTTTGTTGTTGCATTGCATTGCTTGTTGGTGATCATGAAGGGTATCATTTATCATACTCAATAGACTCGTTCTGGTACCTCTCGTTTCGAAGTATATTTTATCCAGTGTGTCCAGATTTTGTCGCTCTGCGCTATGTCATTCTTCCAATGAGGATTTGGTTTACTTCGCTTTCGAATTCTACCGTAGAAGATTTTCCGTAATAATTCATACGTCCTAGATCGACCGGACATCGGAACCTACCGAGCTTCATTTTATTCACTACAGTTGTGATAGTACTCGTAGATCTCATCAATGCAAAGTTTCCGAAACAGTGATCCCTCGGATAAAAGGCCAACAGTTCTGCAAGGTACTTTACTTCTAAGCTATGAACCTATGTGTAAATATTAGCTCGGCCATTGTCTTATACAAGCCCTCATTGCATGTTAAGGTAAAATGGTTCAATTTTAGCAACCTAAACAGACCTTAGGTTTTTTTGGCTTTTAGGCGTTTTTGTGGTTATATGGTATTTTCAACTGGTATTATTGAACCAAGGCACTTGAAAGATTTTACCCCTCCAAAATCATTCCCTTGATTATGGAACCAGTGATAGATTCCAGATTTCTCCACATTTGACCAGGTCCGCAGCTATGGAACATACTCCCGACCTGCCTTGTTGGTTTTAAGGTTTTTTAAGAGTTTGCTAAATTCTTCTTAGAATGTCCTCAAATATTGTAAGAGGTTGTTGAAGTCACTCGCCATTTATCAATTCATGAAAACTGTTCCAAATACCTTCAAAATCCAGTGTTTTTTCCTTGTAACGTGGTTGTGGATTGTGTCAGTCTTCTTTAGAACTCCAGCACCTATTGTAGTCTTTTGTAGTATTTCTGTGCACATAGGAGCCTCTTTTATACGTAACTACGGATGCATTGCTCGGTACATAGCATTCGTATGTTCAATCGCGCCAGGTTACAATTATCCGCGAACCAGTCGTTCCAATCATGTTCGACTCATACCTTAAATTAAGTCAGAGCAATTTATTGCAGTATTTGTAAGACGTGCTCTCCTTGGCGTGCTCCTGGCCTTACAACGGGCGAATGCCGGCCGATTTTCTTTCTAAAGGGCACATGATGGTCATAGAATTGCGCCAATTTAACTTTTAGTTTTGCCGGGTGTCAGCTTTGAATTTAAAGAGAATAAGGAGGATATGATTGTCCGTTTGTGTATGGGCTATTATAAAGGAACCCAATTGAAATAGGGTGTGTAAAAATACCTCTTTATAGGTATATATTAAAAAGATTTTTTCTTAATCGCATTATATAAACTTATACCTGTCGGTATGTGTGTGGTTTACGGACTTACAGTCCTGCAATCAACCTTCTGATTCCTCCTGTCATAGCCTTCGCTAGTCTTTCCCCGCTCCACCAAGCGCATGTCATCGGTTGGCTGATGAGATTCAACTCGTTTCAGGAGGCATAACACTCCAGCGAGTTGTTTCTCAAATGCCCCGATGTCAGAGTCGCGAAATGGTTGGAAGTACGTGGAATAAAAATATCGTGGCTAGGTTGTGGCAGCCCCTTCCTACTTCTGTCTCTTTCTACTCTCTATCTTCCGGCTAGAGCTGCTGTTCGACATTCTATACGAAAAAATAGATTGTCGAACAGTACAAAGGGGCTTTCCCTAAGCCTCTAGTCCATGACATAAAAAAAACATGGCCGAGGACTATGTTTCCGTCACGGTAGGTGGTCGCCCGTTGTAAGGCCATCTGTTATATTTACTCGGGTGTACAAGATTCACTTTTCATCATCAGTTACAATTCGGCCTGGAAATTGCGCTTTTGATTATATGACCTTGAAAGTCTCTCTTTCGATGGGTAAATCAACCACCAGAGATAAGATTATAGATCCTTCCACCAACAAGCATCTGTCAAGATATAATTGTCAAGTTTTGTAAGTGCTCTCTCCTAAAGAACTGAATTTCCCATACACATACACACACCCAAAAACCCATTAATTAATGATAAAATTCTCGGTTAATTAATCATAGTATAAATTTTCATTTAATTTTAATTAATTTTCATTCCATCATTTCGCTCCTATTACGCTGCCTCTCCGCATGATGGGGCTGGCTCCTTTACACTCATCCCCACATGCACGCACCAGGCGCAAAAAAAACCGGGGAAACTGGGTCAAAAACATTCTTCCTTTTTAGTCCTGCTGCCGATAAACCAATCAAGAATCGAAGATGATAGTCCAACCGCAATAATTCTCAAAGGAATGACGGAAACATTAATATCCAGATCCTTCAATTTTATTTATTTTTTTCCAGTGGGGGAAAAAGAAAAACCAATTTTCTTCCCGCAACATTCACCTCTAAATTCATGCCCCCAGCCGCCAAATCCGCCCCCGCACGGCCGCCAGTTTCCTTTCAAATTTACGCAATCTCCCGTGAAGCGCCTTCAAAGTTTAAGCGGGCGCGCGGGCGATGCGGGAGAGCGAGCGAGGAACTTCTTCACAATTAATAATTTAAAATTAATTTCAAGTAATAATCTTTTGGAGTTTTTGAGAGCGTCATGTGTTTGTCCTTGAATTATTTATCGCAATTGCGGTGCGGGGGTGGGTGGGGGCCGTTCGTTTCGAGGCTCAACCCCCCCGCCCCCAGTCTCATCGGCATGTTCATCTTTCATCCTTGATATTGGGTACAAGATACTCTAGTTAAGCTCGAAACTTTTCGCAGATATTTCTCTCGAGTGTTTAAGATTGGTAAAAGGCGGCTGAGAAAGCAGAAAGGTGGGGTGCAGGGGTGGCGAATGTAGTTCCTTGTATAAAAGGATAAAATTTCATTTTTCGTGAAAATACAGAAGGAGAGATTGAGAGCACGAATCAGCCTAGCGAGAATGAACGAACGAACCAGCTTGGCACACGGGAGGGCAACGTATATTTAACAGGCAGGAGCGCCCTCGCGCCAGCATCTGTTGAAGATGAGAAGATCCCTTAACAAACTCCAACAAGAAGGGGTTAAGTTCTCAAACAACGTAAATAGGTATAAAGTGGTATTTACTCAGAAAATTTCGAAATAAACATAATTAGGTACAAATGGGTTTAGAGAGACAGACAGAGTTCTGCCATTAATTAACATTTGTCCCGTAGATACCGAGCGGAACACCTGGGATTTTACTTAAGGGAGTGCCAAAAGCAGCCACCATCAAGCAGCAGCAACAGCTCTAACCATTCAGCATTGAACGCAACAACAACAACAACAGCAACAACAATAGCATTAGAACAACACCAGGAACAGCATCTTTCACCGATTTCTCAAATTCAACCCTCTTAATACTTTTTCCCTTGTTTTAAATGTCTTTTTCCGCGATGTTTAGGGAATTACTTAAGGGCTAATTTCAATTAGGAACAAACACCCCTTCATACCCCGTTCTGCACTTGTTACCCGCCAAATTTGCCACCTGCCCTACCGCTGAAGCCGTTCCGCGCGCTGAGGGTTTTTGTTGTAAATTTTTTTTTTGTTTCGCCTTCGTCTTATTAATGAAATAAGAAACAATAAATTACCCCCTAAAAGAAGTAGAGGAGGGGGTGTGGGCACTCAAGGGATCACTGGAATACGAGGGGGTGGGGGGTGATTTTTCTGTATGCAAATTAGACACGTCCCGATAGGCCACCCAAGGACACAATCAAACGAAATGAAAAGTCATGAATTGATGAGAGGAAATCCCTCCGATTGTGTAGAGGACATTGGTGAGAGTTAATTGAACCATTTGCGCCGCCTGGTATCCTTTTTAAGGCCAATCGATTTGTAGCGGTTCTTCTTAATAGGGGTCATTCGGCACGCATTCGTGTAATTCTTTTTTCCCCGTCCAACCACCCCTCCTCCTGGTCTGGCCTTGTCCATCCAGCAAAAGTCAACCATTCCCACTACCCATTCCTTCACTACATCCATTCCAAGCACACACTCACATCTGGCCAAAATACCATAATTTCTCAGGTTGGCCGCATTTAGGGTCACCCTTGTTATTTATTGTTTTTGATATCTATGATAACGATTTTCGTGATATCGAAATATTAGCCACACAACCTAAGGTTAGTTGGCATAGGTTAAGATGTTAATACGTGAGTGTGTGTGTGTGTGTGCGAGAGTCCAGGCAGAACCTTTCCTTTATGGGAGGAAGACTGCGATGGTGGATTGTGAAAATGTCAAATATTTTTGGGATTTGAGGTGAATTCAAATTAGAATGGAAAGCAGCATTAATCTTTTAACATTAACCAGAAGCAAGAAAAAAAAATAAAAAACATGTTAAAATACCCTAAAACGAACGAGGGGGTGTAATTAGGGAATTTATGTTAGATTTAAGCCACCCAGTTTCGGGGATGGGTCAATGGGTTTCAAGGTAGTTAAAATATATCCGAATTTATTTGTTTATTATTGATTTACTTTTAGGCAGGATTGCAGGTTTTGAGTACATGATTTGTGGTAATCTAGCAATGATGGTTGATTTTTTTGACAGCTGTCAAAATTTCCTTTATTGTTTGTATGATAGAAAAAATCCAGTCGAGTAGCCCCAAGTCCACCCACTCTACTTGTCGTGCGAGTATGCTATTTCCGATTCCAAATACTTCAGACCCGATTCACAATGAAAGTTTGAAGCTGCAAGTAGAAGCATTGAATGTTGTCTCATCCAGTGGTGAGCAGCAGTCGAATTTTCCAGAGTACGCTTTTCTAAAGTTCTTGATTATACCTTTTTATACCTTTATTCGAGCTTAATTCTAACTCCAAGCAAGCTGCCTCTCTCATTCGAACTCACAAGCAGGATAGAATGGCTTTGGAACTGCGTTGGAAACTCATGTGGCTCCCAAGAGCTGCCGTTGCCCACCACTGGCCTATCCAATTGTAGGTAGTTTTATCAACGATAAGGCTCCAACCTGACTTGCTGTATCAAATTTACGTGACTTATTTAGAATCTCTTTCCAAGCCATTCCTTCTGCCGCTTCGTTTTTTGCTTTTCGTTTTTTACACCTGCTATGGAAAACAAATGCTCTAATTTCTTCATAATTTAACAAAATTACGGAGGACAGCAAAAATAAATACCAATGGCATAGACACGACCGGGATAGACTGACTAGTTCGAGTCTCAATGCCAATTATGAACACTGGCAAAGGGATTTGAACTTAAACTTTGGATCGCTCGAGTTTGAGAGCCTTTAGATCGCGAGCTTATATCTAAAGCTGAAGACAGATACATGCGTGCATGCGGTGCGGACGGTGATAGATATTATACAGGGTGTAAACGTTAGGTTTGCAAAGCGAACGGCTATGGATAGGTTTTAGATAGACGAACAAAAAATGATATTCGTAACAGTTTAATAGCTACGGCGCGGCGTTTTGAAATTTTGTTGGTAGAGGTTTACATATCACTCTGTATTTTTGTAACACTTTGGCCTATTGTCATGTATAATGTTGTCATGTAATGTAGCAATGTACGCAGAATACTCCCACCTATCCCAACGCAAAATTTGGTCTACTTTCAATTTCACCTAATTATGTGTAAACTCGGCGCAAATTACGCAACCACTGCATGCACTGCAAGCACGCATATATCGGTCTCCAGCTTAGCTCTATCAACAGCGACATCGAACGAAGTACTGTGTATTTTTAATAAAACCTGAACTGATCAATGGACCCATATTTAAATATCTAAGGTGAAACATTAACTGAGCATCTACAATTGAATAACCACATAATCCAAATTGCAAAAACAAGCTACAATCTACATAGTCGAGTAAATGAAGCGTGAAAATCCTTAAATCTTCTTAGTCCTCAGGAACAGCTCCGATTTTGATGATTTTGCTAAAATATGGTCAAACATGGTCTATATCGCAATTTTATGTTTTTATATGAGGAATGACTCCAAGTGTTTGATAGAGTTATACATATGATTAATGGTAGGAAGTATTTTTTCAGAAGGAGAAATCACTAAAGTGCTTTGCTCTACAAGACTTAAAGTGTTTAATCGAAATGTAGCATTGAAGGTGTCGACCAATAATAGTTTTAACCGACTTCAAAGGGTACCATTTAGAGTACTCAACAGACCAGTTCTAGTTCGAGCACAATGGTCAAACATCATTGGACAAGGTTAGTACTTAGTGTGGGGACCGCTTGGAGAAACACACTGGCGCTTGAAGGACGAAACGATGAACAAAAATAAAAATATTTTCGATACCATTATTATATACATATCCAAGCGCTATAAATTTTAGGGTTTAGAAAGTAACAAGCTACAAAATTTGTTGTGAAGCATTTTAAGTGCTTATTTTCATTAAACGACGCTAAATATTTGAAAAACGACTTCAACGAATTAAACCCCTTAAGTGTTTTTTTTTTATGTGATAGACTAGAGACTTAGGGAAAGCCCCCTTTGTACTGTTCGACTATTTTTTCCTATAGAATGTCGAACAGCAGCTCTAGCCGGAAGATGAGAAGTAGAGAGAGAGAAGTAGGAAGAAGCTGCCACAACCTTGCCGCGATATATTTTTTTTTTAATTCCACCTACTTCCAACCATTTCGCGACTCTGGCATCGGGGCATTTGAGAAACAACTCGCTGGAGTGTTATGCCTCCTGAAACGAGTTGAATCTCTTCAACCAACCGATGACATGCGCTTGGTGGAGCGGGGAAGGACTACATAGCGAGGCTATGACAGGAGGAATCAGGAATGTAAAGAGGGGAGAAGAAAGAAGGAAAGTTATGTGGGTGGAAAAGTGGAAAAGGCGAAGGACCGTGGGGCTGGCCGGGATTCGAACCCGGGACCTCTGGGATAGTAGCCAGGCGCCTTACCCCTAAGCTACCGAGGCCCCCCGTTTGATAACTAAACGCTTGAATATGCGTAGTGGGGGTAACCCAAGCAGTGCGAAGCATTCTTGCGTTCGTCCAGGCCATTGGAGGTGGGACGAGTCTATTAAGGGCGGGGGATGGACTCATAAACTCGTACCAAATGTAGAGAAATGGGTTGTGAGTTACTACCACACGGAGTTCCGGAGTGAACATGGGGATATAGAGCATACGTCTATGATTTAGAATTGGACGATTCATCGTTTGGTCCAATATATCAGGTAGGAGCTTTAGAGCAGAGCTGGTGTGTTTAGTCAATAGGAGCCCTATACTACCATCTGAAAGCAGAGTCCCGCGGTAGCTTCTGTTTTGTTTGTTGGCCTTACAGGCGGTCGAGCATACATCCCCTGCTACTAGCGTGACGAAAAACTCTTCTTTTTCGCACCTTCTCCTGTAGTAATTACACTAACGAGGTAATTGTATTCCGTCATGCTTGTTTTCCATCTTGATTTTTCCTGAGCCTCTTCAATCCACCTTTTATGCCTTATTTACGGCAAACCCTCATAATCTACTTCACAAATCCAAATCATCGATTAATGGAACTTGCTCGATTCAATTCAACTCCACAAATACACATATTCCCTCCGCCCCCACCCATGTATCTACCTGCTTTGACTTGATTAAAACCCACCCCGCCCCCCGAATTCCACCTTATTTGCTGCTGTTCGTCACTGAATGTCCTCGTATGATGATAGCCAAACAGAAGTCCTCTGATACGGGGAACACCGCCAGTTGTGTGTACTTGAAGCTAGAGTGCTGAAGCATCAAAGTACGGTAAAAAGGTATTGAAAATCACAAAAAACCCTATATTTACTATGGATTCAAATATTCATGGTAAACAAATCACAGGAAACTTCCACATTGACCAAAGTTGTGCTCGAGGAATTTTAAAAGGGCGTTGATAGTGTACAGAATTTGTTACTAATTTTCAGAGCAAAGTGTAGGTGGGGAATTTGGTAATGATTTCAAGGGTTTTGAGGGACACGGGAGGGATGGAAGTCGTTTGTAAATAGTTAAAGGAATTTTTCCATTTGAATTTTTGTGTTTAAGGTGTATATAGTTATCGATTTGCAGTGTTCGTTGCACTTGTTGCAGAGAAAATATTGTGAGTTGAGATATATGGATCGATTTTATGTTTTGGGGAAAGCACCGTGCATTGAGGAGTTTTAAGTTGATAGTTTGAAGGACATCTTATTGAGCTAGGCTAATAGTCTAACTTTGTGATGCAGCAAAAGCTATCTGGGGAGAATTCGAGAATCAGCGAATGCAGCTATTAAGCAGGCGATTTGCTGAGTTAAGTCATATATACATTGATTCCAAAATCGCCCGACTACCACTCCATAGGTCCGTGATTCTCATCCATGCAGCAGCATAATCCTTCGTCTTTCCATTTCTCCGTCCTAGATAACTTAACTCTCTTTTTTGAATAACCCATACCCTTTCTCCTGCCATATATCTACACTACACTACCATTCCATAAATCTTTTACGATTGTGCGACACATAAAGCGAACTTAATTCATGAAAACTTAAAAAATTAAAGAGTTTTTATTCAATAAATTTTCCTTTAATTTTTTTATTCCATAAAACACCCTCCAACAATAAAAAAAGGCGGTATGAAATGAAAAACAAAAAACTTTTAAAGTATAACCAAGGAGAGCAAATTGAAACAGCACCTACAAAAGTCTCAAAGTGCCAAAGTGCTAGTTCAAAGGTAAAGTAAAAAGCTTTTTACGCCCCCCTAGGATATAACTGTGGCATAATAGACCCCATACTTTCATAACAACAAAATACAGGACGCGAATGCATTGTTGGCCATGGCAGCAGCAATTGTATGTAGGGGTTGAAGTTAACCCTGTCACAATTTTTTATTTTTTTTTTATTTCTACAATAGTAAAAAGGAATTTATTGTTGAAATGTGGCACATTTTGTTGTTAACTATTGTACTTTGTACCTTAAACTATCTAGGTAGGCATGGGTGAAATTAATTACGGAATATGAGGAAGGTTAAAGAGAGGAAGTGGAGTTTATGTGTGGTAACTAATTTGATGCTTAACACGCTGTTAGTAATCAGAGAACTCGAACTAATTCTGAATTATTGGGAGGACGCCCAAAGTTCTCCATTTTAGACGCTATTTATGACCTGGTTTTAAAGTTATCTTATTCTAGTTCTTAAGTTACAAGCAATCTTCACTAAGCAAAAGGTGTCTCAATAATAGTTTTCCGACATTCATACTTATAGGTCAGAGTTACGTAGAACAGAATGGTTAGAATAAGTTCATCTAGACCTGTTTATTCGCTTAACCATAAGGTGTTAATCCAAGATACCCTCAATCTTGCTATCGCAAGACAACGACAGACAAACTCGTCCATCTCGAAGCACAGTTTGCAGATGTGTTCCTCTGCCCATCCGATCCTCGATAGATGCCGATCAAGGTCTCAGTAATCAAGCCAAACAGTAATCAAGCCAATCAATATTTTGGCAACCTTTATACTACTTCCAAAACAAGCATGCCCATGTTACGAGTCAGAACAGGACTAAACTCTTTGTACCTCAACAAACCAAATACAGACCGCTTGTGTTTTATATGGCTCCTCAATAAGCTGCAATATATTGTCGGAGTTTTGTCTGGTCAGGACGTTCGTCACTTGATTCCGTAAGTGGCAATGGTCTCAGTTCCCGAACAAGACTTACTCGATTGAGAATACCTAACTCATTCATTGGTAGGCTCAAACTAATGATTGACGCGTATCTGCCCTTTTATACCAAAATTTGGTTGTTAGTATTGGTGTACGGTACGATGTAGGCGGCCACAATAAAAGGCGGCTAAGCTCCACACATATCCGACACGGCAGTGGCTTCGTGATGAATTTTTCGCTGACATTCATGCAGCACCGTTTAATGACATCCGATATTTTAGTTTTGAAATTTGGCCAGTGACCGCAAGTCCATAATGGAATTTAGCGTGGAGAGAGCGGGTTCGACCCAGGTGAACTCGTCCAAAAATGGTCGAGTGTATTTCAAATAAACTTTACCTAAATTTCTGTTGTATCCTTATAAAATTTTCCGTTGAATTTAATAAATATTTGTTTCACGTCCAGAATTAATTAAAAATATCGGTGGCAATGCATTTTTTTTCACGGATGCCTGAAGGGTACTGAGAGATAATCGATGTCCCACTGCATCGGATATCTGGGAACGTGTCACGCTTTTATCAATTTGTTTTCATGGGATTATATCGTACCGACATTTTCTTTTCACTGATGCTGCCGGTACTGCACTGAAGTCGCCGTCACGTTACGGATAAGTGTCGATCAACCTTAATTGAACCACATTCAGGTTTTATTTAGTGATATTCAAAAATGGTCTGGATGTTTCATTCTTGGTCTTGTTCTTTCGAAAGGCTAAGGCGACCTATTTGTCTGCAAGAGCAAGCCTTACATAGGCCCCGCTGACAATGCAAGGTTTTATGTGTTCAATCATGTCCCACTTTATAATATGCACATGCCACGGTATACATTTTATTTTCTAATTTTAAGATTGATGGCGTTTTGTGATATTGGTATTAATTTTTTTCAGGATGATGTGCTAGAGACCCGAAGAGTATGGCATAGCAGCGGGAGACAGCCTTAATCTCGCAGCCCTACATTCTCCCATAGGTCTCTGGGTCCGCCCTGATAGGTGTTCCCAAGTAGGTAAGTCGCGATGTCTTTATCCTGGTGGTACTTCTGGATTGTCATCCACCCACGACCCCGCGACGAACCCGCCTTTCGACTTCTAGGGGTACCGTCTTCCGATTTTTTCAGGTGTATGTTTTTCGAAGGCCTGGTCTGGCCGGTTTTTTGTATGTACATCTGAGGCCAACCAACCCCAAAGTGCACGTAAACACATTCTTGAAAAACTTTAGAACTACAGGCATGTCAGCAGTGCGTAGCTACACCACCAATTTGTTTTGAAACGTTTACATAAAGCTTGATACAAAAAAAATAAACTCTATGTACGGGTTCCTCATTAATTGAGCATGAAAAACATGATAGACCAAATTAACATCCATCCATTTCTAAAACGCTGATGAAAGATGGGTTCCGTGCTACAATCGGAAGCCACAAAGTTTGTGGGCAACAGATTATGAACTGTCACAAACGTACGCAAAGACAGATTGACGTCGAAAAAGTTGAGAAATGTATGTGGTGCGAGTGGAAGGAAATGATCCGCTACGATCTTCTTCCAGTTGATCAGACCATTTATTCTCAACCCGGCTTTTGCCAAACAGGAGGGTTACAAAAGGCAATTAAACAAATACAGCCCGAATTGAACAATAGATGTTGCTTAGGCTTAGGCCAAAAAATGTGTTTTATGACTTGTCAACAATTGGGATAGTTTGATTAGGAAGTTTTGATATATCTACCGCATAGTCCAGACTACCATCGCATGTTCCGATTTCAGCAGAACTCCCTCAATCGAATCACACCGTGTTCAAAAGAAGCCTAGTGGGTATTGGGACGGTTGCGCCTGGAAACGAAAACTGGTTTAGATTGATTGAGACAATGAACGTGATGGGATCACGGTTGTACCCAACAGATGACAAAACATTGTCGATTATATATTTGAATTAACTAATAGGCCTTTATCGGACAACTCAAGTTTAGATGTGGGTTCCACACATAATTGATCTAAAAATAGGGAACTCTTCTCATGAATGAGAGGCATCTATAACAATCACTTCTTTAACAACCTAGTACAAGCGTCTACCTCTGTTAGCTATTTTAGTTTGAATAAATTCAAACTACACCTTAAACCTTTACAGCCCTAGTACTCCATTTCTAAATAAGGTTTTACTCTGCGCTACCTTTTCAAGCTGCTTCGGTGTTATAATTAGGTTTGATCATAGTGCCCCCTGCGTCGACATTCCTCTATCTACAAAAAGGAATCTAGAAAAACTTGTAAGAACCTAAAAACCACTCTAAAAATAACTAGGCACCATGCAACCTGCTGCAAGTCAGCATCAAAACATACAATTATAAAAAGTAAACCAAAGTTTATAGTTCGTACTTTGAGTACGTTTATCAACAGAATCAGTTCCGTGCTTTTCCGTGTTTTTTCTTTAAAAAAAAAAAACTTGTTTGTTGAAAGCACGTCCACTCACTAAACTAACAACCACCAAACAATATTTTTTTTTAAAAAACATTCTCAACTCCCTTTTACCACAAATGACTGAAAAAAAGTTAACAATTTCAACATGACTTGAATATAAATCAAACAAGTTGTCAGATCGACATGCAAACAAATTAATCTAAAATTAGAGTTAGCACCATAAAAAATTCAAATCATAACCACCTGCTCACATGTCACCAGCAGAGCAGCAGCATTCCTTTTGCCACAGCCCTATACAATCCTTGTCCATGCATTAATGATTATTGACTTTTATCGGGCTAGGGTTTGTGTGTGTATGTGTGTGTGCGGTGTGTGTGTCGTCTTGAGCACAACGATGTAATATTAGGATCCCAATAAAAATATGCAGATAACGATAGGCAATAAACGACAGTCGATAAAAGTTCATTTGATATCCTAGAATCAAGTTTTTTTTTTACATTTATTCACACGCACAACGAGAACGGAAGCAAGAATAGAATGAAAGGAGCCAAAGGAAAAAAATAAGGACTAACGTATATATATGTATGTATACAACACAAGACTGGGCCTGTCTATGACAAAAGGGACAAAGGGACACGTACCCGTATCACGAGCCAGATGTCTTCGGATTATGGTTACAAATTAAGTTAGCAACGAAACAAGAAGCCAATTAACTACCACCAAATATACTTAACGACCCCCGCTCTGGGTATCCCTATGGCCCCGACGACGACGACGCGACGCACGGAGGGATGTATTTTTCCTACTCTGTCTAGCATTCAGCCCTGTTCAGTTCAGCGCGACGTCCTGCAGCATATATCACCACTTAGGACACCCAAGTGAAAGGTCCTCACTGAAGTCAAGGAATTTCCTTAACAGGCACCAAAACCATCCCCCTTCACCTCCACCCCCACCAAACAATTCGCCCTTTTGTTTTAAGTTAATTCAAGACAAAAAAGGACGAAAAAAAAATAAATAAATAAAGTGAAGGCATTTCATGGCAAATGATGGCACGGTTTAGGACACTGTGGCTGAGGGTGATGACTCTCGCGCAGGACGGGGGTGAAAGAGGCTTTTTTCAAGACTCATGGAGCAAGGAAGTTTCTGTCTCTCCTACCTACCTAGCACGGCAGGATGTAGTCGGCTGAAGTACCGATCCGTGGCTGTAATGTCACCAACAGTATATATGACACTCATTAAATTAATTTCCATGTAAACCATTCCACAAAATCTTCATCCCCCATCCCCATCCCTTAATCATCATTTACTTACTTAGGCTGCGCCGTCTTGTAGCGCGTTTACGGATCTTATTTTCTCAGCTCTAAAGGTGAATAAAAGTCGTGGATAGGACAGCTTTGCGATTTCTGTTACGTTCGACGAACTTCCATCTCGAAGCCAAGGAGCTGTGAAAGAGAGAAGAGTGTATAGACCCCCCACCTCCCCGGCTCTTGCCAACCGGAAGGGTGGCCATTGAAATGAACCCCATGAGCTGGTTTTTGGTGCCTTTTGAAAACTGGGAGAAAAGTGGCACTTTTATCGCTATCACCACCCCCTGCCGACCATAAAACATCAACAAAACACCCGGTCCACCGCCCACCCCCTTCGCTCTTCAAATCCTCGTGAAATAATAATATCCTTCTCGATAGAAGGAGTCTTGTGAGCCATATTTACCGACCCCCCTTTTGGTATCCTTTGTGCAGAGGGACCCCTCTTGATGTAGATTCGACGGTACGCGGCGTACGCCACCTCCGTAATAACTTTATAAGCAGAACCGCTTTGTGAGGCTTTTTATTTGCCAACTGTGCAAACGCACTTTGACATGGCCACAAATTCACCAATCTGAGCCCTCTTCAGCTGTAATGAAAAAAACACTCTCCCCTATCCCCCTCTCTCCCCTGTATAATATTCTCTCCACTTTCCGCACGTACAAGCCTAGCAGGAAGGATTCTATCAGCTCTGATCCTTCTCGTCCAGTACTTGAGAGGAGATGAAGGCACAGGATGAAGGACTAATCTGGAGCAGGGCGAACACACAGGGACAAGAGACACGGCTGTTTATTTTATTTCATTAAATCTTACCGAGCAGTTCATTATGGTCCAAGGGCTGGCGAAGGTCCCTCCACTTTTGCCATACAAGGTAAAAGTATAGCATACATATATCCCCCCTACCATTTCTGATAAGATGTTTATCTAAGGAACTCTCATGGCCGTTTGTATGTGCGACGACGACGTTTTCTGTCTGCTTAAATTGGATGTGTTAGAGAGGTCCTTTTACACAAAAGGGAATTTCCAAACACTGCCGTATACATACATATACATATATGGCCGCCTGACTAAACCACTTTGTACCCTATACAAAAACCTTCATCCACTTCATATCGGCCCCCACCATTTCCCCCCTTCCCTCTATCCCTCTCCCCTCCACCACCCTGTACGCTCGCTTTATTAACCATATATAAATCGATTAGAGTTGCTTGCGTGGGTCATGCTTTATGGCCTGTCGCATCTAGTTCGTTCCTACTTTTAGCAATCTCTATTAAAGATGAAGGTGTACAACTACGGGGTATACCTTACCTTTGGGTGAGAGCATTCTCAAGTTATGCTTACAGCTCTCTCGATTAAGGTAAATTGGGGAATTACGCATTTTGGGTTATGAATGTTTCGATCATTTTGGATTCCATTCAAGACCTTCTATACTATATTGTATGTATATATGTATATGTACGCATATATTGAAATCCTTGAACCCTTTTCCGGTTAGCTACATAAATAATTCGTAACCTCGAATGTTGTTATATGAAATTGAAACCGCTTAACGTTAAGTAATTGATGGTAGGCGGTATAGGAGCTGCTGGCTGCTTGGTGACTTGCATTTTAGTGTGTATGTATGGTGATGCTTGTGTATTCTGAATAGTTTTGAGATTGTTTAACTTATTGAAAATTCCTAATAGTGGCAGAGTTGGGGATTCTGCTCTGTTGACCAAACTCCAAGCCAATGGTGTCGACTTCATTCTAAAGAAGTGGAATGAGAGTTTCTGACCGTTCAATCAAGATAGTACTGGCTAGCGTTTAATTTAAACCCCACACAATATTTGCCGGTGTTCCGCTAGGGTCAATTCTGTAACCCAAACTTTTTCTAATCTAAAATGAATGATCTTCTCACAATCTCGTGCAACCAGCCAACTTAACGGTTTCGCTAATTGCGATAATCTGCATTAATGTTACCCTTTCGAAAATATTAGATAGCCACGTGAATATACTTTGCCTTTTATGGTGGGTCCACACGACACTTTTGCTCGTGCAAACATTTACACCAGCATGTTGACCGACACCGACATGTTGAATGTTCAGTTTCTTCATTACTACAGACTTTAATTTTTCAGAATGTTGCACAGAAAAATTCTATAGAAATCTGTGCTATGTTGCTGAGTCTGTCTCGTTTTGGAGTCCAAATCCGACTTTTCTAACGCCCCGGCATTTGTCTGCACTGCATACGGACTAGGGTGACCGTAAGAAATCGATGTCGGAATTTTATCAACGGGAACCCCACAAAATGATCAGCCTTTGCAGATTTTAAGACAGCCAAAATTTGAGCACGATTGGAGCACGTTAAACCGTGCCGCTACTCGCTCAAAGTTGGCAAAATCTCCATTTTTTTGCTGAACGGCGGAGTTTCAGAGTCATTTCTCCAGAACAGTCCATTCTACATCCACGGGTAATGTCTTAAATTAAAGGTAATTTTGTTCTACATAATTTATATTTATACATATTTATCGTTACTTGTCGTCAAAAGGAGCTATAACAGCCGTTGTCGCCAAAAACGTGATCTGGTACCTCTAGGAACCAGACGAAATTGTGAAAAATCATTTAACCCCAATTGAAATTGCGAACATTGCTGATGATTTCAAGACAAAATTAACGGAATGCCAACCCAGAGACGACTATAAAGAGCTATTACAGCTGGTTATGGTGTTGTTTGGAGCACTCGACGGTAATGAATTTGGATTTAGATTCATCACGCTAGGTGGATGGCTAAGGCTATTTACTGTCTGAAAATATTCCTTTTCCGCGGAAAATTCAAGATGAGTAACGAGGAACACATTTCTTTGGGTATTATTTGTATTTTTCTCGTCAAAGTATACTGCAAAGCTTGGTTCAATGCCCCAGAGCTCATCTGGCTCCCAAACAAGACCTGGATTTTTGCAAAGTTTTTTGACTACCAAGAGATTGAAAAGGATATCTCTGAGAAAGCTCTACCAACCATTTCTAACCATTTATGGTATTTGAATGCCGAATTGGTAGCTCTTGCGTTCTTTGATCCAACAATTACCAATGAAGAAAAATCAAAAATGGCAAACAAACTGCTTGAGAGCTCCGAGATTGAGTCACAACATTCTAGAGTTGTGAATCCAAAGCTTCAAAAACAACAATTGAAACAATTAGTTGAAGCAGGATTGTCCAATTTAATTACTAAGGGACAATGAATTTCTTTGAGCGTTTTCATATCAACACAGATTTTGTCAAAGATCCTCCCAGTACCTGGCCTGAAAATGCTCATTTCAAAGAAGGATACAGGATCGTCCAATCATTGAAGGTTGTAAATGATATGGCCGAACGAGGAGTCAAATTAATAACTGATTTCAATAATCTTCTGACCAAAGATGAGGATCAAAAGCAATATGTCCTTCAACTAGTCAGCAAGTGCCGACAGCTGTATCCTGATGTCTCCAAATCCACTTTAAGCAAAGCTATAGAATAGATCATTATATGTACATATATTTAACTTCTTAGAGAACCTATTTTTCATTTTCCTCAATAAATTATGCACTTACTTAAATATAAGAGTTTTCTTTAAATAAACATTAAAGTATTAAAATAAAGATTAGTCATCAAAAATAATATTCGAAGTTTGTTCCTAGACGTACACGTTTTTGGTGACAAAGGCTGTTATAGCTCCTTTTGGCGACAAGTAATGGTAAATATATATGAATAAAAACTATGAAGAACAGTATTACCTTTAATTTAAGACATTACCCGTGGGTGTAGAATGGACTGTTCTGGAGATATGACTCTGAAACTCCGCCGTTCAGCAAAAAATGGAGATTTTGCCAACTTTGTGCGAGTAGCGGCACGGTTTAACGTGCTCCAATCGTGCTAAAATTTTGGCTATCTTAAAATCTGCAAAGGCTGATCATTTTGTGGGGTTCCCGTTGACAAAATTTCATTACAAAAATTCTCCCTTATCACTACGGTCACCCTAATACGGACATACGTACAGACTTCTATGCATGAGAGTCTCTGTCATGAGGGCCCACATGACCTATTAGGCAGATCCGGCGTGTGGCTTTTTTGCACCCGGTGCAGTATGCCATATTGCGCCCCCATCAGCTGTTCATTTTTTTTGGTTGCGGTGAAGGACAATGAAAAACAAAACACAAACACTCTGTGGAAAATGAAGCCAGGGGAACATTTTTTTTTATAAAATAGCGCCCGGTGCAAAAGCACCAATTGCACCTATGAAAGCATTGCTCCAGGATGCTTTTCGGTGGTAGCTGCACTTCCTTAGCTATTTCTATAGTAGCATCTTTAGTACTATATACTCGAATATCCAAAATAGAGTTCCCTATGTCGTTCTCCAAGCCTTCATATTTCAATGGATAATAGGTGATCATTGCACTGCATGTATTAATTTTCACTGCCCACATTAACAGTCTTCCTGGACATAGAAGGCGGTTTCACTAAGTCACCTACCTCGGACTTCAATCTACTTCCAGAAATACTTCGCCGAAGCAAATTCGCTAGTAGTGCTTGATGTTGTGCAGGTATGTTTCAAACTAAGAATAGGTGAGTGTTATTTTTTCCTGTCTCTGCCCTAGTGGACGGTCTAGTGTACATCTAAGTTCTCTTCACATTTTAGGCTTAGTTTTAACTGGGGATATACATATGATTGAAAGGCTACTTATTCCAAATACCCAAGCAAGAATCTCAATGCTTGTGATATCTTAACAAATTTACGTTCCTGCTTTCACCAGTAGCCAGGCCTACAAGCACGAGATTACCTCTGTAAGCTATCCTTTAAACTAAGCTTACTACTTAGTTGCATCAATGTGATTGGAATCATTTCTCTTGCAGCAGAAATAAGTTTCAAATAGTGATGAAACGATTATCACTTAGCGATTACGATAACGATTACGATTATCAGCCACAGTAATCGACGATTACGATTACGATTACGATTATTGCAACATTTTGTATATTTTAAATAAACATATTTCAAAGTTAAGGAAATATGTTACAATATTACAAAATTTAGTATCCACAATTTAAATATTGAAAACACAACACTTCTGAATCAAGTCCGCAATCGAAAGCAACCTCTTAGATGCGACACTGGAAGGCTTTAAATACAAATATTTTTGCGAATTTTCAAAAACAGGCGTGGTAAATTGTTTCAATCGACCTCTTCATACAAAAATTCAAGTTTTACAAATATTTTTGCATGAGGAGGTCGTTCGAAACAACTTACGTGCTACCACCCCTGGGTATTGTGTCCCTATTTCCCAAAACTGAAAAATGTCGGCATCTTGCAGTATGTTGGATTATTTGATACACGAGTATACTTCTTCTGTGGCTGGATTACCTACATATAAAAAGCATAAATAGTCGCGTTGTTTTTGATATTTAAAAAAACGAGGCTCATTCATTTCTGTGTCATCAACTATATCCTTGCAGATACCCCAGATACTCTTTTACTGATGGAGAGCTGAGCAACAGAAGCTTCACTGTTTAAATTTGCCAGTACTAATGTGCTCTGAGCAGAAAATGTAAAAACCAACCAAACTTGTTTGCCAACTATGCGAACGGGACTGGGAGCTCCCTAAGCTGTCGAAGGAGAGTTCCTAATGCGTTCGGATACATCATGTAAAGGTGTAATCTATAAGACGCATTTATAAAGGCTGTTAACGAGAATTTAAACAAAACTTATTTCAAAATACTTTTCATAGATAATCGACAAATAATCGCAATGATAATCGACGATTACGATTAATCGTTAAATACTGATAATCGTCGATTACGATTAATCGTAATCGAAATCGTTTCATCACTAGTTTCAAAGGCTAACCAAATTTTCTACTCAAATCTCACGTCAAGTATTAAAATAATTACACTCCTTAAAATTCACTAAAAATTGTAAACTAAAGAACCCTAAAAACATTCAAAATATTCACAATAAAATTCATGACAGAATTATTGCAGGAAATAAAAATACAAAAAGCCATACATTAACCCCACTTCAATAGTCTTGAGTGTTCATTAGCTCCACAAGATATCTCAGTCAAGGATCATCTAATAAAGAAATAATAAAGGATGTGTAAATATCCCAGTAATGGCCTCGATACCAGGAAAATAAAGAACTTTTCTTAGAATTTGGGTACTAGGAAAATTGAGCAATTACGCGGCTTGAGGAGAGCTAGGTATATTTTTAGTCTTATATGGAATTCTCAAGAAAGGGGTATCGTTGAATGACCACAATTTCATGAATTGAAGGTTTGTGGATAAAAATGTGGAGTAGAATGGAATGCGCCATCTAGACCTTCGGTATTTCAACATTCTATAACTCTGACATTATTTTGCTGATTTTGACAAAATGAGCAAGATTTATTTAGGATATTCTCTACCATTTATTTTTAATCAGTTTTTGACTACAATGTCGATTAAATGGTCACCTTCATTGGAATCACAAAAGACCGATTTTTTTGGGTATCCTGCATAACATTGGCCAGCATTTCGGCCGTCCTAAAATTCTGAATGACATTTCAGAATCGTTTACATTAGTCGAAATCAGTTGAAAAACGTCAGAGTTATTTGATGTTGAAATATAGTGGCTTATCCTATTATAGAGCTTCTTGCTTTTCGAATTGAATTCGGTTAAACTCGAATGGCATATCGGTTAGGTTCATCGGAATTCTCGGAATGAGAACTTCTTCACCTTGCACCTTTCTTTTGAGTATCGTCGCGTGAATCATAATTCCCATAAATTTTCTCACCAAACGCGTTTTGTTATAGAGTTTTTGTTGGTCCATATTTCGAAGCATACCGAGCCAACCTCTAATTGCAAACGAAATCCATCCGTGTGTCATTGCGCCACTATGAATTGATCCCATATGATGATTTTGCTACCAAAACTTTAGCCAATGATGGATGTTTCGCCATGTTGGATGTTGGTTTTTCAGTTGTTTGAAGATTGGACGGTAAATTCATTCTACCAATGTTTTCCCAGAAAAAGCAACTGCCGACTTTCTTTCTATTTCAATGAGCCAGGAAATTATTCGAGGCCGAAAAAAAACTTCTCGAAAGACAAATCCAACAAATCAAAAATCATAAAAATCGGTCGTAAATAACCCGACCCGACCAAGAGGTTGACCACGTAAGTTAGAAAAAATTTTGTATGAAGAGGTCGATTGAAACAACTTACGTGCTACGACCCCCGCCAGCCTCGCTTTCGAGCCACATTCCGTCACATCTCCCGCTACAAAACCAAGGCAACTCCAGAAATGCAGTATGATTGCACTCATAGTGCATTTCTGGAGCCGTTCACGCCAATCTTACTTGGAAGGGGCTAGCAAGATCATATTAGCCTATCCTCTTTCATGGGATAGTTACCATTGGTCACCGCTAGGAGGTTATGATCGCACTTCCATCACTCCGAAATAGTTATGGCACGTACATGTTATGGTACATGTTATTTCTCCGCCTTTTATATATGAACTAAAAAGTAAAAAATAATTTTGAAGGTAAAATTTTTATTGCTACTGTATAGCTACTGTATGGGAACAACCTACCGTTCGAAATTTATAAAAGTGTGGGGCGCTAGAGAAAAGTGGTAATAAAATAATCATATAAGTAAGGAACCTCACGCTTTTTACATTTCAAAAGGTGGTTGTTCCATATACTGGCTGTACCAGTAAAAACTTTACACTCAACATTATTTTTTACTTCTTAGTTCGTTGTAAAATTAAACCGTATTTTTTAGGCTTTTTTATCTGTTTTTGATTCAAGATCGCTTGTCAACTTGTATTGGAAGGTATACTAGACGTCGAATAATTCGCAATCAATCGGGAAATTTTGGTAAACAGCAAGTGCACCAATATGCCAGAGTTATTCTCATCGTAAAATCTACTCCAACAATACAAAAATTAAAGAATTAATTCACGTATGGAAGACACCGTGGCGGTAACATTTCAAATAGTCACTATGTACTACTATTCATTTTTTAATATTGCATTATTAGAAAAGTATTGGCTCCTTTCGAGTAAAGTCTCAGAAAGATTAAATAAATATTGATCATTTCTCAATCCAGCTTGATGTGCAACACAGCATCGAATTTTATTCGAAGTCAAAATCAATATTGGTCTATTTTCAAATCAAAAGTCATGGACTTTATTAAAATCTTCATAAAAATTTCTTCCATTCCCGTTTTTATGGTACCTTAGAAAAATGGTGGACGCGTTCGGTTTTTTTTTGTAGCTTATTTCTCCCTGTATAATAACTATCGGGCAATTTCAAAGTCGAGGAGCAGAATCCTTTCTCTCTAGGATGACTCTGACCTAATATTAAGAAAAATCCAATTTTTTCCCATCTTTCTCGTAAATATTGAAAAAGGAGATTCAAATGCAATTCATTATTTGCGTTACTGCAGAAAGTGTATACATAGATAAAAATGTGCATAAAATCTTCAGTGTTTTTTTTTTTACTTCTTACTGATGAATTCTATACTTACTACAGAATTTTCTTCCACGTTTTTTTTATTGTTCGGGGAAGGAGAGAACAGCATTAATTTCTTTTAAAGTTTTTCAAGTATTGATTTTTTCCGTTTATGTTTTTTTATTTTTATTTATTTTTTTTTATCAAGAAATTTACTTGGAAATATTTTTGTAGCAATTTTTGCATTTTTTTTTTTTTTTTGAAAGAGAAAATATATTTCCAGATAATTGATGTTTATTTGTGCTTATTTAGCAGAAAAAGTGAAAAGTTTTCTGTTTAAATTTAATAGACTTTATGGAAAAAATGATGAAATAAATTATGTTTGAGAATTTCACTTTGTTATTTTAAGTAATATTTTTAATTACATCAAGTATTTGCGAGATATGATCATGCAATGTTTAAATTTTCATGGATTTGAAGTATTTTTGCTCTCAGTGATGATGTGCCCGACTTAAAATATTAAAATTATGGTACCTATGTTCATTACATTGAAAACAGAATATCAGCGTCATTGAATATAAATCATGGCCAGTCTATACTCCAAACTGCCAAACTAATAGTACTTCTTAAATGGGCTCATACTAGTTTTTTTGGCAATTGGTTGTGCAGGCACCTCAAACAATGAAACGCAACAACGCACCGCATTTGGTAGGTGTACGAAGCTGTATCGAATGTTCGCGATTAAAGAGATCAAAATTTGTCCTTCGTCCGAAAGCTTAGGGGTACAGACCCAGTGTAAAGTATTCGATTAAATTCGCATGAGTAAAAAATCTAAAAATGCGCCAGCTGGAAGTATGCATGCCTCAGTTACAGACAATAATGAAGTCGTAATCGACCATTCCAAACGCGAGTGTCGTTTTACCAACCGGTCCCCCAACTAAGTATTAACAACCTCCAATGCTGCTTGACCCTGCCTATCCAATGATAACTGGTCTATTGAATATGCTTAATGACTTCCTCACCAAGGTAATTGTCCGTTCTCTTCGTCGTAAACAATTTCTTAGAGCTTCAATTTTGTTCCTAGTTTGAGCGTACCGTACTTCGTTTGGACAATTCGATGCGCTGTTTATTGATTCGTACCTGTAGCGGGCTGCATTTGGAAAAGAGGAATTTTTACTTAGGCGTACCGTGCTTGTTTTGGGTGCCATGCAGGCGTTTTGATGCTATCCGTGCCTGTTTCATGCTAAGAATAGGCGAATCTGATTTTTACTCGGTATGAGATATAAATTCAATCCTAAAAAGGCCGTTTACATGACAAAATACAAATTGTAGCGCTTTTATCTCACAGAAACTTTGCCTGATCCATATTTGTGCAACAAAGAGAAAAGCATACAAAATTCTGTGCGATAAAAGAACTCCAATTTGCGACCGAACATTGCGTGTGGGTTGCAGAAGTTATATTTAATTGAGGCAGAAAAATACATATAATGTGTAAAATGTATGTATAGACATTTTTTACGACTGGGATAAACATGCAGTAAGCTTTAATTCGGCTTTGAATGCAAATTGTAGTAAGTACTCGATTCCATTCTATAAGTAGGAATAGTACTCGGTCAAAAACATCTAGTACTGATATGTGTAGAATCGAAAGCCTCATATGAGTAATAAATCGAGTACCGATTCCGTATCCCTACGTATAGGCACCACTTGCTTTTCAATTAATTCTTCTTTTTTCTTTCAATCAGGTCTTGTGCCCGAAAGGTACCGCAGACATCACTTAGGCCCGTTGCATTCCTAAAGGACCTTATATCTCAAATTTAAATGGTAGACCGCTTGAACTGGCTTAGCAGTTTGCCTAGAGATTTACCATTTAGACCTGTTTGTTCATTAAAGGTTCGTTCATATCTACACACTTCGAGCGTGCCAGACACGCACCGCGCCAGACAAAATAATATTCTTCTATATAGTGTGCAAGAACATATTCATATCTACCGTGACACAACCGCGCAGATGTAGACAGACACGCGCCGCAAACGACCAGTATTCACGGAAAGAATATTTTGTCTGTGCATGTCTGTGGGTGTCTGCCAGGAATAATGAATAAGGCATCGGACTCGTTCAAACATTTTTTCTTGGATACCTTCCACTGAGAAGTGTTCAAACATTTTCAACAAAAATATAACTAGTGTCTGTCGTCTGATACGACCCACTAGATGTGAAAAAACGGCGTCTGTCGATGTCTGGCGCGGCGGGGGTCTGGAATGCTCGATGTCTGTAGATATAAACGGACCATAAAGTGTGTCTGCTTGTAGCTCTTGCAACATAGTGTCAGTGAACAAGAAAGTCAGACGTCTACTTTCAACTGTTATATCTAACATCAAGTTCTAGTCGCAAGTAGTAAGAGACAGGAGATTGAAAGAAGTATTGCGGACAAGTGGTCTTCCTCCACGACAGAACGTTGCCTTCAGCGGCCTTATATACTCCGTTTATGACTAGGTCCAGCCCAGTTATAAGCGGGGGTCGAGTTGCAACTGCTTCCACTCAACTCAACTTAGTTCTCCTACGTGGGTCGAGTTAATATTTTGCCTCATACTCAACCCGCGTTAGTTATAATTGGGTTGAAATGACGTTTGTTTTGTTTGTTTATCATCCGTTAAGTCTGCTTTCGGCGTAGCTTGCACAGGAATATAAAATAATTTCGTTCTAATTACCTTCCATGTTTTTAAAAATATGAGAGTTTCACCAACAATTTGAGGTTATGTTATGATGTTAGTCCAACTCTATTTCAATTCAAAGTGAACCCAACTCGACATCATATACGGTGGTCGAAATTTCAACTCAATGTCGACTCAACTTTTCAACCTAGTCATAAACGGAGTAATAGAGGCGGGTTTGAACTTGTTGATTGGAGAGAGATCAGAGAATTGGTGTAAAGGAATAAGGCAAGAAAAATGTAATGGTGAAAAAACTAAGGTCCATTTTGGGGATTTGAAACACGTAGCTCTAGAAAGGCGGCTGGTTGACTAAATCTAGCCCCCAGTTAGGTCAGAACGTCTGTCTTTTCAGTGATGGCTGCTACCGCTTTGACTAACGTTTTACTAACAAAATTCAACGCTTGTCCATTTTCTGTTCAAAATTAATTTAAAAATAAATTCCCCAAAAAAACAAAGCAATTAATATCAACCCAAAATAAACAGATAAAATTCTGACATCCCGCAGCTTTAAGCCGAAAAATTATGTAATTGCTGCTATTTAAATTGTATCGCCTTGGGCCAGGGCTATTGACAATGAAATCTACGCCTTTTCAAAATTATCAGAACCCCAAACAACTGTAAGCCACCCTCTTAAGATATTTACAAATATCTTCATTTTATCTATTGCTCCCAAAGGTTAAAACCCCTTCATCACGAGGCAAGGTCATAAATTCTCGCAGCAGCCGCCTTTTAATAATTAATTTTCCCTGCGGCCGCCGCCACAGTCAAGTTTGTAGATAACGCGCGGAGGCATCGCGACCATTTTCCGCCTTCAATTAGACTTGGTTGCGGCATACTCTGTGTGTCCAGCAGAGCCTCACCCCAAGGAGCCCGGGAGTCCGTAAGCCGATTTCTCCCCAATCTTTAATTTTCTGTTTTTGTTGCTTAATTACTCTCCTCCAGAAGCAGTTGCTAGACATGCAATCTAATCGGCTAAATTATTTCTAATTGAGACTGGACTAGACTAGACACGGCCGGAGAAGACCAATGGGTCGGAAAACTCGAGAAGATGGCACATAGGAGGGCTGCCGAGCCCCGGCCAGAGAACACTCCAAGACGATGGTCCCCTAGTGTAGCTAGACCCGGCCTAGAGCTGCTTTGGTACAAGGAAGCTCACCCCCTGATTGGACCGTCAACAGGAAATTACGAGGCTATTGAATATCGCCGAAAACGAACGAAAAAAACACCGAACCAAATTTTAATTAAAATAAAATTAATTGAGGATGTAGGACATGTCAGTCAAGCTGGACGGACTACTGGACGCACTTCGGATGACAGAGTGGACGTGTCCGCAGAAGAGCGGGATCAACTTTTTTTTTTTTAAATCGACAGATGACGGTCAGTCAATAGGAACCGAATAAAGAGGTAGTTTCTGGCGCGGGGGTGTACAGGGACATGGACACCAACCCAGGGTCAAGGGGTGGAGAATGTGTGTCCAAATGAATAATTCAGATCAAGCCCGATGCGCTTTAAAAAAACAAACCAAGCGCAAAAACTCAGTTTCGGGAACATAAATTAAAATTATTAAAGACAAATATTTGGACATGTGAGGTTGACATGCTGGTTGTACATATGTATGTACATATGTGTTTTTTGTTTTTCTGTTTGGGTGTTTTGTTTTGTGTGACAGGCCTATTTGTTTGGCCTGTGATGCATTCGGAACATGAAATGTGACAGGTGGAAAATTGATGCCGTTTTAGTAATTTTATAAAATCACGAATTTTTTAGCAGTTTCGATTGCTGTGATAATATTTAAACAGAAAGCAAATTTATGGCTGCAAAAGCATCATTAGCCTTAATTGGTTCAGTTGGTGGTGGTGCAAAATGTCAAGGGTTTCATTTGTGACCTATTTGACTTTGATTATTAATATACATACATGGTTAAAGGCCCATCATTGGGCAAACGTACAAAAATTCGAGGTTTCTATTTACGTTTCAATTAAATCTAAAGTTGCATTTCTATTGAAAAAAAAAAGAAACAAACATTTGATTTATTCATTAACAAACTTGCGATATTGGATTGGGCTGAGGATACAAATATGTGTAACAATTTTTGTTACTTTTATAATTTGAATGAAACTTTATAGTAAAAAATTTACTGACAAAAAGAGCAATCCTGATTAGAAGCTGCTAAATGTGCTTCGTTCACCTTTCTCTCTGCTTTTCTTTGTCTGCCTTAGTTTAATTAAGGTATCGGGTCCAATGTGTATTCCAGTCTGATCGTGGCCTATTGTATTTTTAGCACACCATTTGTTAGCTTGATCGGTTGAATGGACTCAGCAGTAATCATGACTCATCACCTAGTCAAGCAAGGTTTCGCCATAAAAATCAGCCCCAGCTCTTGGCCATCGTGGCCCCTTGATGAGAACGTGAGGGTCAACTATGTCCTCGTTGAGGCGAGGTTTCCAGTCCTTGCAATTCTACTTCAACATCGAAAGCTCCGCTCCACAATGGTCTAGACCAGTGATTCCCAAAGTGGGTTCCGCGGAACCTTACGGTTCCACGAAAAAATTGTAGGGTTCCGTGTCACCAGCGCCGAAGCGCAGATACATTCGCAGACTCACGCAGACGGCCGTTTAACGCGTTCTCAAAAAGTGCGAGTGGCCCTTCTTCTTTTAAATTTGGTCTACGTCACGCCGCGTAACATTTTGGCCGCCATTCCATATTCCCACATCGAGGAGGTTGTGAAGAAAATGGTAATCCGCCCTCTTGAGATGGCCGCCATGGGCCAAACGATATATCGAGTATACTATACTTATGGTGTTCTACTTATCATACCGTTTTATTTGATACCCATGTCGAAGGGGTTGTGAAGAATATTTCAATCCGCCCTCCTGAGACTGCCGCCATGGATCTAAAGGTATATTGAGTATACCATTTTGCGTTATCATCGGAGCTAAAGTTGATAAAATTTCAGCATGATAGGATATCCGTAAGTATTTGAAAAATTGATTGCAAAATTTGTTCCATGAAGAAAGCAGTAATCCGTCTTCTTGAGACGGCCGCCATGGATCTAAAGGTATAATGAGTATACAATTTTGCATTGTGTCATCGGAGCGGAAGTTGTGTGCAAAATTTCAGGGTGATCGGGTAACCGGAAGTATTCAAAAAATTGATTGCAAGATATGTACCGGACAAACAGACAGACAAGAAAGCTTTCATCGTTGGGTTCCGCCAAATTTTATACATTGTAGAAAGGTTCCGAACGAAATAAAGTTTGGGAACCACTGGTCTAGACATTCTACAACTAGCGAAGAGCAAAAATAGTCTTAACAGCACGTTTGATACTAATGATAACCACTATAGGTCTTGGTCTTGATCTTGTGGAAAATTGTTCCACAGTCGAGTTGTTATGCTTATAAACCTACTCTTAGACGGTAGTGTGGACACAATATGACAGCAAATTGCTCAAATTCCGACTGAAATACGAGGTTACGAATTGTCATACGAAAGTTCTAAAACGCTGACGAGGAAGTGTCACTCGAAAGCAGAGGCGGGTTCGTGTATGGCGAACGACGATAGTCGAACGAAAAAACAATTGAAGTCGAATAATTTTGGCGACGAAAATTTTAGCGTTCGCGTAGGTCGAAAGAAAATTGTTCGTGTCCTAATGCAAAAACTCGATAACCCAAGCCTTTCGAGTGCCTTTCGTCGGCTTCAGGCGAAAATTTTCAATTTTTTCGACTTACGCGAACCCGAGACGAAAAAAATTTCCGTTTTCGACATACACGAACTGGCCCCAGGTATCTGCTGCAAGCAAGTGCTGCATTTGAAGTACCTATGGAAATTTTTGAGTCAATTTGCGTCGATTTTGTTTGTAAGCGAATTCACAATGCGTTCAATAATGAAATGTTGAGGAAGACCAAATACACACCAAAAACAAAACAGATGCTTTCTTAAGGCTGCTAGACCTAAGCAAACTGCAAGTACCTTTCAACTAGTTTGGATAACACGAATCATTTGGTCCAAAAGTTGTTTTCAGACAAGGTTCAACCATCCAGGTTTATGTAACCAAACAACAAAATCGTGTATAGCTTTAATGGCTAAGCCCAGTGACAGTTTCGTCAAACGAGTTTATGTACGTAATCAAAGACTTGGTTCTGTATTGGTTTGAATTAACAACCTGCTTTGCTAAACTGCCGTCTTTTCCTGTGTGTATGTAGGGAATCATTAGATCACGACCTGTCAGGCGGGTCCCTCAAGTCCTCATCCCTGAATAATGTGTGGCTGTCGTTAGGCCGTAACTCCCGTGGCCTGCCGGCGGCCTGTATGAGAATAGCCGTATACATTTGGGTTGTCAACCGCTGGACTAGATCATTGATCTAGTAACAACTGCGGTCATTCATATTCAATTTGAGGAGTACATTCAAAAGTACGCCAACGAGAAGCTTTGCATACCAAATTAATTCTATCGGTAGTACACAGCTGAATTGCTGGAAATGTGTGATGTGTCTGGACTGTGATCGACTAGTAACCACACTGTGATACATCAAAGATCCAGATTAGTCGTTCGGAAATAATTCGACACACATGTTCATATTTAATTTGAGTGTCTGGACGTGTTTCCACCAAAAGGACGACTTGAAAGAGAAGTTCACCGTGGAATCACTGATAATGTTTGACTGAAATAACGTGCCAAAAGAATCACGGCACCACCAATCTGATTTTGATTGTTTCGAGAGATTTTGCGTCGTTCGGTCTAATGCGTCCAAAGATGCCTGTGGTTATATTTGAAGTAAATTTTTTTAATAAATATTCTTGAAAATTGATTTTGACATTATAGTGCAAATTTTTGTTTATACTGGTGCGCCATCTAGACCTTCGGTATTTCAACATTGAATAACTCTGACATTTTTTATCCGATTTCGACAATTGTACACGTAATGAAGCGTAATTGAGTACCATTTTAGCTAGAACTTAACACAGACCGAAAGTTCATTCTACACTCTCTGGCTGAATCAATAAACAGAACTGTCGAATTTGGGGAACAGAGAACCCACATGTCATTCACGAAACAGCAGTGTACGACAAGAAAGTCACTGTTTGGGCTAAGAGTGTGCTCAAAAATCATCATCGGGAAAATTTTTAGATTTTTTTTCTACCTATACATGAAAATAATGAAAGCATAATTTTGAACGCCCCCAGGTCGGATAATCCACAAAATGCAATTACAAATTCTATTGGCATATATTGAAGCATATAATTGAACATTTCTGCTTAATTGCAAAATTTCCTCTGTACTATTGAGCCAAATGGTTTTAACTATACGAATCAATAATCGAATTTTGCCTGTTATAGACCCTAGCTAGAGTTACAGAAAGAGGCATTTGACAGATCAAGTTTCTAAATAAACATCACATCACATCATTTCACAATTAATGGAGATCTTTGTTTTTGGCATCTACTATTATGTGTGTGCATTGTGGTATTTTGGATACTGACGGCAGGCAGATGTCATCATTAAGTATATACCAATGTCAAAAAGTTAAGCTATTTTTTAACTGAAGAATTTCAAAGTGGCATTTTCAATTTAGTTTAATCAGAAAAAATGCACATTTAATCACAAAATCAGATTACTCATAAAATGATCAAAGAGGACCACAGTGTGTGTGACAACTTTAAATTGAAAAATCACAAAAATTTTCCATTTTTAATAAGTTTCTCTCAGAAATTCGCAATTATTCAATAACTCACTTATTTCATGCCGCAGGTTTTTCGCATATTAAAAAAATAACAACATGACCACTACCGCCCACCCCCATGCTCACTCCCCTTTCCAATATTCCCCGTTTTGTATCAACAATGAAATTAATTCCTGGAGCAAAGTTGATTACACCCAGCGAAAATTAACTACTGTTCACAGGTGTTTTTTGTTCTTGTGCGTTGATCTCACCTTTCATCTATTATTTTGCACGCCACGCAAAGAATAGGAAGCCCTACAAGGGGGCGTCAGACGTCATTCAAAAGAGAGAAAGCCCCTGAAACCTCTGAAAAAAAAATACCCTAAAAAAAATATCCCAGACAACAGTAAGAAAATTGAAGAACGAAAAAAAAAATACGTAATCAACACAAACAACACAAGTACCACACCCTAGTAAATGGCGGCATACGATACCTATTACCTGGCTGATGCCTGCCTACCTGTAACCCTCGTGAACTCCCCAGCTTTGTTACCTACCACCGGGTGCTGGCTGCTGCCAGATGGTGCGTATATGACGGAGTTTGATGTTGTTCTGTAAATTCTTCGGTTTCGTTTTTTTTTGGTGTAACTTTGCTTGGTGTGCTGCCTGCCTGCTACCGTCTTCCTTATGTTTTCATTATTGTCAGGGCGGAAGGGAATGAAGAAGGTCATAAAGGTAAAAAATTTATAAAACCCCTAAAAAGTCAACCTGGGGTTAAGGGATGGCACACCTTAATGACGGGTTAGGGTACGTAAAAAATTGGCACGCGTCATATTGCTCTCGGAATTGAAAGGCAGCCCCCCCTTTCCAGACTGGGCGGAAATTTTATTAGCGTAATTGAAAAATGTACACACATACATACACAGAGGATAAATACAGAGTGTAGAAGGAGTCCTATCCCCTACCAGTCACCCGTAATCCATTCTCTGTCACTAAACATATTTCAAGGGATGAAACTTGAACCGAAACGCGTGGGTGTTGCACTTAGCTTCACACACAAACAGGGAGCAGGGGGCAAGATAAACTACCCCTTAGTCGTTAGGCCCTTCGTGCAGACGGGTATCGGGTGTATATATAGTGCCCACAAGAAAAAGGAAACATACAATCATGAATGCTGGAAACCTTCCGAGGAAGCATTCTCGAGTTTGGAAGCATTCCCTTCCGTGCTCTAGTTCATATTCTTTTTATCCACCCATGTCATTGGATGGAAGACAAAGAATGAAGCTTTTGCGGAAATAAAATTAAAAAAATTCTCTATACCTTCTCTGGGCAACGAACAGGAAGGCTTCCTTATTCCTACCAATAGGAAGCATTCTCAATTTTCCTTGTGGGTGTATATACGTACGTTCCGAGCCATGGTTAGCAGATGTTCCATTCTAGATTTGAATGTAATTCGAGATGGGAGGACAGGAATTCGTGAATGTCAGTCAAGGCCTCCGTCGTCGACGATTCTGTCACGGAAAAAGGGAGTTTTGCCAAGTTCACAGAACATCACAGCAGAATCCAACAAACGCAACAAACAAAAAAAATATACTACGGGGGAATCCCCCTTCTGAGCGTGACAGATGATCATACACACACAGGGGCTGGCACACTCTTTCTGGCAAGGGACAGGGACACGCAATCTTCTTGTATAGATATCTACTAGCAGCAATCCCAGATACGATATCTGATCGAAAAGTGGTCGACGATTGACGTTTTTGGCGACAATTTCACGGTCACGCCAGCTGTCTAAACATAAGGGGTAGGCCCGGCTCATGGGGTGCAATTTATATCATCTGATGGTGTGGACTAATGACTGAATTTTATCTGATCAAGGGGGTAAGTGTTTTGTTTTCAATTTGGGGTGTCCGGAAAGTAGTTCACCCAGAAATGACACAAGGCTTGGTCCCAGGTCAGCACCTGGACATCACAGGAGGACATTACCTATGCCACCCCAAAAACAGAACTCGATTTCCATTCAACCAGAAAAACTAAATGGGTTGGGTCCTGTCTTATCCTTAATAATATTTCTGTAATAAATTAAACAATTAATTCAATACCATGACAATAAAACAAACGGAAAGGTACTTATATGTATGTAACTCAATGATCCTGCATATAACTCAACCCTATACTTGTGCCGGCACATTTCACATTTTCTACTACCACATTTATAGAAATAAACAAAAGGCAAAAATTTTTCAGGGTCGTTGCCCAGGGAAAAATGTGTGCTTGCTTGCTTGCTTTTGGCCTTACTTCGCCAATATCAATGCCCCGAGAAAACCCTTAGGAGGCCAGCCCTCACTTGAGGGAAGTTTAAATAAAAATCAGAACCTGCTACGGATACACAACAATTCATAAACAAAAGGAAACGGGCCACTTGAGAGCATTCACTAATCTATATGGGTTGAAGCCTGGAAGCCAATAACGAAGAAACAATACCCGAGGAAGGGCTCAGTTTTAAGGACTTTTGGGGGCACCAGTTGACACTGATGGTATTCCTGATGACGATGCCCAAAAACGGCCAGGATGGGGCATATAAATTTTCGGGGGGCATAATCGTTTAATTGAAGGAATTTTATGTTACCTTTTTGGGAGAAGTGAGAGAGTGCGAGGGAGAGAAGGAGAAAATCTAAAACTTATCAAATACAGATTGGAAATTTCAACTCAAACTTCAAAAAAGGTCGGGGGTTTTATGGTTTAGTTTTTTCTTCAAAGATTTATGTATTTTTCCTCAGAAGTCTTAGTCTATAACTGGGTTGACTTTAAATTTTGGTCTTTGGGGACATAATAAAGTTCCGTTTTGTAGAAAATAATCCCCCAAGAGTGGACCAACACTGTTCAAAATTTCCTAATAATTTCAATCATACTTCACCAGCAAAATGTGTAGAAGCCAATGCACATGGGTATTGCCGAAATCGTTAATCAAAAATTTAGTCACAATCTAGAAAAACGAGCTTAGAGAAACAAAAACTCCGACGCTGCATATTAGAGGTTCTTTATATTCGCCAATAAACCGATAGCAATTCAATACTACCATTACGACTGCTAAGTTCAGTGCTCAAGTAGGGATCGCTCTCTGCTGAAACTGTGTCGTGGCAAGTCGTTTGAACTGAAGAAAGCAAGGTTTCAGTCGAATGATGACTTTCATTACAGCGGCCTAAACTCAATTTAGTACTTCCACTCTAGGCCACTCTGGTGCTCATAAACAAGAGCTGCGTTTGAGTCAGTTACGATCCCGTGAGTAGGAGACGGGCGAGAGTCATCTTATTTCCAAAGACAGGAAGAAGAGACCGCTAATATGCCAAGAAATATAGACCGGTTAACCTAACATCCTTAGTGGTCAAGTATAAATTGTCATCGACTCTCACATCGGCCACTCGGTTGATATGACTTTACTGTCCCCAGCTCCGCATGCCTATCGCAGAGGTAGATCCATTGAGACAGGTGTTGCTAACTATCGAAAAAAAAACCTACATTACCAACAATACACCCTAGCAATCTTCTTAGACATAGAAGCCGGTTTTAGCAATTTACGTACTGAATCGAATCGAATAATTCACACAGCCTTAAACGCAGAAGCAAGTTTTAGACAATTGCTAATCAAAAACGCGAGCTGAGGATACACATATCCTATTCTCTAATTGCGACTCCAGTCCTTATTTTCTATTTTTTCTTTCTGGGGTCCCTTTGATGATAGGAATGTTTCCTCTAGATTAAATAGGAACTGGTGCTGCCAATTTTCTGGCGGGTCCAAAAACTTAAAGGCAGAGAAGCGGCTGTCCAGGTCAGCTTTTTGGCTACCCGGGTTCAAGGCGGCCGTCCTACCTTTGCTCTGTAGAGAAGGAGTTCCCGAATGCGGGGTTCAGGTTTAGCCGTGAGGCTTCCCAATTCCTCTCCTCGACTCTCCTTGCCTTGGTCCTCTCTAGATTAATTGGTGCACAAAAGCCTCATGAGTATGGTAGGAAGGTCCATCCTGATAGAGCCTCCATATCTATGCCTCCATAAGGCATTATTCAACTTGGTGTGCCCGGTGCCCAGAAAAGATCTTGAAACTACATTGCAAAACTTACCCACTTACATGCAGCCCTCGACAACATAGCTTTACATCTTGTGGGCCCGATCATATTAGCCTATCCCTTTCAGAACAGCTTCTAGGGGGCACCACGAGGAGGTTATGATCGCACTTCCACCAGTCCCAGGTAGTTAGAACATGTGCGTATTAAAATTTTTAAATACACTTCATGCTGATACCCTTATTTCACTGGCCACTGATCACCTGATTATACCCTTACTTAATCCTCCATGGAGAAGTTTGTGGGTCTAATCTTGGACCTGGAAATTGAACATCACTCTAACTGGAAGTTAAACGCAGAGGAAAGGGTAAAGAGAAGCTGCACAGACGCTTACGGCTGCAAAAGACGTTCAGCAAGAGATGGGTCCCAAACCAAAGATGGTTCCATGGCTCTCCACTTATTACGTACGGTTCGCTGGTTTGGTAGACAGAGTTAAGCAGAACCTATAATATCGTAGCGTAAAGAAGGATCCAGAGGACTGCAATACTAGGGCAACAAGGCACCTTGCACCTACTCTGCCAACCATTACATCCAATAAATAGCTTCTTAAAGGCAGTGGCAGTGAGACCATTGAATTGTGATTGAGTATATTAATCAGGGAGTGGTTTGGGCTTTTGAACAACGGAGTGATACTTTCCTTTTCGAATTTACTTTCGTGGTGGGATTTGAGACTCTCACTGCGCATGGAAAGAGCGATTTTGGGATTTCCAATTGTTTTGGCGCACGCCTTTTTTATTGGCTTATGGGAGTAGTGAGGTGCACCGGGTTCCAGCTAGTAAGTAATATGTGACGAAAATGTCATTAAAAATTTTGCCAAAAGGTTTATTGTATGCAAAGTATAGCAGCCATGTGGGTCATACATAATATTTTCCGAAAAAAATAACACTAGTAATGAAATTCTGAAAGTTTCTAGTTTTTTCTAAATTTGCCTTTTGTGTTTTATTGCAAGTAAAATACGCCACACATACTTTTGGGATACCAATAGTATGGAGGTGCCATATAATATCCAAAAATTATTAAAATTAAACTAATAGCGAAATTGAAACCAATTAAAGTAAATGAAACTCTTTCATAAAATCTCCACCACTAAAGCTTCTGTAATCTGTGGTAATTCTAGCTACAACATGCACATTTAGCAATTTCATACCACAGCACAAAGCATGCTTGTAGTTAAAACAAATTGAAACATATCCAAAATAAATAAAAAAACAAAACAACCTCCAACATTTTCTATTACACTTAATACATTTCGTCATACCGCATACACAAAAGACAATAAAAAACCAAATATGAAAAACAAAAATGGAACAATGCGTATGTGTGTAAGCAAATTCTGCAAGTTAAGCTCTCAACGGAATCTCTACAAAAGCAGGAAAAATTAGAATCTGTATCGCCGCCCCCGCCAAAGTCATGAAAAATAAGCGCAAAAATATCATAAGTAAGCGCCATAAGTAGACGACGGGCCACCACCCCCGGGCCCGGTCTCAAGTTCATGATGCATATATGGACAAGGCCTGTGCATTGGCCATAGAAGACGGCCCCGGCGGACGAATAAAAAAAAAACAGAAGCGAAATGATAATAACTACAAGGATATAAAGAAATTCATTACGAGCATTTGGAAAGGAGCATTGTAAGTTTTCAAACCCCCCGGGGGGGATATGATTCGTGATATAAAAAATATATATTTTGTTTTTTATATTCACGGGAGTGTGGGTGTATGGCGGCGATAGAACCTTGACTTGTAATATCCTGCGCTATAAAAAAAAACACAAGCAAAACGGAACAAGAATGTCCGTCCAAAAAATACTGTATAGACGCGATACATACAGTATATATCCTTGCTCTCACATATTTCCTTGTTTTATTCCTAGAGAGCGCGCGACTGTGCTACACACATTCGGGCTGGGACGTAACCGTTTTTGAAGGATATAAAATTTCATGAAGTCAATATCCAAAAATTACATGTTTGAAAATTTTCCAATCAAAACTTCTGACTTTCTCGCACTCTTCCTGACCCTCCGCCCTCCAGTCGATTTCCTATATGGCGAAGGTGAACCGGCAAGGATTTTCCCCATAACTGAAGCGCCAAAAATATTTCCCACCCCACCCCCAATTCGATTCCTTCACGTAAAATAATAATCGTGTCAATACCCGTAAATAACTTTTCGCCGTTAGAAGACACATAGAAGAAATTCCATACACCGCCAGCCGCCCGTTCGAGGGGCTATGGGGGCGATGTTGGCCTACCCTCCAGCCACTCACCTCTCCACTCTCTGATCGATTTTCTATCTAGGTGCTTCGGCGGAGAATTGAAATTGGCATGCATAATTTCATCAAATTGAAAGGCGCCCCCCGAAAACCGCGTAATAAGCTCGGCTCAATTTGTTCCTGCATAAACTTGAATGGGGCTAATTTGTTAGAAGTAATAACCTAAGCATACTTGGCAATCACTGATTTTACACATATCAACGGCTCCCCTCAATTGAATACCGATTATTAATATTATTTCCATGCAATTTCCAATTTCCATACACATCCCCGCAACACCACACCCGGGATTCCTGTGCGAAGGGCGCTCGTACTTCCGGAGGGTTTCCCAGAAAAAAAATCGGTACAAAAATTTTTGAGAGTGTATATTTGCCGGTAAATATTATTATTGTTGATGCACAGCCATGAAAAGGGCATCCCTGTTAAATATTGCATTTGATTAAATAAAATGTGCCGATGGTCTTCTCTCCACTTGTGAAAACGTGATTTAATTAAAATTACCTCGTTTTTAATAAAAGCGCAGTTTTTTTTTCCTGTTGCGGAACGTCGAGGATCATATCTGTTTTAAGTTGACCACATAAATTGGTTATACATAGTATTAATCAACTTACCTGAAAATAAAATGAAATATAGCAATATTAAATATTTTGTGGTTAATAATTTTGTATTTGGTTAAATGTGAAGTATGATTAAAGGCACTTAAATGCGGTACTTTAATAACATTCTCGCAAATGATTGATTTTGGACTTAGGTCTATAATTATTATTAAAATGGGTGAGCGATTTGGTGGTGGTATCGAGTGGCTGTGTATTTTCTGTTTGGAGCGCGAGGATATGGAAATTTATTTATATGCACCTACAGAAATATTATAGAGAGCAATTCTAATCAGATATATTGAATTGAATTGGTCGAGCATCGTTAGAGTTCAATAGGGGACAGTCTAAGTCAGTGGTTCCCAAAACTTTATTTCGTACGGAACCTTTCTACAAAGTATAAAATTTGGCGGAACCCAACGATGAAAAAATAAAATAATATATGATATTATGCATATATTTATCCTTTAATATATTTTAAAACGTTTTTATTAGCTCGCTTTCTTGTTAGTCTGTTTGTCCGGTACATATCTTGCAATCGATTTTTTGAATACTTCCGGTTACCCGATCACCCTGAAATTTTGCACACAACTTCAGCTCCGATGACAATGTAATATGGTGTACTCAATATACCTTTAGATCCATGGCGACCGTCTCAAGAGGACGTATTACTGTTTTCTTCAAGGAACAAATTTTGCAATCAATTTTTCAAATACTTCCAGATATCCTATCATGCTGAAATTTTGCTTACAGCTTTAGCTCCGATGACAATGCAATATGGTATACTCAATATACCTTTAGATCCAGGCGGCAGGGCGGATTGAAATATTCTTCACAATTCCTTCGACATGGGGATCAAATGAAAGAGTATGATAAATAGAACACCATAACCAATATAGTATACTCAATATATTGTTTGGCCCATGGCGGCCATCTCAAGAGGACGGATTACCGTTTTCTTCACAACACCCGAGACATGGGAATATGGAATGGCGACCAAAATGTTGCGCGGCGTGA
Source organism: Thereva unica (assembly GCA_949987705.1). Lineage (NCBI taxonomy): Eukaryota > Metazoa > Arthropoda > Insecta > Diptera > Therevidae > Thereva > Thereva unica. The sequence continues at coordinate 88,529,472 of OX465285.1, forward strand.
CGTAGACCAAATTTCAAGGAAGAAGGGCCACTCGCACTTTCTGATTAACAAGAACGCGTTAAACGGCCGGCGCGCGCCAGTGAGTCTGCGAATGTATTTGCGCTTCGGCTCTGGTGACACGGAACCCTAAAATTTTTTCGTGGAACCGTAAGGTACCGCGGAACCCACTTTGGGAATCACTGTTCTAGAGCTCTGTTTATAAATAGAATACTCTCTCCTACTTATCCTACATTTTTCTAGAACTAAAACTAAGCTTACTACTAGACCTTGGACCAAAGATGACTTGAAAGATTGGTAGTACAAAGGGACAAATTGGCATACAAATCAGAATACGCTGTAACAGAGTACCATCATTTTTTGGTCTGATGGTGGTATGAACGAACCTGCGACAATACATGAGAACATACTTTTAATGAAAGAGTTTTAAGCCCTAGAGGTAAGATGCTGATCGAAAACGAGATTTGGATACGCCTTAAGAAAACATTATGCCATAAGTACGACTAGCTCCATATTAAACAGAAAACGTAGAGATCGGAAGGACTTTTTCGATTATGAATGTAAACTGCCGACTGGACAAAATGGTTGCCAAGACAAGTAGTGTTCTTATAGAGCACAGCGATGTGACGTGAAATGAAAAACGAAAAACAAAAAACTAAACTGGGCGAAGAATCGAATATGGAAACTAAATCAGTACGGAGAGGAAAGGTCGTTTCCTACAACCGAGCGAGTTCTACCAAAAAGCTAGAAGTATTATGCAATCCACACCACGCTTCATATACTACAATATGATCAGAAGAAAAATTATCACGGCATAGAGCTGTTTAGAACTAGTTATAAGATAGAACTCCTGCAAAATAGGATGAATGCAAATTAATATCCTAGACCAGCGGACGTCAACCCAAACTTAAAAAAAGCTGGGTCTAGAAACCAAACCAAAGTACATGGAGTATCCCCGTCTGTGACAAGAACCAACAATTAAACCCACAATGAAGAAGAGGCATGAATTTGATATACTGCAATCCTTCATCTACATTGGCTCAATACTGACAAAAACTATCTTATAACAATCTCCTCGCTGTTCTAAATGCCCAAAGTTTGTATTCACAAAACCGTTCTTTTACATTAGACAACAAATACGGATTACATTGTCAAAAAAAAAAAACTAAAAATATTTGAATTCGGAACGTTTTTTTACGTCAGCAGACGATACGTCAGAAATTTTACTCAATTTTCATTTCTGTAAATCCATTCTGTGTCTGCCTCTAGATCTATTTTTTGATACCCACAAAAAAATATTAATTAATAACTCAAAATTTATTGAGAAAGAGAATTTCTTAAAATAATAAAAGTAACCCAATACTGCTGCTCCACTTGCTTCACAAAATCGTTAAAAATAGCCGCCATTTCTTCAAAAATTTCCCCAAAAGTTAAGTGTAAAGTTCAAAGTGTAAAAAAAATGGCCTGGCACTTACCCAAATGAAAATCCATATCCACAATAAAAATATATGTATTATATATTTTGATTTATCTCATTTGGTGGCCACCACCACCGCTCCTGGCTCATCCCTTCCCCAGAAAGGTAATCATAATCATAAGAAAGCTAATAAAATCGATTTGTAACGAAATTATGCCCGACCAGTGGCATCCAAGACGAATAAAATCTTAAGATATTGACGTAAGATTCCGTATCATAAAAAAATATCCGAAATAGGATCGGATCTCCTCCTGGGATGGACCATGATGCTCTTGTGCGAGATGCATCAGTGGCCTCGTAAACTTCTTCGGTTTTTTTTTTTGTTGTTAAGATGGGAGAAAATTTAATGTGTCTGATGAGCGATAAATAATTTGTATATAAGGTGACAAGGAAGTGCATTAGTACAAGGGCTGACATGCGGGCACCACAAATTAAAAGGCAACCCTTCAACATTCCAGTTGACATCGCTTATATGCAAGGTATGGTGGAACTACTTTACGATGCCCAGAAATAGAACTAGCTCTCATGCTCATGCCATCTTGTAGCAGATACCATCGATGCCCAGTTCCTATCTCTCCTGCCTTATCACAGATAATCGGTTCCTTTTACATTGCCACGTTCCACGTCGCCTCCTGAGGCCAGTCAAATGTCAGGGTAGCTATTTTCTTTTTTTTTCGTGAGTGGTCCTCCATATATGTATACTCTACTCGCATATACAGCATACGGCAATGTGGCACACTCCCTGCGAGGATGACACGGATAGATAGAACGACATGAAACGCCTTAGCCGTGCGCATTCATTACCCGAAATGGACGAAAAATGGAAAAATAAAGTCGAGAGCCGAGAAAATTTCATGTTTTATGCTCCGGGGGTGCTCTCATAAATTTACATTTTATGAAAAACTTCTTCCCTTCCTCCATCGTATCAGTTTTTTTTTCGGTTTCGGGATCGTTCACGGTGTTTCCTGATGGTGTGCTGCAGGGATCCATACTAGGACCAGTACTTGTTTAGTAAGCAGCCTGGGGTTGCTGCGGAGGGCTAACAACCCGAGTTAATGTACTTCCACCACTCGGAAAGTGGTAGTGGCGATATGTGGGACACCATCATCATCGTCGTCGTCGACGTCTACGGGCGAACGGCCCGATATACCGCAGTGCATTTAAAATTCTATTTCTGGTACCGATTTCCACCAAAGACGACTCCTCGGTCGGTGCTTCGACCAACAACCAACGAAAAAAACCCCTAGTCTTCGACAGAGTCTCATATGCATGCCTACGTCATATATGTAAATTATTATGCTGGGATAAAGCATATACACACATTCATACACGGGGACGACGAGACATACCTCGAGAGAAACTTATGGACGTCCAACTTTGCCCTGGCTTGGCGGAACATATACAATATATGGACATACATACATATGTACATGGTTATGCCTGAGAAAATGAGGTGGGAATACGGCAAAAACGAAGATGGGACATACCCCAAAAGGAGCCTGAACAGGGGGACGCTACATATACTGTAACGTTCATTACTTCTACTGGCTGGATTTCCCCTGCATCATTTCGTTATGCTGTATATCATATGTGTAATTCTTCCCAACAAAGTGTTTTCCCTCTAAAAGTTATGTTTAACGATGTTCGACGTGTCGTCTCGATGCTGGCGTGAATGATTGCCTTTACCGAAGACAGATTTTATGCCTCGCAAACACTTTTGTGGCTTTGTAAGACTTGTAAGTGCTGCTATTTATAGCCTTTGGTTGACTAGCACTTGATGATGGCTCCAATTAGCACAGGGCACATTTCCGACTTGTTATAGTTGTGTAGAGTATAGTGACGAAACGGGGAATATTGTGCGAGAGGTTCTAACTTCGGCGGATTATAAATGGACAAATGTGAGCTGATTTTGTTGATTGATTTGAATTTGAAATAATATCAACTGACGAGCGGAGCGATAATGAGAGAAGTTAACCGATGAATGATTTTCGTGCGATGCCTAGCGGCGGTTATTCTTACAGAAAAGTACTCGATCTGAACTAGCACTTTGCTTGCGATCACATTCCCGTCGACTTTATAATGAGTAAAGTGCTGCAGGAATTCCGGAAGTGCGATTATAGAGTATAGTGGAAGACCATTATAAGTTCGTGTAAATCAGATTGCTTCGCTTAAGGGGGTATTAGGAGAAGTTCTAACTTGTGATTGGCACCTTCTATAAGGTGTGAACAGTGAAGGCTAATTTCTAATGTTGGTTAAGTGAGTTTAAGAGAAAATGAGTACTTTTAATTTGCAAACTGCTTTAGAATCGGTTAAGGAATACTGGAATGTCTACAAATTTTGAATAAAGTTTTAAGATTGTTACCAGTATTCGGAAGTCATCTGTAAGCAAAACATGATTGGCTTGAGGCTTGATTTATTAATAGATGTAAAAGATCCTATACGTCTCGTCTGAATGTGTCAGCACAGATTTAGATATCTTTATATCACGATTCTCTCCTGAAACTACGACGGAGTCTGTCTGTGAATATTTAAGGAAGAAATCTATAGACCCTGGAACTGTTTCATGCAGAAAAGTCAGCAAGGCTTCCAAGCCTGTTGCTTCTTTCGTTTTGTCTGCACCGCCCGTTATTGCCGAGACTCTTTTAGATCCTGGTTTCTGGCCTGCTGGTGCCCTTACCAAGCTCTTTGTTCCCCGTACCCGTACTCGAGCACATCACTCAAACGTTTCCATTCCGAGAACACCAAAAATGTCAAAAAACTTGAGACCCTTTCCCTCTACTACCAAAACGTAAGGGGGGCAAGGTCAAAAACTAACGACATCCTTCAGGCATCGATGGCTAGCGGGTTCGATGTCATAGCATTTACTGAAACCTGGCTTCACGAAGGCATTATTAATGCTGAACTCTTCGATTCCTCCTAACAAGTCTTTCGGAGGGACCGTCACACTGACTCGGAAGCTCGCGGGAGTGGCGTACTTCTTGCATGCCGCAGCCACCTTAATTGTAACCCAATTTCGCTTTCTAGTTTCTCTAACCATTTGGACATTGAGCTTGTCGCTCTCAAGATTTCTTTTTCAAAATCAAATCTCTTCCTGTTGTGCTGCTATATCCCACCAGATATGATAAGCACACTTGACGATGGAGGTATAAACCTCTATGATATTCTCATCTCCTGTGTTGATTATAGCCTGAATATGATGAACACTGGTGATGAATTACTTCTTCTTGGCGACTTCAATTTAGCCAATATTCAGTGGGTATTTGACGAAGCTGACGATAACTACCTCCCCGAAGACAATTTTAATTCTAAGGAATCCTGTTTTCTCAATTCCTTATTCTCACTTGGCCTTAATCAAATGAGTGGTGTGACTAATGTGTTAGGGAGGCAGTTGGATCTTGTATTCTTTACTGACTCAGGAAACATGATTGTTGAACCCAGTCCAATAGTCATGACGTCCGTTGACAATTACCACCCTCCTCTCTCGCTCAATTACTGCTTGAACTCAAAGAACAATCCTTGTCCGGAGGCGGTAACCCATTCCTTCAACTTTAAGAAGGCTAACTTTAATGAACTCTCATCTAAGCTTGCCTTGATTGATTTCAACAGCTTACTTTCCGCAAATGAGTTGGATGTCGATGTGGCACGGTTTTATGCCGTACTATATGAAGCTACCTTTTGAGCCCCAAAAATTGCGCAGTTCTACTCCACCTTGGTACAATAATGAGCTGAAGCATTTAAGGAATCAGAAAAATAGACTCTGGAAGACCTATTTAAAAAGAAAGGATTCTCCGAGTCTTATTACATTTACTGATTGCTATAACAGATTTCGTTTACTCTCTTCTGCTCTGTGTGGCGAATATCTTAGCAGCATGAGGGACCAGGTTTATACTGATCCTAGAAACTTCTTTAAATTTGTCAACTCCAAGAAAAAAGTTGATAACTACCCAAATACTATGCAGCACACTAACTGGTCAAGTAGTGAGTCTTCCTCGATTTGCAACATGTTCGCTTCATTCTTTCATCAATCTTTCACCCCTTCTAACTTTTAGCCTAATGACAATAATTTTCGTCACATAACTCCACACCGAGAGGCTACTAGATTATCTCTTTCAATTTCCAGTGACGATATCATGAAACATATTGATGAACTCCCATACGATTTCACTTCCGGCCCTGACGGTATCCCTCCTGCTGTCCTTAAATCCTGTGTGGAGGTTCTCCAGTCTCCACTGAAAACCCTTTTTCAAAAGTCCCTGGATAAAGGGTACTTCCCTACTCTTTGGAAGAATTTGTTCATAATTCCTATTCACAAAAGTGGTAGCAAGAACGAAATATCGAACTACAGACCAGTTGCCAAGCTGTCTGTCATACCGAAGCTTTTTGAATCAATCATTTATTCTGCAATCGTGCCCATCTGCAAGAAACTTATTTCTACGAACCAACATGGTTTTCTTCCAGCTCGTTCCACTACCACCAATCTCCTTGAGTTCACTTCCCATGCTGTCGAAGGCTTTGCTTCCGGCTGTAAAACTGATTGTGTTTACACTGATTTTAGTAAGGCATTTGACAAGCTTTCCCACTCCATTATACTTTTCAAACTAAGAAAGTTAGGCTTACCTCAAGCTCTTCTAATATGGTTCCAGTCCTACTTAGCTGACAGGACCTACCAAGTTCTCTTCAGTGGATCCAAATCCGCGACCATAGAGGCGTCATCCGGTGTCCCTCAAGGCAGTCATCTTGGCCCTATCCTCTTTATTCTTTCTATTGATGACATTGTTCCCTTGCTAAGACACTGCAGAATCCTGATTTATGCTGATGACATCAAATTGTACCGTCACATAAAGAGTATTGAGGACTGCAAACTTTTGCAAGTTGACCTCGACACCTTTTACTCTTGGTGCGCTAACAACAACCTGGTTCTTAATATTAGTAAATGCGAAGTCATGACTTTTTGTAGGCGACGTGATCCTATAATTTATAACTACTCATTTTCTAGTGAGGGTGTCCCCCGTGTTAATTTTGTCAAAGATCTCGGGATTAGATTTGACACCAAGCTGGACTTTGCTTCTCATATCCTTACTAATATTATAAATGCGAAAGTAACTCTGTCTGTCTGTCTGTCTGTCTGTCTGTCTGTCTGTCTGTCTGTATGTTACGCTTTCACGCCTAAACCGCTGGACCGATTTTGATGAAATTTGCAACAGACATAGTTTAGACCTTGGAGACGGACATAGGCTATTTTTTTTGGAGAAAAAAGGGTTGAAGGGGGTGAAATGGGGTTCAATAAGTTGTAAGGGGATTTATTTTCTTTACTTTTTTTCTATTGTATAAAAAGTAACTGACTGAAAGACAACGCACAACCTAAACCGCTACAGCTAAAGGGCTGAAATTTTTGACAGTGCATCCCTAGCGTTTTTTCGAAATTCATCCCCTAAGGGGGTGAAATAGGGTCAACTCAAAACCGCTGGAGCTATAGGGCTGAAATTTTGACAGTGCATCCCTTTAATGACGTGGACATCCACTAAAAAGCGATTTTTCGAAATTCATCCCCTAAGGGGATGAAATGGGTTTTTTCCAAACCGCTGGAGCTATAAAGGCTGTAATTTTGACAGTGCATCCCTATAATGGCGTGGTCAGCCACTATTAAAAAGATTTATCGAAATTCATCCCAAAAGGGAGTGAAATGGGGTTTACCCAAACCGCTGGAGCTATAGGGCTGAAATTTTGACAGTGCATCCCTATAATGGCGTGGACATCCACTATAAAGCGATTTTTCGAAATTCATCCCCTAAGGGGGTGAAATGGGGTTTTTCCAAACCGCTATAGCTATAGGGCTGAAATTTTGACAGTGCATCCCTATAATGGCGTGGACATCCACTATAAAGCGATTTTTCGAAATTCATCCCCTAAGGGGGTGAAATGGGGTTTTTCCAAACCGCTATAGATATAGGGCTGAAATTTTGACAGTGCATCCCTATAATGGCGTGGACATCCACTATAAAGCGATTTTTCGAAATTCATCCCCTAAGGGGGTGAAATGGGGTTTTTCCAAACCGCTATAGCTATAGGGCTGAAATTTTGACAGTGCATCCCTATAATGGCGTGGACATCCACTATAAAGCGATTTTTCGAAATTCATCCCCTAAGGGGGTGAAATGGGGTTTTTCCAAACCGCTATAGATATAGGGCTGAAATTTTGACAGTGCATCCCTATAATGGCGTGGACATCCACTATAAAGCGATTTTTCGAAATTCATCCCCTAAGGGGGTGAAATGGGGTTTTTCCAAACCGCTATAGATATAGGGCTGAAATTTTGACAGTGCATCCCTATAATGGCGTGGACATCCACTATAGAGCGATTTTTCGAAATTCATCCCCTAAGGGGGTGAAATAGGGTTTACCCAAACCGCTAAAGGTATAGGGCTGTAATTTTGACAGTGCATCCCTATAATGGCGTGGTCTTCCACTATTAAAGCGATTTTTCAAAACTCATCCCCTAAGGGAGTGAAATGGGGTTAACCCAAACCGCTGGAGCTATAGGGCTGAAATTTTGACAGTGCATCCCTATAATGATGTGGACATCCACTAAGAAGCGATTTTTCGAAATTCATCCCCTAAGGGGGTGAAATAGGGTTTTTCCAAACCGCTATAGCTATAGGGCTGAAATTTTGACAGTGCATCCCTATAATGGCGTGGACATCCACTATAAAGCGATTTTTCGAAATTCATCCCCTAAGGGGGGGAAATGGGGTTTTTCCAAACCGCTATAGATATAGGGCTGAAATTTTGACAGTGCATCCCTATAATGGCGTGGACATCCACTATAAAGATTTTTCGAAATTCATCCCCTAAGGGGGTGAAATGGGGTTTTTCCAAACCGCTATAGATATAGGGCTGAAATTTTGACAGTGCATTCCTATAATGGCGTGGACATCCACTATACAGCGATTTTTCGAAATTCATGCCCTAAGGGGGTGAAATAGGGTTCACCCAAACCGCTAAAGCTATAGGGCTGTAATTTTGACAGTGCATCCCTATAATGGCGTGGTCTTTCACTATTAAAGCGATTTTTCAAAACTCATCCCCTAAGGGAGTGAAATGGGGTTTACCCAAACCGCTGGAGCTATAGGGCTGAAATTTTGACAGTGCATCCCTATAGTGATGTGGACATTCACTAAGAAGCGATTTTTCGGAATTCATCCCCTAAGGGGGTGAAATGGGGTTTTTCCAAACCGCTAAATTTATAGGGCTGAAATTTTGACAGTGCATCCCTATAATGGCGTGGACATCCACTATAAAGCGATTTTACGAAATTCATCCCCTAAGGGGGTGAAATGGGGTTTTTCCAAACCGCTATAGATATAGGGCTGAAATTTTGACAGTGCATCCCTATAATGGCGTGGACATCCACTATAGAGCGATTTTTCGAAATTCATCCCCTAAGGGGGTGAAATAGGGTTTACCCAAACCGCTGGAGCTATAGGGCTGAAATTTTGACAGTGCGTCCCTTTAATGACGTGGACATCCACTAAGAAGCGATTTTTCGAAATTCATCTTCTAAGTGGGTGAAATGGGGTTAACCCACACCGCTGAAGCTGAAGGGCTTTAATTTTGACCGTGCATCCCTATAATGACGTGGACATCCACTTAGGAGCGATTTTTCGAAATTAATCCCCTAAGGGGGTGAAATAGGGTTTACTCAAACCGCTGGAGCTATAGGGCTGAAATTTTGACAGTGCGTCCCTTTAATGACGTGGACATCCACTAAGAAGCGATTTTTCGAAATTCATCCCCTAAGTGGGTTAAATGGGGTTAACCCAAACCGCTGGAGCTGAAGGGCTTTAATTTTGACAGTGCACCTCTGTAATGACGTGGACATTCACTAAGAAGCAATTTTTCGAAATTCATTCCCTAACGCAGTGAAATGGGGGACATAAACATGCCAATCTCTGCTTCAAATTTTGCAGATTTGTTGAGCAGAGGTGATATACGCAGCAATTTGTTTACCATATTTATTAAAAATATGCACTATAATAAACCCTTTTAGGGATAATGAGCTGACTTTTTTGTTTTTTTTTTTTTTTTTTAAGGAAAACATTGCACATAATAAACAGTTTTTATTTAAAGGCGTTGCAAGGCACGCGGGTTTTATGCTAGTCAACTATATTTCTACCAAGAGCAGCTTAGTCTTGGGTTTTATAAAAAGGTGGTCCAAAGAATTTAATAGCACCCTGATCACTAAACACCTCTACATCTCCCTTGTCAGACCTTTACTTGAATATGCGTCCCAGGTTTGGTCCCCTCACTTTTCTTCGCATGTTGGAAAAATTGAATCGGTTCAACGTAGGTTCGTTCGATTCGCATTGAATCACCTTCCTTGGGAAGACCCTTTAGTTCTTCCACCATACGAATACAGACTTAAGTTACTCAACTTAAACACTCTCCACAAGCGTCGTGAGGTGGCCGATGTTGTTTTCGTTCATCAGCTCCTTAATGGACGTGTCGACTCAGGTTTTCTAAGTCGCCGTGCGGTGTTTAGAGAGAGCAGATACAATTTAAGAGGACCACCGCTCTTACACATCAACTCCTCTAGCACCAATTACGGCCGTTTTAAGCCTGTAAATCGCATGTTCATTAATGTCAATAAAAATATTAATGTTTTTAGTGTCACCATTAGTAAAGATCTCCTTAAAAGGAGTCTTTTTAATGTCTCGTGACTGGTTACGTGGTTTGCATGCGATTTTTTATTCTGTTTTTCTTTTTAATTTTTATTTCTTTCATAATTTATTTTTATTTTTTCTATGTTTGCATGCCTCAGCCGAGCCCACGTGGTCGTGGTAAATGTTTCTCAGCCCAGCTGAGAAGTGCGCCTTCTTCATAAGAAGGGAAACTCTATTATTATTATTATTACAATGGTTTTCTTAGCAAGAGCTTTCCAATTTTATTTTTAAATGTATACGTGCAGTTCTGAAGCTCTAAAATCCAGTCCAGTCCAGTAGTAAGTTTAGTTCGAGAGACAAATGGGTAAATGAAATTGTTTTATGTGATAGCAAATATAAGTTCTGGCCACTTATCACGCGACCACAGAAGATAAGAAGAGGAAACAGGACTTGAACGATCGATGAAACGATATTAAAAGAACAATAGAAGATGTTGTAGGTTTCGTGCAACAATAACGAAGAATAGAGTGATCTGATGACCAGGTGACAATGGACAAAAATCGAACAAACCAAGTCATGCTAAGTACACCCAGTATAGTGAAAAGAGACAACCTGAGAAACGAATACACAAAGTAAAAAATAGGCAGTATTGGGAAAAACAAGTGAGAAAAATAGTTGAATCAGCAAGCAACCCCCCAATTCTGTCACCGAAATATAAAGGGAAACTGAAAAGCTGACGAACTGCTTTGTTATGTAAGACTCTGCCGTAGAAACCAATACATGCAGTGCAGTGACCATCTATTATCCTTTGAAATATAAAGGATTGGAGAACGACATAGTGACCTCCGTTATGGAGATTCGAGTTTATAGTATTATTAGTGCTGGAAATAGTTAAGGAAGTGCATCTCATAATGAAAATCATCGGAGAGCATTACTCAGCATTAGCGGGAGAGTTTTGTGAACTTAAAGCGTAAGTAAACTCAGCACAAAAGCAAGATCGCGAAGCAAATCCTGATTGGACAAAGGCAAGGGCGCGCTTTCATAGGTGCAACTGGTGTATTTGCACTGGGCGCAATTGAACAGGGCGCAATTTCAAAAAAAATTAAAGAAAAATTCCGTGCCTTCATTCTCAATGAGTGTTTGTGTCGTCTTTCATTTTCCTTTACTGCCATCAAAAAAATGAACAACAATGAAGGGGGCGCAATATGTATATGGCATGCTGCACCGGGCGCAAAAAAGCCAAACGCCGGCCCTGTATGAGAGTGACCAATTTGGAAGTAAGTGTATGTTACATCTGCTTCAGTGGAAGTTACGTCTACTTTACTTCTGCGTTACTTTTCATTTGGGTTTGGTCTTATTTCTGGACTATAAATATGAACCTTATTTCTGGACTAGCGCATATGAAACACGATAGGTGTGCATTGGCAGCTGACAGCGGATTGCCAAATTGTGAATAAATCAGTCGGTTAGATTGTGGTGAAAAATTGATTCAATTGTTTATTTTCAGTTGAATTGTAGTTTTGTTGTAAGTTCGTTCGTTCGTTTTTATACAAACAGAGTGACGTTGCTCTCTTGTATGAGACTCTCAATGTGCATGGAAACAGCGATATTAAGATTCCCTTCTTTTAAGACGCGGGCTGTAAATGCTGAAGTTTGAGAAAGGCTCCAACAGCTGCCGCATTTGCCGTTAAAATCGCCTGTAATAATATTGTGCTACGATGATGGGAAATGAAACCTCCAGATATTGGAACAGAGAAGAGTTTAAGCTCAAGCTCGCGCGTCTACGAGGCTTTCTATCTAAAGACAAACTGAAATAAATTACAGAGAGAAATTACTGATTCCAGCTCTCTGGGTTTGTTAAAGTTTATAATTTAGGCCAACCTTGAAGCACGGATATAGCCTGCGCCAAAACAATTGGAAATCTCAAAATCGATTTTTTAATGCGCAGTGAAAGTCTCAAATCCTCACCACGAAAGTAGATTCGAAAAGAAAAGTGCACCTCGTCGTTCCGTTCATTTAAAGCCCCAAATCACCCGCTCATTTATATTTTCAATCACAATTCAATCCGTCTCACTACGCGACTCTTGTCCTGGTCAGATGCTATGGTGGAGTGTTGTTCCCGGTAAACGAGTTTCAAAAGGGAAATTAAAATGCATGTGCGCTTGAATTTTATCCATATACGGAATGTTAATGTATGTGGATGTTGTCATTTCCTCACCTGCGCGTAAAATTCCCATTTATTTTGGCGCGCACTATACCGAACATTCATTAGTTACATATAATTCATTGCGTTTACATGATGCCTTAAATTCTTGGATTGAAAATTACTTGAAATTCAAGTTGGGTTTTGATTCATTGATTAAAAGAATCAATTCGAAAGTAGGGGGCAGCAAATTTATGGTTCGCCCCGGGTGGCACAAATCCACGCTACGCCACTGCGATGCAAACACCACACAATGCAACTAGCAGAGAAGCATTGGAGGGATCTTAACAAATGCACCTTCCCCCAAAACACTTGCTTTCCTACGATCTCAGCCGGACCACTTCACTGGTGAACCTCAGTAGACGAGATACCTTTCAGTAACAGTGGGAGTGCTAGTAGGACCCTGTCTGATAAGGACGCTTGCGGCCCGCTGTGGTCCCGAAACCTACGATTTCTGCAGACGCTGTAAGAAACTGGACGAGGAGAAAATTATAAAACTACTTCGCTGTCAGTGCATAGCCCTAACCAGCCCTACCACTTTTGGTGAACCCTTCCTAAGCACGTTTGCGGAAATCTTTGGGATTCCGCAACTAAGAAAATTCATTACGCCCTCGATGTGGTTTAGAGAAGAAACGACACTTTAACATCAGGTTAATGTGGCCTAAGTTATTAGGCAGTGCACTAGCAGCTCAGCCATATCTAACCTGACCTAACCTAAATCAACAACGGAAGGAATTAAAGCCTAGAGTGACAATGTGCAAGATTAAAAGTGGGTAGATACTAAGTAACAATGATGATGTATTGGATCGATGGGCAAAGCATTTCGAGGAACTACTACTAAGAGCAGGGGCCCATTGATGCTCGAAATGTACAGAACATGAACGAGGACGATGAGAATGACAGCACAGCAGCCCTTACCATAGAATAAGTCCGCCAAGCATTGCAAACATTGAAAAATAACAAGGGATTAGGATCTGACAGCACACCTGCAGAACTCATTAATCCTCCGCCTCCCTGGAAGACTATCCAAAAACTACATGAAATTAGGGATACCGTGGGGAGTACTCGATGAAATACTCATGAATAGAATCCGAAATCCTCTGTTACAGATATGAATATATTCGCAATCGACTATTCCAAACGCTTTACCAAGCGGTCCCCCAACTAAATACTAACCACGTGCAATGCTGCTTGATGTACGCAATCGAGCGAGAACGTTGTGCGTGGCTGAGTCAGGCTAAGAACGGGCAAGTCTCTCGGGATGAGATATAAATTTCAAAACTATAAAAACTCATTTACATTCAAAACGCAAATTAGAGCCCGTTTACATCTTCAACGTAAATTGGAGCTCATTTGCCGCACAGAAATTTGTATATATTTCTTTCTGCATCAACGTTCGTGAAACAGATTGAAAAGCAAATTTGGAAGAAAGTTTTCAAAGGAGAGACCTTCGTTCGATTTTCAAAGGAATACAGGTGGATGGCATTTAGAGGAAAAGATATAACTGAGAGTTTTATGAAATTAGTAAAATTCCAAACATTGTCAAAGTGATTAAAATAAGCAGACTACCATGGAGTGCTGATGTCGAAAGAGGTGCGGAACGGATCTAGGCTAATATAGTGCTAGGGAAGGTACCGTCAGGAAAGCGGAGACCAGGCCCTAAGAAGAGATATATAAACGACGTCAAGGAAGACTTAAGAAAGTTAGGAGTAAGAAAATGGAAAATACGAGCCAGAGATCGGCAATCCTGGAGGTGAACGCTGGATTAAGATCAAAGCCAACAATAGGCCTGATGGCTACAAATCCGTCAAACAACCAGACACATCGAGGACCGGGTGAGAACGTTGATCAAGATCTTTAGTGCTAACCAACACGGATTTAACGCTTGCTTATTAAATTCGCGAAGCATTCGTTCGAAAATTGGCGAATTAAATGAAATTTTTATCAATTCAGGTACGCACGCTGTACTTATCACCGAAAGTTGGCTTAACCCCTCCATTTCTTCCTCTATGGTTGCAATTAATGGTTTTAAATTATTCCGTAATGATCATCCAGGACGGATTGGTGGTGGTGTAGCTATCTACGTGCGCGAAAACCTCCAATGCAAAATCGTTGGATTTTCTAAGTGTCCGGGAATCGAATTCATTTGCATTGATATATCTAATACTGCCGACAAGCTTCTTCTTGTTTGTGTATATTCTCCCCCCGGCCTTTTTACCCCTGATAATGTAAAAGAACTTTGTGATACCCTTGATTACTTATCTCGTGTTTACAAAAACATCCTTGTTGGTGGAGATTTTAACGTGAATTTATTAAAGAAGTCCTCCCTGCGAACCTTTTTTGTGCACACAATGAATTCACTGAGTTTGGAAGCTATCAACGTACTCCCTACATACTTCAATTGCAGGGAACCCTCACTGCGCGATGTGTTTCTTTCCAATGATATTAACTCTATCACCTTTCTAAACCAAATTTCTCCTCCTAGTTACTTGGACCACGATATTTTATTCTTGTGCCACAGCTTTTCTGTTGATTCCTCTCAAGTGAAAACTCTGATTTATCGTGATTTCTCCAGTGTTGATCGTGTTGAACTCGTACGCAGATGTTCTTCCCTTGCATGGGGGAATATTCTCCCTGACTCATCTCCTGATGGCTTTTGCTTTCGCTGTGTTGATTACCTTGAGGTTATATCTGCACTAAAAACAGTTAGGTCACAAGCGACTGGTAGTGACAATATATCTCCTAGATTCCTAAATATGCTTATACATTGTCTGTTGCCGGTTCTGACCCACATTTTTAACACATGCCTCACAGTTTCTAAGTTTCCATCGTCATGGAAACTTGCATTAATCACGCCTATTCCTAAATGCCCATCGCCTGCCACCCCCGGGGATTTCCGTCCCATCAGTATACTTCCTTTTTTGGCTAAGATTCTTGAAAAGCTTATTGCTGCCCAAATACTCGAGTTTTGTGTACGAATTCAACTCATTAACGAATGGCAATCTGGCTTTCGCAAACGCCATAGCTGTGAAACTGCCCTCCTAAAAGTGACGTCTGATATTCGAAAGTAACTTGACAAACATCACATTTGCTGCTTATTGTTGCTCGATTTCTCAAAAGCTTTTGATAGTGTTAATCACGGTTTGCTTCTAAAAAAAACTCGCCTCCCAAGCTAATTTTTCTTTTCCTGCCCTTAAACTGATACATAGTTTCTTAACCAATCGTTCCCAGAAAGTTCTGCTCGGTAACAATTCTTCCTCAATTGCTGTTCTTCACGCTGGTGTGCCCCAAGGCTCCATCCTTGGTCCGCTTCTATTCGGGATTTTCATTAATGATCTTCCTTCTGTAGTCAAAGATTCCAAGATTCACATGTATGCAGATGATGTTCAAATTTATATATCTTCCCCAAAAGAACAATTCCTCAGTAGTTTGGAGAAACTTAACGCAGATCTGCAGCGTGTTTCCTTTTGGTCGACATTGAACCATCTACTACTTAATCCTCAGAAATCAAAATGCATATTTCTCTCTCACTCCGCCTTTAACTGTCCTAATGTATCTGATATTGCTTTAAATGGAGTTCCCCTCGCCCGCGTTGATAAAGTGAAAAATTTTGGTGTAATCTTGAATAGTAGTTTAACATGTTGCGATCACATTAGCTTCATTGTTCAGAAAACCTATGGTCAGCTGTCGAAACTTAGGTTTCACTGTAGTTTGCTGACTAGCTCTCTGCGTATGAGTTTAATGAAAGCGTTACTGCTCCCCCACCTAATGCATGGCCTGTCTATTTTCCCTTCTCTTGACTCTTCCTGCGCCCGTAAGCTTAACATTGCCTTCAACGACTGCGTACCATTTGTCCATAAACTTCGTCGTTATGATCATATATCTCCCTACTCTAATTCTATCCTTGGTTGTTCTTTCCGTGACTATCGGGAATACAGACTCTTGCGCCTACTCCATGATATCCTGCATCACCGTAAACCGGCTTACCTTAACCAATTCGTAATACCCTCACAATCTCTCAGAAATAATAATTTAATTATTCCACAATTTCGTACCTTGATTGGACAACGTTCTTTCTTTGTCTTCGCGGCGTTGCTTTGGAATTGTCTTCCAGTTGATCTCCAGCGCATTGATTCAGCGGGCATTTTTAAGAAGCGTCTTTTCCATCATATCACTAACAGGGTTGTTTAAAGCGCAAATTCGAGTTTTCTGTTATAAATTTTCTTTCTTTTAAACTATTTATCTGTTATACTTTTTCAATTATGTGTTTTTTATGTAGTTTTTTTTTTTATTTTATTTTATTACTCTTTCATATCCTCCTACCCTACCGATGTATTAATAAATGTACTAGTTATAAGATTCTATCTTGTGTACATGGTATTAAAATAAATAATAATAATAATAATCTATCGGATCTTTGTCCTAGATTCCAAATAGGGGCAGTTTGTTTAAAGCCAATAAATCAGCTCCAAACAGGGCCCCATAAGGGCAAAAAAATTTCAATTTTTATACAAATTGATACCGAAAATATTCACCCGAAAGTTCGACAATAAAAATAACACAACAGAAAAAAAAAACTCAAATCAAATCCACATTAATAAACGAAAATCCCTCGGCAGAGCAGCATAATTCTGTGGTAGCTATAGAACGTGTACAGGAGTAACTGGTGAGAACTTTCTGTGTTTTTATGTGTGCGTTGTTGGCTCCAAACATAAAACGAGGCCCCCGTTAATATCACGGAAACTGGAAATTGTTTCATAAAAGTTAGTTAACGAACTTCAAAAACAAAAGATTTTTCCACATACATGGTTGTCAAAGTTTTACAATGTTCGATTTGGGGCTACACATACATACATTCGGTGGCCGTGGCCGGGGGTGGAGATGGTTAGTGTAGTATACGATGTATGTTGTGCTCCTCTCTGTATGTTATGTTTTGTTGAGGGAAGTGTTGCAAGCCATTTATTCTTTCAAACTCAACATCCGCCCATTCAATTTAAAGACATAAGTCCCGATTCCTGCAGAATGAGAATCACTTTACAACCTCCTAACACAGAGAAGAAAAACTTTTTCCATTATTCTTTAGCCAGATCCACCTAACCCCCAGCCATCATTTCACATCAACCCCCTCTCTGTTCAACCAACAACCCCCCCGTTCAACTCTTAGTTCGCTTTTACATTCAACTCTACACCATCGTCACTGGGTGGGTTGGGTGGGGGTGGTGGTGGTTTTTTTTTTATCCACTTAAAGTTTGTAACGTAGCTTTTAGATGTAATTGTTTTCACCCTTAAGAGGTTTCCAGATTTGCGCCATCATTTCAGTTTTTAAAGTTTAACTTAGTCCTTTTGCAGTGCTCCTTTTTTTCTATGGAATTAAAAAAACCAAAAACAAAAAGGAAACTTTCAACAAATTACGGGTTTTGGATTAACTCTCGGCTCCTGCTGCTACTATGCTGAGTGCTCTGCCTGTCCTGTACAGTGTTTCGTAGTAAGTCAACAAAGATGATGCACTAACAAGCTTTTATGGCTGATTTGTGACTTGTGATTGGTGGGGGGGGGGGGCAGAGGGACAGGTAAGACACTACTAATCAATATCCTGGACCAAGGACACATTTGAGAAGAGAAGCACTTCAATCTTTTACAGGGAGGATTTTAAGTGGTTCCTCTTGAAAAATTTTCATTCTTTTCCGATACATTTGCAGAATTGCACTTTTTTTTCTTTTATGTAAGTGTGTGTGTTCAATATACCGAGGGAAGTTATTTTACCCATGAAGAACTGCACAATAGATAAAACAAAAATAGTTTTACCTTCCACTTATACGTAATCCCCGGCATAGTCTCATCCCCTCTTAAAGGTGAAATAAAGTCGGAAAAACAATACCTGCTCATAAATAAGCTTTTCGTGTTCTAGAAAAGCCTCTTTAAATACCTGCCACCCCGTAAGACAAGTCTTTAAAGATTGAAGCGAACACAATCCGATATCGATAGAAACTAGTGAACCAGGGGCCCTGGGGGGATGGTTATATGTATATGTATGTAAGTTTTAAATTTTTCCCAACACCAAGTTGATGCGCACCTCTCTTGTTGCCACTATCAGGAGATCCCCGATAGAGCTGGATGTCTGCAGATATCCCGTACAGAAATTCTGGAAGAAAATATCGAAAAAGGTTCACATATACAATACATGAATACATGAACACCCCCCAAAACCACCCTAGCATTCATATCGAATAAAAATCCGAACTGCCGGGATTAAAACACTTTTCGAGGCAAAGCATTTGGAAAAGATATGCGAGTGCACCATTCTCTATTATCTCTGTCTATCTCGCTCTGGGTGGGTGTTTAGATAGAAATTGAATGCCCTATTGTTAAGGGATGAACTCTCCATGCCTGGTGGAGATTTCTTTTATTATGATTCTTGTTATTTTTTTGTTGTATTGTGTGTATATACGTATGTAGAGCTCTATTTAGTGTATGAAAAGTTCCTTTTGTATCACTTCTATGGGTTAAACATTTTTGCAGAGCTGTGCTCCGATTGATTTATGGGGAATGCACAAGCCACAACATGCTGAAATACCTTATCAGTAACTACAACCATCGGTTTCTTTTTTTGAGTGAAGAGTATCATTGGCTTGTCAATCAATGAATGGATGCAGTAAATGTATTAAATTGCTTGTTTTGGGTCGTGGGGGAAGAGAAAAAAAATAAATCATTCAACTGGAGTTCGTAGTTTGTGAGTTGGAGTAAGTTCAGTGGTTTGTTTAACCATAACGAAGGGTGATAAGTCAAAGGGCCTATTGTAAAATTGTGGCTGCCATGGTGGTATAAAACAGAAGCTCTTGTTTAGCATTCATAGCTATAACGCTTCTGGCTAAAATGTAAAACCTCGAATGGGAGTTGTTCTACTGTGTTATTCAAAATAGACTTTTGTGACAAGTAAGCCCCTTTGCATTGTTAATGGTTCTATTTTTGGGGCGATGTTGAACAGCTAGTTCAAGTTAAAAAGACACTAGAAAAAAGAAATAACGAAATGCTAAAAGCTAATCTATAAGAAAAACTAAGTAGCCTATGATTTTGGTTCTGTAAGGCAAACACAGCTAACATGCAGACACCAGGATAAAGAATAGAAGGTCGAGGCATCATGTTTGGTTCTTTTTATTAGATCCAAAAAATCTTATCATTGTCATTATTCATACATATAACAACTCTGCCGTCGTCTACTCACAAATCCAGGATGTCAAAGGAGGAAGCTGGACGACCTGCCGAATAAACACGACATCACGTTGAAATCATAGCATGGAATTATCGAAATGCTACGCTACCGGAACTATGACTTACCCGATCCGGATCATTGACGATCGTCCCGCCAACAATCGTCCAAACGATGACGCTTTACAATTCCGGTGGCGAGAAAGGAGAAGCCGGCGTCGGGTTTATGGTCGATCGACGGGCTGCCAGTAGCGTCATCGCATTCTAACAGATATCCGAGCATTTGGTGGGTATAACCATCGATATCGCATCCGGTTGTGCACCAACCGAGACCAGCCCGGACTATATTCCAAAGAGCGAAGAAAAAGGAACCGCCACCAGCCAAAAAGATTGGGCGGCACGCCGGGACACGGCCATCTGGCGAGATTTTCAGATGGCATCATCCAACAAGTTCACGGCGCTCGCAAGCCGGACGATATCATTATAGAAGAAAGCCATTTATCGGAGTTCATTGTGGGATGTGTAAAGGAATTGTGTCCACTCATCTGTAAGCGGAGGCAACCATGGATCTCGGACAGTTGTCTGGTCCTAGTCGTCGATCAGCGGAAACGAATGAAATACGTCGATTTCGTTCAATACCAACGATTGAGCAAAAGAAAATCGACAGAAAATAAAATCGGAACGAGAAACGTACTGGAAGATTCGGGGTCGAGGCACGAGTATCGGACGTTGTATCAGACAATCTGGCGGGTAGATGGCTAAACAACATCAACAAACGACGACATCATAAAATCGGATGGAGGTTCATGACGTTTCTCCATGGGCGCCTGCAGCGGTGGAGAGAATTCTTCAACCAAATGTACAGCCACGATCCGCCACAAGGTCCAGCACCCGGATCACTGATTATCGGATAGCTGAAAAATCAGTTTCTCGATACCGAATCGACAATTATCGAGGTGAAGGAGGCAATAAAATAGCTGGAATTGCCGGGAATAGATCAAGTAACCGCCGAGATGATCAAAGCCGGAGGTGAGGTCGTATAACAACAACCCCACGTTCTCATAGCATACATATGGCATTCGGATCGTGTCCCGTCAGCGTGCAAGTAAGCGATTGTTGTGCCAATTTTGAAGAAAGGAGACAGTCGGGAATGCAGGTATTATTGCGGTATTAGCCTCCTTTCGATCATCGGCAAAGTAATTATGGATATCATACAATCGAGGCTACAGAAACAGCGAGAGCAAACGAGCCAGAAAGGGCAAGCCGGATTTAGACCATATCGCTGTAGAAAACGAACTGTCGCCGTTTTCATCGATTTCAAATCCGGTTTCGATTGAATTGGGACTGGAAGAGCTTGTGGAGAGCTTATTGAAGCCTATTGAGCACATGCTATTAAAAATATTCCAACTTCTCCAAGCGTCGTACGACCAGCAGCGTTCGTATTCGAAGCGACTTATCCGAGGAATTTCCGATTCAAACGGATGTCCGACAAGGATGTCTTCAACGTTATGATCGACCCGATTATGCGTGAAGCATTCGATGGACGACGTAGAATTTGATACGACAACTTTGTAACCGACTGATGTTCGCCGACACCGATCCCGAAGCAATGGACATCTTTTACTACACTTCCCGCTACGCCCAGTCATACGATTTAAAAATCAATGCAGAAAAGACCAAAGTGCTCACAAAGGAACGGATCGAAAGCCAGTGTTCGCCTCGACAGAGCCTAAATCGAACATTCATGTTCGAATATTTGGGATCATTGCTTGTTCTCAGCCGCATCGGCTAGGCAACAGCAGCATTCGCCTCGCTAAAGTGGTGCATATCGAAACAAACAAATATTTCCATCAAAATGAAAGTACGCCTTTACCGAACGTTGATCCTTCGGATCCTTTCACTCCGCGATCTCCTTCGAAACGGGCAGTTAGACAAAGATGAGATCAAACGTCGACTACTGTGGTTTGGACGGGTCTACCTAATAGATGATAAGCGCTTACCACGTAAACTTCTCGGCAGACTGGAGAAAGCAGCGATCGGCACCGATCGAGGGCGACTCGATCAACGACAACGATTATCAGTTATCGAAGCTGGAGATGTCGTCAAAAATCGATGGAAACGAATCGTGAACGGACCCAGCGGCACCGACAGCAGCGAATCCGTTGCGGGGGCATCCCGCTCGGACCACCAGCTAACGGTTCAATGAATTTGTTTCCATGGAAATACATAGTGCCGATATTTTTTTTTCTCTGGTGCTCTGAAGTCGCCGCACGATGCCTCGGTAGTCTAGAGAGTAAGGCGCCTCGTTACCATCCTAAAGGATGGAAGAGTGGGACTGGGAGAGTGCTCAAATTAAAGTGCTGAAACGCGAAACAATCAGATCATTATTTCATAGTGATCGTGAGGGTGAGAACTACTGAAACTTGTTGACATCGTGAGACAAATAGTACTAGAACGGAGACGATATCAAGTTATTCGCGAAAGTTTGACCTTTGTCTTTGAAGTGACTGTTATAAGCTAAGATACCGGTGAAAATAGAGTTGAGCCGGACTTACACGAGGCAGTACATTTGTCCCTAATTTTTTTAAATGTCCCGGTTCAAAAAGAATGAGGTGAGGTGTAATTTTAAATACCTAGTGGAGAGACAATTGCACACTATATGCCCATAATAAACCTATTCTTGGTTGCTGTGCGATATTTTAATTAAAGCTACTAAAACAATCCCATAGCACATGCTAATACCCACCTGACCTGCATGCAAGAATCCAGATACTAAAATTGCAACTTCCGATTACCCAAACATATCCCAGACCACGCCTGCTGCTGCCAGTGTAATCTTAATTAAGACCCAAATTCTACAAATTCTTTCAAATCGACCTGCATTCCTCCAGCTAATTCTGCAGCTGAAAGCAACCTTCAAGTATAGATTTGCTCGTAACAAATAGTCCGGATTACGCACTCAAGACCCCAGGCAGCACTTCACCCTCATCCCAAACAAAAATTCGGCGTACAACAAACAAATCTCTTCATCTACTATCATTTATCTTCCGTAACAAGGATTTTAAATCACAGAAGAGGGAAAAAAATCATTCTTCTTGTGGTAGAATTTCGTAAATATTTGAAAGCCAACGACGACGACGGAAAAAATACGTTAAACCGATTTCACACTATATTCCCAATAAAATTGGTCCGCCACCAGGACTAATCCTTTACTTAAGACCATAATCCCCGGACTCGCACTTGAAGCGCCATAAATCACAGAATCACGTGCCTAATTTACAGCATTCGTTTCCCGACGTGATTTCATTTTGTTATTCAACTTGTATCATAATTCAGCCCTCGTCTGTGCGTCTTCTTAGGGCGGGACTCCCCCTCGGGGGGGTCGGGGGAGAGAAAAGTCGAAGAAAGCAGCCAAGACATGAAAGAGAAAATATGTCCCAGTGACGGGCGAGAAAAGTGAAATCCTTGCTTGGGGATGATTTCAAAGAGGACAGGGCTGCGATGCCAGCTCCTCTTCGGGGGGACGAAGGTGGAATGGGCAAACAAAACGGGAAATAGTAAAGGAACAACAGATTTCATCTTATGCTTCCTTCTCAGGCTCTCCAAAGCCACAGGCCCCGCACACACGTTCCATATGTCGTAACAAATTTGCACCCTTAAAAAGGAGCACTTTATCAAAATCCCATCTGTTTGGGGTTAAATCTATACGACAGTGTAAACTCCTACGGTAGGGGGTAAGTGTGTGTACGGCTCCCAGATTCTTCGCTTTTTTGCGTTATATATATAGACGTATATATTTTTAACACCTTTTAATGCAGCACCTGCTGGCTTCCATTCAGGTTGAATTCAAATTTTTCGACTCAGAGACAATACGTCAAAAAATGGCGTTACAATTTTTTTTTCTGCCGTGGAGGGCGAAGATCTTGATTAAGACTTATTTATGCTTTTCGTTATTGTTATGCTCCATGTTTTGAATCTTTTGAATTGCTGTTAGGATTTGTTATACATTGGGGATGGAGGTTACGGATTATGGGAGTTTAAATGCGTGGTAGCTGCTTTTTGATGTCGTCTAATTGTGGATGCTGTTATCACGTTATGTGATGGAAGTGGTTGGTTTTGCCAACAGAATTGGTATATGTCACTATTAGTTCATATTCCGGTTAACCAACTTAGTGAAGAGCTTCTGTGGTTTCTGGTTAAAAAAAACCTAATCAAATAGTTTAAAATGGCATCCTCAATAAGCTGATACGAGAGAACGGAACTACACATCAATGAAAGTCAAATTCAAATTCTTGATGTCTGCGAGACGATCTAGCAAAAGTAACAAAAGTTTGAAGAAGGGCACACCTTCACCCATGTTGGATTAAAAAGAAAGCACAAATGAAGGGTGATGATAATCGTCTACCTCCGGTTATGGGTGAAGAGTCCATCACGCTTGTTCACTATGGGATAAGCGTTCTAATGCATAACAGAGAGACGTTCTCTCAACCTTGCTCTCCTCTCCTTAATACCCCCCGCGTCACTTTATCCCATTAACATTCCCTTTTTGGGAGCCACTTTTAAGCTAAGGTGTCAAATAACCATTCTGAGAGCTGAATGGCCTGGTCAAGAACGATCTAAGACGATGACCAGGCAAGGTCGGTGTGTAACACTCCCTTACCCTGGAAGTGGCTCTGTCAGAGTGGACTTGTGGAGGCAGGGGCGCCGGTTTCATAGTTGCAAATGGTGCACTTGCACCGCGTACAATTTGAAGGGGGCGCATTTTCAGAAATTAAGATTTAAAAAAATTGAATATATAAAAAAAAATTGAAATCCGTGACTTCATTTTCATATATGTACATATGTATTAAAGGAATATTTTATTATAACGTTTTCGATAAAATATTATGTACATCTGTCCATATGTAACCCGCGAGCCTGTACATTGTCATTCAAGAAAAAGCGAGGATATTTAATTTCCCCTTGTGCAGGAACTTACCCAAAATTTCAGCTTAGATATTTTCATCAAATTTCTACCCATGTAAGTTTTTAACCGAAAAATGTTGAATCAAAAAACGAAGGAGCAGATCATCTCGTCAGACCGTCGTCCTCGAGAATCAGAAGTAAAATTTCAGAAGAAAAGTCCCTTAAGAAAAATCTCTCATTCTCACTTTTCGAAAATATGTACTTTAAAAGGCGCCATATCAACTCACACAAAGAACAAACTAGTTGGGATGTGGGTTCAACCCTTTCGGTCCACACGATCAACTTCCCAGTATGATGGAAGGAAGCTCTTTGAAATAACGATAAGAATGGTAAATCCGCAAGGCTCTTCTAAAGAACTTTTTTTTGTTGAACAGTAGCAAGCAAACACGTCCCTGGCACTTCGTTCGCTACACTATAAAGCGAATTCATTTTGAGCGTGTTGACGCGCTGATGATAAACTGCAATGGTAAAAACTTCATTTTCAATTCGAACGATTTCAGGAGATAGTACCAAAATTAATCAATGTAACGGATTTGTCAATCTTGTCCGAAAAGGCCAAACTGTAATCACTGGAAATCCCGCAATGAACTCAATTCCCAAAACTGTAGGACATGGAAAGCAACCCGCCGTTCAAACAGTTCTGAACTAAAGTTTGAAAATTTCGTCATGTTTGTAATGGTTAACGTATTTGTTGAATGGTTTTTAAAGAAAACTCGGATTTAGACGAGTAATGTCTCTTTGGGAAGCTATTGCTCGGCTGAATCCATAAAAGTGAACTTCATTTTGAACGGGTGTCATTCCAACGCTTCGATCGGCACCTCAATGAAGTCAATATCATTTTTGGTTTGCGTTCTATCGAGCATGTACAAATATCACTTACGCCCTTTAAACATAGATACTGCTCGATCGAATTTTATGAAAATCTTTTCGAACTGTACTTTCGGTAATACGCTACGATAGGCACCTCAAAGAGGTCGGTATCATGGTTGGTTCGTGCTATATCGTGCATGTACAAAAATCACTTACGTCGCTTAAACAAAAAAACGGCTCGACCGAATTTTATGAAAATCTTTTCAGATCATATTTCGGTTAATACGGTTCGAACGACACCTCAACGAAGTCGATATCTTTTTTGGTTCGCGCGATACCGTGCAGGAAAAAATGACCACATCCGTACGCACACACACATACACACACAAATACTTCCTCCCAATTTTTTGCTTAAAATGCTCCTGGGACCTTGAAAGATGAAAATACGTCGAAAATTCCGATTTCGATTTTCGGACCGATTACAATAACTTCCTATACTGGGAAGTTAAAAATGTTCTGAGAATAATGATAATCATGACATTAGAGCTGCCGGGTGCTCTTTGAAAGGTTGTAACAGACTCAATTTATGACAATATGCAGGATATCAACAGATGTATCTTTTCGTAAATACCATATCCAATCCAGACGAAACGGCGAAACAAAAAACGGGAAACAGCAACAACCCTTTTCAGGATTAAATCAGTAGTGTCGCCTTATAATGTTGGCGAGGTTTGTCTCAAGTCGAAATGTATTTAATCGATTTTTTTAGGGGCGCCAAATTGACGCCAAATTTTAGGCTGTGCAGTTAGCGCCAAACTTTCAAAACTGACAACCTTAATTTTGTGTGTGTGTTTTTTTTTTTGGGTAAAAATGCTAAAGACGCAATGGGCGAAGTTTTGCACAGGACGCACTCACCCGCACCGTGCCCGCAGCTAGCATGTACGCTTGAGTAAAAATAAGTCTCAAAATAATTGTTCCGTTTCTTTGTTCTACAGAATTTTCTAAAGCCCCAATTTTTGTTCCTTTTAGTCTATAAAAGGTGCATATCTGTAGCGGGAACGTGCATGCTAGGTGTGGGCGAGTTTCATTTTTACAAGGGAATAAATCTCGCCCGCTCCTAGCATGCACGCTCTCGCCACAGGCATGCACTTTCCGGCCACAGGCATGCAAACCTTCGCCACAAGCATGCACTTTTTCGGGAACAAAATTGGGGATTTAAAAAATGAGCGAGTAAATCTTTAGATTTCGTGCTGAAGTTACAGTAGTTTTATTAAAATTCATAGCAGCAAAATAATTTTCACAAGGTACATGATCTTTTACGTACATTTTATTATGACCCACACAATCTTTGAATTAATTTCTTAAGTTTAAAAGAAAAATAAATAAAAACCCAAAAAAAAAAAAAATTTCAAATAAAGTAACACCCCTGAACTGGAGAATTTGTTAATTAATTTTAATTATGCCCCATTTAAGGAATAACGAAATATCAAAAGTTCATAACTCCTCTATATAAGCGAAATTCTCTTTTTTCTCTCAAGTTTGATCCTTTTTTTTTGTTATTTATTGTTATACGCATTACGAATGGTAGCGTACAAACTACGAGTCCTTGCGCGTCTCCTTCAAAAAATGTTTATTAAAGTTCATCCCCATCCACCCCCAACGCCACCCAGACGCAAACAAAAAAATCCGTTTTGTTTATTTTATTTTTTATTTTTCAACTTTGGTAATTCAACTTTTCCTTTCCACTTTTATTTTTTGTTTGCATCCTCGCTGCCGTTTTTATTTATCCTTTTTTTCATTTTTATCTGCACTTGCAGCGGAACAATTTCAATACACAATAAAAGAAAAATCTGCAAAATAATTTGCTTTATTTTTATGCGTTTTGTTTTATTTTTTTTAATTTTTTAAACAAGACCTCCTCCACACCCAATTATTATTTTATTCAATTACGTGCGCGCGGAGTCTTTGTATTCGCGCGCGATTATTGTGGGGTAATTTTTATTTAAATCGTTTTATTTATTTTTTCCCTCCGCCGCGGAGTTCTCTAGACACTTAAAATTTGCCAGCTCCAGGATTAATTTCACTGCAGACGAGACGGAAAGAGAGTGAGAGAGTGAGAGAGAGAGATCGTTATGCTGCAGGTAGTGTTAAAAATAAATTTAATGCTCAACATAAATTTTGGCAAATTACAGCATAAAATTTTATAGTCTACTAACGCGCGCTTTACTTAGTGAGTATCGGATATTGTGTGGTGAGAGTATTTTATTTATAATTTCTTTGGAAATAAATTATTTAGAAATTTCTTCGCTTCATTCATAAAACGTATTTATGTGTGTGTGTCGGATTTTGTTTGGGTTTGGGGTTATACATTGTGGTTTGTGTAGGAGCTCTTGTGGGATTACCATAAAGTGTGTAAGAATTCGGAAGTGCTACAAAAACTAGCGCGAATATACCGTAGCCCCATAAATATAATTTTCACTCGTTTTAATCCGATATGCATCGTTGTAGAACAAACACGATGAAAGTCGGAAATTTCCACACTTCGGAACTCTTCTTCCTGAAGATCATTAAACAATCTTATATGTTAAGATCATCACTATATTTGATATCTGCACTTGCTTATCACCTCCCCTGTTGACAACAATAAAATAAGTCGGTAAGGTAGATTTATTAAGGTATATAAGTTATAAGAGTCTATCCGGAAGACAAAACGATCAGTAGCGATTATGGACAACCCTTACCAACGTAACTGCTGGATTGATAACTGATGAGTGGTGGTTACGTTAATGGCTCCAAATATTTCTTTTTAAGGAGTCATCCTATCACCCTTACTAGTATAAATCGTAATATATGAACTTCGAACGGGTAAAACCCATTATCAAGAAGGCGTCTATTGCATGATGGGTCAAAACCAAACTAAAGAGTGCCGTTGGCCAAGTTTCAACTTCGCTCCGCTCCACCCGAGAAAAAATAAAAAATGGACTTACAGCGGGCGAACAGCGGCCCCTTTTTTTAAGGGGGATATAATTTCTAACCATTTTTAATGGGAGCACATACGGCATATATGTATACAAACGTATACCACTCGGGGTGTGTGTGTGGTATACAGCCCTACTGTCCTACTACCAGCCTTCCGATGCCCTTCATATAGCCAAGGACTATGTTTCAATAACGTTTGGTGTTCGCCCGTTGTAAGGCCATATTTTACTTTTACTCGGGTACCTAATAGTGAAGAAGAATGTTCTATGGGGGCATTGCGTCTACGGGCGCTATTCTCCTTTAAGCCAGGAGACCTTTTAGATCATCTATCGATTCTCAAGGAACTAAACTGCTTAACCCATTGAACAGTACCGCGTATTGGAGTTAGGAGGTCTTTCTCTAATAACTGAACTATCCTTCCGACCAGAGATTTCTGTCCAGCATTGCACCTATTAATATAAGCCTATCGGCAGTACAAAGTCTTTCACATAAAAAATATGCACTTCTTAGGTTTAATAGTTGAGTATAGAGTATACCTTTGCTTGAAAGACTAGGGTGTTACTCTGCTATATCTTTGGGGAAACCCAGAATAGTCTACGTCATATGGACACTGAAAGGAGCTTTAACTATGAGATTTTTGTGGACTTTGAGATTTGCACAATCCAATAGCATTTCCGTTTCTGAAATTTCTTTTATAATACAAAAAACTGCAGCTGTTTTGCTCTCAGTCTCAACTTATGGCGGATTTCTTTACTTCCAAAATTTTGAGGTAGATACTAAATCCAGCAAAGTGATAATAAATGTCACAGTCGGAGAGGTTTAAATAGCCATAGGGTAATGAAATGTATAATTTAGTTGGCAATCTATTCAGCATGGTTCGATACCATCACCCTAAGACCTAGTGTGTTAGCCTAGAGTCTTACGGCGGTGGTGTATAGTCAATACCTGATATTTGACTGTCGCTATAAGATCCAATATTATTTTTCAATGTCTTTTAATGAAAAACTACACAGAGCTGTAACTATTGAAGAATAAAATTTGAACTTCAGAAAGATTAAGAGCTTACGCTGCTATTCTATGGAGTTTAGTCCAAATTCTGTTGGATATCAACAAACATCTCTCTCTCGTTCTCTCTAATTTTAACATATTTTATTACGTCAAGTCCAGAAGTTTAAGACCCGCCACCAAAAATTCATTTTTGATAAATTTCTTATTCCCACCCCCACTTTGCTAAAAAATACTGCACACACTCATTTTTATGGTAAAATATGGCTGACTTTAAAAGGTGAATGGAAAGGTTCAACCCCCGCCCCCCTCCGCCCAGAGCAGAAGACTTTTGGTAGCCTTTTTTTTCTGCCATGAAAGGAAGAAGGAGACTTGGACGTCACACAGTAAACATTTGAAAATACACAGGAATCATTTCAAGTCAAAAGAATTTCACATAAGCTGCTTTTGATCGCCTTGGCAACTTCTTTGTGCTTGGCTCAACATAGGAGAAAATATTTCCAGAAGAAGGCAGGATCCTTTACTCGGGGCAAAATAAAAAAAAAAAAAATAAATAAAATAATATTGTTGAGGCTGGATGATTGAGCAGGGGTGAGTGTTTGTTGTCGTAATGCCGATCTTTAGCCGAGAATAAATGCTTCGTTATTGCACAGAGGTCTTCAACCCCCATGGTTTTGAATATGATTTGGTGTCGTAAGTTCGGCGCTTAGTTGGTGTTATTGACAATATAAAGAAAGAAGATATCGTTAAGGCGAATTTGTGACAAATTCGTCCGCTTTTGTGCGTTCTTTTTATAGATTGAGAACACTTCGCACCAGCACAAAATCCAGGATCTCCTTTGCAAAATCTACAAAGGATTCCTAGTTCGTGATCGGGGTTTTTTTTTCTTGCTATATCCTTTGCAGCACACCACCAGGAAATGTGATAACCGTTGGCGAATGCCTTCCATTTATGTAGCAAGGATATAGAATCGATTCCCATTGCATTCGGTGTAGACAGGAGCAGCCAGGAACGAAGTTAACTCGCGCTGCATATTTCCTCCTCCTTGAAATCGGGAGGAACGTAATGTCCTTAGAATAATTTTTTTTTTGGTTCAACTTCTTTCGTTATCGTTCTACTACACATGTCTATTTTTTTTTTCTTTTTGTGGTTGTTGATGTAAAATTGTAGAAAGACGAGGACGACGACAAGGACGACAACGACTATTCTGCTACCGCTGGTGGTGGTCTCCGGAGGAAGAAATTTTTTATGTTAAAACTTAAAATAAAAAGACGAAAGGGAGCATAAAATGACATCGGTCGGCGTGGCTTGAATACAAAATGTCAACCACGAAAACTGCTTGGGAGTATATGCAAATGGTCGTGAACGGTGGAACGGGCGGGGACGCATGGGGGCTGATATAGAGTATAGGAGCAGAAAGGTTCGTTTGGTGAATTGAAGACTCTTCTTACATGGACCACTTTTCATCCGATGACGACGATCCCTCTGCCCCTATATTCTATGCGATAGTAGTTGTACCATTGGATCTATTCTGTTGCTTCTAAAAATTCTACGCTCTGTCATTTATTTACAACAGGGACGTGAGCTAAATTATATCATTGTGGCCAATGTGTATATCACAATATATATGTGTGTATACACATGCAAGGATACACGACATTTTAGATATATATGCAAAACTAAGAAGAATGGCAACGAGCTACACGACATAACTGGATAGAAATGCTTTTATATGTGACACATATTCTGTGTACCGAGGACCAAGAGAGTTTTTGCCATGGAAGAAAAAGTTAAGGCGAAATTTCTTATAGTAATATGCATACACATCCTTGTTCCTTTCATAACACACCAACAACACCAACAACAGCCAAGAAATATTGTATAAGAGTTCGAACCGTTCTGATGTCACTTTATATATGACCAGAAATTTAACCTTTCACTTTGGTGCTTTCTTTATAAATGTTTTGATGTTTTACATGGCATGAAAATTGCATGTTATTTTTGTGTGTCCTTGATTGCTGAATTATGTTGTGAAAATGTATATTTTTTTAGGGTTTTTGGACATATTTTCTGAGATGATTCATAAAAATAAGAAATTATGATTTTGGGAGTATTTTGAAATTTATTGAATGTTTTTGCTTTGTGAATGTATGCGAAAAAAAGTGGGTGGTGATTTGGTGTTGAAATTGATTTCTTTAAGGAAGATAAAGCACGATACATAATACTTGGCGAACTGAACTTTAAAATAACTTAAGTTCGCATATAATTTACACATATTCAACTGAGGATAAAACAAACCAACTGAACTTGAACTGAAGTTGAACGTAAAAGCTTGCCCAAAAGAGAATAATCAACTCGAAGGTTGATCCCTGAGCTTAAACTATCACATAAAAAAAACATTCTATTTCGCGAATTCCAGTGCTTATTGCTCAATTCAAGAAAAATATAATACTACTATCTAATTTTGCTTATGTGTTTTAAAATATAGGTCCTCGTCATTCTTTTCCCCCCGCGGAAAATTCTTGAGGTTCGGCTTGTCTAAATGGTGTGCTGCAAGATTTGTCTTGGCAGCCCCTGACTGAATTTTTAGAAATTCCAAGATGGACAATCAGGCCCGCCTCAATGGGAGACAATCGGGACGAATTGTATCGGGCGCCAGATCAGAGGGTGCCCGAAAAAAGATCGGAAGCCAAAAAGTTGTTAGTAGTTGAACCCTAAAATCAGGGGTTCGGGCCAGGAGCAAAGAAACCTCTAAATTTCGCTTGATATTGGGCCGTAAAAACTGGCGGTCTTGACTATCGGTTTTGGGTACCATGGACTAAGGGGAAGTTGAGGAAGTAACTGAAATGGTGACCCTCCCTTAAGAAGAGGAAGCTAAGGACTAGGTTTCTGTAGCGTAAGCAAGGTATTTGTGGTTTAGTAAGATAACGTGTTGCAAGGCTGGATCGACTGAAGAGTGCGGGAGATAAAGACCCATCCGGGCGAAACGAGTTAACAAGATTTGCATTCATGTGATTCCGGTTGCTGAGGGGCATAATTGTGATATGTTTGTACCAAAACGTCATGGTACCAGGACGGGTTTCCTTTTTTTCAGGCCCGATAGAGAAAAAATAATAAAAAAAAACAACAAAATTCTTTTATTTGTTTTTGTAAGAGGATCCGAGTTTGGCCTTTTCGGGCAACCAACCCACGGTCCACGGTACAGGCAGCAGGTTATTTCTTTCGAGCAGTGCAGCTGCTCATGTTACCTGTTGTCAATGCTAGTTCCGCACATAGCAAGATTAAGCTAACTACTTTTGCTATTAAGGGGCTATCAGTTGGTCTAATGCCCTCTCCCCACTAGCATTTTGAGGTTGAGACGGAAAAATTTGAGAATGTGAGAGTCGGTTTTCCAAGTGGTCCCCCAACTGAGTATTAATCACGCCCAATGCTGCTTGACCTCCGTAAGCTTTGTATGAGTCCAATTAACGCTTATACTTTAAAGCTTTTACAAAAATTTCCGAATACGTAAACTTATAAGGCTTAACTCACTTCAGTATCGCAGATCTTTCTTTGGGTGGTGCTCGTGTGGAATCTAGGGCGAAGCCCTCTTTCAGCGTGCCCCCAATTTGGGATATGCGGACCTCCTGAGGAACCTAGGGGGAAATTCTTCTTTCGGCTTGTCCCTCATTGACATGCCTCCTTTTAATGCTAAACGGGCTACGTTAATCTTCCGATTGCTGTGAAAGCCTTACCCGCTGCAGCTACTTAGTTCTCTTTGATTCTAAGCTTTTCATTGGTCATCACATCACTCGCTGCTAGGAGAGTACAGGTTATGAGTAGGTGATCTCTTCATCTACTGCCATACGGTTACTGATTATGCACTAGTTCATCTGTTTTACTCTCGACAATCATTAGGGCTACTCTATATAGCGACGGCTTTATCGCCTTGATCACTCGATCGGATCAAGCTGCCTTCATACCACTGCGATTGCGATGCCATCTGTGAATTTGATGGCTGCAATTTGTGAGGGATGAAGCTTCAAATGTTTTGTTCCATCCCAGTGAACTGAAAACGATTTTTATGTCGAAGGTTGTCACTGCACTTTATAGTGTGAAACTAGATGCCATCTTGACGGACTTGGCCATTGGCCTAACATTTCTTTAACCAAAGCAGTTTGGTCAAACAACGATCCGAGGATAATGATAATCAACGAGGATAATCCTAATTCGTGATTTTATCATAAGCAACAACCTAGATTATCTCGTATAAAATCTAAATTCGAGATAGGATAATAGACTTATTAAATATTCTGAATGTCCAATCTGTCCAAGGATTCTCTCACAGGAACCAGGAACCAAATTCCCAACCGACGATGCTTGTTGTATTAATGCGGCTAGTTTTTTATCCTAAACTCGAAAATACCCGTTTTTGTCAAACACACCGTCTCAAGATATTGAAGATGCTCAACCCTCCCCATATTAAGGATTCTTGCCCTAATGTTATAAAAAACGTTCTGGTATTTTTGGATGACGTCATGTTAAATGACCATAAGCCAGTCTTTGTCAATCAAACAAACTTGCACATTCATGATGACAAACTCAAAAATTGTCATTACACAATTTGTGATAAAGTATAAAGTTGTTGAGGAGACTTGATAGAAAGTAAGCTCCAAAAACAAGGAAGAAGCAACAGAACAAAAAAAAATGCGGAAACTTTTTCAAAAGCAAATCAAAAGTATTTAAAAGAGTCCTGATTTATTTCCAGCGATAGGACGACGATGGTGCATACCTAAAACAAAAATCCTCAAACACACTTTTTCCCGTCTGTGCTAATCTTGCATAAATCTAACGTAAATAACCATTTAGCTTCTGTGTACTATTAGAATAATTATGCAATTCATCATAAAGCAGCCGTCTGTGGTCGTCTGCCTCCATTTCATTTCGCTCCATTCACAAAGACAGAATATATATTTTTTGTGCGGAGAGTATATTTTCGAGATATCCGCGAAAGTGAATTCTGAAGCACATGACTAGAACATTCTTGCAATCTTAATTAGTCATCTACTACCCCGCCCCTGGAGCAGATGTTCGGCGGGGGGGCATGGAGTCCAGAGTCAGGGACCCGAAGAATCAGCACTGTCTGAAGGCGCACTTAACCGCATTCACCCCCATTCAGAAGAAAAAAAAAAACAAGATGGATAACTTTCGGATCTAAGGTTGCAGCTGCAGAGCCGCGGGCAGCAATCGTCCTCCATTCCTTCTAATAAAAATGTCTCGCTTTGCGTTCTAGAGTTAAGACAATCTGGAGTAAGAAAAGAGCGGCGAAAATAACAAGGAGGAGGAGATGAGTTGTACCGCCGCCGCACTTCTTTAGGCATCCTCAAGTGCAGGCCTTGTTAGTGTCGGGAGCACCCACCCACGCTCGTAAGTCATCTAGAAAAATTACATCAGCATAAAATCTTAGCACGCGAACCGAATCCGTGAGCCGAACGTGGACCGACTACCGAATTAGCTGCTGCAGGAGCCGAGAAGGCCAAGAGGCCAGGAGGCCAAGACGGCAGGCCACCAGGACGCCAGCAATATGAGGCGGAGGAGCGTTCTCGAGTGAGGCTGGGGCCGCGCCCGCCCTGCACACGGCCAGGAAATCTCTGGGATTCCGATTCGGATATTCCACATCATAACAAACGCAATTTATCGCGCCTTAATTTTCCCTGGGCCCGTCAAGATGGAACCGGAGGCAGAATGATCTCGGACGGAACCGGCGAATTCCACAAATTCCCAAGTCAATATGCCCTGTGCTTTGCCGCTCAGCAGGTGCGGGGGTGCTGCGCGCGGGGGTGTGCTTCCCTTTTTTGCGCTCCCCTCGACGACGACGACGACGACGAAGAAGACGACTCACCGCGGGGCAGAGAGCACCAGCTCCTCGGTCGCTCGTTCGGCAAGTCGCATCCAGATGGGGTCTCTCTATGGCTCTACGCTTTTACTTTCTACAGCGTTTTGGGTCCTTTGGAGTGGTGGAGCAGCTTCTATGGTGGCATCCCTTGCCACAGGATCCGGTCTCGCTCTCCGCCAGTAATCGCCGTAGTTCGAGTGTTCGAGGAGTCAGCGTTGTTTTACAAAAGGGGCGAATTAGGGAAGTGTTTTTGCTCCATGGATCTAGGCGGGTAAATAATGAATTTTCAAGTTTGTGGTACATTTAATGTAATTAAAGGTCAAGAGAATTTCTAATTAGAATGATGGGTGGGGGTGGGACGTGGTTCCCTTTGTGCTTCTCCCATAGGGAGTTTCTGTTGCTCTTTAGATTAACCCTATAATCCCTAACAATTAATTTTATGCTCTTGTAGACTTGTAAGTGTTCTACTTATTTTGCGTTTTTCCCCCTTTGGACGTGTAATAAATGGCAGAAGAGGGGATTAGGGCTGAGTTTTTTTTTGTGTTACATCCCCTACAACCGTAGAAAGAGACCAGCCAGGGTGGAGAAAAAAAAATTAAATTAGATTTCAAGTATTTTTAGAACACCTCTAAGCTTTAGCTCGGGGGACAGTAAATTGCAAATTTTATAGTGATATTTTGGGGGTGTAATATCGACTAAAATGTGGTTTTTGTTTGTGAAATTCATTTTTTGGAGGGGGAGAGGGTGGGGAAGAGAGAAAATTGCTCTTGTTTTATTTTAATTCATTTTGTTTGCTAGGGTTTTTGTGTACATACATATTTACATACTATAAGGGGGATGAAGACGAAAGTGTTTAGAATTTTTTTTAACTAGATACATCCTACCACCCAACCTGTTTAAATAGTTTCACAAATGAAGTTTTTAATACAAATTAAGTTCTAAAAGAATTCACATTAATTTGAAAATTATTCAACCCATTTCTATCTAACCACAAACACCCTCTTATTGTCTCTCTATAATGAAGTTACACAACTATTTTCTAAAATGTTATTTTAGTAATCAAAACCGACCGGATATGAAATATTAACAAATACCAATGATTATTGGGCCCTCAAATATGTAAATGATAATGTTAGTATCGAAATTGATTTCATCGAAGGAAGGAAGTTATTGTTTGTGGGACATTGTTTGAACAAAAATAATTATGCTATACGTAATTATATTTGCTCGAAACTATTAATAAGGGTAATTATAGTACACTATTCATATAACAATCAATCTATTTGTAGGAGAAAGCCGCATTTGTTGGTTCTATATAATGGTTGGCGATTTGTTTGAATACATTTTTTTTAGTCTGACCGTATTTTGAAAAGTAATTAAAATTTCAAATTGTGTACAAATTTCATATTAATTGAAATTAAAAGGTGGCTGGATTTTTTTGGGGAATATTTGGGAAGTTTTGAAAGGCGTATACTAGTCATAGAAAGGTGTAGGTCGGAGTTTCAAGATTTATATTTCATATTTCTTACGAAAAAATTTCTCTTTATCATGCCGTTAAATATTTGAAAAGTTCGGCCAATGTTGCCTATTTAACGAATTAACCGTCTCCACCCATAGTGTGAAGTGCATTATACGCATACGCAACTGTGATTATTCTAACGAAATTTTCAATGAAGATTTAACACTGATTAAGGACTTATGAATATCAATCAACAACAAAGTTCAAAATCGACACGAGGCGGAAATGCGGTACGAGAAAGTAATCCAAACTAATTCAGCTACATCTTTTCGAAACTCAACCAAGCCAATCAAAATTGCTGATCCAAAAAAAAAATCCTACGGCGGTACAGGCAAAACATTTCTTATCAAATTGATTTTGGCGACGATTCGAAAGTAGAATGAGATTGCACTCGCAGTCACAACATCGAGAATTGCATCAATGCTACTTGATGTTGGACGTACGTACAGTGCATTCAGCATCTAAGCCTCCCATTGTAACTACATGTAACAGCAGCAAAAAACTCAATCCTTAAAACGTGCGATTCGGAATATATGAGCGGTTATTTGGGTACTTTCGTAATGGGATTTGAGACTCGCACTGCCTATGGAAAAGCAATTTTGAGATTTCCAATTGTTTTGGCGCACGCCATTCTATTGGCTTATGGGTGCAGAATCGGGTTTTATAGCTAGTACTTCATAAATTCATGAAAATTGTTATACTTAGAAGTCAATCAATGATTTCTATGCAGACCCACAAATTCCGCGAGATTTTTGACCTCGATTTCGCAGGCTTGCCGATCAGGACTTTGATACAGGATTGGATTCCCTACCGACCACTACCGAATACCTGTAGAATGTTTCCCAGGCCCTGTCGAAGTTTACGATCCGACACTGATCCTGGGCAGCATTTTCTATATCGTGTCGAAGTGTACGATCCGGCACGGACCGACTTCATACACCACACATATTGACGATATACCGACCACCTACAGAACCCATACTGACCACCTACTGAATACCTGTGGCAACATATGGCAACATATTCTCGAACAGTGTCGAGGTATGACTCGGCCCAACATCGCCCATTGTTGCCAAACGTTGTCGATACCCCATTATACACATATCGTCCTAGACCGATTTAGGCAGATTCTCGGTGTCTCCCCCTGCGATCGCCTTCGAAACGAGACACTTAGACAAGGATGTGATTAACAGGAACTGATCGAAGAAGAACTACAAAAGCGTCGGCGAAAGTGGTTTAGACATGTTTGCCGAATGGATGATACCGCTTGCCACGTAAACTTCTCTGGCGAGACCATCCGGGAGACTGGAGAATTCAGCGATTGGCACCGAAGAAAATCTTGCTAAAGAATATCGAGGGTGACTTAAAAATCGTCAAGATTGGAAAGGAATCGTAAATGGAATTCGAGACCTGGCGGCACCGACCCGCAGTGTATATTCGTTAGGGGAACGTTCCGTCAGTTAACTCGGACCGTCAGTTAACGGATCTAAGAAGAGAAGAAGAAGATGAGACAAGTAATAAGTAGTGATACTCGTAAAAAATATATATCCAGAGATAATAAGTAGTTACTTAGATTTAAGAGATTAAAATTGTTAGTACATAAGGGTTTTGAATGAATAAAGAGACATTATTTTTGTAAGAAGGTGTTTGCTCTCACACAACCCTACACAACTCAAGAGCTCCCGGTCACCATCCCTTAAAAAAGGAGGTTTAGAGAGACATCGAACTTCTTCTTCTTCGATGGCTCTACAGCCCAATTCGAGCCATGGCCTCCATCAGCTTCTTCCTCCAGACGTCTCTCTGCTGTGCAGCTTGTCTCCAGTTTCTTGTGTTGAGCAGTTTTGCTGCATCGGCCTTAACATTATCTTCCCACCTTAACCGTGGTTTGCCAACTGGTCTTTTGCCATCTGGTAGTAGATACAGGGCGTTTTTGGTATCCTTGGACTCACTTGGATGACTATCCATTCTTTGGACATGGTCGGCCCAACGTAAACGTAGTAGTTTGGCATGGGTCGTAAGTTTACATTATTTGTATAAGTCGTACAATTCGTGATTGTAGCGTATTCTCCATGCACTGTATTCATTGATTGGGCCGTATATCCTTCGGAGAACCTTCCTCTCAAATATATCCAGCTTGTCTGCGGATTTCTGGGAGATACTCCAAGCTTCACATCCATACGTAGCTACTGTACGTATGATGGTTTTGTAGATTCTTATTTTAGTTTTTCTGTGGATGTCTCTGGATTTCATTACTGGCAGTAGTGAGAAGAATGTTCTGTTCGCGGCGTTTATTCTTTTTTTTACGGCTATCGTTTCATCGTTGTCTTCGCGGACTGTGGACCCCAGGTAGTTAAATTGGTTTACCCGTTCAAAGTTATATTCCCCCCAGGTGGTATTGTGGTTTCTTCTTCTTCTTTCCACCGTTGACTGAATTAGAATCTTACTCTTCTCTGCGTTTATTTGCAGCCCTATATGTTTTGATCCATCTTCTAATTCTGTAAATATTTCTCTAAGATATGACAGTGATCTTGCAAGGCAGTTTATATCGTCGGCATATCTTGCCAACTGTTTGGATTTGTTAAGCAGGGTTGCGTTCGCATCAATGTTAACCTTGCGAATTACTCCTTCTAGGCAGAGATTAAATAGCATGGGTGCCAGTCCATCGCCCTGCTTTAAGCATTGCTTGACTGGGAGGGATTCCGTCAATTCTCCTTGTATTCTGACTGCACATCTTGTATTTTCCATTGTAATTTTTGTTAATTTTATTATCTTCAGGGGGATGTTTAGGTCCAGCATTGTTGCATACATTTGCTCCCTGTCGCTGCTGTCGTACGCTTGTTTAAAGTCGATGAAAAGTTGATAAACGTCATTGTTGTATTCCCAGCATTTTCGGAGGATTTGCCTTATTGTAAAAAGTTGATCCATTGTTGACCTATTTCTTCTGAATCCAGCTTGGTATTCACTTATTGCAGCTTCTGCGTAAGGTTCCAGTCTGGTCTTAATTATATTGGTCATTATTTTATATACTGTGCTTAAAAGAGATATGCCTCTATAGTTTTCACAGTTGAATCTGTCCCCTTTCTTGTGTATTGGGCAGATAATACTTTGCTCCCATTCTTCAGGCATTTTTTCATTCCTCCATATGCAGCATAGTAATTCGTGTATAGCTGCTGAGAGCGATTCGCCTCCTTGTTTGATCAACTCTGCTGGGATGTTATCAATTCCTGGAGATTTATTGTTTTTTAATGATCGTATGGCACTTTGTACTTCTTCCAGAGTGGGTACATTTGTTTCTGTGGTGTCATCGTTATGTTGTAGACGGGGTTCTGGTACATGTCTGATGCTCTCGTTTGCGTTCAGCAGCTCGCTAAAAAATTCAAGAGACATCGAACGACACACCATTACAAATTCACCAAATTTACTATCGCCAAAAAGCGGTCCCCCAACTAAGTAATCATACGTCCAATGCTGCTTGACCTCCATATTGAACGAAAACCGGTCTATTGAATCTCCTAAAGACCCCACTCTATAGTCACCGAGAATTGCCAGTTTTCTTCATTGTACAAAATTTCTAAAAACTCCTAATAGGGTGTACATATACCAGGTTCCTGGAAGATGTTGCTGTGCAGGTGAAGTCATAATTTTCTTAAGTATAAAAATGCAAATTGTTAACTAATTTTTCCTAAGCGAAAGCTGTCTCTATCGAAGAACGTATCGTTCCCATTGGATATAACCATCGTGCTATTTTATTTTGGTTATGCTTGTGCATTAGTTTCAGAGAGATTCTTTGAGAAAAAGAATTTTGAAATTTAATTATTGAAAAAAAAAAAAATATTAATTGAAGAAAGAAGTATGATGAATTTTCCCAATAAATAATATTTGGAAATTAAACAAGGCTTCTTTTGGTATTCACAAATTTGAATAAAAGTATCTTTAAATGAATTATTAAAAAAA
This sequence comes from Thereva unica, assembly GCA_949987705.1. Taxonomy (NCBI): domain Eukaryota; kingdom Metazoa; phylum Arthropoda; class Insecta; order Diptera; family Therevidae; genus Thereva; species Thereva unica. The sequence goes on from OX465285.1 coordinate 88,570,123, forward strand.
ATCATAAACAAAAAAAAATCCAAAAAATTATTAAGGACTAATTTACAAAAAATTGTATAAAGCAAAAAGGTGGCACGTTTTGAGAGACCTCTTCATAAATTTCTAAATAGGCACTTACTGACTTCTTAAACATCGCCTTTTTAAGGATTATAATTGTTTTGTTCATTTAATTTAAATTTTGTTCTTTATTTTTGTTTTGAACTCAAAAGAATTATATTCCTCTATGACAAGAAATTAGCGCTGTTGATATAATGGTTTTTAAAGGTGGGTTTCATAAAAACAAAAGAAAAAAAAAACAGAAAATCTTGATTGAAAAAAATTGATGTTTATTATTTTAATTTGTCAGTGCTGTATTTTAATTCTATTTATTTTAAAAAGGCAGCAAAAAAGTCTGGCAGTATTTGGTGGGTGTATTTTAAAACTTCCCTGCAAAAAGCACATTAATTTTAAAACACAATAAAATAAAAAAACAAAATATAAAAAGAAAACATAAAAAATATTTCATCTTTGTTTATATATTTCTTTTTTATTCTCTTTATGAATTAAATATTATGAAAACATAAGCCACCATCGTCGTCGGCAGGCATGGAATCATCATAGAATTACTTTGAAACATGACAACACAATCAAGCCTAGCACTTAAAAGGCGGCAACAGTAATAATCAGCGACACAAACAAAGCAATAAATTTACATCAGGCGGCTATAGAGAGGCTGCCGCTGGTTAGAGGCTAAAGTTGTGATCAGTAAACATACTTCTTCCATTTAACCGCCTCCATTTACCTTGGGGCTCACACCTCTGAGGATGATAATACATAAAGGAGCCAGAAATTCCTAAAATATCAAGAAAACTTGAGCGCCCTTTGGCAGTATTCCTGAGATGTTATCCTTGTAACAATTCAGCACAAGGAGATAACTTCTTAAGCCGGCTCCTAATGATGTCGTCATAAAAGGGGAGCACAAAGTCAATCCCAAGGCATGCAGCAACCATCACCCGAAAATCACTTAAGTGGTATAACTTCACAATCATCACGCATCCCTTGTACACTTGGGGGTGGTGGTGAAGTTGGGGACCGGGGATGCTATGCCGCACTCCCGATGCTCAGTTGGCGGCGGTGGCGTCGTCGGCGGGGATGCCAGCGCGGCGGTGGTGCTGCTGCTATCGAAAACGGGGGGGAAGACGCGCCCGGGGATGACGTGATAGCACTGGGGGTGTGGGGGTGGCTGGCTGAAATGGAGACACAGCTCACACAGAGGATCTGGCACATCTCCTCCTTAACAAAGCATCTGCTGGGCTTCTTTAAGATCGTTGTGTCAACTTAACAAAAGACGATAAAAGGAAAGTATAGGAGTTCGCTTTTTTGATAATTTAAGTCTCGCAAGAAAACTGCTGACGCTCTCCCTCGAGAGGGATAGAAGGGCAATATCGCATTATACTCGGAAGGCTGTGTAGCCCCATAAATTAGCGAGTCATCTTCCTCTGTGCAAGTGAAACGACTTGAGACAAACTCAACTTTGGGATGGCACAAACGTATGTGGCAAGATTTAATGTCAAGATTTTGATAATTCTCTCTATGTGAGAGAAGATGTAATTTTAATGACTTTGTGATTGAGGACTTTAGTGGGTAAGAGGATGAGTGGCGCTTTTTGTGATGGTGATGAGGATCTGACATAGATTCTCACTAGTGTGACACGCTTTATAGTATAGTGTCAGGCATCTTTTGATCTTTTTTGTTTTCTCATAAATTTACCATCTCATTCCTAGTCAAAATTATGCAGTGGTGGTAATGGGTGTTCGTCCTATAAGCAGAGCTTATTCGATGGATTTAGCTTTGTCTATAAACTATTTGCTTAGTTACATCAATTTGGAATAGGCTGGGAAAAAAAATACCGGAATTATGTTTAACCATCGATGACCATCTGAGCTGTTAGCATCATCGAGGAGAGCAAGGATTACCTTAAGGGGTCGTGAGGCGATTTTTGCGATTTTTCGACCCCCACTCCTCCCTTGGCCAGATGTGGTGAGATTTGGCTCGATCCCCTCCCCTCCTTATACAGAGGTCGCCGTCAGGCAACGTCCTGAAAGTTTATCCCTTCAGGCCAAGAATCATCACACACCTGCAGTTCAAGAAAACTGAAAAAAGTTTTTATGTGTGTGGGCATTTATCGTCGGTTTGCGTCCGAAGATCTGAATTCTTCTAGTCAGCCTCAAACCGCGAATTTACGGAACGAATTGACGCCGTATCCATTTGGAACGGAAAGCAAGACCCGAAAACCAGCAGTTCACGGCGTGAATCTGGAGCCGCCTTGAAGTTTTCGTTGAGGCCATGAACATTTCTGCACTTGAATTAACTTCCTGCTGTGCTAAGCTGTGTGTCTTCGACTGTGTGTCTGTAGGGAATCATGGCTTCACCTGCATGCCACGGCTTGTCAGGAGGATACCTCAGTCATCCCTCAGTCAGACTAAGTAATCTGTGGTCTTCATCGGGGCGTGCTGGGCGACCTGGTCTGAAAGGCCACTACCTACTGGCCGGCTGCCTGTAAGTGAATGGGTGTCTTTAGAGGAGAAGCATGTTTTACTTAATGTAACCTAGTTTTCTCGAGATTCGACTCGACCGAGCTTCGGCTTAACCATGAAGAAACCTTGAGGTACCTGCTTAGCGAACATTTTCCACGGTCAATCCTACAGACCGCTTATCCATTGGATGCTGGTTGTAGTCATAAGACCACCCCAGACCGTTATTCCCGGAATCTTACTGCGAGCATCTTCGACCCTGACAAGGTTAAATGGGCAGTGGCCTATAAGCCCTGGCAGGAGTTAGAATTTTTCCGCCACTCGTTCAGAAGTGCCTTGATCTGATTCTCGACAACCTTGTCTGTATCAACTGAGGATATATTCCAACCATCTGGAGGAAAGTCGTGGTGGTTTTTATCTCCAAACAGGGAAACATCACTAGAGCTGCCTAAATCGTACATAAATCAACACAGATTGCTTTACACTACCTGGTCAGCAAAATCGAAAAAACCTTCCTAGCTAAGGAAACTATTTTATGTGCGTTCCTTGACATCGAAGATGCTTTCGATAACACTGCCGTGATTCTATTTCTATAGCAATGGCTCTCAGAAGCCAGGATCCTCACACGATTGAGTAGATAATTGCCATGCTTGTAGGTTGTGACATTTCGTCTACCCTAGGAGTCTCCACCATTGTTGGTAAAGCTAATAAGGGCTGCTCTCAATGTGGAGACATCCCCTTTAACGTTGTGGATGAACTTTTGACCAAACTATCTTAATCAGAATCTGACTCGATGACTTCGGTTATGCAGATGATCGTGCCATCATTGTCTCTGGTAAGTTTGACTTGACCTAATGTAAACCGAGAACAAGTGCACAACGTTCAAGCTGCGCAATACCAAGACAACAGACCAAGCTTTATATACTCTATATATTGCAAGGTTTTATGCGTTCAATCATGCTCCCCATTACAATATACGCAGGTATGTCAAATGCTTTGAATTGAGCCTCCAAACCAAAACCAACCCAAAACAAATTTCAAGCAACTATTCAAAGTGATTTTTGAGTGCTCTAATAATAATTTTCGGGTTGCAAATGGGGACTAATCGTTTCACAAAATTGTTTAGGTATTTTGAGTGATTTATTATCCTCCGCCCACCGCTGCCGCCCGACCAAAAACTAATATTGGTAACATTCAATATGCCAGCACTCAAAAATCACTCTGAATACCTGAAATTTTTTGAAGCGATTTTGGTATGAAGCCCCAATTCTTAACATTTACTTTTTTTTTGTGATGTCATTTTGGAGGCGATCGGACCGTGGTATCTTACCAAATCAAGCATTAAGCTTACGGGTTTTACTTTTTAAATTATGCCTTTTAAATATGTTCCGTCTCGTATCGTCGAAACTGGCGCAATTTACCGATCGAAGCTTATTTTGAGTGTACGGAGTTTTTGATTATTTTTATCGGCAGTAGCCTGATCCATCGCCTCATGGTAGGCGGACACGTTAAGCACTAGGCTACCGAAGTTAGCGTGAATATTAGAAATTCTTCCAAATAGTGTTTAAAATGTTTTGCAGATAACCAACTAACTAGATTTATTCGCAGGTTTATAGTTTCGTAACAAAAATTCTTCATCTTTCAACTTTCACGTAAAGCACTTTCGACCATATCCTTGACCTTTTCATGCCAATTCATTGCCCGAAGAAGAAAAAAACCTTTGCGATAAAGAAATTCTTTTAAATACATCTACCATCCCAAAAAAAACCACTCTTGCTAAACTTATTGCCTTCGAAAAAAACTTTCAAACGAAAAATCGCTGCATGATGCTGCTTAACTTTTTTTTACCCACATCTAAAAAACCATTTCCCTTCCAATCCTCAAAATAAAATAAAACCTTAATATAAAAAAAAGAAGAAAAACTTCTCCTTATAAGCCAGCATCCTTAAAGGAATAAAACGGTTTCTTACTCTCCAAGGTTATTTGGTGTTTGGATTTGAAATCTCAATAACACGCCGCAACTTAATGTTACAAAATAACCCTCGGCCCACTCAACAGAAAACTTCCTCTCACTCTCTCTCTCTCGCTCTCACTCTCTGCCGGCCGTCTTAATCCACTGAACACAAAATTCCTGCAGACATTTTCACAAAAGTTCGAGGACGATGGCTTTGATCTTTTCCTAACGACAAAGGAAACCGGCAAAAAAGAGAGAAACATCAATTTGACCCAAACTTGGTATCAGCAATTTACTTTCTTTTTAAGCTACAATTTCTTGCAAAGGTCACAGATTTTTTTTTTTTTGGTATCGAAAAAAATAAAACAACAAAAAATAAAACAAGCTTAAGGGCTACATTTTTCGTTAGCATTCCATCAAGATTTTGGAAGATGATATCACAGAGTCTGCTATCGGTACTTAGTGATAATTGTGTTAAAAATGCCGCCCCCGCCCGAAGTTTGTAAGGCCAAGTAAATGCTGAAGTTTATTAGGGAACTTTGGTGAGAGTGGAGATTAGTAGAGATGATCCTAGCATGATATTTTCCAGCCAAGTTTATCGAGGTATTTGCTCATTTTCGAGTTGTTTCCCAGTGTAAACGACCCACTGACGACCCATTGACGTGTTCATGGAGATGTTATCAGCGATATTAGTGACTCTCGGTGTAAAACGATTCTTTTTATATAGTTTTGTAGTCCATAGTCCCTTTCTCCTCTCATTCGTTCACTTAGTTTGACCTGATACTCACTTGGTACAATATCAGGTGTCTGGATATACCTTATGCTAATACCTAGCTAATATACGAATTTACTAGCATCTCTGTTCGCCTCAAATTCTTCTTTACTCGAAACTGATGCGCTACCTCCGTTTTTGGAATGCAGCGCCCATTTCAAATCCATTGGACCTAATAATATACTTCCTATCGACTTAAAAAATGGGTCTCACCTTTGGCTAAACCTCTGCGCAAACTTGTTGCCCTATCATACTCTTCCAGAGTTTACCCAGATTCTTGGAAACTTTCACATGTTTAGCCCAAAAAAGGTGACTCCAGCAGTGCCTCCAACTATCGCTCATTCTCTCCAAAACCATGGAGGCGATAATCAGGAAATAGCTTATCCGATATCTAGAATCTAGCCGACTTATAGACTACAAACAGTACGGCTTCCGACAAAAAGAGATCCACTTGTGATCTTTTAGTTTGCCTTACAGAACACCTCAACTGAAGTTTGCATCGATTTGGTGAATTTAGTCTGGTGCTCTAGATGTAGTATGGCACTGAGCCCTGCTTGCTAAACTCAAAGCTATTGATATTGACTTACTTCTACGGAATTGGATTGAGAGTTTCCTTTCTGACCGTTCAATCAATGACCGGTTTAGACGGTGGATCTCCGGCGCATATGCATCACGAGCTTTGTGGATAAAGGGAGAAGTGGGGTGGTACCTCTCATCATCCGGACTTCTCCCTTCATCACCAAACATTCGTGAGGCACATGCGCTGGAGCAAACCGTCTAAGCCGACTCAAAGTAGTGTTGGAAGGCGTCAAATCCGAACCCCAATGTTCTGACTCAACCAATACAACTCTCTATCGCATTGTCTGGTTCGAAGGAAAAGTTGACTACAATGGGCTTTTTCACATTGACAGGGATTTGTGTTTCTGTTTTTCCGTAGCAAGAACGCAAACTCTGATGCGCGTGGGTTTGTTAATTCTTCATTCTACCAAGTCTATAAGGTATATGTCGATAAATATCTACCAAGCCTACAAAAGCTCTCCGAAGGTATCTCTTCTCCTCTAGTTTAAGTCCTCTAGTTCAGGATGTAACAGTAAGTCAAGGCCCATCTGAAACTACTATTGGATCAGATGAAAAAACATCGGAGCACCCCAAAACAACTAGGATGTGTTCGAAGAAGAATACTTTCGGGCAGAACCAATAAGGGTGCCAAACAATTGGCAGTTTACAGACAAACAACACTCTTGGTATAAACCTTTACCAATGGGGCGTCATCATGATGAAACATTGTCAATAGCAATAGACCTTATTTGGTTTAAACTTTAATTTTACTTAAAAAACGCTACGAACTGACACACATTAGTATGTAGTTCATACCAATTCCCAAGCCTCCATCCATCTACCATATCATCTGGCCAACCCAGTACTTTCGTCCTTCAGCAAATTTAAAAAAAAATGGATCCTATATGCGTCAGTTTTTACTTCCACAATTCATTCCTGATTTTGCAGCAACGACCGAACAGCACAGTCCAGCACAGAGTAAAATATAAGAATAAAACGCCATTATTAATTGTGACATCACCTGCCATGAAAATATCACTGTAAAAGGTGGAACTGAGCCAATTAGGGTCCGAAATTTTTCCGTTTGTCCAGCGAATTGCCCATCTGTTAACCTTTCCATCAATTAAAACACATTAGCAAAAGCAATTTGGTATCATTTCCCTCCATGGATACCAGCAGTACGATAGGGTACATGACAGCATCCGTGCAAAATTGATATGACAAAGGGAATCAGTGAACTGTCCGGACGCCAGGACAATACATAACAAGTGTCTCGCATCCATACAAAAGGAATCATCTGCTTGAATTTCCACCCCCCCGGGACTGTCTATCTGCAGCCCATGCCACCTCACCCTGGAACATGGACACACTTTGGAGTGCTTCCGCAATTGTGACACACACAAGAAGTAGTGCAGTTTCCACATTTTGTGACCCCAGACATTTTCCGTATGTGGGAAAATAACAACAATATAGAAGGGAGATTCGTCACAGCTACCGCCTACATGCTCGTATATGACGATGCGATACCATATAAGATGTATAAGAAGCGGCAGTTTCTGGAGGCTCTCTCTGTGGATCTTTGAATGAGTCCATGTAGGGATGGCACCGACAGCTATTTCTCATTTGCCCTAAAACAGCTCGTGTCAACGAATTTATCAAGGAACAGGAACATGACTAAGTCCTGAGCTCTTGATGCTGCCGACAACAACCACGGCGAGGACTACGACGACGACGGCAACAACGACTATGAAAGAAAGTGCGGAACCTAATTAAAACTTTTTTTGCCCCGCTCTCCTCGCCTCTTACCCCATCCTCTTTTCAATTTCAACTTCTGGTAGTGATTAATCTCCGCTGGAGGTGCCAGTTGAGCCCATTCAAACCCATGAGCCCAGGTGACGAAAGATACGTGCTATGCCCAAATTAAGGGCTGCTGTCTGACACTGCAAGATGGGCTGGAGTTCTCTCGTTATTGTTTGTGCGGGAGTTCAAGAACTATTGCTCTGTTGAGATATTAAGGATCGCTGTTCCAGGCGGGGAACGAGGCCTGCTGAGAGATAGGATGAGGGGTTGGGAATTTTAAGCGAAGCAATGCATATGGAACTGGGAAATTTTGTGATAACTGCAATTGTTCTACTAGGCCATCCCTTTTTACCATTGGATTTTAGAAGGGTTCGTACTGGAAACTACAGCTTGTACACAGATGTGTGTGATAAATTTTGTTTTCTTTAATAAATATTCTCTGATAAAACATTCAGTATACAAAAACATTGCTTCAAGGAATCGAACGAAGGAACGAGAGTAATAACTTGTCAAAGATCAGTATAGAATACATATAGACCAACAACCGAAACTGTCATTAAAGTTCGATTGCATTATGCAAGAAGTTTATAACATTTCTAGAACTGCATGCATTCAATGATTTCTTCAAGCTTCCCCAAGAATAAGAAACACAACGGCCTTAAGGGAGGATTTGTGCCAATGTAAGTGTTTGTTATGTGACAGAATTAAGCCTAGCGGTCAAAATTTGTACTAACACTCCCTCATGTCGTAAGTCCAATATCTAGTATTAAACGCAATTCGAAAGCAAGTTCAAGGTTATAATAGGTTAGGAAGAGTTCGGGCGAACCCGGAGAATAAGTGGCCCCTAGACTATCAATAACATTGTACAATAATATTTAGCACAATATTGACCGTTTTCCTTCTTTGTCCCAGACAATCTGTCAATATCACCCACAGACATATTGCATAACATTATTGATAGTCTAGGGCAGCGATCGGCAACCCAAATGCATTGGCGTGCCACAAAACAGATAATTAAACCTACTGCACCTTAAGCGTGTCACCACAAGCGTGTCATATTAATGACTACCTTGGGGATCAACGATGGAAGCTTAAGGCCATCATTCACATACAGACCGCCGGCTGGTCATAGCCTTTCAGACCAGGTCAGTAGGTGGGACCCGATGAAGGCCACACTATAAGATCCTCATTTAATCACAGGGCGTGGCCTTTGGGCCAGGTGGGCAGGCACGGCCAGATATTCATTACTTAGTCTGACTGAGCGATAAGGATTTGAGGCATCCGTCTGACAGGCGGTGGAATGCAGGTGACCTCATGATTCTCCACACACACACAGGCGAAGACGACAATAAATTTAGCATACCAGATTGTCAATTCAAATGCTAAAATATTCATAGCTTCAACGAAATTTTCAGACTGAATGGAATTTCAGATCTTCAGGCCTGGACTGACGATAAACAACCATATACATAAAGCATTTTGTCAGTTTTCCTGCACTGCAGGCCCCATCTAGTTGGCGGCCGGTGAGGCTGTGATTTTACTTGGGTCCAAGGCGAGTAACCTTCAGGCCACGGCCTGCCGGCGACTTGTATATGCATGGCCTTAACATATTGATCATTTTGATTTAGTGCACATTTCCGAATTGTCTTCGTGCCACCAGAAATCTTCTCTAGTGCCACTTTAGTGGACCGCGTGCATAGGTTGGCAACCGCTAGTATAGTGGCCCCATTACATTAAGTACGAGTTCGAAAATATAAAATGTGTCCTGGAAGCTTAGACAATGAGTCATCGGGGCCAGTTTTGTTCTTTGCTAGTCAGCCATTAGATCTAGACCGCCAGCAAAAACGATAGGTTTTATTAGAGGCTAGCGCCAAATTAAGAATTGAGTTGTCCATCATGAATACATGGTCCGGTATAAGCTTATGCTGCATTGTGTCCAGCATCAAATAATCAGCAACTTGATTATTTTATATGGTTGGACTACTACCCAATACTAAAGTTAATTTGATTTACTAGAGGTGACCTCTAGTAAACATATTATATATAAAACGTGACATATTATATATAAAACGTTGTTAGATAACAAAATTAAAAAAGACAAAACATGCAAAAATACCTTTGCAGATATACATAAAAAACCGCATGGCAAAATGTAGTGATCCTTGTTACAAGTTTTTGCCAATCTGCATTATTATGGATGAACAAAATTAACTCATCATTATAGATAGCAGCGTGCACAAAAGGTTACACTTGATAATTTCCCTATCTTAACAACTAAATTATATTAGCAAAAACCTATTAACCTTCATTATAATCTAAGTCAAAATGCATGAAATACAAAATCCCAAAAAACAACACAAAAAACACAAAAATAAAATCAACAATTAGAAAGATAAAAATAAAATCCAAGACTAAATAAATCCGTCATTGGCGCATTAAGACGAAATTTTTCATAATTAATTATTAAAGACGACGACGGAGCGATAGAGATAAGCCCGGGCTCTAAATCTGACCATTGTGGATAATAGTTGCAGAGCAGCAGGTCAATTATTAATTAACCACAGAATCATCATCGATGGCGGAGCAACATCAACGACGAATGAACAAAAATTTGACGAAGGAAAAACGGAGAACAATAACAAGTTTTCGTCGTTGTCTTCTGTCAGGAAGACAAGCGCGGGCACGTGGCGGTTTATCTAGATGTGGGAGAATAGAATAAGATAAGAAGAAAAAAGTTTTATTGGGTCATGGCTGTGTTTTTGTTTGGCATAATTTTTGTTGTTTTGTTTTAGATTTCATATTTAAATTTAGGGAGTTGGATTTAGAAGTTAAAATTTGGGGAAGAATTTGCGAGTTTTTCTTTAGTTCAATTTTAGTTTTAGAAGCAATAATCCGAACACGACACCAGAAAAGCCAGCAATCTAGCATCCAGCATCTAATTCTTCCAATCTCCTGCTGCACAAGACAATGATGGTCTTATCCACTGTATACTAATCTGTGACGGCAGCTTACCAAAAAGCACTCTGACTTTTTAGTCGTGTACTAGAGGAAATCCCTTCGGAGGATTTTTGGTCGCGTATGTGACAACGAAGGATCCAGGAGACTCTGCAGTGACGAGATCCACGAAGGCTACTGCGACCTAAAATACCTAAATAGAATTAGGCATACCTGGGTTGGACATCGTAATGTCGTTAGCGGTAGGATTTGGGGGATGCAACAGAGAGGTAAGCAAAATCTCTTTTGGATGGATGGTATATGCCAGTATGCCCGTACCCAGGGCGGAGTAACTAACTAAGCTTATATGATAAGGATATATGAAAACACCAATTAAAAAATTTAATACAAAAACATACATGCCCGAGTAAAAATAAAATATGGCCTTACAACGGGCGAACACCGACCATAATTAAAACGGGCATCATAAGGTTGCTTGCAGGACTGTATAATATCTCTAGTAGCCCAAAGTAGAGTTGAGAATAAATCGTCCAATCAGCTGGAAGTACCGCAAAGTGGCCGTTTTCCATCCAGTTCCAGCATACACCCATTACCACCGTTACCATTACCACTTTACCACAGACATCAATCTTCACTTCGGGAAGGTTTGCTACGATTCGCTATCCTTGCCCATGATCTTACAGTTTCAGATGGTCAAACGTGACTCATTTTACATCACCGTTTATAATTTTATTGCATTGCAGCATCAATCGCAGATCTTAATTTGATCTATTGTTTTCGTGGTCAACTTATGAGGAATCTATACATCGAGATTCTTTATGTATCCAGCTTGGGCTGGTTCAAAACACTTGTGTGGACAATACCTAGCAAAACGAATTTCTTCATTAGGTAGAGTAGAGCCGGCGCCATAAAATAAGTGAAAGGGGCACGCATGTGGAATTGTGGAAATAAAGAGAGTGACCTTGCTCCTTTGTAGGGACTGGAGACTATCAATGCCCCTGGAAACAGCGTTTTGAGATTTCCTTCTTTTATGCCTTGATGAAGCTTAACAAAAGTTCTAGCAGCATGCGAACTTGTTGGAAAAATGGCTGGTAATAATATTAGTTGTCGAAGATGAGGAATATAACCTTAACCTTAGTCCAAAATTGAAGCAGGGTTACCGAACACTCATTTCATTTACAAGATATCTTGAGCTCTCCACTTGAAATTTACTTGATCGACTTCGACTCATTGATTAAAAATTATTTAAGTCCACGATGAGTAACAGATCTAGCTATCGAGCAAGTGGAACAAATTAGCATTGACCATTGTTTTGAAGAGTACGCATTGTCAAAAATTACGCAGAATAAATAGAGTGTTAATTTAGAGAATATGTTTTATTTGCAATCCTTTTGAAATAGTGACAGAGGGTTGTAGACTTTTAAGCATTTTTTTGCCTGTCAAAGAAGGGTGCGGTAAATTTCGGTTTGGCAACCAGGAAATTCGGACCAAAGGAGAAAAAGGTTTCATATAGTACGGTCAAGATTTACTAAGACGAGCCTAAATATTTAGTTAGAGCATTTTGAGGTCTACAATAAGAATGATAAAAAATGTGTTCACTTGTCTTCTTTCGACAATCGGTTCAAGTTTTCGGTATAATCCGGTAGTCGGACACAAAAGAACGATAATCGGATTCGATAGTGGAATCCGATTAAAATAATACCCTAAAACATGCCCAAGAAAACACTGAATCTTCCAGTCCATTGCAATCGGATTAGAGCAATTTCCGAGATGGCATGCGAAAAGCCAATTTTTTTTTAGTTTTAGAACTATAATGAAGTGAGAGAGCTTGTCACAATCCTTACTGAAGTCAGTGTAAATACATTCAGTTTGGCAGCCGTGAACAAAGCCTCGAACTGTGTGAGAAGAGAACTCAAGAAGATTAGTAGATAGTCGTGGAACGAGATGCAAGAAAACCATGTTGATTAGTTGAGATAAGTCTCTTGGAGATAGGGGCGATAACAGAATAAATAATAGATTCGAAGAGTACTAATGCCCGTGCTAAGCTTTCTACTAGACATAGCACCATGACGTGAAGAACGAAATAACGGATTGGTAGTAGGTTTTTTTATGTGACATGGTCAAGTTCAGGAATCACCCTTTGTACCACTAGTCCGTCATGAATGTTCAACTCATGGTGCAATGTATAGTAGTACGCTGGACCTGAAGATAGAAAATAAAGAATATGAAAGATTAAGGGTAACCTGTTGGATGCATGAGGAGGAGGCAGTGAGCCTCGCGTTTGCATTCTTGGATGTTGTAAGAGAAGAATTTAGTTAGAAGAAAAAATGGCCTTACAACGGGCGAACACGGCCGCTTGGCTTTTTAATTGGAATATGAGGGCCGTAGAGTTTTTTACTATTTTTAATCGCATTATATACAAACGTATACTCATCGCTGTGTGTGTGGTGTACAGCCGTACGGCAACGTTCTGATGTCTCGACAATGTTTCAATCACGGTGGATACTCGCCCGTTGTAAGGCCATATTAAATTTTTACCCGGGATGGTAGCCAAAAAGGAACAGACAATTTTAATAATGATGTTCTATATTTAAACATTTAAACAAGGCTGTCCCAAAAGCATCTTCTGATAGTGTCACATTTTATTGGATACCTTAAACTTGACATTACAAGAAGACTTGTTCGTCTTACAAGATAGAGTAGTAGTCCCACGGAGCATGCGGCAAAAAATTGTGGAGCATCTGAATCAAGCTTACCAAAATATCAAGAGCACTTAATCTTGAGCTCCTAGGCTTATGTTGAAAAGATACAGCTATTGAAAACTTGATACCGAAATACAAAATGTGAGTGAAGTATAGATATTCAACACGAAATTCCCAAAATCGTTTTCGATAAAATTTGGAATGGATATTAAACGAATTTTTAATTTAGTATTTATAAACTACTAGCAGACTTACGTTAAGACTACGAGTGCTTGGACACATTATACGAATTTTGGAAGGAAGTAAGATTTAGCTAAAATATTCAATCGTAAACCATAAGGAAACAGAAGCTTTGGAGTAAGACACAAAGAAGAAAGAAAGAAGAGACTTCAAGATACCAGAGTCCTACAAGGACTGTAGCGCCATTTAAGATGAAGATTTAATGACTATAACAAATTTTCTCTCAAGAACCAAAATCAAAGGAACATCAAAAGCCTTTTCATACCATGATAGATCCAAAAAAAATATTACATAATATAATATATGTATTATGAATAAAATAAAAACAATATCTTACCTTGTAAAAATATTAACATAAGAATTATTTCCATCCAATTTCCCATGTTTGTTATGTTTTATGCGACACTCCAAAAAATTCTCGTAATTTTCTCATAAAATTCGCCTTTTTTTAACAGAGAATAAAAATAAAACTTTTTTTTTAGTTATACAATAAATTTTTTTTTTAGTAAACTTTTAATTTGCACACTATAATTTTTTTTTAACTCATGTACATCAATCACTTTTCTTCTTTCTTTCGAGTTAAAAACATTCATAAATTCATTGTAGTTTAACAAAAAATTCACATTTTTATCACTTTAGTAGATTTATAATCATAATTATTTTTTTAATTTTTTTTATTTGTTTATTTATAATTTATAATTTTATTTTTTATTTTTTTTTATTTATAAAAGAAACTCTAAAAATAAAAGGAATTTTATTAATTTTTTAATTTATTTATATTCACTTTCACTTTTTTTTTATATAAAAAAATAAATAAAAATATCACACAAAAAATAATTAAAAATTAAAAAAGAACATCAAAAATAACAATATTTCTTTTTTTTTTTGTTTTAATATCGTGATATTCGGATATTACAAGGAAGTTGTAAAAATAAACACAAAAACGAAATTGTTAAATACAAGAGAAGTAAAAAAAAAGGATACACACGTCCCCGAAAAAAAAAATGAAAAAAAAAACAACACCGGACTGGAATGTAGAAAGTGGTATATTTCTGGATGTTAACAACGTGTAGTGGTCACGCGATTCGGCCAAAAAGGATATTGTCGGATATAATACCCAAGGATTATGAATAAGGCATGAACAGTATAGAGAACAGGGCAACAACAAAAATAATACAACAGCAACGAAAAAAATTAATATAAAAAAATATAAATAAATACACACAGGAATTAAATGAAATCAGGAATATTTTTTTCGAGAGTCTTATATATTTTTTTTTCTAGGATATTTTAGTGTGTGTGTGTATTTGTGAAAAAATATAGTCTATATGTATACTGTATATAATGTATATCAAAAAATTGATGATTTGTTTATAAAGAAAAATATTGTATATATACAAAATTCAAATCGAGTATGAAAGGATATTATAAGAAACGAGACCAGTCCTTACAAATGCACACCTATATATATTCCGGTATATTTTTATATATGTATCTATAAATATTTTCCATAGAAATTTTTTCTCTTTATTATAATATATATAAATAGTCCATTAGTCCTTCAGCCAAAAATCAATAAGGATCTATTGACCTTTATTTTTTATATATTATATAAAACACACCAAAACATTACTCTATCCTGCACATACATACATAGTCAAGGTGCACATTTATATCTTTTTCATATCTATAAACAGATATATATTTTTTTTTATACAACACCAAAAAAATAACCACAAAAATAATAATAACAACAAAAACAAAAAATATATATAGATACAAAGTTTTTGTTCATTTACAACTTTCTTTTATCCTTGATGACTTCCCACAAAACAGTGTTAACATGTGCGACGATTGATTTTATTAAATGGATAATAATTATTGTTTACCAATATAATGTTATACAATATAACAACAACAACAACGAAAAAAAATCCTTCGAAAAAGTTTTTTTTTTTTCTTTCCCTATTCTTTCTTTTTATGTATATACATATGTATATATGTAGGTTACAACACAATATCAACGATTTTTCTTATAATATGCGACAGGTCCTTAGAGATATTCCCATGACTAGTGACATCTGTGATTGGCTAACATTAGTTGTAACATAATCGATCATATTCGATACACAAACCATTTCAGAGAGGGGGGAATCCCCTGATTTGATTTAATATGTAGTATAGTGATTTAAAGTTCTTGACTACAAATTTTTTTTTGCTATATGATGATTTCAAGTTGATCCACGCGCGTTAATCCTTGAATTCTGACTTTAACCGGACATTTTCTTATTTGGCACTAACAAAATCCGAACCGAGTTATTTTTTTTGATATATTTTATTTTTTTAAATATTTTTAAGGGATGTTTTTCGCGCGTTGCAACTGATTTTTAACTGATATATTCGTGCGTATTTTTCTTGATTTTTGGCACGAGCCAAACTATATATTTTTGTATGATATTCGACAGACGAAAGCGCTGCTGTTTGGAATTAGACGCGAACTATTAGTGCCCGGCGCCGCCACACACAGAGCTGTCTTGTTTCTTCCCGTGGACTGACTGGTGGCACCCGCAACTTGCGGCCTTTTGATAGCCCCCGATGATTCGGTCGGTATCCTACTATACACACGTTCAGAGAACGAACTTTTCAGGCAGAAGTCGGCTTCTCTATACACCACATCAAAAGCGGCAAAGCGCCACTCAGAAGAGCCAACAGCAGAACCAGCCCGAAAAACGAAGTAGCGGATACTTCGCATATCCAGCGAAGTTTTTCCTTTGCATTTCCTTCATTCCATTCGTTCCCAGTTCCTATTATCAGTTAATGCTTTGCTCTCTTGTTTGCTCTCTCTCATCGAGGAGTCCGAAATGCGGCGAGAATGCGCATATCGTTATCAGGCGATATGTTCTTAGGGTATATTATGTATGATCCGTTCTCCTCCAATTATCACAAGCCGCAGCGCGGAGATTGAGAGAGAAACATCGAATTGTTCACGCACCAGAATCTCAACTCAACTCACAGCATAACTCTACCTACACAACACTCTTTATCAAACTTCGCCCCAATCTCATTCCTTTCATTCGTTTCAATCCCTTCGAATTCGCCGCATGCGATGTTTTACTGTTAAGCTCTAAAATCCAGTTAGAATTTCCCCTTGCATAAGAGAATCCCCACTTTTAATTTGTAAAAACTGTTCTAAATTTAGTACAAACTTTGCGAAAAATGCGGGGAAATTTATGCGGGCATGACCTGCCTGAAGATATTCCCGTGTGCTTTCTCTTCCTAATTCCTCTAGCATCTCTAGAGCATCAGTTACACACATACCGTATTTTTGATTCCGAAAAGGAGAAATATTTCGCCCCGGTAAGAATTTAGCCATTCTTTTCTAATGGGAGAGGGGCTGATCGGGATAGAAACGGGCTAAAATAGGGGAATTTCATAAAAAAGAGGCGAATTGATTATCTCGTAAGCTGCGAGGGGTTACATCACTCTACAGCCAGCATAAAGTGAACACTTTGGCCCCGTTTCTATCTCGGAATCTGTGCCAGAGAATTTGTCAAAACACTAAAGCACAAAAAAATATAAATCGTGATCAGCATTTTTTAGCCCTTTTTTGCAGCACTAAAAAAAATGAAAAAAAAAAAAATAAAATTGCGTATCTTTTTTTTTTGAGGAAGAAGAGTCTCCGGCTCCATTCCCATGTTTTTATAATTTAAAAAAGTTTTCTTGTTTATATTTATTTTTAAAAACAATTGGACATAACAGAAAAAAAATCCTGAAAAATAACTTTAAATTAGCGGCGAGAAAAGGGATGTGTGTGAGAGGATTTTTAAAATTATGCTATATTTTTTCTAATTCTAATTCTAAAAAAAAAATTATAAAATGTTTTTATACTTTACTTTATTTTTTTTTTCCAAAAACTCCTAATTTCTAAGGCTTGTTTTTGCTGATTTTGTTGTTGTTCTACCCTCCAAAAATGAAACAGGGTTTCGTCGGATCAAACACGAAGGTTATACCGAAACTGAGAGGGTTGGTTGGTGTATACGATTAAAATAAAAAAAAGAAAAGAGTATTGCGATTTTTCGTTCTTTTTTTTTTCTTCTTGTTTTTTACAAAAAAAAGGGTTGATTGAATATTAAAACCGGAAAAAAAGGGATGCATGCTTACGCCCTGTTACTTTACGCATAATTGTAAAAGGATTATATGGGGGAGAGTGGAATGAAGTTAAGTACAAATTTTATTACAGATGCTTTTTGTGTAATAAGAAGATTCTTTTTTTTGTTGTTTTTAATTTTTTTTTAAAGGATCAAGCTCAAAAACAGAAATTTTGTGTGTGTACTTGAAGAAGAATTATTTTTTTTTATTTGAGAGTCAATTAGTTAAATTGGATTAGGGGGTGAGGTGGAGGGATGCAAGAAGGGATGGGAGGGGATTTTGTGGAAATGTTTGATAGGAAGTAGAAGAGTAGCAGTAAACAATATGGCATTAGTTATACGAATATATCAGGAAATCATTATGAAATAAAGGGTTAAGATGAAGATGTTGCTGGTCTTGGAAGGATGTTTACTTACATATATGGAAGATCAGATACGAAAATGGCAGTAATGGCCTCGATTCCCAGATCCGACGGCGCGGAAGTGAGTGCGGATTTGACACTTTGCGATTCTCAAATCCGCAGTCGCGGATTCAATTAAATCAAAAATTCGGGGTGAAGACTCACACGCTAATGAAATACCCGATGTCGGATTATCTTAGGCGCATTTGTGGTTTCAAATCCGCAGAAAATTTGTTGCGGATCACACTTTTAAAGCGCGGAAAATGTCAAACAGAGATTCTCGGTTGCGGATTTGAGAATCGCAAAGTCTCAAATCCGCACTCACTTCCGACCCGCCGGATCTGGGAATCGAGGCCAATATATCTTAATATATAAAGACTAGCTGGGAACCGGTACGGCTCGCTGAACCCTAAGCCAATAGTAGCCAATAAATACCATGCATTAACTTGGTATTTTTCGAGATATGAATTTTACACAGATAAAGTGCTTCAAAGAACGGGTACATGAGGCGGCCGCCATGGATCTAACGGTATATTGAGTATACAACATTGCTTATTGTATTCTAATTATCATACTCTTTCATTTGATACCCATGTCGAGGGGTTGTGGAGCAAGTGGAAACCCCCCCTTTTGAGACGGCCGCCATGGATCTAACGATATATTGAGTATACTATATTGCTTATTGTATTTCACTTTAGTTTCAATAGCACCATTACCTATGAAGTTTGAAATTGTCATTGAATAGAATGATTCAATTTAATGACAATTTTACATTTTCGAAGCTGTCAAACAATGGGCAGGCCATGAAGCTATTGAAACCAAACTAAAGTGAAAATTACCAAAATTACCATTTTTTTAGATTTTCCAGTGTTTCAGCTGGTTAAGGGTAGAAAAATAGCCTACTCTACTCTCAGACCTTCATAAAATCGGTCACCCCGTTTCGTAGGAGTTCGATAAAAAACACTGTGACACGAGATTTTTATATGTACCTATATTTAGATTACGTGTCACGATGTTCGTGCACGCGAGTTCCCGAAACCGCCCAACCGATTTAAATGAAAAGTTGAAAATTTTTATGGTTGGTTCCAGATTAAAAGATAGGATAGTTTTTGTGCAGATAAGTAGAGCTGTGGAATAAAATTTGAAAAAAAAACCATTCCAGCCTAAATGAAAAAAGAATTTGTTAGAACAAACATTGTATCTTTGGAGGCATAAGACCGAACGATGCAATATCTACGAAACAATATAAACCGGTTTGGTGGTGCTATTCAGTTGGCAGGAATGATGGATTTTCGCCAATTTTTGTGATTGCGAGAATATGATTTTCATTGGGATTACACGATCCACAAATCAACAGAAAAATTTTCCGGCACTGACGACACTCTCATGAAAGTTATGAAGTATGGTAGTACAGGGATTTCTTGACGCTCTCGATGGAAATGGAAAACTTTGATTTTGGCAAAGATTCGCTCACAGAATGAAAAATCACTTGCACTTGCTGCATCAGGAATTTTAGCTACGTTGTTTGAAAACTGCCGAACAGCTCATTTAGCGTTCAAGTTGCCGATGAAGATACAAACCAAATAAACTGAAACGTGAAATCTTTCGAAGAACTGTGCAGTGGGCAAAGCTTTGCAACAATGTAAATTGATAGTTATGGGAAAAAAACATCAGTTTAGAAATCCGAAGCAAAGCCTCGCAACGGATGGGAAAGACGGAAACGACTACAGCAACAGTACCTGTAAATGATTCTCGGAACATGGAACACGCGAAGTATGTGCAGAACTGTAGCAGTTAAGTCACTATTAGACGAAGTGAGCAGATATAAAATAAAATTAATCGCGTTACAAGAGATCAGATAGGAGACAGGACAATGAACCTTGGCAACTTCAGGATATTCTAACATTACAGCACTTAGGCTTCTTTATATACAAGTCAATTCTAGATAATGTCATAAAGTTCAAGCCGATCAGTAAAAGACTATGTTTAACACGACTCCGAACGAAATTCTTCACCCTTTCGATCATAAACACACATGCGGAGACGAAGGAGACAAAGGACGACAAAGAACACTTTCTACTATAAGCTTGAAAACGTAAATGACACGGCCCCTTCCAATGACATAAAGATGGTGATAGGAGACCTGAACGCCAAAATTGAAAGAAAGAACTGGCATAGACCGACCATTGAAAAGGAAAGTCTCCACGAAACATCAAACGATAACGGACAACGTGCTATCGACTTTGATCGTCAGTTCAACATATTTCCCAAGAAAGGATGTTCGCAAATACACATGGCAATCTCTCAGCGAAGGATACTTCAACCAAATAGACCATATTCCTATAGATAGAAGTGCAGAAGTCCTATAGCGCACTTCTGGAGCAGCTCCACACCGAAAGATATGACAAAATAGGACTCTAAAGCAAATGAACCTCCAATACTATAAAATACGGAGCCACAGCCACATTAACGACATCGATGTTGCTCATTCCGCAATAATTTAGTATATTAGTCTCATGCCAACCTTCCTTGGAAGGGACTAGCCCGATCATTTTAGCCTATCTTCTCTCCTAGGATAGTTACCAGTGATCATGATCTATCTTCCATCAGCCCGAAGTGCTTGTGGCACGTGCATGTTGTGCTACAAGCTATTCCCCCTATTCAGCTGATGACTGACCATCCGATATTTTTCTGGATCCTTCTAAAAAGAGCTTCCGGTAAAGCATTGTATGGATTCAGCGCTATCTCTTGACGAAGATCTGCTTACTGGCATGAAAAGTTATGCGGGCCTTTTTTTCCTCTCTTCGATTTTGAGCCTCTTATTAGGCTTTAGGTATCGAGGAGCTTGAAGGGGTAGCTTTATTTAGAGTTAGTTTTGATTAGAAAATCGATAAGATTTAGCCATAAAAGTTTAATTAAGTAGTATAAGTAATTTAAAGAGGTTACATACGAGTTATTAGTGAGAGATAACACTCTTCCAAAATTATTACGAAAAGACACACAAGTCACAATTTATTCGTAATACAAAATTATCATTATTTTTATTATATTATTTAATAAAAGTGAAAAGGCAAAATTTTTATTTACTACACTAGCATCTGGCTTAAAGTGGAAATTACCTAAACTATTAGTGATATACAATTGTATATAACACTGACGAGTTATTTGTTTGGGATTGAAGCATCTTTCGAAATGGCAACATCACTGAAACAAATGACATTCGTTCTGAGAAAAAAACATAATCCCAAAAAACCCCGAAAATATCTCAAAATCTTCTCCAAGAAGTAGGTTACCTCCACCCCCGCGGACCAGAAAACAACTCGCTTGGCTGCTAAAACTCTTAAAGCAAATTGTTAAGTCCCCAGAATACAATAATTCCTTCCCGAAAGAATATTTTATGCACAAATCCTTACCAAAAACTCATTACCAAAGAAGAAAAGTAAAAATGCGAGAAATG
Source organism: Thereva unica (assembly GCA_949987705.1). Taxonomy (NCBI): domain Eukaryota; kingdom Metazoa; phylum Arthropoda; class Insecta; order Diptera; family Therevidae; genus Thereva; species Thereva unica. The sequence goes on from OX465285.1 coordinate 88,591,623, forward strand.
TTTTGAATTTTCATTAAGTACCAAACTTTTCATTATGATGAAATTCAAATTAAAACTTCCCAGAAAAAGCATAAAAAAACTTTTAATATCCTTGTAAACATACTCGTAAAATGGAGGCCTCCTCTCTCCCTCGGGTCATCGGCAATAAAAATTCCTTCCCGAAAACTGCCAATCAAGAAGGTGCCACCCACACTCCGGCATATACATATACCGGCTGCAGCCGCACCGAAGAAAGCCAGCGATGATAATACCACCATGGCAATATTCCGAGCTGTTTCGGTGTGCCAGAGTGCGGATGTGGTTTTGTAATCTTCGTTCCAATCCTCCTTCTCAATGATGAACGGGTGAGCACCGTGCGCTCAACTAATCCGGGCGGCAGCAACAGAATAATATCCGTTAGAGCCACCTTTATTCTCCACATCCCCCATCCCCGGCCTCAGCCCCGACCCGAATATCCGCATACTTAAAGACTGCGACTCCGCCACCGTCAGCTGGATTCTGTGCATAGTAATAAAGAGCTCGTTCTGGATCTATCATTAAGCAGCCGCGGCGCAGTCCTCATAAATTCAGTTAATTGACTAATAAGTCAGCCGACTAATTTAGCGCTCAGACAACAAAGGAATTGAGAAATGATGTGTTGAGCTGAATTTTTGCCATTTGTGAAAAAATTCCATCTTAAGGTCCTCGCCCACCCGCCGCCACTTCCTCCGGCCACGGCCTCTTTCGCAGGGCGGCACAATCTCCTACGAGTACTTTCGGGGCTCGCTAATCCGCCATTACGACTGCAGGGTGCCGTGAGAGTTAAAAATAACAGAGAGAGAGCGAAAAAATAAATATAAATAAAAACCACCAGAAAAACAAAACGACCCTAGATGAATTATGGCAAGGGATTTGTTTTCCCTCCACTACCCCACCCGCACCCTCTTCACCCGCTCTACAACGACGCACCGACGAGCGAGAGTGACTTCCTGCGTGATCACCCGCGCGCGTTCCAGATGGGTCTAATGTCGGGATTTGGGAAACCGCTTTGACAGATGATTTGTCATATGGGACTGAACTCTAATAATTAATCTGCGCCATAGTGTCAGCAATTAACGCTCCCGACTTTGAGGAAGGAACAAATCGCTCCACCCCCACCCACCCCCGGTCCTTTTTACTTTACTGTACTCATTTCCTGCACCCCCATACCGAATTTTGCGCTACGTAAGCCGTGGGTACGTTTTATTCACGGGGATTTCTCTCTTTCTCCACCCACGCGGCTGATTACAGGTAGATGTGGAGCACCGAGAGCCGTGGGGAGACCCTGTGACGTCTGGATCGATCTGTGGAGGAGGATAGAGAGTGTGTGTGGGGAAATGGGATTAGTTTGATAGTTTATGCTATATGACGGCGTTATTAAGTGATGAGTCTTCATTTAAGTTCCCACTGATTCCGAAAATTACCCCCGCTTAATTTTTATGAATTTGCTAATGGCGAATTTAAGTTTTGGATATGAAATCAATTTTCAGAAAAAAAAAATTTCACTCATTAATCTTTTAGTGGGGATAATTAATCAGAAATTAAAATGCGGTGAGTGGGAAATAAATGTGATTAAATCAGGAAACATACCCCTGTGGTGAAGGGCTTGGCAACTTTGTATTCTATGGTCCAATGCAACTTAGAGATTGCCCAAATTCTAGCAATATCTTTCCAACGTCTGCTTAAGAGGCCCATTGATCTTTCTTTGTTGCAAGTGAGCCAATTCATACCAGAGATAGGACAGCGACTGGCCAGTAAAAGGTTGTAGTTAAAAATAGCGTTTTTGATCCCAGATAGCTCGGAACCTATCATCATTCAATCTAGAGCTTTTACATACTATACACTTGGTTATCTATGCAACATCCTTGTGTATCTTCGAGGTCCACTGTCTGTCAGGCTTTCGCAGGTCGTGAGCAGGAGAAAATTTGGAGCGTTCGTTCGTTCTCATGACAACTGCTGCCCCTGTTGTTGCTGCCCTCTACTTTTCCCAGCATTATGATATCATACGTCCTGCAACGTCAAAAGTTACTATATCGTACGTTCGTCTCCGGGACCATCTCTGGCTTGAGGCCTTATCACCAAAATGACCTTTTACAGAGATATAAAGCTATGTTGTCTTCCTTTGCGCTTCCTCGATGTTCGACTTCCAGTTACTTTTGGGTCTAGGATTAGATCCTGAAATATAGCTCTGGAAGATGAAGTGAAGGTAGGTCAATACAACCTGGTAATGTTTAAAGTGGTGATTTTCGCTTTCCCAGTGAATAGCATTATAGTCTAAGCTCCCACAGCAAAAAAAAGGTACCCCATCGAACACCTCAAAACAATAAACTGAGATTGGCTGAAAAACATATAAAAAACATGTAACGACCGCCAGACTAGTAAAAATTTGTTAATTGCTATTTTTTATGAATTTTTGAATTCTGTTAAAAACCAATGATTTTATTTGCTGTGGGAGCTTAGACTATTAGCTCAGTTTCAGTTGCCTGCCAGACCGTTTACTGCTGCTCAGATGCCAATTCTCTCGTACTGAAACATTCAATGGTCATAGGTGAAAACATGGAACCTTTTATTTCAAAAAGCTGCCATCCACGAAGTGGAAGTACTCGTCATTTTTGATCGCAAATTTATCGTCATCTATGCAGGGATCAAACACTTCAGTTACTTGGTAAAAGGACGCAATTTCGTGAGCTAGTTCGTGCCCTTCACACAAGAGTCGAACTAGTTCATGTCCTTCACACAAGAGTCGAACGATAGCCTAGGGCCTAGACTCCACCGTCGGCTGTTCCAAAGTCTGGGGTGTGATAGGAGGGAGGTGGTCGACCTGCCGAATTGAACAGAATCGGGAAACCGAAGAAACTATCCAAGAAACCATATGGATACACGAACTAACTATTTACAAAATAATGCGACTGGCAACATAAGATACTGGTGAGATGTGAGTTACTGGCCGAAGATCGAACAGGGCTAAAGAATATCGAAGGCACTTAAAGAATCATTTATCAACGAGGCTCGAAACATCTCCAAAATTCGTCGAAAATCGAAACGAATTGTGAATGGAGTTCGAGACCCAGCGGCACCGGCAGCAGCGTATCCGTTGCGGGGACATCCAGCTTGGACCGCCAGCTAACGGTTGAAAGAAGAGTTTTCATAATTGAACAATTGTTTTAAATGTGAAGCGCTACAAATTCAGCGCGTTTTATCCGTGTGCATTAACTCTTAGCTAAAATGGTACTGAATGACGTTTCAGAATCGGGTATATTCGTCGAAATTGGCTAAAAAATGTCGGAGTTATTCATTGTTGAAATACCGAAGGTCTAAATGGCGCACATCCTAAAGTTCAAATATAGGTTCATCGCCCTGTACATGAGCACGTCGATCCTTTGAACCAAAACAGTCCTGTCATCTGCTATCCTTCAAACTAAGCTTATTAAATAGACGTTGCCCAACTACCCTAACGACATGACCGACTCCTAGAACTTGGCCTTGGTAGCTTGAGGGTAAAGGCGCTCGACTGCCTAGTACCTACCACACTCCGCGACATTTCTAGTTCTCCCACATAGATAAACTTCCTTTTTTCTTGTTTTTAGCACGAAGGGTGATCCCTAAGCTTAACATACACAACAATAGCTTTTTCTTAGCTCTGCGAGACTTGAATCTTGTCCACATCTGACTAGACTTCAATTATCCTTGGCTAGACTTACTTAACTTTTTCAATACCACCAATTTCTTTATTACTCCTATAAACTGCAAAATCTTTAAAAATCTCCTTATTCCACCAAAACTTTCATCCTTACCCCGACGGAATTTTCTTACTCCTTTTTATGAAACAAAACAAAAAAAAAAATATTTTCAAAATTTGCATAACTTTTTGTATCCTTTTTTTCTTTATTCCTGGCTGCAAGTTTGTTTACCTGTGTTATAATTGAAGTGTCATCTGCGACAGGTGAAAAATAACAATCTGCTCATGTGTCAGGTGAGATCTTGTGTTTCAAGCACGTTACGCTGTATTAAGCAGTTGCAAGGACTTTGGCTTTTCCACTCATAGTAGGTGCGCCGCTGATAGCATGACGGTTAAAATAAAAGGAATGATTTATTGGGGGCCCTTTTTGCACGTAGAAGCAGTGCGGGGGAGAAGATTGAGGAGATATGTATGTATTATGTGTTTTCCTTCTTATAGATTACTTTATATTTGGGAATGCACGTCCGTCTATGTACGTATGTATTTGATTTTTGAGCTTTAAAAATTGATTATTATGCATGCTACCTTGTGCAGTTAAAATTAATGAATGGAACAGGTGTTTTTCGCACCGCTCGTGGTCCAGGCGGGCGATTTATATTTCATCTTCTCCAGAATCAATATCTTCACCACAGCAACAACAGATCCAAAAAATATGTGTGTGTGTTTTTTTATTAAAGTTTGCTGCCGAATTTATTGGCTGCGTTCGATGTGCATCTGCCCATCTGGCATGGCTGTGAGGCATTATGTCAGGTATCACGCACAGGTAAATGAAGCCGTCCATATGGGCTCTGGAGGCGAAAAGATGTGGTGCCAATGCATATCACAGAAGGCCTCACCTCACTAGCAGCGGTGCTTTCAGCTGGCCCCAGAACCAGTGGCGGTATGCACATAAATGGTTTATTTAGCTCTCGATGGGGAGTTTTTTTTTGCGTCTTTACCTGTTCCAGGTATGGTCTGTGGAGTTGCCCGGTTGATGGTGGGACTGTTTGCAGCCACCTAGGTGCAAACTTTTGTTAGGATCTCTCTGGTCCTCCTGGCGAATTCATTCGTGTATATCCATATACTACCGACAGTAGGGAAACATCTGCTGGATAAATTATGTCATTTGAACTCATCTTTTTTACGGGGGGCGTTGCACGGGGGAATTACAACAATAAGTGAAGTCAGTTGAGGAACCGTGGTTGGGTAGTTCCTGGATGCGTTGCTGATAGCAATTATGGACAGATCTTTTCCGGCCATTTCACTAGGAACTTTTCAACACTTTTATCGATAATCAGGGATTATTTACGAGCGAAGGATTTAAGACGCCAGCCAGGGCTTGGATGTATGTATGTAAATAAAAAGGGATTTCTCGAGATTATCTGAGTTATGACTGGTGATAGTGTGTGGTGTTTGGTTATTAGATAAATGAAATAATTTAGGAATCTTTAGGAAATATTTATCACGAATAAACAAAAGTTGTGGAAGAGATGATACCCAGCTTAAATCGTAATCATTTATACAAAAAAATATTGAGTTATACTCTATTTCGTGTGTTTTAATAATAAATTTTAGATTTAAATTATTTTATCATTTTTAGTCTTAAAAGATTAAAAATTTTCAATGATACATAAAAAGTCTTAACTATGACAGTTCTAAAAATTTTTTAACCTAGGTCGTAACTCAAATTCACACAATAGCTAGTAACGAACTCAATAAATTTTGTTTGATTTATGTGATTTGTAGCCTAATCCCAACATTCTTCTTATATGAAAGATAATGCCGGGGAGGAGCAACACCGGTCCTTTTTAACTCAAGGTGCAAATTTTTTTCGAGGGTGAATCCTAATTAGAAATATTTTGACTTTCAGAATTGGGGAAGAACGATGCACCTGGAACATATGGCATTTTGAAATACATTTTAAATTAATAAATATTAAGGTTTGCCGTGAAAGAATTTTAGTTTTAAAAAAATGGGGGATTAGTTACGGTGTAGAGTTTTAGGCTTATATTTTTTATTTAATTTTGGAAATAAAGTTGTGCGTCTTGAGGGGGTCTGTTTGAATCGGTGCTTTGCAAATGGGGAGATAATGCCATAGTAGAAGTAAAAACGCAGCCCAATTAAGACGTAGGAACACAAGAAACTCAAATTATTATTGGGTCATTCCATAATGAATGAAGTTTTTCCAAATGTATGAACTGAAGGTCGACGGGCGAAGGTTTAAACTGCCTTCACCTTGTAGCTTTACCTTATTCTTAATGCAAAGTTTGAACTGAGTAGTGCAGTTCGAACGGTAATTTTAAAGAAGTAATGGCACCCGACAAAGGAGCATGCTAGGCATTACGAGTAGTAAAGTGCACGAGATGTTAATGCAGTGTAGGGCAAAAGCGCACAAAGCAGTGCCAATGGTTGTTCAAAATATTTCGAGCCGGACACTACAGCTTACAAGATTAACCTCATCGCGAAACCTATCAAAGTAAAACTAAAAAATGGCCTTACGGCGGGCGCACACCGGCAACAATACATTTTTGGTGCAGATACTTTTTTGGCTCAAATTTGTCATCGAATGCCCGTGTGTACAGCTCAGCTCTTGCCCATTCAAATCATTGGTCAAGTTTCAGGTTTCAAAAAAAAATGTTTAAAAAACCCTACGGCCGTCTTATGCCCATTAAAAAGCCAAGCGGTCAGTATTGGCCCGTTGTAAGGCCACTTTTTATTCAATCAAGGAGAAGTGACAGAGTAGACAGGCTGAGGAGAAGTACATACTGTCCTGTATTTTCTTGTGCATACGTAGGCTAAGTGGATGGATTTATATGGGGTTTTAGTTTGATCAAATGGTAGGTGATTTTGTGGCCAAATCCGCTTTTGAGGGTTTAGTTAGGGATTAATTTGACTCCGTCTGGAAAATTAATCTTTGGGGGTTCTGGATTGAACAAAAGTGGTTTTATTGCCAAATCCACTTTAGAATGTTAGTTAGGGCAAAAGCTGGTTCTGTAGGAAAAACTTTCCTTTGGAGGTACGTGACTATCATCAAATAGAAGTAAGTTTGTCATTCCAACCGTTCTTCGACGACTTCATACCATCGGGAAAATCAACAAGCTAAGTCAGTAAGTACCTTGCAAACTTTCAGAGTCTAATCGCGCGTAGAGACTAGATGTGTGCAATTTCACTTGCGAAGCATTCGATCGAAAATTGGAGAGCTGAATGAAATATTTATAAACTTTGGACTGCATGCTACTTTTATATGTGAAAGTTGGCTTAAAAATTTTATTCCCTCATCTATGGTATCCATTAGCTTTTACAAATTATTTCGTAATGATCGACAAAGGCGCGTAGGTGCAATTTACGAGCGGCGAGCAGTTGCAATTTACTTGCCTGAAAACTTAGTGGCTAAAGTTGTTGGATTTTCCTTACAAACGGGATACGAGTTTCTGTGTGTTGCAATTTCTAATGTTACCGCCAAACTCCTTCTTGTGTCTGATAGCGTCAATCGTTCTTTGCTTCCAAGTCTCTTTTTCCTCAACTGGTCTTAAACTTTTGCACAGCTTTTTAACAAGCCATTCGCAAAACGTTAAACTCGGCAACTCCAGTTACACCAATTCTTTACTTAGTTCTGGGGTTCTTCAAGGTTCTATTCTTGGGCCACTATTGTCTACGGTTTTTATTAATGACCTTCCTTTAGTAATAAGACACTCTGGTTCACAATGTATGCTGATGATTTGCAGCTTTATATCTTTGCGCTTAAAGTCTAAATCCATAATTAAGTGGAGAAGATTGCGGCACCGGGTTTCAAGCTGGTCAACACTGAATTTACCATAGCTAAATCTATCGAAGTCACATTGTATTTTTTTCAATCACTCTCTCATTTCTCAATATGACTCCTCAGTAATTTCCTTAAATGGAGTTCTTCTTGTTCACGTTATTAAAGTGAAAAATCTTGGAGTTGTCCTAAATAGTAGTATGACCTGCTGTGACCACGTCAATTTATTATTGACAAAATATGATATATGGGCTCCTTTCGAAACTTAAGGGCCAAATACACAAGCGTTCTATCTGACCACGATACGGCAATATATCAACAATTTGTATGCACTCTTGAGGGAAAAACATATCCGAATGGTACTGACTTTTGTTGGAATTCGTTTTTTCCGACAAATGTCAATTTTTTCGAGAGCTATCATTCAGCTTTTCATTTCTCGCGCCTTTTGTCACTTCAAGCGCCAACCATGTTCAGGCGAATTGGGATTCCAGACCAACACAAAATTGTTTAGGTTTTATTTTACCCACCCAACGTGGATACAGCACTAAAATTGATAAACATTCAATTTGTCAGCACTCAAAAATCACTCTGAATACGAGAAAACATTTTGGAACGATTTTGTCTTAATATTTACTTTTTCTTTACCTTGAAGGAAGCCTATACCCTGGCACATATTCTTACTATGGTAAAGTTACTCTACTGGATTAAAGTACGCTAGGTACTCGACCACTAATTTTGCTAATGAAAACCTGGCTTAATCAGTCGATTTAATAAAAGCGTGACAAAGTAAAGGATATAAAATCAAATCAAACCAACACTAAAACAATGTGCTTACTTGTCATGTGTCATTTAAAATGTTGAGAATTTTATGTATGTACATTCCAGATACCCTGGAACTAAATTTGTACTAAACAACAATGTGTAACTCAATCACATACACACCCTTGAACACTTCAACATTTCCTTTCATCCAAAAACCATTGGTCTACACAAAACAAGATTTCCGAAATTGTGTCTGATGTCTGAAAAGCTTCGCATTCATATTGGTAGCGGCAAATATTCACTTGAAATGAAGATAAAATGAAAATCAATTGATATCCTTAACGAAGGACTAGTGCATCACTTAGACCACTACAATGGGGGGACGAATGAAGTGCTCAGTTTTGCCCCTTTCTTGTTTTATTGTTGATTTACGACCGCTGCGATAATCTCCAACTGAGTCAACTCATCCCTAAAAACAGATTTCTATTGATCATTGGAAAGTATTTGGCTAGAGAGAGCTCTGGCTTTCGGGGGTATATCCAAGTATTTGTGTTTGGCTAACCAAAATTTGAACTTTATCCTTTATCCCTCGTCTGGATCTGAGAATTATATTGACAACTCCCACCATCTCTGTATGTATTGTATCTGTATATATAAATGTTCGTATGTACATATATATAGTGGAAGCAGATTCACACCAGGGCCAGGACACAGGGGCGAGGCAGAGCGGGCCAAGGGTGTTCAAGTCAACAAGTACGAATCGTCCCTTGAATGGACTTTTCGGTTTATTATTGATTCGTATCCGCTCGAATAGTTGCTGTCCATTATTGGATTATATCCACTTTGCCTATCTCACAGGGATCTTGTGATGATAATGGTGGAAAACGAAAGTTACGAATAGGGGGCAATCTTCCCTTCATGTAAATTTGCTTTCTAGGGTTGTTGAAGGATGTTGTTGTTATTCTATTTTTTTTTTTCCTTTTTTTCGACTTAGCTCTCTCGGATTGTTTCCTGTGCTGCCTTGAGATTTCTGTCTACTGATTACAATTAAACTACGCTTTAGGGAATGCTTTACGGGATGTTCAAGTAAAGCCCCTGTAAATTGAATTTCGATGCTGTGTTAATTATTTTATAGGGTAAATTCAAGATACAAAAGAGGGAGGGGAAAAAGGGGGATTTCCTATTGATTTCTAGTCTTGCCTGATTAGAAATGAAAACGTACAAACTTCACCAACGATTGAAGAAAATCAATCTATTGAATTAAATTCAGTCAAAGTGAACTGTAATAACTCGAGAAACTAATGGAAGCGACGCTGACGTCTTTGGTGTGTTTACAGATGCAAGGTTCGTAGCTGCATATTTACAATCGCGGTGATATTTTAAAGGGGTGCAATGGTAAAATTAATAAAGTAGTTCATTTACAAGCACTTGAGTGTTAGTTTCGTTGCTGGTATAAGGTGTGGAATGAATACGCCTAATGCTGGTGATAGTAGGTATATGATGTGGATTAAGGAGAAGGAGGTATTCAATGAATTTATATAACATTTATGTGAAGGGTGTAAAGACTGGCTTTAACTTTTAAATGAACTTTAATAAGGATTAAGGCCTAGATTTCTAATCTCTATATTGAACTACCAACCCGTCTTTGAGTTTGTTAAATCAGTGTGCAATGTCTTCTACATTTAAGGCAGCCACGTCATATTCTTCTGTTTTTAAATGAATATTAGTAATGAAGCCACCACCTTAGCCCTTGACGCTATTTCCGAACGGATTTCCGGATTTTTATTTTACCACCCGGAGAGTGAAGTCATTGTTGTGGGTGACACTATGTACATTTTCTAAATTACTCAAATGGTACAGACGCCGAACTCTTTAAAAACCACAACAACTTACATCAAATTGTAAATTGGCTTAAAAGAGTCCCTAATGTTACAGGTCAAGGAGCCCATCTCATTGATATATTTCTTACTTCTCTCCCAACACGGTAATCCGCCGAGGTTAACTCAACCCTTGGTAACTCTGAACACAAACTAGTCAGCGCTTATTTCCCACATCCACTCTCAACCACAACCACAACAGCTCCTAAAAGCAACGTCTGGCCCTATGAAAAAGCCAACTTGTTGGGTCTTATTCGTTTATTCCAAGCCACTGAGTGGGATTTATGTTTCCATACGGCTAACGCGAACTCTGTTACCAAAATTTTACTGGCGGGTATTCGCTTGTTCATTCCTCACTCTATCATATCTGTGAAGCCGAACAGATGGTTCAACGGGGAATGCATAAACGCAATCAAAATTAAAGAATTGACGTGTATCTAGAGCATACAAACGTTCGCCTAACGAGTCACTTCGTCGTAAGTAGATCAAATTGCGAAACTCCAGTAATTCCATCGTCAGGAAAGTCATATCGTCATTTGATGATAGGTTGAGAAGAAAGACTCTTAACACCACTGCAAGCAGTAAAAACTTCTGGACCTTCTGGAATTTTACTTCCTCCTCAACACCTCATTTCATTTGCAACCAAGAAGTGATAACAGAAAAGAAACCCAAGTCCTTCTCATTAGCATGTTGTTCACCTCTTCTGCTTCTTTACCCGACACTGCTATGACACCTCCACCGTAGAGAACACCATCCACTCAATGGACGGGGCTTACTTCAGGACTCGCAAGGTATATAGGTGTCTCAAAGAGTTGACGTTAACAAATCCACTAAGCTATTGGTATAAACTTAGTTCAAAGGAACTGAATTAAGAGCTTCCTTTTTAGCCGTTCAATCAATTTAGTATTGGACGGTGTCGAATCCAACCCCTGCGCCATTTCGGACGGAGTACCCCAGGGATCAATTCTATCACCCATGCTTTTCTCAATCATCAGCAATGATCTGCTTTCAATTATCTCCCTTACTCACTTCAATGCTTCGCTGATGACGGCACTTGGCGTTACTCTTACGCCTTCGACAATTTAACGCAAGCACGTGCCAGACTTTGTCTTCACCATCGAGAATTGATGTCCACCACGATCAACCGGGATATCGAATCGATTCTTAATTGGGGCCTTATGGGGAAGTACTGCTACTGACTGATATCAATTGATACAGAACAGATAAAAATCAGAACACCTGTAAAAAACAAAATTTCTTCCATAATCCAACTTCGGTTGATCTGATCTGGATCACAGTGTAAAAAGAATGCAGCTATTGTCAGATAGCGTTTCTACTATTCGCATTGTTTTATGCATTTGCTTTCTCCACCTTGCAATCCTTTTTCAGATTTTAGGCTAATTTCAAAATTAAGTAGACGGTGGATTCTTTTATATAAATTGACTAACATATCATAAAATACTCCATAACAAAAAAGCATCTGATTATTTCTCCCTTTAAAATGTCACAACTCATCCACAACCACCCTCAAATATCTGTATATGTATATAAATCCATTGACAAAAAGACCCGAAATTATATATGCTAGACACAAGATTTATCATTGACAATGAATTTGTCGCACAGTGGTACATTCAAAGGACCCTAAAATACAAAACAGCAACCCCCAGTCCGAAAACCACCATGCAAGTAAATTTCCAGTACCCACACAGAACATGATAATCTGAGAGAGCTGCATTATGCCGGGAACAAAAGACTGAAAATGTTTCCCCAATTCAGAGCTAGAATCGCCAGGACATAGTTGTGGCTTTGGTTTAGGTGGCAACAGAAAGAATGCCTTTATTTAAAATCTTTATTTGGTGAAATGTGGGATGGGGGGTTGGATTAGTAGACGGGGGCTGTAACAAAAAAAAAATTGTTCATAAAATTTGTTTCGGTTTTTGAGTAGAAATTCAAAGTGATTTTTGTTTTGTCTTTTTATTCTAAGTTATTTTTCATTTTCATTTATAGAGACATGCTCAATATTTAATACTATGTATATGCAGAGCCGGCTTTAGGTATTTTGGCGCCCCGGGCGAGATATTTTTATGCGCCCTTAACTTTTTAGACATTTCTTTTCGGTAGATTACCTATGCACAAATTATACAATAACCCGAGTAAAAATAAAAGCTGGCATAACAACGACCAAACACTGGCCACTTGGGAGTACATAAGGGTTTGGGACGGCCAAACGTAAGGTTTAAATGGCCGAGAACTGAGCTATTCACACGGGCATACGACGGCAAATTTGAACTAAAAAAGAATATGCACCTAATATATTGTTGAATGTGCTTTTTGTGAGAGGCGTGTATAGAATTTTTTGTTTAAAGGATTTTTTTTTGTTGGGTGAGAAGCATATACAACATTTGTTGACGGACTCGTTCTTTGCATATTCTGTCCGATGAGGGTATTCCTTAAACATTTGTATATGCCTATGGCATCGAACTTGATTCTATCGGACACGAACAAGCACGAAATAAGCACTTCCCTCCTTTGTGACAGCGGCATGAAATCCATTTTCTCGAATCTGTCCATGGTGGGCGGAAAGGGGCTAAAATCGCGCGGGTCGTGTAGGTTTCTCAGAGCGAAGAGGAGAAATTTCTTCTATACTGTTTTCAACCTACCACTACTTACCTGATTGGAGGATGATACAGGTCGCCTGCTGCCATGTTTATACTACATTGTCAACCGCTGCTTCTTAGCTTATAGATGCCAATTTCCTCTCAACCATGATGACTGCTCGTTCATCTAAGCGCTCACAGAGCTCTTTATCGGAGTCAGCCTCTTCGTTAGATGAAGCCGTTTTGGAAACCTTTATCCATGCCTATCTTAGTCCAAAATGGAGTTTATAATCAACTCTTCCGAGCCACTCTATGCACTCGTCGTTGAGTAGCAGTACCGGTGTTTTACTATTTCTTTGGGGTTGCCCGGCATTGAGTAAATTTTAGTTGTCCATACGGATGTCCCGGTTGTGGCGTTGAAGCTACTCAGCAATTTGTCTGGCTCTGCTTCCATTTTTGGGAGCCAGATCCTCGCCTTGGTATTTTGGTAATATCTCTCCCCTTTCATCCCTCCCTTTTGGTTATATCTCTCCCCGGAGTCAAAAGGGAGCAGCGGCACTTCTGACGACTCTTACCTCATCACGAACTCCATGAATATCCCTGATATTTTGGTCTTGATGTCGGAGAAGGTCCGGGAGTGTGCTGCTACTAGAATTGGCATAGGTTAGTGCCACTAGAAGGTGGTCCTTCACTACTTCGCTCATTGTCCTGATACCCGTTGAGCCTGATTGTTGGGTTCCTGAAGTTGAAACATCCCGAACTATTGTTGGTCTTGAGAGCTTTTTCCTTGTTGGTAATTATTTGAAGGCTCTGAGCTATCTTCACGGGAATGAATTAACACATTATTGGATCGCGGCGGCGCCCCTAGGACATGGCGCCCTCGGGCGATCGCCCGGGTTCGCCCACCCCTAAAGCCGGTACTGTGTATATGCCAAGCTTTAACTCAATCAAAGATACTTTAGCTTTAATAACTATATTTCCGAATGATGTGTCTAAGCAGCGATTTGGTTTACTCCATATCTTGAACTATCCGAAAATATCCGTACTTGCCCCTAGCTAAAGGAGATGAAAACACTGAGGGCAAAGGGTCCAGTTTTCAGCCGGAAAAAGCTGGAACTTAGTTCTAGCTTGACCTCCCTAGAGGATGATTACCGTGATTACGTTTACTACTTCCTACTCGTGAGTACTCGGCTTCTGCTTTATTCGGATGGCGTCATTCTCCATCTACCTGCAGCGCGAATTGCAGTCAAAAAAATATTATTAGCATCAGTCCAGAAATAATTGAAAGCTAAAAAAGAGACCTCCATTTTATAGTACCTTGGAACTCAAGATAAGATCTCTCTCTCTAATTTCAGTCCAGAGCTATACCTTTTCAACATCAAATTGGGACTAAGCAATTTCAAATTGGGAGTAAGTTAAAATTATCAAAATTTTTGTTTCTTTAACTTTAGATGGTATGTTATTTACATGAAAAGATATGCATAAGGAACCACAAAGAGCGAGCAGCGAGGAAAATAAAATTAAAAGGCGTAATTATGCTCAGCAACTTTAAGAATATCAAGCAGAAAACACCCGACTTAGTCTTGGACCATATAGTCCAAGGATTAACTATTGAGCACGCTTGGTCAAGCTCAGGGCCGATGTTTGACTCTTTTGCAGTTCCATTGATATATGAAAATGAAGGCACGCGAAATCTTTTTCACAAATTCTGAAATTGCGCCCGGTGCAAATACACTCGCCGAATTAGGGATCTGTAATAGTACGACTAATACGAACTACAAATCAAGAACTATGGCACCAAACAAGAAAGGATAGACGACGAAACCAGGCGAACTAAATGGAACTGGATTGGCCAAACCTTGCAGGAGACAATTGAAAAAGGCACAGAAGGTGCATTTCCTGTAATATATGTATGTCAATGAAGGCACGGGAATACTTTTTAAATTTTTTCGAAGTTTTAAATTTTTTGAAATCTTAATTGAAATTGCGCCCGGCGCAAGTGCACCATTTGCACCTATGAAAGCGCCGCCCTGGTGAAGCTTAAAATCTAACGTTAAACGAGAATTATTCAATTCAAATGCCACAAATTCTAACCGGTGAAGACAGGGCTAATATGACTCACTCAAATATCTTTTACAAACGTTACAAACCATCTTAATTAATGATATAAGAAATCAAACTGTTGTGAATTGCACAAAATTGCCCATTTTCAAAGGTTCATACTCGATGCATTAAATATGGTGGATGTTCGTTTTTAAATAATGTTTTTATATTGTTTATCTGTGTTTTATTCCAAACTTAACAAAAATAATTAATACCTTAATCCTTACTACCTAATAGTTGTTCATTTATTACTGCAAATTGTTTGTTCCCAATTTGAAATTTTTTGTTCCCAATTTGAAATTGCTTAGTCCCAATTTGAAATTGCTTAGTCTTAATTTGAAATTGTTTAGTCTCAATTTGAAGTTGAAAAGGTATAGTTTTACGGGAGTACTCCAACTCAACTCTATTGGGAGTACTATAGGAGTACTCTCTTTAGGCTTTCTTTGGAGGTCAGAAGGAGCCCTCTCTTCCAATGATATGCTAATGTTAAAATCATGGCAAAGGGAGACATTTCAGATGTATCAATACCTTTCCCAGGAGATAGGCAACACTACTCGAGGAAGATTCTTTCCCTGTTGGGTTAGTACTAGTACCGCCACCACTGTTGTTGAATGACACAATTTGTATACCAGGAAACGACTAACTTTAGATGGCAGACAAAAATACTTCCATGCTTAAAATTACAGAGGCTATATAGAATAATTTCGCACGAGCTTTTCAATCAAATAACCCACACGTAAAACAAACCACCAAATTCCTTCTATGAAAATAAAAGTCCCCCCCTCTTATACACCACTTGGAGCATGTTACCTTATATATAGATTTTCGAGGGATACCGAATCAGACCACTATTTGCGGGTCCCTTTTCGTCCCTCTGCCTAGAGTCATCTTATTGGGGTTGCAGTGGGTTGTCCCATTGCTCCCTTACTTCGACTCCCCTAGTTATCGCAAGCAGCTGATTGAAGGGAGTCTGCCTCATGTCCTCCATCCAATGGAGTCCAGTTATGGCAGCCCTTTTCCTTGCCACCGCCGGACAGTGACACACTATGTGTGTGGCCGTCTCAGGTTCCTCCAGGCACATCCGACAGGTGTCATCCTCCAGAATTCCCATTCTTTTTAGGTGATACCTGAAACATCCGTGTCCTGTAATCAGTGCCACCAACCATCTGAGGGTTCTCCTTTGCATATGCAGGATCCTTCTTCTGGCTGCGGTAATCGGCAACGTAAGCACCATCTTAGCCTGCCTACACGTGGTCATAGCGTCCCACCGTCTCCGGTGTTCCTCAGCGACCCATTTCTCGATGTAGTTCCTTACCAACCCTCTGCCAATGGCAGAGTATGGCTCCGGTCCCCAGAATTCCGAGGTTGACCCCTGTTTTGCCAGGTTGTCAGCCTTTTCGTTCCCATCGATGCCTGTATGTCCTCTAACCCAAGCTAGCGTCACGTTGTTTTGTTGCGCACACCTGTTCAGTTTTTGGACACATTCCAACGCCAGAGACGCATTAATCTCTGTCTGGTTCATGCGCTTAATCACAGCCTGATTGTCCAGTGCTATAAGGATACTTCTTCCCTGCACCTGACCCTCATTTATGTGATCCAGCGCGTGCAGCAGAGCAAGCATTTCCGCCTGGTAGACTGAGGTGTAATTCCCCAAAGCCAGAGAGCAGGTCAGATTTAAGTCCTCCGAGAAGACTCCCGCACCTGCTCTGCCGTCAATCTTGGATCCGTCCGTGAAGATATATATGTCTTCCGGTCTCCCTTCGGGGAGCGTTCCGTTCCCTATGAGGGTTTTATGATACCTTTCGGTCACCCTCATTTTTGTGATCCCTTCCATGGGCATCATGAGCTCCCTAATCCCTTTAATGCGATCCAGGATCTTCATGTGCCTATATAAGGTTCCTGACGCCTGCCATGCGGCATCCCGTCTCATCCGAATCGCTGAGGCTGCCGCAGTCTTCATCACCTGGAGATCTAACGGCAGCAGACCTAACAGCGCCTCCAATGCCGCGGCGGGTGTGGTGCGGAAAGCACCGCTCACACCTACGCAGGCCATTCTTTGCACCTTGTCCAAATGCCTCTTGACGGTTTTCTGTGTGGCTTTAGTCCACCAGACCACCGAGGCATAAGTTATGATGGGTCTCACCATCATGGTATATGTCCAGTATGCTAACCTTGGTGAGATACCCCACCTTAGTCCACATACTCTTCTGCACTGGTGAAGCACCCTTGTCGCCTTCTTAATCTTCTCTTCAACGTGGTATTTCCAGGTTAGTCGCGAGTCCAAGTATACACCCAGATACTTGACCATCCCAGACACCTTGATCCTCGATCCAAAAAGCATGAGGGGCTGAAAATCCAGATCTTTAATCTTCCTAGTGAAGATTATCGCGTCTGTCTTATTGGCATTTATGGTGAGGCCCTGTTCCGTACACCACTGCTCAACCACTTGGAGTGCATTCCTCATGATATCTGCCGTAGTGCTCATAAACTTGCCACGTGCCACAATCGCTACATCATCTGCATACCCAACGGTATGCACGCCCATTACCTCTAGCCGCCTGAGCAGAGTGTCCACAGTGATGTTCCACAGGAGGGGCGATAGGACCCCGCCCTGTGGGCATCCCTTGTTGACCCTCCCTCGAAGCCGCGAGTCTCCTGTCTGAATCCTTACCGCTCTGTTTTTCAGCATGCTGTCCACCCACCTTACAATCATGGGGCTGACCTCGCGCCTCACCAGAGCGTCTTTGAGTTTGTTGAACTGTATCTTGTCGAAGGCGCCTTCGATGTCCATAATAACGGCCATCGCTATGCCTCCGGTATACAGTTCCCCCTCGGCTACTTGCACCAGTTGGTGAAGTGCCGTTTCTGTAGATCTGCCAGCCTGGTAAGCGTGCTGGCTTCTACTTAAAGGGTGCCTCCTTAGCATAGTACTCTCCAGGTGGTCTGCCACCACTCTTTCCATTGTTTTCAACAGAAAGGATGTTATGCTGACTGGCCTGGAGGACTTCGCCTCGGTGTAGTCCTTCTTGCCTGGCTTAGGGAGAAATACCACTTTGGTTTCCCTCCACACCGCCGGAATGTATCCTGTTGCTAGACAGGTAACGAATATTCCCCTAAGCCTGGGTGCAATGATATCTTTGCCCCATTGAAGCAGCGCAGGGAATATTCCGTCACGCCCCGATGTCTTGAAGGGAGAGAATGTGTCTATTGCACGTCTCACCCCTTCCTCCGTCACCACCCCGTTAGCCTCCTCTCGGTTCATCCTTGTAGCCATTCTGTTACGAATAGTCCAAGATTTACCCGAGATATAGCTGCCAGGAAAGTGAACTTCCATCAGGATCTTGTTGGTTTCCTCCAGCGTCTCCGTCATCCTCCCCGACGGGTCACGAACGAGTCCGACTTTGGAGACCGGGTCCCTGGAGATCATTTTCTGAAGTCTGCTGGCCTCAGATATGCTCTCCATGCTCGAGCAGAAGTCCCTCCACGACTCCCTTTTCCGTCGTCGCAGAGTTTGTTTCATTTCTCTTTTCTTGGCTTTGTAATTCTCCCAGGCAACCGGGTCAAGCATGTTACCTTAATCCACACAAGTTTATTGATATTTCAATTTGTTTATTGCACAATATTTTTACTTCAACACAATTTGTGTGTTCCTTAACTCCCGAAAGTTGACAGCCCGAACATCATCCGACAATAAGGCTCACGATATCTTTATTAATCCATCACTAGATTTATTAACCTCACTAAGTACCCATATCAAATTGGAAGCACGTCATAAATAGGGCTCATAAAGACCTGACAACTTCTTTAATCATGCGATCACGTCGTTTGAGTTGTCTGCCGAAGACATCATGCCACATCAATTAGCGTGCAAGGCACTAGTAATCGACACTAATGACGACCGTTTCGCACACACAACGTCTTGCGAGAAAGGAGATTATTATTATTTTTTTACATTTCAAAAATGTTGCTGGTTCTGGAATGCAATTGACGACACCTCCACCCCCGCTCGCACACAGCTTTCACAATTATTGTGTCCCGAGAGTCGGTATCGTGCTCAGTAGTTGCGCGGACGGGTATTGATGGAAATTAAAATTTTCGAGATAATTTCCCTGACAGTTGCATTCGTGTCGTGTCCACTAATTTAAGACAATTCCAGAGGATTGCTGCACTCCGAGCTGCTCGTCGCTGGCTTCTTCTTCTTAAGGCGCTCGAGTTTCGTGACGTTCAATTAAGAAAAGAAACTACCCCTAAGCAAGCCTCCTACTAAATTGCATAATTAAACAATTACAGCGCCAGAAAAGGAATGCTGTTCTGTGTTGAAACGAAACTTCTATTGCAGTTCGGCAAGTTCACCCCAGGCCATTATTTCTGCAACTTATTAAGCGATGAATTTTGTTTGCACTTCTTTGAGGGTAAATTAGTTTATCAACTAATTTGGAAAAGTTGTCACTTATTTCAATTGCAGGACGCGATGCTTTGCGCATTGTTTAGTTTGGGGCTGGTGGGGCAGGAAAGTGAACTGGCTTAACCCCAAGAAGATGAGTGTTGATATAATTGGTATGGAAGTTCTCCGGATTTTTCTAACTAGGTTAGAATTTTTGTTGTGTTTCCCCCTTTGAGAAAGGGAAGAGAAACTTTATATGTAACAAGCGTTGTAGGTTAGGTAACTTCGTCATTTCAGTTAATGTGAAGAGATTGTTAACACGAGCACATCTAGAGTTACAAAATTCTTATCGCGTTATCTTAAAGAGATTCTTTAAACAACAATTGATTGTTCCCTTTGTATATTCTTATTGAAATACTTTTGATCTAGCATAAGAAAAATCGTGGTCTGCCTGGGCCGAAGTGGTGCCCAAGTTTGGTATGCGCGTTTTCCGTAAAATTTTTCGGACCTCAGCTTGATCTATCGAGTAAGAGCTTGGAGTTACTCTTGAAATTTAGTACTTACGGAGCAAAAAAAAACCTGTTGATCTGTCTGCTTGGTCAAAACTGGTACTAGTGCCTTGGCACCACTTTTTTGTTGTTGTTTTGGGACTACAGCTGTCCTATCGAGTAAGAGTTTCAACCTACAACCAAATTCAAGTTTGTACATTTTTATATAACGGACGCTCTTCAAACTAGGACAGATCCCGCACGGATGGCAGCCCAAGGTCAAAGTAAACTCCAACATCTCTCTAATAGCCATCGGACGAGCAAGTATACAGCCATAGCGCAAGTATGGATAGATTACAGGGTCTTTTGAGCGAAAATAAGAAAATACATTGCATTTAGATTTACTTAGCTTCAGATAGATTTCGTTAGACCAGCGCACAAGTTAATTTCTCTCTTTTGAGCGTGCTTTTACTTTCAACCTCAATTTCATGTTCTGTGGGGGCGAACTCCGCCTTAATTTTTCCTGAGTTCAATATGTGAAAATGTATGGGAACTGAGGCTAAAATTAAAGTTCAGTTCCCCAACTTGCTCAAACTGGCGCAGTTCGGCTGGTGAAGCCGGGGTATATTCTTCTTCTTCTTTGATCCGTTAGCTGGCGGTCCGAGCGGGACGTCTCCGCAAGGATACGCTGCTGTCGGTGCCGCTTTGAAAAATGCGGTTTCTTGCCTAGTTTCTTCGGTTCTTCGTATTGACCGATTAAGGTCAATTCGGCAGGTCGACCACCCTCCTCCTTTCACAGCCCAAGAAATTTTTCAGAGCTGAGGAGTCTTTCACGATTGAGTTTTACGACATGGGTTTGGATTTCTTGATTTGCTTCGTTAAATATTTTGACACAAACTTGACTGTACCCCAACAATCAAATAAACTTCCACTGCGCAAACAGTTGAATGAACTAGTACCCAATAAAGTACCAACTCCTTGCCTTTCTGCTCCATAATAACTCTTCACTAAACTTAAACTGCTTACAATGGCGGTTAATAACAAAATTTTACAAGTTGGAGCTCATCACTCTCCTTACCCGAAATTGTCATTAAAATTACGCTGCTTAAGCTGCTGCATTCATGGCACAATCGAGCACCTCACAAACTGAAATTATTTCCTCTAAAATATACGGGATTATCCTCGGCAAGTTTCCGTTCCCGCCAGGACTATCCCGGCTGTCCTCAATCAGTTTGGAATCTCGTTTTCATTCAGTTTCATTATCACAGCCCTCGCCCGAAATAGCACTAAGCCGAGTAATGGCGCAATTAGAAATGTAATTTTATCACCAGTTAGGGTTATTTAGGGCCGTTTCGTTCCGCTCTAATAATTACTTGAGGACACTTGAATATATTTATCCGAAGCCGGGTTCCGCCCTCGCCTTCCGTTCGTTCCGAGTCCCAATCTCTGCCACATCTGTTCGGGTCGTTAAAGTCATGTTCAGCTCTTTTAGGTCGATTCTGTTCTGTTCCTTTTCTGGAGGTTCCTCCTTATCGGTGGCGCGGTGGAAGTGCTCGCTTTTCTCTCCCTTTTTGGGCTTTAGGGCTTCCGTGGTTTTCTTGTTTTTGTCATCATCGCCGCCAGTCAAATTAGTCCGCGGGATTTTATGATCGCGGTCTTCAGCCCATAAAATTCTCGCTAGGTTGGCACTCCCGATGTCGATGTTGACGTCTGTAAATCTGCTGTAATGACTTGACTGCCAAGTTAGCGGTGCTTTAGCTGCTAGCTTCTGTGTTTTTAACAGTTCTGCCGGGTCCTGGGGAGCTGGCTGGGCTGACTACTCTCCACACGGCTGGGGCTTCCTCCATATATCTATGCTGCTCTCCTCGGGTTACCAGAGGCTCCGTTGCTGCTCCGTGTCGGATTCGTTTTACTGCCGCCGAGTCCCCATTAACTTGCAATCAAATTGAGGCATTTCCCTACGCCACAGAACATTTTGTAGCCACATTGTTGCAGCTGAAATGGAGTCTCTCTCTCGTGGCAATGCGAAGAAAGGATCCTCCGACCCCGTTCCAGGCCGCGACGCGACGACGACGGGCGGATCGAGTTGAAATTTTGAAATCCACCGCCGCCGGGAAGTAATCATAGAGGGAGCTGTATTATTGCCCTTGCGTGGCTGGTGTTTATTTTCTGGGCGGTTTCTGTTTTTCAGAACATTGAATTCATTTTGCCTTCGTTCAGCTGCTGTTATTGGGTCAGTTTTGCTGCGATTGTATGGAAATTAGTTTGCGTTGTTCGTTACATTACCAGCAATCTTGAAGGAACGAACGGAGAGCAGTAGGGCTTGATAGAAGGCAGTAAAGAAAGTAATGGCGGGTGTAAAACTATACCCGGATATTTGAATGGTATTGTTTGTAATTTTGAAATAACTTCATTTAGATTATTTACGGGGTATGCAGATGCAGAGAGGTATGTGGAGGTGTTTCAGTTGCTATTATTGAATTTTATGATTGCACTTGTAAAAAGAGTTGTGACACGGCAAGAAAAATCGTTACAGTTTGACATACAGCATTAAGCATTGAAAAATTACAGAACGCCTTTATTACTTCTTCTTCTTATTATAGCACGGCTGGGCTGGGGTTGTAGCAGGGTGGGCAATAGCAGCTCTTGGGAGTTACGCTTTTACAGCTTAACGGACTCGTAGGATTAATTGAGGAATACACTTTTTAAATATTCATATAAAATTTAGGTCACTTTAGGTCACTTTCAGCATTTTAAAGCACTTTCATTACTTTTCAAATGAAACTAATTACAAAAAATAGTTGATTCAACTTTTAACAGATGGCGCATAAATCATCACACTTCACCCTCCTTAGGTCTGTTCATCCCGAACAGTTGTCCATCCTGGATCCGGCTACTGGTCTTCTTCTTCGCCTTGGCTCTTTGTTGAATCAGACAAAATCGTTAATCTGTGTTATGGTTTTATAGGGTCCTTCACATTGGCGCTGAAGTTTCGGGGACTTTTCTTTTCGCCGCTGAGATTTGAACAACCAAACGAGGTCCACTGCCTTGTATCCCCTACTGTTCGGAGGTCGTACCTTGATTTCATTCTATTACTGGCCGTCTTAAGATTATCCCTTGCGATTCTTCTTCTTACGCTCTTGTTTACTGCCTTACTGCCGGCACAAACTGTGCATTTACGACACCAGCTCGGAGCATCCTCCCGGATGTGAAGCCATTACAATCTTTCCCTTATTTTTGCCAAAGTTTTGTTGACTCCCAAATGTCCCTGGCGGCCGATTATGCAACTCCTCGAGAATATCTGTTATTCCACCACGAGGCAAATATTCTCAGTCGTATTGATTCCCTGAGGTGGACACTGTACTCCTTCTATCTTGCTTCGCTACCCAGAATGCCAGAGCAAATGTGAAAACTTTGGCGGTAGTATTCTCTCCGGCCAATGTGACTGCCTGTTGCAGATCCCAGTCGGTAAAAGAGTTAAGGAAAGCCTCTCTTGCTACCTCGTAAATGCCTCTATCGGCGCATAGTTGCTGGCAAGTTTCTCCTGGCTGGCTTTGAAGTCTATTTCGAAGTGGAAGTCCATAACCCTCTTGCTCTTGCGCCTGTAATATTTCTGCTGCTGTACCCCGTAGTGATAACATTAAGGCTATTGCTTTTTCCTCCTCGGTCCAGAAATTAACTGCTGCTTCGAGTTGGAGCTTTTAAGTAGGCCATGGGTTTGGCACGACGAAAGTTGAAGGCTGCAATTTCCCAACTCCGATGACTTCAATCGCAGCTATAGTAATTCTTGGAAGCCACACTTGTTCCCAGCGTCCTATAATTTTCTCACTCAATCCTACAAATTAAAATAGAGGCAATAAACCATACGTTATGGCGTGTTTGTATTTTTGACAGCACTCATACCTTATATTTATAAATCAGATCACTTCAACGAGCTCAACAACCTTCCTAAAAATTTGTCTCTTAGAAATGTCTATACTCAGTCGAGGCAAACAGCAAGACATAGACAGAGTCCTCTTTTCTAGCTAGACCCCTGCCTGGTCAAGGCTTCCGATCTTCCATTGTTTTCGCTGCCCTAATGACGTAAGGCCTAGACAAGAATATCCTTATTTCGAACGTCCATCTCCATCAAGAACTCGTTGGCTGTCCCAAATTAGTTTGCATTTGGTCCTACTGATTTTATGACCTTCAGAAAGGGCCAAATTTAACTTGGTAGCTTAGCTTTGCTTTTAAGTTTCCTTAAGTACACACTGGCTTTACCCATTCTTCAATATTAGTAGCTAGCACGACTCCTTGTGAATTCTTTCGCTTCTGTTCCGGGCAGAGCCAAAACTGATCATATTTTCAAAAATCATATTCAAAATTTATTTCTAAAATTTTGCGTAGATAAAATGTCGAGATATTTCTGAAGTTTGCTGAAAAACAAAATTTTGGGACAGTTTGGGACAGTTTTGGGACAGCTTGAGACAGTTTGAGAAACCTTCATTTTACCCACTGATCCACGAAAAATTATAAAACTTCATTTAATTTTGAGATATTGAGTTTTGAGCTATATTAAGTGTCCCGCCCAATTTTCTCTAAGTATTTTCATAGAATATCGAAATATTTTAAGAAGATTGCTATAAAACATGATTTTGTGACAGTTTGCGATAGTTTGGGACAGTTTGGGACATTTTGGGACAGTTTGGGAAATCTTAATTCTACACATTGATACACGAAAAATATTATAAAACTTCATTTCATTTTGAGATTTTGAATTTTGAGCTATATTAAGTGTCCCAATTTTCTCTAAGCATTTTCATAGAAGATAAAAGCAGTCTTTCATGGAATTTATGTCCTTAAAAGCATTTTTGTCAAAGTTCAACACATTTTTATTCCAAGGTTATTTTGGGACGCATAAAATTGTTTTATTAATTTTTTTCTTTCATTTAGCAATTCCAAATTCGATCTCTGCAGCCTCCAAAAATTTCCCATTAAAACTTTTAATTCTTGGTTTGTTCCACATTGTGTTCAAGCTGCCAAATTGACTTATCACAGCCACTAAAATAAATTGCAATTAATATGAATCAGTCTGGTGGATGTTACTCATGCTCAGTTCTCCAAAAATGGAGTTTTAGAGCTTCCAGCCAGACCAAATTAATTGTCCCAAAAACACACAGAAAAACCAAAAACCCCCAAAGTCACAAGTCGATATAGTCACATCCATAGTAGTCCCCTCGGCAATGATGAGAAATGGCGTGCAGGGGCTGATGGCAATGATCCCTCGATCCCAACCCGTAAATATTTTTTCAATTTACCGATTTTATGAGGCATGGTTTATGCGATCATTTCGAATTCAACGGAACAAAAACGAAGTAATTAACCAAAACCCTGTCTATGATCACCACAGATCCACCAAGAAGCTTTGTTTTGTTGGTGGCAATTTTGGTGGTGGTGATTGGGAGTATGTTTTCCAATAGAGGTTCGTTATTTGTAGACGACAGGCAACTTTAATTGCGGGATCGTAGGTTAGGCTTTTATTGTACCGCGATCGTTCAGTTATATCAGAATGTCCTCGCCCTCCACGTCGATGATCTGGCCACTATATCACCCAACGAAACGCACTTGGTCTATTTTCGGGCAAGCAAGTGTGAAGTTCAACAACTACAACAAGACAATAGTCTAAACAAATCAAACAGACCAAATTTGATCGCGATCGCGTCAATTGATGTTTCTGAAAATCCGATCGATTTCCAGGTCGATTTTAATAGACACAGGAAATGATGGAAATAGCCCGAAATTTGGGAAAAAGTTAATGGCGATCGGTGTTCGGATTTCAATGGACAATGGATGTTCGTTTGATTAATTGAACCGTTCCGAGAGTGCGATCATTGGCCTCGTGCGTTTCTTCAAAGGTTTTTTCGTTTTGTTATTATTAGGGATGGGTGCGTACGGGTGCCATTTGTAGCCGTGTCAGGTTACAATGGTGCTAAATAATTGTCGTGCATGGATTGAACTAGTAATGATTTAATTTTGATTTGGATTGTTATGGGATTGTTCACTTTAAGGGCATTGAAGTGTTGGTTTTGGGTGCAGGGAGGCTAAGTGCGTATTTTGGGTGTGCTTTCGTGTTGGACAAACATTGAAGTAATTTTCAATAGTTTTAATGAATATATGAAAGAAAGCCATTTTTAGGAAACACCTTAAAGCTTAATATACAAAATTTAAAACTTAAGACTAGACCAAGAAACCAAGCAAGACTTCATGGATGTTAAACAAACAAAACACTTCAACTCAATTACAACTCAACCCGCGTATATGAGGCGAAAAATCAACTCGGCCCTAGAAGGAGAGCTAGGCTCAGTTGAGGGGACCCAGTTTCAACTCCATCCCCGTTTATATATTATATGGGTTTAGCCTACTTAACTGGGTTGAACCTACCTACCAACAATGTGCGAGCAAGTGCAAGTGCGTGCGGGTGACTCGCAGTATGCGGAAAATTTTCTCGAACTTTCGTTCCGTTCCGTCTTTCACACATAACTAAAATACCTAAGCGACAAATGTTGCTCAACAGATTTAGTAGTCTTCCTGTCTGGTTTGTCGCTTAGACCAACAAGCGTCATGAAAAAATTCTACTGCAACCCAAAAATTCCTTTGGCGTGTTCGGAGACAGCTCCAGACGCAACCGTTTAGAGTCAGCCAATCTAGTATTGGACCTCCAGCGTGCGGCTTGTTTCATCAAAATCCAGATCGGCAAGTAGCAAAACTAGTGGGTGAAACAATAGCCGAATTAGGACCGATGACAAAATATTCTTTCCGCCAATACAGCCTGTCTGCGAGGTTGTGTCACGGTAAATGTAAATACGTTCATATTCCCTGCATAGAAGAATATTATTTTGTCTGACACGGCACGTGTCTGGCACGCTGAATGTCTGTAGATATAAACGGACCTTTATACTTTAACTCACTTAAAGGAAGAAAAAACGGTTGATATCGAATTCACCTAACATCTCTTCTAAGGTAGTTTTTGTGACATTACACTTTCCTTCCATGCTGAAAATTACATTTCAATTTCATCATCATATCCTTCTTTTTCAATCTCAAATCTGCATACAAAAACGGAACGTGATACCTTGCCTCCATGAACGTACCAGAAATGTTTCAACCCAATTCGGTGTTAAATATAACGATTCTAAAATTTGATTACTATTACCACCGAAAAAAAAACGAAGTAACGAGAGGACTGACTACCCATTTCCCACTGGCTGCCAACTAATTTATTGAAACAAGAAGGATCTGCTCCAGCACCAGCAGCAGCAATAAGAACATCAAGAAGCACTAGAAATCCACTAAAAAGGACTCAGAAGAACAAGAACAAGAACAAAGAACTGTTAACTTAATTACAAAAGTGCTAATAAAAAGGGAAACATGAACATGCTACGAACGAAATCCATCTGAAAAATCCTTTTAAGCCAACTAAATACGTCTAGGATCCCTTAATACTGGCTTGACTCCAGATACATCCGCAGCTAGTAACTTCCAGAGCTACATGTACAAATTTGTTTCATCTACCTAAAACACACATACATATACATATATAAGTATAAATTCAGATACAAAAACACTCCCCCCAGCCCCCATCTGTAAAGTAGTGGGGATTGTAGTGACAGTTCAACACTAACACAAGTGTAGGTGGCGGAAGTTAGTTGAAAACTGGTTGACTATAATGGATGCTTAATAAAATTGTGTAACAGCTTTTGGCATTCAGTCTAGAAATCCATTACCCGGTGGCTCTTCTATGTTACCTTAATTAAACGGAGGCAACGGATGGTGTCCTTGGTGCTTAATTACTCATGGAATGTCCCTTTACTGATTTTTCCTCGGAAAGTGACGAAATGAGTTGACTTTGTCAGGTGAAAGTGTTGAAAAAGATTCTCTTACTTTCTCGGTAATTTCCATTTTAGTAATTTTTTCCTGATAAGGACACCGAGAACACAAACAAAACAAAAAAAAATACATTGTAATGAAACTTTCAGGATTAATCATTTGCCCTGCTTGAGGGGAGTTGGTATACAGTCCGCCAGTGAAAAGGATAATTAATTAAGCGAAGGCAGGAGGCTAGGGCTGCAATATTATTATTACTTTCAGATCTTTGATTTTTGGTAGGTCTTTCGTAGAAGGCTTTTATTATTTGTCCTTTCCGAAGGGTTCGCTTCTTTTTTCTTGATGTAGATTGGATGATTCGTATGATCATGGCGGGGCTGATAGCAAGTATTGGTCAGAAAAATAACATTTACAGGAAATTCTGGGGAAAACAAGAAATTGGTAGAGTAAAGAGGAAAATTGGAAGTTGAAGCTAGTTTGGTAAATGGTAGGTACTAAAATTGTTGTTTTAAAAGTGTTGGGTTTTAAATAGTCATTAAAGGTCATTATGCATGATCAAGCACTTGTACACTTATATATTTGAACACATTCTATTCAAACTGAGCTCCGATAAGAGATATCTTGGGATCGGACATTACTTACTTACGCTTCTTTAATCCCTCATAGGACATAGAGTGGGAGCAGTTGCCATCTAGCGAACTCCGTTTTTGGGCGACAGATCGCGGCTCTACCAGGATCTCCCAGTTGTTGCGATCTCTTCTCCACGTTGTTCTAGGGCTTCCGACTCGACGGTTGCTTTGCGGATTCCAGTCAAGGGTTTGTTTGGCACCATATAGTTTTCGCCACGCAAGGTGTGGTCAATCCAATTCCATTTCCTTCGCCTGATTTAGTCGTTTATCCTTTCTTCGTGGGCACTGAAAATAGTGGCCCGGAAAATATTTTAAATTGCCCACTATTTTAGGGGCTTCCAAAAGGCGCACTGGGTCCCAGGCATCCCTTTTTTGACTCCCGGGAAACTTCCTGAGGCCGGCCACTCCTTAGCAAGATAGCAAGTATTGGTCAGAGGCCGGCCACTCCTTCCCGGGTACTTCTGAAGGCATCTAATTGGGTAGGACTTGAAAGAAGAATGGAGCATCAGCATCGTTGTCCGAAAGTTGGTAGACGACACAAACAAGGTAAGACACTACCATTCATTAAGTCATTCAATTTATCTTCTTTTCTTTTTAGAACCAACACAGAACATAACATGCCTCCCCTTCTTGCGAGAGATTTCGATAGGTACTGCTGAGCCGAATCGTCCATCTCACAAGCCGTAAACTGTGTAGGCATACTACGCAGTTTCTCTATAGCCCCGAGTACTGCTAAACATTCGCGTTCGGTTGAAAAGTAGTTTTACTTCGGACGACTAAATGATCTGCTGAGGTAGACTTTGACCCTGTTCTGGTCCTCCTGCTGTTGGGGTGAGGATCGAATCTAAACCATGACCTGAAGTTTCAGTGTTAATGGGGAAAGGGAGTTCAAAGTTGGACAAGTCAAATTAGGTGTACGCATTAGCTTATCTTTTGCCCTCCGGAAGGCCTCTTCTCATTGCGGCGTCCACATGAACTTACGACCCTTCTTCAACAGCTCTATGATCGCGGCAATAATCGTGGGGTATGAATCGTCGGTACTAGGCTAGAGTTCCGCCTTCCGCCGTCGTCTAGTCCAAGTCCAGGGTGTAAAAGGAGGAAGGTGGTCGGCCTGCCGAATTGACCAGAATCGTGAAACCGATGAAACTAGGCAAGAAACCGCATGGGAAAAATAGCGACACCGACAGCAAGATATCCGTTGCGTGAATGTGCCGCTTGGACCGCCATCTAACGCATTAAAAAGAAAAGAACCAGAAAAGTACTGTGCCTATAAACTTTCTCATTTAAGATACCGATTTTGGGAAGGGTATATCTAGGATGCCTTCTTGGTGCCCTCGGTGTTCCTGTGACCCGATACCTATCGGAGAGTTATCGTGTACCTCCCGGCGACGGAAAGATCTTCTTTTGGCAATTATCGACCGACATAGCAGTTATACGGCCTTGGGTAAGACTGCATGAATAGTTGTCAGAAGTTCTGTCTGGAAAACGCTGGCGAAATTAGGCGGGGATCCTGATATTGAAGTTGAGTCGGATGGACCTACTACCATTTCCTGTGGTAGAAATCGCAGTATAATTTTCCGGATACTAATATCACCATGTCGTCCACATAGGCAACTACTTCTATTCTGCAGATCTCTAGTGCCATTAGGATATTAGTTAACCATTTCGTCCAATTAATTGCTCGATTTGACTCTGCCCGTAGGCGCGTGTGCCAGTCTGACTTTTGTGATATGTCCGAAATATTCTCAGTTCGTTCTCTTGGGGTTTCTGTATGGTTTTGCCCTTCTCTTCTCCGATTTATATCTAAGGAGTTATTCATGTGGTCTGAGAAGGATCTATACCTTTTCAACTTCAAATTGGGAATAAACAATTTAAAATTGGGATTAAACAATTTCAAATTGGGACTAAACAATTTCCAATTGGGAATAAACAATTTCAAACTGGGACTAATCAATTTCAAATTGGGACTAAACAATTTCAAATTGAGAATAAACAATTTAAAATTGGGACTTACGGGTTTAGTTCATCATAAAATTAGAAAGAGTGCTTTTAAGAAGCCAGAGGCCAAGGGCTTTGTTAGCCATTGTCTAAGAAAAGTTCAAAATATGTATCACACAAATGTTGTATTAGTTATTAATAATGCCCCTTGTCATGCCTTTTCATGTCTCAATCGAAGAAGTGCTTCAGGAAAATGGATTTGTTGGTCATCGCTTACTTAGACAGGGACCCTATAGTCTAATGTTTAATGCTATTGAGCACGCTTGGTCAAGCTTAAAAGCTAACGTCAAAAGAGAAAACCAATCAAGCCGAATATCGTTTACCATCTTAATTCCAAATTAGTCCCAAATTTAAATTGTTTAGTCCCAATTTAAAATTGTTTATCCCCAATTTGAAATTGTTTAGTCCCAATTTGAATTTGTTTAGTCGCAATTTGAAGTTGAAAAGGTATAGTATCTAAAACCCTCCAGTTAGGTAATTTCTTTTGAGCTCTATTCTTTCAAATACAAAGAAGATCCGAAGGAGTACGAAATTTTGAACCATTAAAGCGCGCACATTCTCAGAAAGAAAAACTACCAACACAAATAAAATCTTAAACCATTCTTTTAAGCTAGAACCATAACTAAATATTATTTTTTCTTTACATTGAAATTATTCATATTCTTCCAAAAAAAAAATGGCAACCACCCATCCATGGATGAAATTCTATAAAATCATCGCCTTTAGGCGGGAAAATCCCTACAAAAAATTTAAATCTGAAATATTTTTCTTCGCCTTATCCTTTGTTTGGGTTACTATCCTTCATAAACGTCCAGTTGTAAATTCACACTGAATGCCTTCTGAAGGCTTTCTCTTAAAAGTAGTAGACCCTTTTTTTCGTTGTTGTTGCTGGCTGTCACTCTATAACCTCCTCAAATCCAAAGTACTCGACTGAGATGTGGTAAAAGGATTTATTGTATTATAATTTTTTATATGAATATATAAAGAGGGAAGGATTTTAATTTTACTCTTCAGGGATTTTTATCTAAAGTGATTCTAGGTATCCTTAATACAAAAGGCATGGTTTGTTGGTCTAGTCTTAAGTTTTAAATTTTGTATATTAATCTTTAAGGTGTTTCCTAAAAACGGCTTTCTTTCATATATTCATTAAAACTATTGAAAATTACTGTTTCAATGTTTGTGGCTTTATTTTGATGTCAGTTCAACTCTATTTTAACCCAAATCGTCATCATATACGGTGGTTAAAATTTCAACTCAACCTCGTCTCAGCTTTTAAGCTTAGTCATAAACGGGATAAGATATACGAGGGAGGAATTCGTTTTGAGCTCGTATACACTAAGGTAATTTTTACATTACACCAGGGATAATTGCTATGTTCCCGTGTACCAATTCCGAGAAAGTCTTCATCCCGGAACTCGACTTTGAGTCGATGGATGTTTATTAAGTTTCTGCTCCTAGATTTCTAATATTAGTTTTTTTATTGTGTATTGCTGCAGGAAGACTTTAAAACTTTTTCCTATTCATTTCCGTATGAAATTTGCCTGCTAAATTTCTCCTCCTTGTGTGCCCATTAACCATCAAACTTCGCAGCATTACTAAAGCACACCTGAAGATAGCCCAGCCCGATTCGGGTCCCAACCGCACTCGTAATTAATAATCAGAATAACTTCTCCATACCTTTTCGCGAAAAACCAAAAAAAAAGCAGAAACCCTCGCAAAGCGTGAATCGCTCGTGGCTCCATATTTTAATTTTCGACCGATTTAAGCGAATTTATTTAGCGACCATCTGCTGCACTATCGGGCCGGGATGTGTGTGTGGCTAGACACCAGCTTTCCCATATATCACATGGAAACCGATAGAAAACAGAGGCCAGAAGCCGCAGTTTCAATAACAAATCCTTCAGCCTTGAGGTGAAACTCCTTCTACGCCCGCCGCCGGCCTCCCGGCCCGCCGCTTACCGCACCAACATCCACAATACGGCGGCACCAGATGTGGAAATCCATGGGAAAAAATTCACCACTTTTAGACGGAGATTATTAGTGGGCGGCCATATCGTGAAAGTTATGAGATTTTCATTTTATGAACGAGAAAATGCTGAAAACTAGGAGCATGAATACGGAGAACTGGAATTAAATTATGAATTTATGGGGCTTAAGGCAGAAAGGGAAAAAGGATTAATAATTGTCGTTCTGGCGGTGCGGCGGTAGCCATGAGGTGCTGGTGCGGTTCGATTCCTCCACACGGGCTAACTAAAAGGGGGGTATGCGAACTAATTTCGATTTGCAGAGATCAATAAGGAAATTGAAATGGTGATAATTATGATCTTTCGTAGGTTTTAGAAAGAGTGGTGTCAGTCAGTCTAGACAGGATTGATACGTTTGAACACACGACCTTAACCATAATTCTGTAGTTTCTAGAGAAACTTATTTCGTGTACGAAAATAACTACAAATTTTCCTACATATATTTTATGTACTAAATTTTCCAATTTTAGAAAGTGACAACGCAAACATGCGGTTTATCACCGATACTCATCTTATACTACCGCTAGAAAATGCTAAGTTCGGTAATTCAACAAGAGTTGGCTTATTCGCTTAGTATACCTACAGATGGAGACAGGCATTGCGTTTTTGTAAACAAGGAATTCAGCAGCACAAATTGAAAGTGATCTAGATAAGAGAAAAAATGAAAGGCTCATTCGAAGTGTGGGCCTCTGGAATGGCAGCCTTGGGGTACGGACGGATACCTGGAGCCTGTGACTTGAAGCTTGAACTCGGAGGCATGATTTTGATTTTTGGAGTGCAGGGGAGCTTCGGATGAAAAAAAAATTGTAGACTAAAGTTTCATATTTTTCTTCGGAGAATCAGAATCCGTTAAAAACTGGGGGTTGTCATTTAAAATTTCAGATTTACCTGCCCCCCTTCCCTGAGGGGCTGAATCGGTGAGGGTGAGTTTTGTGTGCAAACTATTTCACCCTGATCGCTAGACATCTGAAAACGAGGCTGGTAGTTTTTATTCACCACGATCATCTGCCGTTGATCGTAGGAAGTCAATTCGAAGCTTTCGGGTTAGAGTTTTTCGTAACGATGGGTAGGTTGGGATTCGTGATGATGCCTAATTTCGATATTAAGTTAAGCGTAGTCCCCACAAAATTTTCCCAAATTCACATTGCACTCTCCTGGTGAGCGACTATGTAACCAAAAGATCACTTACTAGATAGAAGGGCAACTTTGAGTGTCTTCTGAATTGGCAGTTCTTAATTGCGGATCAGGGGTCAACTAGTAATTTCGGCCTCAGGGAACTTTGGAGATACCGGTGCTCGGTGTACTGAAGAGAAAAGTCTGACGAGCCTCATCTGCTAATACGATCTAGCATCTACAGCCATGCTACCCAATCCTACCTTAACCGTCCTCGAACATGTTGACTTTACATTAGGTGACCCCCGGATAGATAATGGACGGAGAAGGGAAGGTGAGTGTTTTATATGTACCTCAAAACGAAGGAAACACTGGTTCGATCCTGCCATGAAATGTACCAAGGCCCAAATTCCACTGTATAGCCATCATAAAATTCATCGCAGAGCCGCGCCTGGCTAGCGTTTATTACGTGCGCAGTACGCAGGTGGCCGAAATAAAAGGCGGCTAAATTCCAAGAAGAAAGTACGTCGAGTACTGATAAGTGCACAATATTCAGGCTGCGAAGTTCCAAGGCAATCTATTCGTCTACCAGACCAAGTCTTACATAAGCCCGTCTTATATTACAAGCCTTCAATCATGCTTCAGATTATAATATCCATTGTAATAATAATAAAAATGAAACATGGTAACCTGATACATAAATATTATTTTATTTTTAAAAATGCCGCTCCAGACCAAAATTCCCCCAAAAAAAATTTTCAGGTATTCAGAGTGATTTTGAGTGCTCCAATAATAATTTCAAAGCGGTTAGTTGGGAATCCAGGTCCACTTCACACAAGTTTTTAGGTATTAAGAGTGATTTATTCTACTTTGCGCCCGGCCTG
Source organism: Thereva unica (assembly GCA_949987705.1). Lineage (NCBI taxonomy): Eukaryota > Metazoa > Arthropoda > Insecta > Diptera > Therevidae > Thereva > Thereva unica. The sequence continues at coordinate 88,625,844 of OX465285.1, forward strand.
ACCTGGACACAACCACCGAAATTGATAAGAATTCAATTTGTTAGCACTCAAAAATCACTCTGAATACCTGAAAACCTTTTTGGAGTCATTTTGGTCTGAAGACCTAACACTATAAATTTACCTTTTCGTTATATGATGTTAGCTTCGAGGTGGTCATATACCTTGGAACGCAGCTGGCCATATACTCAGGCACGGCCCTGAATACATGTAACAAAAAATACATCATCACTAACTTTCTACAGAGGTGCAGAAAAACATCTTATGTGTTACAACTCGTATATTTTCCTTAATGTATATAAAATTCCAGAATGACTTTAAATGAAGCAGTTCAAAACCCCATCTCAACCTGAAATTCAATCCGAAAAGACATTATTTATAATTAAACCGGAAATCTTAGTAGCAATAACGTATTTATATTCCCCCTCTCTTCATAACTACCATTAAATTTGCTTAATTATACTAAAATCGCATAAAACTTAATTCCTTTAGCATAATTCCCTATTATCATCACAATCACAAAAGAGCGGAGAAGAGAGTGAGAGAGAGATCGCAGAGAAAAAAATAACTAAACATTCAAAATGCTTGTAAATTAGTAATTTACTTTAAAGATACATTCCTTAGCGGGGGGGCAAAAATAAGGATTTTCTTCAGTTAGTTTTTAATTGTGTCATTTACATTCGAAGATAAATTGCCATAAACCCGAACAATTAAAGAATAAACTTCCCTTACGTATTTTGTTTTTAACGAACACGGAACACGGACCAACTGCAATTTACTAAACTTTCCCAGCCATTCCTTATCGGGGTGGTCTTCAAACTGTTGGTCTTTTGTTTTTATTATCATGAAAATAACAATTAAAGTCCATAAAGCCCATAAAACCTTCACTTTAGACTCCTTCTCAGTCGCCATCAAAACCGAAATACACAACTTCCGACGAAAAATCTCTTAAGCATTCTCTTCCCCTCCGCCCTTAAATAAACCATAGAGAAAGATAGCGCGGTGGGGGTTGGAGGGGTGTTTGGAGGGGGCTGGAGGAGGAGTAGGGGATGGATAGATAAGAAAATCTGGAATAACGAGGCCAACACAGCAACAGAAAACTGAGACCAGACAAACCATACTAGAGCTGGATAGAATGGCATAGTAACACTTGGGTGAGACTTCTTAGATAGGCACATCCATGGGGGCCTCTCCATCTCTCCCAGGCCAGAAAAAACTCCCCCGAGCAGCACCAGCCTTGGGGTTTCCCATCAAGAACAATAAATTTAAATAAGTAACCGCCTGTTTGATGTTCCCGAACATTAAACAGGATTTCGCCTTTTATTTCAATTCTTCTGGAAATTCTTCACTTCACCATTGAGAGAGAGTCTCGAGGTTCTGCAGAAGCAGCTTAAACAGAAAATGAGATGGAAATGGTACTAGATGGCGGATAAAACAATGCCCGGGATATGGGAGAGCGTAGTCCAAATAAATAGAAAACAGAAGCAGATTTTCTCCATCAAAACCACCCACCCCTAAGCCAGCCAGTCAGCCTTCTACCCCCTCCGGCCTCGTCGACACACCACCCTGGGTTGGCTGGCCTAGAAAAAGTACAATGGTCCATAAGAATAGGCGACGAAATCCTCCATCCCTTATGCCTGGGCACGAGAACAATACTTCCGGCAAAATACTTGGAGGCATGCACTCGTCACACACAGGAAAACTCCAGAAGGGTGTGTTTTCATTCCATTTGTCCCTTATTTAAGATGTCAATCTCGCCCAGGTGCCTAGACGACACGTACTCCACGTGAGACCGTTTTGTCTATTATCGCCCCCTATTGACAGATGTTTGGTGTTCGATTATCTCCTATATAGTATGTATGTATCCAGCCAAGGATCCGGTAAACACCGGCACAGGACACGCGTGCTAGACACACGTCTCGTTTCCCGGAGCAGGCTGGAGCAATTGCCACTTTATCAGGAGAAGATAGGTACCACCACCAGCTAGGCAGCACAAAAAAGGCATGTCTTGATTACACCATTGCTCTAGGCTAAAAAAAAAAACAAACAAGCGAAGGTGTCGCCGGCGTCTCCTGCCGCCAATCAACACCACCACCATCACACAGGACGCCGAGTTGTGAAAGGATTTTGTTTGCGCCAACGTATCTGCAGCTTGTTAACAAGCGTGTCCAAGTTTCTGTCAAATTCGAAATCCTTTAAGGCCATGTCACACGCAAAAGCTGCTTTCGGCAGCCAGGATTACACCGGTCATGGCTTGTGTTGATTTATTGATGTCGGGGATTAAGCCTACTTTTGCAGCACCTGTCTTTTGGTCCTTTGGACGAAAACAAAAATAACAACAACAACAACAGCCACAAAATAAATATGTGTAAAGGTACGAGCCACGAATGCCGTGTTCTTTTTTTATATACATATATCAAGGGTTCTCTTCGTATATCATATGGGAAAGGCTATTGACAGATTATTGGGCTGAGCTTGGATGTTATATGATAAACATTTAGTTTTGAATTGTGTGTTTTGGAGATTAGGATCAAATCAATTTTTTTTTTTTTTGAAAATTGTTGCCTTTAGTGGGGGTGCTTTGATTACATTCGAAGGTTCTGGGGACGGCTGAGTTGATTTTCAGGCATTATTAGGGATTACCTCAACTGGAGTCGAGAAGTCTAGAAGGGTGAAAGGGAAATTTTGGAGATATGGGCTTTGTGGATTTTAGATTGCTTTTTTTGGAAATTCAAAATTGATATTCGGATATAAATATAAAAAAAAATACGTCAGCTTTCACAAAAATATTGTTAAGAAATATTGGTTGTTTAACAGAACAGATACCCTTATTATTTTCTGAAGCAATCCCTATGAACTACTAGTTCTTATCTACTAGGCAGTTCAGGCTCTTGCAAACCTTTCTTTTCTAGTATCGTTGCAAAGGTTGCTGGTGGTGACTTGATCTGTAAATGGATAAATTCATTCTTTCAAAACAAACAATCCATATCCAAAATGAAGATCGTGTTGAATTCAATGATACCAAATCGAAGTAATGTCTAAGAATTCTTGCAGTACTATTCCTTACCAGTTCAATTGATGGTTTGGATCTGGATCTGGATCTCATGACTCACCAATTTCTTAACATTCTACATAGGCGCAGTCTTGATCGATCATCTGATTCTTAAGGCACCCTACACGAGCGATTAGTCCAAATGGGTCCCGAGCCAAGGCGTGTGTGGGGAAACTCGGATAGGCTTGTAGTCTAAAACCATCGAGTATTATTTTCAGTCGCTTCAGAATTCATGACGCTAAGCCAGCGAGGGATTGATTTATTGGCTTGCTCATATACGAACAAATGCGAAGCCTAACCGAACCATCCACTGAACTCGTCGTATACCTCTATGTGCAGGCTCGGATCCAAACTGCGCGCTTCTATAAAACAGCCACAATGAAAACTTCAAGCGGCAAGGTTTCAAAATTAGGAGTATAGAAGCTGAAGGCCTAAAATAAAGCTGAAGCTTATAAATGACACAAACACAAACTGACTGAAATAGATTGACTGGCTCGAGGCTCGATCGTGAGTGGACCCCCAAATTTGGACTAGAAGAAAAGGGGTTAGTCAGTTTTGACCGGTGGTGTAGGTTGCTCAAATCCACTGTTTAAATCCGTTGTTTCACCGCAGTAAGGTTACTCATAACACTCCTTGGCTGAATTATTCAAAAGTGTCTGTCGACAAGGATGCTAAATTCCGGCATTCTCTAATAATCTGCATCAAATCCTATCCTAAGATGTAAGATGGTCACGTCACGCGAAAGGCCTTATAAAAAAACGCCATAGTTCTGGGAGCACGAGGTTTTCTTGGGCTATTCGTGTTTCAGAACCATGGTCCCTGGTGTTGTAATGATCTATGAGGGTCAGCTTTAAAATCTTTTTGTTTCAACTTTAAAAGCTTTTTGTTTAAGCTTCAAAAGCTGTTGTTTAAGGTTTGAAAGCTTTTGTTTGAGCTTTAAAAGCTCTTGTTTGAGCTTTAGAAGCTTTTGTTTGAGCTTTAAAAGCTTTAAATGCTTTTGTTTATACTTGTAGCTCGTTGGAAAGGTAACAGCCCTAAGATGTCCATTATCCTAGAAAATACCGAGAATTCCAGAATGAAATTTAAAATACAGGCTCCCTTGAATGTACTTTACGATTTCACATCGCAAAAGAGGCAGATTAAAAACTTTCTGAGAATCCTCAAAAATGTAAGACCTTTTTTTAGCCTTTAATAGCTTTAAAAGCTTTTGTTTGTGCTTTGAAAACTTTTTTCTTGTGTTGCCATGGGCGTTACTTTAAAACATTATTATTTATTTTACCTTGAGAAATTAAACCTTAATTTATGGGCATTATAGTGCTACTCCTAGAGAAATTCAGGGACCAGGCATGTTTTCTCCAACGGCAAAGAGCACGTGAGCATTAAAGCTCAATTTATGCTGACCAGAGTTACCAGGATAGGAGGTATCCCTTCGCTTGCTACTTTCACAGCACTCCATGGGGTAGTGATGAGCAAACGCAAGAACAAGACTAATCTAGTCTTGTTCTTATTCAGTCTGTCTTGTTCTTATTCTTGCAAGCATAACTAAGTCTTGTTCTTGTTCTTAGTCTAGCTAAATGTGCAAGAACAACATAAGACTGCTAGAACAAGACCATTTTGGCTCATTACTGCCGTGGGGTCCCTCTACTTCGTCGCAAGATGGCCGTTTCTTTCTGAACCTTGGAGTTAGGGAAATTTTAATTAACTGAATCAGGAGAGGTTAGGATTTGTACCGAGGTTTTGCTACTAGATGGTCAGTTACATTACTACACTTCATTTTTTCTAATAAGCTATTAAAGCTATCCTTAATAATCCAGGCTACGGTAGGTGTCTGCAGACCCGTCGGTTAGCCTCTTTAGACCTTTCATTTCTTTGGGGAGATTTAAAAAATTAGACCTATCAGCTATATGATGCTCTGTTGAACGGCAAACACACACACATAAGGTTAACACAAATTCGAGTACCATTACTCAAAAACATACTGGACTCTGGCTTAAGGAATAAGAAGGCATATGGCATTGTCAAGAAACAATTCAATTAAATTGTAACGCGGAGTGCAGTAAGGGGGCCGCATTATCTAGAAATAGTACACAATGCAACAACAATGCAACAAAAATAATATAGCCTTAGTTAATACAGTATTGCAACAGATCATAAAATCACTTCCACAATCATACCCCGCACTAAAACGAAACGAAAAGTTAAATTGGGAAAACTTCTATAGACTACAAAATTCAGAGACAAATACGAACAAGGCTCTGGACCCCGATTTAGGAATTGCTTTAAAACCACTTTAACATGAATGAAATGAATGAAACATTTATCAACTTTATACAAACAACAATCCCTCAACAATTATCTCTAGGCAGCTTTGATATGGCACTGTATGTGATTTCCATGAATTTTAGCCACTACTGGAACAGCACAGCCCCTGCAGCAATATTCAAGCCGCAAAGTTATAACCCCGAGCGATGATAAGTGAAATCAAAGAAGTTGGACGATGGATTTTTTTGTTAAAGTATTTAATTTTTAAATTTTAGTTTAAACTAGTTTTTGATAGATTTAAAAATTACTGAGTTATTTCCGAAATGGTTTCAAAACTTGTGTAGATATAATCTCCCAGCATCATCACCCTGTTAGATGTTTCTATTCACATTAAACCCTATCAACTATTATTAATTAATCTCGTCCAAAACGCCATAATTGAAATACACTCTCAATTTAATAACAATTCAATATTAATTAACTCTAACTCTCCCCAGCAGTTATAATCAGCTGAAATAATCTCGTTTTCCCCATTCATTCACTGGAGGGGGGCTCCACTCAATTATAGGGTCACCACCCTTACACACCAGCCTAATATAACCAACCACCAGTTTTTATCTATTATCATATAACTCTTTCGTTTCATTTTTGGTGTGAAAGAAAACATCGCTCGTAACACAGACAACAGTCAACCACCACCCCCAATCATCCCCCATAGCCATTCGCATAAAATCAAATCGACCCGCACCAGGATCGCTCGCAATATAGAGAGAGCCTCGTCGACTGTGGGTCTAACCAAAAACAGGAATTAAAATTTATTGTCGCCATTAAGGAAGCGAGCTGATTAATTGCTCTATTATTGGCAATAATAATAAGGAAAAATTTCGCAATTAATTTCGAAAAAGACTTCATTTAAAACAACACCACCCCCGAAAATGCCGGGATTCGAACAGTGGCGGCTGTAGGGTAGTGATATAGAAGACGAGGCCCAATGGATTGGAAACGGCCCATCGATGGTTGGTCGGAGAAATATAAGAGGATTTTATTAGGCCACAGGACTGTCATTAAGGAAATCGAAATGGAAGATAAAAATATCAAAAATTATAAGGGATGAAAAGTTCATTGCCCTTAACAAGCGACAGTCGGCGATTTCAAATGTCGCCATAGGGTGAGGGTGTAATCAAGCATTCCAGGACCATCAATCACGGGACCATACACTAGACTTTACACTAGGACTTGTGTCCCCGGATCGATGTCGTATATGTGCAGGCGGATTGTAAAGCAAATTTTATCCTAATGTTATTACAGTCATCCCGAAAAACTGCAGTCTGACTCTGAAGTCCTGCTAACAGCCAGGACTCGTCGAGCAAGGGACATACACCTGCCAGGAATTCTGTTTGCACCTGATATTGAAGCCGCGCATATATAAATATATCGTCTGCTGTGCTAATGAATGCCGGAGGACATATAGAGTCCTTTTTTCCGCCGCCTATTCCATACAGTGTAATCCGGCTGATTTTCGTTTTTTTAAAGAGCGACTGCCCTACTCTGTGCTGTTCTCTCGGTCGGTGGAGATGTATCCTTCGCCACCAGCCCCATACAACAGTGGCACGGGGTATCCCACGGAAAAAAAATCGATATATTCAAATTGCGCATATTATTAATGCAGGGGATGAGGGCTAGCAAGAGAAGGAGCTTCCTGCGAAGTAAAGTCGTATGCTGGGAAGGATGTGAGGAAACTTCAGACATGACACAAAAAAAAAATACAGCAAAAGCTACATACAAAAAAAAATAAAGGGAAAAGACACATACAACACACCTGCAAAGCAAAAAAAAAAAATAATACCGAGAACGAGGTCGTCGTGCAGAAGGAGGAAAAATTGAAAAAGTTTCTAAGCTCAAATCATCCCCCATATTGTGCCGGGATTACTTCTTGTTAAACTGAAAATATGGTGAGGACGAAATATTCCGCCCGACAGGTTTATTTGAGTGTAATCTGTTTAAGTTGTAAATCTTTAATGGGCCAACTCAGCACCAAACACTGACAGGATTCACAGTAGTATTTTTCTTTTCCTTCTTATATATATATATTTTTTTGTTACCCCGAATCGCCTCCTATATCCTCCATTCATCCACCAAACCATTCCACATTTCCAAACATTTGTTGTTATTTTTTTTTTGGTGGCAGCGGTGGTGGCAACTTTATAACAAATCATGCGTTAAGTTTAGTGTTTTCGGGAAATTTAACCGGTATTGAAATTGCTTTCTGGTTGATGCTCTATTTCACAGTCAGCTGTTTACCAATGGGCATATATATATACACACAAAAAGGCAAGAGGCCAAAAAGTGATAAAAGTTTACCAATCTGCGTGACAAGGCTTGTTTCCAATAACCCAACGGCGATGGTTATTGATAAAAATCCTTCCATCATAAAAATGGGATTTTCTCGATGGTCGATTTATAGCAAACGCATTTTTTTTTTATTCTATCTATATCTATATATATTTGTCTCTTTCTTTCTGTAGATGTCTCTACCTCGCGCCCTGTCTCGCTGCCTTTGAATTGAGCATAAAAAATATTTATTAAGTCACTGGGCAATTTATTTCTGGTGAAATATTGCTCAACAAAAGCAACAAGCAGAATTTGTAATGAATTGTTTTTAAGCAGATTGATATTCGAGATGCTATGTCATATTTTTAGGTGGAGGACGATATTCAAAAGGAGGAAATTTCATATATCATAAAGGATCAGTGAATGAAGCTCCTGCCATCACCATGCTTAAATATGTATGTCGTTGAAAATGTAGATCTGACTTAAAGAGGAGGACGAGTCTTAAATCATTATTTTCAAGTTCACTTTAACAAATACCTTGTAATATCCTATGTTACACCACTAGTGGTACCTCGTACCAAACCTAGAAAAGTAAGATGAACATAGACCACTGGATAGAAAAATCTCTCATCTTCTACTTGGGTATGGATCAGCTTTTATCTAGCTGCTAATGCTCCTAAAATACTCTGGACCTTAGAGGCACATGCCATCTCTAAGTCTATGGAGATCATCCCCTATATCCCACTCCGTATTGTCGGATGTGATCCTCTATAAGCATCACGCTCGTACGGCGCTTAGACTGTACCCAACCCTCCATTTCCAACTGTTAGCCGTCCTGCTTAATGTTGCTGCCGACTTAAAGTTTAGCCTCCGGGCAATCCCCACTGTGACCTGTTCCCCTACTTCGATCCTTATGGACACTGGTACAGCACAGCACAGATTCTGTCAGCAAACGTCTAGCAAGTGATTTCTAGCTAAGGGATTTTTATTTCCTAGATTGTATCCTTGCGCACAACTCGATCTCATCAAGATGATGCTCTACAACCAGGGCCGGCGCTTGGGTTTTATGCCCTCGTTGCAGATTGTCAGTATGCTCCTCATTTTTTTATCGTAATGAAGAAAAATGGAAAAAATTTGGTCTCAGTCGAATTGCGCCCGGTGCAAGGGCACCATTTGCCAGTATGAAAGCGCCACCCCAGTTTAAGGAAAATGACCTTCTTGTCGCATTTGAGAAAGTGGAGAATATTTCGCCAAGCAATGATTTCTTCAAAGAAAAAATGTTTCTGTAACAGGTTTCAATTCCTCTTCTGTCACGATCCAATCAACCCAATCTCGGTTCAACCTAGTTTTCAATTGATTTCGAATAATCGCAATGCCAACCCGAGAAGAAGCTTCCTGGAGAGTGAGCTTCTGTCATAATTTTACTAGTTTCCTCCAGCTTCTATGTCATCCTTTTCATTGTTTCATGAACTTTGAGATTTTCCGATATATTCTGTATTCGCCAACCATACCATACCATACCACGCTCTTCTTCCTCGATGTAATTCTTTTTTTTTTTCATTACTTTTTTTTTGGCCTTGTAATTCTCCCAGGCAGATGAATTGTCACCCTTCGTTACCTAATACCCTTCTAATACCCCTCTTCCGCACTACCAGAGGGTATGAACGTGGTTTATTTTCTGAATGCGCCCCTGTCTAATTGCGCCCGGTACAAGTGCACCATTTGCACATATGATGAACTTAGCTTGTCGCCCTGTATGCCGTCGGCCTATTTTCCGATTAACTATGCAATGAGTTACCACGAAGCTAGCGGATTATTACTCTCACTAGTCAATTAATACTAGTAACTATTTTGGTCAACGCTTCAACTATTTTGCTCCATATCGCCGTGTTTATGGCGAATCTTGCCATGCCCACCACCATATTGATTGAGTCAGCCGTTGATGTTGTCATTCTAAGACAGAAAGGCTTCTCCTACAGGCCGCTTTCACTTTCGATGTCAGATAGTGTCCCCCGGGGGTTTTTACGATCGCGAGTTTCTACTGTTTCCATTCTTCCATCCCTGTCCCAATCAAGGGTCTTATTGGTGGCTACCCGGCCTCCAGAACCATGCCTACCTACTCTAGGTGACCTGCAGTGTGCGTAGATCATCGGTGTGCAGCGCAGATCATTTGAACGGCGAAGAGTACTTGCCCTTCACTGCTGATATAATAATTTTATATGTTACACCCCAGAGGTCCGAACGTATCTACAAGAAATTGGTGGTGAGTATCGACGTTGTCTCACCGACTTGGAAATTTGCGTGGCTCCTTCTTTTTCACCCACTATCTACCACGGGATCTTGCAGGATTATTTACCGAACACGTCTGGGTTGAGTTTTTTAACAGACCATCCTGTGGTCATAGGCAACATCTGCGTTGAGTTCATCTAAGATCGCACCTCTAAGCTAAACTTCCTTTAATCTAAATCTACACTAAACTACTAGCTAAAATAAGCTAATCTTTCAAAATCTAACTTTAAGAGGACAGATACCCAAGTATGGTGATGCTTCAGGAACAACAAGTTACTGGTTTGTGTGTTGATCCTTAGGAGATCTTGAACATTCCTGCCTTTGAAACTTATTCGCTTATCATGAAAAAATGTGACATAAGAGAGGGAGCCCCTGAACCATTTTCTTTTTTTGGATTTTAGAATGATGAATGAGGCATAAATTCGCTTTCATAAGCTGCTCTTTGATACTTAGCCTTGAGGAAGAATACTCTCCGTATAGGAAGATTGTTGCTCTCCGTCGCTCAATCAACATGACTCGACTAAACTTGATGATGAAGTTGTCCTATTAAAAAATGCCTGATAGTAGGGGACGTTGCTGGAGCGAAACTTAGCAAAGCATGAAAACATTTTTTTTGCCTATCACGAGCCTGCAACAATCAAAATGGGTCTGCGCAAGACCATTTTTGATCATTATCTAAATAAAAACCGGAATGTTGTTCACTTTAGGTCGATCCGCACATATCCGTAACATCCCGGCGTCTTCAGTACAGTACAGGGAGCACCAGTGAAAAAAACTATCGGTACTATATAGTTCCATGCAAACAAATTGAGAAAGGAGTGGCATATACCCAGACACCGATGCAGAGGGGCACCGTTGATCTCAGTACTTTTCAGGCATCAGTGAAAAAAACACAAACTACGTTGCCTTCACTCTCTTCACGCTAAATTGCATGATGTACTTGAAATCATTGTGCAAAATTCAAAACTGAAATGTGGAATGTCATTGATCACCGATACGGAAAAAAACCGTGCTGTCTGAATGTCAGTGAAAAATTCATTACGGAAGCCACTGATACGAAAATCATCGGAGGTGTGCTGCTAGGGCTACACAATCGACTTTTATCCTGAGAAATCTAACAAGAGAAGGACCTGCCTCAGTAGAAATAACTGATCTAACACGATTTTGCAATTCTGTATGGTAGTTCCACATAAAGAATAGAAGTAGAAGGTGGTGGCTTTAGTGGGTTGTAGTTTCATGGAATCGTCAAGCTGGAGAATGTTGGAAAAAGATGATTTTAAACTCTTGATACCACATAATAAATTATTGACTTTCAAAGGCACCCCTGAACCGCAATATTAGATGAATTGCAGCATTATTTAACTCTCTGTTAAAACATATTGAATAAAACATTCGACCATCCACTATCCCGAAAATATTCCGCAAATTCTCATTAAACTAAAGCCAAGCGCTTCTAATACCATTACTTTTGCAATAAATCCTGATTAAGACTTAAAATAAATTTTAGTATTAACCGCAGTCCTCGAATCCTGCACTGCTTATTACGTGCCGAGTGTATTTTCAACACAACACAAACATCCGGGGCATAGATTTCATTATGCTCTTGTAATGCCACATCCCCCCCACCACCGCTGCAGCTGCAAAAAGTTTATCCCTTATCAGTGGAACAATATTTCAACCTTCCAAAATTAAATAAATAGTTTTGAGTCTGTTTACTGCGATTCGAGTGGAAGAAGTCCTGTGGAAACTTTTTCACCCCATCATACATTTTCGGAGATTTCGTTTTTGCCATACCAAAAACTGAATTGCGGAAATAGTTCCGTGAAATTAGGGGAGTTCAAACTATTCCACACACTGCAGCACACACACACAGAGAGAGAGTCCAGGATAAAATGCATAAAATGCAAAATCTCTGGCCGTTTCGAGGATGTGTTCGTGGATCGGTACTGCTCTGTGTAGTATGCATGTTCCCATATCCTGGGAGCGATATGTTTGGAGGATGTTGGATGGCAAACAAACTTAGATTTCAGGCCGAGGCCAGCCCCAATACAGACGCAGGGCGGTGGGCCCGGACCCGGTTCGAGTTAATATTTCGCAATAAATTTATATCTGCAGCGTATTGAACTTTCTATTATTTCTGGCAGACAGTTTTATTAACTTTTGCGAAATTATTTATGGTGATGGGTTTCTCGTTAACTTTTGCCATGATGGTGAATTCCATAGTTTTCGGTTGGCCATTGCGTGGGGATTGATTTTGAAAGTAATTTGCATAGCTTTTGTTGTGTGCCCTTTTAATTTAACGATGCCGGAGAGAACAAGGGAAGATTTAGGAATGCAGTTACGATTTTAGTTTGGAGAATTTGAACCAAGTTAATGGACTTCTTGCATTCTTCGTGGGCAGCATGGATGCTTTACTTCGAGTAGGGAATGGTGTAGATGCACCATATTTAACTAGAAGTGATGCTAAAAAAGTTTTTGTGAAATTTAAATTAACAGTTGGGGAATATTTCATTAAGGGGCATTTATTTTTCAGACACAAATTCTACTTATGCTAAATGGGTCTTCTAAGGCTTCCTACTTAGAAAAAGATGTGCTGTCGTTTCTTTCACTATATACCAGTCTAAATGAATGCCTCTAATATTTTCTAGAAAATTCGAAAATGCTGGTCATGACTCACAACCTTTCATTATCTTTCCAATAGTGGGGGCCGAAGCTTTGCTCTGATGAAAACATCGTTTACGTCCGGATAACATCTATTCAAGCAACAAAAAAACTTCGATTTGGGTATATGGTAATTTTCTTTTTTATCTAAAAGGCTACGCTCATCTGTCACCCTTTTCCAGTCCGTCATGGTCGTTCTTGTCATAGTTCAATGTGTAGTAGTAAGCTTAGAAAGAATGATAAGGGGAGGATAGGAAGTTAGGAGGAATTTAGGGATGGCTGAGGCGGATGGATGACCCATGATTTTGAAATTTTAGATGTTGTATGAGTTCGAGAAAACTTATTGTGGAAACCTGTTCCACACTCGAGCTGTTCTAGTTATAAATTAATTTCTAAACTAAGCGGGCACCAAAAAAGGTAAAATTTTGGCAGAGCTTCTACATTTCTACGACCACGAGTCAATTGAAGAGAAAATGGTCCATCACCAATAAGTTTGTGAGCGGCTTTTCTTACCTTGTCCAGTCACGCTTAGGCGGTTCTTGGGGTCCCAGCCCAATTTTACAAGTTGAATTCAAGACCAGGAAGAATGTAGGACTTGCAGATTACAGGCCAGGTAGACGACTGAAAGGACAATCTGGATAATCTCAGGCTAAGACTTGCCAGCCACATAATCAGGACGGAGGACAACCATACCCCAAAACGGCTCATAGTAGCAAAAATTTCGAGAAATATACCAGTATATAAACTCAAGAGGAGATGGCTAGGCTTTATATCAGCTAATGCAGAGGCAATGATCAACAATCGAAACTGGAGACATGCTGAAGTGATCTTTCAACTTGGAGAAATACCTTAGATTAGGCCAAGCCTCGATCCTGGCTAAAGGGACAAAAAAACCATTTCATACCGACAGCTATCCATCCATCCAAATGCGCTACGGCCCCAATCGAGCCTTGGCCTCCTCTAGGGCATTCTCCAAGTTTGACGGTCACTTGCAGCATGTCTCCAGTTTCGGGGCCCTGTTTAGATGTTCTATCTACTTCTTTCTTCAAAGCTTGTCTACGATTTTTGTTGTTTGATTGAAGACTTCCATCCTTGCCCTTGTTGACCTTGCGATGTACTCCTGGTAGCTCTGCTTTCTTTCTTCTTCTTATTCTTGGTAGGATTCCTCTTTCTCCTCGTCCTGGTTTTAATGCAAAGCGTGCATATTCTATTGCTTACTGGCTTGAAGTCCAGAAACAGTAATTTCATTTCCTTCTCTATGATAAATGCTACTCCGACTCTCTTCTTCCATTCGTTGATCCACTGGAGAGTACCGTGTGGGTTTTTAGATCCATATCCGTGTGGGTTTTTAGGTCCATTTGGTTTCTTGAAGGGCGTCCTGACGTTCCATGTTCCAAGAACGAATTCTATATTTCGTTGCCTGGGTCGTTGCAGATGAGTTCGTCCTGTCCGAGGCCTGCTTTGAGGTTTTTACGATGGAAGGCTGCCTGCTGCCCAACCTCCAACCTAGAGGACCAGTCCGATATTTGTTACGTTTTGAGGCGCGATACACTCGCCTTTCGTATAGACAAGAGCAACTAAGGGTCCCTGATGTAGAGTCAACATCTTCGTGGAGGTTGAGGTAGGATTCGGTATCATATCGATAGATCTTAGATCGTGTAGACCTTAGATCGCAGATGAACCGGTCCCTGAGGCCGTTTGACCATTTGACCCCCCACTACTATTTGACAGGTTACCATACGCATAATAGGTACCGATCCTAACACCAAAAAATGATCCTTGTCTTTCATCAGGATAGTATTGAATGGGTGGCAAAGGACTGGTACTGGAGGAAAAAATTGACAAAACAAGTGTATTCGAGGGTTTCAACTTACAAAAACATGTTCGAAGTTTTTCTTAGAATATATCCTTCTACTATCCAAAAAACATGAAATTAATGAATAACACATAAATATTTGCAAACTGATGCAGGACGTTTCCTTCTAAACAAACTCAAAAGAAAACATCCCTCGAAAAGGACAAGAAATTTAATTAAGAACCAAAATTCCTTTATAAACTATTTCTGCAGTTGTTGCCCTACACGCACACATCTTTCTCCTATCTCATCTGTAATTTTGGGTGACAACTAATGCGTATATTTGGAATAATTTAAAACTTTAAACAAATTCACATTATTCCTCCTATCAGATTCCTCTCTTTATTACGTAAAACATTCCCCAGAAGCACCCCGAAAAAAAAAAATTGAAATCTCCCAACATCTGTTCATCAGTCAAAAAATTTTTAGGTGGAATAAGCCAATCGTAAAAGGCAACTCATTTTATGAATAAAGATGTATCCTGGGAATAACAAATTCGTCCAATTTATTATAATCACAGAACGAAAAGTTTTTTTTTATGTTGCTCCTTATCCTCCCGAAAAAGTGACAAAAACCTAGAGGCACGTGATCTCCCACCCTTCGGCGGAATAACAACCCCAAACGCAAAGCAAAATATTTTCTTGTTTTCCGGAGCCAGTGGACCACGAAGAGGAAAACATGAAAATACTACCCCGAAGGCCCCCAAAAGTCCGGAGATCTCATCCATCCGTGGCCATAAATCAATCGATAAAATTTGTTTTCTTCACATCCATCGTCTTGCAGAAAGCCTATCCAGCAGCCCCCCGTCACATCGCAGCAGCCCCCCACCCCCGCCCTCAGTCCGGGCTGGCATTGGTGGTGGCCGATCGGATTCCGAATTCAGCCCTTTTAATTTATCTCCCTCCCACGGTCCTGATGCGGTCAGATCCTTTCTACATAAATTTGTGTCTTATTTTATTCATTGGTGTAGCAGCAACAAATTCCTCCGATGTGAAGGGATCCACTGGGGAGCGCCGCCGAACAGCCAGGACTACCCGGAGCAATCAGAACGGGGGAACATACAAGAACGTCGGGTAAGGGACGTAAGGTGGTTATCGCAATCCGTTTTTGTTTTATCCATCCCGATTTAACTCTTACACCCACTCACCCCGCGCCCCTCGTGCCCGGCCCCTCGTCAACTTACTTCCCTGATTGTTAAGTACGAAAAAAGGGTTTTGATACTCTGTTCTAGATAAAAGTAAAAACTCCGCTCCCCGAGTCTGGGGCTGAGTTATAGAAGTGGGAATGGATGGGGCTCTGGCAGGTCTGTTTCTCTACGAGAGGAATTCCAACGGAAACTTGTTAAAATCTGATGACAGGTGGAGTTATTTATTGAGGGATGCGGGATTTTATATGGGAACCTGATACCCGTTTATTCCCTGCCACTGATTCAGTCTAAAGTTTTCCTATTGATCTTCGATTGGATATGCGGGATGTATCGTGATTACCGTGATGATAGCTGTAATAAAGAACAAAGCAAAGTTAACCATTCTGTTTATAAAAAAAAATAAACAACATGTAGGATAAATGCACGAGCATACAGCAATTTGCCGACTCATCCGGAACAAGGGTGTAGGGTTGTAGAACGTTTTGAGAACTTTTACAAAACAAAAAAAAAACTCTTTTTGAAATGTTGGATTACAGTGGAATTTGTTGAGCTCAGCTTGAACTCAATGGAAATGATAATGCGATTTTGTTTTTCTAATTTAATTAAAAACGAATCCCCTACCAACTGCAGAAGGTTAATTTTATGCAAATCTGGGACCGATTGCCACTTATCTCCTTTTGAGTTACACCGACATGTAGCGTGCTCTGTAAATGCAGTATTTGCTACAACACCGTAAAATTTTATTCAATATTCATTTCATAATCCAGATGTTTGTTTTTTATCTGAAAGACTAGCACTCAGGGGTAATGCTCCTTTGTATTGTCGACGGTTCTATCTTTGAGGGCTATGTCGGACACCAAAGCTCTAGTCGGAGTGATAGGGCCTGTTTAGACGCTTCGCTCCCAGTGAGGGAGAGAACTTTGTTGATGAGGGGAGAAGTGGGGTGGTACCTCATGGTTTTGTTCCACGAGATCACCATCCAATACTACACTGACAGAATACTCACTTTGGTGATCGTTCAGGAGATGGCTTCATTGTTTATTAGCAATGGCAGCAGTAAGAGCAGAAAGAAAGATGGAAAGGTATAGATGTTGGAAAAATGGAAACGCGAAGTGGATTCGAACCACCGACCTCTGGGATGGTAGTCGCATGAAATGACCCCTAAACTACCAAGGTCGACAACAACCTAGTGAAATTGCAAAACATAGTACTGGTTGTTAGTCGGTACCATCAGTTTGCTTGAGAACGAGGCATACATCAAGCAAAATGTTTCAAATCGAATGTACCCATAAAGGGATTTAGGTATCCTTTGATGGAGACACACGCAACCAAATAGGCAAGCCGTTTGTAGACCACCACCTGTTTTCAGGCCTGAAGAACGAAAGGACTGATGTACTTATATCTTTTAAAACCTATCTGAAAAATCATCCTCTGGGCTACCAGACCGTCATGTCATTCAAATTATGATGCAGTGTATAGTTGGAGGCTTAGTTTGAAGTACAGAAGAGAGTAGAATAGGTCTACGAAGAATTAAACCGGACTACTGCATATTGGTGGGCGTTGTGCTTAGACAAGCTCTGCGGGAGAATGGTTTTTGCCTTAAATTCCCCAATTTGTTTCGTCCAATTGGCGTAGAGTTCATTGCGATTTCTGCTGGCTAGCTTGGGTTATTCATCAACAATCAATTTTACTGCCAAGGCTGTAAAGTTAATTGGAGGAGTGAACGAGGTCTCGGTGCTGGTGTTGACCACGGACTGTGAGTAAAGTACGGTGGATCCTTGCTTGATGATGCACTTGGGCTTTAGGAGGAGAATTATATTTCCTCTTAATATTTGCTTGTACAATACAGCTTTATACATTATATTTATGGCGCCTTCTTCTTTGAGAGAGTAAATCCAATGGTGTTGCTTTTGAAGCGGTATCCATTAGTTGGTGTAATGAACTCGGGTCGTGGTGCAGTCTTTAGGGGTGACGTTTTTGTATGGTGCGAGCGTAAAATCAAATTGCTCCCTGAATGCAGTTGCTGTGTAAGTTGGACGTGCTAATCTGCAAAGGTATCTACGGAAATCTGGGTGGCATTGCTGAAAGACGCGCTGTTTTTACTCTTGCTGGTTCGTTTCTTGGATTTCTTGGTGGATTTTTATGAGGTGATTGTTGATCGTAGAGAATTGTTGATCGATTTACATATTCTTCTTCTTTCTTGATAATATTTTGGGTGGACTCTGTTAATGATGTTTGATGTTTGAGGAGTTCTAGTAAGTGTGCCTCATTGATCTCAGTATCTTTTATGATCGTGTTTATATTTTCGGCGTATTCTTGTATAATACACCAAAGAGACAGTTGGCCACAGTTCCAATGAAGTCGAAGGAGGACCGGCGTTGGCATGTCTGTGATCTCCGCAAAAGCCGGACCGTGCATCGAGACCTCGTTCACTCCTCCAAAAGTTGCGTTAGTGTATGGGGAGTCCGTTTGAGCTTTGTGCCAGTTAGTGTTTAGAAATAGTTAGCTACCTCCTAATGGATGAGGAGGCAGTTCTCATATATATTCAGTGGACCAGCGTCGCAAAAATTCAGAACTCGAACCATATTCAATCTTTTAGCAAATTTTTTTTGAGGCTTCGACTTAAGGATCAACTATCGTAGTCAGCGGCTCTCCTATTAAAAAATGTCTTGGTGGTAGAGCTTGAAAGTCATTCGGGTCATTAGACAAGCGGGCGTGAATTGAGGATCGCCTCCATCTGTGTCATTACTGTACACAGCCCTTAGTTTTTGAGGTTAAGTGTCGCAGTACAAACCAACAGACATTCATTTTTATATAATGTACATATATGTATATAAATAAGGCAGAGACTTAGGCAACCGGACTCACCAGACAAAATAACAGAACAAGTAAAGGCTCTGTACAGTGGTTCAAAGTTACTCATAATGGAACGCTCTCCGAATGTAGTAAGTTCTGTGGTACGAAAAGTATGTTTACTTTCGCCTTTACCCTTTCTTATAGTTGCACATGACCAGTCAGACCTTTCGATAGTAGCAAAATTGTCATATAATGGAGACTGTTATAATATCGTTTCACAGACCTCACAGACCTGTTTGTGAACCATCGAGTGGGCAGAACCAGAAGTAGTTCGATTACTTTTAGGCTAAATCCGAATCTAATGTAATTTCAACAAATGAACCCACAGTGCTGCATAGCAGGAACCTCAAGGTGGTTGACAAATTCTGTTACCTCGGTGGTGTTACAAGCAAAGATGGTTCAACAGAAAAAGAATATCAGTTATCGATTAAAACTCGGATTTATATACATAGTTGCAAAACAATAAGGTCGCCCATTCCATCATAATATGTCTTTAAGCTTTCTTCTTTATAAAAATCCGCTTGCCAGATAGAGTTACAAAATTTAATTGCAGATCCTTAACTAATCGTGGTGTTCCGCTAGGTTCCATTCTAGGACCTTTGCTTTTCAGCATGCTTATAAATAGACTTAACAGTGACGTGGAAAATTGTAAATTCCTCATGTATGCAGATTATTTCCAAATCTATTTACATAGTCCTTGTGAATTTATAGAGAACCAAGTAGACAACATTATTGTCGATTTTGATCTCTGATAAGTGCTTCTAAATCTTGTTATATTCCAATGTAAAGGAGTTAATAAGATTTAGACTACAACATACCGAACTTTACCGTAGCTGTAAATAAAATCTAGAATTACATAGTTGTAAATTGAATCTAGAATTTCATAGTTAATGAATCAAAGATTTATGATAGTGTAGAAGTAATTCTATGGTACTTTATTATAAGACAGCCAGTCTCCAGAAGCAACTTTTACTGCAAAGCTCTTTTGAATTTAATAAAAAATTGCTAGCATCAGAAGAAAATCGATAATGTCCTTAAATAAAAAATGGAAAAAAAGTAGACTACAATTACCCTTTTTAAAAAAGATCTTTTATAAAGCAAAAAGTCATAAAATTTTAACTGGATCTTCTCTCTCTATATAATGGCAGACATTTTTATTTTATTTTCCACAAAGAAATCAGTACTGAGGGTAGTGATATCATGTAAAGTAGTGGGTTTTATTAGTATCCATTAAATCGATTTACATTTATTACCCGGTCAACCTGGGAGCCATAAAGTGTATTTTGAATAAATTAGATTAGTTCCGACCAGCTAACAATAAAACTCCAAGCTTCAATTACTTACATAACGAATTTTTTTATAACTTCATCCTGTCCATAAAAGCAAAATTTCATTTATTGCCAATTAATAAATTGCTCCTGATTCTAATGATTTTAATCAAAGTCATGGTGGACATCATTCCTTGCGGTCACAATTAATCTCCCCGCTCCTGCCCCTTCGGAAAAAAAAATGAATAACCACACAAAGAAGGATGTCTAGAAAAAAGATCCTTTTTTCCTTTTTACTTTTTACATCTCCCCCGGGAATACTACATTTGAAAGAATATTAAAATCCACTTAGGATAACGATAGCGGCATTAATCACCCCGCCTCTGTCAATTTATGAATATTTGCCCCATTTATTAATAACATTCACTTTCCTTCTGGCGTTGAGTGATTTACGCAAAAAATTCCTCTCCTACGCGCTGCTCCCTGTGCTGGGCCCAGTTCCTTGTGTTCCTGCAGAGCGGAGTCCTGCCTGCACTGCTGCGAGAGTCTGGAGGAGAGATGCTTTGGTACCTTCCTTGGAAGTAAATCATGAACATTAATAAAATAATTTTCTTCCCTTACTGTCAGCCCCGCCGATCTCTCCCCCTCCATCACCACCACCGCACTCCGATGTTTTGAGATGGAGCTCTGCGCTTGAGATTTGTTTTGTTATTATGTTACCATGTTACGCCATTCCCCCGTTGTTGCTGTCGACTATGGGGCTGAGCCTCCCATGTCCTTTTCTGAACATGACACCCTTCTGAGTTCCTGGTAGCTTTTGTCCCTGTCTTCTTCCTTTTCGACTTTTGGCGGTGATTGGGGGAGGGCCCGGGCTGGTGGGCCCGGAGTGGCCTGGTGCTGTGGAGGCGGCGGCGGCAGCGGTGGATGTTGTTTTAAGAAAAATCGGTGGAAATAGAGCTCCAGCAATCCACAGGAAATGTCGAAGGACAACGAAACTTCCATCAGCAAAAGTAGCAGCAGCACAACAGAACCAGCACAACACTGTACATAGTAGCACACGGAACAAGGAGGAGAGGAATACACACGGCCTCTCCGAATCGTGATGCAGAACCACCAGAAAGATGTGATATGGAGCAGAGACGGGGATTCAGAGAAACCACCGAAAACACTGTACTGATCCCTCTAGAAATATCGCATATAAATCTTAACCACACTTAGGGCTTTAGCGATTGATTTATGGCCGCCTTTATAATTTAACTCCGAGCTTCGGTTGAATTAAAATGAAAATAGGAAAAGACCTCCGTCTCTCTCGTGGAGCAGCGGAATGGCGTGGCGGTACCATCGGTGTTTTCCCCAAAAACGCTGTACAGAGAGGGTAGGAAGCACAAGGGGATGGTGCGGCATTTCCAGGCGATCTTCTATACTTACATTCATGCTGTACTGGAAGGAAGATGGGTGAATATCAAACCGATGTGGTTATTTTGCGCTTTTCCTGTCATGTCTAATGGATAACTAAGGAAAAATAAGTCAAGGCGAGAGAATCTTAATAAAATTTTTCGGGTGGAAAATTTAATTGCAGGGGCTTTGCGCTAGAGCTTGTATTAAGGGGCAATTTTCTGTTCTTAGATATATATACACTAACTCTGAAACACCAAAAACAAACAACAAAAAACCCAAATTCAAAGTTTTAAACTTTAGTTGTACTGTTTACTGGGGATTTTGCTGTACATTTTGGCCTAAGATGAATTTTATGCCATTTATACTGCGAAGATTAACTACGAAATGGTAAAAAAGGAATTTCAACGTAAGTTTCCAGTCGAATACAAGCCTTTAGTAAATTCATTTTAAATTTATGACAATCGACTTAAAATTTGATTCAGAAAATCCCGCTACAAAATTTTTGGACTACTGAGGTGTCTGTCACCACCTGTTTATTAATTTCACAAATTTCTTACTAAACTCTTTTAATTTCTTTAAAATATGAATCTTTTTTCATTCTTTTGGAAGTTTGTCTATGGCGGCTCCATAAACTTATCGATTAAGTTATACGCAGCCGCCACAAGACCAACCCCTAAGTAAGTTTCCTCGGTGTTTACAATTTCTTCACTTTTCTAACATTCCTAACGGTTTGTATTACTTTCTGTCTTCATCAATGAAAACACATTTGAGGCTCTGGAAGATAAAAAAATTCAACAGATACAGTAGATGTAAAACCTGGAGGCCTCGGCAGCCTAGGGAGTAAGGAGTAACGTCTGGAGTGGCGGTCAGCTCTTAGAGATGTCCAAGGTTGAAATAAAACTCCAAATTTACGTTTATTGGTTCTTATTGGTTGAATACAAGAAATTATATTTCATTCTAGTACAATATCATTTCGTTACTGGTGGCTCTAAGCTCGAGGGTCGGGTCGGAGGAGGAGTCTTTCCGTGAGATCTTAGGATTGAAGTTTCCTTCCGACTACCCGATCACTGCAGTGTATACCAAGTGAAAGCCCTGGGCTCTTGCACAAACAGCTGTAGAACTACCTCTGAATATCGCAGATCTCTTAACGAGATGGCTCAACAGTTCAGGATCCTCCTCATACGGATGCCCGGTCACCGAAATATAGAGGGAAATTGTAAAGCTGAAGGAACTGGTTTGGAAAAGAACGACTGCTACTCTCTTTCCAGGAAAGGAAAAGGTTAATGTACCTTGGGCCACTTTTAAACTCCCATGTAAACAGCACAGCACACATTGTAACAAGCAGCGAAGCGTTGAAGGGATCTTAATAAATGCACATTGCCCAAATTAACTTGGCCCTCTTATGATCTCAGGCGGACTGACCTTCGGGAGACAAGACCTCTAAGCTCTAGTAGAGTGCTAACCGAACACTTACTAAGTTTCCATGAGAGTTCAATCAGAGTTGAACCCGAGTTATAAGTCATGGAAACAGACACAGTTAAGAGTTTTCGACAAAGATTTTCAACTCTGTTCGACTCAACGAAAATAGGTAGGTTGAATATAGCTCACACATAACAAAAACGGCACCAAAGCAAAGGTACGAAAAGTGCAAATGTCGCGCCTCGCTTGGATGTTAGAAGAGACTTTATATTTAATAAATACTTTTAAAGAAAAAATTATAATAAAATTAATTTATACACAGACTGAAAACTTAGAATTGGAAACGCATAGAGTTAAGTCGTTGAGTTGAAGTGTCATTTTAAGTCAACCACAACTCAACTCGGCTTCCATGGAAACTCGGTAATAGTCTGATAGAGACGCATGCGATCCGCCTAGGTGTTAAGACCTACGATTTTTGCAGAAGCTGTAAGAATCGGGAGGAGGAGGAAAGTATACTGCATCTCCTCTATCACTGTCCAGCCATTCTTATCGATTAGGATTGTGCTACCACTTTTTTATGTGACCATGCGCTTGCAACCCTTTGTACTACAAGTTTGTCATGTTCTTTTTGTGTGTAGGTAAATCTCATAGTAGCGCTGAGTAGACTGCCTGAATTTTGGCTGAAGATCTCAAAAGCACACTCGCAATCGTCCCAATAATTATAAACACTATATTGGCCATACCCTTAAACCGTGATTTATACTTGTTGTTCCCGGAGCGCCGTTTGCGATCGCAACGTTTGCTATCCTAATTTGTTTCTTACTTACATACAGCTTTAGTCGTATGTTTTATTACTACCTCGCTCTTCCGTCCGTAGCACATATTCATCTCCGAAAGTACTATAGCAAAGGACACGTGTTATATCTCTTGCGACCGGAAGTACCAAAAGTCTTGTCTAAGTGCTAGGAGATTCTATACATGATGTCCAGGAACTTTATATTGTTCTTTATATTGTTGGTCTGATTGACCTACCTCTAAAATCTATGATTTTTCTCCCCCATCGAGCCAAAGAAAGTTGAAAAGATCATTCCGATATCGTCCGCACACTTCTTCTACAGTTTTTGTACCTTATTACAAGCAAGAATTAGCCCAGAAAGGATCCTTGTGGAACACCGAAGCTCGTCCAATATTTTTTTGGTTGGTCATCTGATTCGTGAGCCAGCATCTTTCTTCTCCACTAAAACTCGCTGCTGAATCAAATAACTTGGGGGCGAAGAATTTGATTACCATCTCGTTAATTTTGCTTGAACTCGCGATCACATGTCTTATATGATTGCTGTCTTAGCTACATATAATATACATATGCCTTCGTATTGATAATGTTAACCGTTCATCTCATCTTTCGTATAGTGGATAATCGTTATAGATTTATTTCTTAAAAAGTTTAGTAAACTTAATGATATTCAGGAAATACTCAGCCTATACGTATACGACGAAGGTTTTTTAATGGCTTGCTATGCTTCAGAGTGATTGATACTTTTACTCGATCAAGACAAACGAATCAATGATTAAGCTTAAAGTACTGCAAGCCAACCATAGTACAGTAAAGATGTAATATTGATGCGCCAAAAATTCTTGGAAGGATGATTTTTCATAAATCGTTAATGGAGCATAAAAGAAGCTTAACTTTAAATTTGAGGGAAATTTCGAGTGGACGTTTTTTGGAAAACTCAAAAAGTTTTTGAAAAGCGTTTTTCTCTGAATCTACGCATTTTAGAGAAAAGTTGTTTAAACAAAAAATGTAGAGGACATTGTTACCTACAATTTGTTTCATAGAGGTCAGGCTGTACAACTTCAAATTCAGAAGCTAGGTGGCGCCAAAGTTTCCAAAAAATTGTTTTTTCGGTTTTTGTCCCAGAAAAAATGGTTTTTTTACAAAAGTGTAAATCAGTTAATTGTTCCTCTTAAAAATGTCTAAAACATTTATTCAAACATTTTTTCTCTCTGACTTACCGTTCAAAAGTTATAGGCAGTAAATGCTACGCTGCGTAGTTAACCGTCCTATTGTTATACTAAGAAGCGTCCATTTTTCAGTTGCTATGCGAGTTTTCGAGAGTGAAAGCGTCAAAACTTTGCTCTTGCTTGTAAAATGAGTGTGGGTTTTGTCTGTAAAAAGATTGTGGACGGTAAATCGCGCACCCCCGGCCTTAAAGGTGTGCCGTCTTCAGAGCACAATTCTCACACTTCAGCACGCTATAACTTTTGAACGGTAAGTCGGAGGGAAAAAAAGTTTAAATAAATGTTTTAGACATTTTTAAGAGGAACAATTTACTGATTTACACTTTTGTAAAAAAAAACATTTTTTCTGGGACAAAAACCGAAAAAACACTTTTTTGGGAACTTTGGCGCCACCTAGCTTCTGAATTTGAAGTTGTACAGCCTGACCTCTATGAAACAAATTGTAGGTAACAATGTCCTCTACATTTTTTGTTTAAACAACTTTTCTCTAAAATGCGTAGATTCAGAGAAAAACGCTTTTCAAAAACTTTTTGAGTTTTCCAAAAAACGTCCACTCGAAATTTCCCTCAAATTTAAAGTTAAGCTTCTTTTATGCTCCATTAACGATTTATGAAAAATCATCCTTCCAAGAATTTTTGGGCGCATACCCCGATTTTCCAGTCCAACTTTACTGTACTACCACTTTGAAATTGTAGTGTTTGAATGCTCGCCAATCGTCGAAGTTTTCAATAGAATCTGCTATGAAGTTCTCCAAAATAACATCTGCTACATAGTTTGAACAATATAGCATTCAGTTGCGTTAGTTTCCTTGGAAATATTGCGCTCCATAAATTCACTCTCATGGTAAAATACACCAAATATTGCTTCCAGGATCTCATAGATTTTAACCACCACTTTAGGTTTGTTGCCGGGTTATAAACCACCTTTTTCAAGGAATTATTCCATTCAGGGGCTCAGTTTACATTCACACCATTTTCGGAGAAATTCTATTAACAACACGAGGCTTCAATGGAATGAAGAACAACAACTGCATCAATTCGGGAGCTTGCATGTTAATTCTTATTATTATTGATAGCAGTTTTCGGCGAACAGTTCCCAGAATTGCATTTCCACAAAATAAACAGAAATAGAATTTTATTCGGTGGAAATTTCTGGAGAGCTTTTCAGTTAGAAAAAATCTGTTTTGTTGAAACATGCAGATTACTTTCTGTGACACTTATGTATGTATGATGTATGAATTTGTTTTCACAGGGTTGTATTACAAATGTGTAGTTTTTGGGTTGCTAACACTCTAGCTGACATCTGTGTTAAATTTGACGGTCTTGGTGGTCCTTCGACATCTAACGATGTAAGGATTTGGCGATCAAAAATCGTAGAGAGACCTTGTTGCTATTACGAAAATGTCATTTTTTTATCTGAACAATCAGACTTATCATTTGTACTACTGCTGAGACATGTCGTTCAACTCATAGTGCAATGTCTAGTAGTAAGCTTGATTTGAAGGCTGAAAAAGAAAGGATAGGTTAAAGAGGGTAGGGGTGTTGGAGTAGATTTTAATGACTTTAGACCTTATGTTGAAATCTGAGGTGTGTCGGAAATACTGACTGCGGAAGATTATGCCTTTTAAGCTTTAGTTTTACACATACAAATTTTCAGTTGGTGACCTTGGAGGTTGCGATGTAGTATGCTCAATAGACCGGTTTTGGTTTGATTACTGAGGTCAAGCAGCATTGGACGTGATTAGTACTCAGTTGGGGAACCGCATTAGTAAAACGACAGTCGCGTTTCAAATATAAGCTTTCGGCAACGATGCAACTATTTCATATCCTCCATGCTGGTATTATCAAACTTTTCGGGCAACCCACACACATCCAAACATGAGATCCCGATCTAAAAAACAATGTATGGAACGTGCACGTTGCTGTGGAGAGGGTTGGAGGGGATTGAGAGCAGGTCATTTACAAAGATTAGGATAAGAATAGAATTGATCCCTGTCTTCCAATATTACTTTGAGGGAACGGCCAAAAAGAAAACCCTCAACCAAGTTCCTTTGAACTGAGTCAATACCCACCCAATGTTAGAGTTTAGTCCAGGGAGCGTCAAAAACCTGGGAGATATCAAGGGTAGCGACTCGTCAAATCGATGAATACTTGGTGCTTTTTTTTAGCCTAAAGTTGTAGTGTTTGTTATCCAGGTTTTGTTTAAGCTCTACGTTTTATGGGGTACTTACAGCCTTTCGTTGATAATCGTCTCTATGTTTTTGGAAAAATTAGAAGTAATAGCTCTTGAGCTGTAGTTGGAGGTATTGCTTGGATCACTTTTTTCGTCATGGTTTGAACTCAGTGGTTTAACTCAACGTGCAGGTCTTGTCATTAGGACGATAAGGAGTGCATAGGGACAGGGGATTTATTATCGTCAAGTCTTTTGAGGACCCTACAAACTTCGAGAGCCCTGAAGAAAATGCTGTCTATTGTAGAGTTGAGCCGGACTAGCACGAGGCAGTACATCTGTCCCTTACCCGATGCTAAATTGTACTAAACCCTCAAATTTCAAAAATAATATCTTATTGGTGGTGATATTGTAAATACGAGCGAGGTGTGATTGTAAATACGTACTAGAGAGACATTTTTTACATTTTTTGAGGGAGCGAAGTTTTGTACTGGAAACAAATTCTTACTTCTTTTGCGCCTGTAAAATTTCCAACTTGCAATTAGGCGAGGTGGGATCGCAAAATATAAATATACTTTGTGGAGGCATAGATTTCTTACTAACTCTAAGGCAGTTTAATGCACAGTAGTATTTAACTTGTAAATAATCTGCTGGCGGTTGCATTAAAGAGTTGAGCTACCAGGTTTGACGCCGCAATTTCGTTTATTTTCTTTTGTGCGCACCCTTGTAAAATTAGTTAAGGATAGGTACTACTTTTTGTTTCTGCCTTTTTAACTCAAAAAGCCGAGGCGAAAATCCATTTCTCAGAATATCACGAAAAGGTCAAAAAATAACTTTTCGGACTAAAGGGCGTATTGTCCTTAAAATTTCTAAAAAAAAACAAAATTATTTTGAAGTTTATTATGATTGATCCTCCACTTTTGGACATTATCCGATGTTGTTTTTAGCTGGAAATGTCAAAACAATAAGCCATGAGCCTTGATGGATAGAAGAAATTCTAGACCAACCATAAATAAAATAGCCATCAACCATCGGTTTTAGCATGCAGACGTCTGATTTTTGTTCACTCACGTTCCCGACAGTCTTGCACACAGCGATGACCTAATCAAAAATCCATTTGACCTCACATCATTTAATTTCAACAACCTTCAACAATATTTCTTTTTCCACTAAATTTGATTTTGATTGCGAAATATCTTAATGAGATTGCGAGCAAACACATTCCGGACCGAACAAAGAAACCGACCATCGGATATTTCAACATACCCAGTCCGAAAAACGAGAAGCCTCAAATACCCGTAAATTCACACCTTCTCCCTGTAGAAACATAACACTTATTGCAATTACCACCCACGAAATCTCATTAATTGGCTTTTAACAACCTTGAATCGAAACAAACAGAAAAAAACCGCAGGGAAAAAAGCAAGAAGGATTTTCCTTCCCATCCAATCAGCCCCATTCCAGGCCAAGTCCCAGAGTCAATTCGGATCCACTTCATCAGATCGAAATTAGCAGCTGGGCAGAACCATCAGGTGTAATTCTCTCCCGAATTCTCCAGGCGTACATTAGAGATAGATAAATCATACATGAGCAGTGAATCGGGAAATATGGAGGCGCCGACGAGCCAGCCCAGGTACATGGTCGCCCGAGTGCGGCTGGAGTGGGGGTGGTGGTAGATCGGCTCTTTTTCCTCAGCACAATATCCTTCCACTCACCAGCATCAGCTCCAAGGATATATTCCGCGCTAGCAACGCAAAAAAATGTTTTCCTTTCCTTGGCTCAGTGTTATCCTCTCGATTGCTTTCCATCCCTTCATTTTGCAGAAATTTCGTGAATAGGGGAGGCGTCCTGCCCCCGCTGGGAGTCAGGACCGAGATTGAGCCACAGCAGAGTACGTAATTCCAGGTCCTGCCCAAGGATTCCCGGCTGTTCACCCTTTCGGCACAGGGCCTTCCACATGTTGATACGTCAGCAAAACTTATCCGACCACAATCAGATTCGTCTTAGGGTAAATTGAAGATGTAATCATCGAGAATGATTACAATGCTCGGAAATGGAGGTATAAATTGAGACACGTGGCAAGCATTACCACACTCGACTTCTCGCCGTACGCCCATGGTGTGGTCTCGCCCGGGGGAAATGCATGCGACGACGACGACACCTTTGTGCCCCGACGACATCTGTTCTTTCTCTGGAATACCTGGCCTAGTTTTGCTGCTACGGCACTAGGCCTGGGCATGGCCTGTTATGCATTTCGCCTATGGAGGCGCTCCGGCCGTATCAGTTTATGCAAATGCGACAACAAAAGTTACATGACCGGAAAGGCTCTTGGTACGCCTTTGACGAAAATGCATTTGATATCGAGGTGCACTTTCTACTGCAGCTCGGGCCTTTGTTTCATTCAGTTCGAAGATCAATATCATGTACACATTAAAGACGGCAGAGGTGATACCGAAACAATTTCGATTCACTTTGTTTCATGTTTCTCCAGCTTTGGAAAGATGACGTCAAGTGTTGGTTAGCAAATAACTGTTGTGGGTGGCTACGTTCACAATGAACCAGGTGACGATTAACTTAGGGGTTTTAATCCAAGCCGACGGTGTTCTGGACGCTGTGACGTAGCTTTAATCCTTGATGATTGTGTCAATAACAATTGCGGCTCGTTTCATTAAGTATCAAAATACAATAGGTGCCCGGGGTATCTTTAGGAGGGAGTGATTAGCGCCGTTTGTGGTGGTTTCAATGGAGACCACAGCGCGGAACAATGAGATATTCAAACCAGGAAGAACTTGGTCCATTTCTGGAGATGATTTTTCAAGTTTGAAAGTGTTATGGATTTAAAGGATTTTCGTCCTTCAAATCTAAAATGCAGAAACTTTTCAGAAACTATTTCTATGTATATTTAAGGAGTTCATTATTATCCTCTTTTAAATATACACAAATTTTTGCAAACTATCAACAATAACAAAAAAGATTTTCAAGGCTTTCAAGATTTTAGTTGGTATTAGTGATTCTTCGCATAAGGATATTTCAGAATCAGTTTGAAATTTCATTGTGCAATTAAATCTTCGGGTGCAGGAAAAAGCCACACTGAACCATATCTGGACGGGTACAGTGCTTGGTCCATGGCAGTCGGAGAGTTTTATAACGTGGACTTTTCGAACAGAACAAAGCAAGTAGGACTCACATAAACAAATTTTGGGGACACATTAAGTGAGAGACGGGGATCAAATTTTGCATAGTAACTTGCAGGGCTGGCGCTTGGGTTTTTTTTGCGCCCGGTGCATATTGCGCCCCATAAGCTGTTTATTTTTGACTGCAGTGAGCGACAATAAAAAATAGGCACAAACACTCGCACAGAGAATAATTTTCATAGTTTGCGCAAAATTTAGAATTGCACCATATTAATGCATAAAAAATATATATAGGAAGTTTCATCTGTGTAAACACAAATCTATTGAACACGTCGTTTACGGAGAAAAGAGTAGGAGCGGACGATGGAGTAGGCAGATTTTTTGATCTCTGAATTCTTTCACTGAATTTTTGAATAAACTGTGTGTGTGGTTGTTGTTGGTTTTTGTCTCCCTTTTTCTAGGAATAGAAAAGGTATTGCAGAAGGGAGAATTTAGATGGAACACATGTAACGGCAGGCCTATTACCCAAATAAAGTTAGCATTTGTCACTTCCCAGTAGTAAAAAATACAAGCGCTTTGCTGCAAAGCAAATATAAAGCAGCATAGCAGTGCCTTCTGCTTCCAACAACAACGGTAGTAAAGCGCAAAATCAGCAGATGTAACAATTTGTTCCTTGAGTCTGCGGTAGCAAAGCTTATTTCCAGCACGCCATGCATTATACCTCTTTTTGAGCCCCCATAATTAGCATCAGACAACAGAAAATGTTTCTTTCTCTTTTATTCTGTTGCAAACAGATTAAAAGCGCTTTAAACGGAATTTTTAAAAATCACTTTAAAAGCGCTTTAACGAAGCTTAATAAAAGTGCTTTGCTCTGCGGACATGCAATGTTAAAATACAATGAAGCTTCTTACGGAGCGTAAGCGCTTTTATGCTGCAAAAAAGCGCTTTGAATGGCCTTTCGAAGCGATTTTTTTCCTACTGGGTTTGAACGTCCATACTAATGCCGTTCATAGTGTGTATAATGGAAAGCATCGTGGTACCAGGGTGGTTTTTTTTTTTTTTTTTCATTTTTTTAGGTATTGAATGTTGATGCCATTTTCTTCATGGTCAGTGGCGTAGCGTGGGGGGTGCCGGGGGGGCCATTGCCCCGGGCGGCGTAGATGTTGGGGGCGGCGGCCAAACTGGATCGAGCTAGAGATGCTCCTGGTAACATCAGGCCCTAACCATTGCAACATCCAGCACGATGTCCTGGCTGATGGTGTCTGTAGGCCAAACCTAAATGGGAAGGGAAGTGAAGTGATGTGAAGTTAGGTACCATTCCATATAAATGTATGAGAGCAAGGACGGCGCTTTCATAAGTGAAAATGGTGCACTTGCACCGGGCGCAATTTCAGAAATTAAGATTTAACAAAAAAATGAAAAAGTGATCCCATTGTCATATATTACACAAAATGCACCTTCTGTGCGTTTTACCATTGCCTTCTGCAAGGTGTGGCTAATGCAATTTCATTTAGTTCGCCTGATTTTGTCGTCTTTCCTTTCTTGGCTGGCACGGTGCCATAGGTCATGATTTGTAATTCAAATAAGTCGTACTATTATAGATCACTACTTCGGCGAGAAACACCTGGATCGCCTCTGTTCTGAAGTTTTTGAAAGCGGCTTCTATGTGCAGTAAGGCTGTTAAGTGGACTGCTTTGTTATGCAAAACTCTACCGTAGAAACCAATATATGCAGTGCAGTGACCACCTATTATCCTTCGAAATATAAAGGATTGGAGAACGACTTCGTTATGGAGATTCCAGTTTGTAGCATTATTAGTGCTGGAAATAGTTAAGGAAGTGCAGCTTACAATGAAAATCATCGGAGAGCATTAATCAGCATTAGCGGGAGAGTTTTGTGAACTTAAAGCGTAAGTAAACTCAGCACAAAAGCAAGATCCCGAAGCAAATCCTGATTGGACAAAGGCAGGGGCACGCTTTCATAGGTGCAACTGGTGTATTGCGCCCAGTGCCAATTTCAAAAAAAGTGAAAGAAAAATTCCGTGCCTTCATTTTCAATGAGTTTTTGTGTCTTCTTTCATTTTCCATTACTGCCATCAAAACATGAATAAAAATGAAGGGGGCACAATATGTATATGGCATGCTGCACCGGGCGCAAAAAAACCAAACGCCGGCCCTGTATGAGAGTGGCCAATATGGCAGTAAGTGGATGTTACATCTACTTCAGTGGAAGTTACGTCTACTTTACTTCTGCGTTACTTTTCATTTAGGTTTGGTCTTATTTCTGGACTATAAAGTTGATGCATCCAAATTATCCAACCACACTCTCCTATTTGACGGATTATCAAAAAAGCGTATGCCTGTGATGGAAGACAACCCCTTTTCTATTAGTAAATTATTTGGCGTAATTCTTTCGTTTATTTGCAGGGCATAATTTCTCTAGTTGTCCTTATTATAGTTGAGAATGAATCGTCTTATTAATTGGAAAAACAGAATGCAGACAAACAAATCTATTGAAATTTGGACAGGACAATGACTGTCGAGTCAGCTAACTGAAAATATAAATGAGCATATTGTATGAGACTCTCAATGCGCATGGAAACGGCGATTTTAAGATTCGCTTCAGTAAATGCTGAAGTTTGAGAAGGGCTCCAACAGCTGCCGCATTTGTCCTTAAAATCCCCTTTAATAGTATTGGGCTACGATGATGGGAAATAAAACAGAAAGAAATTACTGATTCAAGCTCTCTGGGTTTGTTAAAGTTTATAATTCAGCCCAACCTTGAAGCACGGATATAGCCTGCGCCAAAACAATTGGAAATCCCAAAATCGATTTTTTTGATGCGCAGTGAAAGTCTCAAATCTTCACCACGAAAGTAGCTTCGAAAAGAAAAGTGCACCTCGTCATTCCGTTCGTTTAAAACCCCAAATTACCCGCTCATTTATATTTTCAATCAAAAATTCAATCCGTCTCACTACGACTCTTGTCCTGGTCAGATGCTATGGTAGAGTGTTGTTCCCGGTAAACGAGTTTCAAAAGGGAAATTAAAATGCATATGCCCCAGCGGGAAATGTAATGGGTAGGTAAGCGAGGTGGTAATGAGATGGACCCATTACCTTTGTAATGAAATTATAGGTTACTTTTACATAGGGATGTCCTGGGGCGGTAAGCACTTACAGTAGGCATTACAGACGAGGACTTATTTCAGAGGCGAAATGTATTAGGTGAATACATAGATTACCATGTAAGACATGCAGAATAAATTTCTGGCTACCCTTTTTAGCAATAAAAACAATGCTTTCCGAAAGTACCATTCCATTTTTGCTACATTTGGTAAGAATTTTTCTAACAAGACATCTTTTTGATTTTGTTGCTCATTGTTAGTGGTATAAATTAATCTTATAAAATTGATGAGGACGGAATAAACTCAAGAAGAGAGGCTTCGACAAGCCAAAGCTAAATAACAAAAACACATCACATTTCCAACGAAAGTATTTCACAAGGCATTACCAAGTCGCTTACCTACTCATTTCAACGTAAAGACCTCCATTTTCCTAAATTTCCAGTAAAATTGTTCGATTACCAGGTAGGCGCTTACACAAATCATTGAAGAATTCGTGGGTTACCAGGGTAACCCCTCGCTAGTTTTCCCGCTGGGTGCACTTGAGTTTTATCCATACACGGAATGTTAATGTATGTGGGAGTTGTCATTTCCTCGCCTGCGCGTAAAATTCCCATTTATTTTGGCGCGCACTATACCGAACATTCATTAGTTACATATGATTCATTGCGTTTGCATGTTGCTTTGAATTCTTGGATTGAAAATTACTTGAAATGCAAGTAGGGTTTTGATTCATTGAATAAAAGAATCAATTCGAAAGTAGGGGGCAGCAAATTTATAGTTCGCCCCGGGTGGCACAAATCCACGCTACGCCACTGTTCATGGTAAAAGACAAGTGGTTTATTAGCTTGAATCGTGTAGCCAGTGTGGAATTAGAACGTCCTGGCCGGTGAATTTTGATGGCGTTTGTTCAAACATATAACATTTAACCATGTAAGTGAGTGATTTTGTTAAATAGAGATCAAAAAACTGTTAGGGTCTTGTGTAAATTAAAATAAAGAAATTTAATTCGAATTGATCTAGAATATTTAATCCCATAAAAATATCCTTTCTCCGACAGCTATATTAATCATACTCACTAATTAATTCATCTCATTCCCCCCCCCCCCCGAAAAAAAACTCTTCTACGCTCCCTCCAATCTATTCAACAGTATGTTAAGACTGTATCTGTTGCCATCATTTTCCTCTTCCATCCAGGGCTAGATGAACCTCGCATTTCACAAGATTCTAATCCGAGTTAAATAAGTGCCAACATGCCCTAACGACAGCTCCTTATTCAAATTATAAATGAAACCAATTTGATTTTATGAACATGGCAAGGCTATAAAATTTCTTAGGTACACAAGAGATTGTGTCCCCCAAAAAATCTTGTAGACGATGACGACGACGACGACATACGGGGGCAATCTATTATCTAAGCATTTTCATATTCTCATGGTTTCCATTAACTATCCCCACCATTTCACCAGATTTAGTTGATTTTTTTTTAATATAATAAATGTCACCTTTTGTCTTTTCTAAAATTGAAGGAGTTTCACCGAAAATTCTCACCCAGGCTCCTTTTTGTCCTCCTGATGAATTTTTAAAGAAGTCTAGAGACAATGAGCTTATCCTTGGGAATCATCTCATCTTATCCGCAATATAGGCAAGGGCATGTCGAGCAGAGGAGGCTGATCATACTGAACCGGAGAAGATTCGCAGTCGCCGACTTTGCCATTTATAAAGGACTCGGTGGAAATTACCCTTTTCTGTCGCCATTTGCTGCTGGAAATTCAAATAACCTTGTAATAAGGAGACTGAGTTAATCCTTTTTTCTGCTCATAATCTGGAATAACGTGAAGGCTTTAAACCGTCGCCCTAAGCTGCAAATAATCCTGTGTACTGGTTGCCTACTTTATGCCTACGTACATACATACATATATACGTACATGCACACGTATTTATATACAATAAAGGCATGCGAGAAGGACATGTACCGATCTATCCTGCCGCATACACACTGTGACTATACACATCCATATTCAAGACCAAATATATATACGTGTTTGTGTGCGTGCGACTGCCGGATGTCCCTGTCCAGGAAGTGAAGATATCGACAATGTATAACACGAATACACCAGGGACACAACATCTTATTCAGCACAGCACAATGGATCTTCAACTTGAGAAGACAGCTACAATGACACTGTTGGCACTTTAGGATTAGGAGCAGTCCTCTGGATGCTGCAAGGATAAAGGATAAAGGTTGTGGTACCCGAACAAAAGATATAAAATTGTATGAGACGCGAAAATTGTTATATTTTGTCGTTCATCGTTCAACGTTTACTGGTTTTAGTGTGGAAGATTTTTCGGTGGGGCATGGTATATATCCTGGGATTTTATTTCAAGGATTCCATCCATCTTGCGAGTCTTACATCCAGCCTTGAATTGTTATAAATTTTATAACCGTTCTTAATTATTTAATGGCTTTTTGCGGTCTTTTTATTTTTCATTTTAGTACTGATTTTACGTATGAAATCCTTCTGTCTTTTATCTTTATAAGTTTTTCACGGTTTTGAAACGGATGATGGCAGTTCGACGACGGCGGACGGATGGATGAGGAAAAGTGTAATATTGTGAAATTGTGTTGCGAAATCTTGCGTCTTTTATGGAAGGGAGTAAAAAAAATAAAATTTTGTATCCATTGGATTGATGTATAAGTAAGAAACACTTTGCATTAAATTGACTTGAAGATATGCACTCTATGCGAAGCTGTTGATATCCTTGTTCAAACAGAGGTTTTTATCATATCAACCGTAATGGATTAAATACCGCAATTTTTTGGAAAGAGGTACTATGCCAACAGTGAATCACTTCTGTAGAGTCTAGTTTAAAAAGTATTAGAATCAAGATTTTTTGAAGTTAGTTCAACTCCATTGACGGAACTGTACAGAGTTAGGAACATACCAACCTAACTCAATTTTTGATGGGTCATAGAAAAAATTGTGTGGTCCGCCGTTGTCATGATGGAAGACAATAGCTTTCTATTTATTTTCAACCAAACACACAGCATAACCGTTTAGCATGCTAATCCTGGCTTCACGAACGCTTGTAACGAATCACCCTCCTTGTCCACGATTTTCGACACCTCCCATTGTCGTAAGTGGAGTTGAAGTGGAGATCCTCGGGTATCTATAGTTAGGAGGTAGTTTGGCCGGCTCCGGTGAATATTTAGAGCCACCCTGAAGAGTTTAGAAATCTTATCTGTAGCTCCACCCCTGTCCAGTGAACAAGTGTTTCCCTCTCGTTCGTCTGTCCGTGCCCGCTGAAGTTTTAGTGGTCTCTGACTGACGTACTTTGACGTCTTGGAGCCATGGGTATTTATCCATCAAACCTTCTCAGGTTGTATGCGTTTCTCCACTCACTTTTTGAGGATATTTCAACGAAGAAGTCCTTTCTGAAGAACAATGTACGGGAAAGTAGTCTGCAGGTGTGGCGAGATCACTCTGGAGGAGTAAATCCAAGATATTGCTCTGGCCGTAGGGTTTAGAGTCTAATCTAACTGAACTGCACTGTACGATGCTAGGGGTTTGAATGAAAGTTTAGAGTGAGCAGCCGCAAGAGAATATGTGGAGCATGTTCACAAAGCCCCTATTGATCCTATTGCTATCATTCTCTGGGCCCTTCCAAAATTTATGACATTATGGGCTCTGCTTAGCGCTGCCTCTGACCATTGCACCAGCCAGCCAGTTGAGGATTGGACTAAAATGATTACATACATCCACTGTACCATCTCTTGCCAAAGGTCTTTTTACAGTCTTTCAAAACTATGCACGCTTTCTATCCTCTTTTCTTAATGCTCGACTTTCAGTTGAGTTTTGAGTCTAGGGACATTGAAAGTGGGGATTTTCGTTTTCTCAGTCATTAGCATTGGCTCAGTTTTGTTTAGTAGCCCCTATTCTACTTGTGAGACTGAGTGTATAGTAGTATATAGGATACTGAATATAGAACGCGGAAAGTTCGTCTGGCTCTCAAGAGCTGGTATTCCCACCGCCCAAACCCCCCTCCCCTCTTCTATTCTTTAAACTAGTTCCCTATTCTTAATTTTGGCCAGTCAGTCACAAGTCACAAGCCTGTCATAAGTCACAAGCCAAATTTGTGAATATTTTTGTGACTATCAGCTAATTTGTTATTCTAAGCATCCAGTCACAAGAAAAATCACAAAAAAATTCACTTTTCATGGCGAATTTGTATCTAATCATATAAAAATTCTGAGCAACAATGTAACCAATTTGTCAGAAAATACTGATGCAGTGAGGCAGAAATGTATGTGAACATCCGAGCACACTCACCGAATCTGTCTGTCGAATCTATCATAATTTTATTAAAAATATGCTAGAAACATACACTTTATACTCTTGGGACTTGCTACAATTATACAGTCAAAATTTTGATTGGTTTGGGCCTGTTTGGAGTTAATAAAACCGTCATTGCAAAATTAGATTACCAAATTCTCTGAATTTGTGACTCACCACATACTTGTGATTACATTGCCTAATTCCACATGAGCGTACAAACGCCTGCTTCACACCTTTTCCCCTATATAAACAACGAGTATGACAAAACTCGATCGTGACACTTTTTTGTGATAAATAAAAAGTAGATCTTATGCATGTATGTATACAAAAGTTTGTCACCCCTGTTCTAAACAATTATTTTTACAGATGATAATACATCTTTAATGAAATCAACGTTCCCACGAAATTTCCACTCTAAATTTCCAAGTAAATTTCGTTTACCTAAAATTCTGCGAATTTTGCAAAATTTTGATTAAATTCACATGAAATATATTTCATACGCCCGTAAATTAACAGAAAAACACATTTCGGTTGCCAGGAATACCTCTCACAATAAAACATTTCTCCCACTCCCCCAACAGAAAAAGCAAAGATAAAATGTCACAATAACAAAAAAATATGCATTATGTTTACCCCCCACCCCTCAGAAAAAGAGTATACATATACATACATACATATATAAATTGGACACTTCTCCCAATTTTCCATCTGCAGTACAAATAAACACAGTGAAACTAAATTACAATTTTTGTTTGGACAACGAAAACAAGTAGCTCTTATGCGATAAAATTGATGAAGGTAAAAACTTTATCTAGTATCTTGTTACATTATTCCTGGGGGTGGTAGGGGTAGTCCATGCCCCCGCAGCAGCCATCATCCCCCGTACACACACACACAAAGAAGAGCTAATAATTCTAAAACAGTACAAACAATTTTCGTAGAGAGTAGCTCAAAACCTAAAGGATATTTCCCTCGAAAGGAAAAAGGAAAATTCAAATCACGAAGCTCTTGTAAATTTACGGTGCCCCATTAAAGCTTCCCTCGATGGCAAATAAAGCACAGCAGAGCCGAGAGAGTATCATGAAGTAGTAGTGGAAAGGAGCCCGGGCAACACTGGAAAAAAGTTACAGAAAAAAATAAACTAAATAAATCAAAAATTCATTGAAATTCGTGCCACATTGTCTACGTCATCCTAGAAATGTGTGGAAGTGGAGCGAGATCCCGAGGAGCCGAGTGGACATAAGAAGGATAAAAAAGGGATCGAGTTCGCAAGTTTTCCCAAAAGTAAGAGATACTTTCCAAAATTGGTGGGGGCAAAAAAATAAAGCAGAAAAAATAAAGTAAAAAAATAAATAACCCCCAAAGTCACAAATTCATAACCAGTCGAACTCAGCTGGGCAGCATGCAGCAGCAGCACCAACCTCGAGGCGGGAGCCTGGGGCACGGGTGCTTGGTGCATACGAAACTATGCACATCTGGTTCCTTAAGTAAAAGTGCAATTCCGAATGCAATTTGTCCAAATTGGAGTTGGTTGTGCATCGGTAGTTCTCCGCCGAGGACCGCCTTTTTCGGTTGGAAATTCCGTGCCACAGCCACGGGAGACACGGTGTGTGTCGTCACGGCCCTTTTTCCATATTCGATTTGCATTCGACGTGGATGCAGCTTGGTGCAGCGAACGACTCCTGAATTCGCAATGCCTCACTTAATTGTTGTGTGACTATTTTCGGTGGGAATTTTATCGCAATGCAGCTTGATGTGATAACATGGCTGTGACTGAATTTATCTGCTACGTTTTCCCCGCCCCCTCGATGCTGTTGACGCGATCTTCTGGCTCCTTAAGGTGTGCTTGTTTATGTGGCGAATAAAATACTTTATTTACTGGCATCAAAGCTTATTGTGGGAAAGGTTCTGCACCTTCAGGTGAATGTCTTTTCTCAGGTTATATGGAGTGGTTAAGAAGTTGTTTTCAAGTGCTGCAGCTGGTTGTTATTTGAAACTAACAAAGGAGATTCAGAAGACACGAAGGAAGGTTTTTATTTTGCTGATTACCTTAAAACACTTAAAATTAGATTGAAATATCCAGTTAGTAGGTGGTTAAAGATGGCAGCTCTGTCCAAAGACCG
This sequence comes from Thereva unica, assembly GCA_949987705.1. Lineage (NCBI taxonomy): Eukaryota > Metazoa > Arthropoda > Insecta > Diptera > Therevidae > Thereva > Thereva unica. Next base: position 88,665,281 of record OX465285.1, read on the forward strand.
AGGTCTGGACAATTTTACCTGAGATTATGGCAGAGTCCTTGTGCGACTGCTTAGATTCAGCCCGTCATATTCATATCGGAGCATAACTCTTTTTTTAAGCTTCAAAATGTCACACTATAAAGAGCATAAAATATTAATCAGGCGCCAGAATAACACACTTTAAGCGTGTTAAAATAACACACTTCCAAAATCTGAGATATTCAGTGATTTCATCTACAGCCCGTCTTTTATGGACAAATGGAGAGAATGAAAACCGAATGCCGATTTACTAGTATCTCTGCCATCTACTCAAGGCCGTGCCTGAATATTCCGCCGCCTACTTGCCTGGTGCTAGGCTGTACAGCCGTCTCCAAAGTAAGCCGATATGTAGAAAAGTTTAATGTTTAAAGGTGGGCTCCAGACTAAAATCAATCCAAAAAATTTTGGGGTGTTTAGAGGGATTTTTGAATCTTGGTTTGGTTAGATTAGGTTTAAATGGCTGCTCCCCACTTAGGGACACTACTGGACCCATTGTGATGCCATTATAGTATTGGGACAAAATTCAGGCCAAAATTTTGGAGCTTTTAATAATAACCAGTGTTTTGCAGCTTACTCAATCCATCAAGGAAAGGTGAGCCAAAGAAGGTCCCTCTTTTCCTCGTAAGGGCCGGACATGTACAGAGAAGATAGGAGACAGTTTCTTCCTCATCTTCATCTTCATTGTGGGGAGACCCAAACTTTCGAGCGTGAGGTATCTACATATATTCAATTCCTCGGAAAAGATACCACAACCAACGCTGTGGCCACTTTTTGAGCCATCTATATAAATACTCAATGACTCGGGATAACACCATCTGTCCAGTCATCTGTGGTCGGAATGATGGTATTGAAACCTTTTTCCAAGGTCCACGTAGGTGTAGTGTAATCTAGGTTGTCCGCAGCGATGGCAAACCTCTTATGGATGGATGAGTGATTATATGAATATGGAGCCCACCCAAGAGAGGCCTTTGTTCTGGCATTTGGCGGACATTCCTGCACCCAGGGGCCTTCTTCATAGTTGAGCACATATTGACTCTGTGGTTAGAAAAGAGTGATCATTGGATACTCTCCAGTTTTCTACACAATTGAGCAGGTCTGGGGAAACAAGAGTAATGTCCAAGACTTCCTGTTTTACACTTGTAACGAGCGTAGGAGATTATTTTGGAGTAAAAGGTCTAAAAGCAACTCACCTCTTACATTTGTGTCTTAGCTTCCCAAACCGAGCTGTGAGCATTTGCATCACAACCATTGATGAGTCTGGCTCCCATATTTAGCCGCTCCCTTAGTCCTGATTCCGCATACAAAGCCCAGGACAATCCAAGGCTCTTGTACCAGTACGATATCTAAATGCAGCCTTTCTGTGCTACTCGCAACATCGTAGCTGCAGCAGTGGGATCAATCTCGATCACCGTTATGTCAGCTTCGTCCTCGTCCGGTATATCATCATCTTCCACCGAAAGAGGTTGGTCGAAGTCGCCGAGTTCGTCCTCCGTCGTTGATGGTGAAGGAATAAGAAAGGAGGGTCTTTTAAACCCAGCGTTGGTTAGGCACCAGAGGATCAGGTACTTCCGTTCCTGTATCACCCGCAATGCCCAATATGACTGGGGCTCAGCTACTTGCGTAACTGTATCACCCCCAGTGCTTGGTACATTGTGTTCAGAAACTTCTGTACCTGTGTTACCTACAGTGCCCTAGGACTCACTATCTGCAGCCGCAGGTTGAGCAGTTAAAGCCACTCCACACTGCTTGGGGGCACGATATCTTTTTTGAAAGGCCTCAGAGTTATGAAAGTGAAACCGTAACTTTTGACGCGACCAGATTTCGCCAAAGGTCCTAGCGACTCCTTGCTCGGCCGTCACCTTTCGGATCCTCCAGTTTCGTAATCTTCCATAATGGCGCCTGTAGCTGTGGGTTACTCAGCCGAATGATATCCAGAACAGCCTGGAGCTCGACTAGTTCCGCTGGGATCCAGGAACGCGCTCTCGATCGACTAGGGATCCCTCATAACGACCTTGAGATGGCCATTTGATAGAGATCGACAGATCACTGATCGGCACATGCGAAGAACTTCATGCGGTCCTGATGCCATCCGTCATCACGACAGTAAGGAGCAGTGCCAGGATGCTCCTGAAGAATTGGGAGGAATATCGTCGCGAGCCTGACCCCAAATTTCCTCCTTTTATCAGGCAAACAGGTGACGTCTGGATCGCGATCGAAAACGGCAATCACGATCTGACCTTTTAGCACTTGGTTATAGGTCTTAGTAGTAGGAGGAAGTAGATTGTTACTTTTCTTACTAGGCTTAGCCTCAGGGTGATTCGGTTCCTCAAGGGACCTCTGACGCTTTGGTGTTGGGTTGCCAGTTTGCGAAGAATGCTCGGTCTCGACCTGCGCCGCCCACCTTATTACGCATGTTACTTCTCGGTGAGTTCACCCTTCGCAACCCCCTCGAATCGAGTGAGGATTCTAAGGGCGCTGCGCTGCTCTTGGTACTTCACCTTTGCTGTTGGAGCGTCTTTAGAGCCGAAAGGCATAGTGGTTTTATTAGTGTCCTTAGAGGCTCCTTAGGGGCCGGATTCTGTTGAAGCAACTGACTTAGAGGGATTGGGGTGCTTAGGATTAGAGAATATGTACGATAAAGATGTTATTTGTATTATTTTTTAAATCAGTATCACAAAACACATTCGCCTAGACAAAAGTAACTTTGAATAGGTGTTGAAATTTTGTGCTGAACAGTTTACATGCGGGATATCTGCTTTGTGGAAACCCCCAATGGTCGCTTGATATCATGCATTTGAGACTTGTGTATCCTTTCATAGAAAAGGAAAGATTGTTCCAAATACTAGTAGAATGTAGAGTTCTGGATTGAACGATCCCTTTCACTGATCAACTAATTTACTAAGCTGTACCACAATTCAAACACACCACCCAAGGTCCTCTCACGATGCATTTCAAAAATAAATGCTTCCATCTTCCCAAAAACATAAAGCCCTTTCAAAATAAATCTGAATGAATTTTGATATCACGACAAATTTCATGTTGAATTCACACTCACCCACACTTGTTTCGTGATTTCTGTTGAAATCAATTTTCCCTGGAAATGTCCCATTTAATGCATTCAATACGGTCACAATGTGGAGGAGTGGTGGTCGACCCGACCCAAAGTCCAGCTGCATTTCAATGGGTGTTTATTTAAGGTTCCAGTTACTCGATCAATTAGGATAGTTGCAGTGGCATGACAGGACACATCCAATACCCCTAATGTAGCTGCATTAAACTGTTTTCGGATGCCCTTTATTTGCTTTCTGATTTTCAATTAACGAACGTGAGAAACAGCACAAATGTGTCACATTAGGAAAATTACTTTGTTTGAATTTTCATAGCAATGTTTCACGAATTGTGTTTTAGTGGCTCATAAGTGTCACGGCTATGATTTATTGTGGAAGTGCCGACATTGCGGCGGGGGTGGATGGGGAAGGAATGAAGGCTCACAACAACAAAAAACCAAAAACAAAAAATAAGGAAAAGGTCGTTTTACACGAAAGACTTACAAGAAGAGTTATGAACCCTTTTCCTATTATAGGCACCATAATTGTTTGCTGCTAGCATAATAAGAAACGGTTTTCACGGTTCATTAATATTTTTCCTCTTTTCTTTTCGGGGGTATTAACGTATTATTACTGTTTAATCAATAAAAATGATAGCGTTTTACGGAGATTTTACATATTGAAAGGATATTTCGGTTGGGGTGGGTCCTTTGTTAAGGTGAGGCGGAAAGGTTTTGGGTAGTGCAGGTGATCATAGGTAACGCGATTACTTGTTTTTTCGTTCTTTGAATTCATAAATTATTTACTTTTTGAAGCTAACCATACTAACCCCAAATGATACACAAAACACAATTTCAAGCCAAAGTCACGGTGAGAGTTAAAGGGTAAAAATCAAACTGCGATGTATTGAAAGGGATTTCCGTTTTCTTTGTCTGATGTTACTCCTTTTTAAATATAGTTGCTCAATTATGCTAAGGGCGAGCGACGTACACGAGTTGGCTTATATAGGCTGGAAATATCACTCATCGCACTTTAAGTAAGCAAGGAAATATTCCTAGACTACAACATCCTCCTAGTTTATGGCCTACCTACTACCATGGCTTACCTGGCTTTCTGCAGGTCTATATCAATTTGAATCTCCATAGGTTAGTTTAGTCTTTCCTTCTAGCTCAACCCACACCACTTCTTCTAGGAAGATCGAATTGGTGAATTTTACTTAATCGGATAGTGTGGCCCACCTATGTCTCCGGACACCATAGGGACGTCCGTTTTCGGTTGGTTACCCGCATCAACAAAACGATCATAGGTACAGAACCTGTAGATGTCAAGCATGCCAAGCTACTACAAAGAAAACATGCCTCAGAAAAAAGTGTTTACCTTGTTTGTGTCGTCTACCTGTTTTCGGACAACAATGTTGCTGATCCATTCTTCTTTCAGGTCCTCCTTAGTTTGAAGTTTTAGAGCAAGACGGGAGGTAATAGATCCTTGGAAACGGCCGGTTACCCTTATTAAGAGGATATATTCGGAATCCCAAACTACCAGCACCAGTTTGTTTTCCACATTTCAGGTCAAACCACGCCACTGCCATACCACTTTGCTATATGCCAGCATTTGTAACATCTCCTCGGTGATGTCTACATCCATAGCCAAGGCGCGCACTGAAGTGAGATGGCGGTGAAGTGGTGGTGACATGGTGATTAAGCTGCCAGTAGTGTGGCAGAGGGATGGTGGCGAGATGGCATTGAAATGGTGTAATGCACACCGAAGTGGCAAGCACCACTTAACGGCATCGATTTACCACATGATTTTTTCAAAGATTTTTTTTCGTCGTCGGACGATGAAAATGCTCTTATAGGTGTGCTTATCATTAACCTGTACAACAAAAAAAAAACAGTGGCAAAAAATGCAAATTACGGCATTTATAATATTTTTTCACAAAATATAAACCCTAGTTGGCGGAGAAGTAGCATTTGCTACTCCAAAATTAAACTTGTCGGAGACTAGTGGCAACCAAATGCTGCCAGCTCACTTGCATAACTACATACCGCCGCCACTCGATGTGCGCTGCCTCCCTTGAATCCGTATGATTATAATATTCCATTTGCCACTTAGTCACCACATCACCGCCACGCCAATTTGTCACCACCTCGGCGCGCCTTGCCTTATTCGGCAAACAAGCCATATTGAGGTCTTCTCTGAACCCCTTTTGTGTAGCTGCCTCCGTCACTTTCCGTACCCTTTTTTCCTCTACCCACTTTGAGAAAGGTAAATCTCATCTTCCTCATCCTGGCTATAACAGCTTTGGGCGATGTTGTCCCGCCAACTAAGATCATGCAAGATCTCTTTTATTTGAGCTTCCAATTGCAGGAAAGTGTCTTCCTCTTTCCGTATTGGCGTTCTCTCAATGAATGTAGTAGGGCTACACTACTCTTGCTCTGAGCTTCAGAGGGTCAGAGTCAAGTCCAATTTTTTCACCTCCTTCACCTTGTCACTCGAGCGCACTTTCTTAAAAGATCGCCGTCGATGGCCTCTACGCTGCTCCACCTCCCACGTTTCCGTCTTTTGTTTTTTGGTTTATTTTTGTATTTCTCTCCATTTTCGTTCCCACGAATATTGCCAAAACGAGTCCTCCCTGTCAAAGCCGCTCATCCGGATAAGACACTGTTAAGAACGCCACACACTTTCAGTTTATCACGTGTGCCGTCATGCCTGGACGATAAACTATGGGTTATGAGCTATTTTCACTCAGTCCTCGGATATTAGCTTCTGTACCCTCTTTTGCTCCGATAAACTGTGCAGGTCACACAATTTATCGTTCAGTTTTGCTATTTTTAAAAAGATATACTGAAGCCAACAAAACTGACAAGACTGAGCAAAAAACCGTGCAACGAACTGGTGAACCCGCACATTTTCAGTTCAGTTTATTGTACAGTTTTTTTGCACAGTTAAACTGCGCAGTTAAAACTGAAAACGTTACACACCGACATTGCCCGAGCCGACCGTTTGCAACCAGTCTATTTAACCAATGGCTAGCATTATGTTTTGACACCTTAGCTTAAAATGGTGTCGAATGAAAGGGGATTGTGAATGAGGATAGGGGTATTGTAGCACCGATAGTATTTAGAAGAAAAGTGCGAGGTTGGGAGGATGACTGTCTGCTACGTTCTAGAGCGTATTACCCAAAAGTGAACCCGTATGATGGACTCATCTTGCATACTTAAAGTTCGTCGTCTATCACCCCGCTACTGTTGTCCTTTATAGCTCTCAAAGACTCAGATCCAGCAATCTACCTGTTGATTATTCACTTAAGATAATAATTGAACTTAAATTTTCAATCAACACTTGCCATTTCAAAGTGTGTAATTCTTAATTATTTTGAAGTATTTGTAGGTGGGTTTCGAAACTTTATGCATGACTGAATCATTTGAACACGCGATTGGTAATCAAAGTGAGCTAACAAGGTCATTTCCTGCACGGAATCACAATTGATTATCTAGAATTATCCTTTCACAAAAAATCATCTGCACTCAGCCTTGATTGACGATTATTCAGGACTTTGAAAAGTATAAAAAAATACTTTCAGATATCAATCTTGAGTATCAAATTTTATATCAAGGACCAACTTAGTTTAGTGAAACATTTTAGGACAAATGAAATTCACCATCGTCATACATGAGAACTGTTTAAAATCAGCCCTGCTATAACAATTACACAGTTCTCCTGTTCCTGGAAGTCTCAAATCATATTTCTTCTACACTTTTTGTACATCCAGCAACACATACGAAAAAAAACTTCATTTTAAGAATTTTTTCCCCAGTAGGAATTCTAGGAAGGCCTTACCGATGGAGCACTGAAATAAGTACTCATCTGGTAAGGGGTAGCCCTTATTTTCTTGGTGCTAGATGAGCCCTTACAAACCCCATTACAAGAGAAGGCAGATGGTAAGGTGTAGTCCAGAATTATACCCAAACAAGTGAGAATCTGCCCGGACTCAAGAGAGCTTTCCTGGAGCTTTCATAAATTTTATAGAAAGAAAGAAAACGGGCAATTATATTCGTCGACATAAAATGCGACGTTAGCATACTCAATAGCGCGGCTCTCATTCGATACGGAGGACAAGCAGCTTTGGAGAAGTGGAGAATTTAGTTGGGGGACTGCTTAGGTAAAGCCACTCTCGGGCTTGGAAAAAAAGGCATTTGTAAAAGAGGAAAAAAATAAAAGCATTTCGACACCGGATCACATATCCACAGTCGCCCATGAATATCTCTTTTCGCAATGTTCCATTTGCTGCCTTACTATACCCCTTACAGATGAGCAGTTCTATAAGTACTCTAAGGTAAGTACCATAGTAAGGCCTTACCCCCTATGACATCGTGTGTAAAAGTAAGCACTTCTGTAAAAGGGAGTGGTAAGGCCTACCCCTTACCAGTAAGTGCTGATTTCAGTACTTCTGTAAGCTTACCGGTCCTACTGGGTCCTTACCCCATTCACACAAACATGCATTCTCTATCCCAACCGTGGTAGGTTTGGCCCTGAAGTACTTGGAAAGTTGCAATTGCACTTAAGTTGGAACAAAAGTTGAAAATAGCATTTTGCTCCACTCAATATTTTCTTGATGTGCACCTTTGTTGAAAGAAAGGACGATGAATTTTTTTTTGTTTTTTTTGGAGAAAAAAAAAACATTGTTCTTACCTTAGTTTTACCTGGCATAAGGAGTGTGATTTAACTTTTGCTTCCTCGACAAATCCCGTCGCAAAGAATGGAGCTCATGAAGTTCACGGCTGTGCGCTTATGTTGGAAGAAGTCAGATTATGGATCCCGCGTTGTATTATATGTATAGGAGAAGGGTAGAGGGTGGAGGGCTTGCAAGGGGTTGAAGTTAAATCCAGTAACTCTGATTGAAAGTGTTTTCTCTCACTTCTCAATCTGGGATTTGTGATTTCCCTTCACAGCTTCGCGAGTTTTGTAGCCATATCCTTTGTTTTTTTTGGGGGGTTGTTGTGATTCTGATTCTACCTTTGAGTTCGATGACGTTTTTCTGATGGCGTTTTTTTTTTTCTAAATGGTTTTTAATTTGCGTGAAGAGCTCTTAATTTTGTGCCTCTTAATTTAATCATTTCGGTTGCTGGAAGAGAATCTGCTACTATAACCTGAAACTTCTCAAGAGAGGATCCTTGAGTTTCTTACAATAAAGAAAAGCAGATGTGTGTGCCTTAAGGATTTTTGTGTTACATTCTTCTTGGGATATTTTTTTTTGTTCGTTTTTTTGGTTGTTGTTGCCGCTGAGTTAAGCATAATATTTACAATCGCATACGCTAGCAATTACAAAGAAATTAACTTGGTTTGCTTTAATGTTGCCTTTGTTTCGAAGGAGTCTCAAAGGCCTTGTTAGTGAAGAACTTCGAAAGTTCCATTCACAATCCCTTTACTGCGTGTTTATACCAACAACATTGTCGTTATCGTTGTTGTTTTCAATGCCTGCGATGTTGTTGTTGTTGTTTTTGTTAATATTGCTGAAGTTATCGTCTTCTTCGCTGTCGTTGTCGTTGTCGTAGTCATCACCGTCATCGTCGTAATATACTCTACCTGAAGTCAAACAAATTTATTCTTTATATACCTGTATATATATTTTTTTTGTCTTGAAACCTTTTTTCTGTTACCTTCTAGGTTTTTGCCGATGAAATGAGAATTTAGTGTCGCGCACAAAAATAGAAGGAATTTGATCACGCGGAAAAGATACAAAAGGTATAAAATGCGAAAAAAAACTCAGGCCCAATGCACAGCGGATAACAGCAACAACAACAACTACAACAACAACAACAAAAAATACTGTGTGACTTCCAAATATCGAACGAGGAAAAGTTTTCTTTCTTCAATCCACCCCCAATCTTACCATCCCCACCAAAAAAAAAAAAAATCTAAAAACTTTCGGTTGATTGAATGCCTTTCGGGGGCTTCAAATTCATCAGTCGAAGGAATGGGAAATGACTCCATGTTCGAATGACTGACTTTCACTTCAGGTGTATACTTTATATACGCACTTTTAATTTCCTGCCTCGAAAAATATTGAGCCCCGAGAATGTGCCGGGGCTGATGAACCTGATCCTTGGCGCATATATACATATCTATCTATAGGTATGTATATGTCTCCACATTTCCAACCCCACGGTCTACTTTAAGACACATATATGAATTGTATAGTGTAATAACTCATTATTATGGGTGGTGAGGTGGAAACTTTCCATTTTGTATGGCCTCATAATTTTAATGTGACTTTTAGGTCGGTTTACGTAAATAACAACCCGATGGCAAAAGAACGAAAAAACAAATATATATAAGAACGCGAGCAATTTTTTCTGTGAGTTATTGTTAAAGTTTGGCGAACTTTGTGAATAAAAATAAAAAAAAAAATGAAAATATTATAACAAACTTTTTCGCCCAAAATTCATACCGATTCAATGCTTCGCGCGGTGTAGTAGTAGAACAAGGATACGCTGCCGTCTGTCCATTGATACTCTCCAGTCTCCGTGTACACTTTAAACTCCTTAATGCTCCTGCTGTGAAGTAAACTATAATCAGTCCATCATCCTTTTTGATAGCTCCTCTCACACTTTAAACGCTGCTGCCGATGATGATAGAGAAGAAAGAAAGGAAGCGTTTCTAGCAGCTTATACTACATTGCATCTGAAACTTTTTCATCCCTCTTTCTTCAATCATAAATTATTCCTTTTCCACCCCCCAAACCTATCAAGATGGTCTCACCCCCTGGTATTGGTCTAGGGGCTGTCTATATAGCATGCTCCGCTATCCGAGGGAGAGAAAGTTTTATTCAGAAATTTATTGTATTCTTATCTCAAAGTTTCCGTCTATTTTCCGTCTAGTGTTAGTTGGATTCGCGTGCGGGCAATTTCACCGTATTTGACAAGTGTCTGAGCGCTTCCATAGTCCTTGGGGTGCTGTATACTGTGTACAGGGGGGCCTGTGTCCTGCTTCTACCTATTATAGTATTGTGTGTGTGCTTCACGTCAGAGATTGTCTATATTTCATTGCTTTTTTTTTATGTTTTTTTAATCTGAGACGTTTTATATCCAATTGAGGAAAATGCTGCAACAAAAAAAATGAGAGGGCAGTTAACAGAGTCACCAATGGTCTGGAGTATTTGTTACGATGATGACTTTAGAAAGGTAGATGGATTTTTGTCCCTTTATAAATTTTTGAAATTTTCTATGAAAAAAAAAAACGAAGTGAAATTTTTAAGAGAAACGGATTTTGAGAAATCCAGCTTAAAAATTTAATCTTTTATTATTTTGTCCATTTTGTGAAAGTCTTTGCTTTGCCTGGTGCTTCTATGTTACCTTTTAGACGAGAAGAGAGTACTTTAATAGGTCAGTTTATTGCCCAGGTAGTTTGGGCTATTTTCTCCAATCTGCAGGAAAAGAAACTGTTTTTCAATATTGTTTTTCAATAATGGAATTACTTTGTGTTTCTCGGTGGGCGAACGGCTAACAAAGAACTTTGACACCCAATTTGTCACTTATAACAAAACACGTGAAGAGTCACTGCAGACGAACACCTAGCAGATCAATTTCGCAAGTCCCAATCCCACCTTCCCGTGATACTTCTTCGGAAGGAGCTATCGGGAGGCAGTCGAGTGGTGTGTTCTCAGTTTTAAGTCGGCTGGGCTGAGGGTTAGCAGACCGCTCCCATGAAAACACCAATGTTACAAATCAGTAAACAATGCCCGGAACCGGATAGACAACGTGACAACGACCTTTGGTTATCGAACAAGGGCACGAATTGGGACATTGAATGTGGGAACACTGGTTGCTGAGGGACAGCTGGATGAACTCCTCAAAGACATGAATCGATATAAAATCAGTATCATGGAACTCAGCGAAACCAGATGGTACGATGCAGGGAACATATCTGCCCAAGCGGTTAGTCATTCTTATATTCTGGCAAAAATGAATCCAAAAGCCGTAGGGGTGGCGGCGTTGGTGTAATACTTACCAAACAAGCCAGGTCCAGCCTCATTTGCTTTTCACCAGTTTCTGAGAGGATTATTACCATGCGCCTGCGTACCAGACAAGAAGTACTACGGTAGTCCAATTCTACGCTTCAACTGAAGATGACATCAAAGGCGAGTTCTATATGCGACTTAATGAGGTTTTTCGCTCTATTCCAATGGGAGACATCATTGTATTAATGAGTGACTTAAACGCACAGATTGGCCGTGACAACACCGGCCTTGAACAGACAATTGAAAATCAAGGCCTAAGCCAAGTTACTAATATCTAACATTGGTAGGCTTTTTGTTGCCTTCTGACCTTCATGGAATTTACTTTTGTTATAAGTAGTGGGGGTCAAATGGTAGCAACGGCCTCAGGGACCTTTGATGGTGCCGAGAGATAAATCCTGGGTAACGCCACCTGCGATCTAAAGTCTTTACGATCTAAGATTTTCCGATATGCTACCGAATCCTACCTCAACTTTCACGAAGATGTAGATTTTACATCGGGTGTCCCCTGGATGCTCTTGTCTACACAAGAGTAACAGACTGAGGAGGGTGAAAGGCGAGTGTTTCGCGCCTCAAAACGAAGCAAATACCGGACTGGTCCTCCAGGTTGGGGGTTGGGCGGCAGGCTGACAACCTTCCACCGTAAAAACCTACCCGTCACGAATCCTCAAGGCAGGCCTCGGACAGGACGGACTCAACGGCAACGACTCAGGCAACGGAATATGGAATACGATCTTGGAACATGGAACGTCAGGACGCTCAACAGAACGGGCGCTCTGCGTTCGCTTTTATTAGTACTAAAAAAAATATAGCATAAGGATCACAGCCCTTCAGGAAACAAAATGGACCCACAGTGGTATAATGGATCTAAAACCCCACACGGTACTCTCAATGCACTCAAGATTTGTACACAGGAAAACGAAACTCTCACTCTACAAAACAGTAATACGACCAGTACTGTGTTATGGTAGCGAGACTCGGACTATGACCCAGGACATAGAAGAACGAGTCAACAGGTTTGAGAGGAAAATTCTCAGATGCATAATAGGCCCAACCAGAGAGGATGGAATATGGCGAAGAAGATACAACAACGAGTTGTATGAAATTTTTGACGACCCACAACTCTCAACTTTCATAAAAATCAACAGAAAACAGCAGACTGACTCAACAAACAGACTGAGACTAGCCGGCCACGTAATCAGAATGGAGGACAATCGTATCCCAAAACGGCTTATGGCATCAGAAATTTCGGGAAGTAGGCCAGTAGGTAGACCCAGGAGGAGATGGATAGACTCTGTGACGGCTGACGCAGAGTCAATGCTCAACATCCAGAACTGGAGACATGCTGCAAGGGACCGTCAAATTTGGAGAAATGCCCTAGAGGAGGCCAAGGCTCGATTTGGGCTGTAGCGCCATTGGATGGATGGATAAGTAGATACACAAGGAGACCTGGGTATCGCCCGATGGTAGAACGAGACGGAGAACTATTCTAGATGATGTCATTAGCTTTAGAGGAGCAGACACTGGAAGTGAACACCATTTGGTAGTAGTAGCTATTCGCCTCAAAATCGCCGCAATTAGAAACGTCCAACGCGATGCCATAGACCGTAGAAGGTTTAACGTACACCTCCTGCGGGACAGCATTATAAGGCGAGAATTTGCTGGGAAACTACAACAAACCTTAAGTTTGCAAAGAGATTCTGACGAAAGTAACATTTAAGGGCTGTGGAGTGTGCAAAGGGCGCTGTTATAACAGCAGCAGAAACAAACATTGGTTATGTTCAAAGAAACCAGCAGCACTGGATCTCGAGCACCGCCTGGCAAACTAGAGAACGCAGAAGGGCCCTAAAAAAGAACGTGATCTCTACAAGCGACCCGGCCAAACTTCATCAGCTTGAACAGGAATACTACACCGGGAGCTCGCAGAAAAGGCGAAAAACGCGGCAAACATAGGCAGCAGTAAGGTGCTGTACTAAATCCCTAAAGAGCTCTCGGGAAAGCACTCTACTAAAAAGCATGCCGTAAAAAGTGCGGATGGAAGGCTGCTGTGCAGCGACGATCAGCAACTGCTGAAGTGGAGACATAACTTCTTCGCCGCCCTGAATGGTTCATTTGCACCCGAACCTCAGGAAAACAGAAACAATGCATAGCCAATAAGAATCACCACTCGTGTCCCATCCAAGCCAGAAATAATAACCGCAATTCATGCAATGGCCGATGGTAAAGCAGCGAGAAAAGATGTCATCCCGCCAGAATTGTTGAAAGTCGACTCAAGCCTCGTAGCAGATAATGTATAAGTATATTGGGACACCGGTCTGCCTCAATGGACGTACTGTATTACTCAAAGGAATATTAACCGAAGAAACAACAATAAAATAGAAAATCACAAGCTACCAAGGTAAGAGGCCTGCCTTAGTACTACCAGTCTGTTATGTCGTTCAGGTAAAAGTGCAACATGTAGTATTAAACTTAGATTGAAATATAGAGGAGTAAAGGAATTAGTAGAGGGGGTCTGGGAGGTGCTTGAGAAGATGTCGAGGAACCTTACGAGTGAGCTTTAAGAGGTTGTACTAGTTTGAAAATACTGACTACAAAACATTATATGTCAGTCGATTTGTTTTATTTATAAATGAACTTTTAGACCGTATTTCACGCGAAACTATTTGTGTTTTTTGGACAAAGTACGTGAACACCTCATGCTCAGAAGATTAAATGGCAGAAGTCAAGCAGCGCTAGATGCGTTTAGTACTTAGATGGGAGACCGTTCGGGAACACTGTTTTCTATCGCCACCCTTGTTTAAAGGAACGAAAAAGGATCCGCAAAAAATGATGGGTACCACATACAACTACGAGGCTGTGCATAATAGATAAATTTAGATAAAATATAAAATATGGCAATTTGGACATTGCTTGGTATATTCGTAATCATTTGACTTACACGGTGTTTATTTATAAAGAATTATATAAAAAATTTCCAACCAAGCACGAGATTTGTCTTCAAAACTATCCCAATTTCGAAGGCTCTAAAATTATGGGCAGTTGTGCTTGTACTCGAATAGAGAGACTGAAAAATTTAAAACCATTTCAGTTTAGTTTATAAGTACATGATTCATAACAACATAATAAAATAAAATAAACTAACTGCAAATCCAATGGTTTGATATGTGTTTAAAAATAAAATACTACTCTAGTGTTTCTCGCTAAACTGTAAAGTGCAGCTAGTTACAATTTTGGTGTGGATTTTAGCGGAATGCTATCAAATATGAATTCTTTTAAGTGCTTTTATGAATATTTTCCACCTCCATCTAAATAAAAGATAAGTGTCCCAAATGTCCCAAAGTGATTATATTACGTGATTAATATAATATTAAGTGATTATATTACAAACTTAGGGGGTTCAAGGGTTCAAAGTATCAAACGTGCACCTTATATTTTCGCGGTGACCCCTGATTTTGCCAACAAAGCAATTGCCTGTTTCTCGGAAGTGGAGCAGTGCAGAGCTGGATGCACTATCTATGGAGTAAAATATGGCCATGGTCTATTCCTCTAAGTTAGGGGTTGGGCAAGAGGCTACCAAACTCTTCTTGCTCGTAGAGGCGAAGTATCGTGTTGTGCTGTACTACCATTAGATGATAGATAGCAAACCATTATTAAATCCTAGAAAATATTTTCATCCCACTTAAACAAAGACCTCCAACAATACCATCTGCATGTCACGATGAGTCCTCGTCCCATAGAAAATTTCTCCCTTATTAACTTTACCCTTCGTAAATTTAAATTACGATAAAACTACTTGAGAGGAAACTGTTTAGCGTTGAAACCTGTTTAGACTAATTTAACGAATAAAAGGAAAGAACTGTTGCAGCAGCAGCAGCAGCAGCAGTAGCAGCAGGCAGGCAGGCGTGGGCAAAACTTCTCAACGAAGCGTTGGACCGAGGAGTAATAAAATTGCAGTCGTTCCATAGAAAAGAGAACAACGAGAAATAATTGGACTGGAAACTGGAAAGACTCGAGCAACTTTTTCCATGACTAAGAAAATTAACTTTCCTCAATTTTTCCTCAGTGTTCTTTTTGCGCTAAATTTAATATTCCATTACAGGATGAAAACAGACGAGAGCAGGCAAGAGTGGATTGGGGCCAGGGAGTTGAAGTGGAGTATAAAACTGCAAGAACTTTACCGCATTCA
The DNA here is from genome assembly GCA_949987705.1 of Thereva unica. Lineage (NCBI taxonomy): Eukaryota > Metazoa > Arthropoda > Insecta > Diptera > Therevidae > Thereva > Thereva unica. The sequence continues at coordinate 88,680,549 of OX465285.1, forward strand.
ATGATATAGAATGAAAGAGAAGGGACTAGACTCTAAGAAGCCTTTAGTAAATGGAGTTTCGGACCAGTAGCGTCGTGCATACAATCTGGAGTCGTGGATAGAGAGTTTCTGGCCGTTTGGGATTGGAAACTTGTTTTAAACCACTACTGCTGCTAGGGTAGCAAAAAGCGAATAGCGTAGAGTTATGCTTACAGTATTGTTACCATACTCCCCACTAGCGTGAAGCTCATCAAAATTTCATTTAATAGCCCAATCAAAGTTTCTCAGCATCTTTCTGATTGATAAAGACGCTACTCGAGGTGAATTATTTTTACTGTTTCTGTTGGGTGCTGGAAAGTTTTTCGGTTTTCTAAGAAAGTTTCTTTTGCTCCACCTATACCTAAGAAAAGAGGGCTGAATTTTTTATTTACTTCAAAAAGTCTTTTACATCAGTGCGGGGTTGGTAGAGAAAAGGCTGTTGTTGAATGTTTGCAACCGCTGGGAGTAAATACACAACTCTAAAAATTCAGTTGTTTTCATTGTTTTTTGTACTCCCGAAGCTAATTTTGTTAAAGGGTTGGGACAACAAACTCCGATTGTAGCGCCATTACGACAAAACATTTCATTGAATGCCATGGGGGTCACCGGTGACCGGCGAAGCCAAAATTACTAGAAACACATAATTCTGTAAAAAATGTACTCCCTAAGAATAAAATAAGTCCCCGAGTAAATTTAAATGATGGTCTTACAACGGCATAATGGAAAATTATCCGACAACTTTGAGGTGAGGTCAGAAATAAGACAAGGATGCCTACTTTCGCCTTTACTATTTCTTATCGTAATAAATGACATCCTTGTCGGCGCTCTAGATAGTAGAACAGGCGGCATACAATGGGGTTTGCTAGACCGCCTTATGGATCTGGACTCCGCGGATGATATGTATCTGTTTGCTGGTCCACAGACACCAGGACATCAAAACCATGTTAAACAATTTGGCAGCAGAAAGTTGTCCAGCAGGCTTAAGGCTGAATCCGAATAAAACCAAAGAAATGCGGATAAATTCAAGCACCCTCGAACGAACTGCGCTGAATAATCGTGACATGGAACTTGTAGATAAATTCTGCTACCTACCAAAAATGGCGGGGCAGAAGAAGACGTCAGTTTCAGAATAAATAAAGCACGAAGCCCATATGCATGACTATTCCGCATATGGAGATCAACACTGATCCCAACTAACACCAAACCACGGCTGTTCAACTCCAACGTTAAGGCAGTTCTTTTGTACGGTTGCGAAACATGGAAAGTCACCCAATTTAACACAGGGCGCCTACAAGTTTTCATCAACAGATGCCTACGTCGTATCCCTAAAAACCGCTGGCAAGCTAGAATTTCGAATGAAGAACTATGGTGCCGTACCGGCCAATCCGGCCGGATAAACGACCAAATCAGGCGAAGGAAATGGAATTGGGTTGGCCACACCTTGCGACGCGGAAACGGAAATCTAGCCAACCGAAAATCTGGTATTGACTGGAATTCGCAAGGATTCCGTCGAGTCGGAAGACCTAGAAAAATGTGGAGGAGAACCCTACAAGCAGAAACCGAAACAACTGGGAGCTGAGAGCTGTCGCGCAAAACAGAGTCCGCTGGAGGGCAACTGTTTCCGCCCTATGTCCCATGAAGGATTAAAGGAGCGTAAAGGAAGAAGAAAGATAGAAGCACGCGAACAGGTAGCCGTTAAAATGTAAAAAAGTGATCTGTTGAGCTGTAAACTTTTGGTTATGTGGTTAGGGCCCCTATAAGCCTAGCCCGACCGCCACGGCAATATAGATCCGGTGTAGACTGCCCTATAAGACCCATGCAAAGAATCTAACGGCTTGGGTCATTCCCACTTCGTCATAAAGAATACCCCATTAAGTCCACCTGAAGAAAAATCATTGCTCCTTGATTCCGAATAGAAAAGGGAGGCCGAAAAATTTGAGAATTTCTCCGTGGATATGTGTGTAATAACTGTGTCGGCGTCAAAAACGGTCTCCCAACTGAGTACTAATTACTTCCAATGCTGCTTAACCTTTCTAAGTTCAGTTCATGTTCAGTTCGTGGTTGAAATTGTTGTTTCTTTTTCGCCAGAAGTCAGAAATGCAAAAGCCCACTGGAACGGCATTCCACTATCCCAGTTGATTATTCTCTTTTGAACGAGCTTTTACGTTCAACTTCAGTTCGAGACCAGTTGGGTGAACTGAGGTTAGTTTATCCTCAGTTGAATATGTGAATTTTTTTTGCGAACTGAGGTTATTTTACTGAACTCTAAAATTGCCAATTTTCTCGAACTTCACAAATCGGTCAGAGCTCAGAGTATTACGGTATTTCTTTAAAGCTTTTCAAAAAGTTTTCGGAATACGTAAAGTCTCGATTACATTGAGCGAGTTTACAAGCTACTAGTCAGCGAATAAGCTAGTCCAGTATCATCTTTTTTTTTTATGTGACACACTAGAGACTTAGGGAAGGCCCCTTTGTACTGTCGACCATGTATTTATTTTTTGAAATGTCGAACAGTAGCTCTAGTCGGAAGATAGAGAGAGACGTGAAGGAAAGAACTGTCACAACCTTGCTGCGGTATTTTTTTTATTTCACCTACTCCCAACCATTTCGCGACTCTGACATCGGGGCATCGAGAACAACTCGCTGGAGTGTTATGCCTCCTGAAACGAGTTGAATCTCATCAACCAACCGATGACATGCGCTTGGTGGAGCGGGGAAGAGAACTAGTTCACTATCTAGCTAGCAAATTGTAAACAATCTGCCGAGAAAGTTGAGGACCGAGCTATTTTACTCGCTACTCTCTGCCGTGTGGGATTGTTAGCTAGTTGTTAGCTAAACTCGTCGGCTAGTAGCTTACTTCGTTGATTTTTTTTGAACGGTGTTCACGAGGAAACTCTTTCGGAATGCCCCTCATTTTCTACATGGGGATCTCATGGGAAACCTACAAGGAAATTCCTCTTTCGGCATGCCCCTACCGGTGACCTCAGTAAAATAAATGCGTCAAAGTTCAATTTTATGTCAGCACTCATACTGTGTGTGTTATAAATGTGACCATATAGTACTAAAAATGCACTTTCCTTAGTCCGCCTACTTCTGGGTGGGCTAAAGAACTATTATACCAAATTTCATTCAAATTGTTTGTAGGCAGCACAATTTTTCCATAAGTAAATTTTTGTTGTTTGACAGCTATTGGATCACATCCTTGTTGAGAAAGGTTCCACTATCAGTCAAACTTCTTATTAGATACAATTCAAACCGAAGACGGCCTTTCCAAAAACCATTCCCAAATTCAAGTTTGACCATCCAGAAACTTCTTCGATTCCCTAAAAATAATTATAAATCCCACACATACACACAGTTCATTAAGTATCCCATCTACATCACCTTTAATCCAAACCAAAAAAAAAATTGATTATATACCAAAAATGTATCTCCTTCATAGAGATCTCTACAATACCGGGAATTACGTAGATTGGATGACCTTCTTCCATTCATTCATTGATTGTTCATTCTGACATACGGAGAAAAGTAACATTCTGGAAACGTGACAGATTCCGGCTCCACCTGGATTTGGATATACAATTCGGTGATGGGCACCACACACATGTTGGGGCTGTCTCGCGTGTGACATCTCATGAAAATTAAATATCTGATTCGACCGCAAAAACCATGAGGCATGTTGCCAGAAGATTTCTCTTCTCGCACAGCTTGCATGAAAATTTACGCATGCAACGCGTAATCATGTCAGGATGGGGACGAACCCCCTGAGATAGTGGAGTCAGGAAGGTGGGGAGTCTACACTGGATAAAAGACATGACAAGCTGCAGGATAAAGTTTTAATCCAGTACGTATCTTTTGTCAATAAAATCATATGACACCGCAAAAAAATAATTTACTTGGACCAAAAATTACACTTTATTGTGTATGTCACCTAGAGAGTACGACCCTAATTTACATAAAAAACCATTCAAGGTAGCTCTCCTGTGAAAGTATATAAAATATTCTAAAGGAAAAAAAAAACCCGAAAAAAAATAAGAACGAAATACTTTTCGGTGGCGCGTCCCTAGTAAAGCTCACCACACCTTTCGCAATAAATCATCACGAATCCACCTAAGCCGGCAGCATAAAGAGACGAATGAAAAGTGAACAGCAACCAAAAATGTTCACGAACTTCCTGGGGGCTTAGAACAAAGCTCATGAAAAGCTGGACAGAGGATCCTTGTACAAAGGATACTCCTTGTTAAAACTACTTAAACACAAGTAATCATAATTAAGAATACTTCATTCTTCCAGGCCTTAATTCTTTCTAGCGAATTATAAATTTCGTGCTGAAAAGGAATATTCCGAAAGTCCTGAAAGCCTCGCCGAAAAAGGAGAAGAAAAACAAAACAAGTCTATAAAGTGTAAAGGAGCAAAAAGGAGATTCTCAAAAGGCTTTAGGAATTTTTTTTTTTTTGTTATTTTTTTGGCAGAGAAACATTATTTTTGGGACAATACTTTGGGACAAGGATATACGTATGTATGCATGCACGTGTATCTGTGATGTTTTCGTAATTTGCGGAAAAATTAAAATCATGTCGAAATTGCTGATTAAAAAAAGTTGATCAATCCCCATTTTGGACTTAAGCTGCACCCAATGTACTGACAATCCGTCATGTTATGTCATGTCACAATAATTGCTTGAAGGGAAATGATGAAAATTGATCTGGACGTGATACTCTCTGAGAGTCATCATCGGATGTTGCATATGAATTTTATTTTTGACTGTTTCCGGAAGTATTATGCTCGAAATCTGGCCTTATAGGTGGATGAAAAACTGTATATCATGGATTTGGTTGGGGGATGGAAGAGAATGTGTATTGTTGAAATCATTCGGCTGTTAAGTTTAAAGGATCAATGAAAATCATGGCCAAAAAATTTCAGTCTGGTGAGCTATTTATTGGTATTTATTTTAAATGTAAAAATTGTCATCAATTTGAGCTGTATTCGTATATAGAGAAAGTCCTATGCTAAAACAGAATGATTAAGTTCGCAAAAAAGTTTGCAATTTTTTGTACCGTATTTCGTCATAGGAATATACGAGTACATAACGTGATATGGACATTACCAGATCTTAACTAAATTGACCATGTCCTAGTTAAGATCAGCTATGGAACCAGGAAACTGGTTGTAAGGAGTTACTACTTTCTAAATAATGCGTTGGAAGCAGCCTGTCCGATTAAGAATTACAAGAGTATCCACCTCTTTGGTGGAACAGTAAACTTCTCAAACTAAGGTCTGAAAGTAGAAAGGTCATCAATAAAGCCAAAGGTCTAACTTGGTCTCGAACTGGGACAGATATTGCTGCAGCGAGCGAACGAGAACGACGCAGGTAGTCCATGCAGACGGTACATGGACCACAAGCAGTCAGGAGGCCTTGAAAGGCCTGCTCGATACCCTCTTTCGGGTCGTCCATTATTTACGTGATGCGTTTGGGAGGGGAGGAAGTCGAGCCAAATCTCACTCAATTTCACGTTAGGGAGAGGGGGTCTCGGAAAATATCACGTAATTTTTTTCCTCGAGAAACAGTGTAAAATTGCGAGAAAACTGGGTTAAGTAAAACACGATTCACTAGACTGCACTCAGGCCAGGTTGGCAGGCACGGCCCTATAAAGGCAACACATTCCTCAGTCTGACTAAGTGATGAAGATTTCAGGTATTAGCTCGACAGGCCGTAGCTTCCAGGTGACGGCAAGATTCTTCACCGCACAGGTGAAGACGGCAGTTTAGTATAGCATGTTGTTAATTCAAATGCAAACATGTTCATGGCCTCAACGAAAACTTCAAGGAGGCTCCAGACTCACGCCATATGGATGCTTTTCACGTGTTACTTTCCGTTCGAGTGGATTCGGCGTGAATTCTGGCTGTTGACTCACGGCTTAAGACCGAATAAAAATTGAGATCTTCAGGCACGAACAGACGATAAATGCCCACACACAAAGATTTTTATCAGTTTTCTTGGGCTGCAGGCCCCATCCAGTTGGCGGCCGGTGAGTGTGTGGTGATACTTGGGCTCAAGGCGGAAACTTTCAGGTCTGCTGTCTGTGTGTGAGTGTGTGTGGGCCTTGAGATATGGCTAAATCCTACACAAACATTTTTATGCGGTTATGCGAACGCCAGAATGTAGCATAGTAGCAAAATTTAGTATGGCCTGCGCCAAAACGATTAGGAAATTACGCACAGGCAGAGAAATGACAATTTCGCGCACATTAACTATTCTTGTATGGATAAAATACAAACGCCCACGCGAAATTCGAAATTAGTTTACGGGCAAGAATACCATGAGCTAAGGACTATCAAGATTTATAATACTTGTGCTCCGAACTTGGGTATTATGGTGATCTCGAGGGTGACTTGTTGCGACTTCGTCTCACGGATTCTGAGTAAAGTTTATAGTTGCCTTCGTAGGTTATGGTTATTTGGTAAACTCCTACCTCACCAGTCACGCCTAAGACTACCTCATTTTTTGTACTGCATCTCGAGCTATATTGCCGTGGATGCCGTTTGTAAGCCGTAGTCTGAATATGGCTGCTAATGACAGCATTAGATTACGACTGAAGAAGACGTGGTCTTAGGCTGTGTGCGAAACCGGCTAATTCCTTGCTAAACTTCCAGATTTTTTGGAAGCTTCCCAGTCTAATTCCAGTACTGTGCGAAACCACACCAGTAGCAACTCCTGCACAAATATTTCAAATATTAAGCAAGAGAAAGAAGAAGAATTAGCAAGCTCGAAAATTTACTAAATGAAAACGTACTAGAATTAGCAAGGAATACCCGGTTTCGCACACAGCCTTAGAGTCTGTTCCAAAAATAAAGATGAGGTATATCAAAAGCCGCATTTTTCGTGCGCAGTGAGAACAACATATTTCGACGGGGAATTTGAAAACACATAAGAGCATCCTAATGTGCGCAATGCTTATTTGTGTGTGATTTTCAGTCCCTCATATGCGCGAAGACCTTATCTCTTTTAGTACGGACTCTACAAAAATTATCAATAGCTGGTAAAAACAATTTTTGGAGATTCTCACATGGGGTCTTCATGGAGGGAGGGCTTGGGTCCCAAAAGCTTTATTAGGCAGGCCCTATTTAAATGCTAGTCCGGATGCCTTATAGGCTCATTTGCAAACTATGGAGAAACAAGAAGATGAAGAAAGAATGGCTTCTAAGTTCAGTTGTAGTAATCCACGAAAAAGCTGAACTGATGAACTGGAGAAACTACCAATCATTTTGTTGACCACAGTTTGTTTACAAAGGAGCATGCAGAACATGTTCAGATCTACTCAATCGATAAAACTGAGTTATGAAGCAAGTGTATACCAAACTTATTCATAGATTCCATGACTTATTCGAAAAATATTTCGTATTCTAATTGTGTTATTTTTAAAACTCCGGGAATTTAATGTAAAAAAAAACGTTGACTACTACACTATCCATATCCAAAAATAAACCTAAACATTTGAAAACTACCACCCGATTTAATGGTCAATGTTATCTGTCAACATTATTATTAATAATCAATAAATCCTCTATAAACAGCGAATAAGTGAAACTCTTAAGAACACTTTATCTCCACCGATCAATCAAAAGTCAGCTAAGCGTACCAAATTAAAACCACTTTGAACACTTTGCGCCACTTCACTCCAAGCCCGGGGCCAGATGATAGACAACAAATCTCATCATATTTGTACATAAGTAAAAAACAACATAAACAAACATAACAAAATGCACTTCGGCAAGAGATTCACTATACACTATATATGTGTTAAGTCATAAATCTCCCTGGAAAAACATTGGGCCGAGCCCCGTCCGTCTGCATGCTTTTCTAATTATAACACCCGACAAATTGGAAGATTTCACACCAGTTGGGAAATGGCTTTACGGGGCGGCGAATGTACCACAAAAAAAAAAATAAAATAGAGCAAAAGCAAAAGTGGTCCCAAAACGGAATCTTCCGGTATTCCAACCACTTAGTTGCCGCCGCCGCGATACTCTTTTGGCTTTCGTTATGAATATATTTTTTGATTAGGATGAAGAAGAAAAAAAAATGCATCTGATTAGGGTGCGTAGGCCAGATATGTGCCATATGTCAATGTTCCGAAATCTGATCGAGATCAATGGCAGTGAACGAGAGTCATCGACTTCTCGGGTCAGGCTTGAATGTCAGATGTGTTTCTGTGTTTTGGGGGATGCCAAGTCTATTCGAAAAAAAAGTTAAGAAATGAGCGAGACACATTGGACCCTTGAGTAATTTCAAGTGCTCTTGTGTTCATGATCTTGGAATGATGACAGATAGACAAGCTGACAAAATAATGTTCATGGTTCAATTCCCATTTTGAGGCTTTCTGCTCCTGTTTACTTGGGGATCACTTTAGGGATATTTTTTTTTTTGGGGGGGTTTAACTTGTTGAATTGTTTACGTACCTTGGCGATTGAAAGTTACTAAAAATATGATCGTGATCGTGTGGAAAATTGAGATTATATAATTATTTATGCTAGAATTGTGTGAATTTTTGGGCTTTGATCGTTTGTTAATAATAACAAAGACTGAATATCACCATCTTTCTTCTTTACACATGGCGCTGAAACTAAAATCTTTGTACTGATCAGATTTATTGAAAGTTCGAAATTAAGGACTGTACAGAATATTGGTGATCGTGACAAACGAACATATGAGCCGTTCAGTGCACACATCGATTAACTCCACTTTTTGAAAAACTTCATATTTAAGTGTCAAAGCACATGGTATACTCATAACTTCTTATATTTATAATAACTTTCGGAATAATAAAGATTAACACCATTAAAAGGCAAATTTTTTTTGACCATTGAATAATAAGGGAATATTAAAAAACTAGGTACATTATTTCGTCGCATTTCTCTACTTTTTGTTTTATGGAGTTAATCAATTTGTGCACTGAGCGGCTCATATATCGGATCTTTTTTAATAAAAGTTCTAATAGTACTACTTCAGCTCAACTCAACGCTGAGTTTGAAGATGTTCTCTGAGGTTTTTGATTTTAATTTCTACTTTCTACGATATTAAATCGAAAAAGTACCGCGGCTGCAACTTGCATCTACTATACTCTTATCAGCCTCATTCCTCAGATTTCTAGGACAGACTATCGAAAAGGCTAAGTAGTTGGCCTAAAGATTTGGCACTGAAATATGATGGTCAAGCTTGGTCGTTCCAAAAAACGAGACAATGCTCCTCGCTAATTTTGACATAGACAGTGAATATGAAGGGTTAACTCAGTTTCCGGCAACCAACAACTAGTGTCTTGACAACCTATCCTGAGATAGTGTCCTGACGACGCCTAAGGACTAATAATAAACTGCTTCGAGCTAACCATTGTAGGTGTGGGCCTTTCAAACATTTAATTAGAGTCTGAAGAGTTAGCATCCTTTGCACCAAACTAGTGAGTTCCCCAATAAACGTTTACGGAGCGATAGCAGCAGTGATAGATCTTTATTCCTTCCTGTGGATAATCATGTACAACATCATGACGCTCCTTTGAAGCGACCGCTATCATGTTTATTGTTTCCGCGGTAGTATGCTTAACTACGGGGTGTAAAAGTAGACAAAGTATATATTACCTAATATGGAGGCCCCTGGCCAAACCGACTTCTACTTTTCAAGAATTTGTTATTTTGGTCCTACTCTAAAGTTGTAAACATACTCCAGGGTATACTCGTATATTATTCGGATGACTTTTAAGCGGCCCACTCACTCTCAGTTTTAACTGCGCAGTTGAACTGTGTAAAAAAACTGTACGATAAACTGAACTGAAAGTATGTGGGTTCGTCAACTCGTTGTTCGGTTTTTTTGCTGTCTCGTCAGTTTTGTTTATTTGAATAAATCTTTTCAATAGTGGCAAATGGACGGAACTGAGAGAAATGAACGATAAACTGTCTGATCTGCGCAATTTATCGGAGTAAAAGAGGGTCTGACAGTACGTTTTTGGACCAAAAAGGTCTACTAGTGACCTCGTTGTGCCTTTAACCGTGCATCTCAATCAACGCGCATGACGTGTCATTTTGGTGAGCCTGCTTTGGTCGTTTCAAATATCTTAAAGACTTTCGACAGGATATGGCAATTTATTATTCTTACTAAACTCCAAGAAATTGGAATCTTAAGTTTTAAGGTTGTATTGGTGTCGAATGACCTACTCTCAATAACTTTTAACCCAGTTCGCAGCTTCTCTGATGACGGTAATCTGCGTTACTCTTATGCCTTTGACAATGCTAGACCAGCACGTGTTTTGATCTTCAATTCAAACAATCGGGGTATCGAATTCATTCTTGATTGAGAATGTCGAATTTAAGGCTCCGAAAACGAAGCACTGTTCATTTCTAATAAAACCTGCACTGACCTAACCATTGACATATTTCTTAACATTCTCTCTCCTTAGGGAGGATAAGTCGCCAAGTGATTGTTTAGTTTCAGCGTTTGTTGATACCACGTAAGTAATAAGTACAGGGTGCGCCATCTAAACCTTCGGTATTTCAATATTGAATAACTCTAATATTTTGTAGCCCATTTCGACAAATGTTCACGATTTTGAAACGTCATTCAGTACCATTTTTGCTATGAGCCAATACACATCGAAAGAAGGTGCTCAATTTGTACCGCTTTACATTAAAAATAAAAAAAGTTCTAGCAGCGCAAGCCGCAAGTTCTCGACACATGTTTTGTCGAAAAATAGTGATTTGGAGTAGCCAACTCATTCTTCGGATTTAACGGCACTAGGCTTTTTCCTGTGGGGGTATCAAAAAAGAAAAGTTTATGCCGACTTATATGAAATAAATGGTAGGGAATATCCTAAATAAATCTTTCTTATTTGTCAAAATCGGCTAAAAAATGTCAGTGTTAATCAATATAGAAATACCTAAGGTCTAGATGGCGCACCATGATATGAAACCACGCGACTGGTGATTAAGATGCTATTTTCGATAAAAATGATTTAGCTTTAATTCTATTTTAAAAACCACATTGTAAAGAAGTAAAGAAAGGAATCCGTAATAATTCAGTCTACAAACATCTTTCTTACGAACCTTTGCGATAAAGACACAAGGTTTCAAAACGTTTTCATGATAAAAATAATTTTTTTTTTGTTTTGGGATGGGTCGATTCCCGCAAAATTGAGATAATATTAAATCAAAAAGGTTCTTTTCATTATATTTAACAATAAATTTTTATCGAATTGATTGTCTTATTTAAAGGAGTTAAGGAGAAATTTCAAATAAGGAAACGAATTCCAAGAGATTAAACAATTCCACATAGAAGCCGCTTAAAAAACAAAAAAGAAAGATAAAAAAAAACTCCATAGAAAGCTTAAAACGTTTCCCAAATTAGAAACATAAAAGAATTGACTCAAAATAAATTGTACATCATTTTTCTGGATTGTGAAGTAAATTGGTATAATCCATTTTATACACCTTTATACCATCAGAAGCCCCCCCCCCCCGAAATCGAGGTGTGTGGGGTGTGCCACAGAAAAAGGAAATACATATCTAAGAATTCATGAAAGTATAATATAAAAGCTTTTATAGCCATACATAATGTTACCAAAAACACATTATATTAGAATCCTTAAACCCTTTGACTTTAAAATTCTTTCATAACTACCTTTAGAACATTTTGCGCTTGATAAAATTTCCCTTTGAGTCAGCCACATAAAGGCACCAACAATCTCCCATCGTGCCCGAAAAGCAATTTATAAAATTTAAACCACCCCCCACCACCCGATCCGCCCCCTCGAGTTTTCGAAATGGAATTATAAAACAACCCCCCAACTGGGGAGTAGCTAAATGCGTTGTTAAAGGGTTCGTAATCATCCAAAATTCATCTACATTACCATGTCGATATACGATATTAATCTGTTAACTTGCGTATATACAATTCCACAATTTGACGTATTCAATTGACTTAGGGCTCATTTATAATTTCTAGGTTTGATGTTCCTCCGTAAGGAGCTTCGGGAGGGGGAGCAGGGTGGGAGGCGAAAATTCCCTAAACGCATTTCTCCAATAGCGGAAAGCAAACCGAGGGGTAAATGCGAGAAAATGGCGCCATTATAGGTGGGAAATAGAGGGAAAATGGATCACTTTTAGAACGAAACAAAACGATGCCATCAACGGCAAGAAGGGAAAACATTTGTCAGTATTACTTAAGGTGTTCCTGATTGACTGACACTAACAGTTCACATACGCCCTTTGGGACTTTGACAAATGGATTTTTGGGGCTGAAAGGCAGCTTAAAGCTTTGTTTTTTTCTGCTTCATCGTACTCACTTTTTGGGGTCTATTCTGTGCTAGCAGAAGACCGAGTTAAGATGGCCTTAGTTAAGAGTTGTTCTTTCGTTTTTTTTTTTTTTTTTTTGTTTTTGTTCTGCTACGAAAATTTTGTGCTTCTTGGAAGAAAACGCTGACAAAATTTTTCAACAACTAAATTTCGTTTTTTTTTTTTTGTTAGATTGTGACCTGTATATAGTGCAAAGTAAGGTATGTTGTGGTCCCCAATCTGCAGCAGGTGCTGGAAAGGACGTTAAATTTGAAAAAGTTTTCTAAAAGTAACTCAAAAGATGTTTTTTTTTAAAGAAGCATTTATATTGGATCTCAATGTCCTTTCAAAAACACTGCATTGATTAAAATTGCGATTTTTTTTATTTCTTCCTTTCTTTGCTACGCACGAACCAAAAGCGAAAGATATAGTTCCCGCCAAATAAGAAGGGAATTGAGCACGCATATTGAACATAAAATAGAGCCGAACATTTTGCGTTCTTAAGCAAACAAGGTGTCGTTGCTCAGTTGTCGGGACTTGAGACTCTCACTGCCCACTGAAAGAGCGATTTTGAGCGAAGCGAAGCAGTCGGAACACTCATGAAGAGAGAATACGAGAGAGAGAGAGAGAGAGGAATTTATACCAACAAAACTTAATCTATCGGTGGACTTGTTTAGACGGTTCGCTTCCACGAATGGTCCTAACGAACTTTGTAAACAAACTTGGGAAAGACTATTCGACAGTCAAGCTGTTTTTTTTATAAATTAATTCCTTGTCTGTAGCGTGAATAAAGGAGCGATTGCAATGCATAAGAGAGCATTTATTTGAATGGAACAAAGGCAATGACAACCCAAGTAAAAATAGAAAGTGGCCTTACAACGGGCGAACACGGGCCGCTTGGACTTTTTAGGGGCATATGAGGGCCGCGGAGTTTTTAACCATTTTTAATGCGAGCAAATGCGGCCTCACGACGGCCAAACTCGACTAAAAGATTTAAATGGGCAAATCTGAGTCGCACAAATGGGCATACGACGGCTAATTTGAGCAAAAAAAGGAATCTGAATTGTTGAATGTATTTTATGGGAGCTTGATCATTTTCGTTATGTAAAATTGTCCTATTATAAAATAAGGAACGAGGAAGAGGAACGAGCACGCCAGTCGTCGGTTTATTGTAAAAGAAGTTTGTGATGTTTTGCGTGTTGATAAAAATTTTGAAATGCTGGAACGATCATGGCTTAGGGCTATGTTTCCATCACGGACAGTGTTTGCCCGTTGTAAGGGCATTTTTATTTTAGCTGGAGAGTAGCACTTAGAGTTTTTCATGGCTATTACACTCCGATGGTGGCTCCAAATGTCAATGGTGGAGAAAATGGCGTCGTCCCCAATCAGTTTGAGAGCCCTCTATGTTCTATACCTATCCATACTAGGTCAGTTTTCGAACCCCCCTTAAATAAAGAAGTAGTATTCATAAAGAGTACGAATTTAGACTTTGTATATTACAGCCAAAGCCGAGGCTGCAAAAGGTATTTACACCTCTTTTTAAATCCCACCTACTTTGATGCTTGTTTGGCGATTTGAAATAAGGGATCATTCCATTATAGATCTTTTGTCAATGTCACGCCTAGAGTGCTAAGAGGTTGATCAGGTTGAGAAAATTGAAAGTACGTTATTTATAAATATTGCAAACAGATAACTATTACATAACAGAACCATTATTTTCAGCTAATTCTCTGGTGTACGTTTTGTGAACCCTGAAAGGTCTAATTGTAAGAATGAAAACGTCGTGGTATCAGGGTTGGTTTTTTTCCGGACCGGTTTTTAATTAAACTATTTTTCAAATGTCATGCTACTCTCTCTAAGCACGCTTGAGCTCTTCGTTCAGTTGATATGCTTTACATAAGCATTTTGAAAATTGTTGATTCTCTTTCAGATTGAATTTAAGGTAGGACCACCAGAGTTTCAACCTCTTGAAGCTCAGATTACTGCCTTGTAGCTACTGGGACGACTTGTTTGCAGTGTTTAGTGCGAATTTTGTTTTTTTGTTTTCTTTGCAAAAAGGCAAAACCGGGGTAAGTCGTTCGGGGCACCCATCCTGGTCTGTACACGGCTTATTATTATTATTATAATAATAAGAATAATAATAAGCCGTGTACAGACCCTAGGATGTTCGGGTGCCCCGAACGACTTACCCCGGTTTTGCCTTTTTGCAAAGAAAACAAAAAAAAAACAAAAGTCTGTACACGGCTGCACTAACCCGAATTTGATTCTTTAACCTTATTGTGTAAACTCCAGTCGGTCGCAGTTGAAAATTGAATACTCTCCGCCGTGAAAAAATCGCACGGGCTACTGGTAAGAGGTCTATCTTCTTAGTCCAGTTGGTTAGGTATTTAAAAAAAACGTAAAGTATCTGAATTTCCATGATCTTAAAAGGAGATGCATTCAACAAAAAGCATAAACCTTCCAAAGATTGGTTCTGCCGCATTTTACTTCCAAATGGCATTTAGATGCATTAGGTGTAGAGGTTCCGCCAAAAGAGTTGATGCCGAGAAAGTCGCGTTTTCCATGCGCAGTAGAATCCCCGCATGACGTTCCCGTCCCATAGCCTAGTCGCAACAAATTTCGAAGGGGAAATTTGAAAATATATAAGCGCATTTCTTATCAACATGTTCGCAATTTTTATTTGTGTGCAGCTTTAATTTCCCCAGCTGCGCGCTCCGGCATCAACTCTTTTGGCGGAACCTCTAACAGTAATCACAACCAAACAGGAGCCCAACTAACAAAACAGTAAGCTCCAAAGCTGCTCTCAAGGACATCTGGAAACAATGAGCTGAAAGCGGCTTTTTTGTCCGTATAAGAGCAAATCGCCCAGTATCAGCAACTACTAAATAAGCAAGCAACTCGTTTACATCTCCCAGATAGGAAGCGCTAAACATCACTTGTGTCACGGTGCTGAGTTGCCCGCAATCTTATTTTTTAAAGATAAGGTAAAATATTTTATTCCATGATCCTAAAATTTACACCTCACGTAATAATTTTGGAGAAACTGAAATTTTCCCGTGAAATACTCCAAAACTTTAAAAAAAATTGTTCCAGGAAATCCCCCTTCCATCCTAGTTTCCTTGATAAAAATTTTTTTATAAAATTTTTTCCTGCAAGGACCAAAACTTAAACAGATTTCTAAGTGAAGCCAATGTGTTGGTTTATGCCTCAAAGCCGTTTCTGGAATAGATTCGTCGCCTATGTGTACCCATGTGAGCGCGTTATTACATCCGTAAATATTTACAACACCAAATATTGAGGATGCAAACAAAACTGGCGAGGGCTTGTATAAACAAGGATAACCGCATATAACTACAAGGAGTTTTACATACACTACACAAGGGATACAGGGACTGTAACAAGAATTGCACAATCATACAAACCCCCATATATAAAGACGCACTTTGCCCTGATGATACAATAACATCCCCACCACCTTCACCCACACCCCATACCAAGTCTATTCCAGAAATTGGGCCTTCACCCCCAAATATATGCAATGCATGTGCAATAAGAATTTCAGGCTTATAAACAAGTCGAAGATCGTCCATTATAGGGCCCCATAAAGGGTGCTTAATTTACGGCATAATTGATGGCGGTTGTACAGAGCAACAACACATTCAAGGACCTTTTGTAATAAGTGAAGAGGAGTTTGCAGATGTATCAGTTGAGGTTGTTTCGATAATTTATTGGCTTCAGAGTGGTTACTATAGCTTTGGTCAGCAAAGCGAGAAGTTGGTGTTTACGTTTTGTGAAGTGCCCACCAGAGCTACTTCCTGTACGTGTATATAGTTGGTTCAGGGGGGCTAGTTTCAGGGCAATTGTCAGGTATGCTCAGTGGACTTAAATGTAAACTTTCAGCTTTCATCAGGACATAGGAGCATCGATTTTCCAAACCTTAATAAAGGAGGATGCGAGATACAATAAACGGCTTTACCAGCAGAGCGCACTCAGCAGGAATGAATAATCGAATGGGATTCATTCCCTTTATTTATTTAGTTTCTGTTTATTTTGACTTTAATGATAGCGAATAAACTTTGCTTTGTGTGTAATAAAATAGCAAGAGTTATTTGTATTTATTTCGACTGGACAAGGAATTTGGGACAAGTATTTTTTCGTATAAAGGTGTTTTAATTTAGGGCGGTTTTTTTAGGTGGAAAAACAAATTTGGAAAATTAAAAAAATAAAAAACCATCAGGAAACGTTCTTTCCAATTTTTTTACTTAGGAAGATACACCATTTTTACAACAATTTTACAAGTGCCAGATTTAGGAATGACTACATTTAATATTAATTTCAAAGTAAATTTAAATATAATAAGCACCCGTCCACCCTCCCAAAAGCACTTCTTACGAAATGACGTCATAAAAGCTCTTCTATCTGAGCTACGTGACGTGACGTCATAAAAGCTCACAAAAGCTCTTCTTTTCTTCGTCATAAAAGCTCACAAAAGCTCTTCTTTCTGAATTACGTGACTTGACGTCATAAAAGCTCACAAAAGCTATTCTCTCTGAGTGACGTCATAAAAGCTCACAAAAGCTCACAAAAACCCAGATTTCGAAATTCTTACAATAGTCACAACTAGATAGCGCAGTTAATAAGGCACCTAGCATTTTTGTGGTAATTGCGAGTATGCTTCCAAATGTTTACGGTAATGCGGTTTTTACTTTGTTTGGTGATTTAATCTTAACGAAAGTAAGGAATGTGTTATCAGGGCTAGTCGATTTATTGATGTGAAGCTTTTGAGACCCTTCTATATTTCACGATATCGGGTCGTATACTCATCCACGAAAGTGGCATAGGAGTTACGGGTAAAAAAGAGGTCGAGGACTGAAGTCTTGTAAATAAAACGAGGGGTTGTGAGGAAAGAGATTTTTTCTTGATATGAGTTACTCTAGGAGTTAATCTGTCATCAATTATGATTTCATCAAGTGACTTTCACTTACAAAAAGTTCAATTCTCACGATGAAGTAACTCATTCAACATTTTTGTACACTTTGTAAGGGGCTTCTTTTGGTTAAAGCCGTTAATCTATTTCCCATTAATCGATCTATTAATTAACAGATTTTGTAGAATGAGGAAGGGACAAACACATTCATTTTTCATTGTGCCTGATCGTTTGCTATTATTTACATTAATTGCCTACACTACTTGTGAATGAATAACATAAAAAAATCAGTTATCTACCACCAAAACCATGTCTCTACACCTCTGATAACACCTGTGTCTTTACACCAATAATTTTCGTATTCCAGTCGATTGACCTACACTAAAATTTCATTACCCATACGTGAATAGTAAAAGGTGTTGCAGATAAAGGTCCTAAATTGCGCGATTGGGACTATTGACCCGCACGAAGCCGGCAGCCATCTCGCACCACCAGAAAGGAATCCATATACACCCGAAACCAAGGAGCTGGCCGAACCGCCAAACAGGCCAATGTCCACGATTGAAAGTTCAATCACGAAATTAGCCAGAAAATTCGTTTCATCAATAAACGATATACGGCAACGGGACGAACGTCGGACGTGTATACGTATGGCGGGCCTGGCACGGGCGTAACACGTGCCAAATCAGAATTTATATCCTGATTAGGCTCCCGGCATATCCTGCGATACCAAGTGGCCATTGCCATTCTTGGTATCCTTTTATCGATTTTGAAGGATATAAATGACTCGCTCTCTCTCTCCGGCTGGTTCTCCGTTAAGGTCGCATCAACTTCTGATGCAATCGAATCGATTAAGCTGCTACATCGCATCTCCGGCATATCCTGCAAGTGATAAATTTTATCTCTGATCCTGACTGCAATTTATGATGGCGTTTTACCGTTCCAACTTTAAATTTCCATGAGCATTAGTGCATCCATGAAGGGAGGGGTGCGATGTAAGGAGGAGTTTCACATTTTTAGTGGGGGGTGGGAGGCGGAGTGTGTTCTAGTTTATTGGTGGTGAATATTTTTTACATTAATTTTAACGTTGGCGATCGAGAGGTGATCACGTAAGGTCTAGTCCGGCCATGAATTTTAGAGGGACTGGTTCTGGCTGAATAAAGTTAGATTTCAGCTTAGGCCAATCACGGGCTTTTATTAATGGACGAAGGAGGTAAATTTTAAATGCACTTTTAGATATTTTATGAGCTTAAATTGGCTTAGTCATGCCTTAAGGCACAGTAAAAGTAATCAGTGAAGGAGCTGGATTGAAATTGTTTATTTTAAGAGAAAACATACTTTATGACTCAAGGGTGAACATGACTTCTGTTGAAATATTTCATTCTGCCAAGAAGCTTCTGCCGATCGGTTCTGAAGGTCCCAAAGCCCTCAATTAAAAGGCACACGAATGTGTCAAAAATTAAAACACAAATTTTTATAACGGGACTACAAATACATAGCCTGAAATAAGTGAGTTCCAATAACCAGCAGAAAAAGTTTGTGCCGCCGACAGTACCAGACTATTAGGTAAACAAGGAGACGTATTGTTTACTAGGTGACCTAAGCAGAACTTTGGTACTCTGGTATTGTTTCAGCTTCTGGTGGATGGCCTTCGGCGTTACATCCACCTTTCTCCACACATTCACCGACACATAATATTATCCAGGATGCCCTTCGATATTAGTCGACCTGGACCGTTGTTTCCATCGCAGATCAGGAAACATTAATTTTTGTATTTTATTTTTCATTTCTAATCTTTTTAATTTCTGTTTCCTTTTTTTACTATAACTCTATTTTCCCCACTCTTTCTCACATGGAGGGTTACCATTCCTGGCATTTCCTGCGACGGTGTCTGAGCCCTCAGCTCTCCGAGAGGATCAACTTACAAAGAGTGTTCTGACATCAATCCGTGCCATGTTCTAAGGTTGACGAAGGGTATATCTGAGGTGATTGTGCCAATAAACTTCCTCTCGGGTAACGTCTTACATTTTCAAGCGTTATCCGACGATATCCAATCCGTGAATGTCCGGCTCTACTAGTTATCAAACACACTGTCTCTCTTCCAAGCGAGCTCGAGCTTCCTAGTGACAAGATTCCACGAACTTTCACCTCGACTTTCTACGGCCTTGGTTTTCGTCGACGATTTTCACTCAGCGTTTCTAAACCCTTGTACTGCTTTTTCCACCTCAAAAGAACCTCCGGCCTCCCTCTCCCCCATCTTAAATGACATCAAAAGGTGTACGATGGGTGTCAAGACTGAAGTCGAGTCACTTTCACTCACAGTTAGTCAAAATTTTACAGCCTTGAAATCAATGTCTGAAAAATTTAATTCTTTCGATGGCAATTATTCTCGCAGGTTGTGGTAGAGCAAAATGAGCCTTCAGCCTCCACCCTGGCTGCTGCTTTTGCCATTGGAAATGTCGTGGGACGACTAAAATAACTGAGGAGGGCTTTTCAGACGAAGCTGCCTCAAGGCTGGCTTCTGATCACGCGAAAACTTGTGGAAAGCATCAAAAACGCAGATGCCATCGTAAAGTCACCAACTCCTATACTACCCTCCGGCCCCCTCCCCCCGTCTCCGCTCTTTCAACTCCAATGGGCTCTAACCCTATCCCAGAGCCGGATATGGCATCAACCAGCTCTGTTAGTATCGATGGACTCTCGGTAACAGG
This sequence comes from Thereva unica, assembly GCA_949987705.1. Lineage (NCBI taxonomy): Eukaryota > Metazoa > Arthropoda > Insecta > Diptera > Therevidae > Thereva > Thereva unica. Next base: position 88,700,523 of record OX465285.1, read on the forward strand.
GGATACTGGGTCTTCGGTAACCTACGCCAACTTAGTAACGGTTCCCAATTCGCAAAGTATTTTCCTTTTGCGTTTCTCCCCAGAAACTACGTCCGAGGTAATTAAAGAATACTGAAGAGGAAAAGCAGTTAATCCCTAGACCGCTTAACATCTACCGACATCGTCAAGAATGGAAACGAATAGTGAATGGAGTTCGAGACCCAGCGGCACCGACAGCAACATATCCGTTACCAGGAAGTCTCGCTCGGATCGCCAGCTAACGGACCAAAGAAGAAAGAATCATAGTTTATACTACCAGGTGTAGGTTGGTGTTATGTCGTCGAAGTCTAGTAGTAAGCTAAGTTTGAAGGATAAAGAGAATAGGATAGATCAGAGGACGTCTGGGAGGAGTTGGAACAGATTGCGAGGAGCCTTACTTTCGAGCTTTGGGTGTTATATGAGTTCAGGAAAACTAATTGTGGGAGATTGTTCCACCGCCAAATTGTTCTAATTATAAACGAACTTCTAGACGTTGATGGGCGCAAAAAGGTGTGAATCGAGCGGGAAAAACAAGACCGTGCAGACAGAAGGGCCAACATTTCAGTGAAACGGGCACTAATGGTAATACAGCAATATAACTTTGACAAGGCTGCTACATTCCCGCGGTGGCTTAGTCAATGGAGATGGAAAAGCGATGATTTGGAAGGCGCGGTTTTGCACTTTTTCGAGCTATACTACAACGGGTTTTGTGAAGCCAGCAAAAATAAATTAGTTGTACTTGTACTCGAGGCGGGGCCCAATATAGGACTTGTAGATTATAAGTCCTGGTTGCTGGTGGAAGAAGAATTTTGATAAGGTTAGCAGTTAGATTTACTTCGTCCAGAGACAGAAGGAAGATGTTGTGAAAAACTGCGACGGCGCTCGGTTCCTGGTATATGGTACTTAACCGGGATTGATACTTAGTCTAAGCTATGAGACCAGCTGCAGCCAAATTAAACGCGGGGGTGCTAACGTGGTACACTTTATAGCCCCAGTTAACTCCTGAGTTCCATTTTTTCTTCTGGATGTTGTGATATAGAAGGCTCTCCCCGATACTATGAACACCCTCCAACGTTGGACGCTTGTTGGTAGGACGCATCGTGTGGCGGATCCTCGAACTATGTCCAGTGTCCAATGTCAAGCGTCCAACGTACGTATTACGACTCGTTCGTGTTGATTTCGGGGTTGACTCAATCGTTGGAAGCTAACATTCGATGAAACGTTCACCGCGATGTGTAGAGCCGGCTTAAACATAATACTAAAGTATTGACGGTAGATTGGCTAAGAAAAATTATGGGAGTATGTGTTTGTTTTTTTTTTTAACTTCCCAGCGGGAAATGTAATGGGTAGGTAAGCGAGGTGGTAATGTGATGGACCCATTACCTTTGTGATGAAATCATAGGTTACTTTAGCATAGGGATGTCCTAGGGCGGTAAGCACTTACAGTAGGCATTACAGACGAGGACTTATTTCAGAGGCGAAATGTATTAGGTGAATACATAGATTACAATGTAAGGCATGCAGAATAAATTACTGGCTACCCTTTTTAGCAATAAAAACAATGCTTTCCGAAAGTACCATTCCATTTTTGCTACATTTGGTAAGGATTTTTCTAACAAGACATCTTTTTGATTTTGTTCCTCATTGTTAGTGGTATAAATTAATATTATAAAATTGATGAGGACGGAATAAACTTAAGAAGAGAGGCTTCGACAAGCCAAAGACAAATAACAATAGCACATCACATTTCCAACGAAAGTATTTCACAAGGCATTACCTAGTCGCTTACCTACTCATTACAACGTAAAGACCTCCATTTTCCTAAATTTCCAGTAGAATTTTTCGATTACCAGGTAGGCGCTTACACAAATCATTGAAGAATTCGTGGGTTACCAGGGTAACCCCTCGCTAGTTTCCCCGCTGGGTTGTTTAACTTGTTTATCTTTATACCGAAGTCATCACTACCAAAAGCTATTATTTTTGCTAATGTTTGTACATATAAGTTTTTGCTGGTGAAATAAATGAAAAGCACTTGCGGCTATCGTCTCCCATCTAGTACTCTTCATATTTATAACACATTTCTAAAAAAACAAAAATAACATTTAAAACTTTCCTAAAATGTCCATTAAAATTTAATTTTCAATCATTGTTCTTCCTTCTCCCCCTCTCTCTGTTTATATCCTTTATATTATTCAGAATATTTTTCCAACTGGCTAGCCATGGGGGGATGTTCTCTATGGGGGTGATGGTCTATTTGCATTTAGGACTGAGCTCATAAATCAACCCTTTTGGTGTGATTTATTGTTATTGCCAACCGATCTGAAAATAACATTCGAGAGCAATTATTGAATACACAAAGTGAATAATGGGTTTAAATGTCATGAGACTATGCTAAGTATTCCACGGAGATCAAGACGGAATTCGTATTCAATGTAGGAGATCATAGAATCGGAAGTCAACATTTACACAATTCAACAAAACCTTCCTTCCTGAGGGCCAAGCAGCACCAGCACCAGCAGCACCAGCATCGATTCTGTCCACATTTATCCGAGAGTTGAGAAATCTTCCCCTTAAAGTTGAGGAGGCACATCCCTCCGTGAACCCTTTAAAGGGAGACGAGAACCGCCTTTCAGCTTGAAAATGTTGAATTGAAAAACGATTTTCCTATGCCTTTGTGGCATAGTTCATTTGACTGCTTTTCATTTCAGAGCAGTTTTTCCCTCCCTCTCCCTCTGCCCTTCTATTTTGTTTATTATTTTCCTGTTTTCATTTTTTTTTTGCATTCGGGTTTTTCGTTTAGCAGATTTCCCATCCTGAGGCAATTTGTTTTCATATTTGAATGTTGTTCAACTGTGGGCAAACGGATTGTGCATGAGAGATTTGCTCCCATTTATGAGTTGTGGATTCTATGTATGACATCATATACATACCCAAGAATGAATGAAATATGCTGCTCCGACTTTGAATAAAATTGTACACTTCAGCCAGTAAAGCCCAGTAATTGTACACAAATGCTGAATGGCCCGAGTTTAAGGTTAAAACATGTGTAGTCTGTCGAGACCCTTAACTATTTTCAGTAGTATGTGCTCCAAGAGGAATATGCTTGGCGGGGCTGGTATTACTGGCTGCCAATGCTATGAAGCCCTCTGACCTAGTTGGTAAAATGTGGAGCGAATGGTGGCGTTATAAATAGTAGAGCATTTGTCTGTTAAACAATTTCATCAATTCTGTCTGCTGTTATTGCAGTATATGGGTCTCATTTAAAGAGTAGTGCATGACTGCAAATTTAATTTCTGTTGATCAGGCTAAATGGGGAAAGTGGAGAGTGGGGCAAAATTAAAGCGATTTTTGATTGCTAAAATGGTTATACTCAATCATGGAATTGGTCAACAAATTTTGTAATATCTATGAAATTCGTCGAAGAGATGATTAAAGTTTTAATTTTGTAATACTAGAAGTGGATAAAATAGGCTACAAGATGTGGATAAATCAAGCGTCATTGCGGTTGTTTCGATTCGATACCCCTCGGTATTAGCCAATCAGGGACCCGATGTACATACTAGTATCATAAACCCTAGAGCAAAGACGTGCAGATGTTTTTCCACATTAACCAAAGCACTAGGTGGATAGTAGACCGTTTCATGAGTAAGGGGACCGAGTGGGCAGCTAGTTACCGTAGCATGTCACCGGGTCCGGAGGCGCCTGTAAGGCTAATTCGTGAGAGGGACTCAGTACATTAGCTTCCTGTGTCACCATTAAATCGAGCCGCCTACGCGGACCAGATTGATGGAGGAAGTGCTAGTAACCAGAAGCGAAACAGCTTGTTGTAGTATAAATTCATTACACTTACTTCAAACTGTAGTATTGTACTTACACTATCGAAACAATGCAGGCTTGGATTTTGATTGAAAAAAAAAATTAATTTTTTTAGCCCTAAGCGGTTGTGATTTTTGAAAAAAGTCTCCTTTAATTTTTTTAATTTAACAAAGAAAACGTCGCGGTACCAGGGCGGGTTTTTTCCAGAGCTTTTTTTGTTTTTCTCAAATACCTTCAATATGAATATTTTAGATTTGACTAACTTTAATTGGAATTGGAAAATGTTAATTGCTCTCTTATTAATCGGTGTAATGAATTAAACTAATTGTTGTAAAGAATATCTGAGTTTATGGTGGGAAAAGGGTTATGTGTGGGTTGTGCTGCATTTTAGGTATTTCTAGGGAGATGCACTGCCTGACCAGTCCTGCCAACATTTCTTTGTCAGCTACACTCACCTCCTCCTCCTGAGTCTACCGCGTCCGCTCCAAAAAAGGGGGCGCGAACATGCAGGTAAGTAGTGGTGCATGAGTGTACGATGGTACCTCTGAAGTCTCCAGCCAGCCTCTCTTAGCCAGCCTCTGTCTTGATGCCCGGAGTACTACTTAGCGAAATGTTTTTGACGGTTTTGTCGAGACATTTGTGTGTCGTTCAAATTTTAGTTTTTGTCGTTCAAATTTTAGTTTTTTTTAGTTTTTCCGAAGCTGGCATCTTCTGGCAACCAGCCTAGGGTTCTCACGGCAGTCGACTTACATAATGTCAGCTTCCAGACTATAGCGAGGAGAAAATTTAGTCTCATCCATCGCTACTTCCTTGTTCTCAGGGAGATTTGTGATATGAATCCTAAATAAAATCTTAGACTATATCCAAAGCCTTACCCCCAAAGTTTTTAAGGATGGGTTTGATACAATAGGCCAAATAGGTAGCAGTACCTGCAAAGATACCCTCTCAAAAAAAGGAGGAGACACCCATTGCATTTTGTGTATCATTTAACCATATCTCAAGGTCCCCATTCACACACAGGTCGCCGACATGCCATGGCCTTAAACTTTTCGCCTTGAGGCCAAGTATCCCCATACACTCACCGTCCGCCAACTGAGCGGGGCCTGCAGTCCAAGAGAACTCACAAAAATCTTTATGTGTGTAGGCATTTACATATCTTCAGTTAGTGCCTGAAGATCTGAATTTCTATTCAGTCTAGAGTCACGGAGTCACGCCGTATCCACGAGGAGTGGAAAGCAAGGCACGAGTTAGCGAGCTAAGGCTAACATCCATACTCGCGGTCACGTTTTTTCGTAGGTGTTCACCGCGTGATTCTAGAGCCACCTAGAAGTTTTCATTGAGGCCATGAATATTTTTGCATATGAATTAACAGCCTGCTATGCTAAACTGTCGTTTTCGAATATGTGTTTGTAGTGTATCGTGACGTCACCTGCAGGCCATGGCCTGTCAGGCGGATACCTGAAGTAAAGAATAACAAGAAGGTAGGAAAGGTAATGGAAGAGGATAATTATTTCAATTTTTTTTTACAGGAGATGAAGTTAAACATGAAACGACAAAACAAATTAAGCATTAGCGAAATGATTTCTTGCAAGGTTAAGGCCCTTTGTACTTTTGCGTGAAACTTTTGCTCCTTTGGCATTATTACGATTCTGAAAATCTCCTGCAAATGTGTTCCTTACATTCATCTTAAAGGCGAAAAATATAAACCCTACTGGATCGGTCGTTAACTGCAAGCATTTGAGTATTGAAAAAGCGACGTTTGGAGCGAAAACACCCCCAAAAACATAATACGATTTGATATTAAAGAAATTGCTTCTATACGTAAGACATATCCCCAGACAAAACACGCTAGAGGGCAGAAGAATCAATAGAGATCAGTTTTCGATCATATGCCCTTGAGATGAGAAGACAAGAAAGTAACCTGAATCGCATTCAAAGGCGAATGCTGGCGCTGGTGTCCCCCAATGGCAACGTATCAAGTATTTTATTTTTATCCTTTACTTAACTAAATAATTCCCAATTCCAAGTATCTCGAAATTTTTGAACAAAGCAATTTACCAAAACCATGCAATAATGGCGCGGAGTATTTGGCATTCTGGAAACTACTTTCATTTATAAAACATAAGTAACGTGGTATAAGGTTACGTCTGAAGGAGCATCTTGAATCGATGGCTTTAGCGTCCGCTCAAATATTCAGTCTATCGTCAGCATCATCCCCGGGTGCCGTAGCGCGGAGCCCTCCCCGTGCTCACGTAGTGTTCATATTTATTTTAAGAAGCACGACTTCACCTTCTGGTACATGATGATGCACCAGCCAGCGAGAAATCTCAGGAGGATCCTTGAAAGATTTATGAATTCCGACAAACCTTAAATATTAGTGGAATATATGGGAAGATTCGCAGGGCCAAAGACCCTGCCTGCACCGAGGGAGCACCACTTGGCGATGGGTGACTCGCTCCGAATCCCATAAACAAGTGAAATTTTCCAAAATATATGTTTGACTTAGGAGCCGCTCTCCACCGAATACAACGACCCCAGATGCAGTGCCCCCAGATGCTGGAGTCCTTCAAGAGAAATGTCGTGTGCCCAATCCGGCATAAACTCAAGGATTTCGCTTTCAATAAAAAAGACGGGACAGATTACTCCGGAATTGAATGTTACAAAAAGCATGTTTTTAGTATTCTGAGGGTTGACACGTCAGTTGGGCTCAGTGGCACACAGTGGATATGGGTTTAGAGGTCTAATCCACCCTTCTAGTGAAGGATGCCCGATCCGGAGCCGGTCGTCCTCTCTCAAGGCGCCCACTGTTGGGGAGTTGTAAATTGTTGAATAATAAACTTCGTTCGCAGCCCTTTTGAATAATGATGTCACACAATTGTCATTAATCACACCGCGCCCTGCTCAGGCACAAGCGAGTGCTTTAGGGGTGGCAGCATGGCTCCTTCAGGAACGGCTTGTGTATATACGAAAAAACCACCAGCAGCAACTTACCCCTTATGGAAAAGCTCAGCTTGTGGTAGTCGATGAGGGAGAGTCCTTTCGAGAAAGGAGCCGTGAAGAAGGCGTGTGATAAAGGAGGTACTCCAGCGACAGAACCGATCCACAGCCATCTCCCTTGCAAATGTCGAGTGCCGGTGCCATTGCTTACTTACTTCTACAATATTTTTTCCTCCCTAATTTTTTTTTTTGGACAAAAACGTAAACGTCAGACAGGCAGTAAAGGGTTGGCTCACTGGGGTTCAAATTTGGAGCTGTGTAAGAAGTCACTAGACGGGGGCAACTTAAAGCTAACAAAGGGGTTAATTATCGGGAAAATGATTTCAATTAAAGTGAATTAGATTCGGTGGGGAGCGCGGACTTCTTTGAAATTGATTCTCACTTTGTTGGAAATTGTGTTTCCTGAATTATTAAAGCGTTAATTCCAAGGGAAATTTTAATGACATTCGTGTGCTGAGATTGTTTGGTTAATAATCGATCTGGAAGGCGTGGAAATTATTATTTGCCCTGTAATATACATACATATGTTGGCTGGTAATTTGGGGGCTGTTTTGATTTGTTTTGTACTTTGGTTTTTTTTTAGTTTTATTAAATTAAGCATAATATGTGAATCGATTGGCCAGATGACGTGCGATCTTTTATGCATAAGGGTAAGTGCACTACGCAGAGTAGATGATAGAGTAGAGCATAAGCGCGCATATCGAGGTAAAAACTGGCTCTCGAACCGTCCTTTGTGAGCACTTATTTTTCGCATTGATTTTTAACCCGTATGACTCTGTCGTCGGCGAACACCCGTATCGAATTCCGAGTCATCCATCGATCAAGGACGCCCTGTAGATCCTATGGATTCTCAAGTAACTAAACCTGAACTTAATGCGCACATTTTTCGACACCATTGCTACCATTCGTGACATCGTAAAGGCCCCGCCATACACGGTCAAATTGGATGTACATCGAAAGGCAGATGTACAACCAAAACTATCGATTGTTAGCCGTTCGGCCGATCAAAACTCGTTGCGCCAATACTCGTCATAGACTTTCATTTGATACCCATACCAAAGAAAAAGGTAAACCACCATTTTGTATTGGCCTTCATTTTGAATTTGGAATGACGCGACACATGGTATTCCACTTGTCACACCCTATCATTTAATACCTAAAGCAAAGGGGTGTCCCCTCTTCTGTGTTGGCCGCCATTTTGTGTTTGCCGCCATTTTGAATTTGGAATAACGCCACATAACTAATTGTATTCTACTTGTCACACCCTTTAATTTGATACCTTTGACGGGGGTCGGGGAGCATAATTGCAAAATTCGGCCGCCATTTTGGAACCGCCATCTTGATTTTTTTACAAAATGATCCGATTGCATTGTCACGTAAATTATGCAAATGTGCAAAATTTCAAGTTGAATATAACCTATATTTTTTACTTTTTATTCTGTTATGTCTTCCGCCCTCTTGGGTTAGCCGCCATTTTGAATTTGGAATCATGCCACACGGCTTTTTTTATGTGAAAGACATAACCTTTTTTCATGTGTGACTTTGACATCGAGACATCCAGAAGGAGTGTTATGCCTCCTGAAACAAGTTGAATCTCATCAACCAACCGATGTCATACGCTTTGGTGAAGCGGGAAGGGCTAAGGAAGGCTATGACAAGAGGAATCAGGAATGTAAAGAGGAAAGAAGAAAGAAGGAAAGTTATGTTGGTGGGAAAGTGGAAAAGGCGAAGTACCGTGGGGCTGGCCGAGATTCGAACCAGGGACCTCTGGGGTGGTAGCCGGACACCTTACTCCCTAGGCTACCGAGGCCCCGAAACTTATCTTTTTTATACGATTTTTTGTAGGTTTTGCCTTGCCATCCCAGAAAGGGACGAAAATCAACTAGAAAAAAGTGTTCCGATTCGGGTTTCCGATTGAAAATTAGTATATGTATTATCAATATTATTATGGATGTCCATTATTAATGTTAAGCAGCTCACATAACTTGAAAAGAGTATTTTTTGGTTTTAAAAGTCCTTTGATGAAATTATTCATTATGTTGAAAAACGAATCTTATGCGAACACCATTCAACTAAATTCACCTATGCCTTAAAAGCTCTTCATAAACTTACACGTATTAAGTTTAAAACATTAACAATATTCTCCCATAGAGCTCTAAATTTATAATAGGATCTAGTGATTTTGTGTTCAGGTTCATAATGAACATTTTTGTCCCCATTCAATGACGAAGACACACGCTTTCCCCTTTCTAAAACCCATATTTGTCTCAACACACTAAAGCACACACCCCATATGATATTATAGATGCTCTACTAACTTGACAAGATTCACCTAAGCCCCTAATGTCATTTAGTATTAAATCAACATTAAGGCCTACACAAACATTATTTTTCTTTATAAATTCCTTTTACTTCTCTCCATATGCCACACAACTAATTTTTTTTGTTCTTAAGACATTAACACAATTTAAAGCATATATTCAAAATCAGTGCTGCTGTGTATGGTGCCCCTGTAAGGATCTCGTAAAGTCATCAATCCTTGCCAAAACGCCATGTAACTTTCAGCAATTTCTACCTTTAAGCGTAAACAACAAGTAAACTCTTCTCCTGCAACAACCCTAATAAAAGCCGTTTTCGGGGTACTTTCATTTTTAATCATCATTACTCTAAATTTTCTCCCAAAATGCTTGACATTATTTTGGTGAATACAAGCCCTACCCCGAGCCAATGCTGGCCCCCGCTCCCGCCGCCGCCCCCACAAAAAACCCATACAGCCAAGCCATAATCTCGATCTTAAGTCTTCTAACCACAGCAACTTTGCAATTTTACAAACTTTTCAAGGAAATGGATTCTCTTCAAAGTGAAAGCTTCAAAATAATAAGAGACGAATCTCCCCCGAAAACCCCCATGAAAAAGAAGACTGAACCGACGCCAGAACGCCGTCCTTCATCCCTTTCGGTATTGGTGCGGGGGTAAGTACTGGTATGATGGCGGTAGGCTCTTGCTGCTAAGTTGAATCCCTCGTGAATGGCGCGCGTTCCACCGCTGCTCCTTTGGTCCTTTATGTAAATGTAATTAATAAATACTAAAAAATTGCGTTATACTAAAATTGATTCTTGTTTAGGCAGTGAATAAATCAATTAAAAAGTTTCCTGCGCCGGGAGGTCCTTCCGAATTTAGTGGCTTATATGACTACATAGTCCTTTGCCCTTTACAGCCGGCACTGGAGAGCACGGTGTATACCTTAACCGTGCAGGTGGTAGGCACTCCATTGCTTGTGCCACCCCTGCTCCGGCACTCTGCCTTTATTCCCGTTTACGCGGCAAACTCCTCCGTTGAAAAGGATCAATTCCTTGGAAAAATACGAATTTCCAGGATGAGGTCGCGAATGCTAGACGCCGCGCCACCGCCATCCTTCTTACCCCGAGCTCTCCACATTATTCCTATTACGGCCTATCGTTGCCGCTGCTAAAAGTCCGTCGTGCGAGCTACCCCGTAGCTACTGTATAGGCACGCGGGGAGCGCGGGGCGTGCGGTGCGGGCGTAATGCACAGCCCGTTGATGTAATTTCAAATTAATGTAGCGGAAGAGTAAATTGGGTATTAATTTTATATTGTAATAAAGTTTCGAGTGTTTCCACGACATTTTTCCAAACTCGGTTTTCCAGTTAAGTGGAAATTTATTTGAGCTTGTGTGAAAGTTGACTGACTATATATACCCGCTCCCCCTGCCCCACAACAAGGCGATAGGGAGGCTCGTTTCGAGGAGAGATCATCGCTTCGGGAAGCTTGTGCTTCATTCAAATTGAAACATTATTCTTCCACCAAAAAAAAAACCTTTGTACTGATTGCGCTAGAGAGAAAAACACAAGTGGTGGGGGGCAGGATCACATTTATATACGAATTGTCGAATTGTATACAAAAGAGTTTAGAATTTTGTAACAAATTTTGCGCCTTTTGCGTTTATATGGAAAAACGTAAAATAAGATTTTATCTAAGTCGCGAGTTCCTTTCGCATTAAACAAATCCTTAATAGGATGGATATCAACACATATGCCGAATGTGAAGAGGAGTGGAGTTTTCGAGAAGCTCACAATATATTTTATGCGTAATTCAAGACATTCCTGTATAGTCTTCCGTTCTTGTACTGAAACGGATATTTTCTAAATATCAATTACGGGAATTTACAATGCTCGAGGGTACATAAATTTTTCGACATGTTCATTTAAGTATGCTTAAACAAAATACAACAGATTAGACGCCACCCTTAAAGTATGAGAGTTTTTAAAGCTAATATCTCCAGAACAGTCAAAACCAAATCTTTGATGATATCTGATTGAAAGCAAAAGAGTAAAAACTTGAGTGACTTCATTTGTTGTCAAAATATGAGCAAAATGCTAAAAATCCAAGAATATTCGGATTATGCTTACATTTTGTACCTATAAATTTTTTTCTGAATGGTTCTTCTCGGTAAAGTTCGAGTCATACTTATCCGTGCCGTGACGGTGATTTCAGTGCAGTACCGAGGCATCAGTGAAAAAAAAATTATCGGCACGATGTAATTCCATGGAAAGGCTCGGCATGCTTCCACATATCCGACGTTCTCAGCACCTTTTAGTCGTAAGTGAAAGCAACAAAGAAACCGCTGCCACCAATATTTTTTTAATTTATCCCGGACGTAAACCAAATTTCATAGGAATTCAACTGAAATTTAGGGAAAGTTTATAAAATTATAAACTTTCCCTAAATTTCAGTTGAATTTGAAAATTTGAATTTGAAATTTGAAATACACTTAAACCGGTTTCCGTATGATTTTTTGTGGATTTTTTTATACGGAATAACAAAGTATATATGTATAAGTAAGATATGTAAAGATTGCTTTGATTGTTGCTTGAATGCCCAAATGTATTTCATCCTCCTACTACAGAATCGTGTGGATCAACTTTTCGCCTTTGTTTAGTAAATCACTGAATGCGTTTAGTCTCATTCTAAAATATTCGTAGAATTTAGTTTCACATGATATAAACCCACTGTTTTTTTTTATTCCCTTCCTCCTCGTCTAAAAGCAACGCTATTGCAGCAAGATATTCTACCGTATATTTCATCATGATTTCACTTGAGATTACTGTCTAAATTTCAAAAAGAAAAAGGAATTGCTGAAGCTATTGAACATTGAGTCCTGATACGGAATAGGTGGCACTGTGTGGATGTAAGTGAAAAATTCTTCACGGAAGCCACTGACACGGAAGCATTGGTGCCGTGATGTCAGGAATATGTGTGGATCGACCTAAATAACTCAATTTTTTTTTTTTTATGTGAAAGACTAGAGTCACAGGAAAGGCCCTTTATACTGTCGACAATCTATTTTATTCGTATGGAGTGCAATGTCGAACAGCAGCTCTAGTCGGGGAAGAAAGGAACTGCCACAACCTACTCGCGATATTTTTTAGTCTACCTACTTCCAACCATTACTATTGCGACTTTGACATCGGGGCATCGAGAAACAACTCGCTGGAGTGTTATGCCTCCTGAAACGAGTTGAATCTCATCAACCAACCGATGACATGCGCTTTGGTGGAGCGGGGAAGGGCTAAGGAAGGCTATGACAGAAGGAATCAGGAATGTAAAGAGGGAAGAAGAAAGAAGGAAAGTTATGTAGGTGGAAAAGTGGAAAAGGCGAAGGACCGTGGGGCTGGCCGGGAATCGAACCCGGGACCTCTCGGATAGCAGCCAGTCGCCTTACCCACTAGGCTACCGAGGCCCCCAAAGTACCGACCGATTTGACGGAAGAAGATGAAATTCAATCAAGCATGTTTGTTTTTGCTGTCGTCTCCATGAGACTTGGTTGGTCACCGAGAAATCGCTCCAAATGCTTGAATTTTTAACTCGCTTGATTTGTTCCTTCCTTTCTTTAGAGGACCGTAAAAAGTTTGAGAAATAATGCGTTAAGGGATCTCAAATACTTGGTTGTTTTTCTACGTTTTGAAATATGTGGTTATTATTTCCCTGGTCATATGTGGTTATTCGAGGCCTTACTTAGTGTAACCTAGAATGGAACAGGTTTTCTGTAAACAGGTTCCATACTTATCTTTCGGTGGTAAGGCGGTTCACCTTCAATCGCTGCTTCGAAGCTATGGTTAAATTAAAAAATATTGGTGGCAGCGGTTTCTTTGTTGCTTTCACTTACGACTAAACCCTTATGTTCAATTTCACATGCACAATTTCTTAAAAATCGTTTCAAATTTACTATGAAAAACTCATTGAGCTAAAAATATCACCAACCCAATTAATAAATAAATATTTCATATAACAATTAACCCCACTCCTTACGAACTGTGCGTCCAATAAAATAAGCCTTCACAGAATGTAAATCCTACATCCGTTATCCTTAATAAATTGAAAGAATGCAAAGAAATTAACTTAGAAGGAAAAAAAATGTTATAATAAACTCCAGGACGAACGAAAAAAAAACGAATTCAAGGATTCCTTAAATTCTCTCATCTTGAGATTAAAAAGCAGTAAACTCTGCATGTACCCGAATTCCATCGCATCCTTGGAGTATGTCCGTCGAAATGAAGGAATTTCCTCTCGCTCTCTCTCTGTACCTCATCCCGCTCGGCCCCATCACCACCTATCTGTATGTCTCTCCTCTCCACCCGGAACAATTTCCAGCTGCTAGATGAACTTTTTTTCGTCCCCTCATTTTAATTTTGAGGACAATTTAATTTTATTCTGCATGCATGAGCATCCTTGTCGCAGGATATTTGACAACGTAACTCTCTCTCGCTCTGTCTCTGTCTCTAAGTCGAGAGGGCATTTGGCAATGAACGTGTGTCCGACTAGGACCAGCCCAAATTGACCTTACCGACTTCACCACTGTGTATAGCCTTTGTACGTGGTGGCGGCGAGGTGGGGGGAGACCAGCCACACAAAAAAAATATGTATATATTTATAAATGGACTCTTAGTTGTTCTAGCTAAATTTAGGGCACTTTGTGCTGCTGCTGTTGGTGCTGCATTACTGCAGCCATTTTGCCTGGTGTGAAGTAGCACACACTGTATAAGGTTGAACCGCACATATACGGCGGGGCCCGGTGTCTAGCTGTGAACAGTGGGGCTTTCATTTTGAAATCAATGTTCCTAGGGCATTTATGGTTGCCATATTGTGTTCAGAGAATGGACCCTAGCCTATCTATTCACGGACCATGGCTCCATAATACCCCCGGACCATGGCTCCGGCAAACTCTTGTTACTCACGCAATCAATTCATGGGGCCCAGCATCCCCGGTGTATCAGATGCGATATTGTGAGTGTGTGAGCGAAAATCGTAAATAACTGATGGAATTTTGGAAAGTTGCGGATTATTTAATTGCAGATGTCTGAACACCTGAATAAATAACAACGAGAATACCTTGAGTAATCATAAAACGGAAAGTCTCGGTAAGTGCTGATGTGTGTCTTTTATGCATTAATAATAACACTCCGAAGGAGATGTCCTTTTTATCAAAGGGACCCTGCCATTAAAACTGCCTTTGATTCAGATGAAAGCATTTTAATAAGTAATTATTAGTAAGAAAATAAATTGTTTCATCGTAATGGTGATGATGGCATGGCATATTCCCTCGCATTTCGCCGCCTTTAAGGTGAACTTCAAGGTATTCATTTTGTACGCAACTTTTTTAGTTGTTGTTGTTGTTGTTTTTTGTTTTAAGTAAAGATTAACCTTGGACTGAGTTGTGTTGGGCGATCATCTGCTTTTAGCACTCGAAATTCGTTAATAATAGGGATTATCGGTGACAAGGCTCCTCGTTAATACTATCCTTTTAGATGTGGATTCGGCCCACTTATCACCTGCGTATTTTTTTTTGGATAAAAACATCTTAAATGCCATTCAGTGGGAGTGAATATAACCCATAAAATTTACATAAATATTAATTTTTTTCGTGACATTATTTCAATGAACCTTTAACAGCGCCTACTTTAAAAAATGAACATTTATTCAATCATGGAAGTAATGAAACCTCATTCTTTTGCACCTCCTACAAATTGCTGGTTTTGAAGAATGTCTTGTGGAGGTGGTGAAAGATGAATAGATAACTCATTTTTATTTTTTACATTATACTGGTAATCAATTATAATGCTATAAGAAAAGTATTGTTGGTGTAAAGGTACTTGGATAATTTTATTAATCACAAAAACAAACTCATTGGTTCATCAAATTTAAATATTATAACGAATACAATACAACTACACCTAAATATGGCCCAATCGTCTGTAAGCTGATTTAGGTAGGTAGGTAGATTATCAGCTCCTTCTAGAAGTCATGAAGTGTTTTTGTGGCAATTCTCTCTAAAACCATGGAGACGATAATCAACAAAAAATTTCGAATTTCCCGGCCGTTTAATCAAATTATGACTGGATGGCCTCGAATCCAAATCACACACCATTTCTGTCGGTGTCCTTTAGGGGCTAATTCTGTCACCTGCTGTTTTTTCTATTTATTTCTTCTTCTATAGTTTATAATAAAGTTAGTCTACGCTATTTTTACTCTTTCAATAATGCAAGACGATCTTCAGGTTCCTCTTCCTCTCTGATGAGGTATACGGGCAAAAAATACTGGAGCCACAAACTTGGTCTGTCATATTTGTAGACAACTTTAATAGGTTCAACAGTGTACCTAATGGCTTATCGTTCGTTTAGACTGGGCTATCCTATGGGTAGACTCATCCACACAAGGCAAAGCAAAGAAAGGTTTGGTCCTCCCCTTTCCTATTATCCATAAATGATAATTCAGGGGACAGTGTCCTCTAATCAAACCAACTATGCCCTGACGTCAAACCTACAAGTGTATCCAACAAAGGTCCTGACAATCTTTCTACTGCTCTTTAAAAATTCTTCAACCCTTCGTCGGGCAAAGCAATTTTTTAGACAACCCGCCTCCACCTGGCGTCACAGCGAAGTGCCCATCTCAATAGCTTCTTGACTTAAATTAGCAATTTTGGCTGTTTTAGTTCCAGCTTTATTCCGTTTAGTAAACTCGCTCATTTCGGTTAAATTCGGTATTTTTGATTTCCTTTGATCCTAGCGAAGGCTACTCTAACGTTGTTTTGAATTCAAATTGATTGGTGGGATGGTGCTAGAATATACATACATATGTGGTCTCTCCGGCCGGGTGCGCCTCATCTTATTTCGTTTAGAGTTGGCCGCGTTCAGAAACGACAATCAAGTCAACAAGTATCCTGAGTGGCCAAACCAGGCACGAATTTTAAGCATCCGGTGTGTTTCATCCAGGTCCAATCGGAGTGTCCCCATACCCAGAATCCAATGTAATTGGTACCTAGAAGTAACATGAGTATTGCAGGAAAGGAAGGTCTATTCTGACAAAGGGTCCTTATCAGGATAAGGCATCGTTTACGATCCTGAACTTATGTCTGACTCAATCAATAGGGACACTGAACTCATTCATGCCTCATTCATGAAAGAAGGGGCAACTGGCCCAGGCCAGAGAGGGGCCCGAGCATAGAGACGGGAAAACGGATTGTGGGAGATTATTCCACAACGAAATTGTTCTTATAAACGAACTTTTAGACGTTTGTGTGCGCGAAATAGGAGATTGTATGGTTTGAAAATGAATGATGATTAGCTTACTATCTTGTGTTGCGGGAGAAATATATCAGGAGGGCGGATATTTTAGTGAAACAGCCGCTGTGGTAATAGCGAGGCTTTGTTGACGCAAGATTGATGACCTCAGCTAACAGCAGGCAATATCCGTGTTGAGGCAGATATTCTTGGCTTGAAATTGGCTTGGCTTGTAAAAGTTACAGAGAAGCAATAAAGAAGCTTGGAACATTTAAACGGAAGCTCAGTTATAATGACACCGACAGGTCAGACTTCCTTGGCCAGAGAAGAGCTAAGTCTAGTGCTAGAGCTAAGTCTCTTGTACTGCCGGCTTACTGCACTGCCACTCTTTGCGTGCAATGTCGCTCTAGTTTAGTCCAAACGCTTGTAGAAGATTGCTAGCACTGCGAACGCTAAATATACGACTTTACTCCCGCCACTATAAGAACTCCTCAACAATAAGCGCCCACACAAAAAAGACACAAGTAACACCGGGTGCATGAGGCAAGTGTTTTGAATGCAAAATATTGGTGGCAGCGTCTGGGATCTTTGCGATGAAGGTACTCCCGTGTGATGTGCAATTATTCATTTTTTGACGAAACATTGCGATTCCAAACTTTAAGGTTTTTGAAGAAACCCGGGAAAAGTTGAGTGTGTGCTGTTTTTATCGCGACCACATAAGAGTGGTTCTTATAGCTAGAGAGGATTGAAATTGACATAGGGAGCGATCTGTAGTGATTCCTTTAGTATGATTGGTATTTTTTGGGTTTTGTTTTTCTTAAGGTGAACGATACGGATGAGGTCAATGAAAAATCTCAGTAAAAGTAGTCGAATTCCTGGATGCTAGATAGTACAAAGGCTGTCTATCTATTCTTATTCGCGTTTTCGTTAGGGTTTCAGTAGGACGGAAAGTCTTGACATGATAAAATAGGGCCTTTTTTGCTTGAACAATGGATTGGCGAAATAGTGAATCTTTAGATTTCTTGTGGAAGCTTTTTCTGCCCTCAATGGTCTTGTACCGCTGTTAGAGAAGTTTCCATTCGGATCTTGGAGTTTCGATGCCATCCAGTACTACGTAGATTGAAGGATCATGGTGAATATTTTTCCGATCAACGGTAGAAAGTTTTTCCGAGAGTCGTTCCTCTTGTTGTAGATCTATTTAACTATTCCCTAAATATCTTACACTACTTTTTTTATTTTATCATTTCATCTTTACTGTTTTACAATAATTTTTTACCATAGTTCTTTACCACAAAAAAAAACGTCACTTAGAGTTTCAGAAGAATCGGTTGAATTGTTTCTTTTGAAATTTGGTCGTTACCCTATATACGAGTATAATAACCACCGTGAACTTTTCAATGAAAAGAGCTTGTTGAAAGGAATGTATTTTAGTTTTTTTAGTTAACAAAAACCAATTTTATGAAGTGCTATAAAATTTGGCTCTCGCTGCATACAATAGTTCCGCCGTTCGTTCACCAAATGCAAGAGCTCCTCTAAAAATATATCCAAATCATAAACTTTCACCCAAAACTAGAATGCAAAAATTATGTCAAACAAAACTTGATTATTACTGCGAGAAAATTCATTACATTTTTCTTCTGCTTTCTTCAATGATATCTTGAGCTCATCTCTCATCTCTTCCTCTATATATGAAAGTAACTTTATTCCTGAACCGAAAACTTGGGTTGTTAAAGCTACCATTGTTATACGATCTCCCTGCATGAAGTACGGTCTGTATTTTCAACTCAACTACCCTCAAAACCACCACCAACTCACCCCACAAAAAAATGGTTTTTTTCGTTCCACTTTCTTCTTGTTGGCTTGTTTCATTGTTCTCTGGTCTCATTGTGAACTTAGGAAGAAAAGACAAAACATCTTGGCAGACGTCAGAAACTTGTGAGCTTTTATGCACCCGCATAAACTTTTTATGTTTGTATGAGCAATCATAACTTTTACTCGTGTTTTATTGTGCTCTGATAAGGAGCTGTAAAATGTAAATGAAACTCAGGATACCGGAGATAATTACTGAAAATTGAGAGTAGATATTTAGTTAAATTCCTGTCGTTCAAGTTAAATTGGTTTAAATTTTTTTTTTGCTGTGTTAAAGATAAATATAAGGCAATTCGCGGAGGAATGTTGGTTTTTTCGACGGTTTATATTGTATTGTAAGTGAGTCATTTATTTTAAATGGGGGTGGGGGTTTATTTAAATTATAAAAGTTAAAAGGGGGTTTTGAGTGTGTGTTTTGATGTTGTTGTTTATATGTAGTCATGATACACTGGGGTATTCAAAATCATTTTTGAAAAGAGTAGGGTTTAATAGGCTCCATCACTGAATTAAATTAGTTAGAGCGAATACCTGCATCCGACGTCTTTGAATAAAAATAAAATATCGAACTGTCTAGATGCGTGATCTTAGATGTCACCTCAAACGGTAGACAGAAAGCCACCTCGAGGCTAGTGTCCTAAGTACCGCAATTATTTGAATAATTTAGTTCCCATGCCAAACCGTTTCAATACCTACTCAAAACTTCGCTTTCAGCAAACTCAACAAGATGGAGATCTGCGGCATTCAGAGATAGCTGTGGAGTTATTAGTATAATAGCGCAGGTCCTTTAGAGGCTCCTGACTATCTGAGAAGATATAGACAGTTCGGTTCCTGTCGCCTTGCTGGTTGATTTGTAGAAGAGCTTCATGTATGGCTAAAACATCCGCTTGGTATACACTGCAGTGATCGGGTAGTCGAAGGGAGACTTCAATCCCAAGCTCCGGTGAGAAGACTTCTGCTCCCACACGACCCTCGGTGGAATTTTATACCTCCTCATGAAGAGGACTAATTCTGTTTTTTTCTGGGTTAATGCTGAGTCCGCGGGTGGCAGCCCAGTTTGAAAGAGTCAGTAATGCCGCCTTCATGAGATCATAGAGGACTTGAGGAAATTTTTTGGTGATAGCAATGTCATCCGCGTACGCCAGTACGTGGTGTCCCACTGTCTCCATGCATCGCAGCAGCTGATTCAAGATGCGACCCGTAGAAGTACGGAAAGTACTCTTTCTTGCCGGTCCTACGGACCGAACAGTCGCCAAGGCTTGAGCTACCATCCTGTCGGTAAGCATTTGATGTATGAGAGGCACCAGCAACCCTTCGATCCTCAGCTTCACCAAGGCCAGGATAATGGCGTCCAGGAGCACGTTGTTAAACGCTCCCTCTATGTCAAGGAAAGCTACTAATGTATACTCTTTAACCTCGAGTGACTTTTCTATGGTTGAAACCAATGGGTTAAGAGCAGTATAGGTGGATCTGCCCTTTGTATAGGTGCGGAGCGTGCCAGAGACTTCCAAGGCTGGTATTGTCTGCCTCAGATATATTTTAATTAGCCTTTCTAGGGATTTAATAAATAGGACGATAGGCTGATTGGACTGGTGCATAATAGGTAGTTAAAAATAGCTTCACCACGGTCAGTGGTGTTTGTGCTGCGCCATTGTGTATAATGTATATTTGCATCGCCTCCCATAACATGGACCGTGGTAACGTCGGTGTATCTTACCAGGTCCTGGATGGTCATTGGAGGTAAAGGGCCTCATATTCGTGGGGTTGATTAAATGAGGCCAACCTCAGAGTTTTTTCTGTTTTACCTCTAGGTCGTCAACCGTAAAGTGTCCGCCACTAAATTGAGGGAGAACAAAGGTGTTGATATCGTTTTTGACCAGAATACTTGTTCTGGGTTTTCCCTTACCTTTGGTATAAAAGAGATTAAATTTGGTCATTCTTAAGCCACAGATCCTGCCACCAGCGATCCATGGCTCTTGGACTAGAAGCAAAAGAGTAGCCGACGCCGCTTTACAATGATGAAGTTTTATTTGTAATAACTTCATCATTTTGTTGGTTGTTGACCTTGACGAAGGTCACCTCCACTTCTGCGTCGCTGGAGATGTCCTCGTCGATTTCCAAACTAAGGAGTGAGTGCATCATGGCTGTACCTATCTCGGAGTCTGTCGATGCACCAGCTTCGCTCCGAGCTTCGGTTTCGCCACCAGTTACCAAGTCTTCGACCCCTACGCCTGAGGCCTTGGTGTAGGCCGCCCGATTTACTATGGCCTCTGTGTTTGTTTTGCAGACCTTCAGCTCTATCTTCTGGAACCCATAGCTCCCCCCGTGGTTTTCTTTCGCTTGTTGCTCTAGGTACTCTTTATTTAGGAGCAGAATAACCTGTATAGTGGCTCTGTTTGTCTGCTCTGCGACTCTAGCTACAGCAGTATTATACAGCTCTGCGGATCTAGTGTTGTTGCAGACTATCGGCTTATTACCATCCGGCATCAAGGCATGAAGGGGGAAGTCCTGGGTTATCCCTCAGGACTTTCATGTTCAACTTTAGCAAGGGCGACTTGCACCCACCGCCATTGATGCTTAGGGACCTTCCCGTTCTCCTCGTATTCGTCTAGGACGCCGATTATCCGATCTTTAACAACTTCTGCGCAGGATATCGCTTTAGTTCAGTGTGTCTTCGACTTGTTTGAATCTGGACTGCGGGTGCTTGGTTCCTCCACAGATTGCCGGCGTTTAGAGGCTTGTTTACCACCGGTCAGCTCTAAGGTGAAATTTGGAATGACCTGCTTGGCTCAAGCAATGTCATCATGGATTTTGGTGAAATCCTAGTTCGACACTTGGTCCTCCCCAGTTGGTAGCCAAACTGCGAAGAATTCGGCTAGCTAGAAGGCGTTCTTGTTAACCTGCATTTGCCGGATCTGGACTAGTTAGGACTTTGGCCTTTTTGCAGAACATTTGGTTCCCCTTATTCGCCCGCAGCGACCGTGCCCACTGGTGTACGCTGGGCAGCGACATTGCCAAGAGAAAAAGCAGGGCTACGAGTGGGGAACCTTTTTCGACAAGGAGAGGAACGAGGTTGGGAGGACGACATTTCACGCATGCGTCGAGGTCTTCATATCACCTCTACAGAGAAGATACTAAACGTTTAAGTAGAGATATGTCGAAAATAATAGGTCGTATATGTATTAAAAGATTGTGGAGGCTAAAGTTTAATAGTGAGTTGAATTCGGAGAAAGTTTTTCTATTTCATTCTCGATGTAGAGATACATGCATGAACAAAATGTATGTACATACAAAAATACTTTCAATGAAGGCACAAATAAAGCTGAATTGCTCTTACCAATTTTTTTTTTTTTTTTTGTTTACTTACAGAGCTTCACCTACCCTTAACATAGAGGTAACTGGAACAAACGCTCAAACTGCACCTCGAAAAACAAAGTACAGCTGAACCGAAAAAAAGCGCCACACACAAAAAATTTTTACCTGAAACCTTTGTTACTCCACCTACGAATAAAAAAAAAAACACCGGTAAATAATATAAATAAAAACCAACAAAATTTTTTTTTATTCTAGTTCCACCCATTTATTTTCATGCTCAACCCCGAAAGGCATATTCATTGCACTATTTTGCAGGATATGCTCTCAGCTTCAAGAAAACAATTTTCCACCATGAAAAGCGAATTTCTACAACACCACAAAATTGTTTGCCGGAAAACCGAAAAACCACTTAATCCACGTTTGTTCATTTTACACCAAGTCCGCGCGCAGTTATAGCGTTCCTGTGTGCCTTGTGGTTTTATATCCCTGTGCTACACCCACCCCCGCGCGGCCGCCGCCCGTCTCAGCCCGCTGTACAGCGCTGCCATAGATTTCAGCACAGGAAAAGGACTCGGTGTAGAGGTAGAGAACCAGAAAGCAATCCCTAACCTTTTTTCACCGTGTTTATTAGAACCTTCTGGCTATGCTCTGGAGAAAGGAACACAGCACCACCTGCAATTCTGTTCTGAGGTGCACAGTTTGATGTATGGCCTTCTGGAATCAACGAAATCCTATATAGCAACATTCTGGCTAACTTCTGGCTAGGGGGCGGCGCGGGGGTGGCCTGAGTGATTTCCATTTAAGCAATGTCCTGAAAATAATTTGATATGCATGACTATACCGCGATTCTGATTTATGGACCCTCAATGCCCATATAGGGGGGTTACAAAAAAATTGATTCCCCGTTTATTCGCCACGTGGATAAACCGCATTAGGTGTCATAGTTTTAACAAATTTCACCCCCCAAAAAGGGGGCAAGGGATGAAGTGCATCAGGAGAAAAAGCGGAGGCTACAAGTGGGAGGCGGAGAGCGCATAAATCCTAGCGCACATAAATAAACCAGACGATATCTAACTGAATTTAAAATTGATTTTGAGAATTGTCCCAGGATTTTCTTTTGGCTGATTGATATGTCCATGTCCCCAATTAGTATTGATCCAGGACACTTTAATTAGAAATCGAGCACAAACTTAATGAGAATCGGTAATGGCGACAAGGATAAGGCATGGCAGTCCTGCACAATCAATGTAAATAGGCAATTTATGGGGGCAGAGAGTGAAGCCAACTCGTCGAAGCAAATAAAAGACCCCCGCTTTTGGACCCACAACGAGAATAAAAACAAAAACACATATAAAAAGGATTCAAGGATGGAATTAGAGAAATCCGTTGCTGTTATCCTTATAATGAATTCATCCCTTGATCTCGAGCATATACTCAGCTGGATTTGCCCGAGTATCGTCCATACACTCGCCTCGTACATAAAACAAAAGATCGAACTGCTGATGAAAAAGATGAATGTCCTTTTACTTCATTTCAACGGCGGCATGAGGGCCAAGGGGTGTGTGCTACTTAATTCTAGGGTTCCGAGCTTCAACTTCCAGCTACAAGTTTTACCCTTGTTTAAGCGAGAAATTCATCGCCTTTATCCCCGTCCCCGCGCGTCCCATTCCACCCGACCAATTCCTACGAGGTGGTGGTGGAAAAGTGTTTGGAAAACATTTTACCGTGGTATTTCGTATTTGATTGATTTTCAAAGGCATGTGTGAAGGATTTATTGGGGTGTTTATCACTGTTAAGCCTTAATCGCACTCAATCACAAGGCACGTATCCCGCAAAGTGGTATCGCCATATCCTAGACATTTGGGGCATGCGGTTGAATATATTTTGCACACGAGAGAAATGCCTATATTGCCTACCTCTTTTAGCCGCCGCCGCGCCATTTTCTGTCGTCTGACGCAATACCGCAAAATGGCGTATAAACCAAAGCTCAGGCAGGCCCCCGTCAAATATTCTCGCATATGCTAGAATTCTCATTGAGAAGAAGACAGGGCTGATAGGGTTGTGATCCGGGTTATTGGTAAGGTTCAAGTTTTGTCAATTTATTTGTTTTGTATCGTTTTCCCTTTTCTTCGTGGTTTTTGGGTATGTGTGTGTGTGTTTTTTTTTAACAAAGTGTGCGTCAACTTAATTTTTTTAATTGGTAACTGGGTTAACTAGTCATCGGTAAGACCTTTTCTAAATCGAATAGTTCATAGGTTACAGAAATATTTGGTCTGACACTTCTAACCTTCGGTTGTGGTATGATGATCTTTGGGACAAGGTATATGCCAACTAACTAAAAATAATGAAACCAAAAGGTTCAATTACTGATGTTTCTCTAAGATTTTTTTTTTTTAAATTTAGGTTGAAAATAGCAGACACAAACAAATTTACGAAATTAGTTATATAATTACAATAAGGCCGTTTTACAGTAGTAAAAAGTGGACCTGCGTAACTCAGACTTGAAAATAAACGGGAGGCGTGTGCAGCATTTATGTTCAAAAACCTTTCTTTGCAGTTCTGTTTGTGGCAAAATCGAAATTAAGGAATAACTGAGTTTGAATCCCACCGCTGCCACCAATATTTTGTGTTAAGTCTTTGGCTTTTTATACTGGAACTTGTGCAGGCTGGATAATATCTCAGCGTATGTTACTGGCTTCAAAATATTAGTTTATTAATTGTAAAATTCCATTGCACGTAGATTTTCAGGCTCAAAGTAAACACTTGGAAATATCGGGAAAGCACTCTGCGTGACCTACGACTCTGCATGTAGCATGGAAATATATTGGATGTCATTCGACATCTTTTTTAAAGCTTGAACAGGAAATAAATTGAGCTAAAGAAGCATTTCTTATCAGAAGAGATTTTTTGGTTTTTATATTCTTTTTGTGATGTTTTTAAGTGTTTTCATGGACGTACTGGTTCATAGAGAAAATTACTTATTTTGATGAGACAATTAAGCTCATCTGCAAGAAAGGGGTTGGGTAGTGTGTTTATATAAAGGTAGCTGCTTCAGTACCGGCGGATCATGTTGGGCCCAGACAGACAAAACACAGAACACCGGTCAGACAAAATACAGCTACCGTTCGAAACCTTTATTTGGCATTTTACCTAGAAAGAAAAGGAGGTAGGTCCCTTCATTCTGAATCGGAAGATTGGCCGATGGTTTACAAAACAACATGCCGAGTTCTGCAAGAAGTCTTGGGACTTCTCCTGTTAATCACACTGTATAATGGATGTGTCCCAAAAGGAGGAATCAAGTTCGCGAATGGCCTAAGTTTAGTGTTCGTAGGACGATGCCTCGATGAGACTGAATTGTGCGCGAATTAAACCTTTTGGGAGATTGAAGCATGGCCTGAAAGTGGTGGTTTGACGCTTGCTGAACACAAAACTGAAGCTGTGAAAACAGAAAAACCATTGAAAACAAGAATAAAGGTATGGGCACAGATCATTCGCTCACACCCCACCCAAGGTACCTGGGAGTGATGATCGACTAGAGGCTACATTTTAAAGCACACTTGAAAAGCATGACCGAGTCGCCGCATCTTGATGGCGAAGATGGTTAGCTCAGTCCTGCTATAGGTAACGTCAATGTGGGCTGCAGTGTTGGACAGGACAGGTAATCGCGGAAAATGGGCCCGGGCTTTCTGCGTAAGGGATGATCCTCATAGACATATACTGGGACTAGTCTCTGAGGGGCCGGTGAATCTAAAGAAGTTCCAAACGTGGTAACGTAGCTCTCGAGTGGACATGGAGGACATAGGAAATACCTAAATAGGATGTAGGAAATGACCAGGTTTATAGGATTAATCAGGGCGCTTCTTCTCACTGTGCATGAAAAAAGCAATTTTGGGATTCCCATTAGATTTGGTGCAGGCCATAGTTACTTATATATCATTAAATGGCATCTATGCAAGCTGGCTGCAGTCAAGATAGGGCATGGTGGTACCATGATGAAATGATACGAACTCGTGAGTTTTCACTGTCTAAGTGTACGTTTCGATTGCTGAAGTAAGCTTGTTCGATGTGCGAAACTCACGTTACGGTTGCATTGAAAATGGGGCCAATCTGAGTCTCAGGGGAAGGTCCCTCCAACAGTTGAAATGTGCCCTAATGGGTTTAAGTTTGGAAGAGAGGTTCAACAGAGATAACTCACTCTGCCTGTTAGTTAATGGTAAACTGCGCAGTTGTATTTGTATAACATTAACTTTCATCTTCTTAAAGGCGTGTGTGCAATTTGATTCCGCCGAAAAAATCCCTTGCATTTAACGGCTCAAACAGGCATATTTAATGAAAACGAAAATCAATAATATTTAAAAGTTAAAAGGATATACACGTCAACAGAGCCCTCCCCTACAAAGTGCAACTTTAATGCATCCCTTACTGCAATTAAATTAAAACACTAACGCAGTGTCACAACTGAAAAGAAAATTTATCCTACAACTTGTAACGGAAAATTATTGCAGCAGGATTTTTTTTTGACATGCAGATATGAACAAGCTCTCGCCCGCCGCGCTCGTCTACCCCCACCAACACTAGAGCGTAATATTAACTGGGAAAATATCTTTTCTTTGACAATATGCAGCCCCCACTACACATAGCGAACTTAATTTGGCCCCATGTCATAGGGGGTAAAAATTGCTCGTTCGAGAGCTCTCAAACTAAAAGCATTTTATAACAGAGATGAATTCATCACTTACTCGCGGGATTAAAGTGGGGGCGGGATGGCATGGCGGAAAAAAAAGTAATAAGGGCGAATATTTACCCCTTTTATGTTCACCGCGGAACTAACAGAACTGTAACATAACGATGCACTGGGGGGTAAAAACTTTTTATAGAGTTAAACCAGAAAGTGCAGGATTCAGCTTTCAAGGATGGCCCCTTTTGTGAAAAAGCAGTGAAATTATTGCGAAAAAAACCCGGGGTTTTTTCGTTGCCATAGTGTCGGATTAGCATCGTGGATATGTGAAGCTGAATTTTAAATACGGTTTGTATTCCTATATATGTATAGTGTTTGGCGGGGGGTGGTAGGTTGTTTTATTGCGGTACAGAAAGCGCAGGGAGAGGGGGCAGGATTCAAAAAAAAAAACCTGCGGGTGAACTAACGTTGCGAATATAAAATTTAAGTTGCCTTTCATTATCCTCGTTGCAGGTTTTGTGTGCATTTCAAACGATGTTATTAAAAAGTAATGAAGGCAGTTTCAAGTTTGTTTGAATGCCATTTTTTTTTATTATATTATGGTACAATTAACAACAACGTATGTACATAATAAAAGATCCCTTTGAGTTTTGTGTGCAATTTTGTTCAGCTTTTGTGCCAAAATAAATGGATGAACTAGAGACATAAAGAGAACGAATAAAAGTGACTTTCGTAATTAGGGTCGAGCGCTTGAACAGGAAAAAAATTCGTGAAAAATTTTGTCTATTTAGAAAAAAAAATTATATTTCGTTAGAAAAGCTTCAACTATAGGAATATTCCCCAAAAATTTTTATTTGACTGCTTCTGCTTCGAGGACTACGTTCAACATTTTTAAAATATACCTACTTTGTGATTTTAGCATTTTTGGAAAGTACTAGTTTGAATAGGGTCTGAAATTTACATAAAATATAATAATCTACAAGCGAATGGGATTTTCAAGTGTGGAACTAATATTTTGGTATATGTACATAAATATGTTTCTACAGAAAACTCTTTGCCAATTAGAGATCTTGATGAATGTACTATCTTGTAACCTGGTGTACACATGGGGAATCAGCGAAATGCGGAAAATAACATGTACTATATGAAAATACTAGCTAGAACCCGGTGCGCCTCGCTGCACCCATAAGCCAATAATATGGCGTGTGCCAAAACAATTGGGAATCTCAAAATCGCTTTTTCCGCTGTTCGCTTGTATTTTATCCATGTATGAAATGTTAATGTATGTGGAATTGTCATTTCCCCCCTTCGTTTAAATTTCCTATTATTTTGATGCGCACTATAGCTTCCGTTTATTTTTCAGTTGAGGTTATAAGAATTTTAATATACAGTATGAGGCATTAAAGACATTCCGAACAATCAAATAATAAAATGTTCTGCTATCGATTGGAACTTAGCCATTTCCAACGTCCGAAAGTTGTTTTGTAAATGCTTGGGCAGATGCATCTTGCAGCAAATGGACACGCATATTCGTTGGAGCATGATTTTTCAAAACTGTTCCATAGATATGATGCTTTCAAGCATGCGTGTTAAACTCATTTGCCAGGCGTTGATCGAGGTATAACAGGCAAAGTTGAGCGAAAATCCCCTGCGAGTAGTGTCAAAGCGCCTTATATCGGTTGTGTTTTACTTGGAAATCTTTCAAAGCCCTGTCAAACGCTTCGAGCGATTTTTTATGGGCCGTGGTACATTCGTCCCAAATTATAATTTTACACGTTTTGAGGAGTGTGGCAATACTGGAGTTTTTGCTGATGTTACATGTAGGTGTTTCTGTCAGGTTCAAATTCAATGGGAGCTTGGGTACGCTGTTCGTCCACCATCAAGTATCAATGATGCAATCCTCATTCTGCATTCGAATCGACGCCAATATCATATTGATAAGAAATGTTTGCCTGTACCGCCTGGAGCATCTAGGAAAATTATCCCGCTATTTCCTTGGGCTATAAGTTGCACGTCGTACGTTTTTTTTTTTGATAAGCAACTAATAGTCTTGTTTTAGCTGATTTAAGTTGAATTGCTGTTCTCACAGCAAGTCTCTGTCTTGCACAGCATTTCTGCCTCATATAGATTCTGGCATACCAAGTTTAGTAAGAACTTTATTGTTGATTAGTATGCATAAGTTCTCAATCAGTTGTAATGGACGTCACCAATCGGTTTATTTTACCCAAAACCCACCCAAAAACCCTAAATACAAGGTCCGAACCAGCCAGAAAGTATATTACTTTGCGTTGTATCGAATTTTTAGCAAAGCTTTATTCGTAGCACCCCAGCACTGGCCTAATGATAGGTGTATAGAGCCAGCGTGTCATATGTCTCGTCTATCGCCGAAGGTTTGCTTACTAGCCCAATAACCTAAGCATGATGTATTTGCGATGTTGAACCTTTAATTCAGCTCTTGGACCAAGATAAGTACTAAGATGATCGGGATAACGACAATTAATTGTATGTAGACTGAAATGGCGGGTTTAAGTTCTATTGGTGAAAAGTATCAGTTTCCAGGTTAACGGAAAGCTGACAACGATTGCTAGCCTTTTTCATCGCCATCTTCGCATATAACTCCAGACTCCCCTTAGTCTATCTTATTCCTTCACTATTTTTCGAACTAAGCTTACAAATATATTTGACCATAAAGTGAATGACATGACGGACTAGTAGTACAAAACGTGACACCTTAACTTAGATTGCCACATAAAAAATGGACGGGGAATTAATACCCCTGTTGTAAAAGCAGTCACAAGTCTCAAGGCAATCACAAGTGTGTCGTGAGTCTCAACTTGAAGGCTTATATGAACTAAATGAAAAGTAACGTAGAAGTGCAGTAGACGTAACCTCTACCAACATTGACATAGAAACAAAAATAAAAAGTAGGCACGAGTAGTCAAGGCTTGTCACAATTGGTCACATGACTGGTCACAATTTTGATTTTGAAAAATTTATTCCATAACAAGTATCTGCAGAAAATACCTCATAACTATTGTGGTAATAAATAACATAGCTGAACAAGAATTCCCAAAAAGCAACCGTTTCGTACCTTTATCTATTAATCTTCCGAATGAATCAATATCTTATAACCAAAACCCCATCATTTTAAAAATTGCAATTATCGCAAGCAATTTAATAAACAGCAAAAATATTATCATTCTAATTTTGCTGAAAGACCTGCTTTTTCCCCTATCTCTTTCTCTGTTTTGCAAATAACGTTGTGAAACCCATTAATACGACGAAGCTCATTACGATGATAAACGACAGCATCCTTAATATTAATTATCCTGTTTTACGAGGCACTGAAAATAAAAAACGGAGAACATAAAAAAATAAACAGCAGGAGAGAAGGAGGAAGTAGCGTGCGACACAAGTTGCAACACAAGCTTCTCAAACTATAAAATCCTGAAGATATCCTTCCTGTGATAAATGATGCAGACACGTACCGAAAGGGATCCATCCAGGATCATGGGTCCTCCGTGGGGCGGTGGAGAATTCTGACGGTGTAAAATTTTTAAAAAATTATTCGACAATTACCTAAAATTAATAGATGGGTTTTTCATGTCATTTATCTTTGTGCAGGAGCGCAGTGCATTACACGCTGTTACTTAGGGGATTGGTTTTTGTGCTACCTACATTCCTGTTTGGGGGATAAAATATGTTAATTGACGAGTAGTGATGGAGGTTTGTAAGGAATTTCACAGAGGGATGGAATAAATGGATTAATTTGGGGAATTTAAATTAGTTCGGATGTGCATTAACGGAAGTTTACAACAAAGTTTACAACCAATCGTGAATCTTATAATTGGTTTGAATATTGGGAAATACATACTTTTTCCAACAATTCTTCTTTTAACTTCACTAAATTGTAGTAGTTATGAGTCAATGATATTCGTCCTAAGGTCAAATTAACCGGCACCTATCCGAAAATGAAAATACTGAGTGATAGCACCTGTCAAAAAGCACTTTGTTGATCAATGTTTTTAAATTGCCTCTCTTGGGGTTACGTTCAACAGATGTCGCTCCCAATGCTGTATTTAGTGAAACGTGTGTTGCTTTAACTTCCAACAGATGGCTCTGTTTTGGCCGGATACAACGGCTTTATAGTATATGAATAAAAACACGTGCGTATTCAAATTGTGTTAAAATTTCAAACCAATCATTGAATAGCTTTCGGGGATTTTATATTTTGAGCAAGTTAAAATCTCTACATTCCTGCGATCTAAACGTGTCAAGGAGCCAGTAGGGATAAGTAGTAATATACATTACTCGATTTCCGCGTGGGATAGATTGCAAATACTGATGTAGCTCCCATGGGATATAAATTCAAACCTATAAAGGCCCGTTTATATTCCAAACGCAAAGTGAAAACGCAATTTGGAGTTCCTTTATCGCACAGCAATTTGCATGCTTTTCTTTCTAGGTTTGTTGAATGGAGAGCGAGGCATACAAACTTCTATGCGATACAACAATTCCAATTTGAGTTTACACGTTGCGTTTGGAATGTAAAGGGCCCTAAACTCTTAATTCTGTCAATTGTACTCGGTACTCGATTCTACCCTATAAGCAATGATATGAGTAAAAGGACTCGGTCAACAGTATCGAGTACTGCTATGAGTAGAATCGAAATCCAAATACTCATAGGAGTAAAGAATTCGAGTACCTAGTAGCCAGTAGCCTAAGACTTATTCCGTTCTGGGGTACACTGTGTAACTTTAGTCCTATTCGGCAATCAAGAACCGACCGTTCATTCTGAAGTTCTGAACGAAATTATTCTTACCACAAGTTTTAAACTTTTAGGGGAAGCACGTCATGGTACCAGGCCGGGTTTTTCTTCCTCACATGTTTATTTAGTATGTTTACATAGATTGGAATTGGCATTGGTTCGATTGCAATGAATTGAATCGATTATATTGATTTCGATATTTTTATTTGAAAATTGATGAAAATATATTGAATGTTATTATATTTATTGCAGTGCATATATTGTGGGAGTGTTAAATGTTATGTTTGCATTATATAGATCTGTTGTAAATCATGACTGAGTTTTGGTAGGGAAAGTGGGTATTGCGGGGTGGCTCGACAATAGATATATTTTCAGCGTGATGTACTAATAGGAAAGACCATAGCGGCTAACGAGCAGCTTCCGCCTGTTATGAAAAATTTTGAGCCGCCCTCAAAATTATTGAAGTTCCAATATAAATCTCCAAAACTATTTCTAAATATCAAAAAACCTTGAACCAAGGAATGTTGTGTACACTAAAAGTGCACGGGGCCGGTAAACGACCCTTGCACAATATCCAGGTGTAACCTGAAACGCCAAAGGAAATTGGCAACAAAAATTTAGCGCAATTTGACTTGCGAAAGAAATTAAAAGCTCGTAAGCAGATTGCGCCAGTTTCAGGGCACTTAGAGAAAAGCCGACGGGTGCGTTTTTCCGGCCGGCGACCTCGGCCTTGGGTCAAGCACCAGCAGGTGACTTTTGCACCAAGGTTGAAGGCCCGGAAGAAAAATGCAACCGACGGATTTTTCGAAAAGAAAGCTTTAGGTAACTAAAGCACGATCGATTTTAAGATCCAAGAGTACTGCTTCAACTTTGATCCGTGGCGGGCGGACAAAGAGGGTCTTGACTTTAACTCCGATCGCGACGCATCGGGGAGTAATTAATAAAAAATAATTAAAAGAAGAAAACGCGGTCGGTGGTGGTCACGCTGACACCGTGGCCGTTGTTTCGGCACCGTGGCGGCTGCCAGTTAAAAAACAGATAATAAAAATTTGAAATTAATAAATAAAAGTAAAAAACAATTTTTTGCTGTGACTAGTAAATATAAAAAACAAAATAAAAGTAAATTAAATAATGATAAATTAAAATATCTATTTTTGTTGTTTGTTAAAGTTAAGAAAAAATAAACTAAAACTGTGCTAAAAACAATTATTGTGAGTGTTGTTTTTTTATAACAATTTATTGTGAAATCATTCAGTAAATAACGAAAAAACCCCAGTGAGATATGAAAATTTAAACAACAAAAAATAAGTAAAAGAGTGTTGTTAATTAATACAACTCGCCCAAGAGTTTCTAATACGACGTTTTCATACGCATTCGGCGTCCGCGTCCGGGATACCCATGTCCAGGTAATTTGTGGTGCACGGTTTTATGTCAGTACTCCCGGAGTCTCAACCCCCACGACCATTTTTTGGCGAGCCACACTCAGTCTTAAGGCCCGTGCAGACTTTGGGTAAAAAGCTGGAGCTTCGTAGCTCGTTGTTAGAGCGCCAATTCGCCTCCAACCAATTTGTAAGCCACATATTTTATTTAGACTGATAAGCCTGACTCATGATCCCAAATTCACCCGTGATGGCAACATAAACGTTTCCACAAACGTCATATGCGGGCTGAGGTAAAGCCTCTTGGTACTGTCGATGGTTCTATTTTTGAGCAAAATGTCGGAAAGCAAACTATAGTAGGGATGATAGTAGAGCGATAGTAGAGTTATCATAGTAACTCTGACTTCAATATTCGAACAACAGATCTCGTTTATTAGCAAGCCGTTTATTGATTTGTTGCTTACAGGACACGGAGAGACCAAATTTTTTGAAAGAGGGAGACAAGAAAGATGGAAGGTTATCTATCTAGGATGCACAGAAAGACGATGGACTATGCCGTAGAGTGGATTCGAACCATGTACATATGAGATGGTGGTCAGACGCCTTTACCCGACATACCTTTTAGATTTCAGGAAAGGTTAAAGGTGATCTACCTCTGCTGAAGAAAGTCCCCCTGATGCAGAGAGAGATCAGAAATAGCAGAGAAATTAAAAATTATCTAGACACCATTCAATGCCGTAGACACCAACCAGGGTTACGAAGGTTATTGGATACTCTGGCAGGGGAACTAGACCAGTAGGACAGAATAAGTCGAACGTCGAACACTACCCGGTCCGCGTATAAGGTACCATGACCAATAAGGCGGAGCAAAAAAACTTCCCTTCTCTGGAATTAAGATCTCTCGAAACTGAGAAAGAAGTCCAAAGACCATTCTAGTCCGTCCTTTGTAACAAAGGGTGAAAGGAGCTTAGACAGAATTGCAAGCATAGTCTACAGAGCTTTTAATGAAGGTCGAAGCATTAGGGAATCAGTAGGGCAATTCCACCTCTAGGCTACCGAATCTCTGCGTTTATTTTACAGAGTAACCCAGAGTACCGTGATTAGCTGCAATATGGGTATAGAAGTGGTTGGGTAAATTATTATAAGGAAGGAAAGGGAGTTAAAATACTATTCAGTAGGATGCAAAGACTTAAGGCCTTTAAACTTTCCAAATTCAAATTGTCGTCTTGGTCTACAAAATAGGCTTTATGTAGGTGATAACCACCTCGCTGAATGACAGTTGGCCATGTTTACTATCGATATGTGAGCAGATGCTTTGCGTTGATGGAACAAAATTTTCTTCTTCTTCAAATTCGGTCTCCTTGTGCAAATTTTCCCTTCAGTTTGTAGTATAATGGTGTATAGGCCTATGCCTGAGTTTATGGCTGCCCGCATGCCAGGGTATAGGGCCGCCTCCAAAGTAACATCATACAAAGAAACAAAATATTCAGAATTGGGGCTCCAAGTTTGAAAATTGTTGCACGTATTCCGAGTGGTTTTTGAGTGCTAACAAATTGAATGTTTATCAATTTAAGATTTTCGCGCAGGTCGGGCGGCGGCAAGCGGAATACCTACAAAACTTTATGAGACGGCTATGACCTGGAGCATACCCCCTCCATCGACGCTAATTGTGATAAGAAAATTACTATTGGGGCACTCATAAAACACTTTGAATAACTGAAATTTTTTTGGAGTGATTTTGGCCTCTAGCCCCAATTCTAAACATTTGCCCAGGGGCGGCGCTTCCATAGGTGCGAATGGTGCACTTGAACCGGGCGCAATTGAACGCGGGGCAATTTCAGAAAATCTTTAAAACAAATTGAAAGTGTTCCTGTGATTTCATTTTCATCTACTAAAGGAATTGTGTCTTTTTCCATTGTCTTTCATTGCGATCAAAAAATGAAGAGCTGATGGGGCGCAATATAGCATACTGCACCGGGCGCAAAAACCCCAAGCGGCGGCCCTGCATTTGCCATACATGTGTAATGATTGAATGCTTAAAACCTAGGAATATATGACGAGTTTAAGGCTTGGTCATTGGAATAGGTTGTCTTGGTATTGCGCAGCATGCATGTTGTCCGTTTAAACGCTGGCCAGGCACGGCCGCATTTTTGTTTTCCTGCGGTTTGAATTCAAAATATAAAAAAAATTAAACTCTCTGTTACTCATTTAGCTGCAATAATTTTCGAGTTAGACCACTACTGACACTATTGGTGACACCACACGTTGTAACATAATGGCAAAGTCAGCACAATAATTTAACCACTTAATTATCCCACTACAATTACTTTAACCACATTAAAATGTACCTGCAGCATGTAATCTCACCCAGTCCACCCCATATTTTGCTATGTTTACACGCGCAGGTAGATCCTATATTTAAAGGGTGTGTCACCTCGTATATTTTTTAGGAAACATTGAAACAATCAATGAGAATAAAGGTAATAAAAAAAAATTAATAGTAATAAAATTAATTTTCAAAAAAAATCATTATACCCGGAGCCCCAGCATTAAGTGCTCTGCTCCACCCCCAATCGTAACAAATTCATAAGATAAATTCCATCAGAGAGCCAACGTCAAAGCAGCACCACCTGTTCTGAGAAATGTCATTATGGCCATAATTTAGTAATTTCATATGGAAAATGGCTTTCGAGAACAACAACAACAAAAAATATAAGAGGGTTTCAGAAATTGAGCTTTATGGATACACTGAAATTAAATTAAAAAAAAATGCTGTTTCCACAGCTCCAGATCTGAATAATAAATCGATAGCAGCGTGTTGTACACATTGAGGGTGGCTATACCGTTCTTCCCCCCGCCTTACATATACCCCCACCCTACCATACCATGTATTTTTTTTCTGGTTCCATTACTTGAAAAACATCCTGATCTATATTTCAAGACGATGTAGAACGGAAGTCTAATTGGGTAGAATTAGGAAAAAAATATCCACGCAGCCATAGTCGAAGGACTCGCATGAAATGGGGGACGCCTTGAAAATTTGCATCCCACTCGCGCTAGCCCGCATCCATCCCCTAAAAACCGCCCCATTCAACATATGGGAATTAATCCATTATACCTGGAAGCTTTGAAAGCTTTCAACAAGTTTGAATGAAAGATGACTTGTTGTATACTATATGTGTATGTATGTGGAAAATTGTGGATCGCGAAATTGGAAAATTATGTGCGAGGACTTTAAGGACTCTTCCCGGGAAATAAATTGGGGAGGATGGGAAACGAAATGTGTATGCTACCCGGGGGGTGATTGATATAAAGTGTTGCTGCCACCATGACTCCTTGTGTTGCTCAAGTCGCTGATGATTATTGAAAATTGTTGATTTTTTATTTTATATATTATATTTATTTTAATCGGAGAGGATATTATGCAGATGTATGAATTTTATGTTTGATAAACCAATGAAAGTGGAAGGATATTGTTTATTTGTAGAAAATGAATTGAAAATATTTTTATTATTCTTATTTGATAAATAAATACTTTCAAAAATATTACAATAAAATATAATTTACTTTAACCTATTTATGAAAATAGTTCTCTCTCCCTCGCTTTCAATTAATAAGTAAATACATTGAGCAAGTACAATTCCCATGACTTTATAATTTCATACTTTTAATTTAGAATATATGGTAGTGGTCGGTTTTGGATTTGTCCTTCACGTTAATGTCACTTAGCTCTTCCCGTAAACAAGCTATGTAGGTACTTCATTCTTCCCCATACCAAAAATTCCAAAACATCGCGTTAGCCCATGTTTTACATCGACTCGGATGCTTAACCCCGGCACATAGCTCCATCAACCCTCCTTCACCCCCAAAGGTCTATGGCAGTGATTCCCAAAGTGGGTTCCGCGGAACCTTACGGTTCCACGAAAAAAATTTAGAGTTCCGTGTCGCCAGCGCCGAAGCGCAAATTCATTCGCAGACTCACTGGCGCTGCGCCGGCCGTTTAACGCGTTCTTGCTAATCAGAAAGTGCAAGTGGCTCTTCTTCCTTGGAATTTGGTCTACTTCACGCCGCGTAACATTTTGGTCGCCATTCCATATTCCCATGTCGAGGGGGTTGTGAAGAAAATGGTAATCCGCCTTCTTGAGATGGCCGCCATGGGCCAAACGATATATTGAGTATACTATATTGGTTATGGTGTTCTACTTACCATACCCTTTCATTTGATCCCCATGTCGAAGGGGCTGTGAAGAATATTTCAATCCGCCCTCCTGAGGCTGTCGCTATGGATCTAAAGGTATATTGAGTATACCATATTGCATTGTCATCGGAGCTAAAGTTTAATGCAAAATTTCAGCATGATAGGATATCCGGAAGTATTTGAAAAATTGATTGCAAAATTTGTTCCGTGAAGAAAACAGTAATCCGTCCTCTTGAGACGGCCGCCATGGATCTAACGGTATATACCCCGTTTATGACTGGGTTGAAAAGTTGAGTCGAGGTTGAGTTGAAATTTCGACCACCGTCTATGAAGTCGAGTTGAGTTCACTTTAGGTTTAAATTGAGTTGAACTGATATCAAATTTTTGTGTGAAATTTTCATTTATAGATACGAAAATATTCAGGACGAAATAATTTTTTGTTCCTGTGCCCGAAAGTTAACCGAACACAAAACTAACGCCAACAGCGGACTTCACGGATTTTAAACAAACAGAACAAATGTCACTTCAACCCAATTTCAACTCAACCCGCGAATATGAGGTGAAATATCAACTCGATCCTGGTAGGAGACCTGAGTTGGGTTGAGTGGATCCAGTTTCTCGACATCTGTTTACGACTGGGTTGAACCTTGGTTGAACCTGGGTTGAACCTAGTCATAAACGGGGTAATAATGTGTATACCATATTGCATTGCTATCGGAGCTGAAGTTGTGTGCAAAATCAGGGTGATCAGGTAACCGGAAGTATTCAAAAAATCGATTTCAAGATATGTACCGGACAAACAGACAGACAAGAAAGCGAGCTAATAAAAACGTTTTAAAATATATTAAAGGATAAATATATACATATATACATATATCATTATTATTTTATTTTTTCAACGTTGGGTTCCGCCAAATTTTATACATTGTAGAAAGGTTCCGTACGAAATAAAGTTTGGGAACCACTGGTCTATTATAACTGATTTCTAAATGTTTGTAACATTTTATTTTGTATTTCAGTCAATGGCCAGCCTAAACAACTAACCCTTTGACCCTTCAAACACCGACGATGATGAATATTAAACCTCAATGACTAAACATGAAGTAGTGAATATATCCAGAACTCTCCATCCTCCATGTTGACCCACCGTCGGCCATTTCATCTTCATGGAGATAAATTTACAGCGTTGCAGAATTATTTATTGCATAAGGAATTCAAATTTATGTGAATTTCCTGCGGATACATCAGCAGGTGCAGTAAGCACAACATTCATATGGATGATGGCGAAGCTAGTAGAGTATCGGAACCAAACTTCAGGATGTAGACCTTGTGGATGTTGCATCTCTCTTGCGCGCGGCAACCCTAATGCATATTAGCTGTGCGCTCGCTCCTGAGAGGTCTGTGTTCGTTGTTGGTTTGATGATGCTGTTGTTGTTGTTGTTGTTGATGGTGAGATGGTGATGCTGTTGGTGTTGTTGTTGCTAGCACTATGCTGCTCCTTTTGACGGTAGTTGCATCATCAACCCCGGACTGTTTACGTTATTTATGAATCCCCAAGGAGCTCTACCTAAAGAAAGATCCTGAAGATATTTTTAGGATAGTAACTGTGATAAAAATTGCATTAGCTCTCGACATTATCGTAGACGATGAATTCAAAATATGTTCATTCTCTGTATGTTTACTTTTGAAAAAGGGGTTTTTTTGGAGGGGTTGGGGGGTTTCTGCAGAAATTATTATTTAAGGGTTTTCTGAAAAAAGTTATAGAAATGCGACATGGGAATTCTGAGTATATGTAGAGTTGAGGACACGTATTTATCATTAAACCAATTGAAAAATATTGACACTGGCTTGAAATAATTGAAGCAGATATTTAGATACATTCCAATCAGGACAATCGGGCTGGACAACAAGACCGGCAACTTGGGACCATCCAGCTAGACCGGCCAGTCTGATTAGTCAACCCGTCAATAGGACCGAGATTTGCCAGCCTGACTGAAGTTACTACCTTATGCAGTGAGACTGAGCCTTGCAATCTTGGAGTTTGTTATTGATTGCTTCCTGATCAATTCGAATCATGTTGAGCGTGGCTTTTAATACCTAAGTTTGACTAGTAGGCGGCCCAAGTGTTTCTCATTTTGATGTACGGTCTCCAGAGCAAGCAACAGCAAAAACCATAACAAAACTTTTTAACCTAATAACAACCACTAAAATATTTCTTGCAACAACAACAACAACCACGAAAAGCTTTCAATCAGACTCAAAATATCTACTGGCGCTTATGTCATCACACTCTCTGTCCAAAGTGACCCGCTACCTACTAGAACATATTGAAGAGCTGAACCGTAAGAGGATAGAGAGGTAGATGTTTTGTAATGATGGACATTCTTGAAGAATGTGGTTTCGAATTTGTTGATGTGTGCGTTTAGTCTTCGTACTGTGGATGCACACAACTGTGGTACGCAGAATTCTCACATATGGGTCCTTATATCATGGTGGCCAGCGTTGAGCAGAGCCTAGAACGTCAAAAAGTTTGGAAGGTTCCAGAGAACGGCAACAGTAGGGGCAGCATGGGCCATTAGGACATGCCCCACGAAAGCTCTCAACATTCTCTTGCACCTACTTCACTCCGATCACATCTATCCTCGTGTAGTGTAGTGTAGTGAAAGAATCCGGGGCCTTTACCTCAAAATCCAAAAACTTAGTAGAGCGATGTAGAGCTGAGCTGGATAGGCTTGGTAGAAAACACAACGTCACTCTCGTATGAGTTCCCGGTCAAAGGAGCATTTAGAGGAGAACGAGGAAGCCAACTACCTAGCCAAGCAGGGAGTCTCAACTGACAGTACCGTCGAGTGTGGAAGGTTTTCGCGCATATCTCGGTCCTTGCTTTCCGTTCCGAGTGGATACAGCTTAAATTCGTGCCGTAAATGCACGGGCTAAGAGTGAATAGAACTTCAGATCCTAAGGTACGAACTAACGATAAATGCCCAAACACATAAAGATTTTTGTCAGTTAGCTTGGGCTGCATGCCACATACAGTTAGCGGCCGGTGTGTGTGTTCGATTATACTTAGCCCCAAGGCGAAAACCTTCAGGCCACAGCCTGCCGGCGACATGGATGGGGGCCTTAAGATGTGGTTGAATCGTACACCAACATTTTTACGGGGTTATGCGAACTTTAGAAAGTAGGATAGTAGCCCCTAGGCTCGAACGACATCTTACCAAAGTAGAGGGTTCTAAAAATGGGGAAAATCGCCTCACGTAACTTATGGACAACCCCTCATTTCTTATCTGCTATATTACACTATTGGTGGGGAACTTATTTTACATTGTGAACAAATCTTGATTAGAAGTGTTTACCGTGCAATTCCACCAAGCATTAATGTACCCTTGGCTCTGCGAGAATATTGCAATTTGCTTGTAATTATACTAAACTACATCATCCATAAAACCCTCTAAAAAGTATCAGATACCCAATATTAATAACCGAATGCTCTCCAAAGGACCAAAAAACTTCCATTAAGTAATATTCCTTATCCAATGAAAATCGCATAGCTGGGGGCGACTTCTCTCAAAAACATTGTGATTTTTTGTACCCTCGATCTTATTCAGGACACTATGCAAGCAGACAGAAAACGACACTCCGAAGCTCTATGTGTGCGGTGCTATGGGGTGGTGGTGGTGGGGGTTGGTTGCTTTTCGCCCTCCAATCTTCGAATTGAGATATTCCAATATCCGTCATCGTTTAAATGAATTGCCACTCCGCTCTGTGATAGCCCATTTCGATTAAAGTCCTGGTCAACATAAATTTCATTTTTTAACAGTTTGAGCCTCCAGCGTTCAATCAATGTGGGATGGATAAACAAATAGCACCCTGCATACACGATAGAATCTGCGATTCTGTGTCATATAAAACGCGACAGGATATTTTCCAGGGAAACATTGTTTTTTTTTTTTTGGTTTCGGTTTCGTTTCGTTTCTGTGTGGTGGTATTTTTTTTCACAGTTTTTCCACAGGATAAGCAAATGAGGTTTTTCGCTATCGAATTGTGGGCGAGATTTTTGTTTGCTATTTTGGAAACATGAGGTCTGCTGCTGGCTGCCGGAGGGGATGATTTCCCTAAATAGCATGAAACCGCTTTTATATTATGCTCCACGTAAAAGATTTTTTTTTTTAATATTTTTAAAATATTTCCTAAGGATGTTTTTCTCCTGACTTTTGACTTGATTCTGTTTAGTTTATTATAGTGGGTGTTCTTTTTTTCAATAGAAAAGTTACTGTAGGAGGGATGTTTTCATTCAGAAAGTAGCTGGCCCAATCCATTGTAATCCTACTCAATCAATAACAAAATTTTTCCTATCCCTCTCTCAGGGTGCTACTTTTATCCATCTATCACCTTTCAATTATTAATATCCTTATGAAAAGTGTCAAACATCAGCCCTGATATAGTTTTCCATCATCAAAAGCCATCGAAAGGTCTAAATTACCCGGAATTATAAGAAGAAGACTAGAAAAAAATATTGTATATGCTATAAGGAAAAAAAACGGGGCAGGGGGTATAGGGGTATGAGAAAACCTAGAAGAGAGTTTGGCGAAACTTTCGATCATAAATCATCCCCCAAAAAGCGAAAGGGTGACTGCTGCTGCTGTGTGGTTGGTGAACACTAGACACGGTTGGTATTTGTGGAGAAAGAAGTGTGACGGCGTGGATGTTTAACGGCAATGCAGCATTAGCAGGCGATAAATAGCACCTGTGACAGAAGCATACATGTGCTCCGTAACATAGTAGTCAAACCCAAAGAGCTCTAGCTTTCCTTTCCCCATATAGAGAGAAGGAAACTTTTATCCATCGCATAGATGCCATAGATTTTTAAGGGTACACACGACCAGGGGTTAGGACGGAAGTAAATTTTCTTGGTATTTTCACCTCTCATATTTGACGCAATTATTTACGTGGTTTACGTTTAAACTTTAAATGAAAATAGTTCTAGGATAAGGGTTTTTTTCACCATGTTTCCTCGCAAAGGGAAGGGGTTGTTGTTGTTGTTGTTGTTTTTTTAAAGAGATAAGGAAGTATTAATTAAATTCTATTGGAAATTAATTTTCCATCTAAAAAGTTATGGAAGATTTCTTGTTGGAAATTGATATCGTCACTTTAAACTAAATTAACGAACTTCTACTAGAAGATGAACTCTTAATATTCATTGGCAATTTTCGCCGATGATGTAATATTAGCATCATTAAATAATCTAATAGTCTACCACTTTTGATGCCAATTTATTGAGGATTTGTTGGGAGAACAGTTTTTCTTAATAGTAAAGGCATTGAAAATTGGGAACGGGGTAAAAATATTAAAATTCGGACTACTTTATATAAATTATTTTTAACTTTTTTCGGTTTTATTCTTTAATTTTTGTTAACTCAGGGAATTTTGCAGAGATAAGAAAATTTTTATCACCGGTTCCGAGACCTTTCAGTAATGGGTCGATTTTACTACTTTTCAGCTTTTAACGTGGTCAATTCATGAGATTCGAGCTTTTTTCGAGCTTCTTTTGTGTCCAGCTTTGTGTAATTGGTTAAAAACAGCCAAACTCAATACCAATATCGACACTGCTGACATGCCTACCTTTCTCGGCTTTTTCAAGAATTTCATCAGTTTTTTCAGTGATTGGGCGACCAGATCTTAGCTCATCTTCTCCATCTCAGACTAGCGTTTAAAAAGACACGCTAGCGTGTGGGGCAAGTGTGGCAAATGAGGGGCATGTAGAAAGAGGAATTTCCCCATAGATTCCTCATGAGCACCACACAAAACAAATATCATGTAACGAAACAAGCCGCTGTAAATAATAAACCCAACGGCACCACTGCTGTTAACAAAAAAAAGACACAACCGCTGAATAAGTTGCTGACATTACCGAAACAGAACAGCGCAGCGCAGCAAGGCACCAATATAAAAGGCCGGTGCCTGGCTGCGAAAGGGAGTCGTGATCAGACAGTGGAAGAGGTGATTCCTCTGCCTGATAACTGGACAGAGCCATAGGAGAGTTGATCGTATGGTTCATGTACAGACGACCGATACCTTTTCAAACCACGGAGAGTTGATCCAGTGGTACCGAAAGACCGATACATTTACCGGCCACGGAGAGTTGATCCAGTGGCGCCGACCGACCAATACATTTACCGGCCACGGAGAGTTGATCCAGTGGCGCCGACCGAATAATACATTTACAAGCCACGGAGAGTTGATCCAGTGGCGCCGACCGAATAATACATTTACAAGCCACGGAGAGTTGATCCAGTGGCGCCGACCGACTTACACCTTTTTCATTTCCATCTCTTTCACTCCCTTGATAGCTTTGTAATATAGTTGTATATAATAGTATAATCAATAAAAATAAGGACATAAACGTAACGGGAGTTTTGTTATTTAAACCTTGGACACCTGAGAGCTGACCCGCCGCTCCTGACGTTACAAT
Organism: Thereva unica; assembly: GCA_949987705.1. Taxonomy (NCBI): domain Eukaryota; kingdom Metazoa; phylum Arthropoda; class Insecta; order Diptera; family Therevidae; genus Thereva; species Thereva unica. The sequence continues at coordinate 88,743,607 of OX465285.1, forward strand.
CAGCAATTCTGAAGTGAGGTATGCCTTATCAGTTTCTCATAAGTACGCAAGGAAAAAACTCATTACAAATGAAATGGGGCAATCTACCCTAAGTTTAGAAGTTACGCTAGTCCAATGGTTCTCTTCAACTGAAGACGCAGAGACGACATAAAGGACGAGTTCATCATCATTTTTTGATGAGTGACTTAAACGCACAATTCTAAATCAAGGTCTAAGCCAAGATATTAAGGGTTAACGTAGATCTTCTGCGGGACAGCATTATAAGGCGAGAATTTGTTGGGAAAATACAACAAACCTTAATCAGCAAAGAGTTTCTGACGAAAATAATATTGAAGAAGTATCCGTCAACCTGGACGGCCTAGAACAAGGTGGAGGAGAACTCTATTAGCAGATGTCGCAACAACTGAGAGATCCTTAACGGAGCTCCATGGACTGGTTCTCATTCGACTATGGAGGTCAAGCAGCATTTGATGTGATTAGTACTCAGTTGGGGGACCGCTTAATAAAACGACACTCTCGCCTAGAAATATAAAGCTTCCGACATTGAGACATCGTAGCTATTACTCACCTCATTTTTCCTCCTCGGAATATAAATAAAAAATTGGTCACTTTTTTTTTAATTGAATCACTCAGATCACTTACAACAGACCGATGAATAGCAAGCTCGTTCCTCTTGTGCATCGATAATCTTGGTAGGATAAATCGAAGGAGCCATTCATTGTAGGCACATAACGAAAATGTTCAAGTCCCCATGAAACAAATTCAACAATACATTTGGATCAGCCTTTTATTTGGCCGTGGAATGACCGCGTGTACAGCTTAGTTCTGGGCCATTTAAATCTTTTGGTCAAGTTTGGCCGTCGAGAGGCCGTATGTGCTCTCATTAAAAGTATTTAAAAATTCTACGGCCATCATATCCCCCTTAAAAAGCCAAGTGGCCGTGATTCGCCCGCATTTACGTTATAGAAGTTCAATTTGAATGCCACACCTCCTCAACTCCTGAATCCACACTCCTGATCTAGACTTACTGATAGCTGACTGTAGCGCTTTTAGTCAACACCAACAAAGTCGATTTCTCAAAAGGCAAAAGACAAACGCAATTTTCCGGGTCGGGATTTACACGCATACACCAAAAATAAAACAAAACCTAATAAAGTGCTAAAATCTTTTTTTTTCTAAAGAGATAATAAAAAAAACGAAAAAAAAAAATACATAAAATAAAAAAAAAAAAAACGAGACCAACAAAAATAAAATCCCAGAAAAAATTCTGATTTTTAAACAAACCGCCGTCGTTCTCCCTCTCTCCTCATTAATTTTTTATTCCGTACACCTCAAGTCCTTTTCTGCATTCAAAGCAGCTGAATGTACTGCAATCGACAAAAATTAAAGGACTCTAATCACAGACTGGCCTTAATTACACAGCATGGAATTAAAATAAAGTGAACTGCATCAAAAAAAGAAAAAAAAATGGCGAAAAAAAGAAGGAAGCGAAAAGTGAGAAGGGGCGAAGAGACCCTTAATAAAAAAACGCTTTCCTAGGATAAAATAAGCGAACGTGCCCAGCGCCATTAGGAGGACCTGGAAGGACATCCCAGAGGTGCTTCAGGAAGGTACTCCCACAGAATGGATTAAAATTCATTTTGCTGCTGCGGTCGTGTGAATTATGTATTCGTACTTGAGGGTAGCCCCAGGGACCGGTAATGGCAGTATTGCTAGAATTCTGGCCCCTGCTCGCCCGCTGGTGGAGCCGTAGAGAAGAAGGCTCAACTCTCACACTAATGAAGCGCGCCGACCCCCGGCCAGAGAAGGAATGCACACACCGCCGCCATCTCAAGGCTGGTGTCCGATCCTGGCCCACAGGTCCTGGCTCCTCGGCGAATATCCTTTCAAACAAAGGGCAACAAATAAATTTTGCAGAGAGGAGCATAAAAATGAAATCCCGACAACGTCCAGCAGAGGGCGGCAAACTCTGGCCCTACCGAAAAGTGAAAACAGCATAACGAGTGGCACTTTAGTAGCCTAAGCGCTAAAGGGGTAACAAAAACCGAAAGGGTTGTAGCGATTGTACAGCTGGAAAAAAGCACACCAAAGCAACAACAACAATTACACACACACACGCACACTTCTGCGGGGGAAAAAATCCGTTTAAGCTCCAGAAAAATTTAATTTTCCTAACTCACGCGCACACACATCCACGAACACCAGCGCATATCCATCTTCTTTGAAATATTTATAATTTGTTCCACGGTTGGTGTTTTGGTGTAGCCGGAGAGAGCCATATTTGTTTTTATCTACGTTTTGTGTGCACAGTAGGTTTGTGGAATTTTCATTTCTAAATATTTCATTTTCCATCTTCTGGGAAACTTGTGAAAAATGTGTCGAAATAAAGAAGTTTCGCTAGTGTGTGCGTGCTTGGGGGTTGTGGAGTCTTCCTGATTCTCTTCTTTTTTTTTTGTTATCCTTGTGATATACTTCTAATGGATTTTTCCCTTGAATTAAGGACCACTTTCTAGATTGTTTGGTGGGTTTCGATAAAAATTTTATTTTTATGGTTTATTTGGTATTTAATAAAAAGGAAAAACAATTTTTATTTACGCATTTCTCGAGTACAAACAAAAATTTTGTATTTATAGCTGGTGAATCATTCCGGATGAGAACAGGATTTGTTTACGTTTTCTGGTATGTTTTGGTTTTAAGTAGGGTTATTTATAATTAACATTTATTATTTTTTACATACCTACACGACAAAAGTTTGACCTCAGGTAGTAAAATGGGAAGCAGTTAAGTCGGAGTGTACTGACTAATTAATCGGGGTTGATTTTCAGAGATATAGATGATCGTTTACTAATTGTTCTAAGGAATAAGGTAGCTTTTGTGTATTATTAATGTAATAGTGCAATGCAATAAACCAACAGTGGTTTTCAGCAAGCAAATATAGTCACTTCCTTTTTGTGGTTAGAAACAATAAATAGAATACTCCATAGAGATGGAGCTATACAGACGATTGAGTGATAATGGAATCAGAAATATTTCCAATCGTGATCAGTGAAAATTATGGAAACATTTCTGAACAGATGTGCAAAGCTACGCTAGATTCGGTACAAAAAAAGCTTTTTGTCAGCCAATGGTGAAACGTACTTCTTTTGCGCGGGAGTGGTGAGTATCTTACATCCGTCTAATAGACCCAGTACACCTAGGTGGTAGTGTCAGATTCCTACTGACTAAACTCACCACTCAAGTCAACGACCGGTAAGAGCCATAAAGGCATTACTTCAGCATGACCTTAAAAAGAAATCCCTCGGAGGTGTTCACCAGAGCCGCAGCAGTCTAGTCATTTAGCTACCTAACTACTATCTCCAGTTGCATTTCTATGCCTTTCTCTGTTTCTTTGGGTTTCGTGGTAAAGGCTTCTGGTGGATGACCTTTAGGGCAAAGTTCAAAAATCAAAGTCAGAGACTCCATTGATCTTGCTGAAATCGGTAAACGTCTAAAGTCAAAGTTCTAAGCTCATATGGTGGGTCAATGGAAGAATAATGAACCTTCTAAACGTTCTTGAACATTTAAAAGCGCCCCAGTGAAAAAGGCCTTACAACGGGCGAACACCGGCCGTAATTGAAACATAGTCCTCGGCCATCGTTATATACGATGAAAACCTCACCAACTTACATAACTAATAGCTCCATAAGTGTCGGGGCTAGAATCTGCGAAAACGCCAATTGCAATAAAAGCTTCAACTTTAGAATGAAAGGAAAGAATATGCCAAGCGGATCAAAGATATTAGCGATGGTTTCCAGAAGGTCTCATTTAGTAAGTACTGCTTGAAGGTGAAAGGGCAGCTTACGGGAATCTACAGACAAGTTATCGCTGCAGCTGCAGCAGACCAAATTAAACCTAAAGGCTTTAGGATATCAATAGTCTATTCGTAGATAGTAGCAGCTTCTTTTGCTTCATTTGTGCTAGCCACTAAATCGTCCATAAAAAAGGATCTCTTTTAGCAAAGCACATGTGCTGGGAAATAGTCGAGACTTGTGTTCAAAGTGCTTCTGCAATGCGGCACACAGAAGAAAGGGACTGCACCATGCACCGAAGATGACCCTGATTTTCACACACCCTAATGCAATTGAGTCCTCCTATAATAAATCAGCGAATACAAATCTCACATCGTAATCTCCTCATTCTCTTTATAAGCGGTTAAATAACAAAATTTCCCACTAAATTACGCACCACACACTTCACGTACAACAAATCGACGACTGGCGAGATTGTTTCTTGTTTCTCTTGTGGTTCGGTAGTCTTTAAGTATAACGAAAATTTTAAGCACTTGGCCTATATATATGCCCGCCGTACTCTCGTATGTACGTGTACAGCTCAGTACTCGGCAATTTACATCTTTTGGTCAGGTTTGGACGTCCTGGGGTCGTATGTGCTTCCTTTAAAAATGATTAAAAGCTCTACGGCCATCATATGCCCCTTTACAACCCAAGTGGCCGGTGTTCGCCCGTTGTAAGGCCATTTTTTTATTTCCAGTCTAGTGGTCGGGAAACTGGAAAGCTATGTAGACGTCCATCAAAATCGGTTAAACAACCCCCAAAACTTATGCACACGAGTTGACTGCATCAAAAAGACGCGCCCGGGATTATTTTGGCCTCCGGTTGCACTGCATTCAGCCCTACACCTTCCTTAACTAATAGCACCCATGAATACTGCCTCATTTTTCTGTGGTCTAGTGTTATCAGTTTAAAAGATTGAAGTTTGCATACGGAAGTTGAGTCGAGATCCTGAAAGGTTTATAGTGAAGTAATGTACCTATAACCATGTCTCTGTTACCAAATTGCAATAAACGGATTTCTCATTGAAATTTTAATGAGAAAATTCTCGTGACTTGTAACAAGCCTTCCAACAATACTCAAACCAAGATTATTTCTCGGTAATATCTTTACGTTAAGAACATAGAATCTCTGTTTTTCATTGCCAAAACGAAGACGTAATACCGTTCTGCATACACTTTGTTATCATAAAATCAGAAGGTAACAATAAACTTTTGAGGGGTTTCTGCATACCTACCACCTTCATTTCTACTCTATCTCTCACTCTCTCTCTATTTTGTCTATCTTGTGTTCTAAACGTTATCTTGTGAAAATTATTCCATTATGCTCAAGAAATCCCTAGATAATTCGTGTTAAAATCCACGAAATACATACAAGAATTTTGTTAGTGGTAGTTTTTTGCCCCAACCCTGGGTGCCATTGAAGCCTCGGCAACGTCCTGAATGAAACCTTGTACACATATTTTTGCAGTTACGAAAACTTTCTTGACTTTTATTACGAATAATATCCGAAAAGTTTGCCACCAAAAACTATAGAGCTGCACGAAAACTTACCCGCAAGGAAATATTGTGTAAGGTGGAACGTTATAAAGGTGTTTATGGAAAACATAAAAGCCCAACGCAATACCACCCCCCGCCTCGTGGCCCGCAGGTTTTAGAGAGCGCCTTCCCCCGGCAGTATGCTAATGCCATAAATTCAACAATGGTAGAGCAACCTTCAAACAATGGCCTTAAATAAACCGTCGGAGGTTATCAAATCATTTGCCTCGGAAGAAAGATGCTGCTCTTCCAATGCCAGGTGAAAAAGTTGCAGCAGCACAAGTGATGCTGATGCTGCTCATCCTGATGATGCTGGAGGAAACTACACCGCGTTGCGGGGGCGTGGGTGTGTGTATAGAGCTTCTTCCGTCGACGTTGTTCGAATTGTTTTCTTCAAAAACATTTGCGCCATACAATTACAGCGCGCCGGTTGCATGTATATTAAATGTTGATTATAATGAATATGATGTTGCCTGCTGCTGGTGGTGCTGAATAGGGCGGCATTGGAGCACATATATACGTAGGAGACAGCACAAGGAGCGAAGGATGAAGCTTGATGTATGCTGATATCGGATAAAGTGCAGCCATGCATTAATTTCGTCTTATCTCATGCATACAAAAGTGATAGACGTTTCTGGGGCTCCGCATTATTTCAAACTTAAGAAGTTCCCCGGGATTTGGGGCTCCAAATAGGCCCGGGGAAGGGGGACGGCTGAACGCCATAGACGAAAAACTATTTTGCATACGCGTGAATCTACTTGGCGATGTAGTAATTTGCACACCACACACGGGGGCGCCGCACAAACGCACATATGTACATACATACATACATATAGAAACTTTTTGACGGATTCCCCAAAAACTGTTGGTTGGCTTGATGGAGTTTATTTTAACCAGATCAAATTTGAATATCGCTCAAGAACGGAATAATAAAAAGGATGCTGCTGTTTTAATTTTTGTCAGATGCTAATTTTATGATTTCCGTGTGTGTGTGTGCATAGTTACAGTGTGTAAAGAGTAAGGGTCTGCTGAAGGTTATATACATGACGTCGTAATGCCTTGAATTTTATGTAATTTAAATTATTTCCTCTTATGATTTTCAGGAATAGTTTAACAGAGGAAATTTATTCCTTCGATGTTTTTTTTTCAGGATTTTATGAATCGTTTAAAATTAGTTTTTTTTATTACGGAAATAGTCTTCTTCGTCCACTATACATTTCTACCAAAAGATAATTTGCACATAAAAACTTTCACCTTTGACTGCATCGCATTTATTAGAGAATTTCTCGTCCGATCTTAACTTGTTACTTCATACTTGGTTGCACAATTTGAGCTGCTTGCAAAACTTTGTTGAGATTTTTAACCCTTCATTTAACATTGTGATGTTTAAAATGCAGAATGACTATAGTAAAACCCTGTAATAAAGTTGCAATACTGTTTGCGTAATTGAACTGTTAACAAATCGAACCGCTCTAAATTTATTTTTTTGTTATTATGAATTTTTTTGAACTACAGTAAATCGGCATAGACCATTCCAAACGCGAATGTCGTTTTAACAAGCAGTCCCCCAACTAAGTACTAACCACGTCCACTGCTGCTTGACCTATGCAATCAAACGAAAACTGGTATACTGTAAAATAATAATGTAACTTTTGGGTAACGTCTTAACAATATTATTCTTCAATAGCTTTTTTTTTTATTTGTTTGACTACGACCGTTCGTTTAGACAGGTTGAAAACGGACGTAAAAAACCTGCATAGACACACATAAAAAACTTTCCACTTTCGCACGTTTCTATTGGTCAGAAGAAGTTGCTGCTACTACACATATATTCCCTCGTCAATAATGAGCCATCGAAATGTATACCCTAAATCTTTACACAGCAATTTGCCGCATGTATTTTTTTACCATTAGCTCTTTTAGAAACTAGGAGTTATTATGATGGGAATAGTTCCTTAACTAGCGGGAAGAGTGACTTTGTAGAAATCGTCGCGTAAGAAAATGCGGTATTGCGGAATGTGGTTTGATTTTGACCCACTTTCATATATTCAACCAACTTCAAATTTTGTATAGCTCGCATGACAATTCAATCTGACCATTTTGTAAAAAAAAAGTTGGCGGTTCAAAGATGGCGGTCGATTTTTTTTATTTGTGTTCCCCAAACCCCCTACGTGGGTATCAAATGAAAGTTGTGTGGTGTCATTCCAAATCTTAATGTTTGGGATATATACGACGGTCATAAGGCCCATGGCTATGTATGGATCCATCGCGTGATTGGTCAAGACCAAACAAAATGGTGCTGTGATTAAGCTAGCCCCCTGGCTAGGTAAAGACTGGTCGGTCTAGGTATCACGGGAGTTAAAAGCACCTGTCCGACTGCGACTATGGAGGCCCTACTGAACCTTCATCCGCTCCACCTAGTAGTCAAAAAGGAGGCTCTGGCAGGGACCTTCTGGATCAACTATCGATCCTCAAGAAGCTGAACCAGGAGCCAATAGTATCATTGCTCGATACCATTGATATCATTGGACCTCTTAACTGTGACAAAGCGCTTACAACGATTATTCGAAGCAGGTCAGAATGGCAACCTGGCAAATCCTTTTTAAGAAGAAGTACGGCCTTTTGGTATATGGAAGATTCCAAAATCAATAAACGGGTAGGACTGGGCGTATATGGCCCAAAGAGCAAAGTATCCATAGCTCTGGACACTACCCCCATTATCTTAGGTCTTATCGGTCCGGAACCTTTCTGCAGCTCAACAAACTACCACGTAAGGATGGAAATCAAAACTTGGGCTGACCAGCTGTTTCTTTATAGCTGGACAAGGACAAAGGGTGCTCGTCAGCCTAAAAAATTCATCAAAATCGATATAGATAAAGCGGGCAAACAAAGCGGGGTTCCTAAGCTGCGGAGCACTTGTAGTACGACTATCAAGCTACAGCGAGCCTCCTCTACCTCGACTTCCTTACTGCCAGGGAGATTTGAAACACGATCCCTAATTCAGTTTTAAGCTATATTTAAAGCCTTAACCTAGATGGTTTTTAAAGACGGGAATGGCGCAATAGATCAAATAAAATAGGTCGTAGGGTCCGCCAAGGTGACGTCATTCTAAATCTAACATGGTGGCCAACGAAAAAATGGCGGAAAACATATAACAGACTAAACAGAATAAAAACTGAAAAACACCCGTTTATTTTAAAATGACCTAAAAAGTAAAAAATAATTTTGAATGTAAAGTTTTTATTGCTCCAGCCTCAGTATATGAGCTCAACCTACCTTTCGAAATCAAGATAAGAATGAAATTGGTGATCTTATTAGTAAAATTTATAAATATAACTTACTTAAATGTGATTTCTTCATTAATAGTATTCTTCTTTCAATTTCTGAGGTCATTGTGGTTTTGTTCAGTATTGTTTGACAATTCATAATGGAGAAACATCTTCTGACCAAACTTTTGTTCATCGATAAAGCCCCATTTCTCGATTAATAGCTATTAATAGTCAACAAGCAAAATATCCGTTTTCGGTTTGAGGAGTAACTAGGGGTTCAATGGCTGCCATTACATCCAGACAAAATAACAGTTTGGTGTGGTTTATAGACAAGTGGAATAATCTATCAATATTTTGTGAAAAACTAAGCCGGCAGTGCGAACGTAACTGTGAATGACGCCCATTATTGGGGCAACAGCCTGAAATTGAAGCTTGTGATCTCCACGACATTAGGTTCCAACAAAACAGGGTGCTAATTTCCACACAGCCCGTGAAGTCATAGCGTTATTGCGAGAACAATTCGTTGAGCAGTTAATTTCTCACTTCCGATCGTTGAATTTTCTCGCTTTGCGTACTAAAATCAAAAAATGCCAAATATATTAAAAAAAGTACAGGTGACAAGAAACAGCCTTGTTTTATGCCATTAAATATTGTAGAAGCATGAATAAAAACTTGAAGCGACTAAAATTAATTATGAAGACGTGACAAGTAATGGTTTTATGTTTTAAAACAAATATTTTAAACTCGTGCCTTCTGGGAGGACTTTAAAATGAATAAATTTTTTAAAGTAACACCATTGTCGCCTCCACCAGCTGAATAAATAAAAAATCTACCATAACAAAAAATGAAACTTCGATTCGGCTTATTTTAGGAGTCTAGCCAGAAACCAAATTTAAATTGGGTTTTGTCATAAACCATAGTACAGCTGTTCGATGTACCTATAAAAAAGGTATTCGGCGGAAAATGCCGGTTAAGGGGCAGAAAATATAAATGCGGAAAAAAAAGTCACTCGTCAATGATATAAAGTTCTTTATTGATTATCACGATCTGCTCTGTATGACGGTTAATTCTAGACTTACTCGACATGATAAAAATGCATGCAAAATAGGAAAATATTTGATGATAAGATGAACGGTAATTCTCGAGTTGGTGTTTGTAAATTAGGTTCTGTAATTTTTCAGCTGATTGTTTTTTGTTTCTCGTTATTATGAGTGTAGTTGATGAAAGTTCCAACATGCCGCCCACCTTGGCGTGTCGCCAACTATAGCTGGACATCTTGTTTGTGGGTTTGTGGAAGGAAACATATCTTCGTTATCGGTCGCTTGCATGTAGTATCACGGCACCTCACGGTCGCTACCCGAACCTGACCGTCACTACCAGGGTGTATTGCTTCTATTCGACCCAAGATCCATTTAGTTGGGGACAGTCGTTCTTCTGTTAGCAGAACCAGCTCGCCAACTTCCGGATTTCTGGATGGCGTAGCCCACTTAGATCGCTGCTGTAGGGTTTGCAAGTAATCCTTAGACCACTGATGCCAGAAGTGCTGCTTCATCTGCAGCAAAAGTTTCCAACGGCCAAGAACATTCGACTTCGTTTCTAGCAGACAAGTCTCGGGAATAGTGATGAGTGGACCACCGATGAGGAAGTGTCCTGGCGTTAGTGATTCTATTTCTTCCGGATCGTCTGACTTGGCACATAAAGGACGCGAGTTTAAACAGGCTTCTATACCTGCAAGTAAAGTTGATATTTCCTCAAAGGTAAGAGTGCGGTCCTTCACAACGCAACGGAAATGGCGCTTGAAGGACTTGACGGCCGCTTCCCATATGCCGCCGAAATGGGGTGAATAAGGAGGAATGAAGTGCCAAGTGATGTTCTTCATTGCAAGTGCTTCGCCTATTACAGAATGCCAAGTTGAAGGCACCTCTTTAAAAAGGGTTTTAAGCTCTCGGCTAGCACCTATAAAGTTTGTTCCTCTGTCACTGTAGAGGTCAGAGCAAATACCTCGTCTGGCTATGAAGCGATTAAAGGCGGCTAGGAAATCGTCTGTAGTCATCGATGACACCGCTTCTAAGTGCACGGCCTTAGTGCAAAGACACACGAACACAGCTACATATCCTTTGAACGATCGGTATCCTCTTCCTCTGGATGATTTTAGAGTGATGGGTCCCGCGTAGTCTATGCCACAATGTAGGAATGGCCTAGATGGTGTGACACGGGCTGCAGGTAGATCCGCCATAATTTGAGAAGCTGGTTTAGGGCGGTTACGGATGCAGTTGATGCAGTTTCGGAGTTATTTTTGTATTAGACTTCTCCCTTTCAGTATCCAATATCGACGCCGAACATATGAAAACGTCAGCTGCGGTCCTCCGTGAAGGGTTGAAGAGTGAGCGTCCATCACGATTAGAGAGGAGAGATGACTGGCTTTGGATAAGATTATTGGATGTTGCTCTGAGTAGGGTAGGAATGAATTTCTTAATCGGCCTCCCACTCGAAGTATGCCGTCGTCATCCAATATAGGGTTTAAGCTTAGTATTGAGCTTCTTAGTGATATTGGTAGTTTGCGTTTTAAGTTTTCAATTTCAGAGGTAAAGGCCACTCTTTGTTCTTCTTGGATCCAAAAGTTCCTAGCGAAGTTGAGTTCATTCGCGGTAAGGTATCCTTCTTGTTTGTGTGGAGTGGACCTGCGGCAATTTTTAATAAATCGGAAAATGTAAGCAGTAATTCTTAATAATTTAGAAAGAGATGAAAAGTGGTTTAATAATTCCCACGCAGTATGAATTTCGACCAAGTGTATGGTGGTTGAAGTGCGTTCCTCCTGAAGTGCATCAGAACTAGGAGTCTGCACCATTGTGGTACATTTGAATTGTGGCTGCGATAAGAAACTAGGGCCATTCCACCATAATGAATGTTGTTTAAGTTCACTCGGGTATAGACCACGTGAAGCGCAGTCGGCTGGATTCTGCTTCGTTGGCACGTAGCCCCATTGAGAAGGTGAAACAGTTTGTTGTATTTCAGAAACACGATTCGCGACGAACACCTTCCAGCGACTAGGATGTGACCTGATCCATGCCAATACAACGGTGGAGTCTGTCCAAGCGTGGATTGAATGAAACGAAATTGACTCGGAAATAAATTGTCGCATTAATCTTGTTAGGAGAACAGCACCACAGAGCTCCAAGCGCGGCAGCGATACTGTTTTTGTTGGCGAGACTTTAGATTTAGAGCTGATGAGATTAACTGTTATATTGCCGTCTGGAGTAATTACTCGAACATATAGGACCGCCGCATAGGCTGATAATGATGCGTCCGCAAAACCGTGAAGTTCACATCGAAGGTTTGCTGAGGTACTGATCCAACGATTGATTCGTATATCCTCCAGAAGTTTTAACTGTGAGCTAAATAAATTCCATTTTGTTGCTATCTGAGATGGGAGTATGTCATCCCAGTCCAGATTAAGAAGCCATAATTTTTGAATCATGATCTTTGCCACAATAATCACTGGGGCCAACCAGCCAAGGGGATCATAAAGTTGGGATATATCAGAGAGCATAGTCCTTTTGGTAGGTGAAGAATGAGACTTAGAGATTCGTACCTGGAATCTAAATCGGTCAGCTTCTGGTAACCATGCTATACCTAAAGTTTTTATCGGATCTGCCTTTGACAGGTTGAGGGCTGAGTTGACGTTGCAGAAGTCCGTTGGTAAGTGGGTCGTTAATTCCCGTCGATTGGAAGCCCACTTTCGTAACTGAAATCCGCCTGAGGTTAGAAGCTCTATAAGTTCTTGCTGAAGTTGCAGCGCAGTCTCTATGTCGTCGGTTCCACTTAGGATGTCATCCACATAAGTATCGGTAAGTAGAGACTGAGAGGCTCGCGGAAATTTAGTGGCTTCATCTTGGGCTAGTCTCTGTAACGTTTTTAATGCCAGAAATGGAGCTGAAGCGGTGCCGTAGGTTACCGTAGTCAACTGATACTCCTGGATATCCTCAGAGGGACTGCTGCGCCACACAATACGTTGTAGGTTGCGATCAAGTTCGTTCACCGTAATTTGGCGAAACATCTTCTCCACATCGGCTGTAAAGACAATACGATGACGTCTCCAGTTAAATATAATCGCGCAAATGTTTCGTTGTAATTTAGGCCCTACAAGTAAACGATCATTTAACGCATATCCGTTAGTGGTTTTTGACGATGCGTCAAAAACTACCCTTAGCTTGGTTGTTACGGAGTCTTCTTTAAAAACACAGTGATGAGGTATATAGCACATGTTTGTTTTTTCCTCTGTGAATGAAGGAGGAGTGACTAATTGCATGTGGCCCAATTCCTTATACTGATCCATGAAAAACACGTACTGGGATTGCAGTTCAGGATTAGCTTGAAATCGTCGTTCCATTTGATATAGGCGCTGTATTGCACGTTGCCTTGAGTTACCAAGTTGGATATTGGTTTGAAATTGTGGTGGTAGTGGCAACCTCACCACATAGCGGCCATTTGAATCACGTTGTACTGTCTGGTTGTAGAAATTTTCGCAGTAGGCCTCGTCATCAGTCAGTAGTTTTTCGGAAGGCACTTCTTCGATCTGCCAAAAGTTGGTTAACAAGTTATTTAAGTCTGTATCCGCCTGTGCATACGCAGTACAGGCCGTTATTGCGCCTGGAGTTTCTTGAAAAGGAGATTCACAAGATGTAGGACCCGAGATTATCCAACCTAATGAGGTCTGTTGTGCTACTGGTTGATTATTACCACCCTTGCGAAGATCTCCCAGAAGAAGTTGACCATAAACATCTGCTCCAAGAATGACATCTACCCGGTCAGGGCGAAGAAAATATGGGTCAGCGAATTGAATGTTGGCTAAATGTGTCCAGGTTGACGGGTTATCAAAATTCGTCCGAATCGGAGTAGTCAATCGATTTAAGATAAGCGCGTTGCATTCGAAGGTAAAATCGGGATTAATCGTAGACGAGCACCGAATTGATAACGTTCCCCGAGCTGCACCAGCTGAAATTCCGTTTACAACTTTGACTGAGATGTTCGCTCTTCTTCTAGGAATTTGTAAACGTTGGGCGCAATACTCTGAGATGAAGGAAGACTGAGAGCCTTGATCCAATAACGCACGAAAGCGTAGACGTTCAGAACTCACGGTAAAGATGTCGACAAGTGCAGTGGCTAATAGCACCACTTGACCTGGCCCAGCTGTATGAGATAAGCTGGAAGTACAGGAGATAGTAGCGTGCCCAGGTGGGTGATTAGCTTCTTCTTGATGCAACATTGTATGATGTTGACCATCACAAAGACGGCACCTAAAGGTCGATGAGCAATTGACATGAGAGTGGTTTCTCCTTAAGCAATTTTGACATAGCTGTTCCTTCGTTACGAAATTACGTCGCTTTTCTACTGAAAGTTGTTTAAATTGTCTACAAAACATAATGAAGTGTCTCCCTGAGCACAAACTGCAGCCGTTAGTCGGGTTACCTTTAATTGCGTTTGTAATGGTATTGTTACTGTGTATATGTCTTGCGGTTTGGAGTCGTGGGGGTTTTGGAAGCTTGGTGCTACCCACTGCTTCCAGGATTCGTATACGCGAAAGAAGAAAATTTTGAATATCCTTGAAGACTGGCAAATCCTTGGAAGACGCAACTAGGGATTCCCATTCTCTACGAGTTTGTGCATCAAACTTTTTCGCCACTATGCAGGTGAGCCAATCATCCCACTGATGAACAGGGCGTTTTAAATTAGCTAGTGCTTCAGTGGATTCCGAGATTCGATTCATCAGGCGCTTGAGATCATGAGCATTCTCTTGGTGAACAGCAGGAACATTTAAGATGTCCTCGATGTGCACTTGAACTAAGATATGTAGATTTTCATACCTTTCGGTGAGAGCATTCCAGGCTGAAGTGTAGTTGGCTTCCGTTATCGTATAGTTCCTGATAAGTAATTCTGCTTCACCACGCACATTTGCCTTTAAATAATGTAACCTTTGGACATTGGTCAGATTAGCATTGTTAGCAATCAAGGTAGTGAACATGTCTTTGAACGCTGTCCACTCAAGGTAGTCCCCACTAAACGGAGGTATAGTGATTCTTGGAAGCTTAGTTTCGCTGCCTGAGGTTGATGAGTTCAATACCATGCTTTCATCCCTAAACGTATTACTGCTGGTCTCGCCCAACAGTCCATTTAACCACGCCAATGTCTCGACGTATGTACATTCTACATCCGCGTAAACATCGTTTGAGAGATATTCATATTTTGCTTCATCATCATTAGTTGACGCGGAAATTACTTCGTAGTGACCCTCCACGAAGCTGGCCCAATATTTTTCAAGTAAACAAAGTCGTACTTTAATGAAGTTATTGTCACGTTTGTCCCTACCGGTTTTGTTGAAGTTCTGCACAAAATTCGTAATCAACTTGCCATTATGACTTTGTTTTTTAAGTAACTCTTCCATTATAACAAAACAATGGAAACTGAAAACTAAAATCAATTAATAGATATAAATGCTTGTTAAATAAAAGTTTCCTTTTGGTTTTTAATAACACGTGACCACTGTTTAAATATAGAAAAAATTGTCTAATTATCCAAAGTGTCTAAATTATCAAAAAAAAAAAAATTGTCTAAATAAAGATCAAAATAATTTACGTTCCACTTGTTATCCCTTTCGTTCTCTAGGGCTCGTTTTTGCTGTTTAAATAGAGATTCATAAAATTTATGTTATATAATATGAAATTTGATTAAAAGGAACACACTAAAGGTTGCATTTATTTAGGCCAAAAAAATTAAAATTATGAATTGGTTTATTGGTTTTAATGTAAATTAAAATGTTTAGAAGGAAAATCGTTTCTACTTATATGCATTTCTTTAATTTCCTTTTTCCTTAAATCAATTCAAGTCAAACACGTTGTTAGGGACACCGCGGCACTTGTGTTTTAACACCGTTATCTTTGTTATAAGATAGAATCAGAACGGACACCAAAAACACCCGCAAATTTGCTAATGTACCGTACACCATAGAGGTCACCTTCCCGTAACACGTTTTTTTTTTCGTTAATACCTATAATTCCAAAATTTTAATGCACAAAATCTAATAAAAATCAATTTTACTCCACAAAATCAGAATTTTTATAAACCTCACTTTTCACTATTAATTTTTATTAAAAAAAACCGGCAAAGTAATTTGCTTATTATGTTTGAATATGCACCCACGCGTTTCACCGAGAGCCATTAGCCGTACCGCCGAGTACAATAGAATTTCGGTAATTGAAGTCTAGAAAACCACGTTTGACCGATTTACTAATAGACATCCCTTAAGATCCGGCTCGAAGGACCAACAATTATGTTCGATGTACCTATAAAAAAGGTATTCGGCGGAAAATGCCGGTTAAGGGGCAGAAAATATAAATGCGGAAAAAAAAGTCACTCGTCAATGATATAAAGTTCTTTATTGATTATCACGATCTGCTCTGTATGACGGTTAATTCTAGACTTACTCGACATGATAAAAATGCATGCAAAATAGGAAAATATTTGATGATAAGATGAACGGTAATTCTCGAGTTGGTGTTTGTAAATTAGGTTCTGTAATTTTTCAGCTGATTGTTTTTTGTTTCTCGTTATTATGAGTGTAGTTGATGAAAGTTCCAACAACAGCACCTTTTTTCTTGTACAAAAGACCTTCCCTTACAGTAGTGCTGAGAATATCTATAAATATATTTCCATTAATCTGATCTCTTTGCTGTTCTTGTTATCCAAAACATTCTACAAAAAAACAACAACCAGATACAGAATAAAAATGTTATGTAGCAAAAAATCTGACATTTAAAAAAGCATGTCCTTGAAAAATTTTTAAGTTTGTTAAACATATTTTTTGAAATGATTTTTTATAGAAGATGAGACCAGAGTAAATCCTCCTCCAATGCCTTTTATAACATAGTCTAAAAGCCAAGGACCGTTCCTCCTTTATCTTCCCTTGTATTTTATTCATCTCTTCGTTATATTTCCCCAAATCAGATTAAATCGATTTATCTCAGTTTAGCCTACAGCATTTCTGTAAAGATTCGATACTTCCTCTGCATATCGAAAAACTTCTAAGTAGATATAATATGTATGTATGTAACTGGTAAGGTAAGGACACAAAACTCGCTCTGATTCTATTGGAAAAGGAAGCCAGGATGTGTGCTCTCTCAGTGGATTAGAAAAAAAAAAGTATGTATATAAAATAAGAAGGAAAAGAAAATATAAGAAACCCAAAGACCTGAAATGGATATCCACCATTCCTGAAAATTTCTTTTTTTTTACGTTCTTGATATTTTTACTCAGGGATAACAAAGGGAATCATCTGAGCAAGAGGATTCGATATATCAAACCTTTAGGCGATTGTTTAAATTTACGAGTGAAAAGAAATGACAGGACAGCATGAATATCGAGGAGACCAACCAAGAATCAGTTCATCCCCGACCACCTCCTGCTGGTACCCTCTCCAAAACATTCTATGTATAATATTTAAGGATACTTTTTTAAATTTCTTCTTTTTTTTTTTCTAAGAAAAGATGATGTTATCTCTTAAATTTTGATGGCTCCATTCTTGTTCTTTAAGTAAACAGTTTCAATATTCAAGAATGTTTCACGTATAGCTAAGTGCGCATTTTGTCCGAATATTGAATTGCCCCATCAAATCATGTTCTTATGTTTTGTGTTTTTTATCAATAACAAAATGTTTTTCAAAATCACACAATTGACAAGTCAACTGCCACCCAAATTAGCACGTCTGTGTTTGTTTTTTATTTTCGTACCCCCGCGACAATATAATTTCATTATCATACCCCCAAAAACGAAGATAGTATATACAATATACATCGTCTCATCTGTCCTCTAAATTGACGTGTTTTAGGGGTTGAAGCATCATCCTCTCATCCAAGGGAGGGTATAACGTTTTAATAGATAGACAACATACATTTGTGTGTTTATATATGAAAACAATTACAAGGCACATTATCAGCGATGAATAGCAATGATACTATCATCATGGGAATAAATTAAATTTTCGGTAATCAATCAAATTAGCGCCATTGGCCCCCCGGGCGAGAGTATGTATGTTTGTATTCAGGAACGGCACACAATCTTGACACAAGTTTAAAGTGATGGAGATGCCCTCCGATGCCCGAAAAGCAGATGAAAATTTTGTTAAGGGAAAAACAAACACAGCACAAGCAAGCACAACGGAACGTAACGACTACCAAAGATTTCGGCTAGTTGATAGCTTTGATATCACTTAATTCGAAGGACCCTTTGACCTTTCATTGGCTAAAGTGGATGGCAATTTCTGTTATGTAGTCATATTACGTCTTTAGGGTCTTTTGATATTTATAAGGCTACTCTATACTCTTGAGAAAGATGATTTATGTTTTGATAAAAGGTGGACAAGTATTGAATGACAGGCAGTTGATGACAGGAGCATTCATTTTTTTTTTTCATCTTCATTTTAGTTATTTATTTTGGCTTAATGTACAAAAATATGGTTATCGAAAAAGATAAGTTTCAAGGTACTTTTAGCTCAAATAGTCGGCACAGGTTTGGTTTTATCCTTTCACTTCAACTCAACAGTTCATATCCTGTACCTCTAAAATATGACCGGGATATGACAGCAAAGTATCGCAGGGCCTTAGATCCCTCAAAAACAAGCAAACACCACAATTGAGCTAATCCAATACAATGCACCTATACTACATCACGGTTGCATGGCCGGGCATACCCATCTAATCCTAAACCCAAAACGCAACTGAAAGTCGAAAATCGATAGAAGTGATAAAAGAGAGATTTTGCAAGAGATGAGGTCTCAAGCCAAAGATGTTCCTTTTTTACGAGGGTATGCTGGACTGTGTGCAAGCCTATGCCTAAAAAGAAGACACTACCAAGATTCGCGCCCAGACAGTCGTATTAAATTCCTGCTGACTAAACTCCCCAAACTTCAATGAGTTTAGATATGCACAGTGAATCTTGTCGAATAATGTATGCCTTATAACCTCCGTATTCACTTACGAACTGGATGAAGTAGTAACTCACATAGCCCTTCCTTTCCACATAGACCATCGATCCTTAGTAGACATCTCCCACTTTTTTTTTTTTTTTTTTTTTTATATGATAGTCTAAGCTTAGATGTCATCCTTTGTACTACTAGTCCGTCATGTCGTACACGTCATGGTGCAATGTCTAGTAGTAAGCTTAGCTCGAAGGATAAAGAGAAAGATAGGATAGATTAGGGGGAGTCGGGTGGGTGTTGGAGGAGATGGTGGTGAACCTTGCGCTTGAACTCTTGGGTGTTGTATGAGTTCGGGAATATTGACTGAGGTAAGTTGTTCCACAGTCGCGTTGTTCTTGTTATAAACGAATTTCTAAATCGGAGTGTGCGCGAAGATAAGCGCTGTAGACTATAAGGGTGAGCCGAGCGGGCAAGTCTAGTGTTGCGGGAGAAAAGTTGCCGTGGAGGCATGAGGTTACTTATTTAAGTAGAGCAATCGTTGTGGAAAAAACGGTAAAATTTTGCAAGGGCTGCTACATTCCTACGGTGGCTTAATGAGTCAATTGAGGAGCAATAGCCCTGGCCGACGGCTGAAGGAGGAATTTGCATCTTTTAAGGAATCCCATTGCGATGCTTGTTTAGCGATTTGGAATATGTGGTACTTCGTTTTAGATGCATTGAATTCGACACGGTTCTTGCGGCCCCATTCAAGAATTCGTTCAATGTCCCTGTTGATTGAAATGGACATGAGATTGCGATAATGCAGGCAAGGTCTGGCGCGTGCTTGTCCTACAGTATCGAAGCCATAGGAGTACCGTAGTGTACTGTCGTCGGCAAAGCAGTGGAGTGGGTTGGAAGGGATTGAAAGCAGGTCATTTATAAAAATTAGGAAGAGAGCTGGTGATAGAATTGAGCCCTGGGGAACACCTGCGGAGATGGTGTGGGGGTCGGATTCGACGCCATCCAATACTACCTTGATTGAACGGCCAGAAAGGAAGCTCTTAATCCAGTTCCTTAGAACGAAGTCAATACCAATAGCGTGGAGTTTAGTTAACAGAGCGGGGTGCCACACTCTGTCAAAAGCCTTGGAGATATCTAGAGCAACCAGGCCAGATTCACCAAATCGGTGTATACTTTGGTTGAGGTGTTCAGTTAGGCAAACAAGGAGGTCGCCAGTAGATCTTTTTGGTCTAAAGCCGTACTGTTTGTCATTTAATATTTTGTGGTGTTCAAGATATCTCAAAAGCCCCTTGTTTATTATTGTCTCCATCACTTTGGAGAGAATAGAAGTAATTGTTATTGGGCGGTAGTTAGCGGGGTCACTAGCGTCACCTTTTTTTGGTATGGGCTGAACATGGGCCAGTTTCCAGGAGTCGGGATAGACTCCGGAGAAGTAGGATAGGGCGAAAAGTTTGCGCAGAGGTTTAGCCAAAGGTGAGGCACATTTTTTAAGAACCATAGGGGGAATATTGTCTGGGCCAGTGGATTTATTGGAGTCAAGCTGTTTGAGACACCTATACACTTCACGTGTTCTGAAGAAAACTCCGTCCATTGAGTGGGTGGAACACTCGATGGCTGGTGGTTGCGTGTCAGCATAGGGTAAGGAAGAGTTTGCGGCGAACAGAGATGCGAGTAAGTCGGCCTTGGGTTTGCTTTCTGTTATCACCTGCCTATTGTAGATGAATGGAGGCGTTGTGTGTGAGGTAAAATTCTTCCTGATGGAGGTTACCAAGGACCAAAAATTTTTACTGCCAGCAGTGGAGTTAATGAGTTTATTTCTCAGTCTGTCATCGTATAATTCCTTGACTTTCCTGATGGTGGATTTACAGGAATTTCTCAACCTGATGTACTCACGTCTAGAAAGTTCGCTCGGAGAATGTCTGTACTCTCTGTAGGCGGCTTCTTTAGTTTTAATTGCATTCATGCATTCCCGATTAAACCATCCATGCTGCCTAGGCTTTATGGATTTGGAGGAATGAGGAATGAATAGGTGCATACCAGCCAATATTATGTTGGTAATACAGAGGGCGGCAAAGTTGACATCGCGGTTCTGGAAACATAGATCCCAGTCAGTAGATTGAAAAAAGCGAATCAACCCCCACCAGTTGGCCTTCCCATAATGTCAAACGGTTCTCCTTGGAGCTGGCGTAGTTGGGGTAGGAGATCGATATGGGAAGTGGGCGCTGATTAGACAGTGATCTGAGTTGCCCAGAGGAGAGTCAATTTCGACGGAGTATTTTGTTGGGTGCGAGGTAAGAAAAAGATCAAGGAGGTGGCGTCCTTGACCTGCAGTGTCAGGAATACGCGTAGGACCGTATACAATTTGGTATAGGTTATTTGTCTCAGCAAAGAGTTCGGCATCCCTGCCAGAAACACTGGTGCCATCTGAGTAATTCAGTCAATTTACGTTGTGAACGTTGAAATCACCCGCAACAATGATCTCACAGTCCGGATGGGAGGATAAAAAACCGGAGATACGTTCAGAGATAGCATCAAATGCTAAAGAGGAGGCTTCATTACTGATATTAGGACTCCTGTATAGAAAACAGAAGAAAATGACGTGCTTTGGAAGTAAAATTTTAAGACCGAGATGGTTGAAATCAGGAGTTGTACTATTGTACACCTTCTGGAAGGCTACGTCTTTCCTAATATAAATGGCGATTCCCCTATGAGGGGAGAGGTTGTGCACTAATGTGTACCCAGAAACCTGGAAACGATCTAAATCATCGTTAGGTAATATTTGGGTTTCACTTAGTGCGAAGATTGGGGGAGAAAAAACACAGAGATGGCACATCACCGAATAAAAATTCGCTTGCAGCCCACGGATGTTAGTGGAGTCAATAAAAAAATTTTTGTATCGAGGCTTAGTATGCACAAGGTCAACCTCCGTCGTACCCGGCACTGCCATTGTCATGACCATCGGGGCTATCGGGATACTCCTTGCTGGAGTGTTATGCCTCCTAACGCAAAGAGAATCCCGTCAGCTGACCGATACTGGCACTGACGCCGGCGGTGCCGAGATCGGGATGTGGGAAGAAGGAAAGAACTTACTTACTTGTGCAGTCAGTCAGTTCGATCACTGTCGGTGCGGGAGTTGATGACACCTTCACTCGCATAACACGTCACAAATTTATTGATTTATTGATGAAAATTCAGAAATTTAATTGTTTAATTATTAAAACTTCACTTAAACAGCAAAAAACAGAAAACTTGATCTGCCATGCTGCGATGGACTTCGCCTATACATAGTGCAGTATGCACAGCACGCTTGAATGTATTTTAGCTTATTCACTAAAGATGGCTCTGTCGATGTACACAGCCTTGGTACGTCCAATCCGCACATAATGTTTGAACAGGACCTATAATATCATAAAGTTGGGAAGCGTCTAGAAGAACTGAATTAATAGAGTCATCAGCGGCCAGAGAACATGGCCCACGAATGCTCTTGATGAATTCTTTCACCTGTTTCCCCCGATCTACACACCAAACGTCGATGATTCTCAAAACCCTACGGTCATAGAAGCATATTTGACCTACTAACCGAGGGTATGGTTGCCACAACCACAGACTACCTTGCCCAATAGAATAACCTTCAAGAATGACTTCTCAGAAGGAAACGACTCTTACAAGGAAAGACTTGACTTCTCTATCAAAACACCCTCGAGAAGGTAGTGGAGGAATAAAGACGTCCTAATGATGCCTGTTCTGCAGATACTCGTAGAAGGCTCTAAAAATCAGAGAGCACCGAGGTATCTCTATCTAGAGACAAAATCCATGTGGAGACAACTTTTTGTTCTTTAATCAATCGTAACTCTAATCAGCCGTACTCATTTAGGTGGGACTTGAAAATCCATTAGAGATTGTCTCCAATTTATTTCCACCCCTTTCTATTTTCGAAGACTACATACGTCAGTTAGTTGATCAACTTTGTTAGTTTATAAGTAAATTTTGACAATTGTGAATATACTTTTACAATCTTCCACAAAGATCTACATTTTCGCTCTTCTCCTTACTCGATTACAATTCGGCAATAACGATTTTCAATCAATTTATAAATGAGGCAACGCTTTGTGCCTGACTCTAGTTTCCACCAAAGTCTCTCTTATTACAAAGGTTGTGTACTCCCGTGAAATGTGTATACGGCTAGCAAAAAGCTTTCTGTTTGTAGTGATTTCATGACGTCACGTGGAACTATGCACTTGTGCGCAGAGTCAAGTGCTTTGTTTGGGCTTGTTTGGTTTTTCAGTATAGCGGAAAATTTGTATTGAATAGGATCGTTATTTTGCGAAAATGATTAAAAATAATAGAAAATGTTCAGTTCCGCAATGTCAGAACAGATTTAGCGAAAAATGCGAAAATTTAAGTTTTCATAGATTTCCCAGAAGCCTGAATGCTTCTAAAATAAGAGTAGCATGGCAAAAATTTTGCAACGGGATAAAAGATGGATACATTTGTTCGGAACATTTTGACGATAATGAGTTTAGTATCGATTTAAATGCAGAGATTTTGGAAAACAGAAAAAGAAAAATTTTATCACAAAAAGGTAAATTTTAATACCTACCCTAGTTAGGTTCATAATTGTTTTATTCATAATCTGTTTATCCTATGTGTAGCAGTTCCTACTAAAATAAAAAAAACTGAAGGAGAAATATCATCTCGTCAAGTGAGACATGAAAAACGGATACGAAAAAAAATTGTTAATAATATTTTGCTCGAAAACGACAAAGAAAATCAAGCGTCAATTTCAAAAAGAGATAGTGACAAGGAGTTAACGGAAATTTTTCAACCACCAATTTCTGAACCTAATTGTGTAGTGATCTGCAAAGAAAAAGATCAACAAATTGAAAATTTGAAAAATGATTTGATTTTCGCGAGGCAAGAGAATGAAAATTTGAAAGAACAATTAAAGTTTCAACAACAATCAATACAAAATCTTGAACTAAAAGTGGCAAATTTGGAGGCTCAAAATTCTATTTCAAATTTTCAAACTATGAGTAACTTTAAAAAACTTCTTCAGCCCACACTTACTAACAAGCAACTACAAATTATATTAGGGGAAAAGAAACGAGTTGTTTGGCACGAAGAAGATAAACTGAGGGCTATTTCTTTGCGATACTTCATCAAACACAGCTATGAGTTCTTGCGAAAACAACTAAATTATCCTCTTCCATCCTTATCGGCCCTTGCCAAATGGACAAGTCATATTGAATTTGACGAAGGGATCCTGAAATCCGTTATCAATATCCTGAAAATAACTGGTCGAAAAAAGAACCAACTCCAAAGGACGTGTATTCTTATGTACGACGAAATGAGCGTACATTCACTTTATGAATTTGACATCAACCATGATAAGATTATAGGTCCACATAAACATCTACAAGTAAGTTCAAAGGCCTGGTTGAAAACTAACTAACATCGCGTTCTTTTAGGTCGTCATGATCAGAGGATTATTCGAAGCGTACAAACAACCTGTTTACGCAGGATTCGATAAAACCATTACGGTGGAAATTTTAAATAATATTATTATTTCTTTATCCGACGCTGGATATGACGTGGTTGCATGCGTGTCAGATTGTGGGGGAGGAAATATAGGTTTATGGACTAGACTCGGTGTAACTGCTGAAACACCATTTTTTGACCATCCAACTAAAGACCACAAAGTCTATATGATTCCCGATCCTCCACACATGTTGAAATTAATTCGAAATTGGCTTCTGGACACCGGTTTTTTATTACCAAGTAATATTATTAACTTTGACTTTTTGCATGAAAAATTTAACTTTTCTGTATGCATGATATAATATTTTTTGTCCAGTTTTTAGTTTGTGACATTGAACTGACGTTAAACATGTTTCCAACAATATAAAAATCTAAAAATTAAGTAAACAATTTTATCTAATTATAATAAACTTTTTAGATGATAATATAATTACAAAGTTGCCTTTAATGAATCTAATAGAAAACACAACAAGCGAGGTAAATTCTTGTTTCAAAATCAATTCGAAACACTTAAACTGTGAAGGTGCTGAAAGGCAAAATGTATCCTTAGCTTGTCAGTTATTGTCTCATTGTACAGCAGAAGCTTTGAAACGTTATTTTCCTAATAATGACGAAGCCAAACATTTATCGAAATTTATTGACTTGGTTAATAACTGGTTCGATGTTATGAATAATCGAAGTACAAAGGACAAAATAAAACAACCGTACGGATTAAATCTGAACAAACAGAACGAAATCCTGGATACAATGTACGAGACTGTAAAAAAAATGAAGTGTTTTAAAAAAAAGTCTATAGACGTTGACCATGGCGCACTCAAAGTTTTCCAAAAAGGTGTTTTAATTGGAATAAGTTCTCTTAAGCTTTTATATAAGTATTTACAGGAAAAATTTCAAATTAAATTCCTATACACTAGTAGATTAAATCAGGATGCCCTAGAAAATATGTTTGCACAAATAAGAACACGAGGAGGATTAGATGATCATCCCACGCCACTCAATGCGTTACGCAGATTGAAAATGATTATGCTTGGCAGTTGGCAGATCAGTGATATCATCGAAATCAAAAATTAATTCACTTAATATTGTATATGACGACCAGGAAGAACAGTATTTGTTAAGTGAAATATTGTTGAAAACTGGACTTCAACCTTTAGTTTCAGCTAGTATTAATGACAGTCCAAGTCAACAAGATAGCAAAGATTGTGTAGCATTTGAAGATCCAGAAATTAGTGTAAAAGTACAAAGTGCGGAGGATGGTATGGAGTATTTGGCTGGATGGCTCGCTAGGAAGGAAAAAATACGAAAGAAATTTCCACATATTGGTCAACACACGTACAAAGAAACAGAACCTTCATCATCTTGGGTGTCCTGTTTATCATACGTTGGTTTGTACAAACCATCACAGGAATGGCTAATCCAAGCTAGAGAACTAGAAGTTGGTTTCAAAGATTTCCATAAGGATCAGTTCAATGGTAGGAAAAATATTATAACTAGATGTTGTCAAAAATTGTGTAAAGATAATCCAACTATTCCTTACGATCTAGCCTACTCATTTGTAAAACAAAGAACATTTATTCGTATCAAATTTTTAAATAAAAAAATTAATGCTAGTAAGCATATAAAACGTAGGGCTAATCAAAGTCTTAAAGAAAAGAAATTAAAGAAAATGTCTACATACATAAAAAATACAAAAATTAAATAATAATTAAAAATTATTTCCCCTTAAACGAGATATTTTAATTCGAACTTTGTGTTTTTCAACGCCTTGAAATCTTTTTTTAGTTTCTAAAGTTTACACAACGCATTACCAGTGCGTTCCGCGTGACGTCATACCGCAACTTAACACACTCTCAGCGTCGTAGTACACAACCTTTGTAATAAGAGAGACTTTGAGTTTCCACCACTATCACATCAAATACTACTCGACTCCTCTCCTGGTTTCTAATTATATGGCTTTACACCCACTTATCCATGTGACTGAAATTTTAAGATAATTCTGAGTGCAATCATATTACGTATTGGTACACCAACCATCCATTGTTAATCCTTAGCATTACAAATTACTCAATCTATTTCCTTTAATCAAGAATTTCCATAAATTCGTATTTACTTGATTGTGACACATTTGACGTTAAGTTTCTTAGACCACCAAAGCCTAGATTAAACGTTTGCTTAGTGCGAGACAATACCAGGAATCCTTTTATCCTTTATAGCACATATATATTGTATATACACCCAGTCACAGAGAAAGGTATTATGCACAATTTAACCAATGTAAAGTACATAATGGTTTATTATTGAAACTTCATATGCACACGCTTCATCAGTTAAGATAATGGATGAAATGTAGATAATATCCTTGACGTAAAAGTTGTTTGTTGTAACGAGATAAGAGACAGTGTATCGACATATATGCCAGATGGGTCTGATCGATCACCATTATGTTGATAGATGAAAAAAAAAATTGATATCCTTTCTTAATTTTTTTTTATATTATTCTAAAAGTATGACTTTAAAATCTTGAAGCCAGGCGAGACTAACTTCATAACTTCAATAAAACCCCACAAAAAACACGAAGGTAAAAAAAATATCCTTTTAACAGAAAACAGTTTTTTTTTATTATTTTGTTACTATAAAAATTGATATGTTACTGTCAAAATAACAGGACAGGAATGAAAAACAG
The DNA here is from genome assembly GCA_949987705.1 of Thereva unica. Lineage (NCBI taxonomy): Eukaryota > Metazoa > Arthropoda > Insecta > Diptera > Therevidae > Thereva > Thereva unica. The sequence goes on from OX465285.1 coordinate 88,770,432, forward strand.
TCAACAATAAAGGAACACAAAAATGTTTACACAGAGCATCCCCTCCCCCGCCGCCCGATTGGGATGTATCGCATTACAAAGATTTGCTTTATAGATAAACAAAATCCTTTTTTATCCTTGACATATTTTCAATTTGCCCATAAGAAATGCCATCAGGACTAGAAATCGATTTTCTTAGGTTCACGTTTTTTTTTCTCGCTGGCATTTTTTAAATTAAAGGACAATATTTATTGGCTGCTGGGCGAGAGGTTAACCAATTTTTTACACTTCAATTCTGTTGAGAAGAAAAATGGAACCGCCCCGGTAATACTTTCTTTCTTTTCCCTGATACTTTCTCTCCCCCATACTGTATATATGTATATGTATAAGCAAGTTTTTCTTTAGGTAACTTTTGATAGCCTTCGGAATTGATAGTGCGGGCCTTAAACGAAAAAAAAAAATCATGAAAGAATGTGGATACGGAAGAATTTAAATGGAGGATATTTTGGTCGGATAGATAAAAGCTGTTTAAGGATACCTGGACGTGAGAGTTGGTGAATAATACTGGACTATGGCGAAATTGCATATAGATACTTAGATCTAGATTTTATCTAAATAAGTGGTGTCTCTGTAAAACAAAATAAATGCTAGATTTGGGGCAGAGACGGTGCTTTCATAGGTGCGAATGGTGCACTTGCACCGGGCGCAATTTCAGAAATTAAGATTTACCTTTTGAAATTTCTGTATAAAGCACCGTTTCCACTCACACAAAGGACGTTTTCATCAGAATTTTGTTGGTTGGAAGTTGACTCTTTTTTATGTTATACGCATCCTTCTTCTTCTTCTTTGATCCGTTAACATTATTATGGTGCAATCTTAAATTTTGCGTAAACTATAATAATTATTCCGCCCATTCAGCGAGTGTCTTTTTTCATTGTCCTTCAATGCGATCATCTTATGCATACTGCACCGGGCGTAAAAGCCCAAACGCCGGCCCTGATTTGGGGAGCTGCACATGCAATTTTAAAATCAAGATGGCACCTCATTTCTGACAGCACTCACCACGCGGGAGTTTTTAAGAGCTGCTATATGACTGCGAACTACCACAGATATTAAGATGGGCTGGTAGCTAAATGGATAATTTTTAATGCTGTAAATATACTAAGGGCGACGGCGACGGTGCACACAAATTAAAAAGCACACACAAGAATAATCATCTTCGACATCCGAATGCTACACACGCGCACAGGAACATACATGAATAGCAACACAATCCCATGTCACACCGCCCAGGCAACTTTGAGGGGCGACGGCTACGAAATAGAACTTGGATTGATTGAGTCGCCACGCTCGGCGACCTCGTCGTCGAGTGGTCTGCATATTGTGCTGCACCCTTCATACTCATAGAAAAACTGTGTGTTCTATTCGTTTTTGCCAGTCGCTGTGGGAACTATTTTCGCCCTTAGTATGTTTACAGCATAAGGCTAATTTATTAACATATAAACATCAAAGCTTATGAAAATGTATAGTTTATAGCCTGGGGTAACGTTTGTTGGATTTTCGCAATAGATGACGTTCGTTTGACAGGTGACAGTTTGAGTGCTACTGTGAGTGTTGTAAAAGCGCTGCAGGTGCAGTGATTAGAAAAAATGTTTGTGTTTGAAGATAGAGATAAATAATGATAAACTGTGGTGTATTTTGCAATATTATTATTTCAAAAGGGAAGAACGTTGTAAAAGAATCTTTAAAAGGTCCAGTAAAATAGGCATTTCATCAGTATCGACTGATGTTACCCGGTACGCACTGTGAAAATCGAAATCGAAATTTTCAACGTATTTTCATTTTTTAAGGACCCAATAGAATTTTAAGCAAAAGTTTTCGAAGAAGTGTGTGTGTGTGTGTGCATACGGATGTGGTAATTTTTTTCCTGCACGATATCGCGCGAACCAAAAAACATAACGATTTTGTTAAGGTGCCGTTCGAAGAGTACTAACCAAAAAATGATCTGAAAAGATTTTTATAAAATTTGATCGAGTCGTTTTTTGGTTGATTTTTGTACCTGCACAACGCCGCGCGAACTTAAAACTATATCGACTTCTTTGAGGAGCCGAAAGAGGAATTTCAACCAAAAAATGCTCTGAAAAAAATTTCATAATATTCGGTCGGGCCCTTTTGCTTTAATGGAAAAACTTCAGCTAAGTGTCAGAAAGACTTGTCACTTGGTTCAAAAAAACTGAGGGGTATTAGTAGGTACTTAACTCGGTCGGTGGGTACTACAGTTTATTTAGAGAATCAGAGATTGAGGGTTCTTCCAGAAAATAGGTGTATGAGCGTACAGCGAACCAAGCACTCTACGCATCTCTAAAAATGTCGGCTAGTCTACCTTTGTGACATTTTAAAACTTTCGTCTACTACTTCTCCGTCTTAATGATCGAATTTCCAAAGACCACTTCTTAGCGGATATGTTTTAGTCGTCGAAAAAAACCTACCTTCCAAAATTATTGTTGGAACATGACATACGAGTATATTGTGGGGCTAGTCGCTCACCGGACAGGAATAACTCTGATTATTTTCACAATCAAAAGTCTTTATTAACAATATAAATATTTATAAAGGAGTTGTTAACAGTAAGGCTAATAACTTAGAACTAACTTAAAATTATGACAATTCCTTAAAGTTAAAATAATAAATTAACCTACGCCTACTGACTAAAACCTTTGGGATTCGCCGCATATAAGTTCAGTGTTTTCGCCGTGGTTTGTGTACAGCGGTTTGTGTCTTTATGTTTGACATGTGGATGTCGCGGTGAACGCATCGTAGTCGCCACAATATTGTGAGAACAGCACCATCTATGAGTGAAGTTATGGATATCATAACATATTCCCGCTTAATGGTCTATTTACATCCTTCCAACTCTTGATACTGCAGTTAAGCTTCTCTACATCTCTTGAATTTTAATCCTAAATACTTTTACCGTAATATATTGAATCAACATAGCCTTGGTCAGCACAGCTAATCCCCTCACCTTTAATGCTAACTACAATGCATCATCAGTATACATCCCCCAAACAATTTACATATTTTTCGTTATCCTTCCTCCATCTCATATTAAAATGCATAAATCTCGACCAGTCATACAGCTCTAAATATCAAAGATGTGCCTTAGCACAAGAGAGAGAGAGTCCTTCAAGGATTTATGCTGCGACTAATTGCTTTTAGTCTCGAGCTTAATGCAATGCAACTTGTCCGCTCCAATGTAGATAAACTTTAACAATTTTGCAGTAAGGAATTAGTTGCAGCCCGCCCCAAAATGTTGGGAGATTAAATCCGGTATGTTATAAATTTGTTCTGCTGTTAAACTTCTTTCCGGGGGCTATCCCCCCCCCCCATGCTACCCAATCTTGAAGATTTTGGGATTTAGTTTAGATTTATTACTAACAGTTATGCTCCTGATGTCGCCTTTCACATTTAGGATGTGCCCTTAGAGATGGAGGAAGGACTTTGATTTGTTTATTTAGGGAATGGCTGCTCTCTAATTATAACAAAGTGTGAATGGGGTTGACATCTTATTGTAACGCAGATGTGGAATTGTATTTATTTATTTATATGTAAATATTATTTCGAATTGTAATGGGGGTTGGAGAAATGCAAGGGTAGAGTGGAGTGGAGTAATATAGATAAGTGCTGTGAGTGCCGTTTAATCATTTTAACGCTCCAAATTGGAAGAAATCGGAATAAAGTTCTCCTTTATTTAGAGAACAGTTCTCATTTATTTATAGAACAGTTCTTAGCATAATTTACTAGGAGCCTGAGAATTTGCTAAAAGAGAATACGCCGAACCTTGCGTTTAAATAGTGAATTAAAAAGCTATAAATAAATATTAATAGTGTGAGATATAGAAGAGAAGAAATAGATCAACAATGGACTAAGTTTTTTCAAAAAGACAAATCCTCCGAAAATGCTAGGAATACAACATCGACGTATATCAACTCTTCATCGAAATCAAACAAGCATACGACAGCATCGACAGGGAAAAAATGTATGCGACAATGCTGAACCTAAATATACCTCTAAAGATAGTGAAACTGACGAAAATGACAATGGAAAAGGTGTACAGTCAGAATACAAGGAGAATTGACGGAGTCCTTCCCAATCAGGCAAGGCTTAAAGCAGGGCGATGGGCTGGCACCCATGCTATTTAAGCTCTGCCTAGAAGGAGTAATTCGCAAAGTAAACATTGATGCGAACGTAACCCTGCTTAACAAATCAAAACATTTGGCATGATATGTCAACGATATAAACCGCCTTGCCCGATCACTGTCATACCTTAGAGAAATATTCCCGGAATTAGAAGAAGGAGCCAAAGATATAGGGCTGCAAATAAATGCAGAAAAGAGTTAGATTCTAATTCAGTCAAGGGTGGAAAGAAGAAGAAGAAATCACAACACCACCGGGGGGAATACAACTTCGATCGGGTAAACGAATTTAACTACCTGGGGTCCACAATCAGCGAAGACAACGATGAAGCGAGAGATGTACAAGGAAGATTACCGACACAAACAGAGCATACTTCTCACTACTGCCAGTAATGAAATCCAGAGATATCCACAGAAAAACCAAAATAAGAATACAAAATCATCATACGCACAGTACGGATGTGAAGCATAAAGTATCTCCCAGAAATCCGCAGACAAGATGGATATATTTGAGAAGAAGATTCCCCGAAGGATATATGGCCCAATCAATGAAAACAATGCATGGAGAATACGCTACAATCACGTTGGACCGTTCATGACCAAATAATGGATGACTCAAGGATACCGAAAAAAGCCTTTGTACAAGCTGCGTAAGATAAGAACTTCCTCTTCTTCTTTACGCTTATTTAATTACTTATGGGACATAGGGCGGAAACAGTTTGTTTTGTTCATTCCTTATACTACTAAATCTGTGAAGGCTAGGCCCAACAGATGGTTTAATCAGGAGTGTATGAATGCAATCAGAAATAAAGAAGCCGCCTTTCGAGCTTACAAGAGCTCCCCGAGTGAATCGCTCGAGTATATAAAACTAAGAAATTCCTGTAAAGTCACCATCAGGAATGTCAAAAATTCATTTGACAGCAAGTTGAGAAGTAAACTCCTTAATGCAACATCTGGTAGCAAGAACTTCTGGTCCTTGGTAAGCTCCATTAAGAAGAATTTCACTTCATCCACAACTCCTTCACTTATCCACAATGAGAAGGTGATAACAGACAGCAAATCCAAGGCCGATTTATTAGCATCTCTGTTTTCTTCCAATTCTTCTTTACCCCAAACTGATATGCTACCCCCGGTTCTCGAGCACAGCGCTCATCTAATGGACAGGGTTTTCTTCAGGACTCGCGAGGTGTACAGGTGCCTCAAGGAGCTGGATGTAAACAAATCCATTGGACCCGATAATATACCCCCTATCGTCTTAAAACAATGCGCCTCACCTTTGGCTAAACCTCTGCGCAAACTTTTTGCCCTATCATACTCTTCCGGAGTTTATCCAGACTCTTGGAAACTTGCCCATGTTCAGCCAATACCGAAAAAAGGTGACTCCAGCTTTCCCTCCAACTACCGCCCAATAGCATTACTTCTATTCTCTCCAAAACCATGGAGACGATAATTAACAAAAATCTAATGCTATCTAGAATCCAACCAACTTATCAACGACAAACAATACGGCTTCCGTCAAAAAAGATCCACTGGTGATCTTTTAGTTTGCCTTACAGAACACCTCAGCCGAAGTTTGCATGGATCTGGCGAATCTAGTTTGGTTGCTTTGGATATCTCCAAGGCTTTTCATAGAGTATGGCACTCAGCCTTGTTAGCTAAACTCCAAGCTATTGGAATTGGCTCGCTTCTGTATATGTAAGTGGGTTGAGAGTTTCCTTTCCGGCCGTTCAATTAAGGTAGTATTGGATGGCGTCAAATCTGAATCTCACTCCATCTCTGCGGGGGTCCCCCAGGGGTCAATTTTATCACCGGCCCTTTTTCTCATCTTTATAAATGACCTACTTTCAATCCCCTCCAACCCACTTCTCAGCTTCGCTGACGACGGTACTCTACGTTACTCGTACAGCTTCGATACAAGACAGAGACGTGCCAGATCCTGTCTTGATGATCGTGAGTTAATGCCCAAATCTATTAAAAATGACATCAAACTAATTCTAGATTGGGGAGAGAAGAGTCGTGTCGAATTCAACCCCTCCAAAACCAAGTAGAAAATAGATTGTCAACAGTATAAAGGGCCTTTCCTGAGACTCTAGTCTTTCACATAAAAAAAAAAAAAAAAAAAGTAATGTCTTATCTCAAAAAAGAAGTTCAACACGTCACCATCCTTGACAGTGGATGACGTTGAACTAAAGGCCGACCCATCCCTACACATCTTAGGCGTGACATTAGCCAAAGACTTGCGTTGGAATGATCACATATTCCAAATCGCCAAACAAGCATCCCAGTGCTTGGGATTTCTTAAGAGGTGCAAGTTCCTCCTCCAGCCATCGGCCCGTGCTGTTATTTATAAATCCTACATTCGGCCTCTTCTCGAATATAACTCCCTCGTTTGGGGCGGCGCTCCAATAACCAAATTGTCATGGTTAGATAAGGTCCAAAAAAAGGCCCTTAAATTAATTGATGACGACACCGCTTGCTCCACCATCGACCCCCTCAGCCACCGTAGGAATGTAGCAGCACTGACAAAATTTTATCGCTACTATCACAGTGACTGTTCCTCCGAGTTAAACGCTCTCCTGCCTCCACGGCAATCTTATACCCGCAACACCAGATTAGCCCACTCGTCTCATTCCCTTCACCTGCAACTACCTCTTTCACGCACTCAACAAGATATGAATTCGTTTGTTAATAGAACAACTCGACTGTGGAATAATCTCTCGCAGTCAGTATTTCCGAGTTCCTACAACATCCAAGAGTTCAAACGAAGGGTTTATCACCACCTTCTTCAATACGCCCCTGTACCTTTTAACCCTTAACCTATACCCCCCACCCCTCCCCCGTACTAAGCTTACTGCTAGACATTGCACCATGACGTGACAAATGACATGACGGACTAGTAGTACAAAGGGTGACTCCTGAGCTTAGCACTGTCTAATAAAAAAAAAAAAAAATTGCCCTCTAGCGGACTCTGTTTTGCAAGATAAGATAAGACTGCTAGCCCGGATTTTCAATTGTAGACTATCAAAAGAAAGAAACTTCATTGAACATCTGAGCTTTTAAAAGTGTTTTATTTCAAAACACTTAAAGTGTTTTATTGTGACATAAGTATGTATATGGATGACTTGCTAGAAGATATACAAAAAACTTAGTATAACAAACGGGACAGATCCAGTTAAAACCGAGACGATTAAAAGAAGAGACAAGAACTGTAGCGCCATTCATTGGTTCAACTGATCGATTTAGCTTCTTTTTTAGTTCAAAAAGTGTCAATTCACATTGCGAAACATAGAGAAACAATTCTGGTAGTTGTTTTTTAATGGTACATCCTAAAAAATGTTAAACTGTTACATTGTTACATTCCATCTTCCTCAGTTGTTTCAAATTCATTTCTTTTAAATTTTTTAGTCAGAAATTTTCCAAAGATCGATTACGGGTTCATTGCTCATTTTGTCTACCCAGAATTGCTTAACTAATTTATTGATTCAAACGTCAATAATGTACACTGTACTTAACTACATCACAATCTAATCCAACTGTAACTAAAATAAGCTCCATTGTTTCAGCATCGGCTCCTTCATTCTCCTGTACGCTGCTAGTTCCTCCCACTACTATTATTTAACAAGCCGTAATGGCGTCTTCAAGTAAACCATGCCGCCGGCATAATCCAGAATCCTTTTATCTAAAAACCCACAGTGTTAGTCAAACATCAGCATTTATGTAATGCTAAGGTTACAAAGCCACGACCATCACTCTCCCACACTATAGCACAAAAAGGATATACAAAATATATTTATACAGGAATGTGTGCACTTGCTCCACACCACACCGCAACTTGCATGTGCATGTCTCTCGTCAATTCCACTACGAAATTGTAAATAAAAATGTATGATAAGAAAAGGACGAAACGAAACGAAACGCAAAAAAAATGAGTAAAACTGCAGAAAATCTAAAATCAAAGGCAAAGCCGGGATAAGTTACCGACAGGAATAAGCTTTTAGTCCTGGAAAATCGGAAAGACAGGAAATCAAGAGGAAAGCTACAGACTTGTATAAGCTTTGACAACCGAATAGGAAACCAGAGAGGAAGAAGGAAATTACATTACTTGCATGACTTTCAATACAATTCGAAATCACAACCTGAATGATATCCTCGGTTTTCTTCGCAAGGAAAATTCGATATTGTATAGACTAAAAAGGATGTACAGGATGAGACATGTGACTTAATAAAGGCGATGAGGTCTTTTTCTTATATCTTGGCAATTTTTTTTTTTTTTTAGTAAGTATCGTCGTGGTGAGTGTGTGCTTTTCTGAGACGTATATTTACTTAACATCGTCGGAGGCGGGGGGAAGGTAATGCTGCTGCTTCTGGCTGTGCTCGTTGATATCCTTATTCAATTAAGAAAATGTATCCTTGATGGGAAATTATGATGTGGTAGAAGTGTTTGATTGAGGTTAATTTTGAAAGTAAACTGACTTTGAGAGTTGTTTTCTAATGGGTTTGAAAGTTATTAAACAGTAGAATCATTTAAATGTAATATTTTAGTTTAACTTTTTGGGTGGTTTTGGGAAATTCGTTTATGAGAAACATTTACCACTGCCATTGTGGCTCAGCTGGAGCATGCAAACATAAAAACAAATATATATACAAAAACAAATAATGACAAAGCGCGCAAGAGGAAGGGAGCCATGCCACCTCAAAAAGGGATTTTTTAATAGCAACTTCATTTGCTGGCATGCTAAAAACGCGTATATTTCTATTAACATTAATAAGCATGCGATTTACAGGTTCATACCTGCCGTAATTCATATTAGAGGAATTAATGTGTAACAGAGGTTCTCCCCTCAGGTTATAATCATTCGCTCTAAACGATGCACAGCTACGCTAGAAACCTGAGTCAACCTTACCATTCAGTAGCCGATGAACGAAAATAACGTCAGCAACCTCTCGACGCTTATGGAGAGAGCTTAAGTTAATTAATTTAAGCCTGTGCTCATAAGACGGAAGAATAAGAGGGTTTTCCCAAGGGAGGCGGCTGAGTGCAAATCGGAGAAACTTCCTTTGAACTGATTCGACTCTTCCAATTTGGGAGGAGTAGTGAGGAGACCACACCTGGGAGGCATACTTGAGTAAGGGCCTGACTAAAGATATGAACAAGTGCTTAGTGATGAGATGATTGTTGAATTCCTTAGACCATCTTTTTATAAATCCCAGGGCTAAACTGCCTTTGGAAGAGATATAATTGATGTGAGTGGAAAAATCCAACTTACAATCAAATCCAACACCAAGATCAGTTACAGAATTTACGCGAGAGATTATGTTGTGATCAAAAGTATAGTCATAAGTTATCGGACCACGTTTTCTACAAAACGTCATGATCTCGCACTTGCTAATATTAAGAACCAGGTTGTTATTGGAACACCAAGAATAGAAGGTGTTAAGGTCTGCTTGCAGAAGTTTGCAATCCTCAGTACTCTTTATGAGACGGTACAGTTTGATGTCATCGGCGTAAATAAGGATATTACAATACTTTAGTAAGGTGGCAATGTCATCGATAGATAATATAAAAAGAAGAGGACCTAGATTACAACTTTGCGGGACGCCAGAGGACGCTTCAATGTTTCTGGATTTGGCTCCACGAAATAGTACTTGATAGGTTCTCTCAGCTAAGTATGATTGGAACCATGCCACAAGGGCATGCAGAAAGCCTATTTTTTTAGTTTGAGAGCTATAATCAAGTGAGAGAGCTTGTCAAAGGCCTTACTGAAGTCAGTATAAACGCAATCGGTTTGGCAACCAGTGACGAAGCCCCGAAAAGTGTGAGAAGAGAACTCAAGTAGATTAGTAGTAGGGGAACGAGCTGCAAGAAAACCGTGTTGATTTACTGAGATAAGTCTCTTACAGATAGGAGCAATCTCAGAGTAAATAATAGATTCAAAGAGTTTTGGTATAAACGATAATTTTGCAATCGGTCGATAATTCGATATCTCGTTCTTGGATGCCTTTTTATGGACGGGGATTATAAAAGAGTTCTTCCATAAAGTTGGGAAGCACCCTGTATTAATGGATTTTTGGAATAATTGCATAAGGGGAGATAGAAGGGCCCCAGCACAGGATTTTAGAACAGCAGGGGGAATACCGTCAGGGCCAGACGAAAAATCCTGTGGGAGTTCGTTAATATGTTTTAAGATAGCCTCTCTGGTAATAGAGAGAGATAAGTTTTGAGCCACTTGAGATGCATTGATATGCCGAAAATTGTTTAAGTCTGGTTGAAAGACAGGGGCGAGAAGGATTTGCGGAAGAACGATGCGAACATTTCGCAAATCTCGGATGGATTCGTACTGCAGGAGTTCTCGTGTTGCATGGTGTTAAGGATGAAGGACAAACTAGAGCACCTTCAGGAACCAAGTTCAGCTGTAGGAACGGTATACATACCTCGATATGACGAAAGGTTCAAACGTGTCAATATTAACCCATCTGTAAGAACTAAGGAACCGAATCCCAGGTATTTGGTATTTAAAAGTATTAGTGCTTTGTAAAAGTTTGGAAGCCTGGAAGTGATTAGATAACAGAACCACTATTGTCAGCTAGTTAGATGTTCTGGTTCCCTTAGATTTTACTATGTAACCTTTGAATGTGGCCTAAATTGATTGTTCTTTTGCACCTCACCCTTTTATCTGGTTTTTGTGTAGTGATTCCTGAAAGGTCGGAAACGTCGTGGTACCAGGGCGGGTTTTTCCAGACAGAAGTACATTTAAGTTATTTACCATTAGCTTGATTAACAATAATTGGAGTTTGTAACTGTTAAATGTTCTATTTTTTGAAGGTGTAATCTTGTTTCTAATGGCAGTATTTAGTTCCAACTTTGTTTTTTTTTTTTTGTGAAGAGCAAATCCGAGGTTGCCTTTGGGGAACTCAGCCTAGGGGTGCACACGACTGCAACAGATCCACTTATATACATATGTATATGTAAAAACTACAATTTAAATTGAAATTATTTTAAAGGAAAAGTTTCTTCCTGCTCGTAATAAAACCATATACGCAAAAAGTAATTAAATCTCTACCCTCAAGTTGCTGGTAATTCCATAATTTTTTTGTCACGGAAGTAACCCCTAAGGCAATAAATTCACCTGATACGAAATTTTCTTCTATTAATAATTCTCGCCGGGAGAAGCCCTTGATTAAATTTTTATCCCTGGATCTTTGTCTTAAGAAACCGAGAGTACAAATAATTGTATGCTGTAATTTTACTGCAGCTGCAATTAATTCGAATCAAGAAGCACAACCCTAATCGAACCCATATCTCTTTCCTTATACAGGCCATCTCACGCGTGACTACCCTCGTCATTCCGTAGCAGAAACAAAAAAGAAGTCCTTTTAATATCTATATAGTCTCAGTATTGTCCCCTTCTGTGTAAACCTCGAAAGTAGCCGTCTTAATTGAATAAGCACCCAGACCGAGAAAAATTATTGTGGGACTATGCTCCTCACATAAATTTCAATTTCCTGCCTACATAATACGTCCATTAAACATAAATACGTCAATTAATCCAAAAACAATTTAATGCCCACCCGAAGATCCATCCAGGAGGAGTAGCAACACGTTTAGATAATAAAATTACTAACAAGGAGCTTCTCTATTCCATCACCACCACCATCACCGTAGGACACTCTCTCTCTCTGATGGGAATTCCGAAATTACACACCCACAACTATATATGCCACAATAGTGTAGCACATATGAAAGGATCTCCTCGGGCTTATACTGTTTTTTTTCCTTGTGTCTTCGTGCTCATGGTTAGAGGAGAGTCCTGCCGTTTCTGCTGCTGCCGTCCCTGGGTTGTGTTGTTTGAAGTAGATGCTGAGTCGGGATGTCTTCTAATAGACACCTTCCAGCACTTAACCAGAATCGAGAGACATGGGGTTCGCTTGGTATGCTGGCAGGATTACAATGGTCCGACACGAGTAAATGCCCTCCACCAAAGTGGAATAAAATTAAGAAATAAACCACTGGTCAGCAATATATTTCACTCAAGTCCTTCGAGAACGGAAAAGGAAGGACATGGACAAGGCAAGGACAAGAATGGAACAGAAAATCGCCACACTGGAGGACCGGTGTAGCCAAAGAGCTGAATGAGGACCATGGACCCCTACACAACATTAAGACATTGAACAAAAGAGTGCGCTGGCGGAAAAGGACCAACAACAACAACAACAAAAAATACAGAACCACTTGACAATGTTCCTTCCTCATCCACTTAACTTAATGGGTGTACGTTCTCCTAACCAGGAATGCTTTATATCCTTGCCATGGAGTGGCGTGCACTTGTCTTTGGCATAATTTCTTAGTAGTTACATGGTTACACAACAACAACAACAACTACAACAAAAAGTGCTCAGCTCTCTTTCTCTTCTGCCGAGCTTTCTTCATCATATTTGGTATACCTGGGAGTTCTGTGATAGCGCACAAGAGCACACGACGAGGACGACGGCCACAATGCGTCCAGCCTACCACTTGAATTTGTACTTTTCCTTTTTCTGAAGGAACTTTGTCAACAAGTAGAGGAAGGCAACCGTTTTCTTGCATATTTCCGTACTGGATTGCACTTCATGACATTGTCATGATCCTTGAGCGAAATTAAGCTGAAAAAATGTAGTTTTGTCAAAAACTTGAAGTAAAAAAAAAACACATTTCATTGTTACCTGCACGCTGCTCATTCTGGAAATGACTGGCGCAAGGAGCAAGGTTATGGCATAATTGCTCCTGTGGGCTTTTGTTGATTATAAAATATAAAAGGACTCTTGGTTAAATTGTTATAATTGTTGTGGGCTCCGCGAAAGGAGTTGGGGAATTTTTGAGCAAGTATTCGGGGGAAATTGTGAATGAAAATGTACACGATAATTGTAATTTGGGTTAACCTTTATGAAAAAGACGTGGGTGTTATTGAGTTGGCCTGAGGATATGTTTTTTCAAATGCTGTAATACTCCACTCGATAATTAAGAAATTGTGTCAAGAGAAGATTTTTGGGCGTTTTGTATCTTTTAATTTTCTACGAAAACCCACATGATTTCAAATGAGGTAGTATTGTTTCCGCTAACAGTTCGAACTTTCTCGTACCCATCCAACTACCCCTAAATACCAAATCTGAGCAACATAGAACGTATAGTCACGGCGGTGTCTGAACGGAGTTCATTATATGCGCAGCACCCCGGTGGCCAAAATGCCAAGAAAAGTGCGACGAATACGGAATACGGATCGACACATATCCCTAACGCCAAGGCTCCGATGCTTTCCGTATCAGTGGGGCTTCCGTGATAAATTTTTCACTGACATTCATAAAGTACCTTCTGTTTCCAGATCAGTAGTAAATGCTCCATTTGACATCTGACATTTTAGTTTTAAAATTTGGACAGTAATCTCAAGTACATCATGAAATGTATTGTAGAGAGAGGTGGTTTCGTCCCAGGTGGGCTCTCCGGGAAGTTGTTACACAGAAACGAATTTTCCGTAATTGTTTCACGTCCTGGATAAATTAAAAATATAGGTGGCAGTGTTTTTTTTTTTTTTTTTTTTTTGAGGATGCCTGAAGAGGGCTGAGACCGTCGGTGCTCCGCTGCATCGGACGTTTGGGATCTTGTCGCGCCTTTCTCAATTTGTCTGCATGGAATTATAACGGACCTATTATTTTTTTTTTCACTGATATTCCCGATACTGCGCTGAAGTCGCGGTCACGTCACGGATATGTGTGGATCGAGGTTAAGTAAACAGCATTCAGGTTTTTATTAAGTGATGATCAAAAATGGTCTTGCTATTGCATTCTTGATTTATTAATTCTAAGTTGTGTATAGATGGTACTGCAGCCCCACCTGTTTAGTGGGATATCCCACCAACAGCCCGTGATCATCCCCTTTTTAAAGTGATAACGTCTAATTAGCTCTTTAGCCTGTCTAAGGTTCGAGACAGATTCCCAATAGACTAGGTTCAGTGGGTAATCTCACTCGAGTAAAAATTAGACTCGCCCGTTCTTAGCCAGGCACACACAGCGTTAAAACGCCTGTACGACATCAAAATTAAGCACGGTATGCCTGAGTAAAAATAAAACTCACCAGCCTAAAATAGACACCCAAAATGTCAAAACGTCTTTATGACACCCATAGTCCAAACGCTCACTCTTTTGTATATTCGGAAGAGAGCAAATGTAGAGCTTTAAGGACTTGCATGGGGGGCGAACGGCTAACAAAGATCTCGGAAAGTGGTAGCACCCGATTTGTCACTTCTGTCAAGATTCGAGGAAAGTCACTGCAGACGAACACCTAGCAGACCTGTTAGCAAGTCCTAATCCCACCTCCCCGCGGTGCCCTCTGGGGTACTTCTTCGGAAGGAGCTAACGGGAGACGAGCGAATGGCGAGCTCTCTGCGCCACAAAACAGAGTTTTAAGTCAGTTGGGCTGAGGGTTAGCAACCCGCTCCCATAAAAAAACACCATTGCTACGAATCGGCTTCCGCCCTATGTCCCATGAGGGATTAAAGGAGTTTAAAGAAGAAGAAGAAGAAGATGGAACGAAGAAAACGGGGTATTAACTTATTGGCCAAAATGGTGGTTCGATTAGCACACTCAGAAGACCGGTTCTCGTTCGTTGGCGAAGGTCAAGCAGTACTGCACGTGGTTAGTACTTAGTTGGGTGACCGCTTAGAAAAACGACACTCCGTGTAGCAGGCACATTTGTTCGTTCGTGTAATTGAAACAACTGCACACTAAACGTGCCACCAAAAATTAATTAAACATTAATGAGTACCTTGGGTATCAACTTTGGAAACTCGGCAGGTAGAACCCGATGAAGTCCACACTTTAAGACCCCCATGCACTTACAGGCCGTTGGCTGAAGGCCACACTTTACTCAGTCTGACCTAAGGATGAGGAATTGAGTCATCTGCCTGACAGGCCGTTGTTTGTAGGTGACCTCACGATTCCCTACAAACGCACAGACGAAGACGACAGTTACAATTTCAGACACCTAGAGGCACGTGTGCCATAGGTTGCAGACCGCTGGTCCAACCCCTCCTATTTTTTTTTCTTTCCGTCAAACTACTACTACACCATAACCTGAACGACATTGCACCATAACCTGATGACAGGCTGATAGTACAAAGGATGATTCATAAACTTGCCCGTTTATGGCATGGTGTAAGCTTAGTTTTAAAGAGAGAAAGGATAAATGAAAAGATAGGACCAAACTAAGATGCACTACTTTTTAAATTATATTTTTTTAAGTAAATAAAAATACGCAAGCGTTTCAGACAGCAACATTACAGCCCCTCAAGTCGCTTAAATCTAATTTGAAAACTCCATCCAAAACATGGAACAAACTTTTAAATTCAAAAGAATTTTACCTAAACTCCTCCTCGTTCTTAACCTCCATGAAAATACCGAAAATATTTTCCAATTATCTTGTTCCTGTTATCAAACTCCAACACAAAATTCGTATAGACCAAAAACTTAAAAATGGTTATGACAGGCACCACTCAACCGCGCTCATCTCCGAAATAATCGTGTGTCAACAACAAGGAAGAGCTCAACTCAGGTGCAAATATCGCTTTTCTTCGAAGCGATGACTTTATTAACTGAGAGCGCCCACGCCTCTCGCTGTCATGTCTCTTACCTGTCTGCATTTTCTGTTGTCTAACAAGAGATTCCACCTTCGTGTTGATTTGATGGACATGACAGGTTTGCTGCATAGCAGTACTGTGTACTAACTCGCAGAGTTGCAAATAGTATACCCTTAGCCTCAGAGCCGGCAGTAACAGCTTTGCTTTATTCAAATTAGATCACGAAAAGGCTCTTGTTGCACCGCGCGTCGTGCTGGTAACGATTCTCTCTGTTTAAAATGCGAATTTTGTTTCGTGTTTAGATATAGAAGCAATTTACATTTTACCTGTAAATCTTTTAACTACCTGGACAAGTTGTTGATTTCTTCATTGTCTTAATGGCGTTCTTGTTAAGCGTGCCGCGGCGGACGGTCTTTGTTGTTGGAAATTAAAAAAATAGCTTCACAATATTCTGAAGTTGTTTGAGATAGGTCATTCTGCAAGATCAGCAGGAGCGTGCCTTTAAAGTGCATACGCAACTCCTTTAGCAACCCCAAAAATAACCTAGTGCAATCAATTAGGGTGTAGCTGATAAGTGTACTTGGGTAATGCACTTGAGTTGAATCAACCCTGTGTGGGTTCTTTTGAAACAATCCCCATCAAAGGATTGAGGGCGACCATCTCGCATACATTTAAACACATATGCATCACCATTCACCACTAGCATCACCAGCACCAGCAGCAGCAGCAGCAACATCAGTGTAAAGTTGGGCTCTCAACTTTTATCATAAATTTGTGCATAATGAATAAATTATGCCATGCCGAGGCACACTGTATTACGACTTGAAGGAGATGCTCCCCACAACTTCATCCTGGGCGCCACCCCAAATACGTTTTTATGGCAGTTATACTATACTGAATGGGGGTCACAGTTGGTGTCGAAGGATATACTGTGGTGATGGTAGTACAAGAACTGTACTAAATTATAGTACAGAGAAAAGGACATGCTGGATGGTGCTGCTGCACATATACACCATACAGACGTTATGTGCCCGTTTCGTCTTAAGTAGGTTAAAATGAAGTCAATTTAACAAAGGAAATTGTGGCTTCAATAAGGTTTGGCATTTTAAATGCTGAGGAATTTAAAAAAAAAGAAGAAGATGCAGGAGAGAGCTAAAATTGCTAACCTGCAAATTATCAACAGAATGCTGCTTTACGAGGGGAAGGATTTGCTTTCTTTCTTCTTACTTCTTTCATTGGGAACGCGTCAAGTGTGGTCTAAGCATGATAATAAGTGCGAATGAAATCATTAAAAGAGAATGTGTAGAAATCTACACATTGTATGCACTTTTACGCCTACGTGCTTCTTTTCATTGCGATGCACACCCACTTATCCACGTTAAATGACAAAGGAGGTTCTACTTTCAGTGAATGAGCCATTGATCTTGACGCTTTGAATTTTCTGAATACGTACAAAATTTTTAAATCAACTCCATCCAGCCTTGGTAGTTAATGCTGATATTGCAAATTTTCAAGTATACTGCCAAAATTCGAATAGTCTTATAGCATAATCCATTTAGGCCTTTTAGGTCGGAATAAAATCTCTAAATATTCACAGTGTGGATTCGCTATCGGATTCGCTATATTTAGCAAGACCAAGACAAGACAGGACAAGGATAAGACAAGACTGCAAAATCAATATAGTAAGACTTTTCGATTTTCACTAAGGGCCAAAAGTCTTGCAGTGATGAGCAAAAGTCTTCTCTTGCACATAGACCATAGACCAAGACACGACTGCAAGACTTTTTGCTAGACTTTTTGCAAGACTTTTTGTAAGACTTTTTGCTCATCACTGCAAGACTTTTGGCACTTAGTAAGCAAAAATGCTTGCTATCTTGTTCTTGCAATCTTTTTTGTCCTGTCTTGTCTTGGTCTTGTTTTGGTCTGGCTAAATTTGCAAGACCAGGCAAAACTGCTCGACTAGTCTTGCTCATCACTAGTTCCAATATTTCATATCCTCATTTTCCAAGCCGAAAGAAAATTATTTCGGTTTCCTGAAATTTCTTATGAGATGTAAATTTCCCCTCGAAGCATCGACCCGAGCTTATAACCTACAAATCATACAATTGACCCATCTCGAATAAAGAAAACAAAAACATCAACTCAATTAAAGGAGCCGATTTTAAAAAGAAATCCCTGTAAATCCACCAATCATTAAAATCAAAAAGGCAAAATTTTTAGCATAAAATCTCTAAATCAGAGTTTGCAACATTCATAATTATTACACTAATTATTTTTCATGTTTTCATGCTTTATTTTGTACTTTTTAATATTTGTGCAAAAAAATGGAAGCAATCAATTGAAAGTTAAAATCATTTCATATAAAAAGCACAACCATTTTTATAAAACGCTTTCAATATAATTCAAGCAATTAATAAATATTGTAAATAAATGAATGAACATTGAAATGAACATTTTTGTTTGCCCGTCAACTTTTTAAATGAAGATTTAAATAAAGCCAGAAATGTACATGCTGGCTCCAAAGTTTGTTTGTTAGTATTTAACTTTTATTTTTTTCCTGTTTCACAGATAAAACTAGGAAGATTTTTTTATTCCACTCAAGAGCATATTAGAGAAGCTATTTTTGCTGCATCTTGTACATCCTAGCGTTCTTACGTTCCTACGATGACTCAAAGGCTCGATCGTTGAGCGGACGGTGCCGTCTCTGATAGGTTTAAGAGTGTGCTTTTTCGTAAACGTCAAAGCAACAGAGCAACTGAGCAACAACGCATCGGCAACAAAGCAGCGCAAACTTCTTTTCGCATACGTTTGCATGCATTCGAAATTGGCTGCGCTGTTGCATTGATTGTTGCGCAACAAACTTGAATCTTGTACGTTTCCGAACGAATGACTTTGGATCAACTGCGTTTACAAACTCATTGCATTGTTGCAAAGCATACGTATGCATTTACGAAAAGGCCCAGCCTGTAGACGTACGAGTAACCATCATCAGCGAAGCGTGAGTTAAGGTGGCAGAGAGTAGATCATTTCTTAAGATCAGATCAGAAAAATTATAGGTGATAAAATTTACTCCTGAGGGACACCGGCAGAGATAGTGTGAACTGAAATCTGACGCCATCCAACACTACGAACTGTCAAAAAGAGAACTCTCGATCTAGTTCTTCAGAACTGAGTCAATATACCAATAGCTTGAAGTTTAGCTAACAGAGCAGGGTTCCAAATTCTTTCAAAAGCCTTACAGGTATTTAGAATTAACGAACTAGACTCACCAAACCTGTGGATACTGTCAGACACACTTAAGGGTCCCGATGTCTCTTTTAGTCTGAAGCCGTACTAGTTCACTAAATTCGATGTCGGCTGAAAGCGACACGGAGCCCGTTCCAAACCCTTACTATGGTTACATATAGTAAACGTTTATAACCACCGTGGTTAACTACAACATAACCACTAGCATACATTTTTGACTTTCAAAAATTCTCGTGGTTAACCATAGTAAGGTTTTTGAATTGTTTTGGAGAAAACAGAGATAATTAGTATTGGTCGCTAGATGGAGGGAAAAACTTATCGACTTTGTTGAGGTGTCATTCCAATTGTATTGAAGGAAATATGATCTGAAAAGACTTTCAATAAAAATCGGTTGAATCGTTTTTTTTTTTTTTTCAACGACGGACAAAACCAATCAAAAACGATATCGACTTCTTTGATCGAGACATATTAACGAAAATATTCTCTGAAAAATTCCTAACATTCGGTGGTTGCCCATTTGAAATGAAACGTCATAGTCAGAGTGGGAGATCTTCACCAAAATAAACAAATGAATGATAGATTTTGGGACTGCTAAAGTTGTTGCTTTGCTATAACGGAACTAAGCAACTATTTCACAATATTACGCAATTTAGCTTTTGTTTTGTGTCTTGGGTTGAAGCTTTTCGGGTTGTGTCTTGAGAAGCGTTTGCAGATTGTGCCTTGGGTTGGACCCTAGCGCCACCTGTGAGAAATTTATTAAACTTCACTGTAATGTGTCTTGGGTGGGAATCAGCTGCTTTGGATAGGATCTTGTGGTGAAACTTCATTCAGGTTCCAATTTTTGGCGATGCCTTGGATGAGCTTCCGCGATGGGTGAGCTTTTGAATTAGGGCCTAATTCTGCCGTTCAACTTTTTTCGCTTTGAGCTGATTATGAGAGAGTTTATAAAAGTCTGGATGAACTTCGGAGAAATAGTATAGGGCAAAGAGTTTGCCTGGGCATTTAGCTAAAGGTAAGTTGTATGTCTTTAGGACTATAGGGAGTACATTGTTGGAACCAGTGGATTAGTTAACCTTCACCAAAGACCAGAATGGACATAAATGGGGTTTGTTTAAGCTTTTAATTTGCATGGATCAAATTACACCTGAAAATATAATTATTAACGAAACTACACGGACTCCAATGAAAATGTACAATGCAGAAAAAAAGGCTTAAAAGATTTCGAATAAAACAAAAAGGAAATATTTTTTTCTTGTTAAAATTTTAAAAGTCAACTGTTTTTAACCTTTTTGTTTTTCCCTGCTTTCACTTTGATTCCTTTATCCGTATTTTTCCCTTAAAACCTACAATCCTACAACCCGATCTCCTAAGGGTATTGATAATAATTGATCCGGGCTCCTCTTAAAGGAAGAGAGTCGCTTTTTTCCCAGAAAAAAACAACGTTCTACACAATTATTATTACGGATGAAATTTGAGCATTTTGTGCTCTGACAAAACCAAAAACCCCCTAAAGGTTTTCCCCATTTAATATAATTTATATTTTTTTTATGTTTATATGTATGTATGTATATAGATTTTTTTTTATTTCTTTATTTTCTGCCAAGAAGGCAGAAAAATTTAATTCGTTCTGAGAGAGAGAGAGTAGGAAAAAAGGTCAGAAGTGGGTGAGAGTTTTCTCTTAAAAAGGTCAAAGGGTCCGTAGCTGAAAGAAGGTAAACAAATTTTAAGAATTCTGCGGTTTACAGTTACTACAAATTAATTTTATCCTTGGATAAATTTCGGTCTGGTCCTGCTAAATTTATATTTTATATATATCAAAGAAATCAGAGAGATTATTTAGTATAAAAGAGTCAATGTTGTTGATTAAATCAGTTTTATCCTCAATGAAATTTTGTCCTTCATCTAAACCAGCCACGAGAAGGGCTGTATGTATATGTATGTATATATAGGCAAAAGGGTTGAAACCATACAAAACCTATAAGTACATACACATCCCTATATATATGCATGTATATTATTTGAAAAGCGAAACAATCTCTCGAATCGATTTCCTGTCGGTTTTGTGCACACGATTGAGGTTGACAGCTTTCAGTCAATCGTGTTTAGAGTAAATGACAGATATTGTAGTTGTCTTTACGTATCCTGGCAAAGTCCTGTCTCTGACTTGATTTACTGTGGCGAGGAAATAATCGAACAGCAACAATGTAACACTTCACCTTAAAATCGTGATAAAAAAAAATAGGAATTTTCTGCCATCAACACTGTTGGAAGTGGATTTAATTTTAAATTCTTTTGCTACTTATCAAAAAGTAGCTAATATTGTCAACCATTCTAAAATCCGGGTTACTTTTGATATCCTTGAGAATGATTGGAATTTTTAAGTTGTTTAAAGATTTTTTAAATCGAATGTGGATAAAAATATATCGATTAACTGGGGTTTCAGAAGCCGTAATTCGTTTGATATAAAATCTCAGATCGGTGACACAAAATCAAACAACAACCACAAGTTCTGCATTTGATACCAAAATTGAAAAAGTGTAAACAACGAATCCAAAATGGCGTTCCAAAACCCGCTAAAAATTGGATTAACGGGACGAAAATGGGTTTGTTGAAAACTTAGCTGCGTTCTTTTTACAACGAGATCCAGACGAGATCATTAACTTTCAAGTAAACCAACAACAACAACTTGATCTTCTTCTTCTTCTTCTTTAGGCTCCTTTAATCCTTTATAGGACATCGGGCGGAAACAGTTGCCCTCCAACGGACTCTGTTTTGCCCGACAGCTCTCAGCTCTGACCACGATCTAGCAGTTGTTGCGGCTTCTACTAGTAGGATTCTCCTCCGCGTTGTTCTAGGTCTTCCGACTCGACGGGATCCTTGCGGATTCCAGTCAAGGGCCTGTTTGGCTAGATATTCTTTTTCGCTTTGCAAGGTGTGGCCAATCCAATTCCATTTCCTTCGCCTGATTTCGTCGTCCATTCTTTCTTAGCCGGCACGGCGCCATTGCTGTTCATTTCAAATTCTATCTTGCCAGCAGATTTTTAGGATTCGACGCAGGTATTTGTTCAAAACTTGTAGGCACTGTCGGATAATTTTCCATTATGGAGAACTCTGCCTTTGAATTGTTGTATTGGGCTTTTTTCATTTCTATTATTTTATCAGGTAGTCCACATCGCCGTAGTACCTGCCATATAAAGCCCCTATTAACCGAGTCGAATGCTTTTTCATAGTATTCGAAAGCAAGGTGAAGGGGGATCGTAATTCAGTAGTTAGACGGTTCCACTATGATTCTCAAGGTGTCAATATTGTCTATACATGAGCGGCCTTTCCTGAATCCGGCCTGCTGTCTTCTAAGCGTTCGGTTTACTGCCTCTCTTATCCTAGATAGTAATACATGGGACAAAATTTTTCCCACAGTACATAATAAACAGATGCCTTTCCAGTTGTCGCATATTGTTAGGTCCCCCTTTTTGGGTATTTTGACTTTGATACCTTTCGTGCAATCCTCCGGAAAGGTACAGGTGTTCCATGCTATTTCCGGTATTGGGTGTAGCGCATCTGCTTCGAGGCTTGAATCGACTTTCAACAATTCTGGCCGAATGCGATCTTTTCTAGCGATCTTTCTAGTACTTCTTAGTCTGGTACGCAGGCGCACGGTAATAATCTTTTCAGAAATTGGTGATTGGCTAATGAGGCTGGACCTGGCCAGGCTTACGCCAACGCCACTCCTACGGCTTTCAGTTTTGTTTCTCCCAGAATAAAAGAAGGACTCACCGTTTGGGCAGATATGTTCCCCCGCATCGGGCTATCTGGTCTCGTTAAGTCCCTTGACCTTGATTCTATATCGATTCAACTCGTTGAGAACTTAATCCAGGCGTCCCTCAGTAAGCAGTGTTCTCACATTGCATGATCCAAATCGTGTCCTTGTGCGAAAAGCAAAGGTCGTCGTCGTGTTGTCATCCGTTTCCGAGGCATTGTTTACCGATTCGTAGCAATGGCGTTTTTATGAGAGCGGGCTGCTAACCCTCAGCCCAACCGACTTAAAACTCTATTTGGTGGCGCAGAGAGCTCGCATGTTTGTCTGCCTGCTCTTAAAAATTTGGTGGAGCAGGAAAAGTGAGAATTTTCAACCCATACCAAAATCAAAAAACACAGAGCAAAGTTATTGAGAGTAGAACAAACTGTCAAAAGTTTGACAGCAGCTTAGTGGCAGATGACGTAAACTAAAATCAAACCTTTTGAGATATCATGAGCGCCATCTTTCAAATTTTCTTAGGACCTCGTAACTTTTTTTATCCACACCAATAAGTGCTTTGGTATCTTATCATAGATTTGGATAGTATAACATTTTTTTCTTTTTGGCCTTTTCTATTCTGCAGTGGAGATAATTTTATAATAGGCAGGTTAGTGTTTAAAATCTTATTTACATATGCAATCAAGCCACCAGAGACTAAACAGCTTTATACAAACTAACATTTACCATCTCTAGTACAAGACAACCCATCCTTTAGTACCCTTTTGATTTGTTCTTCAACAATTTTACTTAAACTCGACAAAAATTAAAAATAATTACAAAAAAAACAAAAATATCCTTAAGTAAAAATCATAATCCTTAATTCCTTTCCATATTCAGCATTATTTTCATTTCATTTTTTTTATTTTTTAACTAAATTACGTTCAGCAATAAAAGTTGTAAATAATGATATGTCAGATGGGTACATGGGTCCAGTTTTTATTGACCCCAGTTTATTATCCTTTATCCTGTAGCAGCGTCATTTTCACCCTCTGTAATCCTGATAGCACTGTCAGCCGCATGAGTAATATCCGAATATAATTTACCATAAATAAAAGTGCAATCTGCAGTTCTAGTTGACCCGACAGCCGGGAAGTCCTGCCGGCCAGTCTCGGCTGGGAGCCAGTAATAAATGTTTGAGGTAGTTTTAC
This sequence comes from Thereva unica, assembly GCA_949987705.1. NCBI lineage: Eukaryota > Metazoa > Arthropoda > Insecta > Diptera > Therevidae > Thereva > Thereva unica. Next base: position 88,794,403 of record OX465285.1, read on the forward strand.
ATTTTAACAAGCCCAATCAGTTGCTTTGTTTATGGATATGCGCCTGACTCCAATTTTTCACCCACTTTTATCGACTGCCATATATATTTGTGCGCGCATTTATTTATATACGATATTTTTGTTTTTTTTTTGCTGCCCCTGTAATTATTTTAATGACGGCTTTAGTCCTTGCTACAGATTACTCCATTTAAAGGCTTTTGTTTTTATTTGATTATTGGCGTTGATAAGAGGATTAATAAATTTTATTATAAATTTTTGAATAGGTCTAACTCTTTTTTTTTTGGGTGGGGGAGTTAACGACAGTTTTAAGTTAATTAAATTGCAATTTTAGTGCTCTCTAGTGATCAATAGTGTTTTTAGTTGTTGTGCGGTTGGTAGGACTGTTTCTGGCAACTGTCAATTTTGTTTTGACATTTGAAATATGTATGAAAAATGTACCTTAAGTATGTTATCTTCATGGACAACTAAACCGCTTTTGGTTGGACTTAGATACATTAAGGATTTTTTTCCACTTCCTTAGGTCTGTTGTTTCCTCTTCATAGATGCACCCCTCATTGCTTCTATGTACTCTTCCAAAAAAAAAAACATTTCCCTTTCAGTTGAGTCCTTTTTCATCAGTTAGCTCCGGCCAACCAAGGATAAAAGAACTAGTTTCTTAGTGAATACGCCGTCATGCACTCTTCATAAATTAATATCTAAATATATAAAACTCTCGTGTCACAATGGTTGTTATCGGACTCCTCCGAAACCGGTTGACCGATTTTGATGAAATTTTTTGTATATATTTGATAGGTCTGAGAATAGGTCCTACGCTATTTTTTAATACTCTCAAGCAAAAGGAACAGCTGAAAAATCTAAAAAAAATTGGTAATTTTGGGAATTTTCACCACAGTTTATTTCATTAGCTTTATGGCTTACCTATTGCTTGACAGATTCGTAAATGTAAAATTGTCATTAAATTGAATCATTCCATTTAATGACAATTTCGCTGAAACAATAGTTAGACCATGACGCTATTGAAACTAAACAAATACAATAAGCTATATAGTATATTCAATATACCGTTAGATCCATGGCGGCCATCTCAAGAGGGCGGATTACCACTTTCTTCACAACCCCCTCGTCATGGGTGTCAAATGAAAGGGTATGATAAGTAGAATACAATAAGCAATGAAGTATACTCAATATACCGTTAGATCCATGGCGGCGGTAAAATTCATATCTCGAAAAACAAAGGCAGGCGCGCCCCTTTCATTGGTGCAATTGGACGGTGCGCAATTTCAGAAAAACGTGCCTTCATTTTCATATATTACAGTAACTCCACAGAATGTTTGTGTCTTTTTCTTTGACTGCGAATAAAAAATGAACAGAAATGATGGGGGCGCAATATGTCATGCTGCACCGGGCGCAAAAATGCCAAACGCCTACCCAGCCTGAACACTGTCGTTCCATTTTTCGATTTACAATGAAGTGACATTTTAGGTGAAATACCAAATTACAGTTTCGGAGCGGTCAGCCGGGGGTGTGTTTGTTTGAATAACACCAAATTAAGGCAAACTTTGCACCTTTTTGGCCAAGAAGTGGACTTTACGAATGGACACCAAATGATTTTTTATGAATTTTAATTGAAGTTTCAAGCAATGTTAAAACCAATCTTGGTTAGTTACAGATTAGCCCTCACTCCAACTACAACAGATTCTCAGCGGTATATTTAAGAATTGTTTTCGTTGTCACATCTTGCAAGGACTCCACACAGTCACATGCCCAAACCAAATATAGCCAAAAGGAAAGGATTCCGGACGTAACCAGAAACAACAAGAAAAAAAACTAAAATAATTTTATAAAAGACAATTTTGGGATATGTTTCTGTTAAACTAGGAATTCCAAGCCAAGGATAAAACTTTCTGAAATTCCCTCAAGGACATGAAGCCGCAATCGGGGGACACCGAAACTAATTTTGTTTCTTTCCCAACAACTTTGTTTCTCGACTTGGGGACATGTGATTCTTTCGGCAACAAACAAAAAAAGGTAATTTTTGATTTTCTCAGGAAATTTTTCCAGTCACTGGTTAACTACAATTTTTTATTTTATTTTAATTTTTCTTATTTATTTTTTTCGGGGTTTCTCTTTACGTCATGGTTGGTATAAGGAAGGAGTAGCAGCGGCCGGATGAAGTTGTTGCTTCTAATTTGTTCGCTGTTGGTGTGCTCCTATATATAGAGGAGAGATATCAAAATAAATCAACATCAAAAAAGTTTCTAAAGTTAATTAAAAGTTTTCGTTATAGCCTTTAGAGTACTTGTAAGAGAAAGAGATGAAGTTGAAAAACAACAACAACAAGAAAAAAAAATAAATAAAGAAAAGCGGAATTTGTTTCTTTAAACACAAAAAAAAATAATAATAAAAAAGAAGAGAAATGCAGAACCGCGCTCGAAAAGTTTAAACTTTTCACAAATGAAAACTGAAAAGAAAGAAAGTTGTAAAATGTACAAAACGTTTAAAAACGCATGAAGCTCTCTGGGTGAAAGCAGGAGAACAATTACTTCGGGGCTTTTTACCATGCAAAAATCTGAGAACATTCAAATCCGCAAAAAGCAACAAATATAAAAAAAAAGAAAAAATAAACAAACAAAAAAAAACATAGAGACTTTTGTATAGGCATCAACAACTATACTACGGAAAAAGTTGAGCAGAAATTGTTGCTCACATTGGCTTCTATACCGTGGCGTAGAAAAAACTCTCTCTCAGTGAGATTTTCACATCGTAATGGTAAATGGTCTTTTTGGTGGGTTATCGTTTGCTGCTTTGATAGCACATTTCAACAAGGACGACGAGTGAGTGTTTTTTTTTTTATTTTTTCATCATCATCCCTCTACGATTTTATCCTGGGGTTTTTCCTGCTAAAAAATGTAGAAATGAAACTAGTTGTTGATTCTATAGTTGTATCTATATACATAGAGGGGGCAGGGGGTAAGCTCGATTTAGATATGGAAATTGGTTACCATTTTGCTGATTCGGATCAAGTGATTTTTAAAGTCATTAGGGGGATTGACATTTGGTGCTGTTAGGGGCTTACAGAATGTTGTAGAGGTGGATTTAAATATTTTTAAAGTCATGAACTGAAGAGAACTTTGTTCATTCAATAAGTTTTGTGAAATCCTTCCAAATTTTTGTTGGGTCGGATCTACTTAAATATTCTTGACAGTGCTTGTAGGGAATTTTTGATGATATGAAGAGATTGGTCATGTCGATTTGAAAAGGTTATATAGATCTGCAAATCAAAAGAATTGAGACTCTATAAAGGTAGTAAATCAGCTGTTGAGTGCGATCACTGAACTCATAGTTCACAGTATAGTGTTCTTTTTAATCGTTTTGATTGTGCCTGAAGTTGTTTGTTTAACATTGCGTAAAACTTAGTAATTAACGAGATGGCTCAGCAATTCAGGGTGCTTGTATGGGTGCCCGGTCAGCAAAATATAAAAGTAAACTGCAAAGCTGACGAACTGGCTAGGAAGGCAACGACCGCCGCTTCCCGCTCTTACAAGCCGCACACAATGCAACTAGAAGAGAAGCTTTGGAGAGATCTTAATAAATTCACCTTTGCCAAAATGACTTGGCCCTCCTACGATCACAAGCGAACCACTTCCCTGCTGAGCCTCGGTAGACGAGACCTTTCAATTACAGTGGGGGTGCCGTCCGGACAGTGTCTGATAGAGATGCGTGTGGTTCGCTTAGGCCTCGAGACCTACGATTTCTGCAGAAGCAGAAGATTCTGGACGAGGAGGAAAATGTAAAAAACCTTCTCTGCCACTGGCGAGACCTAAGCAAAAGGAGACTTACCAATTTTGGTGACCCCTTTCTAAGCACGCTTGCGGGAATCCCGAAGTTTGGGACGATACCTAAACATCGGGTTAAAGTGGGATCATGATGGCATCACAACGGGCCTACCCTTTTAGTCTAAGTTTTTGGGCTGTGCACCAGAATCTCAGCCATATCATATCATAACCTAACCTAACCTAGTAATTAAGTTTGTATGCGGTCACCGCATTCTGCGACTGTTGATGCAGACTTATTATACGTCTTACGCAAGAACGGGACCAGGAATGAAAGAACAAGACATTTTCTGATCATCACTAAAAAAAACCTGAATGTTGGTCACTTAAGGTCGATCCACACATATCCGTGACGTGACGGGGACATCCGGGAGCTTCAGTGAACGTGACGAATACCGGCAGCATCACAAAAAAAATTATCCGTCCGATATAATTCCATACAAACAAATTGAGAAAGTCGCAACATGTTCCCAGACATCCGTGAAAAAAAAAACGTTGCCATCGATATTTTTAATTTATCCCGGACATGTGAAGCGAATATTTATTAAATTCAACGACAGAAATTTAGGAATAGTTTATTTGAAATATGACCACTTCCCGAAGAGTTCAGCTGGGACAAACCCCCTCTCTCCTCGCTAAAAAAGTTCCATGATGCACTTAAGATCACTCTCCAAATTGCAAAACTAAAATGTGAGATGCCAAAGAACATTGACTACTGATACCAAAAAAGGAAGTGCTTTATGAATGTCAGTGAAAAATTCATCACGGAAGCCACTGACACAGAAAGCATCAGTGTCGTGGCGTTACGAATATGTATGGTTGAACTTTTATCGGTATTCGTCGCACTTTCCTTGGCAATTTAGCCACCTTTTATTTTGGCCGCTGATCAGACATAGTCCTGCATATGAATATGGTCAAATCTTTTATTTGGAAGCTTGAAAGCTGCCAATGGAGATTTGGTATGCCATGAAATTTTGGAGTTTTGGCAACTTAGGCATGATTGAGATCACTCATTGCGGTCTTTATTGATCGATGGTCAAAAGTATTTCTTGATAACGACTGGTCTTGTAGAGCGAACACCAGGATGAGAGAGACAATGCTCGTAGTTGAACGCTAATCTACGCAAGGAACTGGGTACATAAGGCCTAGGAATGCCTGTACTAATTTCGCACCACGTCTGAGGGGCGGTAAATGGTATTGGTGTGGGAATTAATTTTACCCGTGAGCCGTAACTGGGGTGCTCTTGTACAGACACGTGTCACCTTGTTGAGCCTGAGCTAGTGTAGGTAGGTCGAAGGTGGCCTAGTCGGCATTGTAGTCTGTGACAACGTTTTTTTACCTGACACACCTGTGTAAGGAATCGTTCAAATTTTGTGCGAAGGCCACGAACCAGTGGTTTGTGATTAGTATAGAGACCATGAAAATGCGTCCTTCGACAAAGTAATGGAAGTGTTTGAGCGCTGCGAGAAATTCCGCGATCGGGATCGAAAGAAATTCAAAAACGTCTGGATAGATTTAACAGAAGTTGAAGGTGCTAGATCAACGATAGCCTGGACCTGAATGGAAGTATTCCATTCTTTGTACTTAGAAACATCAAGCATCCAAACGCATTTCTCTACCTTTATGGTTAAACCGAAGCTATCGAAGCGTTTAAAGAGCTCTTCGAGGTGAAAGAAGTCATGCTCATTCTCGGTTTTACTGGCGATAAGGATATCGTCCCAGTATACATAAAGAAAGTAGAGGTCTCTCGTAACTTCGTTTATGAACCTTTGAAAGGTTTATGCTGCATTGTTTGTTTGGATGAAGTCGCCGAACAGTGTCGAAGAGTGACTGCCCTTTAGTCACAATATGGTATTTTTTTTTTTTTTTTGTTTTTTTTTCAGCAAGAGTTAACCCTTCTAGCACAGAAGGCGCACTTTTCAGTTAAGCATGAAAATCTATATATACATACACATACATAGATATATACATATATAGAGTTTCCCTTCTAACACAGAAGGCACACTTCCCAGCAGGGCTGAGAAATATTTACCACTGCCGTGGCTCAGCTGAGACATGCAACATAAAATATTAGTAACATAAAAATTATTAAATAAAAACACAAATCCAAATTAACATATAACCCACGCAAGCAACAGGAAACAAAGATGGTCACGTGAGATTAAAAAGACTCCTTTTAAGGACATCTTTACTAATGCTAACGCTAAAGACATTAATATTATTGTTAACATTAATGAACATGCGGTTTACAGGTTCAAATCTACCGTAATTAGTATTAGAGGAGTTGATTTGTAAAAGAGGTGGACCTCTCAGATTATAACGACTCTCTCTAAACGACGCACGGCGACCTAAAAAACCTGAGTCGACCTTTCCATTAAGTAGCTGATGAACAAATACAACATCGGCCACCTCTCGACGCTTTTGAAGAGAGCTTAAGTTGAGTAACTTAAGCCGGGATTCATATGATGGAAGAACTATTGGGTTTTCCCAAGGAAGATGATTCAGTGCGAATCGAACGAACCTTCGTTGAACCGATTCAATAGTTCTAACATGCGAAGAATAGTGAGGAGACCAAACCTGGGAGCCATATTCAAGTAATGGTCTGACAAGAGAAATATATAAGTGTTTAGTAACCAACGGATTATTAAATTCCTTGGACCACCTTTTTATAAAACCCAAGACTAAACTACCTCTGGAAGAGATATAGTTGATGTGAGTGGAGAAATCCAGCTTACTATCAAATCTAATCCCGAGATCTTTAACCAAATTAACACGAGGGATACCCTCATCAGAAAAGGTGTAGTTAAAAATTATAGGATCACGTCTCCTACTAAAAGTCATGACTTCGCATTTACCAATATTAAGAACCAGGTTGTTGTTAGCACACCAAGAGTAAAAGGTATCAAGGTCAATCTGCAGAAGTTTGCAATCCTCCATACTCTTTATGTGCCGATACAATTTGATGTTATCAGCGTAAATCAATATTCTACAGTGTCTTAGTAAGGGAACAATGTCATCAATTGATAAGATAAAGAGGAGAGGGCCAAGATGACTTCCTTGAGGGACACCGGACGACGCTTCAATGGTTATTGATTTGGATCTACGAAAAAGAACTTGGTAGGTCCGGTCAGTTAAGTAAGACTGGAACCATACTAGAAGGGCTTGCGGAAAGCCTAACATTCTTAATTTCAGAATAATAATGGAATGGGAGAGCTTGTCGAATGCCTTACTAAAATCAGTGTAAACACAATCAGTTTGACTACCGGAAACGAAGCCTTCGACAGCATGAGCAGTGAACTCAAGAAAATTGGTGGTGGTGGAACGAGCTGCAAGAAAACCATGTTGATTCGTTGAGATCAGCCTCTTGCAGATAGGAGCGAGTGTGGAATAGATAATTGATTCAAAAAGTTTCGGTATAGCAGACAACTTAGCAACAGGCCTATAATTCGATATTTCACTCTTGCAGCCACTTTTGTGAATAGGAATTATGTATGAACGAATTCTTCCACAAAGTGGGGAAGTACCCTTTATCCAGGGATTTTAGAAAAAGGATTTTCAGTGGAGACTGGAGAACCTCCACACAGGCCTTAAGGACAGCAGGAGGAATACCGTCGGGGCCAGGAGTAAAGTCAAATGGAAGATCGTCAATATGTTTCACGATATCGGCAATGGTAATTGAGAGAGGTAAAAAATGAGCCTCTCGGTTGGGGATAATGTGGCGAAAATTATTGTCGTCAGGCTGAAAGTCTGCAGATGAGAAAGATTGATGAAAGAATGACGCAAACATGTTGCAAATCGCGGGCGAGTCACAGCTAGACCAGTTCTTGTGCTGCATAGTATTAGGGTAATTATCAACTTTTTTCTTCGAGTTGATAAATTTGAAGAAGTTTCTGGAATCAGTAAATACTTTATTACTCATACTGCTGAGATATTCACGATACAGAGTAAAAGAGAGTGAACGAAATTGGTTATAGCAAATGATAAATGAATTGAGACTCGGAGAGTCCTTTCTCTTTAAATAAGTTTTCCAGAGCCTATTCTTTCGATTTTTCAAATGCTTGAGTTCACTATTGAACCAAGGAGGAGAAGAACTGGCTAATTGAGGCTCGTAGGGAACGCAAGAAACGAGGGCTTCGTATAGTACGCCATAAAACCGTGCTACATCGACATCCAACTCGTTTGCGGAAAGTAAGTTGTTGAAATCAACCATGGCAAGTTTAGATGACAGCTCATTAAAGTTAGCCTTTTTAAAGTTAAAGGAATAGGTTACCCCCTCCGGATAAGGAGTATTAACTGAATTGAAACAGTAATTGAGCAAGATAGGAGGGTGGTAATTGTCAACTGTGGACATGACTATTGGACTGGGTTCAACAGTCATGTTGACTGAGTCAGTAAAGAATATAAGATCCAACTGCCTTCCTAATACATTAGTCACACCGCTCATTTGACTCAAGCCAAGTGATAATAAGGAATCGAGAAAACACGATTCCTTAGAATTAAGGCAGCCTTCAGGAAGGTAGTTATCGTCATCATCAACATATACCCACTGGATATTGGGTAAATTAAAATCGCCTAGAAGAAGTAACTCATCATTAGTGTTCATCAAGGTCAGAATGTGGTCAACACAAAAGATGAGAATATCATAGAGGTTATTACCTCCATCGTCAAGTGTGCTTAACATATCTGGTGGGATATAGCAGCACAGCAGGAAGAGATTCATTTTAGAAAGGGAGATTTTAACAGCAACAAGCTCGACGTCAAGGTGGTTAGAGAAGCTAGGAAGCGAAATTGGGGTGCAATTAAGATGGCTTCTACAAGCAACAAGTACGCCACCCCCACGAGCTTCCGAGTCAGTATGACGGTCCCTCCGAAAGATTTGGTAGGAGGAATCGAAAAGTTCAGCATTGAGAATGCCCACATGGAGCCAGGTTTCAGTGAATGCTATGACATCTAGGCCACTAGCAATCGTTGCCTGAAGGATATCTTTAGTTTTAGACCTGGCCCCCCTTACATTCTGGTAGTAGAGGGAAAGCGTCTCGAGTTTTTTGATATCAGTGTAGCACCCGAAGTTGAAGTTGAAGCGTTTGCATGATGAGATCTATTACGAGTACGTGGAACGAAACGCTTGGTAAGAGCCCCAGCGGGCCAGAAACCCGGGTCTAAGAGAATCTCGGCAGTAGTAGGCGGTGCAGACAAAATAAAAGATGAAACTGGCTTGGAGACCTTGCTAACCTTTCTACAGCGAACTGTTCCGGGGTCTATAGGACCACTAGTGGCGAGGAGGATGATACAAAGACCGGCTTTAACTTCAGCTCTGTAGATGGAACGCGGGACGAGGACCTCAAGCTGACACTATTGCCAATGGTGGCTTGGCGATTGCGACTATTATTATTTTTAATTTTTAGATTTTTGCGACGCGGCTTACATCCTGGCGTCGTTGGGTTAATGACATCCTGATTGAGGATGACATCAACCAAGGGAGGATCATCCTTGGGGTTATTCGAGGAAGGAGGCTGCTCCCCAACCTGCAGTGCGCCCACAGAGGGGGATAACTTGCTATTAAAGACGCCTTCAAATTTTGAAGCTAGAGAGCTCAAGGCGTTATGATTTTGAACCACTGCTGAAGACAGTGATTCAATATCAGCTCGAACGCGCTTCGTACTCCTTTTAATGTCATCCAATACAGGATGAAGAGAAACCGAGGAGCTGGAAGAGCAAGAAGAAGCGGCGACAGGATTTAAGATTAACGACTGCATGTCGTCAATCGAGTCTAAGGCCGTTGCAATCCTGGAAGAAATTTCCTGGAATTTACTCAATAATGAGCCGGAGTTAGTCGCAGTAAGATTTTTTATTGGACATTGTATTTAACTGTAAGGTTGTAAAAATTGTTAAAAACTTCAAAATTTCATATGAAATGAAATAATTCTTTATAAAAATAAAAATATAAAATAAAATCACAATATATCTTTAAAATCATTTCTCATGCTCACTATTCAGCATCGTCTATCAAGGCATATCTTAAATCATAGCAAATCTTGCATTCATGATATCCTTTCACCTTAAATCGTTCCTGTCAAAAAATTGTATAAATATAAAAAATTTCGCCTTTTGTTCTTTCTAACCTGAACCGGGGCTAAATCATGTTATCACTAAAACGTGAGCCTGTTGAAAATTCTGAACACGTTTTTCATTACATCTACAGGAAAAAAAAATATATACGTATATATTATATATATAAATAGAAATATACAATGTATATATATATATAAGAATAAGAAGGAACGGAACGAAACAGAAAGGTATCCATCCCTCCACTTAGATTTTGGAGCCAAAAGATACACCCAGACACCAGGTAAAAAGGATATAATATCCAAAGAATCCTTTCAAAATAAGATTGCGGAGCGAAAAATAGATACTTTCGAGAATGGGTTTGTTTTGAATTTTGTGTTTTTTTTTTTTTAATTTTAAGTGGGGGATTTTAATTTAACATAAAGAAAAGGTCGAGGAGGGGGGAGATTTAAATGTTTAACGATAAATTTAGAATATTTCGTTGAATTTTTGTCATTTTTGTTTTTAAAGAATTATTTTTGTTTTTTTTTGCCAGGACATATTTTTAACGGGGAAGGGCCCTCATCATAATGGCATTCAAATGGAAAGGAATATTTATTTTTAAAACTCTCAATTTAGGTCTGCTGAAACCCTTAGCTTTTTGTGTATTTAATTATTTATTAAAGAAATGTTTGGATTTGATGTTTTTGAAGAATCGCATATACTTATTTGTATATATCTTTTACGGCAGGGCGACCCACCTGGATTTACCCTTTCCCAGGTAGAATATAAAAAAGGAAGAACTGCTTCATCCACTTCTGTTTTTTCTGTATTAAAGTGTATTACGTTACATTCTGAATAAAAAACAAATACTGACTAAATATTTATAAAGAAACATAAAACTTTATTAATGAGATATTGACATTTTGATTTATGAGTTTTTATTTTGTTATAGGCAGATTTGTAAGACCATCCTTACAGAAAGCCTCATTGATTTTAGGAAACAATATTCATATATGTATGTATATTTCCAAAACCAATAGGGAATTAAATTTGTATGTTATTCATTTTTTTAACAAATTTTACGAACATGAAATATATGAGACCGGAGCTCCTTGACTGAAGAAGTATGTCTCAGGAGTTCGTATTTTACTGGATATGCTAAGGACACGATTATAAAATGAGTTTGTAAAAGATGCTTTCATTGCGCCTTACTTCTTCCCAAGGAGCTTTGGGATTTGAATCCCAAATCAATTTTAAGTGATATTAAAAGCCTTAAACTGGATGGTTTTTAACGACGGGGTTGGCTCAATAGACCAATGAAAGAGGTGTTTTTTTAGGAGCCAGTGCAATGCTATCTTTCCAATCAGGCGAGGGGCCATTGTGATGCCATTGCATCATTTATCTCGATACACGCTCATATACCAGTAGGACATTATTTTTGGTCCGGGACATTTCAAAAAATTGAGGCATCAGTACAATTTACCATCTTGTACCTCTAGCCAGCTTTGGGCGGCTAAAGTTTTTTACGTCTTCCACCATCTCATCTAGGGGTCGTATGTTGTCCTTTTTTATCGTATGACCCCTACTGGCACTTTGACAAGTTCTTTGTCAGTCCGTGTTTACGAAATATAGAGAAGACTTCGCGCAGGTTTATCCGATGCTCTTCAACTTTGGCTGATGCTATGCGGACATCGTCGACGTATGAGAAGGCTTACTCGTAGCCTCTAAGAATCTCGCGCATATAAAGTTTGTAAAGTGTGCCCCGCGCTCAGAGCCCGAAAGTCATGTAACCAAACATGCAGCCATGCTGGACGATTCTACGTTTCGCCTACCAAGGGAATTCTTCACGGAGCCGTCGAGAAAACACCACCACACACCTCGACTCGGAGTTCGTAAAGGACTTTCGGCGAGTGATGTAGAGTGTCAAGTCACCTACCACAGTTCACCATGGAAAGCAGAACGTGTTCGTCCAGGAAGACCTAAGTCGATGCACTTATGTGATTGTCAGGAATAACGCGGTGGGTTCACCCCTTCAACCCCATTCGACGGTCCGTTAAGCACTTCCAAGTAGAGATAAAAGGCCGCCGAGTCAAGATTTCACCGGGCAGGCTCAAACCCGCGTACTTGACGACCGAAAACAAGGCCGCGAAGTCCATAGAAACTTCTTCTTTAACTCTTCCTGGTCCTGGCCTTTCACAACTACACTCTCCACCGGTTCTGATTCTGAGCCGTTGTCATCCTATTTGACATCCCCAAGCTCTGGACGTTCTGCTCTACGTAAAGTTTCCAGGGGAGATTGGGCCTCCCTCGCTGTCGCACACCATAGGATCTTACGGCAGTCTTATGTTGGTGCGATCTTAAACAAACAAGTTATATTCAATGTAACGTCCTGTTGGCAAATTACAAACTTGTATCTCTTGTAACTTCCCATGGATGATCATAATTGTTTGGCGATTTGGAATACGTGATCATAGTTACCGACTTGATGTTCACCAACCATAATGCCGTTTCCCCGAAACGAAGGCCGAAGCAACGAACATCTTATACGACAAGGAGGAGGGAGACGATCCCACCTAAATTACAAAAATCAAAACAAAAAGTTTTGTATCAGGGTCCACTTCTGTAAGGTTAATGACCTCAGTTACAATCTGCTATGCCAATGATATGCGATAACCTCCCTGTCAAACAGATAGCATCCTGACATCTACCACAAGTTTATATTAAAAAAAGAATCGCTGACAAGTTTCTTATTTTCGTTATCGTACGCTTTTGAGGGGCACTCTGTAATGTTGCATCCCAACATGCATCTAACACCACTCCTTATTCAACTATCGTCACGCTTAAATTATGAATAACACCATCTATCTGTCATTTTAGCACTCATTAAAAACGTCTGACACTCTTTTGAAACTCATCAAAAATATGAGGACAAATGTGGACAGTATTTCAATTTATCAAAACTTTTCACAACTAAACCAACACCACCCCCACCACCACTACCACCACCAACCATCATCAGATCCATAAGATATCAGAAGTGCAGACAAAACTTTCTATGGAACACTTTCTCACCACTATCAGTTTTGCCGTCAGAAACACTCAGGACATCATCCGCAAGGGCTAAAATGAATAAAAAGCCCTTAATGCATGGTTTTCCAGAGACAACCATATGCGGAGTTGGGGGGTGGGATAAAGTTAGTGGAGATATTCCAGGAAACTATTGACCATGAATACTAATTAATCCGGTTATATAAATTTTCCATTAAATCGGGCCCAGAGTACGTGTGTGCAATCTAGGGAAAGATATGAGAATAAATGAGATCTCACAGAGCTTGCAGAAATATTTATCTTAAAGTGGTTGGTTAGCTTGGTTCGGTGTTCGGGGCTCCACTACGAACGAACTTTAGATCCCTTTAAACCTGATGGGTTAAAACCGCATAATGGTGAAAATTTGTTCAGGGGTTTAAGGGACCAAAAATTTAATTGTAACCCTTCCTGTGCTGTATTTTGTTGGCAAAAATCCTAAGAGTTTTCCGAGGTCCTTGAAAGTGTGTATGGATACCAAAAACTCGCATAATATAAAACTTTTCAAACATTTATAGACAACACACAAAATTTTATATTTCCTGGTGGGGGCGGAGGGGCGTTAAGGTGTTCAAAATTTTCCTGATTTAGCTCACTCAACCAATAAATTAATGCTGGACTCTATCTGGGACATTGTGAGGCTGGGGAGTTATTCATTCTGGTAATTAACTGACGCCTTACTATCTCTTACCTTTGTGCAGCATATAAGTATATATGTATGTGTGTGTGTGCGCTTGGATATCTATCAATTCAATTTTAATTCCTTTGGGTATGCCAAGGTGATTGTGTACGTAAAGCCTGGAAGCCTTTTTGGATGCTCTCAACTAGAAATGATTTCTGTTAGTGCACATTAATGTACTGATGACGATATAACGAAATTCCAGCCCCTTAAAGGCACGAGAGCAAATTGAACGTAAAGTAGGAGTTAATTGTAATTAGTGATGACAATTTAAGCTTAAATTATCCCAAAGTGAAGGCCTGTTCATACCGGTTAAGGATATATGTGATGATATAATTGAGTTATGAATTTTTTAATAGAATTAAATTTGTTAGTTTGAATTTAAGATGAAGCTGTTCAATAAATAGTTTTCGAGTGTACTGTAGCTTTACTTTTATAGCGTATTTACCTTCACAGTCCCTGTGTGGTCCTACAGCTTTATCGACGACTCGCCTTTATTAGGATCTGATTCATACTCTACTTCTACTAGTTTCCGTCCCGCGAATATACTAATTTCAACCACTTCATCTCTTCTCAAAATAAACGAAAACTAAACTAAATTTTAACAAGACAGCACAGTGTTGCCTGATTTTTCGACAAGGGTCAGCAGTGAAATTCGCATCACCATAACATAAAGGATCACACTCCAATCTGTCAACATCTTCTCGAAACGGGTGTAAATAGACAAATTTTCAACAAAAAATCAAAGGTTTGCTGTGATTTTTTCAAGTTGCAGGAACCAGAACACGATGAGGCTCAAAATTGGTGGCAACGATGGGATTCTCATCACCATAACATAAAGGAGCACACTCCAATCTCTCAACATCTTCTTGAAACAGGGAAAATAGACTAAATTTCATTGAGACATCAAAAATTTTCTGTGATTTTTCCAAGTTACAGTAATCGGAGCACGATGAAGCTCAAAATTGGTGGCAGCGGTAGGATTCTTATCACCATATTTTTGCAAATAGCATCAAATGTCATTGTGCTTTGACTCTGACTGATGCTCTATGTGCCTATAACATGATGACATTAGTTTTGAAAAATTATGGCACATCCACATTATGGCATTAGTTTTAGAAACAATATGGCACATTAACATAATGAAGTAGTAAAATCCTCCATCACTACATGGAAGCATAAATTCACGTATGTAAAGGACAACTAATACACAAATGTCGTAGACTCGCTTTACGTCGGCGAGGTGTACTAAGCTTCCGCTATCATGATAGGGACCAGGACACTCAAAACTTTATGAAGCCTAAGTGAATGACTTATTAAAACACATCTAACATATCAAAACTCCACAGATCACAGCCTTAAAGTAAGGCGCCCCATCTAATATCACAAAGTTTGCTTAATCTCAGCCGGTGATAGTCTTCCTATTTTTCCTTCCATCAAAATTCTATCTTCTAACAATCCGAATATGAGAACATCCCCTGCCCCCAAAAAAATACCATCTTCAATTCTGCTAATCCCTCAATTTCACATAAAATCACTTTCGTTACATCCATCACAGCATCACAGTGCAAATCCCCCTAAATCCATCTAAATGGAGCCATGCCCATCCACATACAGCTGAAATATGCATGACCACTTAGAAGTTTAAACATGGTTTTCCTCTTATTTATAAATCGTTTAATCTTCAAACGCATACCTTGCAAGTTCCAGAAGTCTTAAAGGGAGAATAAATGACCAGATATCCACCCCTCTACGCCCGCCCAGTATACACGCTAAAGCACACGAAAAAAAACACCCCAACCAAAAACCGTACACACAAAAATCCATGCAAGACGACAACGTGCATCCCTGCAAGAAACCATAGGAACAAATCCTCGGCGACCCAGGAAGACGAAGTAAGGAAGGCCATTTTAGCCCTGGAAAGTGATTTGTTACAGAACTCGTCGTCGTCCTTGTTGCTGCTATTGTTACATGCTCGGTTGCCTTTGTAGGAATCCTTATCCATAAATCAGGATTAATTCCCACCAGTGCAGCACACAAAACACCGCAACTTCTCCATGAACATCAGTAGATATAAACACTAGGGGCAGGCGGAGGAAACTTTTACTAAAACTCAAAATTGCTTAATCCGCGCAATATTGTTCCTTGGGGTGCCGCAGGGGAGTCCGAGTTGTTCTTTCGGTTCTATTCTATTATCGGTGCCCAGAAACGCCGGAGACGATACCTGAGCAGAGGTATGGGGGTATGGGGGGCACGTTATTTATTTGCATATGAGGTGAAATTTATCCAAAGTAGATCCATATACCTGCCCAGGTGAGAATTTATTGCGGCGATTTGAAATCAATGAACTGAGCCCCATTTTGTGTTGAGCTCCTGAAACTTAACGGGTTAAGGTATGTATTTTACAGGTGGATAGAGAATTCTATGCGAAACAATTTATCATCCACCTTGACAAATTGTTAACTTTGTTAAATTTCTACATTCATTTTAGCCTTAATTTAAAAGCATGATCAATTTTCGAAAGTTGAATGAGTTTTTTGGGGAGAGTGGGAGGTATATTTTGGAAAGTTTGTAAAGTGATTCATGCATTTTTATGACATAGTGTAGCTGGGTCGTGGCATTAATGAAGTACTTTCAAGTGAAGGCTTTATGAGGGAGTCTCGCTGCTATATATAAAGGTTTCACTCAGGCACTTTATGCACGTATTTAATTAACCTCAATCACATTTGTTGTAAGTGGTATGTTCACAAAAAATGAGTTTAATGGCACGAAGCTACATACTGTTGAGACACGCTGTGGTGTTTTTGGGTGTGTCAGACCAGGTAAGCGCGCCTTTTTCTAATCAGTATCTAAGATATGGATGTTGTATTGTAGCTCAAATAGCTGGCTAAAGAAGGAACTTGCATCTCTTAATAAATCCCAGGCATAATAATGTAATTATTTCGTTGCAGATGTCCCACCGCTGCCACCAATATTTGGCTTCGTAGGGCTTCGGCTCTTGTAACTTGGAAAAATCACAGCAACACTGTGGTGTTTTGTTAAAAATTAGTTTTCCTTTATTTTATTTCCTTTGAGGAGTGATCAAGAGATTGAAGAGCGTTCCCTTACGATATGGTAATGAGAATTCTACCGCTGCCACCAATATTGAACCTACCCGACCTCCGGTCCAGTAACTTAGAAAAATCACAACACTGTGGTGTCTTGTTGAAAATTAGTCTATTTTTTCCTTATTTCGAGATGATATCGAGAGATTGCAGTCTTTTCCTTTTTGTTATGGTGGTGAGAATCACACCGCTGCCACCAATATTGACCTTAGTCGAAAAATCACGAAACACTATGGTGCTTGTTAAAAATTTGTTTCGGTTTCCTTTATTTTGAGAAGAGATCAAGAGGTTGAAGTACACTCCTTTTCGGTATGGTGAAGAGAATCCCACCGCTGCCACCATTATTGAACTTGGAAAAATCTTGATTTCCTGCCGCCTGCTCAATCTGAGTGAAAACTTCTTGTACAGCTGTTGTTGTTCTTCCAATGACGTCAATGTTGTCTGCATAAGCCAGTAATTGGGTGGACTTGTGGAGGATTTTGCCCCTTGATGTCATACCTGAATCTCAGATCACTTTCTCCAGCGCCAGGTCGAAAAGGAGGCAGGCCACGCCTCATTCTCTCATGGCTTCGTAGAGTTCTACTCTGTCTATGCTATAATAGGTGGCTTTAAAGTCTATCAAGAGGTGTTGAATTGAGTTTTGAAACTCTAGATATTTTTCCATAGCCTGCTTCAAGGAGAAAATCTGATCAGATGTTGATTTTCCAGGGCTGAAGCTACACTGGTATTGGCCTATGATGTGTCTGGCGTATGGGGCCATCCCATTTTATAGGATAGCGCAGAATTTCTTATAAGCGGTACTCAACAACATTATATCTCCTTTTTAAGTACCGGGCAGAGGATGCTTCTTCTCCAGTCTTCTGGCATCACTCCCTACTCCCATACATGCACAATTAATTCATGAATCGCTTGGTGTAATGTAGGCAATCCATATTTAACCAACTCCCCTGGGATGACTTCTGCACCCGAGTCGTTGTTTTTGAGCCGGCTGATGGCTCTGCTAACTTCTTCTATGCTTGGTGGAGCCTCCGAATCCTCAGTTAGCTCGCCATTTAGCAATTCATGAAAGTGCTCTTCCCATCGCTCCAAGATGCCTTTAGGATCGGTGATCAGATTCCGTTCTTTGTCCGTGCAGTATGTGCAACGTGGTGTGAATTGCGTCATATTGCGGACTCTTTGGTAGAACTCCCGCGCGTGGTGCGGCCGTCGCTCTCTGTACGGTTTTAGTGCACAGACTAGATTTTTCCCAGGCTTCCTTTTTTCGTCCATGAATTCTCTTTTATTCTTTTTTGAGCTCTTCGCACCACCCATTGCATACCTGCAACCACCAAAAGCTCTCACCACACCGCGGGCATAAACCCCGTTGCATACCTCCAGGCAGCAAAAGCTCTCCCCTCACCAGCTGGTAGGCATTGTGGGTGGAGTGAGCCAAAGGAGATGCAAGAACCTCATAGTCATTTCCATACTCCTATTTTGATTACCCATGCTCTTGTCAGTGATGAAGGAAATTGTCTTGTCATAGTCTGGATTAATATCTACGTCGAATATATTTTTGGCCTATTTTGCTATTTAATTTTCTACGTCGTGCTCATCAATTGAAGTGATATAAACTTTTATATGTATAGGATAGAAATATTCCTCGGCCCACTTGAATTCAGCAAGGAAATATTCCCAGCCTACTTGGATATGTTACTTTTTGGGGACGCCAGGAAGCTGCTGACATCGCTACATGAGTGACTACGACCTACCCCCTCCGCAGGGATTGTATATGGTATTTTACCAATATCTTAACCCTATTGTTACCCACCCAAACTGACAACTTAAAGAAGCTTTTTGCCTCACACTATGTTGGTTCCAGGAAAGAATTCTTCTGTTATTATCGAGAAAACCTTTTAAAATCACACTGGATAATATTATAACCATTGGAGTACACTTTAAACTCGACTTTAATCAATTTTCTGTCCATTACAAAAAAAAACACCTCTAAAAAACTACAAATTTGATAAACGTCAATAGCAGGTGCACCAGTATTACAAATAATCACTTCTTTTTTTAACAAAAAAAATTACTCTACATTTTTCGCTACAGAAATATGTAATTAAACCATATTCAATTAATTCTCACAGGACATTTTATTTTTGTATGCGGCCTGCATAATCCCGTGTTTTTATGTACAAAATAAAGTCCATTAATAAATCACTGCAGAAAATACCTAAACCTATATGCGAGAGAATAAAATAATATGAGAGAGGACAACAAATAATATTATAAAGTCCATTTATACTAAACAAGCAGAATCCACAATAATATTCAAAATTGGTTCCCTTTTCAGCAGTTGCCAACTAATATTCCACCAATTGAATAGGAAAAATAAAATCCACCATTAACGATAGAAATCAGTCCGATTTAATAATTTACATGCAAAATAATAATATAAATGTTAAATGAGCGAAAAAGTTGAACAAATCAGTTCTATTTATTTCGTTGTAGTAGAATCAATAATCATCAATTCTCCCCATTTTGTGTGAAATTGCCCACAGAGCAGGCCTGCATGCATGCTATTCACAGCATAAAGCATAAAAATCCCCATCAGCTGAAATATGATTCATAAATGCATAATTAACAATTGGATGCCGTGTAGTAGTTGATATAATATCAGCGACAATGTGAGTGCAGTTTGTGCAGTGATTGCACTATAATTATCGCATTTATCCTGGAAATAGGACTAAAGAACCACAAATTACATCGCCCAGGCAAAACCCGATTAAATGAAAGTTATTGAGTGAAAAAGAGTCCCGATATTTCGGCCATTGTGCGAACAATTTTGTTTTTAATTGAATCCTGGATGGAGTGAAATACATGCAGAAATACAGCCGTGATCCATGCACGTACACCAATACATCGGTGAAAAAAAAGATGATACTAAAAATATTTATTAGGAGGTAAAGCGCATAATTGGCAGTTAAATGGTCCGAACACAGTCAATAAAATTAAGGTGAATTACCTGCTGATGGCCCAAAATGTTAACTGCCAAAAAGTTCAAAATTAATGGCAAAACTCCGGGAAATTATTTTGCTGTTATCGGCTGCGAGCATTGGTATTAATATGACTTTTTTGAAGAATGGTTTTTTTGATATTTTTTTAGATACTAGTGAGTATAAAAGAATCTCCAAAACAAGGCTCCTACTTGGGGTAAGTCGGACTTAATCTTTCTTTCTTATTCTTTATGCTCCTTTAACCCCTCATGGGACATAGGGCGAAAACAGTTGCCCACCAGCGGACTCTTTTTTACGCGACAGCTCAAAGTTCTGACTTAAATGAAATGTTGGAAATAGTAAGGCTATGAGGTTGCGGCACCACTAGCCAGGTTCACCACCATGCCCAAGCTTTTGGTGCCCGGAGGTATGCAATGAAGTTTATATCTGTGTGGTGCCTGGAGGTATGCAGTGAGTGTGAAATGTGTAATGGGTGGATTCTGGAGCTATGCGAAATAGGATTGTGGGAGCCGTGTAGTGTGCGCTTAGTACATATAATGACCCCAAGCACCCCAAAAATCCTGTTCCTCCAAGCACCAGAGGGTAGAAGGTCACAAGTAAGACATAGGAAGAGATATAAATACGACATATAAATGGACTTATACACAATTGGGTTTACCAACTGGAAGAGAGAGAGGCACAAAACCGAGAGCGTTGGAAGAAAATTCTTGAGAAAGGCAAGGTTTACAGATATCTGTATGGTGGAGTGTGCGCTTATGGGTATGCAATGTATTTAAGTGTTGTCTCTGAAGCCGTTGGGAAATCTTAGGAATTTTGCAAGATCTGCAATTATTCCCACTACTTGTCTTTTTTTGCGAGATCAGCATTTATCCCCCACCACAGCCGCCTCTTTTATTTGTTATAGGCCCAACGGCCAGACAATTGGAGGACCCGTGCAAAAATTCAGCGAGAGGTCCCAGGGAGTGCAAACATTTTTTCCACTGGCTTCGTTCGCGGAATGTCCTTCGTGGAAGCCCGCCCTGCGACAGTATTATGCAAAATGGACCGTACATAATGTTTAGTCGTCGATTCATTTCGCTTCGCTCGCAAGGCCTAAGCCGAAGTCTGGTCAGTCCGATCTTTCCGGTATGTCTCGTATGTCTGGTCTGTCTGGTCTGCTTGGTCTGTCTGGTCTGTCTGATCTGCTTGTTTCTCCTTCAGGGGTTATTATTCCAAAGGCTGGAGATTAGGATGGTAAATACTATCGACCCATCAGCCTCCCTTCCTTTGTTCTGAAAACGATGGAGAAGGTATTAGACAGGGATATGAGAAACGATCTTATAACGAACCCACTCCGCTGCTTACAATTTGACTACTGCCCAGCAGATCTACAGAGACTGCCACATACTGTGCTAGTGGGAGATATTGAGAGGTCTCATCGGGCCAACGAGATTTCTCTGTTCACGTGGTGCGTTTGGCAACGTTACATTTGACACGATCAATGAAGCTGCAGCAAAAAAAGGCATTGATCCCCCGAATCCGTCACGGTAATGGCTGGAAAAAGCTTCCTCTAGGATAGGGCGTGCTATCACTTCTCCTATGACCAATCAGTCGACAAAATTTTTGCCGACCTGAATAATCGAGGCCTTTTTCAGATGGTATCATCATAATGATCAGTGGCGGATATAATGACACCATCTCAAGCCTCACGCAATGACTCTATCAAATGTGCATAGCTGGTGTCGGGCAAGAACTTGGGTATTAACCCACAAAAACTAAAACGACAGGTGCCAGGCCGACATCAGCGTGACCCTTAAAAGAGCCGGAACAGTGGGGTTTACAGAACAGTAACCAACCGTCTTTACTTTCTTCCAGTGACGAATCTTTGGTACCCTATTATTAACCGGTTAAGCTGACGAGATGCCTTATTAGTGCTTACTTAGGTTCTTCATAAAACTACACGATTGTTGACCAAATCAGTATTTCTAAAGTCTGACAACGTCTAGGAACTAATCTTATACTATACATTTCGGTATGACCTAACCAATCACAAGACAAAACCAAAACAAAATCTCCACAATCAAAATGCAAAATCTGTTATTAATTACTCAAAGTAAACAATCTATTTTTAATAAAACATTTAATAAACGCTCTCTTCCACATAATCTCCTATGACAGTGAGAGGAATAATTTAACGGATTCGTGCCTGATTAAAATTCCCCTCCTGGTGGTCTCGATGAAAGAAATGAGCAAAACGAATTCATTGCTGTGTTCATTTTGTTGTTATCTTATCTAGACCACGTGAAAATTTCAAAAGAGCCCCCGTTCTCCTTGATACCACCACTGATTCATCCCCTAGCTCTCCCTCTCTAGGCCCCTGTGCACCACCACACAAGTGCTTTTCGGGTGAAAATTTTCAACTCACGTCCAAACATTGCTGTTTCCGTGCATAAACAAAAAGCTTTTAAAACCCCCTTCGTCCTTTTTCTTATTACATTTTTTTTTTGCTTTGCTGAAAGAACTTAGTCTCAACTTCTTTTCACTTTTCTTATTCTTACGTGCGGCAGTTTTTTTCCCCCGTTTTTTTTTTATCATCGTCTGTCTTTCTGTTATTTTATGCACTCCTCTCCATTACTTTCAACTTTTTAATACGTTGAAAAAATTTTGTAAAGTAATTTTTGTTTTTCTTATTTTACCATCTGGTTCGTTTTCTGTACTGGTAATGGTGGCAACTTCTTAAGTTAATTCATGTGAAATAGAGGAACTTTCTTCTTCTACTAGAGCAAGATTTTCTTCAATAAAGTTAAAGTGTCTTAACAAAGTTAAAAGTTGTCTTTCTCACCATAAAACCAACTCTGTAAAATGAGGATATCATTCTTGCCTTTTACTCAGCTACTCCAAGTTCAGATAAAGACCGACGAAATCAGTTTTATTATTTTGTTTCTCTATATGTATATGTGTGTGTGGTTAGATTGTAAATATAGTAATTTGTTGGTGGTGCGCACTAAGTTTTGTGTCGTTTTGTGTTGAGGAGAGAAAAATAAAACGAAAATTTTGCGTTAAAGAGACATTTTTTTCGGTTGTTGTTGTAAACATTAAAGATAGCCCTGTTTAAGCATCGTGTAACCCCTTCCCATAAACATTTCGACTTAGCCAAGTTGCCATCCGTTCTTTTAAAAGCTTTAGGGCTTCTCGTAAAATGTTATTCAGGTCATAAAAACGTCACTCGTGTAAAATAGTCGAGAAAGCTTTTTTAACAAAAGAGCAGAGCAAAAAAAGCTTTAAACTTGCGAAGCTTTTATGACGTCAATGGAATTTAGCTTTTCTGACGTCAAGGTAATTGTGATTAATTAACAAGTGAAGTTCGCAAAAGCTTTCTTATAGCTTTTTAAGCTTTTCCTCGAACAAAACTTAGTTTTGTTCAGCAATTTTGATGAGTAAACATCTAGAAGCTCAGGCCGGCAATTTATAAATTAGTATAATTGAACAATCCGAGCATCTAGCATACTGGTTTTTGTCTCAAGACATTTTGATTAAATTTACGAAATTTGAATATAAATGAAAACATTTTATCCGTTTTAGTGAGTGAAAAAATAGTAAAATAACATTTTAAAAATTTTGGACGGTAGCTGACATGTTGTAAGCAAACGGCTTGGCGAGGCAGAAATAGAATAAGTGCAATTAAACTACAGCAATAAAGAGGCAATAAGTTTTTACAAAAGAAGTAAACATGAAAAAAAGATACAAACCAACCGGAATCATCGTAACTCGATGTATGAGAGAAATGCCTTAGATAAGCAACAGCAATTCTGAGAAACTTTTTTCATACAAAATCTGACGTCACGATTTCAAAAACTGTTTCACTTATGCCTGCTAGGGGCGGTAGTAATTTTAAAGACAGGGTTCGTGTCTTCGCTGGGATGGGCGTTATTTATAGGGATATTTTTGATAAGATACTTGTCTTTGCTGGAATGACACCTTTATGTTAGCGAAATTTTTATAAGGTTCATGTATTCAGTAAGATGAAAGCTTTTTATGTAGAGGAAAGGTTTCTGCCTTTGCTGGAATGAAAGCTTTTTTTTGTAAAGGAAATTTTAATTGGGGAAGCTTCGTTTGCGATTTTGTTTTAGAGTTCATGCAGACAATAGGTTAGGTTAGATATGCCTGAGCTGTTGGTTTATGCTCATACACTGAGGTTAAAAGGATAGGCCCATTGTGATACTATAGAGGTCACATTAAACCACATTAAGTTTCGTTTCTTGGCTAAACCATCCCGAGGAAGAAATGAATCTTCTAAGTTGCGGCATCCCAATCTTCGAGATTTCTGCAAGCGGGCTTAGAAAGGGTTCACCAAATGTGGTTAGTCTCCTTCTACTGGGCTGGACAGTGGCAGAGGAGATGTAGTACACTTAACTCTTCGTCCGGACTCTTACAGATTCTCCATAAATCATGGTTGATTAGTATAACAGCTTCTTGTATGGCTAGAACCTCCGCTTGGTATACACTTTAATCCCAAGATCTGAGGAAAAGACTCCTACTCCTAGCCGACCCTCGAACTTAGAGCCATCGGTAAAGAAGCTGACAAGCTGTGGGCAATTACAAAACGATCACTCATTTAACGCACAAAACAGAGTCCCCTGGAGAGCAACTGTTCCCATGAGGGATTAGAGGGGAGTAATGTAAAGTAACGAAAATACAACAAAGAAACGAACTGTACAAACTTTGCAGCATGAGTGCCCAAGCATCTCAGGATTTTTTTTTATAATCCAATATTAGATTTCCTAATTTACTGATTACTGTGTTAGTGACACAGCGTCTGTCCGTCCTTATTAAAAACTTTTTTGCCTACAGTATCAATTTACAGTGGTGATTCGATTTTTACCAGTTAATGTGTTAGTATTTTAGTATGTCTATAGTATTTCAGGGATAACGTAATTGATTTTGGCTTGTCAACGGACATACCACTCATTCCGATTTTCCACTACACGCCTTCAATTGTACAACCTATTCAAATTGGTTGACGAAAGTCTTTTTTAACATTTAACTCTTTAGTTTTCAGCCTTTTGCGTAATATGCGGTAATAAAAGGGTAATAAAATGAGGTAATAAAAGGGTAATAAAGCAAAAATCATACATATTCACCTGACAGGCGTATTAAAGAGTTTAATCTGTGCTTCATACTTTGATAAATAAAGAAAATCAGTTCATCTTTGCTGTGGCAGCAGATTAGTGAGCTTCTGCAAATCGCTCAGTTGCCTCATTTCTTAGTAGCCTTAAACAGTTTCCTTGTGGTGGATTTTTACTCGGAGAGTTTATAATTCCAACTTAGAGTTTTCGTATTATTCTGCGTTCATGTGAAATACTGACACCTACCGATAAGCCCGATTACGTTAAATAGGTACCTAATGAAATAATTGCCCGGTACGTTTTAATGGAAATTAAATTAAAAAAAAAAAACTTAAACTTTATAATAAAACAGTATAGGCCACAAAAATAACATTGCCTCGATTCTTAGCTGAAAGTGGGCGAAATGGAATTGTAACGAAATAGAGTATTCCTTAAGCTGGAAGTAAAATACCACGAAAAACTTTAAATAAAACCTAAAATGAAAAGTGAACTTTAATTAAACCACCAACGTTCGATGTCGATCAAACTTTAATAAAAGGTTGCCGAATTCATATCGTTATAAAGTTCGTCAGAGCACAGCAGGCCAATTTCGTTACTTTAGGCATTGAACTTTAATTACTTGGAAATTCCGACTTGTTTTGTGACCTTTGGCCTGGTTTTTTGTATGGGGTCATGAACCCACACTGTATGGAAATAATTTTCCTGCTGGTTTGAGTAGAGTAAGTGATCCGGTACTTTATAACTAGATTAAGGATTGGCGGAGATCCATATCCAATGGAGCAACCCTTTCAGTGCTGGAAACTGATTAAATTAAACATTTTCGCTTTCGGGGGTTTTATATTGAATATTTACTTCGTCTCATCGTGAAATTGCTTAAGTAAAGGCAGTAGGAGGGTGTGCGTATTTGCGAATAATCTTTAACGATGATGATTACTCCAGTACACATACATATAAAACAAAATTATGCAACTGTTAGCCATAAAGTCAACAGATAATATCGTTAACAAGGGAAATTAATAACAATTTCCATAATTTTCCTTAATTGTAATTTACTGTACTAATTTCCTTTCCTCAATCTGCATAAAAGTACCCTTGTCCGTACACTCCCCGTCTCTCTCTCTAATGATTTCTTTCGTGTTATTATTTCCGGCAAAATGAATTTATCTTTCCTAGCCCACACTAACACACAGCCAAAAAAAAATACCACCGAGCTGCGAGTTTTCCGCCACTTTTTCCGCTATACAAACATCCTTCCAACCACAGGCGATACATAAACTGCTTGAAAGGAATGGCAAGGACTACAGCATATCATACAAGGACCCTGTACCAGAGAGTCGGTACATACATACATACATATACATGGTGTACAATATTTTTGTAAGGACATACACATACACCAAGTGAGAGACAACACACAAATTAACGTAGATGAAAGGCAGAGGGAATTCGTTTCGTTTCGTTTTTTTTTTTTGTGTATTATGAATCTTTTTTGCCCCGTTCCTGAAGAGGATCCTTTTTTCATGACCACCCGCACAATGGAAATGCAAGAAAGAAAACGAAATTAAAATGGAAATTTGTTGTACTCGATCATTTTTACGCCATAATTTTGCGGGGGCAGCGCCGGAACAGTGTTTTTTATGTTGTCTTTTCTCATGGCTGGATGCTTGTTGTTGGTGGCGTTGTTATGGCGCTTTGTGTCCTCTTTATTCCGGCTCTGATTCAACCCCTTCAACCAACCCCAAAAAAAAATCAACAACACCAACAACAAAAATCTGCGATGCTCTTGTGAAAATCTTTCCTTTTTGGCTTTTTTTCGTATCAGTGGGGAAAGCATTTTGTCAAACGTGTACCAGCAGCGATGGAAAATTCTCTGGGAAAAAAAATTGGGCTATGTACTCGTGCCAGATATCAACAGCAAACAAAAAAATATATAAATATACATAATAACAGCAACAACAACAACAAAACGAACCAGGACGAATTTTTGACAGAGAATATGCAATAATCCTGGCCTCGACCTAAATTATTAAAGAAATTGTTCTTTGGAATTTTTTTATGGAATTCCCTTATCCGTAATCTCTCTTGCGACAGTCTATGGGATAATGTTGATGTTTCCGAACCAGAAAATGGCTTGATTAAAATTCTTAGTGGGTTAGTGTGTATTGCGATGCTGCGAATATAATAAGGGAAGCATGCGAATTTTTTGGTATTTATAATGAACAAATTAAAAATAATCATGGGAAGAGAGAGAAGGAAAGATTTAAAAAGGCGCTTTTATTGTAAGGAAGTGAAAGTACAGATCCTAGTCGATTTATATATATTCTACAAGTTTTCAGCGATTGCAAAGTACATATTCTTACGTTTATGCATTTTGGAGGAACGGCTAGCACAGGCCGCGGAAGATGGTGGTACCCCATTTTTCACTTCTATCAAAACCCGAGAAGAGTCACTACAGATGAATATTACCACGTTTATAAGCGGAGTTTCACTCCCGGATCTTCAGTCCAAAGTAAAACTCCCGATGCGTTTATAAGCAATGGGAGTGAAAATCCAAAATACTTTCTGGTTTGAAATGACAGCTCCAAGCTCAAATTTAAAATCATTGCAAAGACAAATTGTAAACCCAATGTTTAATTTAATGTATTTAAAAAATCAATAAATAAAGAAAAAAACTATTGTAGCAAAATAAAACACCCAGCTTCTTCTTTACTAAGTTTCCCCCCCTTGGAAAAAAATCTCACTCCAAGTCAGCGTTTATAAGCACAACATAAACCGGGATCGAAGTTTCACTCCAGCTTTTTCTTCGGGAGCGAAAATCCAAGTTCTGGAGTTTCACTCCCAGTTTATAAGCGGTGTTTCACTCCGGATCGAAACTTCCATCCGGAGGGAAACTCCGCTTATAAACGTAGTACATGTAGCACAGTGGTGGGCAGCCGTGCACTTTTTCGGAGCCCCAAAAAGCTCTTGTAAAGCTGTTATAACGTTCTTGTCTATAGTTCTCACTCGAACTCAGAGCTTTTACATATACCTCTCTCTTTCTAACTAACAAACATGAGGAAGAGGTTCCAGGAAATGCTTTGGATGCTGTTTTGACTCCTAAGAGCTGCCTTTGCCCCTCACTGATCTTGCAACTCTGTTCGCAAGCAGGTCCTAATGCCTCCTAAACTCGTTGCCCTAGGGTGTTTTCGGAAGTAGCTAACGGATCGAAAGGAAAATCCCCTATGCTATAAAACATAGTTTTAAGTCGGTTGGGCTGAGGGTTAGCAAACCACTCACAGAAAAACGCTGCGAATCGCAGCAATGCCTCGGAAACGAATGAATCACAAAGTGGTGGTCAAAAGCTGACTTTTACAGAGAACCAAAAAAGCTCTTTAAAAGCTAGAACTCAAAGCAAACTCAATTACCTAGATATCTCTCATTTGAACTCTAAAACAAGATAGGAGGGCTGTGTAACCACCTTGAGCTATGTATGGCTCTCAGGACCTGCCGTGGCTCACGAGTAACATAATGACTTCCACCAGCTGTAGAACCACGATCCACCACAAGGTCCAGCATCAGAGAATAGATCAAGTAACCGCAAAAATGTTCAAAGCCGGAGGTGATGTCTTATCGCAACAACTTCACGTCCTCATAACCCACATATGGCATTCGGATCGTGTCCCGATCGTGAAGAAAGGCAACAGTCGGGAATGCAAGAATTATTTCAAATCCGCTTTAGATTGCATCGATTGGAACAGCTTGTGGGGAGCCTTGGAAACCGAACACGTGCCATTGAAAATCATCCAACTTCTCCAAGCGTCGTACGATGGCTCAAGCAGCAGCGTTCATATTCGAAGCGACTTATCCAAGGAATTCCCGATTCAAGCAGATGTCCGACAAGGAAACGACGCTTCGCCACTTTTATTGAACGTTGTGATCGACGCGATTATGCGTGAAGCATACAATGAACGACGGTAGGTTCGATACGACGACAACAACTTCGAAACCTGCTTGATGTTCGCCGACACGGATGCCGAAGCAACAGACATTTTATACGACATTTCCCGCATCACCCCGTCATACGGGTTGAAAATCAATACGGAAAAGACCAAAGGGGTCACAACGAACGGATCGAAAGTCAGTGCACCTCGATGGAACCCAAATTGAATAGGTTTCGATCTTCAAATATTTTAGATCATTTGTTGAAGAAATGAAAGTGGCATCGAAGGTCGAATTTCACAGCCGCATCGGCCAGGCAACAGCAACATTCGCCGCGCTCCAGTCGTGCATATGAAGACAAACGAATATTACCATCAAAACGAAAGTACGCCTTCACCGAATGTTAATTCTGCCAATTCTTCTTTATGGATCGAAAACGTGGAGACTGCTCAAGCCTGTCGTCAACCAGCTCGAGGTCTTCCAAATGCGATGCTTGAAACAGATTCTCGGTATCTCACTCCGCGATCGATTTCAATACAAGACAGTTATGCGAGACAAAGATACGATCAACAGACACTGATCTAAGAAGAAATACAAAAACGTGGACTACGATGATAACGGGTTGCCATGTAAATTTTTCTGGCGAAACCATCCGGCAGACTGGAGAATTCACCGATCGGCACATGGCTAAAGAATATCGAAGGCGACTTAAAGAATCAACGATCATCAGTTATCGAGGCTCGAGACGTCGACAAAAATCGTCAACAATGGAAACGAATCATGAATGGAGTTCAAGACCCAGCGGTACCGATAGCAGCGTATCCGTTACGGGGACGTTCTGCTTGGACCCCTAGCTAAGGGATCAAATAAGAAGAAGAAGAAGGAGTCAGACAGTATACGCAGTCCCATAGTCTAAAAATGCCGGCCTTGTTGCCTAAAAATTAAATCGCCTGATTACCATCCCAGAGGTTCTTGGTTCGATTCCAAGCAGCGGCACGGTCTTCCGTATTTTTTTATACTGTGGAAAGTTGTTTTGTAGTTTTACAGAGCTCAGTGTGGGAAGTGATTATAGTGTTTCAGCTGTTACAGGTTTGTTTGCATAAAATTTTAAGTTTAGTATCAAAACTCTACTACCTTTTTACTGCTGCAACTTCGTTGTAAGTCGATACTATGTATTTCTACATTTTTTTCTTGAAATATCTTTTAAAGTATTACATAACGCCGACCTGAAATTTCAATATCACACTGCTCACAAAGCACTGCACACTGCAGTAATTTACGCCGGAATAGTTAAGGAACACAAACTAAATACAACTTCTGCAAGAACAACACTGGCGCTATCAAAAAGGCGAGAAAATGAATCCCTCCGCTTCAAAGGCAAAAGCCCTTGTTTCCCATCTTTCAAATCTTTTACTTTTCTTCTTCTAGCACACCCCGAATGCGAAAGTTTTCTAATGAATTGTGCAGATACTTGAAGAAATGCATATTCCGTTTCATCCCATTCCAGCCAGCTACCGAATGGCACCTAGAACAATACTATATGAATGCAGCAGTGTGCATTAATATGTATGCAACCAAGTAAAATTGATTTAATTCAGTTTCAAGAAGTTCATCGTAAGAAGCTTCCAAAACTTCTCCTTCCACGGTTGAATTATTGAGGCTAAGATTCTTGCGCCCTTAAGGAAGAGAGCAGCAGCCGAAGAAGAAGAAGAGCCAGAAAGTTTTTTCCTGTGTCTAAAAATTGAAGAAATTATCTCTAGCTGCACCCCGTCTAACTTGAGAGAACACACTCGCACACAATAATTTAGGAGCGGAGAAAGTTGGAGAAAGGGTTGTGCGAGCAAAGAAAGTAAGGGAAAAAATGATTTATTTTATGAAAATTTTGTATTTTAAGAATTCGAGGGAACGTGATTGGGTTTTAAATGATCTCGGATGAGTTCATTTGGAACTTTTGACCCGATTTAGATTACTTTGGAATTTGTAAGATTTAAAAGTAATTAAAAAAAATTTTTCAGGGTTTTTTGAGGAGATTGAGGTGGGAGATGGCAAAGATAAAAAGGAGAAGGGGACTTTAAATGAAAATTATGACAGTAATGTGAATTTTTTATTAAAAGGAAATTTTAAAGTTTGTAAGTCATTGTCGAGATTTTAATGACGACGGGAGAAAATATTATGAGCACGTTTTGGAACGGTTTTTATTGGCATTCACTTAGAAGCTTATATTCAAATTCTTTCACTAATAGAAACTCAAGTATCACATTATGCGGACTTAGAATTATATGAGGTGTCTAGATATACCCGAGTGCATAGTGTATAGTGGATAACTTTTCTGCCCATGGGAGAATAGCCTATTAAGAATCCTTCCAGAAGGCGTATAATAGTCCAGCATCCGTACAATCGTAAACTTCATCGTCATATTCTTCTATTTTCCGTAATCAGTAACATTTTAATATTCGGTGGTATTACAGAACGGCTTTCCAGTTTTTACTGTCGCAGTGGCGATGCCGAGCTCTTTTCAGAAACTGATAATGTGAACTAAATTGCAGATCATCCTACGTCGGTCCCAGACGTTGTAATCCAAGAAGTCCAACTGCACTATTTCTTACTTCCCATCCCTCAAGATAGTCCGCACACTGCCTAATCAAAGCTATATTCGAATCATAATAAACACAGCAACTTACTGGCCTCAAGAAAAGTAAAGCGTCTTCCAAGTAAGCGACTGGGATTTGTGTTTCCGTCGCGCTAACGGCACAGTCAACGAAATTTCAGCCAGAACACTTGGCTTCTGGTTCTAATATGGGTGGTTGAGAAATGCTTCCCTGATTTTAATTAATTGCGCTTCCTTCTCTTCTTTATTCTAAGAGTGGTCGCCAATTGAAAAGAAAAACTCAAAATCGCTATTTTCCTTTGCAGGGAGAGTCTCTAATGTCGCGGCAACCGCCGTAGTTAACAGAAAGTATCCCCCATGGAGTCTTAGATCTCGCTAACCAGCTGACAAGGGCTGTGACGCCGGCAGTTCCAGACTACCAGGGGGAAGAAGTAACTGTGTCGCCCGCTAGCTAAAGACCCAACCTTAGTGAAAGCTCAGTATTAACCCGTTAAGCTGACAAGATGCGTTAATAGAGCCCTGTATACCCTTAGTTAGAATGCCGGCTAATGCCCCGACTCAATCTACCTCAGTTCAATAATGTTCAGTTCAATCCACACAAGTGGCTTTATCGGCTAAAATCCAGTTCATGTTCAGTTCGTGCTTGATGAAAGAAGTTAGAAATGCAAAAGCTCGTTCCAGTATTCCAGTTGAATACTCTCTTTTAGCGAGATTTTTCATTGAATTTCAGTTCGAGTCCAGTTGGGCGAACTGAGATTTGTTTTTTCCTCAGTTGAATATGTGGAAAATGTATGCATGAACTTTTGATTTTGTGGAACATCTAGTTACTTTTGGCGGAAAGGAAAATATTTTAGTGGTTGGAAAAATCTAAAATCTAGTGATCTCTCGGGGAAAGGGCTGGCAACGCTGATTTAATCAGCCTCACTGTTGGTTAGCCGTGGTCAAATGCTTCGGAGGAATGTTGTTGAACGTCAACAAATTTAGAAAAGCGTTAATTACAATGCAAAATTCGTTTTCTTTTAAATTTTTTCCATACTCGCAATGTTACTGTATGTGGAATTGTTATTTTAACGCCTATGCGTCAATTTTTCTTATTTTTTGGCGATCCCTCTATATGTTAAGTTTTCACCCCAAGTTTTCTGGTTTACATATTTCTACACCTCCCTCTTGTCCTTTCTATAGTTCTCTTCTAAAAAAATAGTGTGAATACTCTCGAGGCATTTTATGTATTTCATTCTTTGGTCCTTGTCCTATCAGTACTGCCTAGAAGTCTTCTCCAATTCTTAGCCTGAAAAAGGCACGTACAGCGTCAAAACTCCTGTTTGGCACCCGAAACAAGCACGGTACGCATGAGAAGACGCACCGAATAGACCGGTTCCCGTTCAATTACAAAGGTCAAGCAGCATTGAACGGAGTAAGTACTAAGTTGGGGGACCACTTGGTAAAACAATACTCGCTTTTGGAACGGTCCCTGTAGCGAGAGGGCGAAATTTTAGATTTTGCTACCTGTAGCGGGAGCGTATATACCCGTAATCTCTATGCGTGCTAGTTGCGGACGCGTATGTGCTTTTAAAAATATTAAACAAACTAAAGTTTATTTACTCCGATTACAGGCCCATTCAAGAAGAAAACGAATGCAAATTCCATCATTACAGAACCCTTATCACAAGATGGTATTCAATTCCTTAATATTACGGGTCAACACCCACCATTTCTTTTCTAAAAACTTGCACCAAATGTATGTTTTTCTACATTACAAATCTCTTTTCAACTTGCCCTTTTATAAAACATAAATAGACCCCGAAAAAAAAACACCAACAGATCCTTCACCGCAAATACCATCCGTACATTCCCCATAAGTAAGTACCTGTTGATGGAGAGCATTGATTTTAAATCCACATTAACAATAATTGTCAGAAAACTTGTAGTCATTAAATAAATCTGCTCAATCCTCTTAAATTGCAAGGCAGGTAAACAAAGCAAGGATTGACATGCCTAAAAATGTCTCTCATTTGCTGTAACATCCCTCGTTAGATACTACATGAACCAAATAATTAGACAAGGGAAGATCTAATTTTAAATTCAATGGAAATCCTTCATTATTGAAACTGCTCCGCCCCATCTACCTCATAATCACCTAACAAAGAGCCAGCAACCAACGTGGAAAATGAACTCCTTGTTAAGTTTTCCTAGATAAACGATACCTTCCCAAAAACGGGTGGCGGCGGCGGGTGCGGGTGACGGTGGGCCTCCGCCCCTAGAATACTGAATCCTTAGATACATTGTACGTGTCTCCCTATTAATTGAAGAGGGTACCCCCAAAAACGATGTAACACACACATTCTGACGATTCTAGCTAATTACTTGGAGGTCTTATTAGCAAATGACAAGCTTTATGCTCACACTGAGCAAACATCCTTTTCGGTTCGTTCGTCTTTAATTCAAGGATATTCTATTCGGCTTGGCTAGCAATATGCCAACGGGGGTTTTGTATTAGTGCTGCTCTATTGGATATGTATTGTTGTGGTCGTTTGGCATTTAATCCTTAAGTGTTCGAATAGATTAGTGTTAATAAATGGCAGTGTTTACAGTGTCACTATCTGAAGGATATGTGTTGCATGTGAAACATTGAAATTTTCAGATTGTAAATATCCCTAAAATTAATTTCCCACATAGATTGCATGGAGCACACACACGAACGATGCTTAGCACAGGATCCTCATCAATTCCCGGCAAGGTTTCGACAAATTTCAGTTTTCTACTTTACATAGAGTTTTCGAGATTTCGAACTGCGCTCCCTTAATCTATCTTCAAAGATAATCAAGGCTTACCACCTTACAATATCCTGATCCTGAAAATTTCTTGCAAACTTGCATCTCTTTTCGCATATTCCTGCTGGAGCTGCGCAAGCAAAGTTCATCCCTATGCAAGGATCGCGTTTGATTTGGTGCACAAAATCTACTTTAAAAATTTTAATTAAACCCAAACAAAAATTTTCACTTAAACCCCATTGAATATGGCGGGGGTGTAAGCTTAACAAAACTAGTGATGAAGAAGACCTTGGGGGATGCATGGCATCGAGAGATTGCGAATAAAAAAAAACCCTTACACTATCATTACATATATACACATACTCTCGTCGTTGTGTGCAAGACTTTATCGAAAGTTTATCCTTAACCAAAAATTATTCATCCAGTATACAAGCGATATTTCGGAAGAACTCATATTCAGGACAGAAAGAGACCGAAAGCAGTTAAGGGAAAAGTGTTGAGATGCTGCTGCTGGTTGGGGATGATTTATGCTTTTCGTAAAATGTTGGAAAATAACTCCTCCGCACCGGAGAAGGTGTGTAGGCAAGCAATATTGACGTCGGCTCCTGATAAATATATGATCGCAATGTGGTGTCATTTTGAGAAATTGCTTTTTATTTGAAAGGAGTTTTTTTCGTTGTTGTTGTTGTTGTTGTTATTTATTTATAATATACACAAATTTTTGAAGTTAATTTTATAATAAAAGCTTGTAAAATATTGTGGCATACATAAGTGAAAAGTTTGACATTGACAGAAAGGATATGTTCGGGAAAGTGCTTCAATATAGCGCGAGCACAGCAGAAGGGAGAGTTTCATAGTTGAACGGAAAGGACTTAAAGAGGCTATTGTGCTGCTGCTGCTGGTGCTGCTGTAATTTTGAGATCTAAATTGGTCGTGCTTAGAGAGGGTAGTTGGCGATGTTAGCAACTAATTTATATAATGTGGAACAGTAGCAACTTTTAATGTGGCAATTTTAAGCTCAGTAATCATCCTTTGTTCTGCCAGTCTATTAAGGCGATGGTCACTTTTTCTTCTTCTGGTTCCAATTGCACTACAGTCTAACTTGACCATCGGCCTTTATTCTCTGGGGGCCTGTGGGGTTTTGCAGCCGGTCGACATAACCAAGATAATAAAACACTAGGCTTCATTTAACAATAAATTTTTAGCTCTTAGCTATTTCTGTGGATGCCCACCCTTGTCACACTAACTACACCAAAGTTGACCTACTCTATTCTTTTCCTTCGGTCGTTTCAATCTCTGACTGATGTTCTCCAGTTCTATGTATGGAGAATTGACTCCGCGTTCTCTGCAACATTTTCCTCGGTCTGCCTAAGGGTTTTTCTCCTTGTAAAGGGTCTTTCAACAATAGGTGTCATTTTAAACTAAGCCCCATTTTTGAACTGTTATCATGCAACTGACATTACGATGACATTTTGCAAGTAAAAATTAAGAGGTTTCATATATAGAACGATATAGACTTGTGTATTATTTTGAAATTGTACGGAAATAAGTAGGTATTGCGACACTAGGGCATGGGAACCGGTAGGCGGTGTGATAAAATGTTAGATTTTATCTTGAGTTTTTAGATTTTGTTCTTATTCTGAAATAGTGTAAATTCACTACAAGAATGGTGACAATATTATAGAGTTCATAGCGCATGTGGTCATCCTCATCGGACACCTTGCACAGATTAGTAATTTAAAAACTTCAACTCGTGCGGCCAGGCCAACTGGAAATATTGCCGCTGTAGCTGAAGTTGTGGCTGAAACCCGAAGGAAGCCGATCACACTAAATCTAAGCCAAAGGAATCTTATCGCTGTAATTGTTGCCAGGCTGACGAAAATTCCATACATAACTTTTTAAAAGATTGTAGTCTTGTATGAGGATTATTCTGGCATCTTTCCTATCTTATCTTTTTAATTAGTGCGGCGAGGGAAAATTTTCGGGATTGTAGGCTTTAGGGTTGGGTGCTGAGGTGGGGAGTTCTGCGCAATTTAGTTCTTAGTTGTTTGGAGTGAATACGTCAGCTAGGTCTAGCGCGAATGCCTTGGCTCTGCTGACGTTATCAGTTATCCAGTTTCCTGGTACCGGATTCTACTTGCATTGGTTTTTTATTGTTTTAGTGACCTTCCAGATTGAGTAGTTGGAATCGACGTAATGACCTTAGTCAGCTCAAACTCTTGGATTTGGTTGTTTATGTCATTACATAGGGCGTGTTTGAGTCGTTTGTTGGCTTCATTCATTACTTCTTTGGCTCTGGAGGATCTTGTTTGCTGCCATTCTGATCCAGCTTTCCTCTTAGTGCGTAGTAGTAGCAGTATTGAGCTATTGTATGCATAAACCAAGCAACCACCCAAATCCATCGGCTAAAAATATACTTCACGAAAAAAAAACTTCGCCGCCTAAAAAGAAGTGACCCACTTCAAATAGCCCCATCATCATTTTTGGGCAGAATATTAAACATTGCACCTAATATCACTCCTCAAACTCTACCGCATAAGCAAATAACAGAGGACTAAAGAAGAAATAATCAAGCAATCGAGTGCTTCAACAGGACAGTAACGCAGCCTAGAGCTGGAACAGCGTATCCTACCATAAGGTAAAGATTTGAAAAAAATATGTGCTAGGTAACTAATACTTGATTGATTTATGTACCTAAATACAGAAAGTTAAAATAAAAAACAGCGAAAAAAAAGTTAGCTGTGTTCGTAAATATGCGGCAACCACTCACTAAATTTGCTTAGCGTACACGCAGCAAAACAAAATGTAACGACGATCACGTAGTATGTAATTGAATCATTACATGTGTCAGCTTTAAAAGCTTTTTGTTTAAGCTATACACGTTTTTGTGTAACCTTTAAAAGATTTTAATTAAGCTTAGAAAGCTTTTATTTAAATTTTAAAAGCTTTTATTTAAGCTCTAAAAGCTTTTATTTTAAGCTTTAAAAGCTTTTGTTTTTTCTTTAAAAACTTTTGTTTAAGCTTGATGCCTACTGGAAAGGGCTTGCTCTCCTGAATCCAGATCAATTCAAGTAATCTTATAATTTCCCATCCAAAACTTACCGAAAATCGCCAAAAATGCAAAGCTCTTAAAGCTAAAACAAAAGCTTTTGAAGTAAAACAAGTGTTTAAAGCTTAGACTAAAGCTTTAAAGCTTAGACAAAAGCTTTTAAAGCTTAGATCAAATCTTTTAAAACTTATACTAAAGCTTTTAAAGCTTAAAGAAAAGCTTTTAAAGGTTTAACCTAAGCAAATAAAGGCGCCGTTTCAGTGATTGCCATTGGCGCGTCTTTGGCCTGTGTTGCTATCCTATACTAGCGTGACGAAACGCTGACTTCAACTATCAAGCAGGTTTCCTCGTTTATTATGGTTATGGTGAGAGAAGATGTTGAATTTGAGTAAGTTGTTGATCACAATCATCTAGGTGATATACCACGAACCTCGAATCACGAACTTCTACGATGGTAGTAGAGGGCTTGTACTACATATAAGCAACATTTCTTCTGTGCTATAAATCTTATCATTGTATCAATTTAATTTAATTATCATCTTGTTTTTATTTAATCATTTTTCTTAACATTTCCTTAAAAAAACCAAAAAAAAAACAAAACATTTTACCTTACCACCCTACTTCCAGTAGTCTCCATCACAATCCATTGGAGAGCTCAAAAATTATTTTTCCCCATTTTTCCGAAACAAATTTCGGTTAGCATCTGGGTACGTAACTCCCGAAACCAGGGTCAGCATGTAATAGGGTTAAAAGGACTAGAGAAATGTTTGTGGCTAAATGAATATTGCAGTGGGTTGTCCATCACATTCAACTGTAAGAAATCCATGCTTACGCCGCCGGGCCGCTTGACCTTATGCCTTTCTCAAAGCTTTTAAAGCCTGTGAATATATTTATGAAATAAATTATGTGCAAGTGGTGTAGATTCAGAATTTCAGATCATTTGGGAATAATCTGTGCTTTAAGCAAAATATTTCATCTCTTTTCTGTCGACCCTCTGCAACACCACCCACCCCCCAAAACACAACCACTCCAGTTGTTTTAAAGGTGAAGTTCCTGGGAAAATGCTTTTAGTTTCATTTGTAATTTTTGAATACCTCCGAGATTGATGGATTTTATTCAACAAAATTTCACAAAACTTGTTTTCTATCTAATTTAGTATTCAAGCAGGTCTCCTCCCACCAGCCCATTTCTACTACTCGTCGACTAGTTACTCATCCAATCTCATCAGCCCCCGTAGAACTATGCTAAGACATTGTTCTAATTTGGCATGTTTTCCAAGACGAAACCATTTTAAAGTTTGCCATAATTGCTTCCATGGTGGGCGGTCATAACATAATTAAGTTTCCGAATGCAAATGAAAATTAACATACAAATGTGGTTTCCTTATCATCATACTCAAATGGTAAGCCATCAACCCTACTAATTATAATATAAGTAAAAGCCCTGAAGGGTTGTACCGACGTCCATGAGAGAGAAACCTCCTAGCTATTGTAGCTATAGAAATTGAGATACTGGCTGCTTTTGTGAAGCACATAGAGAAGTGTGTCTATGAATATACTGTTAAAGGACCCAGACCATAGCCAAGTATGCCAAGTTAAGAGAAAGTGGCTCTGCAGTTATATTATAGTACTCTGAAGGTGCTGGGGTATCCTTGCGGTATGTAAGTTAAAGGTTTTCGGAGCTTAGAAATCTACAACTCTCTCTCTCACTGTGTGTCTCTAGTTGTAGTACTTGTTATCCACTAACAGTTCATCTTTGCTTTTGCATTGTTTAGTTGTGTGTTAAGGAACCAAACGCCTATTATGTTCGTTGTAATGGAATTAGAAGGGTTTCTCGGCAGACATAAGGAACAAATCGTTTCTTGATAATTTCGACCAGATAAGGACTTAGACTAAAATTGTTTCTGTTTATCTTTTGAGAACAGGGGACCAATTCTGGATAACTACTATACTGCGTATAATAATATGTAGACGAACTGGATACAATTTAAAATTTAGATAAAAACAAGTTTTTTTTTCTTTCCTTTTGCTGCCTCTACTCTGCTCTGCTCCTTCAACTTCGTCCTTTTTTAATTTAAATTTCTGGAGATGAGTTTGCTGATAGCTCGCTCCATGCCTGTCGTTACTTTGATTTGCTGATTCTGAAGAAGTCAACGCAAAAGGGTTCAAAAGAGACGAGATCCTGGGATTTTTGGGGTTAAAATATTGGTTTGAGAGTTGGTTTAGGCTGTAGTAATTTATGGGAGAGAGAGTACGATCGATGGTATTATGTTTAATATTACATGGTCGTGCCATGCACACAAATGAAGCTGTAAAAACTCTTTGTTAGTGAATGAATAGATATATAGTTAATGGTGTACTCTTGAAAATATTCCTTAATTAACATGAGCAGAAGGCACTTTATATTTGGGGTCTGGGTAACTCATCAGAAGTTTTTGTTGGTACAACTTTGGTCCAATATCAATCCTTTTAATTCACTACTTTTATCATTGGGAACACTTTTTTCACCTGGAACACTATTGTCTTGTCTAATCTAAGCAGAACTAACTTACAAAATTCCACCACCACTGTATTTATATATCCAAGTTCCCTTCCCCAAAGTTCCGGAGCCATCTAATTCACGAAACTTCATTTTGCACTTTCTGGAAACTTCGAAGCTTTAAATCTTTAATTACAGTTCGTTCAAACTTTGACTAAGAGATGGCGCGCCGTCAAATTGCTGCTACAGTTCGTTCAAAATCTAATAGATGGCGCATTAATCATCACAATATATTTACTTAGCTTGTCACATTGACCGTAGTCAACCAATACATATAATATTGACAGATCAGCATAGGTAATACTATACTCTCTCGTATCTTTATGGCATTGGAATTCTTCTATGGCAATGCTATCATAGGAGGCTTTATTGCCTTTGAAAAGGGGTGCTTGGGTAACTCTGGCCTAATTGCTCGAGATATGTAGATTTAATAGGTTCGATAGGGTATTCGACTGAACTCTGTTCACTAAACGCCAAGCAATTGGTATTAGCTTAGATCTCACCAACTAAATTGGGAGTTTCCCTTTTGGTCATTCAGTCGATGAAGTAATGGACACATCAAATCAAAGTCCCACACATTCAACCTTATTGTGGTTGTCACTTGCGGTGATAAATGGCAATGTAAGAAAAAATGGCAAACGGCAAACAGCAATGATGTGACGTATTCCATGAAGGGCGCATTATAAAGGCTTGGCAGGCTATGAATGTTGTTTGGTAAGGTACTTCTTTGGTTACCTCCTCCATAAAACCAAACTATCCAGAAATTCCTGGAAGATTGTTAAATTTCTTGTACATACACAAAAGAAGTGGCACTGATGGAACGATGGTTTTAGTATGAGGGATGTATTTCGGCCATTCATGCAAAATATGTCAGTGGTGCAGGTCCTAAGGTTTCAACTATTTGTGCTGGTGATATACAAGGCCGTGCCTAACCAGTCTTTATTGCATGCGCAGCACGAAGGCGGCTAAATCAAATAGGGATAAGTGCAGAACATCCAACCGGCGCAATATCAAGAAAACCTAGTCGTCTGCCATACCAAGCTTTAAGTCCACTCCATATTGCAAGGTTTTATGCGTTCAATCATGTTCCACATTTCGATTTACGTATGTATGGCAAATGTTTAAAACTGGAGCTCCCAACCAAAATCGCTCCAATAATTGTTCAGGTATTCAAAGTGATTTTTGAGCTCTCCAATAGCAATTTGGGCGTTGTGAATTGTGACTCCAGGCCAAAATCGTTTTACAATTTTTTTAGGTATTTTGAGCTATTTATCCTCCAGGCACCGTCGCTCGATCCGGGCGCAACACTAAATTCAATTTGTCAGCACTCAGAAATCACTCTGAATATCTGAATTTTTTTGGAGCGATTTTGGCCTGGAGTCTCAATTCTTAACATTTACTTTTTCCTTATGTAATGTGACCATGATGGCACCCGCCTGGCACGCTGGCCTTCATATTTATATTCACGCATGGCTCTGGTGGTACATTGTTCAGCCGAGTAACCTGCAAAACAACATTTTTTGGAGTGACACATAGGATGCCTCCATTGTGGAGAATGTGATTCGTCCATCCACAGTTTGAATGTTGAAATTGACGTTGTCATAGACCATCTGGCAAAGTGGTTGTTGGTTAACAATTAAGTAAGGGCGCATAATTGACGACACTTCAAGTCGAATTGCTTCCCCAAGACAGGACATCTACCACGATGTGAAGGCGCCTAAGATCGGGAATGGTGGAAGAGTTTATTTGGGCGCAGAAGGAGTTTTTCGTACTTTTCGCCCCACCA
This sequence comes from Thereva unica, assembly GCA_949987705.1. NCBI lineage: Eukaryota > Metazoa > Arthropoda > Insecta > Diptera > Therevidae > Thereva > Thereva unica. The sequence continues at coordinate 88,835,925 of OX465285.1, forward strand.
AAATCCTCCTCCTCCTCTCCACATCTCTGAGATTAGAAAAAAACTTCCGCAATTATGTTTCGAAAAACGACCACTTGACTGGACAACCCCAACCCAAACCTAACCGCACTCCCACTGCATTCAGCCCTCTTTTTCTCGCACACTCTGTTATAAAGTTAAGTAGAACGGGTTTTCTCTGAAGAATTGTCAATAGTCAGTGCTGCCAGTGCTCATATTGTATCGAGTATTTCAACCTTAAGTTTCATCCGCTTCCCCCTTCAGTACCCTTGTTCAGACCCATACTGGCCTATATTCTTCTCTGTTATTAGTTCTTCAATCCAAGCTTACTTCAACACATTATACCATGAGGTGCACGACATTACGAGCTATTAGTACAAATAATGATTTCTAAGTTTAGTTTTCAGTGAGAAAAATTGGGAGCGCTGCTCATGGGAGCTTATTTTGAACGTTTTTATATATGCTGCCGGGGGAGCATTACTGGAGTTTTCATAAATTTTATAGAACGAAGAAAACGGTCGATTATCTTCGTGGCAATAAAGGGTGATATTAGCATACTCATTAACCCGGCTCTCGTTCTATATGGAGGACAAGCAGCTTTGTAAGTGGTTAGAATTTAGTTGGGGGACCACGCTCGCGGTTCGGATGGCTGGTTTGCTTTTACAAAAGAATGACAAAACAGAATCTTTTCTATACCGGATCATATATCCACAGGGGTCCTTGATTATTCTTTATTAAAAAAGCTTTTTTATAATGCTCCTAGAACGCTTTTGAAAGAGCATAAAACGGTATGTTCTCTTGCCATGACATGTTCTGATCAACATCTTATTTTAAAAGTAATTTGATATCGTTCATTCAACATCTTCTAGTATTATTCTGTAAAAACAATACACCAAACTTATCGCAAGTTTTATAGCCATCAGTTAAATATATTCAGCTTGCTTTTTGGAGAGAGCACAACAAATCAATTTTTAATATATATTCAAATTGTTTTCAAATCACCTTTTCTTGGACCCCCCCAAAAAAACGTCACACAAATCCTCAAATATCTCTAAAATATCTCCGGCAGCATTTTCAATATTTTACACATAATCTCAAAAACAGTCCCAAAAAAAAAACGAAAATATTTTAAAATTAAAGCATTGAAAAATTTGTTTCTGTTCACTCGAAACAAATCTAATTAAGCTCGTACCTTCGGAATAAGCATGCCCCTGAGATAAATCATATCACGTGAATCACCAATTGTAACTCGACATTTACAGTTCTAATCTGGCCAGGGTAAGTAATTAAATTTTCCCCTAAATGAAATTTGAAAAGTTTGCTGTTTTCGATACCTCAAACAGATACCTCCGGCTCGAATTTCACCAGCATTGTTAAAACATCCCCCGTACACCTGAGTAAAATTCTAATTGTAATTCTGTTCACAAAAATCGTTTTTGCGCCTTATCAACCTGAGAGTGCCCCATTCCCCCGCTCATCCCAGCCCCCGAAAACCCAACTTTTTGTACTATATACCCAATTCTGCCGCCCGATGGTGGTGATGGTGGCCGGTGCCCGCCGTCATAATCCACCACACCCTGTCTCTCCTCCGCCGAAGTGGACCCTAAAAATTTAGCACCCTAGCCCTGGGTCTGGTGGAGTCTCTGCTCCGGTTGCACGTCCGATTTCCCACTTTAGGGAGGAGAGGTTGCTGTAAAATATTTTATTTTATCTCCAGGAATACCCACCTACAACAAGCATATCCATATCTGGGGTGCAGGTTTCCCTTCGTGCCTGCCGCTGTATACCCCGGTCCTAACTAATGTGTTCGTGCTTAAGCCCGCTTAAACCATTCTCTCAGATATTTTATGATTGTTGACCTTTTTTGTGAGAAGGTCCAACACTCAGTTGTCCACTGGAGATGTGATGGCCGTAATCACAAACTCTCGACATTTATAGCAGATTTCACGTCCCAGGTGGAATTGTTCCACACTCGGATGCCCAGTGATAACTTTAGAATTAGTTCTTCTCTGAATAAAATGACACCGAGTAATAATGGAGAACACAAGTGCCACACACGGACCGTGTGCTGGTATCTCCTCTCCATGGGCATAAAGTGTGTATTCCACTTTCATCCCCAAACACACGTATGCGGAGACCAGATGGCACTTGATAGAAATTTAAGTATTTTTAAATTCACTAAAATGAAATATTTCGGGTTTTTTTCGGTCTCACTTTAAAAGTGTTCTATTTTTGCGCGTCGAAGAGAAATATATGAAAAAATTTTTGGTGAAAGTATAAACCCATGGGGAAATGGTGTAATGCTATAGAGAGAGACTCTGAAAAGTTTTAAGGCACTTCTGACTTGTTAACTTGATCAAGAAATACTTACCCCTTTTATCCACTTAAGTGACATGTAGGACTTAATGCGACAATCCATGCCACTTTCGGTTTAAAAATTCAGACGTCTAGCATCTTGCGGACTATCGAAAGAAGCAGGGTTGAGTAATTTTCTGTCAGAGATAAAGTATTGTTGAGCAGAGTGTTACATAGGGATGGTGTAGGAGCTGGCTCTTCCTATTTGGAAATTTTATGCGATCCTTATCTTCTTCCCATTTTTTAATCTTTTAGCTTTAATCCCTTCTTGTTTCATAGCGACGAAGCTTGATCCTTCGCTGGGCTTAAGGCGGCCCATCGAGAACCTGGGCTCTGTGCCGGAGGATCCTGCTGGGCCCGGGTGGGTAGTCAGACAAACACAGATTCCCTTCGCAACTGTTATTTGGTACTTCACCGAAAAAGTAAAGTAGATAGACCACTTAATTGTGAATCGGTAGATGGACCGACGGTGTACCGAACAACATGCGGCGATGCACAGGCATCCGTCCAGCGCCATCTCCTGGGGATCCCAATGTATAACAATATGTTGGTTCTACGCCTCCCAACAGGATCGCAACTGGGGTCGTGGCTGATATGCAGGGCGGCGTAGCATAATCATTGTGGGTGGGGAGCAAGCGAACAGGTAAACGTTAAAATCGGTCAATTGAATTACCAGCTGTCTGTTGAGTTATATATGGTTCTAAATTCTTTAGTTATGGGTTTATGGCCGACTAGCATTTTGGGAGGGGGTGCAGATAGGGCCTCTATGAGCATAGCCTAACCGCTCCATGTGAATCCTGCGTGAATTAGGGTAAATTCAAAAACTCATCACTGCCGCATCAATGCAGAATTCAGCTACAGACTTCAAATTGAAGTCTGTAGCTGAATTCCGCAGTGATGCGGTCGTGATGAGTTTTTGAATTTACCCTTAGATACCTTATAATGCCTACACGAGAATTGCCCCATTTGCCCCCTGGAGAAAAAAATCATTGCACCTGGATTCCGAGTGGAAAAGGGATTCCGAAAAATTTGAGAATTTCGTCTTGAATATGTGAGTAATAACTGTGCCGCTGTCGAAAACTTTATATTAGTAAACGTGAGTGTCGTTTTACCAATGCGGTCTCCCAACTGAGTACTAATTACGTCCAATGCTGCTTAACCTCTGCAATCGAACCAGAACGGGTCTATTAAGTATACTAAATGATACCCTTCATGGTCACCAACATTATTGCCTGAAATATGAAACATAACAACAACAAAAATTAAAGCTTTGCAAGAGTTAAACTATAGCTTAATGACCCAGCATATGGAGATCAACGGAGATCTCAACTAACACCAAATTGCGGCTGTTCAACTCCAACGTTAAGGCAGTTCTTTTGTACGGTTGCGAAACATGGAAAGTCACCCAATTCATCACAGGGCGCCTACAAGTCTTCATCAACAGATGCCTTCGTCGTATCCTAAAAATCCGCTGGCAAGATAGAATTTCAAACGAAGAACTATGGCGCCGTGCCGGCCAAGAAAGGATAGACGACCAAATCAGGCGAAAGAAATGGAATTGGGTTGGCCACACCTTGCGACGCGAAAACGAAAATCTAGCCAAACAGGCCCTTGACTGGAATCCGCAAGGTTCCCGTCGAGTAGGAAGACCTAGAACAACTTGGAGGAGAACCCTACTAGAAGAAGCCGCAACAACTGGGAGATCCTGGTCGGAGCTAAGAGCTGTCGCGCAAAACAGAGTCCGCTGGAGGGCAACTGTTTCCGCCCTATGTGAGGGATTAAAGGAGCTTAAAGAAGAAAGAAGAATGACCCAACTTCACCGACCCCAGTTCAATAATGTTCAGTTCAATCCACATAAGTGGCTTTATCGGCTAAAGCTCAGTTCATGTTGTTGCTGCTTGAAATTGTTGTTGCTTTTTCGCCAAAAGTCAGAAATGCAATAGCTCGTTGGAAGTTGATCACTCTATTTTGAGTGAGCTTTATCGTTCAACTTCAGTTCGAGACCAGTTGGACGAACTGAGGTTTCTTTATCCCCAGTTGAATATGTGGAAATTATATGCGAACTGAGCTGAGATTAGAAGTTCAGTTCGCCAATTTGCTCGAACTTGCGCAGTTAAGCCGGTGAGGCCAGGGTATTTCTTTGAAGCTTTTCAAAAAGTGTTCCGAATACGTAAGGCAGATATCGCCCCAATTCATTCGAAATAAGGTTTCCCTAGTAGGGCCATTATTAAAAACTGAAAATGCATACTTCACTTCTTTTGAGCGGTGCTCACGAGGAAACTCTTTCGGCATGCTCCTCATTTGCTACATGGGGGTCTCATTGGGATCCTACCACCGGAAAATCCTTCTTTGATGATGCCCCGGAGGCAATCCTTTTCTTTAGCGACCGAGATAGCTCTCCGTTTTGGGTTTTCCGGTGTACATGAAATATTTAGGAAGTGGATTTCCACACCCAAAGCTTCCTTCCATACTTCTGCCGCCTCTATTGACATAGGGTAGTGCTTATGGAATTATGGGCGAACTATTGATCAGGCTGAGGGAAGTATTGTCTGTAAGCGGTGGTCTGACGCTTGCTGGGCACAAAATTGAAGCAGTGAAAAAGGAGAAAAATAATGTCCTCAAACATGATCACTCAGTCACAGTCCGCCCTAAGCTACTTTGGAATTATGATCGACCGCAGACTAAATTTTAAACTACACTTGGAAAGCATGGCGGGTAAAGTGTCAGCTATTTGTACAAGTCAAAATTGCTGCCCAGCGTAGAGGCTCCAGACCGAACGGTCGCCTCCTATAGCTGTAAGGTGTGTTATCGGAAGAACGTTTTTTAGCTGTTGTTCCATTTTCTTCCATTTTACCGTAGCTCATAGCTATATTGGTGTTCTACCGAGTAATTCTTGAGTTGTTACGAACTATGCTATTTTTCCAGCCTAGACACATTTAGCCTAATAGTGGCAAACAAACCAAAAAAACAGCAACAGTTCATAGAAGAAATAAATTTGTAAGTCGAACTTCTGCCAGAAGCACGTCATGGTACCAGGGTGGGTTTTTCTTCCTCACATGTTCTTTTAGTGAGTTACAGTAGGTTATAATTGGCATTGATTCGATTGCAATGGATTGAATTGTGGTGTACGGTGTCAAGGAAGTATTTCCGGAGTTTCAACCCCCACAACCCCTCCGACGAACCCGGAGTACTGCCTTCTTGATTTTTAACAGCATTGAGTAACCTCCGAGAGGTATTCCAAATTTTGATTTTTTGACGGGAATCTGAGGTTGGGCTCTTCGGGCAACCAATCAAAGGTTCTTATTACAAGATCTTGTTCCCAATGAAAGAATGGTCTCTGCGTACTCCACCGCAATTTGCGGACTCAGACTACCCTCATTGAAAAGGGATCCCAAAAATTAAAAAATAATGAAATCGATCCATTTCTAAAACGTCTCATAGTCGGCGAGGAAAAATATGTCACGCACGTCAATCAGAAGCTTCAAAAATCGTGGACAAGGAATGGCGAACAGTCTTAAGTGTTCACGAGGTGAGGATTGATGTCAAGGAAGATGATGCTATGTTTGTAGTGGTATTGACGAGCGAAAACTTAAATGATCTATCTTCCGTCAAAAATTGGAAGAGTTTGGTTAGGAAATTTTGATGCGTCCACCGTATAGTCCAGGTATAGAACCCTCTGATTAACACTTGTTCGAATCTTAGCAGACCTCCCTTAATAAAATTAAGCTGACAAATTATTTGTTGTTTCAAACAATTTTAATCCCAAATCTTGTTTACAAAATTTTATATGAGTGGTAAAAATATACCAAACCAACAGTTCAAGTTTCTTCATTCAATTTACTTAATACGAGCACTCAATGATTTATAACTGCTCAATCAAGTGATCAATACCATATGAAGGAGATTCAAACCTTCAACTCCTTCTTCGAACACCCATTGGTACTAAAAACGAAACGGAATCTAATCCTAGGCCACAATTGACAACACGTATTCAAAGAACCTGCATTGCCACCACAACTACCCAACAGAACCTAAAATATTCAAGAATCCAAATTAGCCGTGATAAGTTCCTAATCGGCTTCAATAAAACCGGAGAAGCTCTAATCGACAGAAAATAATCGGCATGTTTCATAGACAATTTACTTTTATTTAAGTTTCCTTGAAGTCGTGTACTCTAAAAGCAACGTAAATCGCCCCAAACATGTAAGCTTCTCCTATCGATATCTATTTTCTGCAATGGAATCTTGCTCGTCTATCTTCTCCACAATATACCTACACTGCTATACATATATATTCAGTTTGTAGCTATATGTTGAAATGAAGCCCGTGTACGAACAGGCACTATTTCCCCGAGCTTTAGACAAATCCGGAACCGCTGGGGTGATTTATTCCGCTTTTATTGAGCCATTTTTATTGGCCATAAAAAGCGATAGGATCCCCAGGAAAACGTTAAAACTAGGTGAAGCTATTCAATACGGGTGAAGTTAGGAATCTGAAATGATTGCAGGTAAATAGGATGCATTTTGTGATATACACGACATGATTCCTATTGTTGATTCAAAGTGGATTTGCATGTCATCATTTTTATTGTTGGCAATCTACATTTGGGAGTCCTTTTGTTGTTTTATTTGGTTTTACTATATTCTTTTGGGAATTGATTAGTTGCTGTTTTGTTATTTTTGTCTTTTTTTTTGTACTTTAGTTTTAGGGGTAAATACCACTCGATTTTCTATTGTGGTACTTCACTTAGGTAGGGAAGTTATTTTGGAATAAATAACCTGAAAATGACTTTTGCTGGCAAAAGAAAACAAATAAACCTCACACGGAATAGCTTGAGACAAGTAATTGGCCGATTTTGAATATCAGGGGGCTGAGAATCTGACCTGGTTGTTCTAAATGTTTCTCAAGCTTTTGCCAGTGTTATAACACCCTACTTGTTCCGCTGCCGAGAATACAATCTACTATTATCGGCTTAAATCGAAAAGACTTAATTTAAAGTTTTGGTTGGTATCGAATCAAAAAAACACAACCGTTTTGGCACGAGTCTCCTCTTTCCTAATATATATTAAGGATCTCCTCTCAATCATCTCTAACCAAACGCACAGCTTTCCTGATGATATTCTGTGTTGGTCCTATGTCATCGATAATGCAAGCCTAGAGCATCCTAGACCTTAATCCACTCATTCTCAATGCAATCAATAGGGTCATCTACCACATTCTTGGGGTCGCAAAGCATCCAAAACGAAGGGCTGCGGAGTCTATAACTAAAACTGCTGTTACCTCCTTTCGGCGAACGGGGTAGAACTAAGGCCTCGTTCCCACTAGGACGGACCATGTGATCGAATCCGCCGACGAGATGACACCAATGTGCCTCCTCCAACCTCGCGGATCACCCCTAACACATTATTTCGCCGTCTGCGCTCGTGTACGTTAATCTCGCTGGTTGAAAATATAGCTGTCTTGTGGGATGATCGATCTTAGTGTGAACACTCATCTCCGGGCGCTGTCTTCCGTTTGTAGAAACTTCTCTTCCGTTTTAGTGGGAACGAGTCCTAACAGCTAACCTCTTGACATCTAAATAGTTCATCGAGGTTCTTCGATGGAATAACCACATATTCCAAACAAGCATCCGAATGCTTGCGATTTCTTAAGCAATAAAATTCCCTCCTACAAAACGCAATCCGGACAGCAATGTGCTAAAACCTTGAAACCTGGAGATCCACAAGCAAGACTGGGTCACCAAACTCATCGACGATTCAACCCAGAAAACCTAAGAAAGAAGGTAAAACAACTCTTGGCTCCTATATGTTTATTATTAAAAATGAAAAATTTAGTGTTTGCTCAGATTTCAAGGATGAAGCCATGGTACAATAATTACAAGATAAGCTCATAAGGGTCCCGTGAAATCAGATCTTAGCCTACAAGGGAAAAAACTTTCTCATGACGTCACTCAGGTATTTTCTAATGTTGAAACGGTAAAACCTTTTCTATATAGAAACCGATATTTTCCTTATGAGCCTACCTAGTATTATTGTACCATGGGTGAGGCCAGAATTTGCTGTGAAAGCCTATGCGATTCCCACTTTCCTCTTTTCATATATCGTCGAGGCGGTGTCGCATCCGGATAAAGTATGTGAAAAAAGGATCATCTTGCCGAATGGAAGCTTTTGACGATATCGCACCGAAAACAATTTAATCACCACCTTCTCACGTTAACTACCGAATCGAATCGGTCCAAAACTCATGAGGCCATATCATAGAGCTTTTTATTGGTTTAGTCGAGTTTGGAATAAGTAGGTATTGGAGCAGTTTAGCATGGGAATCTTTTGATATATTTTATGCATTTGCACACTCTTTTTTGGGGATGTGAAATAGATCACGCAGGTTGCCCACATTATGTTTTTGAGAGCGGTCGTACTATTGATGGACAAAAGAAAGGGCATACCATACGTTAAAACTCTTACAGACCGAGCTTCCTATATTCCGCCGAAACATCGTAGTTGACCATTTTCATCTTGCTGCAGATCTTAACAAGCGTCTCCCCAGCGTGTTAAATCATCTTCATAGATGGTCTTTCTTTTGTCGAGATGAAAACCGAAATTTCCAAGAGGCAGGATGACGCCTGGTTTTCATTTGCTGAGGGTTGCCATGCGTCGATCAGCCCAGGCGTTTTAGTCGCGATTAATATAGCGTCCAGATTGTAAGTTTGAAGTGTTGTTGAATTGTAAAGTTTTTGAGTTTCCAAAAACGCGGGTTTTCGTCTGACCAAAGATGATGATCACAGGCTTTACGGTGTTAGGTTCCGGTAGTTCTCCTTGCCTGAGCCCGCCTGTAACGCACCGTAACGTTTCACAAGACCCATTCTTCAAAACTAGAGGGGTGGTATTTATGTAGAAAAAGTGTAAACACGAAGATTCTTCTTCCTTGCGAGAAATAGAACGTTTAGGACTATCGAGATTTTCATCTGATATCTCCATTACTACTCACATATGCCTACTGCAACACTGTGTAGTGTATATATACATACTTTGTAGATTTTGGTGCATGAAAATATATACTGAATTTTTTTTTTGTCATATTACCCTCACCCTCGGCATCGCATATTAAGCGTATCCGTTCTGTTGCGGAAATAAAAACCTCTCGTCGAACTGTTATCACTGGCTTTAAAAAAAATTATGTTGACGTCAAACAGATTACATCAACCAAATCCACTTAAAAATCGAATCAATTTTAAACCGTACACATAAAGTTCATCCTGCATCACAGAATGGCCATTGCCGCAGCACCAGCAGCAGCAGGACACGCACCTATCCAATCATTGTATGCATTTTTCTGAACACGCTCGCAATTGCAAACAACATTAGTCATCGCGGCCCCCTTAAATTCCATCCAACATTTCACATGAAAGTACTCGCAAATAGTTTTCGATTTCAATAATTTATTTTTATTTAAATTTGAGCTCCACATGCAATTCGGATACTTCACGTCTGTTTTTTGTTTTTGGGTTTTTCGTTTTTTTTGCACTTTTTTTGAAAATCTCATTCCGCAAATTAAACACGAATTTTCAACACCAACACGAACCACATTATGCAGGAGTGACCGCTTCGCATTTTTCTGGCTCGTTCGTCATGATATGTGATCCTTAAAAGGCAACATTTCACTCGCACGTTGTCGTCCTGGGGTTTTTCCTGTTTTGTTGTAACTATTTATAACGTGGACATTTACAAAAATTCATATAATCCCGGCTGCCGGCCTGTGGGGGTGAATACAGAGGTTCCAGTTCAGGAGTTGCAAGTTCACAGAGCATATGGTCAAGATGGCCGGGGCTGCCCTTCGTTGGGGCCGGGACTTTAAGGGCGTAAATGCAAAATGGCGAAATCACTTTGTTCCTCTTTATAGTCTAATTATGCACCCTTAATTGCTTGCAAGTCTTAATGAATCTCATAAACAAGAATTAAATGCAGTTTTATTGCTGATGGTCAAATAAATTATGCAGCCGCACTGTGGTTTCAAACACATTCCGAAATGTGGTAAATCTCTTAAAATATGCGAGAGAGCGTTTTATTAAAGCACAGTGGACGGATGCAGCAGGGGGCATGGTGGAGATTTTGAGGTATCCCGCAGGAACTGTGGGAATTCCAGTCTTGGTGGGTCCGTCCTGTGGATGGCTATAATAGCCTTAGTTTATGCTCTGAAATGAAACAGATTATTCTTATTATTTTAAAGGCCATACACAAGCTGGAGACTAGATTAATTTTAACTGAAACTCGAAAACTACTAATTGCTTGTCTATGGTCAGTGGTCAAATGTGATAACGATTTGCATTGGTATTTCCTGGGTTTAAATAGGGTCGCATTTGTAAATACAGAGATGTATGGCATATGGAAGAGCATGGCGTTACTTGTCATAACTAGGTCGTCCTGGACAAAGTAATCAGAGAATTAATAATGACTACTCGTAAGCATCTTGTTTACTGGTGTCAGATGGGAGTAGTGGTATCATTTTTGATATCCTTTCAAGAACTGAAGTGCTGGACGGTGGACGGTGGTTTTGCATAGACCGAAACAAAGCAAACAAGCAATGCATTGTGTATGTCGCATGGGGTAGAACGTTCCCATCGAGGAAATTGACTGCTTTATCTACATGTGGCTCAACTTTGTCATACTAGAAAAACAGCATGTTCATCATACTTTAAGCAATCAAAGATTTTGCCTTTAATTTTGCATTTCGAATGGTCTATGAAAGACAAGATCAAGAAGCTTATACAATAAAGTCATTGTTTCAGTCTAAGAATTTACCCAGCAGGAAAACTGGGAGCGCTGCTAAGGGGAGCATTACTAGAGTTTTCATAAATTTTATAGGATGAAGAAAACGGGCGATTATTAAAGGGTGATATTAGAAAAACTCAATAAACCGGTTCTCTTTCGATACGGAGGTCAAGCAGCATTGAATGTAGTTATACTAAGTTGGGGAACCGCTGTGATAAAACCACACTTGCTTTTGGAAAGAAAAAGGCAATTGTAAGAGGAGCAATTTTTAGGAAGGCATGGAGGGGGAAATGGAACATTTAAAAATAAAAGCGTCTTAGAAGCATTACAAAAAAGCTTTTTAGTAAAGAATATTCGGAGGTCTATGAATATGTATGTGAATAATCCCGGTGTCGAAAAGCTTTTATTTTGTTCCTCTTGCAATTGCCTTTTTCTTTCCAAAAGCAAGTGTGGTTTTATCAAAGTAGTCCCGGAACACCGCTCGCTTGGTTCTTCAAGAGGCATATGGTGTTTATAAGATATCAGAACTCGATCCTTACTCCTGAGCCTATTAAATTAATCTACTTGTTTAACCGGTTTATAATAAGTAGGTATTGGATCGGTTTACCATGGGAATTTTTTGCATTATTTCACGCACACTGTTTTGGGGATATGAAATAGATCACGTAGGTTATTATATTATTATTATAAGGAATGAGGGGGCAACCCATATGGTGATCACTGCGGCCAAGCTAGGCCTATTGTGTACGTACCCTACTAGCGGAACAGACTATCGGCCTTCCGAATGAAGGCAAGAAGGTCTTTAATTGATGAAGACCGGACTTGGGCAGGGCTCAAGAACTCTCTGATAAACGTTCTTCTTCAAAGCCAGATCAGAACACGACATTCCCAAAGAATATGTGTGGAAGTTTCGCCGCCGTCCAAGCAGAGTCGGCATTCTGTCTCTTGAGAAAGTCCTAGGTTGTGGAGGTGGTACCGCAGTCCTACATGGCCAGTGAGATAACCCACCAGCAGCCTTAGGTCCGCTCTGTTTAGAGTAATAGTGCCCCTTAAGGCAAAGGGTCTTATAAGATCTTTAGCCTGTCTAAGACCTGGGACTGACTCCCAATAGGCTAGGTTAATTCTATTAATCCACTCTTCTATAAAAGACTTGGAGGTGGACCAAGAGATGCCACAGAAGGGTTCTGGGCCCTGGAACAACGTCTCAGACCCCCCCCCCCCCCTCGCGAGGCTGTCTGCAGCCTCATTTTCTTCGATACCCCAGTGTCCGGGGACCCAGCAACCTATTTTGGAAGAAAACTTCCACGTTGAAAGTGCCTTGATGGCAGCTTGGCTGTCAGAAAAGATTTTAATGTTTCAGACCTTTTTTTTTAATGCCTTTCAGACCTTTCTCAAGGTTGGGCCTAGACATTGCGACCTGCGAATGTCATGTATTTCAGTCTGGAAAACAGAGGGCCACTTACCCATTGCAATCGAGACTTTGGAGTTGGGTCCTGCGACACCAGCCCCTGTGCCATGTTCCATCTTTGACCCGTCAGTAAAACAATGGAGAATAAATTTCTTCCACTGAGAACGATCCAGTATAATCGCCTTGAATTTCCTTTGGAACAGCAGTTGACTAACCATATAGTCGGATACGCGGCAGATGGAAATGCTTGGGATATTTTTAAGGATATCCATGTGTCTTTTGACCGTATGGGGCCAGTTGGATGAGATCTGAAGTCTCAAGGCACTTATGGCGGCGGATTTCCATATGAAGAGATGCAAAGGGGTCAATCCAATGATTGCTTCCATTGCAGCTGTGGGGCAGGTCCGCATAGCTCTGGTAATGGAGAGGCAAGCAAGCCGTTGCAGCTTGCTGCACTTGAGGATCGACGTAACCTGTTTAGTCTTGGGCCACCAAACTATAGCAGCATAAGTGGCAACAGGTTTAACGATCGTATTGTACATCCAGCACATCATTTGTGGTGTAAGACCCCATGTCTTACCCAGAAGCCTTTTGCAGGCCCATATGGCCCTTGTGGCTTTGCTGATGACGTAGTCAAGTTGAGCGTTCCAGTTCAGCCTCTTGTCTAAATCACGTAGGTTGCCCACATTATGTTTTTGAAAGCTGAACGATGTTGAACGATGGGCAGGGTGATGGTAGGAGTAAGATCTCAGTAAGACAGACTTTATGGCACTCCTCGAACGGCAGCAGCAACACATTTAGAAAAAAAATATCTTATTGTTAAAAATCAAGTTCCCTGACAATAGGGTGGGTTCAGATATAAATAGGGCGATTCTGCGGTGTCAAGCCGGCAGAAGGTGTTCCCAGTACCATTGTCCCTTGTGTAGGAATGGCCTTAGATTAACATGTAATCACAGAATATTTACTATAACTCTATAAATATGGAAATCAACTTTTCTATTGAACTATCCTTCCAAGTACGATTTTCTTTATATTATCGTTCATTGAAGTCACTTCCAGGTATCCTCCTCAATTTTTATCCAATTGAATAATTTCAATACAAAGCTTACGATTTCTTCCCTTAACATAAATTCTTTCATTTTCTCTAAATTTTCAATAAAAGAAATAAAATGAAGCAAAAAAAAAATACACTTTCTTTTGACAGATATATATGACATGACGTGACTTTGTTTCATTCACCGCTTCCAAGCCACAAAAAGTGTCCCTATCATGAGCAATAAAACTCCTATTTATATTGGGGTATAAAACTGGAAACCATTCAGCACCCGAAAATACCATGTAATCAAAGCTAACATAAAAATACTCTCAATTGATATTATGTAATAATAGCACGACCATATACTACACTAGACACCCCGTCTGATGGTAGGTGCCCTCTCAGAATACATGAATGAGAAATTTTTTTTTATATTGTATTGAAATAAATTTTTTTTTTTCAAGTACGACAACAGCGGCAACAACAAAATTCAATAAATATTGCCAAGTTCCATAAAAAGATCTATTATGAAGCTATAATTGAAAAAAAGGAAAAGAAATTGAAATTTATCATTGTACAATCGCAATTTTTTCCTCCCATCTTTGTCAGTAATCGACTTTTTAATTTTCCTCAATTCATTTCACTTTTTCAATAATCGTCCCTTCTTTTGCTGCTTCTTATATTTATTTTTTTTTTTTAAATGAATTCATTCAGTGGCATTTTCTACAGGGGAGAGAACCAATCAGATCGCAATCGGGGTAAAAAAAAAATATTTCTATCATTTGAGCCGATAACAAAAATCGATTCAGAGCCAATCAAAAAGAATTTCCCAGTGAATTGTCACACAATATAATTTCTCCCCGTCTCGTCTCGATTCATTCATTTATTCATTTCGCATTTTACTTTATTTTTATTTATTTTTTTTTATATTTTCGGTAGATCTTTTTGATGCCTTCGACATTCTTTTCGCCAGGTACACGGAAGACGAGAAAAGATTGCTGTTTTGTGTGTTGTTGCTCCTGCACGACAACACGATGGATAAGAAACAAAACAAAAAAGCATAAAAATCGAAAGGCAGTGGAAAATTATTTTGGTGTAAGGACCTGAAGTGGAGGAACAACCCCGAGAATGGAAGAAAACTGTCCAAAGTAACCCAATCGAAGCAAATGACAAGCAGCAAAATGCCATCTGACGATTGTTGCTGCAGACCGACCATCTGATGTTCGGAAATTTTTCCGAACCCATCCCTCCTCCGCCAACGCTGCTACTATACTATACCAGTCCAGGAGTCGAAGGTATTTTTCCAGGATCTTATACTGCCATTGGGGGTAGGTCGAGGTGATATGGAGACCCAGAAGGTGGGGGCAAAAAGGATAAACAAATAGACCTGTATCCAATACCCCATATGTTTGCGTTTTCAGCCATTCTGGTATGTGTTTAAGGTGGCCGTCTTGTTGCTATTATAGGAGACGGCTATCGCTATTGTCCATTCAATCCGATGGACATCGATTAGATCAAAGAGTTTTATTTGTTTCACTGTTGCTGTCCTGAAACCACCCCCTACCCTCCCGTTCGTCTTGCACAATTGACTGTATCGATATCGATTTTCCGTCACTTTAACGATTCTTCCCTTCTGGCTCGAAGGAGTACCCTACGAATGTGTCGAGAAATGTGGCGAAGCTGCTTGCTCTCACGCTCAGCCCCCCCCCCCCCGCCCCCGCCTCGGCCTCACTCAATACCCTGGACCCTGGATTCGAAATCGGAATGTGCAAGGGCGAGAGGAATTGAACTGATATAGGGTAGCTGGCATCACATATAAATGGTAGAAGAGGGTATACCCTGTTGGGTGGCTGGGCTATTGAGCCTGGGGGTGGGGGGGTTGAAAAATATCTACCAAGGCAAATGATTGCATTTGGGTAAATAGATATGTTCACAATTTATATCAATTTACGGTTTACCTGCCACGAGAATAAAATTGATTTAATTAATTTTATCGAGACAGTGATATAGGATCTTGTCCTTAGATGATACCTGTCGAGAGATGTACCAGTAGGGTTGGGCGGGGGCGGGCTCTTTCAAAATGTTCTCTCATGTGTCTTGTTTTGTGTGATCGAATCATAACAGCTTGCAAATGCTTTGGGCAAATAAAGAAAAGTGTCGTAGATGAATTTGTTTTTAATGATAGTTTTTTACCTTTTCTGATTTCTAGAAGGATGTTGGAAGAAATTCTCATAATGACCATGACCAAGGACATACGTTCTGCTTGAGTGCTGTGAACATCCCTGAACATTTCATTGACACACACACACTTCCTTGTCTGAGCTATAGACTATGTGAACTGTGCAGTTTTGAACTATTTTCACTCAGTCCTCAGCTTCTGGACTCTCTTTTGCTCCGATAAACTCTTCTCTCAGTTCCGTCCTTTTGCCATTGTAAAAAGGATGTACTCAAATCAACATAACTGACGAGACTGAACAAAAAAAAACCGTACAAAACTAATGAACCCACACACTCTCAGTTCAATTAATCGTACAGTTTTTTTGCACAGTTCATCTGCGTAGTTAAACTGAGACTTTAAGAGCTACTTTAAAGGAATGGCATGTCTCGCAGTAACCAGGACTCTGTGTACAATACCCTCTGACTCAATAAACGCAGCTTTCAATCTGCTGCCAGGTAATCTATACAGGGTGTATCCCACTAAAGTTACAAAGCGGCGGGCTGAGGATAGGTTTTCAATAGACAAAATAATCAAATCGAAAGGGAAATCGTAAATCAAATTTAAAGGGAACCGTTTAACCACTAGGGCGTTTTGGAATTTTTTTGGTAGCGTTTTAATATCACCCTGTATTTTTGTAATTCTATAACCTATTTTCATTACAGAGGATTCAGTGTACACAAAATGCATTCTCCACATGGCTACAAAATTTTCACCTAGTTTGACCAATTCATCTATTTTCTCCGATACCCACTGAAGAGTGATCCTGTACTTCTTAACCGTGGAAAGGAGGTCACCCTCTCTTTCTGGTTACTGACCGTCATTCTTTAGCTTAGACTTTCACATAAAAAAGTGCATTCCTCCAGAAAAATGGGCAAGAATATCGGATGCGTGATATTAGCCGCAATACTTTTTTCACCGGATTAGGCTTAGTAGGTATTGGAGCGGTTTGGCATGGGAACTAAACTATGCAAATTAGCAAAATGTGTATACATTAAAGTACATTATTTAAAGCTACATAAAATCTTTGGAGTGCTTCGCGGGTCTCCCCAATTCCACTCCGGCGCTCTAGTGGGTCCAGAAACTTTGTACGCTGTCTGGGTTTGCTTGTTGTCCTAGTAGGGGACCACTTTCTTTTCCTTCGCTTAGGCAACATCTTAAATGGGCCTGGAACGGACATGTTCCCCTAGATGATATGGAAGCTGGTTCTGCCAATATTCTAGTAGGTCAAAAAACTTTGCCAAAGCGGCGAGAGTCTACTTCTTGGCTTCCCGGGTGCCTGACCGCGCTGATTGACCATCAGTTTAGTAGTTAAAAGGCGGCTTTGCATATGAACTATTCCAATTCAAATTCTAATTGAAAAAGGCAAAATCTAGACTATTCTACCAAAAAATCTTAATGAAACCTTCAATAGCTTCTTAAATCATTGCAGCCCAAAATATCAATAAACAAAACCATTCTGCTCTGTTCACGGTCATTGTCAAACTTTTGTTTTCCCCCCACTTCCATATCATAAAATCTCATCCCCAACAAGCTGCCCTATGTATATGATTTATATCCCGCGACACAATGCCGACAGCTGAGCTGTCTCAACTGACAAAAAAATCATTTAATTTTTTGTTTTTATATTTTTTTTTTTAAATTAATCAGATAAGGGTCCATTCTCCTCTAACCATCATAAGTTGAGATTTTTTTCCTTAAATGACTCTTAGCACAACTTAACATTAAAACGACTTTCGTTGGTGTACTAAAAGCCACTTAAAACTTCTTAATCGAGTTATAATTCTCTTAGAAACGCTTCAAAATCGTGCCACTCGCCGCCCCCGACCCCGCCCGCGCTGGCGCGACAACCATGGTATGTACTGGGACCATACTCTATACTCTCGCTCTGTGCCCTCAAAAAGTAACTGACGTCCATTTTCATGTCCCATTTAAAACCGTCAAGGAGCGGAGAGAACCTTAACAAACTGGCATCAAGGCATCAACAAGAAGTAAGTCCTCAGAAAAGTCCTTTTGCCTCCTGTGAGAAAGGCGGAACATAAAAAAAAGTGTGTGTGTGTGTATATAAATATATATGTATAGAGGAGAGGAGCTAGGACATTTCAGAACACTTTATCTGGTAAGACTTAAGGGCTAATCAGTTGAATGGGGGGGGACGACGAAAACAACTCTCTCCTCAGACGAAGATGGCAACTAGCCCACTCTAAAGGACACGGTTAAGAGGGGACAATAGAAGGGGGTCAAGATGACGACAAGGTGGATAGGGTGGAGTTAGTGGCGGGGGTTGAGGGTATCTTTAAGTTGAAATTGTTAAGTTTTTGTAGAGTTTTGAATAAATTTTGTATTCCAGTGTAAAAGTTCATGAATATGAATGAATGTGATTATACCGTGCATAAATTATGAAAGCTCCACCAAAGCATCTCCTAAGGATCCGCTAGATCTGCGCTTTTGTGGTCGGATGAAAATTCTATTAAGTTCAGCACTAAAATGCTAAATTGGATCTCAGTGTTAATAAGAAGTTCAAAACGGGGTAACGGAAGCGCTAAGCCAAAAACGTGTATTCCATAAAAAGGGATGCTTCTAGCTATAAAATTGAATTTACATCGCTCCTTCTGGAATTATTTTGCGCCCTTTTCAAAAACGGAGAGAAAAGAAGATGAGCAGAAGAAAGGTGTCAATCTTGTGTGAAAAAGACGCAGATTTCTACCAGATTACTCCGTTTTAACTTGTTTGTTTTTTCCTTGCTGTTTTTGTTGTTGTTGCTGTTTTATTTGCATATAAGTATATATTAACGAGAACGAGAAAAGGATCTACAGTACACACATCATATACTGGGGACCGAGGCAAGTAATTAACATGGATTTCAGGATTCCATTATTTTTAGATGAGAAGCGCACACATAAGGGCGCATAGGATGAATGTGAAGTAAATTAAAACAATTTTCTAGCATGAAAGCTAAGATGGATGAGGATAATGAGTTTTATTTTGGCTCGTTTTTAAAATGATTATAGCCGTATGTGTTTATATTATTTGGATAATTACATTGGATAGCATATGTAGAGAGAAATTGGAGAGTTTTTTCGTTTTTTTAAATTAAGAGCAGGAGTATAAGTTAATCTCCTAATCTCTTTGCGCAAACACATTCAATTTAAAAATTACAGCCGACAATTTACAAAATACTGCAATGAGTGATGTCGCTCTTGCCTTGGTTACCATAAGTCCAAAGTGACGAGAAACCCGAAGCTTCCGCTCGAAGCCCTGTTCTAACTTCCGGATAATCGATTTGAGCACACCCATAGGGATATAATGGGTCCAATTCCGTATGGACACAGCAATTTATTACAATCTCTACCTCTCCCAGTAGGAATGGATGTCCGGCGAAGCTCAATTTCAATCCAGAATCACCACCAGCGAGGAATGGGACAACCTCCAACTTGTCACGAACTGTGACAGATCCCAATCAGAGTCGTGTGCAGACGCTGGATTCTTTCTATCTTCCCCGCTTAACCTCCTAAAAACCTGCCAGCTGCTTATTTCTGGCAGTGGCTTCAAGGCATGAAGATGAGAATCTCGTCAACAATACAGTCCAACTTAAGGCCAGGAGCCAGGGTGATCCTGTTACCGTAAAGTCCAGTGGATAACAAAGCACTAGGCACGGTCTATATTATGTCCAAAGTGGTCAAAATATGCTTGAGACTGTAGCCCTTATAAAACATTCCACTGGCTAATAATACGGTAGCAAAACTGCACTTAGGTGTGGTCTACGCACGGCTTCTCCGTTGAGATGGAAGCCTGGAACCACTGGTAGTCGGCTGTTCATAGGACTCACTTCTTTCAGGAGGCATAATATTCCGAAGAGACTGGTTCCCGCTAACCCCTACGGTTGTGCCTCTTGCTTAGCCGGCTGCTATTGAGGATATTGAGAAATTTAAGCACCGTTTTTTGGTCCTAAAGCACCCTCCAATCTTCTATTAATCTATCCTGCTCTTTTTTCTTTCCTTCGAACCAAGCTTCTTCTTCTCTTTTTTATTTGGTGCGGTATAGGATCCAAAAGTACTGCGGTCACTCACTAGGACTATTGTGCATACTTTGCTATAGTTCATATTTGCAGGCCAATTCAGACCGCAATATCCGGGAATCAAGCTAAGAAGTGTCCTGACGCACCCCAGCAATTCCTTACCAGCATTTCAACGGCAATCAAACCAATCAACCAACAAGTGTCCTGAAGCCAGCAAAAGACGAGACAGTAACGAACGAGTTTGTCAATCCAAGCAAAGACCTCAAGCGTTCGATTTGTTTCAACCAGGTCTGCAAGGGCCCTCTTCCTTCAACGCGAGGCAAAGGATCACTCTTCAATGAATAACTGGTTCCAGGAAAATCGAGGCCGTGGAAAGATAAATGTTTATGGCAGGCTAGGAGCAAATGTCGACATACAGAATCGTGACGAATACAACCCCTCCAATACCAAGTACTATCTTATCTCCAATAAAAGCGCAACACCTCTCCATTCGTATTAGTGGATCGTGTTGAACTAATGGCCGACCCTTTCCTTAACATCATAAGCGTGACATTAACCCAAGACAATGGAATGACCACATATTCCAAAACGCCAAAGAAGCAAAACTGCTCAGGATTTCTTAAAATGTGCAAGTTCCTCCTCCAGCCATCGGCTTGGTCGCCTTCATTGTGCCCTTTTTGCGGCGTTTTCCATTACCTTCGAGCATCTCGGGCGATATAACAGTGATTTCGGCGCGAATGTTTGCCTTGAGCTCGTCAATGGTCTGAGGCTTACTGACATACACTTTGCTTTTCAAATCTGAAGATCTCGATGGCCAGTCAATGTCGCCTCTTCTTGATATCGGACCTCCAGGGAATTTTCGTTACAGAAACTGAATTGTTTGATTCGGTCGTTGACGCACGGCAAGCTTTCGATCTCTCACTGTCCCATGTGCAATAATATTCGACACCAAACGACGAATAATGTTGTCAGACGGTGCCACGAAATTTTCGACGATATGCACGTTGAGTTAAGACCACTGAGCAATACACTTTTAAATGCACAGCGTCATTATTTCGGCGGGTTATTTAGGTGTGAGCGATTCATGGTTAAAATTGTACTGTTGTCAAAGTTATTCAATGTTGACATCAGGGCCGGATTTAAGCATAGGCAACATAGGCGCAGGCCTAAGGGCTTTCACCACATACAAAAATATTTTATGAAATCCACCACATAAAATACCGACTATGCCCCGTAGGTACAACCAAACTCTGCTGACAAAAGACTGTGCTTAAAAAGCTGCATTGTACGTCCACACAATACTGGGCTTTTCAAAAGCACGTACGGCCTTTCAAATGAAGGTTTTATGAAAACTCACGATCCCGAAAATTAAAAGTTCACGTGTGCTTTTGTGAAAGGGAATGCCGCCAAAAGCGCGTAAAATCTAAGTTCACGTAGTGCGGAAAGCCCTTCAAGCAACAACTTTCGGTCACAACTTTCCGGACTCGAAATTCTCAACGATATTATGTAAGAATCGAGGGAAATGCGTAGCCCCTCCTGTATTCCTACATTTTAATTCGTCGCTTCGGGCTGATTATCGATGCCAGTATTAGTAGTATATCTATGTTGGTCCGGTGTCACCAATTGCGCAGTCGAGCTTTTAGCTTTTGTCTTTGGCTGAAGCTTCGGTTTGTGTCTTAGGAACCTTTTCCGGTTTAGTGAACTTATAATGTTTCGCATACAAATTAGATTTTGAAACTTAACCAAGTCATTTTTTACAATTGTTTTACACAGAAAACCCACACAACTCAAACTTACTTAGATAGTCTAGACAGACCAGGCAGGTAGACCAGATAGCCAGAGCAAACAGAGAGAGACCAGATAAACAAGACAGATAGACCAGACAGAGAGACCAGCCAGACCAATTAGGTGTATCTGTATAGTTGTATCAATTTGAAACAATATAAATTAAATTAAAGCTCACTGGTGGACAGCTACACAGGCCGCCAGCTACAGAAGTAGACAGGTAGGCTCCTCTGGTTGGTAGACTACCTCAGCATGAAAGCCCACCCTATACACACTTCAGCGAATTTAAGCTAGTTCCACACATGTGTCACAAAAGTTCACCAGAAAAACCTTCAGCTCGAAACACAAGCGAAAACCCTTGATTGCGAAATATTATGAAATAGGTGGGCTGAACTAACATAGCTATACTACTATGCTTTTTCCCTATAATGTGGGTATGTGCCCTATCAAGAAAAGTGTGCATGCAATACGAACATTTAGTGCGAATTTATGTTCTAACCTTCATTCTACAGTGCAACGACGCGAAGTATACCTAGTTGAGCTCCCCCGGAATAGATATAACTGCGACGTAAGATATAACTGCCAAATAAGAACTGACAAATGACAACCAAACCAAAATGGCGGCCTGAAACGTAAAACCCCCGTAGCGCTCTCTTCATTTCAGATTATTATAATAGACTCAGCTTTTCTATATGACAGAACTAAGTCAACCTTTGTAATATCAATCCGTCATGCTGCTGTAATCATAATACAATGCCTATTAGTAAACTTAGTACAAAATATAGATTTATCTGTACACAGATTACTGAAGACATGTTTGCAAGCTTCGAAATGGAGACTCATTGCAAATTTGACATGCGAAACAATTGGCATGCTTTAGTATAAGTCCAACTTCAACAAATTGCTTCAACAAACGATCGTCATTGGCCTTTTTTGTGACAAGAGATATTTCCCATGAAAAACTAAACTTGTTCAAAAACAATTCTTGGAATTGGCACAACTATAACAAGCTTTTCTTTTTTACGATCATTGTTTGCATTTTGTTTGCCAAATACAAATCAATATTTTCATGGAGCAAACATAATATCCCAGAGTGATATTTTCCTGGTTTTAGTTTTAATTTGTTTCACTTAAAAATCCAAACAAGGATCGACTTACGAAAATTTCTAGAAATCGCAAACAGAGCGCCGCAGTTTGTGCAAATATAACGAGAATTAATAATTAAACTAATAAAAGGCAAAAACTTAATGGTAATGATGGTAAGTACCACCCTGCAAAATTTAACTCTTTCGGTATTCCAACGAACGTGATAATGACTTCACAGGAATTTGACTGTTATTGCCGGAATAACTCATGGAACATGCCTCGATTCAGGATGTACTTATACATATGTACGATAGCGAAGTGCGTTGAGTAGATCTACGAGTATGTGGAGGCGAAACTGAAGTATCCGTTTAGCAGCCTCAGTGCAATATATCCTTGTGAAAGACCGTGGATGCTGGAAATAGAAATTTGGGTTAGTTAGAAAATCAGTGCAGTAATTGGCGCAGTATTGATGGAAACAGAGGAATGTTATTTCGCCTCTCTGTAGATTCATTCCGCTTGCGTTATCAATAACCCTGAAGCGTAGTTTGGCATGCCGAACTCATATTTAATCGAATTTGCTTACAATCAACAAGCGCCATTTCAACTTCCAATTTGTCTGTTCAATTTTTTTGCTGCTGCTGCAACAACGAAAAAATTTCACCCACTTTTACAATTCACTTTCTATTTTTGGACTTTCCCACATTCACAACAAAAAAAAACGCTCAATATCGAATCCCAGTATCAAAATAATTCGATTGCATTTGAAAATGTCGAAACAATTTTCGGTTATGCTAAGTTATGCATGTCGATAATATTCCGGCTGTGCAGGGCCAGCACCTATAAGCGCAGTTATCTGTACAGAAACACCGGCCGAATTATTTGCAGCATCCCCAAAATATACAGAGCATCTCGCTAATGCTATCCAATATTTATCGCAAACTAATTAAAATTCATGGCCTATAATGGCTCGACCAAAATATTCAGACAATTTGTCGTTATGATTTTAATGGCATTACAGTCAGTAGCCGCACCGAGAGCCGATCCATGTGCCGGGATATCGCTTTAGTTGCTCCCAGCACCTGGACAGGATGGGGGGCGACTATAAAGGTTAAACGATTAGTCGCAGTTCGTTCATGAAATTGCGCAGACACCTCCTCCGTGTGACACATCGTATCCCTGTCAGGAGATGGGCATTTTATCAAAATTTGTGTTTGGTAATTTAGTATGGCCGGGATGAATTTAATTCCATATTGCACAACGATGATGATAGGTCGAAGTGAGTGGCAAAAGAGTTCATTACATGTTTATAATGTTTTTTGATTGATGGTAGGGAATTTTGCATGGGCAGGGAGGGAATAGAAGTGTTTTACTTGGAAAGCAATTTGAGTTTATATCGAAGTAGAGTTTACTGCCATCACAGAGGTCCAAGGTTCGAATCCAAGCAGCGTCGCGATCCTTTGTTTTTCAATTTCTCCCAATCAAAAACAATTACGTCTTTCTTGCACTCCCTCAGGAATTTCCGGACCTCTCTAAATCTCTTTCCTGAAATACAATGACCCAGAAAGCAATCTCCTATTCGTTTTTACAAGCAGTACAGCTGCACTAGTGACATTGTCCAATAAGCCATTGAGGTGACAGTAGGTACAGCAAATTCGTTACGATTACCAAGTGTGACCAGAAAATATCCACGAAGCCACCTGTGAATACCCTCATGGAGCCACTTGAAGCCAAATGGACCATGGATCAACTGAAGTCTTCGTCAAACACTTTGGCTGGCGTGAAAGAACAAAACCATTCTGATTAATAAAAATTGTGCATCTACAAAACTTTAACCAAAGCTTCTGAACGCACTCCCTACGACCAAAAATCATACTATTGTGGTTAATAAGTTTTCTCTCGCTTCCGTCACTTCACAGTCACCATTGGCTTAACTGCTCTATCTTATTCTGTTAGGTGGTACGGGCTCAGCTCTTAAAAACTACAGGATCATTTTTCTTGTCGTTCGTTCAATCAAGGTAATACTCCGGCTTCATCGGCCGAACTGAGCAAGTCGAGCAAATTTGTGAACTGAATTTTAAAATAACCTCAGCTCGCATACAATTTTCACATATTCAACTGAGGATAAAACAGACCTCAGTTCGCCCAACTTAACTCGAACTGATGTTAAACGTAAAAGCTTGCTTAAAAAAGAGTAATCAACTGGAATAGTCGAATGGCATTCCAGTGAGCTTTTGCATTTCTGAATTCTGGCGAAAAAGCAACAATAATTTCAAGCATGAACTCAACATGAACTGGACTTTAGGCAGTGAAGCCACTTATGTGGATTGAACTAAACATTATTGAAGTGAGGTTGGTGAAGCCATCATGTCTAAACCCTACCCTGTCTCTGTTATTATTAAGACAGATCGCTTGACTAGGCTTACCAAACTGCCTAGGCATTGGTCGTTTTGATTAGTCTGCATGAGTTATGAATTTCCGCTTCTAGCCATTGCGGGACAGTGACAAAAAACATAAAAGGCAGACTAATCTCCTGCGATAGAAAGCCTATTTTTGGGTTCTTCTGCCCTGCGATCCTTTATATATGTAGTAATTTAGTTCGCAGTGTCTAGTATTCAAGTCAACCAAGGCCCTTCCATCCTTTCTATCGCTCGCCAACAATTCTATGGCCGCATTGCGAATAGCGCAGTAAGAAACCACAGGGTTCGACATATGTTTAGTTTTTGATCGGTGGCGACGGTGACATACATATGTTGAGTTTTATATGGCGTACACCTAAGCCTGAAAAACAGGAGCTAGCCTTCAACATTCTTATAACCTCAAACCCTTTATTTCCCTTGCACTAAGTATACTACTAGTCATTGTACCATGTCGTGATGCGGTCCCCCAACTAAGTACTACCAACGTCCAATGCTGCTTGACCAATAACTCATCGAACTATAACTCGTCTTCTGAGTATGCTAATCGCACCCTTTATCGTCATTAAGATCAGCGGTCGGCAACCCAAATGCATTGGCGTGCCACAAAACAGATAATTAAAGCTTCTACACATTAAGTGTGCCACCAACAATTAACATTACATTAACAACCTCTGGGATCAACTTTGGAAGCTAAAGGCTCCCAATCACATGCAGGCAATCCATGACGTTTCAGACCAGGTCGGCAGCTAGAGCCCGCTGTAGGCAAAACTTTAAGGTTGCCATGCATTTACAGGCCGCCGGCAGGCCCTGGCCCTCTAGCCAAGTTGGCAGGCACAACCCCATGAAGGCTATACATTATTCAATCGGACTGAGCGATAAGGATTTGAGGCATCTGTCTGACAGGCCCTTGATTGCAGGTGACCTCATGACTCTCTACATACAGGCGAAGACGACAGTTGAAAGGAGCAGATTGTTGGTCCAAGTATGCTAAAACGTTCATAGCCTTAATGCAAATTTCAGACTGAATAGAAGTACAGATCTTCATGCCCAGACTGATGATAAATACCTACAGACATAAAGATTTTTGTCAGTTTTGCTGAACTGCAAGCCCCAACCAGTTGGCGGCCGGTGAGTGTGTGATTATACTTGGCCTCAAGGCGAGTAACCTTCAGGTTACGGCCTGCTGGTGACAAATATATGACCTTAACATATTAATATTTTTAACTTAATGCACATTTCCGAATTGTCTTCGTGCCACCAAAGATTTTTTTACGTTCCACCTAGTGGCACGCGTGCCATAGTTTGTCGACCGCTGATCAAGATAATTTTACTCGACCCATACAATTTTTAAAGTCCCAATTTTGCTCCTTAAATTTCCTAATTAAATCAGAATTTAATTTCAAAATAAATTAATTGTAATTCTATTAATTAACAAGAATAAGCGTGTAGAGAGAAAAAATTAAGGGAATCATTTTTATACTCCCTACACAAAAATTGTAATCCCCCTAATCCCAATTAGTCCGGAACTAAATGGCAAAAAACACTTGTTTCAAAAACCGGCGGGAAGCAGCCCTGGATCCGTAGTTGCCAGAATACACACCGCAATTTTAGTATCTCCATCATGTTTTTATCTGTCAAAAATATCCTCCTTACCGTATTGAAACAAAACCGACCACAAAAGAAAAAACGCAACCAAAAAACAAAATGCGAAAGGATATATACGTATAAGAAGAAGAAGAAGAATAAGGAAACAAACAGAAATCATCCAGGAACAGGAAAAAAAACCGAGAAAGGAATCCTCGTCTAGGATAATAAATTTTATCTCAACTCAGTCAGCTGTTCGTTCGGATTCCAGCCAGGATTAACAGAGGCAATTGAGAGATTATCCTTCGCTTCATTTCTACTTCTATGCTGGCCCCCAAACCGAGGCTCCTTTTTATTTTGCAGCCTTCGCATTCCAAGAAGGGCCTTCAAATGGCGCATGAAAACACCCATTCAATATAAGGTACCTTTTAGAGATCAAATGGATTTGAGCTTTTTTGTTTGTTTTTCGCCCATTTTTTCTCCTTCCTGGGCCGTCGTCCTTGTTGTTTTTTCCGTCCATAGAGCACTTTCCTTGGCCCTGCCTTGGGTGTATAGGTAGTGTTTGCCCAGTAATTTCTGTAAGATTTAAGACTGTGAATGCTATTGCTGCTATTAAGTTAATTAAAATGGGTGTTATTAGGCATATCTATGGCTACAGCCTACAGATAAAACTTGTTAATTGCTTTAAGCTGCTCCTTTTCCTTGAGGAATTGATTTTCCACTGTTGTTTTTTTGTGCTTTGTGCTGTTTTTTTTTTCGTATTTCGTCCATTTAAGATCCTTCCTCTGGGATAATATATAAATCTAATCCAATTTTTGTCCGAAGCAACATACCAAAATAGAAAAGGGATTTTTTCCTGGGCTTGGAGTAATTGCATCTTAAATGTTAAATGGAAAGAAAAATATTTAATTGACGCAAGATAGACAGAGAGAGAGGGAGAGAGAATTTTTAATTTTGTGGTGGGGTTAAACTGAAATACCTGACATAAAACCGGGTTTTCTGATTAAATATTTCTGCTACTTGGTTGATCTCTGAGACCTTTTCAAAACATTTTTTATATTCTCCTGATAAAAATAAGACTTACTTGTTCTTATCCAGAAACATGCACACAACACCGTCAAAACGCTTCTATAGCACACGAAACAGATAAGGTTTTCCTGGGTAAAAATAAGATTCGCCAGCACTTAGGATAAAACAGGCACGATACGCCTAAGTAAAAATTCAACTTTTCCAAATGCAAAGGCCCGTTCATATCTACAGACATAGAGCGTGCCATACGCACGCCGTATCCGACAGAATAATATTCTTCTATACAGTATGCATCAACGTACATATTTACATCTATCGGGACACGACCGCGCAGACATTCACAGACACGGGCCGTACCCAACCAGTATACACGGAAAGAATATTTTGTCCGCGCGGTTCATGTCTGTACGTGTCTGTGGATGTCTGGCGCGCAGTATGAATAGAGCATTGGAACCGTACAGACATTTTTTCTTAGATATGTACCTACCTTCCACTATACCCAAGATTACCTTCACGAGGAACTACGGCACATCCCTTCACGTCTTGGATGGAGAAACAGATCACACATATTTCAGGGTGCCATAAACTTCTTTACTGATGTCTCTAAGCTCGACGGTAGGGCGGGAAGAGGAGTATTTTCCCCAGAGCTTGGGATTGAAGTCTCCTTCCGACTACCCGATCCCTGCAGTTTATACCAAGCGGAGGTTCTAGCCATACAAGGGGCTATTCTGCAAATCAACTAGCAAGGCGATAGGAATTGGACTGTCTACATCTTCTCAGATAGTCAGGCGGCTCTGAAGGACCTACACTCTTGCACTAACAGCTCTAGATCTACCTCTGAAGGCGCGACCACTGCTCTCCTTCCAGGAAAGGAAAGGGTTTGTATGCCTTCGGCCACTTTTAAACTCCGATGCAAACAGCACACAATGAAACAAGCGAAAAAACATTGGAGGGGTCTTAATAAATGCACTTTGGCCAAATTAACCTGGCCCATTCTATCATAGGTGAATATAAAGTCTATGAAGAGGAATTGCAGCACATGTTGTACCGAGCACATGATGTTTTTTTTCTAGTTTTCTGTCATTGCTTGCTTCTCCCATACCAGCACATATAATTCATATATCTCCTTGTGTAATGTAGACCCTCCACATTAAACCATCTTCCAACTCCTCAGTTAGCTACCCATTCAGGGGCGAGATCGCCGCTTACATATTCTCCTAGCATTGTAGATTCGTAAATTAATGATATCTTCAGCAATATAGTCTGGATTATGTACTCCAGTTCTATATTAAGAAAAATTTGTTTTAGTTCAACTCCTAAATTTTACCTGAATGGTAGAGATTTTCGAATCACCAAATAAAGTTAAACTAAAACACACCAATAAATAAACTCCAATAGGGTCAAACTAATGCTTAATAACACCAAACTAACTCCAAAAAAAAACATCAAATTTACACCCTAACTCCAACACCAAAACACACCAACATAACTCCAAAAAACATTTGACTAACGGCAAACAAATTCCTTTAGTGTCAAACCAACTCCAAAAAACACCAAACTAACACCAAACAAACTCCAAATAGTGCCAACCCAACTCCATAAAACACCGAATCAACTACAAATAGGCCTAACCGACACCAAACCAACTCCAAAAACATCAAACTAAAAGTAAAAATAATAATTTGTCCTAGAGTTATAGGTTTCTATGAATAACTTTGCTTGATGACACCAATTTTTTGGAAACAAACTCTCTTCAACATTTTTAACGAATTGTGAGTCTTTTAAAATTTCCAAGTAAAATTTGTGTTAGTTCAACTCCTAAATTTTATCTGAATGGTAGAGATTTTCGAATCACCAAATAAAGTTAAACTAAATCACACCAAATAAAGTTAAACTGAAACACACCAAATAATCTCAAACAAAAACCAAAACACCAACAAACTCCAAAAAATATTAAACTAATACGTATCACATCAACTCCAATAAGGTCAAACCAACGCTTAATAACACCAAACTAACTCCAAATCAACATCAAATTAAGACCAAACGAACTCCAACACCAACACCAAAGCAACACCAAACCGAACTCCAACACCAAACCAACTTCAAAAAAAACTTAACTAACGACAAACAAATTCCTTTAGTGCCAAACCAACTCTAAAAAAACACCAAACAAACTCCATAAAACACCAAATCAACTACAAATAGGCCCAACCGACACCAAAACACCAAACCAACTCCATAAACATCAAATTAAAAGTAAAAATAATAATTTTAATAATAATTTGTCCTAGAGTAATAGGTTTCTATGAATGACTCCAACCCAACTTTGCTTGGTGAAGCATCCATGACACCAGTTTTAGGGAAACAAACTCTCTTCTAGATTTTAAGAGAATTGTGGGTCTTTAAAAATTTGAAAACATTCCCAAAAAAAATAAATATAAAACTCTTCAAATGCATATAATAATAGTATTTTTTTATTTAAAATATTACAAACATTTTGCAGTATAAAAACTTTATAGTTATAAATTCGTTTCATGAAAATACACATATTAAAAAAAACTCTGCTTCATAATTCTTCTTCTTCTATAATATCAAAATTCCCTGTATATATATATATAAATTACAAATATTATTCAGTTCACAAACTCATTACTGAATTTCCAACAAAAAAAGAAATATTTCAATTAGCACAAAAAATAAATAAATATAATGTTCACAAATTCAATTCACCTTTGCATGAGTGAACAAAGGTGAACAAGAAATTTTATTCTTCAAATATATATGTAAAAAAAATATCTTCGAATTATGCATTACTACTACCAGTATCTTCAGCAATATTTTCAGCGTCTTCTAAGTTCTCGGAGGTACTTGTTTCAGTCTCATTAGGGAGGGTTTCAGATTCCTTGACGACCAAGGCCTTG
Organism: Thereva unica; assembly: GCA_949987705.1. Lineage (NCBI taxonomy): Eukaryota > Metazoa > Arthropoda > Insecta > Diptera > Therevidae > Thereva > Thereva unica. The sequence continues at coordinate 88,866,547 of OX465285.1, forward strand.
GATGATGCAGAATTTGATTCTTCTACTAGTTCTTTAGCGGTTTCTTCTTGTGTACTAGTACTAATACCAACTGCACCTTCTTCATCTGATTTGTCACAGTCTGTGTTATTTCTAGATCGTGGATAGTATACAGTCTCACTTTCAGAATTTGATGATTCTGATAGTCTAGAAAGAAGTCTTTTACTTTCCTGCAATCGTTGTAGGCGTTCTTCGTACTTCTTCATATTCGCTTCGTATGCTGCTGAATATGTTACAAGCTTCTGTTGGAATTCTTTGCTAGCTTCAGATTCTGGCGGTGGGAGTTCTTCAACTGGCGGAGGTGGAGCTGAGGATTCTGCTGTTTCGGCAACCATTCTACTGTGAATTTCGTCAAGCCGAACTATATTTTCATTGCCTTTCATTGAATTGGCGATGAATTTTGCCAAAAGTTTGTCACCTTCTTCTTCGAGACGTTTGAGTCGTTCTTCATGACTGATCGTGTTTGATGCCCCTTCTGCTTGTAGAGCATCGGTTTCTAGTTCAAGTACTGGAAGTACTGTTGCAGTTTCAATTGAAATAGTATCTTCGATCTTGTCTGTCTGTTGTGATATTACATCGGCAACTGGTGCAGCTACAACAGTTTCATCTTCACTTTTGTATTTTGAATGCAATTCATCAAGTCTTGTGTTCATTTGTGTTCCTCTGTTTGAATTGTAAGATAGCTTTGATAAGAGTTTCTTGCTTTCTTCTTCAAGTCTTTTTAATCGCTCTGAACGTCGAGCTGTGTATGCTTCTTCTTCGGCAGTCAGTCGAACTGCCTTTTCTTTATTTTCTTCTAAGCTCGTTTCAGTACTACTAGAATCTGTGGTTGTGGATTGTGTTGTCATTTTGGTTTCACGAGAGATTTGGGCTGGTTGTGCTGTCATTTTGCTTTCACTAGAATTTTGGGCTAGTTGTGTTGTCATTTTGATTTCACTAGAACTTTGGGCTGGTTGTGCTGTCATTTTGATTTCACTAGAACTTTGGGCTGGTTGTGCTGTCATTTTGATCTCACTACTTTCGACCTGTGCTTTAGGTACAGGTACAGTATTCACAGGAAGTTCAGCAGCGTCTTCAGAAGATCCATTTCGTTCAGCACGAGAATGTATTTTATCCAAACGTGTTTTTATATTCTGTGTCCGATCGGTTGTACGCTTTATTTTCGACATAAGTTGCTTACTTTCCTCTTCCAAATGCTTAAGTCTGTCGTTACGTTTCGAAGCATATTCAGCCAATGCATTTACACGTGTACTTTGACTATCAAACGAACTAGCAGCAGAATCTGATTCAGATGGCGCTGGTAGTGTTAGTTGACGTTCTTCAGATTTCCTGGGTACATATTGATCAAATTGGACTGGACGTTGGGTTGGTGGCATTTCTCCTTGAAATTCACAGAGTTGCACCTCCAACTTTTCACGACAGTCTGATGTTTCAATAACTTGGGCTATTAGAGATTTGCATTGCTCTTCAAGTCGCTGAATTCGTTCGGCACGATCGGTTCTTTTGGCATCGTCGTCAGACTGTTCGGTTGAGGTCGTTGGAAGAGTTGATTCATCCATTGGTGTTCCACTAATTCGCATAAACATTTGCTCTAGGCTTTCTTCACCTTCTTGCTTCTTGGTTCTTTCTCTTTTCTTTCCATATGATAAGGACAGTCCAGCTTTAGAAGCTGCCAATTTGGAAAGTCCTGCCTTAGGAAGTGCTGATTTTGGAAGTGCTACTCTAGGCAGCTCTGGCTTAGGAAGCTCTGTTTTAGCAACATCTGGTTTTGGAACTGTTTTTGGTTGTGTTACTTTAGGCACTGCACCAGTCGACAAAGTACTAACTTTGCTCGGTGGTTCAGCAACTGTTGCACTAGCCATGACATTCTCCGAAACAATACTTGCCGAAGCGACATTCTGCAAAGGCACACTACTATCAATTTCCCCCGCAGTGTGCTCAACTTCTGATAAGAACATCGCACTCGGTGGTGCACTGCTACGTCTCAAGAAAACATCCGTCGGTGGCGGAGACCTGGCAGGTGATGCACTGTGCATTCTCTCGACCTTGTGCGGACGATCGAATACTTCCAGCAATTTCTTCTTGTCGTGTCTGATTGTATCTTCCTCATCCGATACCGGTCCATCGCTATACCCACTCTCCGTTGAATTATTAGCGTCCTCCAATTTCCTCTTAGCAAATTCCTTTCTCAAATCATCACATTGTAGCTGGCTTTCGGCGTTCTTGGCACGGGCTGCTGCCCACTTCTTCCGGCAGTATTCGAGCTCCTCCTTTAGTTCATTTAAGAGTCTTCGCTTCTGCTGCAACTGATACCTCAGTATCTGTTCGTGTGTATGTAGCTGCCTATGCTGCCTCTGCATTTTACCAACTAAATGCCAGGTCTTGGTCAATTCCAAGCTAACAGCACTCAACCGTTTTTCCTGCTCATTCAGGCGATTTTCCAAGTGCATGTTAAGGGTTTTCAATTTGTTGGTATCCTTCTGTAGAGCTTTTTTCTCCAATATCAAATCCTGCAAAATCAAATATAAAGAAAAATCAATTTGAAATCATTCCATTCGTAATGAAACTGAAACTCACCTTAAGTTTTATATAAGTTTTGCTAACACTAAGCTCCACTTTAGTACCACCGTTCGGAGTTTGTACGGATTTATAGCAATCCTCACTTTGACCATTTTCCTGGAATTGAACTTTCTCGATTTTGTAGTGACTCAAAAGCTCCATCAGGACTCTCCAGACCTTTGGTAAATTACCGATAATTTCTTGTGCACTAACAACTTTGGCTACTGATGGTGTTGCTGGTGGTAGTTTCTGCTCCTGCTGCTGTTGCTGTTGTTTAACTTTAGTTGTTGCCTGTTCAGAAGTTGTATCCTCTTCTGTTTCGCTATTACTATTACTGTTTGCTTGCTTAACGATATCAAAGAGTAATTTCGGTAGACAGGCACCCTCTGTGGCTATTTCTTTTGTTGCCATTTCATTTAGTAAATCACGATTTTCTTCTAGCATTGTTGTAAGTCGATCGATATCAAGACTGTCGGTACCATTGAAACCCATTAACATTTCGCTGAAAAGCTAGAATTTTATGTAATTATTTTTTTTTTTCTTTTTTTCTGCTTCTGTATTGTTACAAAGAAGTTTTCAATTAAGATTTATGATAAGAGCTCTTATTTACCTTGTTTATTACTGCCATTTCATCTTTAAGTTCTTTATTTTCGAATCTATATTCATCGCTAACTGATTTAACGTCGGTTATCTTTTTGTGGGAAGTTTCTAAATCGTTCTCAAGGGATGAGATGCGCTCTTCCAGATTTTTAGCTCTAAAATATTAAAAAGAGAAAGTTTAATAATAATTAAATAATTTTTTATTCAAATAAAAGATAGTATCGAAAAGGATTTTCATCGTTAAAATATGCCTTGATAAGATGTACAGAGTTAGGGAGCATGTCACTATTATAAAAAAATATTTTCATGCACTATTGCACCCAATATAATCAGATATCACTAATTTTTCTGTTCTCAAAATTGTTTCAAAGGCGCTTATTTAATAAAGAAACGATAAAAATAGATTGCTCAAAGCAAGTTTTGCGTGTCCTAATTGTCCCAAAATAAATTCCATTTGTCCCAATTTTATTTTTTCGAGAGCCTTTAATCGTATCAAGCCTAAATTGGACGGAAAGAGAAAGGGGTTTTGGTAGGACGTCCCAATTCAGTATTTCCATGTACATTTTAATGACATTAGGATCATGCAGTCGAGCTTTGTCATAATGCAAAATCACTTTGTCATGCCTTTGCTCCAATTGTGGCCGTTTTGCCTTCAAGCTGGACTTAAAAGCTTTAGTAGTAATGACCTCCAGTTTCACCAGCAGACCAAACGGAGCTAGTCCTATCGAATACACAGCATGTCCTTCGAATTAGGGACGTTTAGCTTGGCCGTCGATGTTGATACCACATGATTTTTTGTTTACTTGAATTGTCGTAACAGAAACACTTTTCATTACCAATCAATCGAAGCAGCTGTTCGCACAGGAAAACGACGTTCGATGTCAACTCGGGACATCTGGGATGGCAGCCAGGCGCCTACCCCCTAGAATACCGAGGCCCCCAAGTTATTGAGGAGTACAAAACTTATTAGAGCACAAGCACAGCAGCAACGACCGACTATTGACGCAAGGTTCCAGGAGGCCCCGTTTGTATCCTCCAATAACCATCTGAATAGAAAGAAGGTTTAAAAATTACGTCGGGGATACTGGTACACACGAAACAAAACAGCCAAGTTTGAAGACTATGACACCAACGAGCGAAGCAGTGAGGGTCTTCTTTTAGTGTCACTGACCCGTAGAATCCCAGATCACATTTGAGTTGACATTGAAGGAAAAACATCAGACCTGGTGATAAATTCGCCGTGGAGCAAGATCAGACAGAGAGAACTGTGCTCTCGTTCGACTGCTGATGGATAGTTAATAGTTTCGAAGTGATCAAGTGCGAGGGTCATTTCTCGAACGGATTTCTGGAACCCGTCGTGCACGTGTATGTGACCGATGTGATGAATCTTGTTCGGCTTTATCCCGGAAAAACACATCCGAAGAGGTAATCTTCATTTGAACCCAGCTTCTTCCAAGCCATATGCGAATGTTGCGTAAACTTCTCAAAGTCATCTTTTATTGTTTTCTCAAGTAGCCTTCAAATCTTCGTAGGAGGAAGATATACAGCAACACAGCTTATAGGGTAATAAATGGGTAATAATTGGGTAATAAATGAGTAAAAAATGGGTAATAAATGCGTAATAAATGGATAATAAAATGATAATAAAATACAGGGTAATAAATGGGTAATAAAAGGATAATAAATGGGTAATAATCTCAACTCAAAATCTCTTGCTGAGTCACCCCCAATGAATATGCAAGTTTTGTTGCGTTTAACACGGATTTTCATGCAGTGGATTTTCAAACTTTTTCGCCAATCCGGGACGCTTTTTATCTTTGTCAAAATTACCGCTTTTGTAGACCCTCAGTCACAGTATTTTTTTCAAATTCAAAGCATAAAGCCAAAATCCTGCAAATTACTCTTATTCTCACGGACAAAAAAAATTATGACGCCGACAAAACCTCATAAATGAAAAGGAGTTGTTGACAGATGCCTAGCTTATTATTTGACTTTCCTGATCTGACAGTATTTTACTGCTAGCGCCATCTATTGGAAAACGGCGGATTGTTAAGTAAATTAACTGTCAAAATACTTTATTAAAATCAAATTATGAATGTCCCAAATGTCCCAAAAAAATTCTTCTTCTTCTTCTTCTTCTTCTTTGATCCGTTAGCTGGCGGTCCGAGCGGGACGTCCCCGCAACGGATACGCTGCTGTCGGTGCCGCTGGGTCCCGAACTCTATTCACGATTCGCTTCCATTCCTCTCGGTTTTTGGCGGTGTCTCGAGCCTCGGTAACTGATAATCGTTGATTCTTTAAGTCACCCTCGATATTCTTCAACCAGGTTTTCTTCGGTGCCGATCGCTGTATTCTCCAGTCTGCAGGACGGTCTCGCCAGAGAAGTTTACGTGGCAAGCGGTTATCATCCATTCGGCAAACATGTCCAAACTAAGAAAATTTTTATACTTCCTCAAAACATTGACTGAGCCCACGGTTGGGCGTAATAAAGCATAATGTAAAAAGGATTGCATTAATAAGACTAATATCAGTAATTTTGGGACACTGTCCCAACTTCAAAGTAAGCACTAAAGATTAAAAGCATCAATATCGAATGTGAAGCACAATACGATGCTACCTGATTCGAGAGGTGTAAGTTAATCTCCTTTCGTATTGGGATGTAGTTAATTGAAATATAAATGAGTTTTAGATACCTCACCACCTAGCAATTACTTACTACTGATTAAATTCATTTATCGTATAAAGTACATTATGCAATTACAAAATTTAAAGTCGTATACTTTAAGAGCACACAAAACAACATATAAATCGCCAAACACATCCTGATTTAGTAAAACAATTAAAAAAACACAACATTATCAAAAGCACGCAAAACAAAATCATTAAGTAAACAAATTGAAATTGAAGTAATGCGAACTTAATTCAAATTTAATGCGTTCTAAAAAAATCCCAGGTGTATTGACCCAATAACATCATGTGCTCTCCACACATACTGCGTATTTGCAAAATTCATCCTTAATAAATAAAAGGGTAACATTTCGCCGAATTCGTGTTTGGTTCCTCATTTTGTGTGTGCATGTGTGGTAAGCGTGTCTGTTTTTACGTTTCAAACAAATTTTGTTTTGCTCTGCTTTTAATCTTTTTGTTTTAATTCCACAATTCGGCGAAATTTCATTAAAACAATGCCCCCGTGTCACACCGCCAACAACAACAACAACAAGTCATCAACATTCTACAAATTTCTTTTAATAATCCCTCGACCGCCGCAATTTCTCTTCCATATGCCGCTAGCCAAAAAGAAATTACAACAAATTTTTTTTATTTGTTTAAATATTTAATTTTGTTTTATATTTAGCGCCGCAAATTGTTCAATGAGTGGTCCAAGTTCAATGGTTAACTTAATTCTGGACTTGCAGCAGAAGTTGAAAGTGGGTTTTTTGGGGGAGCCGGGCGGCTATTTTTGGTGGATTGTAAATTTTTTGGCTTCTGGATTTTTTTTGGGGGGGCTAAAACACACATTTTTCGAAAATGGTGCATAAATTTTGACAAAACAATTGCTTTTGGGGGAAACTCATTGGATTATTTTGAGCGGTGAAACAATGGCACAAGTAAATTTGGTCAATATCAATTTGGAGTTTTTTATGACAAATTTGGATTAAGATAGAAACTGAATCATGGTTGGTTTAGTTTGAAGTGCATGAAGAGCGTCTAAAGTGAATGATATGTGAAATAATTGGTAATATGTAGCTTCTACATCTGGTTAATATATAATTGAATATGAGAACATCCATCTGTTCACTTCAAGACGGATGTTTAAGCAGTTTTTATAAATATTCTGTGGGATTAAAAGGAGTGCAAGTGGTGCAATGACTCTTCATTTTTCTTGGAGCAGACAAACTCCCAATATTCAAGCAAAATTATAAGTATAAGCTGTACGAGCCTCGGAAGAAAAATTGCTAGCTAGGATTTTCAATGGTAGGCAGAACCACAGGGAAAAGAAACATGGGACTACGAAGAAATATAGGTGGCAGGATTACATTCTAGAAAATATAGGTTAACTACATACAAACGAACTGAAGAGAATTAGAAAAAACCTCAAGCTATCTAAAGTTGATTTATATCACAAACCAGTTCTCATTCACATTAATGCGTATGCGCATTAAAATGCCGTGTCTTCTGTCAGTTTAGAGAAAAGTGTAGAATTGTTTACATATTTTTTTAGTTCTCTCTACAATCGTAGTACAAATCATTGCCAACTTGCCTAATTTAGTAACAATTCTCAGATAGATATTTCTATTTTATCTTTTAGTATTGACGATTTACTACAAGGTTTGTGCAATCTGGCTTTTTATGGAGATGACTTAATTTTTTTAATCTCTTACTAAAAAGATATGCTATAAATCTGACTCTCCCGGTTTTGTCAGTGCCGTCTACAGTCACAAACTTGGTTTTATTTAAAAATCTTATTATGAGTATTATAGAAAGAAATAGTCAGATCGAAAGCGTTCGATAAAGTAAATCATGATCTTCTTGAGGCTACATTAGAATCAGGCGCCTTTGGAGTTCCCCAAGGAAGCCACTTAGGGCCTATTTTCTTTATTGTAAATTCTGTTTCAACTCTTTTTAAACATGCTTCAGTACTCCTTTATGCGGACGATTTGAAAATTTTCGCCTCCCATACGCTCTGAGTCGGTCTGTAACCTACTTCAGGATGAGCTTAATAAATTTCTTGAATGGTCTAAGGTCATTGACAAGTAAATCTAACTGCAATGCATTTTCATATGTTTGCTCAAAAGACCCTATAATCTACACATCGCCCCTCACTCGGCGGCTATTAGAGATCCTGGGTTTTTCTTTGACCGCAAGTTCGACTCTATGGTCCACATTGAAGTGGCCTGCAACAAAGCCAATCAAATTCTTGTTTTTATTAAGATAAACGCTGCTGTAAGAACCCCTTGACACTAAAGACTCTTTTCTTTTCTTTGGTCAAGACGATTCTTGGATGTGCATCCATTGTGTGGTCTCCATATACGAAAGTGCATGAAGATCGAATCGAGGCTGTCAAGAGAAATTTCTCGTGATATGCTTTGAACAAGTAGAATTTGGCATCGCAGGTTCTAACTTATAGCGCTAGATGCCAACTTCTTTCATTCCAAGCACTTAAATGCAGACGTATTTTAACATTTGTTATATTTATGAGAGATGCTCTTTGCTATTAAGTTCAGTCTTCTTCTCTTCTCGTTTTGTTCAAGATTTATGCACCTGAAACACACCTCTAGACCTTTGCTGTTTGTACCGATGCACACGCAGAATGAGCCAGTTTCTAGAACGGCGCCGTGTTTCGACTTGGTCTGTGATCACCCGTTACAGTATGCGATGGTTCAGGTGACCATTTTTCGTACAATATCTTTCTAACCGGTCGCGCTTGGGGCAATGGGGCAATGAATTAACAGCAAAGGCCTTTTTCAAGCCGCGTAATTTCTCGAGGATGATCTCAAATTGACCATACGATTTAACAAAATTAAACTTATCCTATCGGAGGTTTCGTCAGGCGGAAGCTCTACGTCAATCAATCTAAAAAGCAACAACCTATTTAGAAAATTTAACCTAAAGGATCAGTTTGCAAAAAATGTATGTGGCGATCTTTTGGATTATATCCTGTTCAGATAACATTGTACAAGTGTGTACAATTGAAGTTCCAATTTGTTTATGTTTAATTTAAAGTATGCGTATTTTGTAAACCATGATATGCAACGATCGTATGATCGTACTACACTTAAAACAGCATGAAGAAACTGCTAAATTGGTATATCAGTCAGATTTGTTCAGCCAAAAAAAAACTATATTTATCCATTACAAGAAACCATTAGGAAATTCGAAGAAAACTCGAAGAAGATTCAATTCACATGCATAGTATAGCTGAAATCACCTCTAAAATGGTGAGAAGCGAAACATAAAGTCACTAGTCTCTGAGAATCAATTATAAACTATGTATATTTGAGAAAACTTCTATAAACTAAAAGTACCTACTCATTGCCAAAAATATCACATATGACTTCAACAATCAAAATATCTCGCCTTATTTTTTAAAATTCAACAATCTTTTCCTAAATATTTCATCATTTGGGGACGATATTGAATAATAAAACCAAAAAAAATCTAATAAACAATGCCTACAAGAAGATTTATCGTTTCAAAATACTAAATCTATTTATAGACTGAGCTAAGATGCATGTGAGAGTCTTAGGTAAACAAGATCAGATCTTGACACGTGCTCTAAAAGTTTTAAGCCGCGTACTGATCTTTATAAAGTCGTACATACTCTAAGGACTATTACCTAAACTTGCTTTAGAAAAGGTCTATCGATTAAAAATCGGGTCTTAAGAAATATGTTTAGATGATAATGGTCAATATAACAGCATAGATCGACAGTACGATCGGTATCGAAGAAACATTTTGCTAAGTGTTGAATCTATCATGGCAATTAAAAGACTTAAGACTTCATAACATTAAACTTTAGTGGCTAGCAAAAGATCCTTGAACCAAAAGATAACAACAAACAAAACATGATCGAAGAAAGTGATCGCGACAACAAAGACACAAGAATCTATGACCTTTAATTGTTAACACATATCCAAAAATATCTCAACAAAGCATATGTTATGAAAAAACTAAGCATAAAGACGGTCAATCACCGATGAATATTGCCAAGAATGTTGTCGATATAAAAAATGTAAGAAACATAAAAGAAGTATATATGAAATTTTAAAGTGTTTGTAAGGACCCATTATTTTGTTCCTTGACGTATTGTAACTAATGATGTGTCAGTCAATGTCAGGGCTAATAGGAAGAAGAGGTCAATATCAAGTTTAAACTGGAGAACAAAGCTAGTAAGGTCATTACCGTCTTTGGTGTGTGCGCGATCACAATGTTTGTGTTCAATGTCGCCAATTTTTTAGCTTGCGACAGAGCATCGGCTTTGAAATTAGGATTTATTATACAAAACCAAATAACAACTTATTATTTTGCAAAAAAAAATACAAAGGATATCCTAGAAATGCAGGAAGTGCTTCTAAATAGTCCGAAGATCAGTTGAAGATCACTTCCGTAGTTGTTAAACATTTTTGGTTGTAACATCAGAATGGACCATATGAAAGAACTAGTAATAATATAAAAAATAAATGTAAAGAATAGTTCTTTCTTATGATGATAAATATTAATCGAGCAGTTGAACTTTTTTATTTCTTTTTACTTTTTGAAAAAAGTACTTCTAAATGGATCAACCATGGATCTCTAAACGGACCAACCATTATTAAAGCGTTAATCATCAAAACTAACTGTATATTTTGGATAATGATATTTTTTGGTTTGAAGATTTTTTCCTGGACAACATTTTGTTTAATTAAGCTTTTGGGTATACACTGTTTATAAAGAGTGTTTCTTCGAAAAAATCAAAATCAAAAATCAAAAAAAAATTGTAATTCTAAGAAAATGGCGAATAACACCATGCAATCCAGAATCAGACTGTGAAACGATATGCTTTTCCAGGTGTAGAAAATGTTTCGATTAATTACTTCCTCACGAGAATTCGTTTGAGAGTGTGCTAAGTAGCAAGAAAATTTAACAGTCATCGATGTAGTCTTCCTTCCTATCTTCGAAATTTCTGTTTATATTAACCGGCATCGATGCTGTGGTAGCAACACTAAACAAATCGAAGAAATTCGAGATGTAAATGCATTTCCCAATTTGTATATATTAATAGCTTTACTATATAGATAAGTAAACAACTATTTGTAAAAAATTTAAGAAGAATCTGTTTCTGTTCCAGCCATAAAAATCTCCAACCGAAATATTCTACTAAAACATCATCAATGACGGCTGCGCCCACCCACAATACCAAAAATCAAACAAAATCTTAAAAATAGATTTCAATTGCCTTTCAAGCATCGAATTGACCATCAATTAGTAGAATTTAGACATCTTCCGGTGCTGTTGACCTATCACCGAAATCCTACATTAAAACACAGAAAGTGAAAGTTGAATGGGATCACGAAATTATGCCTGCCTTAAGTTTTCTTCCACTCTGTCTGGTTAAGTGGCCGGTTTATTTGTAATTTTGTTGCTGCGCAAAGAGAAACTACACGGAAAAAAATAAAAAAAATTGAAAAAATACGCTTTCTTCCAAAAAAAAATAGAAAGCAAAACTCTCTTTCTTGTCTGTATAAGACAGACAGAGACATCTACACAAGGCTGACATAAACAAAGACATTTTGGCAACATTTATTTCACAACTTTTTCTGCAATTTGCGTACGTAGAAAAGTCTAAACATAGACCAAACTGATCGCGTGCAACAAAAATAGACTTGGACGATAAATTTCTTTAGAGAAGTGTGATCGTTGATGATCTTCGGTCTGATCTTCAATGTAGTAGTAACACAAAGGATCTTCAACGAAAGATTTTCGCAATTGTATTTTGCTCTTAAGCTGAAAAGTGTGCTGCTTTATTTTTTTTTTTTTGGCACATATTGCGAAATATATTTCAGGTTGAGACAAAAGCGAATTCAGGACAATGATTCAGATTTTTTGGGTGTTATCTAGTTTGTTCTATACTAGACGTCCATACACATATACTTGTACGCACAAAATAAATATAAATATGTACATAATTTAATATTACTCACTTTTCTGTTTCTGCTTGTAGCTCATCCTTTTTAATAGATATTTGTCGTAGAAGATTCTCTCTTTCTGCTGCACTAACACGTGCCCGTTCTTCGTATAATTGTCGAAGATTTCGTATATTGGCTAGCTGTCGATCATATTCTTGACGTAGGTCATCTGACATTATCCTTAGTTCACGTTCAGCCAATGAATCTTCAATTTCTCGGATTTTTGTTTTTAGCTACAAAAAAATATGTTAAGAATTTTAAATTTGAAAAAAAAAACTTTGCCTTTTCGAAGAATGTGACGAGGATGAGTGTTTTTGTATAGTATGTGTGTTGTCGAAAGTACTGGAAACAAAATTTGAAATTTTCTAGCTTCTAGCCGAAATAATGTGATCTACATGTTTTTAGGCATTGCTGTTCTTAGTTTAGAGTTAAAAAATATTGAATATGGATACTTATGCATATTTTAAATGAGTGTAGATCACTAATTTCTCATAGATCAACATTTACCTGTACGACTTGTTCCTCCCTAACTTCAAGGATCTGTTTTGTGCAAGCAATGACTTCCTTCAACGAGGCGACTTGTTTGCGTATTATTCCCAATTCCGTATTTAATGATAAATTATCAGCATTCGCCAATTGCAACGCCAATTGCACTTCAGCTAGCTCTGATCTTAATGTTCTAGACGAATCATGTTCTGTACGACGTCTTGTTATCTCTTGTACATCTGGATCTTCATCAACGATCGGATCCAGCAGATCCATACTAGTTTCAGCATCTTTCTTCTCCGCTACAATATGTTCACCATTTCTTAATCTACGTGTAAGTTCACGCTCCTCAGCCAATTCTCTGCGGAGGCGCGTTAACTCATTTGTTAGATTACCTAAAGCTTCTTGTCGAGCCATTCGCTTTAAACGTAGCTCAGATTTAAATTCTTCGTATGTTTGTTCTCTAGACGAACTTGAAATTCCCGGAACGGGGGGTATTTTGTCCGTAGCAACAACTACTGTTGTATGACTTTCACTTGCACTTTGTTGATCCTCAGTAGAATTATCTCGATCACTTGTTAATATAATATTATTTTCTTCTAAATTGTCTATAATCGCACTTTCACTATTATTTATTATAATATTATCAGTTCTTTCACTTAATCCACTTGTATTTGGCTCACTCAAATTTAAATTATCATTTTCTATTGACCACCATTGGTCACCACTACTTGACTGATCATCATTACGATTGGAAGTCGATTGTGAACTACCCATTCCGTGGGATTTGTACCAATCTTTTATAAATACGCAAAAATTTCTTACCCCGAAAAACTTTCGTATATACACAAAGGCGCAGAAGAAAGGAAAATTGGAGTTCGTGCTATATTTTTTTCTTTTTGTATATTTTTGTTATATTTTTTGCATTATAATAAAACGTAGATAAATGGATAAATATTTTTCTCCTTCTTACACCTTATTTTGCGTTAAATATTTTTGCGATGGTATAATATATAGTGTGTATGAAGAAATGATCTTTTTCAGATCAGATCGTTGTACTTGCTCGGAAAACTCGTGAAAACTGATCTATTTTTAAAGGCCACGAAAAATTTTCCTTAGTGTAACCTCACTCACGTGAAAATATCTAAAATTGTATTTGTGAGAAAAATCACATGCACACATAAATGTTATGTGAAAAATGTGCTCTTTTCAGTCTCGAGAGGAAAGTGTAGCCCTTTTCAATGCTACAAAATTTTTGGCAAACGTGATTTTTTTTTTTGTTAATAAAAGGTTATCTAATAAATTTTCAATATTTATAAATAATTTTATTGGACGATTTCATCATCTTTACTCTTATTCAATTAATCAAAAATTACCCAGAAATAAAATTCACGCAAAATTTCGAGAAATTTAAATATTTATTCAATCTTAACTAAACTAAAAATTCAAATACTCAAAAAATGTTGATCTTGATCCAGGAACTACCCCCAAAAAATCTGTAATTTCTGATAAAAATTCATGGATCATCGATCGATGATATTGAAAATGATCGCAAAATTTTTAAGGATTTCAAAAGTTTAGAGCAGAAAAAATTTTATTTGTCAACACAAAATTCATCATAGCTGACAATAGATGAAAGCACGAGCAAATTGTAGTTGGACATTGGCCAGGTATGCACGTGTATTTGTAGTGCTCTTGTGACGTTTGAATTGTCTTGCGAATTTTAGCAACTTAGTGGCATGTTGGTCCCATGATCTTAACCCTTCTCAGTGGTGGCTCCTTAATGGATCAAAGAACGATCTTTTCTTGTTGATCTTGTAATGTTTTGTTTCCGTATAAAATGTTTTAAGTGATCTTTTAAAAAATAATATAAAACGTAATATTGCGTTAAGGAATAAGATCGCACTTTATCCATTTCAATTTAAAGTTCAAGCTGGTAATATTGGTATTGTTTGTCGTATCAAACCTGTGGCGATCTAATTGTGCAAGTTTTGTTTGTTTTCAAATTAAAAACTAGAAATATCATCTAAATATAATTAGTGAGGTGGTCAGGCATCGTCGTAGCAGATGGAAAAACATGTGGTAAATTAAAAAATGCACGCGCCATTACTATATTGGATGGCGTTCCGGCTACCGGATGGGACTACAGGCTACCGGATGGTGATCCTACTGCTGACTGCATGGCTATTCTTTTTCTTCATCGAACAGTTTATATTCTGGAGGTTCGTCAAAGTTTATTAACAGTGGCGGTGGTTTCATAGGTGCAAATGGTACGCTTGCACCGGGCGCCATTTGACGGGGGCGCAACTTAAGAAATTAAGGTTTTTTACTTTGAAAAAAAATTGAAAAAGTGTTCCCGTGCCTTCATTTTCAAATATTAAAGGAGGTCAACAGAATGTTTGTTTTTTTTTTTTCATTTTTCTTCACTGGGATCAAAATGAACATCTCATGGGGGCGCAATATGGCATACTGCACCAGGCATAAAAAAACCAAGCGTCGGCTCTTCGGCGGTAGGGTAACTTTCTGTGTTTTGATATGGGGGACTGTGACGAAAATGTAAGAAATTGAGGGAAATTGACATAGTAGGCAGGCTGAACCGAAGTAGGCCAACTCCACTTCTGAGCTAGGGCAAAAGCTGGTTCTGCAGGAAAGATTTGCCTTTGGGTATTATCTTCTTCTTTCAATGGCGCTGCAGCTCATATTATAGTTTGAGCAAACGATGGTTTTGTTGCCGAATCTTTTTTTGGAAAATTAGTTTTGGGCAGAAGGTGATTCTGTACGAAAAATTAGCCTTTGGGGATTTTAGTTTGAACAAAAAATTGCTTTGTGGCCGAATATTTTTTAGGGGTTTAGTCAGAGATGGTTCTGTGAGAAAAAATTTCCTTTGTATTTCCAAATTTGCCGTCGTATGCCAGTTTGTATAGCTCAGTTCTTTGCCATTTCTAAACGTTTGGTCAACTTTGGCTGTCGGGAGGCCGTATGTGCTCCCATTAAAAATGGTTAAAAACTCTACGGCCATCATATGCCCATTAAAAAGCCGAGCGGCCGGTGTTCGCCAATTGTATGGCCTTATTTTATTTTTACTCGAGAAAAGTGAGGTATAGCGGTTAATAGTCCAAGTAATGGCTGCAGTATTTTTGTACCTGATACCTGATTCGAAGAAGAAGGGAAGCTTGTGAGTTGATGGTTACATGTATAAATTCTGCTACATGTGAGTGCTTGAAGTAGCTCTTTGAAGACATACTTTTTTGGCATCTTCTAGGTTCATTCTTTGATATAGGACATTTAAATATGCTAACTCGTAGTCCGAATAGTTTAAAGAATCTGTTGACATCAATCGATCTATTCAAATCAATACTTTTTACGACACCTTCACAATGAACAGACAGAATACAGCTGTTCGTTATAGCATGTTAATTTAAAATTTTGAACAAAGAATACCTTTAAATACAACCTACTAACAAACTAACAAGTGTTGCAATGCAATGTATTTAATCTCACTTTAAGCGAATCTTTCCTACCATTGCATTGTGTAAAAGTTTGCGCAAACACATTCTAAGATGTATGCACTTGTCAACCTCTATATGTACATACATCACTTGCTGCCATCTATTCTCCTCTGATTTTACCTTTTCCTCCTCCTATACGTACCATGGTTAAAGCTCAAGGTTCACGGGCAGCCAAGGGGAATGGATTTCGGAAAAGTTTTCTTCTAGGATAGCGCAAGGAAACCAGCACGGTTGTGCCCCAGAATGAACGACATCAAAACTGAAATAACGAGTGACTGTTCTGTTTGTTTTCCAAGAAAGTACACTAATTTCATTTGTTCCCAAAATTAACCATTTACGTAAACTTTCTTAGTAGAGTTTCGGCTCTCTCTCTATGCGATGCCCGCCCACACATCACCCTCGCACATACATGTATGCATATACACATATATAAGGGATTGGAGATCCTGTTTACCTTCCGCCTTCCGAGTAAGGTCCGCTTCGTCCTTCTTTCTTGTTTGCCATTATTCGAGAATTTTGAAATTTAGACGAAAATTTTCCGTATTTGCTTGACTGATGGGGAAGATGGGTATTGTCTTGGGGCCCTGTAGGTGTAGCACAACTTTACACAGATATATTCAGATTTGGCAGAAAATTTTATGACATACAAGAATCACCATACACACAGTTCACTGTAAGTTCAAAATCTAGAAATTGAGGCTCTATATGAATGAGTTTACATTTTATCTGTGGATGGCTCCAAACAATGAAATATAATGGAAGTGGAATCCCTGAAAGGATATCTGCCATATACGCTCCATGTAATTTTGTTCGGATTGTTTTTTGGTATGGGAACAGGAATGGGAAAGTGGATGTATGTAGGGTTAACTTCTTGGAATTGGGACCAAGGATACAGATAGGGAGGACTCTGTCTAATGAAGATTTTATATAGAAACTCTATCTTGCTTGTATGTAATTGGGTCAGAAGTACGAGTCTTAATTGAATTTGATTAACAATTAGTTTCGTTAAAGCTCGAAATGGAATTCTTGGTGATTTCAAAAAGGGTTGTTGCTGGTTTTTGATCAAGAACTTTTGCATGTATATAAACTAACTTGGAATTTCTGTATTGACATAATCTTAATTTTTAATAAAAAAGGTTCATAAATAGATTGGACGATGGGGTTGGATGGAATTTGTTTGTCACAAACTTCCCAGCAAATCACTTGAAATTATACTAAGACATTCCACAAAATTTAGTAGTTTTCGTTTTAAATTCAATATGTAGAAAACGAAGAATTCCTTAATGAGATTGAAGGAATACAGTAACCCATGCTGAACGACATAGATGATCTATCATATGCAAATGACAGTCCTGCACTGTCTTATCATATCAGAAGAAGGCTCGAAAATAATCACTGCAAAGATAATGGATATAAGAGAAAGGCATAGCTAGAGTTTGTTAAGTGTTGCAAGTGGCACATAACAACAAGTAGGCAATTTCACATAATGTTATAGTAGTTGAGGACGAAGGCACTTCAACGGATATTGAAGACAAGATTGCGGAGGCAAAATCAATATTTGGTAGATTGAGCTGCATCAGCAGTTAAGAATGCTGAGACTTTAAATGAAAGTTCACATTTCAATGCATATGTTAAATCAATACCACATGGTCTCCATGGGTCTAGATAAACTCTGGAAAGGATGCCAGATCAAAGTATTTCCGCTGCAGTTTAGTCAAAGGTAAGGCACATTTTTTAAGGACCATAGGGGTATATTTATCCCTGACGACATACTGTCATGCAGTCATGAGATTTTAGAAGCGCCTACAAAAACAAGCGGGTCTTTGTCTTCTCTGATGGTGAAACGGCAATCTGGACGATTAACCCCGTAGGACCAAGTCTAATTGGTTTTGGGCTGCCAAAGTGCCCCTTGTATAGAAGTAAAAAATAATTTTGAATGTAAAGTTCTCATTGCTGCAATTGCTTCAATTTTTTTTCCTGAGCCCGAACCTGAACCCACTAAATTTCAATGTATTGAAAGGAACCCTGAGAGATCCTGGTCGAAGCTGAGAGCTGTCGCGCAAAACAGAGTCCGCTGGAGGGCAACTGTTTCCGCCCTATGTCCCATGAAGGATTAAAGGAGCGCAATGATGATGATGATGATCCCGTACCCGCACCAAAAATTTACAGGGTTCGAAACCCTGGTTGCAGGCCATCAGTGACATTAGGGAAGGATAATCGTGGAATCCGGGGAAGAGTGAGTGGATAAAAGCAGAGGAGCCGATAACAAAATTAAATTAAGTTGAAAAGTTACTTGGATGCGCCATTTCTAAATTTATAAATTAAGTGTAAACGCGATGTTTGGCTTCCGGAGATCCTAACCTCCGTGAATTTCAACCAAGAATTTTTCCTGGATCTCCCAATTCTGTACGGAATTACATCACCTAAAGGCCTGGCCCAGGGAAGGTTCCAACATTTTCAAATTTGAACATTATTATCCGGGATTTCTAAAAATTTAGCCGGAGGTTGTCAAGCACAACTTAAAAACACAAAGGAAAAGCCCGGCCATGAGCATTTTCACGGCGGTAGAAAAAGGGATGCCCACAACCCAGTGCACCTTTCGGAACACAATTTTGTTAATGTGATTTTTTCCCTGGTGTGAATCTGACCAAAGAGATTGAAAGGAGCACTAAATATCCCTAAAATAGTGGGAAATTTCCCATATAATCCGGGCCTCTGGAGCGGTCCTCCTTTTAGTTTTGTGCAAAGTCTGGGTTCGGAAAAGCTATTAAAATAGTGAATAGTGGAAGTAAACCCCAAAAAATAAAAACGAGGAAACGGAGGAAATAAAAGGCGAAGAACTGCATCGTGACTTCCCCGGGCAGAAATTGGTAAGTAGCACGACAAGCGATTAGACAAACTCGTGAACCTGTTCGAGCGGTATTGCCTAAAACTATGAGTTGTTTGGATGTAGTACATTTGGACCCAGTACCTCATCTAAAGAAAGAAAAGAAAGAAAGAATAGGGGGTATATTGTCAGAGTCACTGAATATTTTGACGACAAGCTCTAAGTTAGTTAGTTATGCATTTCGCTTGACCTGAAGAAAACTCAGTGCTTAATTTCTTACTGTCAATTTATTCAAAAAGTAAATTCTATCCAATTATAAATCTAATGCTGAATATTTGAAAGATACTGCATTAAACCACTTAAACCCACAGCACATCATTTCCTTCCGACCACCCGATAACCCATACATACCTACAAATGTTCGCATTAACAAGATTCCCATCCATTCAATAAATAATCACCAGCTGTTGAGCATCCGTGCTGGAAATTGCAGGCGCATAAACATTAAATAAAAATTAAAATTATTAAAAATAAAACAGAAACTGGCAATGAATATACACACGGCAACCATTTATAATTTAATTTAAGCACAGATTTTAGTATTTTCGCCAACGTTATCTAAAATTTCATACAACGTATATGAGCGCATAAAGCACAACAAAAGCGGAAAGCATAAAATTTTACTAAAATGCTGCGAAAATTGCAATAATTATGTAAACCTTGAGCATCATCACATTAGATTATAATCCAGCGGGAAATTTGCTAATATCGCATTTTACGACCATAATACATGTACATTATACGTCCCGGCCATGCAGTAGAGGGTGTACTGTATCCAGAAAGAGCAGCCCTCGCCTAATGGCCTCCTCGTTTGTACTGGTACATATAATGGTATAAATTTCACCCCGATGGATAATACACTATATAGGTGCGGGAGGGATGCGCTTGATATGGGCCAAAATGTTTAAGCTTGCTTCTCTCTAATTTAAACGCAATTTACCAAATATTTTAATTATCGTTAATCGGAAGTCTGAAATGCTGTGTCCATTTTTTTTTTGGCTGTGATGAACCTAGGTATTCCGTAACGGATTTATGCGTGCAGAGCATTTTGCCATAGGGATATTGAAGGGTTTAGGAAATACCGATTTTACGCCTGATGAGGATAGAAGTAAATTTGATTGTATGTTAGTTGAAGCGGTAACCTTGAATACCTCGACCAGAGCCCTAGTTCGCCCCCCTCCGCCCCAAAAAAAAGCTATTATCCACACAGGAAAAAAAAAATACTGTCCGAATAAATGCGGCTATCTGCTGCTGGTGGCTCTCTCACTTGTTGTAGCCATATATAGGAGCACAGCAATGCTCGTGTATTCCCAAGCTTTCCGGGTCAGGATAATTTGCCGCAACCAAAACAATCAAACGAATCTACTTCATCCCATGCCCGTGTGGCTATTAAGGGAAATTCCCAGTTCCAATTAACCATTCGGGTTAATAAATCACACAGACTTGACATGGGAATTCATTGCGTTGTTACCCATTTCCCAAAAGAAGGAAAACGTTAGTAAACACTCCGATAAATTACTGTCCATTCGTAGGGAATCAGTGATAAAAACTCTGCGCTAAAGTGCCAACCCTGGGGGTGAAGGGTAAGTGAGAAAAAAACATACGACATAGCTCAACGGATTATTGCGGTAAATAAAGCACTAGATACACTATGTATAGGTATGTAAATATATATCTGTAAAAAACAAACTACTCAGAAGAATCAATTAATGGTACCTTCGTTTTAATAGAATTTGTTTAATTTGATTTCCGAAAAATAAATAGGAAAAAAACTAAAAATAAAACCTTTTATTTTAAAACGAACTAAAAAGTAAAAAATAATTTTGAATGCAAAGTTTTTATTGCTGCAACCACTTACTTAAATGTAAAAAAGTGTGGAGCAATCTTTCCCTATATTCTTATTTTATAATTACTGGAACTTTTCGCTAGCGCTCCACTCTTTTTACAAATATGTAAGTAAGTCGATGCAGCAGTAAAAACTTTACATTCAAAATTATTTTTTACCTTTTGGCTCATTTTAAAGTAAAATCGTTTTTATAGTTTTTTTAAACTATTTATTTTTATAATCTACTTTTATTCTCTGCCATTTGGTGGTGGCGGCCATATTAGATATAAAATGACGTCACACAGCTTACTCCTTACTGTAGTCTACCTGTCATACTCTTTCATTTGATACCCACGTCGTTTGCTTGGTGGAACACAATTGCAAAAATCGGCCGCCAACTTGGAACCACCATCTTGTATTTGTAACAAAATGGTCAAATTGCATTATCACGCGAACTACGCATGTGTCCAAAATTTGAAGTTGATTGGTTACATTTTCTACTTTTTAGTCCATTATATGCCTTCCGCCATTTTGTGTTGGCCTCCATTATGAATTTGGAATGACGCCACACAGCTTATTGTATTTGGCCTGTTATATCCTTTCATTTGGTACCCATGTCGTGGCGACGAGGAACAAACTTTCAAAGATCAGCCGCCATTTTGAACCCGTTTTTTAGATTTTTTTCTCGAAATAGTCGGTTTGCGGTGTCACAGAAACTACGCATGTGTGCAAAATTTGAAGCTGATCGGTTATATGAAAGTGGGTCAAAATTCAGTTGCAAAATTTGAACTAAACAAACTAACAAACATTGCCTGAATCCACCCGAAACGACAAAAGTCGGCTGCAAAGAGTTTAGGCTAATTCCACACAGGGGTACACACGACACGACAAGGCTCCAAAGCCGGTTTATGGAGAAGAGGGTGAGAGAGGGCGATGAAAATTGTATCCATCCCATCTTCCTCTCTCACCTTCTTCTCCATCCGCCCTCTCTCACGGTCTTCTCCATAGCCTGGTACGGTACCACACGAGCGTACACACGACACGACAAAAGTCGACCGCAAGGGTGATTTATGGAGAAGACGGTGAGAGAAGAAGATGGGATGGATACAATTTCCGTCGCCCTCTCTCACCCTCTTCTCCATATTTGCAGCCGACTCTTGTCGTGTCGTGTGTAAGCTAGTGTATAAAAAATACGTACACGTCGAATTGATAACCTTCTCCTTGTTTGAAGTCGGTTAAAAATATATGATTGGACCAAAACTACAGAGCGATCTGAGAGCTAAGAGATACATAGTATGACATTTTCGCTTTGTAGAAGAGGACGTAGTAATTGGGAGTTTTGACCGACATTAATTCTTCGAAGGATAAGACTACACTATGTATTTTAACTTGTCCTTAAAGTCAACATTGTCCTTAAAGTCAAATGCTGTCTACATTACACCTGGACCTACTTATATACTTTTTTCCAGCCACAAAGTTTCTACTTGACTTAAAATTTTTACAGTTATGACAATCATTTCAACTTTGATTAAATTAACCCTTGATGGTTAAAAACCTTACACCCGCGAAATTGAGCATAAACTTCCCTCCACAGCTAAATTAGACTGGAAGAGAACAACAAAAACAAAAACAACAATATTTTTTATTCTGCTTCAATTTTTATAGGAAAACATTCACAATCAAACAAAATAAATGCGTCTCAGTTGAGATTCATGGTGGTGCAATAAAAAGCACGTTGCAAAACAAAGCCATGAGAACGGGGAATGGAAAAAAGGCATCCGAGAAGAGCCCAAGACTCCTCCATTGGACCGAAGAACAAAAACTTTTCCAATTTTCATTCAATCGCCTTATTGACTTACTAAACATGATTCATGGCGTTTCCCAAGTTTTTACCCGAAAGAATTTCCTCCCCGAATCCTGAAATGGCACCCAACAAAGTGGGGAGCACAGGAAGCCAATTTACGGTTTCATGGATATTTTTGTTGGCAAACGGTGAGAACGGTGAAGTCTTCCTCTGCTCTATGCTGTTGCAGATAGACCTCTAGAACGGAGCGGATGGTGTGGCGGTGGCTGATGGTGTATAGCGATTGGGAAGTGCGGCCTTGAAATTGAGAATTTAAGGCGAATGCGAAATCTATGGGCAGAAGAATGAAATTGTTTTGTTTTTTAACTCTTTAAAAATAAATAGGGCAGGCGTGCTAGATAGGTATTAAAGCTGGCTAGATTCACGTTAAAGATAAGATGGAAGGTTTCGCATAATTTGTGGGTCTAGTCCACATGGAATGGATGTGGGTTTTCGGGGTATAATTTTGTTATCAGATACTCGAGCGTATCCGTTGCTTTTACTCCCATCCCAGAGACCAGGGTTCGGGTAGGTTCAAGCGGCATGTTCCTTTTCCTGGCTTGATATCATTCCCTTCGTACTTATCTTTCTGCTTAACAGAAACTCACAGCTTACTGGACACTCATCATAATACACTAGAGGTTGTCTGGTATCCCATAACTATTGACGAATGAACCTGTACTTCTTAACTAAGCTTGAATACAACCCGTATATCTGGGCGGGCGCCCCTAAAACCACCTTGGTTTGGCTGCACAAGGTGCAAAACCGCGCCATCAAACTCATTGGCGATAGAACACTTTGCTCCTCCATCGACCCTTTAAAGCACCGAAGGAATGTAGCTGCGCTCAGCAAGTTTTACCGCTATTATTGCTAGTATTGCTGCATATTGTTTTTCCCTGTCGATGCTGTCGTATGCTTGTTTGAAGTCGATGAAAAGTTGATACACGTCAATGTTGTACTCCTTTGCAGATTAGGGGCAAATCATTATCTGCCCAATACACAAATTGGGCAGATAATAATTTGCTCCCAATCTCCAGGCATTTTTTCGTTCCTCCACATGCAGCAAGTAATTCATGTGTAGCTGCAGAAAGTGATTCGCCTCCTTATTTGATCAACTCTGCTGGGTTGTTATCAATTCCTGAAGATTTGTTGTTTTTTAAGGATTACACGGCACTTTGTTCTTCTTCCAGGGTTGGTACAATTGTTTCTCTGGTATCATCATTATGTTGTGGACGGGGTTCTGGTACATATCTCATGCGCTCATTTGCGTTCAGCCGGAGAAGGGTTTGAAGCCTTTCTTACAGAAGCTTACTTACTTGTATGCTTCCGTGTTTTGTTTTGCACAAAGTTTTCTTCTGCCCTCACGATGTAATTGGTGAGGAATTGTCTTTTCTTCTTCCTGCTTTTGCTGTTCTTCATGTTTCGTCGTATTCAAATTTCTTGCTCCTCATTATTTATGTTTGGACCTATCCTTTCTGCTAGAGTTGCCTGATATCTCTCCAATCTTTATGATCCTTTAATGCCCCATGGAACATAGGGCTTTAACTAGGAAGTGGTCCGATTCACAATTCGCACCTCTACAGGGTCTTACTTAGAGGATACTGGAAGCTGCCCTTCTGTCTATGAGTATATGGTCTATTTGGTTGCAGTATCTTTCGCTGGGAGATTGCCATGTGTATTTGTGAATATCCTTTCTTGCGAAATATGTTGAACTGACGATTATATTTTTGCTCATCATAAAATCGATAACACGTTCTCCGTTATCGTATTTACCAAGATCGATTGTCCCGTCTCCTATCCATATGATCGAGTGAGTGATTTTATTTTATATCTGCTCACTTCGTGTAATAGTGACTTAACTGCTGCAGTTAAGCGGCGGTTTCCATGTTCCGAAAATCATTTCCAGGTGTTGTTGCCGTAGTCGTTGCCGATTTTCCCGTCGGTTCCGAGGCTTTGCTTCGGGTTTCTTAACTGATATGTTTTTACAGGATCCGGTAGTTAGCCCAACGCCCAACCCCACAACCAGGAAGACGGGGTCCGAGATTTATACCCCGGGCATTAGGTACGTCCGTTGTCGTTAGTTATCGAGGAAGCACCAGCGAAGAAGTTAGAAGATTTTTTTTCCAAATTCGTTTTATTCCACCTTCCTTCTTATAACGTTACAGCTCAAATCGAGCCATGTCTCCCTAAACTCTACCACTTTGCCCGGCTTCAGTTACAATTTTTTGGGATCGTACCATACCCTGCTGTTACTGCACATTCCAACTTTTTCTTGATCTACCTACTTGTCTACAGTCTAGTATATCCCTAAACACTAGTTTTTTTAGTTATTCTTTTGTCGACCATTCTTGGAGTATATCCTATATACCTTAACCCATTAATCCTGGGGCGGGTTCGTGTATGGCGAACGACGATAGTCGAACGAAAAAAAATTGAAGTCGAAAAATTTTGGCGACGAAAATTTTAGCGTTCGCGTAAGTCGAAAGAAAATTGGTCGTGTCCTAATGTAAAAGCTCGATAACCCAAGACCTTTCGAGTGCCTTTCGTCGGCTTCAGTTGAAAATTTTCAATTTTTTCGACTTACGCGAACCCGAGACGAAAAAAATTTTTCGTTTTCGACATACACGAACTGGCCCCTGATGTATTAGTACGTATACATGATGAGTTGAAATCAGGTTGAACCCGAGTCCAACTACATGTAGACGCAAGTCGAGTTGAATTATGTTTGATTGACCTCGACTCAACTCTGCTACCTGGGTTGAGTTAAAATTATGCATATAGACGCGAGTTCAGTAGTTGAGTAATTGACAGCCGTCGATCGCACCCATTATCTGTGGTATTCACTTTTCTCTTGGAATGAACTCAACCCCAACTGAACTATTCAGCTCATCATGTAATCGAATACGTAGTGTATACGGATAATTTTTATTCGTTATACTCGTAAATCTGATACAATTCTGCTATAGTTGCAATTTTTTCTCCATATAACGATCCTGACTACAGTATTAGCATAAGATATAGCAAATCCTCGAAGAAGACGAAAAAAAACTAATACCATAAAATTTAAAACAAAAATAGTCACGAACTTCTAATTAAATATGTTGGAAACTGTGTCCAATATTAATAAAAAAAATGTGCAAATAAAAGATAACATCCGTAACAAATTAATATCAATATTTTTCACAGTTAGATGCTACATAAAACTTCTACACCATCCGAATATTAAAATTCAAATGCATAATATCCTTTCACATGCGACAGCAGAGACCTCGTCGCTGGCTGGAGCTCTGTGTTCGTTACGATATCATTCAAGCTCAGAACGTTTTAAGTGTTATGTCACCAACATCATACACTTCTTGTTCAAATCTCCCGGCACTCTTTATCTCTCGATTATTATGAATATGCAAATTTTTGGAAAATTCGATTATATGTGCTGCATATTAACTATCTGGGGACCGAAAAGGATCTTTTCCAATAGAATTAGGTCATCAAAAGCTTTCAAGCAGACATTTTGGATTAAGTTGAGGCAAAATCATATTTCACAGAAGTCCTCCCTCCATTTTGGGGCATGGGGGTACTACACGATAGACAGATTTTTGTGTGTTCACTATGGAGTAGAAGAGAAGATGATGGAGGAGGATACTCTCCTCTAGACGGGGTGGGTAGATTCATGAACATGTTTGATTAAAATGGATTCTTTTTCTACCCTAAGGACAATAGTGAGTCATTTAGGAATGATTTCTATTGAATTGTTACTGACTATGGTTTACTGTACGGCAAGTGGATGTGAGAGGAGGGTATATTAAATTGGATTTAGTAATCGAAATATTCTAATCTGGTCGATGTCCTTTAAAGTATCCTTCAGTTTTAGTGAATAAAAAATTTGTGCTGGATATCTTTTAAAAATAATAATGAGAACATCATGATAGTCCTCATCAGAATCAGATCTATACTTGAAACATGTCCCTCATCCAGAATACAAGTTCAATTACTCTTCACAATTGTACCTATCAAATCACCCACTCTCTCTACCGCCAACTCTAGACTACAAGTTTTTCATCATACATAACCACATATTCTTAATTTTGCACTTCAATCTCAATATGAGGCGAAGTGAAGTGCAGTTGGTATAACACCAACGAGACCTAGATTCTTGGAAGTCTTTGAGTGTTTATTGCAGTGAAATGTGTGTGTTTGCCTCTTGCTCTAAATTGTGTAGAATACTAAATTTTCTGCTGAAGTATACTTTAAGGATCCCAACACACACTTATATTGCGTAAAATTAAAGTTGATCCAATCGAGACTTTCTTGGCCCCAGTGGAAATGTCTACAGAACTGACCTCATTAGGGAAATATTATGGAAACTTATTAACCTTAATAACATTTCCTTTTTTTTTATTTTAGATGGATCCATAAATGGTTTTTTAAATTACTCTTGTACAGTTTGTTTATTAATATCAAAATGTGATACAGATACATTTTATCATTATTCATATTGTCAAGCTTGATTCGACAGAAAATATCAGATTATAGAACGGGTTAAAGAGTTGTCGGGTGCTGAATGAGAAAAGCCATAGATATTCTGTGCTTCAAAAATTTGATGACTTTCTTCAATTTTGGAAGTGTCGAATGCTTTCAGTTGATAAAGACAGTAAAGTCTTCAAGTCGACAGCAAAATCTATGGAAATTTTAGATTGGGCTACCCTAAAGGTCGAATTTTTATTCTATCTGACAGCCAAGCGTAAGCGATAGTGTCGTAATACCAACTCCAGATTTTTTTTGGAACCACCAAGCTGCTTACTCTTGATCGGATTCCTTTATGCGAGTCTCGAGTTTTCAGAGCTTTGTTCACAAGGAAAAGGTGGACGTCTTGGTAGATAAGGCTATGACACATGGGCCTAAACCCAAAAGTTTGGTAAATAAAGCCCTACAGGTTCCGACTCTAATGAAACACATGGGTCATTGGAGGTTGATGAACTGCCAGGATGATGAACTACAGTACCTGATCAATGAATTAGACGCACCCGCAATTTTTTAAAAAAAGGCACTACAAATGGGAATTGTAAATAAGAGATGGTATATTTTTTAATTTTTCTTTTTATTATTAACGTTTTCAGTAATTTCTCTTAATATTAGTAATAAATTTTCTTAATAATCTAAGCAATTTCCTTTATTTTTAATTACTTTTTGTATTCTCCTCGGCATACTGGAAATGCACGAAATTATTGAAGCCTTTAGTTCCTTGTCGTTGTTCCAAATGTCCTTAATATTTTCTTTAAGGGCGTGTATATTTGTGTTGGGCCTGCTATAGACTTTTGATTTTAAATAGGTCCAGCAATTCTCAATCGGGTTTAAGTCCGGAGAATTGCCAGGCCAAGGTAGCACGTCCATATATTCTTCTTCCAAGAAATTTGCAATGGTCCTTGCCATATGGCAAGGAGCTCCATCCTGCATGAAGGTGTAATAAGTCCTCGCATACGGTAGGGAGTTAATATACGGCAACAGAACATCGGACAGTACATATTTATATTGCTGCTGCCGCATTGTCCCATCGACAAAATAAATGGGTCCAGGGCCTTCACTGCTTATACAACTCCAAATCATCACCGAAGGGGGATGTTTGACTACTTGATGTAAACAATCCTGTTTGTAGTGTTCCCCTGGTCTCCTCCTGACAAATCGCGCCATCTCCGTGATCGCTTCTAAGCGGCATTCGTCGCTAAAGATGACCTATAGCAACAGAACTTTGTATCAGTTTTGTGGAATTTTAAAAAGTTTTTCATGGAAATTTATTTAGGAAAATAAAATTTACTGTACCTTGTTCCAATCATCAACTGTAAGGTGTTGATGCATCCTAGCCCAAATATGCCGCTTTTTTTTCATTCTGGGAGTTAGTCTGGGCTTTTTTGCTGGACGCCTACACTTTAGACCAGCTTCCCTTAACCTTCGCCGCACTGTTGCCGTCGATAGCTTAATTCCTAAGTTCTCCAGGATCTTGGTGATGGCACGCCTGATGCTCCGCGATGTTGTACAGCCGTATTCACGACCTTCCGGTCATCTCGAGGTGTTGATATCCTTTCTCTACGGCAGTTTATCCTTTTACTTTGCCTGCTAGCGCCTGTTCTTGAAACATTTCTAGCCTCTCTGTCCACAGTAGTGGCAGAAACTTTCACTAATTTCGCAATTTTCCTATTGCTATGCTGTCCAGCTTTGATTAATTGCACTATCAACTTCCGTGTCGGTGATCTAATGTCCTTAGAGCGACTCATTAAGCAGTTGACCGAGAGTTTAGTTTCAAGACAATCGTGTAGCCCACCAAACTTATTTATCGGCCAATACCTAAACGTTGTAATGTGCGCACTTGCATACATCTTCATACTGATTAAGAGTACAATATAAAGTTTTTAGTGTGCGGATACTCTTAAGGGTATGTGCCCATTCACCTATTGCATTCGTTGTCCTTTCCGCGGGGAGCGCCGTGCATCCATTCGAAGTTAAAAGCAGTACAACCTGAAGGTCGTAGTAGAAATTTGTCAATGAGAGGTGGGAGGTGTTATATCTGAGGATCTGTCATCAGATTGCATATCACCCCCCTCACCACCACTACTTAGTCCTTCAGTTTTCATGCCGAGTTTATCCTGAGTTTTCTCAGATTAAGGGCCTATGGAAACGGGGATTGGGTAAAGTTTCGTTAAATCTAAGTAAACTCGATGAAACCAGTCCGGTTAATCCGGGTTTTGTATAAGTGCATGATTAAGTATCCTTTACTGCACATTTACTCACGACGACACAATGTAAAATTGATTATCTGTCACTTTAACCCAGAACCGGCATGGAAACAACATCGAGTTAACTTGAGAGAAAAAGCTTTCTGCTAATTCAACGAAAACTCTACCTCAGCTCATGGAAACACAGTAAATAATTACTTTAGTTGATCGAAATAAAATATAAAAAACAATAATAGTGTCGCTTCCTTCTAATTGAATTATTTATATATTTTTTTTACATTGCTTATAATAAAAGTTTTTTGACGTGACAACGTCTTATAAATCGGTGCAGCTGGAAGGCATTTACGAAAAACATGTCACACTCAGATGCTGACGTCCATTCACAATTAACGACGTACGGTAAGTTTTCGTCTACTGAGTATGTCATGAAATAGTAAACTGATTAGATTAATGTCATTTACAACAATCACATTTAAACACAATTAAATTAACATTAATTAAATGACAGATTATTTATAACTTGAAATAAGGTTTAACGATATTACAAATCTTGAGTTTAGATGTGTTTAAACCTCTTCAACATTTGTTTAATTAATTAACGGCTTGATAAATGTTAACTAACAATTTATAAACAATTAATCCAACTCAATTAAATGTTTCAAACAAAAAAGGTATAGTCATAATATAAATAATGAGAAAATGTTAAACAATATTACTTATTATGTTTATCTAAGCAGAAATTACTACGCTTTTTGTGATCGATCAAGATGTGCAATTACCTTCAACGTCCAGTACACCGATAGAGACAGAGGATAATGTACCATCAACGTCTGCAACACCTTTCGCTATCCCTCACACAACCCATACTACCCAAACGGATGCCGAGAGACGACTTAAGAATAGAAAACGTCGAGCAGAACTCCAGAACAGACGGCAGCATTTGCAAAAGCAGCCGCCGCAAGACAACGCAAGTATATGTTAAGTGAAAAAGCTAAGTTGTCTACTGCCAACGAAACGTTGAAATCAATTATGGTGTCCTCTTCTGTCGCGGCAGAAAGAATTAGTGTTGCTCAAACTAATGTCGACCACATGTGCTTAGCAAACCAAATACTTTGTCCGTCTATTGGGTACCAGTGTACAAAAAGATTGTTAACATTACACTGTCTAAATCAGTGAAATGCAAACGAAAACAGTTTCCATGCGTGCCTGCTTGTGCCATTACGATCCACAAGTCCCAAGGTGGGACATTTGAAGTCATCGTTTATAAGTACTCTCCCAAGCAACCACAACAATTGGTGTATGTGGCCATGAGTCGCGTAACCAGTATCAACGGCTTGCACATCATTACGCACAAGGATTCTTGCTTCAATTTCAAACATGGTCGACAAGGAAACGACTCAGACACTACGCGAGATATCCGCGATGAATACAATCGACTTGGTCGACACCCTCTCAACACAATCACCAAAAAAGCAGTAAAATTTTGCGATGACGCTATCGACGCTGGACAAACTATCGTGACGAATATCAACTGTCAAAGTTTAAGCGCCCACGCCATGGACATGGAAACGGATATAGTGATACCAAGATCTGACTATTTAGTACTGACCGAAACGTGGATGCGAGACAATCGTGAACCAGTTCCAATCAAGGATTATGAGTGCATATCCAGAAAGAACAATCAAACAAACTCAGATACCAACGCAGCTGGTGGAGTAGCGATCTATCGCAAATTATCATCGACATCTACAGCAAAAGTAGTCCAAATTGCGATTACAGACGCAGCTCGTCACATCGTAACTGCAGATGACATGTGCTTGGCTGAAGTTACTTGCTTTACCGCTGATACTATCTTCAAGTTTGTCCTCAGCGCTGTATATATTCATCCAGGAGCTAGGGTGCAGGACATCGGAATGTTACTATCCCAAGGACTCAATCCGTATGTTCACAACAGCCAGTCCGTGCATCCGTTCCTGGAAGTTGATTCTAGCATACCAGTCCTTCTGTGTGGTGATTTCAACACCAATGTGAAGACTGACGACAGATTTCTCAAATTCATGAAAGATATGTACAATCTCGAATGCGTATCAGATGTTTCTAAGTCAACTACATTAAAAGGAACAATCATCGACTTGACTTTCGCAAGGCACATCACAATGGAAACACTTCCTTTCATTTCATATTTCTCATATCATCGTCCTATCCTTAACAGAATTACCCAGATTAAAAACAGTTGAATTTCAGTATAGAGAGGTTCAGAAAGAGAAGACGTTGTCACGTAAAAACTTCGCCCGTATATGGACTTTACAGGCAACCAGATTTTTTATTAATTACTTTTTGTATTACAAAAAACGTATCTAATGCTTTTTTTTATTATTTACATTGGTTGGACAATAAAACAAGAAAATAAAAAAAAAATAATATCGGTATCCAATTAATTAATTGTTTAAACTTATAGAATGCAAAAAGCTTACAATAATTACACCCAGGTATTAAATTATTAATTTTATGTTTTACTATAATTAAAATATCAAATTTTTAAAGACTTTGTTTGTTTGTTTTGTTTTTATTGATTTTTTTTAAATAGCGGTCAATGTGTAATGATTAAAAAATAATTATAATATACAATATAATATAGTATATATGTAATAATAATTAAAAAGTTTTTTAATTTGATGGAATAAAATATAAATATATGTATGTGTGTATGTGTGTGTGTAATATTGTGTGTAAGAAGAGCAAAACTTTTATGTTTTTATGCTTATATAATGATTTAGTTTTTTTGTTAAAAAAAAAATAAGCAGATTGTTTAACTATTAAAGGCTATTATAAGGGTAATCCCTCTTTTATTTAATTATGCATTGTTTAAGCAAAACAAATATATATATTTATTAGTTTGTTTTAATAGTTATAAAAATATAACTAAACACTAGAGATGCCGAAAATGAATTCAATCGAATACGAATATTCAGCCGAGTATTCGGTCAAAAATGTGGTTCGCGGTCGTACAGAATATCATGGAGGAGGCGCATAAGTCTGTACTCTTGTCAGTCTCTGAAAAAGCAACCCAGGGTCGAATTAGAGTAGAGATATATCATCGTAAGGGCGTAGTTTATACGCAGTCGTTAAAGGCAAGATTAGGCTAACGGAGGCAGGAAGAGTCGAGAGAGGGGAAAATAGACAGGCCATGGATCAGGTGAGAGAGTAGTAAGGCTTTCATTAAGCTCATACGCAGAGACCTACTGCGCCTAAGTTTCGACAGCTGACCAGATGTTTTCTGAATAATGAAGCTAATGTGGTCATAATATATTAAACCTATTCAAGACTACGCCAAGATGGAGCCCCATTTAAAGCAATATCAAAGGCATTAGGACAGTTAAAAGCAGAATGAGAGAAAAATGTGCATTGGGATTTCCGAAGATTAAGTAGTAGATGGTTTAATGCCGAAGATCATTAATGAAAATCCGGAATAGAAGCGGACCAAGGATAGAGCCTTGGGGTACGCCAGCGTGAAGAGCAGCAACTGAGGAACAATTGTCACCGAGTAGATCTTTCTGAAAACGATTGGTTTAAAAACTATGTATCAGTTTAAGGGCAGGAAGAGAAAATATAGCTTGGCAGGCGAGTTTGTTCAGAAGCAACCCATGATTAACACTATTAAATGCTCTTGAGAAATCGAGCAACAATAAGCAGCACATTTGATGTTCGTCAAGAGACTTTCAAATATCAAACGTCACTTTAAGAAAGACAATGTCTATGGCTAACTTATTTTTGATCAATCGATTTTCTGTGCCTGTTGAATAAACTTTTACAAGTACAAGTGCAACCACGCAACTGCAATTGCTTCTGAAATTGTAATTTGCCCCTTCGGAAATTGTTTACGAGCGACTACACTACCGCATACCCTCTGACCACGGTAAGAGCCGCAGTGAGAATGTTTGAATTGAAAATGTAAATGAGTCGATAATTCGAGCATACCGAATACGTATATTTAACCGAACATTCGGCGCATCTCTACTAAATACACTAAAATTTTGCTTCTTTTGTTATTTTTGTTTTTTGTTTAAAATTCTTGATACAATTCAGTTTATTAATATATATTAACTAATTTGTTTGCTCCTTTTCACACACCTCTTAAACCGACTGGACAACTGACGCAATAATATTATAATTCAAACGGCTATGGAATCATGACTTCTTAGCTTAAAATTCATATTATCTAATACTATATAGTACAGCAATTGTACATTATTTTCTTTTATCTATTTAATCACAAAACATTCCGTAATAAAGATTCTCTCTTTTTCTCTCTACATAATTACTGTTTGCTTACAAAAAAAATTTTCCCACACACAAAATAAAAATTTGTTTTCTTTTATATTAAATAAACATTTTTGTATATTTTTTTGCTTTCTTTCCAACAATCCATCGAATTACTAATTCAACATTACTTCATGACTAGGCAACTATCTTTATTTATTTTTTATAAATATCCAAACTACTAACCATGGAAAGATTTGTTTTTTTTTTTTTTTGCAATAAATAGAATTTGTGGAACTGTTCTGCTTCTTTAAACACGTTACACTTTATTTTTACATTTGCCGTATGGATTTTCTTTTTAAATATTATTATTATTATTATTATTTACATATAAAATAAAAGAAAAAACAACAGGAACCAAGTCGATCGATAAATTAATATCGTGTATACATTTCCTCATATTATTTTGATCACAACATTAGTTTTAATGCTATTTAAAAAACAACAAAATAATCCATTCATTCCGAAATCAAAATTTTCATGTCATTCAAGTGCCACACTACTACAATGGTGATGATTTTCAAAAAATAATATAAAGCATGAAATATATATTTATAATAAAAACCATAAATCTAGGAATCATTCGATCGCTTTGATTTTCTATTTTTAATTTTTTCTCTCTCTCTTTCAATACTCTTGGCTTAAGTCTTCTACTGCATTTTTGAAACTTCGAATTTTGTATTTATTATTTCTTCATCTGAATCTAAAACAGGAAGAGCTGGCTCTGCAATTGATGATGGGATATTCTCTTCAACCCATCGTAGATCATCTTCTTCTGTTGTTGTTGCCTTATTTGATGGGGTCTTTGGTGGATTTGTATGCGCTCCACGCATTTTAACACCGTATGCATCGGCAACAAATTGTTCTTCCTCTTCTGTTTTTTTTGTTTTGTTTAGATCAGTTCAGTATTAGTAACAATATTTAAGGAGTTTTCAATTAACTTACCATCATCTTCATCCTCTGGATTATCTAGTAATGGTGTGAAAGCATATCTTTGATTA
The DNA here is from genome assembly GCA_949987705.1 of Thereva unica. Taxonomy (NCBI): domain Eukaryota; kingdom Metazoa; phylum Arthropoda; class Insecta; order Diptera; family Therevidae; genus Thereva; species Thereva unica. Next base: position 88,900,989 of record OX465285.1, read on the forward strand.
TTGTTCGTTGGTCGCCATAGTATCATAATAACCAGCAAAAGAACAGAAAATAATATATGCCAAAATGCAGAATCCACCCACACTTCTCTCCAACCCTATCGAAAAAAGTAAATCACACAATTTATAATTTTATTAGCAAGATATTAATAAGTAAACATTAAAGTCGCTGAGCAGCTAACAGGCTGACTTGTAGACAGTGGAGAATATTGTCGACAGGGCGATAAGGGTCTTCAATGCCAACCACTAAGCTCCTATCTGCGTGTGTACCAGGTGGAAAAGTTCACTGAAACAGCACTGCACAAACTGTCCAGCCTGACCATAGCACTAAACAAAGGAGTTGCGCTGACATGACGGCCTTCCTCAATATCGAGGGAGCCTTCGACAATACATCCTTTGATACTATAGCTAGGGCTCTAAGAAGCACTTTCTGCAACTGGACCGACTCTATGCTGAGAACTCGCAAACTAATGGTCTCTCATCTTGAGGTGTCTCTGGAGGGCTCTCTAGCAAAAGGTTGTCCAAAGAGAGGAGTTTTATCTCCATTTCTCTGGTGCCTTGTTGTACATGAACTCCGAGAGCTGCTCAACGGTCCAAACTTTTTCGCCCAAGGTTACGCTGACGATGTCGTCATAGTAGTTACAGGTAAAACTGAAGGAGCCAAGGTGTCCAAGGCAGGAGGCACTAGATTTTGTCTCTAGCTGGTGCGCCAATCCCGACAAAACGATTCTTATTCCGTTCACCAGAAAACGAAACTACCGGGACTTTCGGAACCTACACTCGCAGGCAGAACTATAGGCTTTTTACAACAAGCCAAATATATTTCGGAGTGATGCACATGGACACTCTGATGAGCAGGACGCGCAGATCCCTGTGGGCTCGTCGCAGAGCTTGTGGTTCCAAATGGGGTTTGCAGCCGAAAACCACGCACTGCATAAACATAACCATCATTAGGGCCATGATAACTTATGGAGCTTTAGTTTGGTGGCTCAGAACGGCGCTTCAGAGTTTCATAACCAGTGTGGTACAAGGACGGCTCCAAAACCGCGACAGGTGAGGGGTGAAGGACTGGAAAGCCCCAGATTCAGTAGGGCGATAGAAACCGCAGCAACTGTGTTTCAAGCAGAGGTGAACAACCGGCATGCACTCATGAGAACTTAAGAAGGGCCTACCAACACACACGGATATTTATCTTCTCTGATAGCCAAGCGGCAATTAGGGCGTTAAGGTCCCGTAGGACCAAGGGGGCGTTCAAGTATTACGTAAAGCTATTTTTTAAAATTTTGTAACGGGACTTCAATTGCGCCGATTCACTAAGTTTCTTCCGGGATTTTTGCAGGCCGCAATGAGATTCAGTATCAGAGTCAATAAAATTTGTCTTCACTAGAATGTTATGCCTTTTGAGACGGGGCAAATTTCATCGAACGACAGACATTTTCTGCAACATCTGCGGGACCAAACTTGGGGTTTCTTGGAAAAGAATGATATTAATCTATGCCTAAAATATAAATATAATAACAAATATTACTTACCGGAGAGCAAGCAAGTGTCTTGTGTGCCTTTATAGAATATAGCATAAAAACTACCGATGCAAATACAGAAAATATAAGTGTATTTGTAAAATGTCTATATAAAGATAATTTCACCATATTTCTGCAATAAAATTTAAAAAAAAAATAATCATCTTTTTCCAGCAACAACTTTCCGTTAATCTTACCTTCTTAATCTTAAAGTTCTCGTTGTTTGTACCAATGATGTAAAAATCCACCAACAAATTCCAGAATCTAAAACTGCTAAAGGTATGCTTGCTACCAAAAGTTCATTATTTTGATCACTTTTACTTCGCATAACACGTAAGTAACTTTCAACACAGGCAAGAATTAAGTACAATGCTCCAGTGCCGACTACACGATGTAACATAGGCCCTAAGCGTGGTCTGTGAACAACAAAATATTTTATTGTTAATTTTTATACATTTATGAATTATATTATTTAACTTACTTTACAATTCCAAAACCTAATGACATAATTATAACAAGCATTCGAGCCAATGTCCTTTTTGCACAGGATACCCATTCGGCTGCTAATTCTGCTCCCTGTACAGAAACTCCAGTCGAGTTTATGCTTTGATATTCAGCATAGAAAACTGCCTTCTCAAGCATACCAAGCAATATTACTCCGCCAATCCAGAATTGTATTCTTAGTAAATCTCTCCATTGTAAAAATGATACCATCAGCCAGATTACACCGAATATAACATAAACAAGGCACATAATACCATAAAACTGAAATGGAAAACAGAGTTAATTTTGAAGTGGGTTAGTTGTATTTCTGCAATCTTACTGGCAGAAGAGGCCAATCTGTTGCTGATAAGTAACCATAGGAGCCTTTCATTTCAATATGTACATTGGCTTTGAAGTGGATGTCTCCGACTGGTTTAATTTTAAGCTCGAATGCATATATTCCATCCTTAGTTATTGTAAATACTGGATTGTCTGTTTTCTGAAAGTTAAAAGGAAATATTAGTGAGTCTTTTCGCTTGTATAAAGCATTTCATAAAGGTAGGAACCGCAGAAGCTCGGAAAATCATGCTTTTTCAGCAACATGTTTTCAATACTCTTAAGATTCGGCTCTTTCGGTCGTAGGGAAACACTTTGAATTAAAATACGTCATAAGGTTATGAACGGACATGAAACGTTAGTTTATCTGCCATCTCTACATGTTGTCAATGTTTTCGAGGTTCGTAGACATTAAAGATCGACTAGAATATGGCAAATCTTTGCTACTTCTCGACCCAAACCATCTTTTCCTCGGTCGTCCTGCTGGCCTGTCACCGATTATATATCTTCTTCACTGCTCTGTTTTCGACACAAATTGGCCTTCATGAGATATCGCCCTTTTGAAGATTTAAAATACTCTGTTACTATGGTTGGACTACGGGGCTAATATTTTCAGGGCTGGATGGTTTTACATAATCTAGAGAGTGAGGCTATTCCCACTACCAACTAAGATGCAGGGTTTTTTTTAATTTACTTTTAAATAGCTTCTAGACTCCACTAGGAGGGGCAAGAAGTCTTTTTTGAAAGGTCTCAGTGTTATGGAAGAGAAACCGTAAATAATGACGCCTCCAGATTTCGCCAAAGGGCTTAAGGACTCCTTGTTAACTACGAGCGTAACCGGCCGGCCGTCCCGTTTCGGATCCTCCAGTTTCGTAATCTTTCACGATGTCTCATGGAGCTTTGGGTTACTCACTCGAATAATATTCAAAATAGCCTGAGGCTCGACTGGTTCCAGCAACGCGTTCTAGGTCGATTCGGGATCTCCTCCCTCATAACGAACTTGAGTTTAGCGCCTGGCCATGTTTCCCGTTTCTGGATATGGCTATATGATAGAGATCGGCATATCTCTGATCGGCACATGCGATAAGCTTCACGCGGTTCTGATGCGATCCGTTTTCGCGACAGTAAGGAGCAGTGCCAGTGGATGCTTCCGAAGAATTGGGAGGAAAATCGCCGCGAACCTAACCTCAATTTATCAGGCAGAACGGTGCCATCTGTATCGCTTTTGACGATAATGAATAGCACAATCTGACCTTCTAGCACTTGGATATAGGCTTTAGTAGTAGGGGAAGTAGATTGTTACTTTTACTACTACACTTAGCCTCGGGGTGATTCGGTTCCTCAAGTGACCTCTAACGATTTGGTGTTGGGTTGCTAGTTTGCGTAGTATGCTCGGTGACAACCTGCGTCGTCCACCTTATTGTGGCTTGTTGCCTCTCGATGACTTCACCCTTCGCAACTCCCTTGAATCGAGCAATGAAACAAGAGCAAGGGTACTTGCGAGTAGCTAGCAGCAGTTTTGAGTACTTTACCAGTCCCATGCGGCTAATGACCATTCTGCGAAATGTGGCAAAGTCAATTAGGCGGGTACCATTGTTGTTGTTTTTTTTTTATGTGGCAGTGCTAAGCTTAGGAGTCACCCTTTGTACTACTAGTCCGTCATGTCATTTGTCACGTCATGGTGCAATGTCTAGCAGTAAGCTTAGTACGGGGGAGGGATGAGGGGGGTATAGGTTAAGGATTAAAAGGTACGGGGGGGGGGGGTATTAAAGAAGGTGGTGATGAACCCTGCGTTTGAACTCTTGGATGTTGTAGGAGTTCGGAAATACTGACTGCGAGAGGTTATTCCACAGTCGAGTTGTTCTATTAACAAACGAATTCATGTCTTGTTGAGTGCGTGAAAGGGGTAGTTGCAGGTGAAGGGAATGAGACGAGTGGGCTAATCTGATGTTGCGGGTATAAGATTGCCGTGGAGGCAGGAGAGCGTTTAACTCGGAGGAACAGTCACTATGATAGTAGCGATAAAATTTTGTCAGTGCTGCTACATTCCTACGGTGGCTCAAGGGGTCGATGGTGGAGCAGGCGGTGTCGTCATCAATTAACTTGAGCGCCCTTTTTTGCACCTTATCTAACCATGCCAAGGTGGTTATTGGGGCGCCGCCCAATGTTAGTGTGGTTGTGTGATTTTTAGTGATTCGGACAACCAAATTTCTTTCAAAACACAAAATTAAGTTAAACTATATGTTAAACTTATTTTTTATTGTAAAAATCGATGAGCTTTCAAACGTATAATTAACATAAACCACTGCTGTTATAGATAGGGCTCAAATTCCATTTGGTAACATTACCTGCTTACAGAACACCTGTACACTTCCAGTATATGCTAACCAAAGCACAAATTGAACCTCCGGAGGAATACCACAGTTACAATATTCGACAAATATGTACATAAGCAACTTGTGATTTGTTTTTCACACAAATAAATACAAGAATACAATTTTTCTTCATCTGCTGTGATGCTAATATGCATCTGTAAAGGCCTTAATTATTCAACACGATTTGTGCATTGTTCTACATAAGATAAGACGTTTCATGCAAATGATCCAACAAATATTTCTTGCTGATAATGAATTTTTATTAAAATTCTTGCTGAAATATAGATTTTCACCTCCAGCAGTTTACTGATAAGAGAAATCTATTCTTTACAGATGACCACCGCTTTTCAAATGACCTGCATAATTATAAAACAATTAACAACATATACATACCCCTCCGACCTGTGTTTGAACAGGTTTCTTATTCTCAATTTTTGGTGTAATTTCCCGTGCAATCTTATCAGCATTTGGTTTCTCCCCAAACTTAAGTTCTGGCAATATAATATGACCATCGCAATTTGTAATTATCATATCAGAAATTTCTATAGTATCGTTTCTTCGATATCTTGAATCAATCTAAAGAAAATTGAAAAGGGATGAGAATGGTTACGACTTCATCCGGGTAAATAGAGAGCAATTACATTAGAAATATCTTCACGTTCCCAGCACATCCTTTCTGTAAGTGTCCATGAAATTCGTATTTTAGCCTCTGGTGACTCAGAATCACAGGTAACTGCCGATATGTAATAAAATATTAATTGTTTACTAATCTAAGGTAAAAATTGCGTGTACACGTACTTTGAACAAATATCTTAGATGATGCAAATAGGGTCCTTTGACTTCGTGCTGGCGGACTGGTCTGCAATTACGATATATATTTGTTAATGAATGAATGAAATTTGTTAAATAAAATATATTTTAAATAATAAAAGCAGATGTTTTGATTGCGAAATTTATTTAAAAAAAAAATCGGAAAATGTTTGCTATGTGCTGGCACATAGCTAAGAGTATCCATCTGGGATGGAAATTCAAGGTCAGGCTGGTATTCTTACCCCTGTTATAATGCAATCCTCTTTTCCTTGTTCAGATTTACTATAAACACCATGGAAGATTATTAAAATTGGTAACAAATTAATAAATTTTAATTTCGGCATTTTGACACAAAGTTCTTTTAGAAAATTTGACAGTATATTGACAAGAAGCGATTTATCATCTAGGTTTGTTTGTGTGCGTGTTAAATTTTGGGATACCGGCAGGGATAGGCAATGTTTTGAAAAAGGCTGGAACTTTTATAAAAGAAAAAATAAACTTAGAAATTACTTATTTATACTGTTTAAATAACTTCAAAATAAACAGTACATATAAACTGGTGAGTAAAATTAAAATCAATCACGTTCTTTTCAGCACCTCTCGGGTCACCGGTGATATGATTCACTTGTTTTAGGTAATCGCCGCTGCAGCTTCAACACCTTTTGACAGTTTCCTAAAAGAACTCGTCTCTTCTCAGATGTCAACATCCTACCTAACCTCAAACGTTTGTAATTTGCACATAAACATAATCGAAATTCGCAATGTTACGAAAGGTATTTAACTATTTAATATTAAGATTAACTTACATTTTAATCCTCTACACTCTTTAGATACTTAAAATAAGACAACCACTCATAACCACATCTTTGCGCTTAGCCGGAGCCAGAGGATATAGCATATACGAACCGGACTACCTTGCCGTAAGTTATTTTCTAGCAATCCACAAGTAATTTCCACTTATTTCTCTTTATTTAGTCGTTAAAACCAAAATTTCCACAATATCAATGTTTAGATTTTCAAATAAAAGGCTATGACTACCCAATATTAGAAAGCTATCAAAAATTCCTTCATGGAGTTGCAGAATATTTAGATTTGGACGTTTCTGATTGGTATTAAATAACTAGAAATGATTCTTAATAGATTAATATAAAAATACATTTGTTTCCAAGCTATGCGTTACCACCAGAACATCTTCAAGTCCAAAGATTTAAGCCGGCTTCAGCTGTTGTTGACTCGGAGTATAAACTTATGAAATACGAAAGGAATTTACAAGTATAGAATAACTACAAAACTGTATATTTCTAGAGATATATATTCAATAACTATTTTGCAGATAACCGATCTAGATGCTCCTATGTATCCTATGTTCTTAAGAATAGCCCAAGCCGCTTTACCTGAAGGCGTCACCCTTAATGTGACTGAACACACTGAAGACCGAGAGGAGCTTAGATATGTCCCGGATAAGGATTTGTTAGATCTTAAGGCGCAACTGGAGAGCCTGCAGGCTGGACCAATGCAGGGGAAGAAGAAGTAATGGTATTTTAATAAGTAGAATAATTACAATGGTTTTTTTTATTGTTATAAAATAAATTTGAGTATAGACTGCAGCTTTTATAGAGGTAATCCTTTCTGGATGGTACTGCATAGCATGATGGAGGTGTGGCAGACACACTTTCGAAGGTACTGCGTGGACTGGTAAGGGGTCATAAAGCTGGCCTAACCATAACGTCTAAACTTTTACTATATAAGACGATGGTCTTACCGGTTCTCACATATGCATCTGAAATGTGGGTGCTTAACATAGTTGTACAAGAGCGACATCGAGCGAAGAAATCAACACCCGCTCAAAATCAAAAATTGAACGGAATCAATTCCGATAGGAATCAGCAATGTGAGTGGAATTCGTATGTATGCAATTTGATCGTCATTATCACCTACTGGAATACCCCGAACGACCACATCATGTAACCTAGACGAAAATTCTCAAACTCATTAGAGATTACGAGATCATGATGGACGGTTTCAACCTCGTAATTTGCCCAATTCAGTATTCCATCCGCAGTCTTTACAGCATGCTTTTTAGTAGAGTGCTTTCCGAGAGCTGTTTAGTGATTTGGTACAGCACCTTACTGTTGCCTGTGTTTGCCGCGTTTTCCACTTTTTCTGCGAGCTCATTTATTTGCTGCCTTTTATCACGCCAGACGCTTCTCTTTACCTCCCGCTGTAATTGAGAGTATTTCCGATCAAGTTGATGACGTTTGTCCGGGTCGATTGTAGAGTTCAAGTTATTTTAAGGGCCCTCCTGCGTTCTATTTTTTTCCCTGTTGTCTCCAAGATCCAGTGTTGCTAGTTTCTTCGGACATAACCGATTCTTGTTTCGGCTGCCAAACAAAGTTTTACAATTAAATCAACTAGATTTTTTATTTACAATCAACTATAAACATTATCTTACATCTACAGAATTAAAGCTTTTTTGAAAGTACGACAAAAAACATTGCCTTGTCGTTGGACGGAATGATTTCAAATAATAGATAACAAATTAAACTACACCAAAATGGACAACTTTAATACTTGGTGGATTCTTATTGGAAGACGATTCAGTTGGTAGCTCCTCAGGTTCACCTTTAACAGTGTTTGGTTCTGTCCGAATAATTTCATTAGTTTAAATTTTATTTTATACAAAAATTTTATTCTGAAATGTATATTACCAGTTACTGGATTGAAATCCTTGAGATAATCATCATGCGGATGACACAACGGTAAGCTGTCTGCCAGCTCCTTTTTGGGATCAGTCATTAGTGGAGGACGAAAACCATTTCGTTTTGTTGGGAGTGGTTTTTCTTTGCGGGGAATTTCCTTTAAAGTATAATTGAAAATATATTTTAATTTAAAATGCAAAGGAAAGTAACTTACAGGTACAACGGCAACTTGTACTGTATCTGAAAATTTAACTTTGTTCTTCTCTCCAGAATCTTTCTTGGAATGTGCATTCTGAGTTAAAATGTGCGACGTGCTACCACTTCCTGAATTGCCCATATTGCTTGAGCTGTTAGACAATATTGATGTCGCTGGCTTTCTTAGTCGGAAAGTTAAATCTTCACCAGATGTTAAAGATGACGAGGGAATATTCCCTGAGACTAGAGGATGTTGATAAAATTTTGGTATATTGCAGAAGTAATCAATATTGGACGGTCCAGCTGGGAATTCATTCAATACCGCCGGTGCTGGTGGATTATAAATATGGGAAGTTGGAGGGTAACCACTTGATGTAGATGGTCTTGGAAGCAACGTCTGCGGGCCTGGTATGTTGGAGTGTGACGGAACTGGGATTCCAAGTGTTTGATCCGGAATCTGTGACCATGAGCTGAGTTGCTGATCGTAAATAGGATTTGGCGAATTCATTGTATGAAAGCTGCTCCCTTCTATCGGATATGCAGATTTTATGCTAAAATTAGTAGCATTTCCCGGATAATCAGAATGTCTTCCGTAGTAGTTCTCTGTGTACATTGCAACATCAGGACGATTCCGTAAGTCTGGTAGCGGAGGATTTCTTGATTTTATCGGCCGAAAACCATGTCCTAAATGATCATTTTTCAATTCTGGCTTAGGAATATTTATTTTTATATTCTCAGCACTATAAACAGGCGAAATAAACGAAGGTAGTGGCGGAATGTAATTCTTAAAATGTCCACTTCTTCTACTGCGAGTTCTCTGAAAGCGTTTAACTGTTAATGTTTGGGACGTACTTGGCGCAATCTCAACCGCTTTCAATTTCCCAGCAATATCAAGGCATTTTGGTGCATCAACACATTCAGAGCACGATGATTGAGAACATGTTGATGCTGAATCATCTGCTCCACAGCTGGTACCATTTTCGGAACATTCATTTTGAGATAAAATAATTTCGGCTTGGGAATATGCTTCACGGGAAAGATCATGCCATTGCGGATCGGTTTTAGTAACGTTGAATAAGTCCATGAATAGGTCATAGTCGTCAACGTCTCGTGCTGCTTCGAATGATTCTGAATAGAGCTTGTTTCTGTAAGATATATTATTATGAACTTTTCAAATATAAAGTTAATTGTATTTACCGTAAAAGAAAGAAGAAGAACCGTCTTTTAAGATCTATTACTTGATCACCAAATTCCTCCTTAGTTTCTTCATTTAAGTCAGGCGTAAAACTCTTTAACGCCTTACTCAAAATTTCATTCCTACTCCGTTTTGACTCGCTTCGTGTAAATGTGTAATTTGCAATTTTATGTAAAGATAACAAGCACATTGCACCGTAAGTTTCCCAATTCAAAGCCAGCAGGATATTGACCGCCTTTTCCAGTTGATTAATTGCTAAATACTTGCTAACTAGAACATCTGGTGTCAGTCCGGAATTGTGGATATCGCCAGTTATTCCAGTTCCAGAAAAGAATCGTAGACAACCAATTGGTCCATTCTCGAAGATGAGCAAAAGGAAGCAATCAGTCTGTGCTCGATTTTCGGAGTAGTTATTTATGTTAGGTTTGCAGCTGAAGCTTATATCAAGAAGAGATGGCTGCAGGCTAAAGTAATGTGATAGATCTAGTAAGTTTGATGGTGTAACATCTTCGCTGGTTAGCTGATTGGCAACAAATGCTAGAGCTATATCGAGGCATTGAAATTGTGAACGATCGTTGGTGATCATTATAAGGGCAGAGTCTGGATGCCATGTGCAGTGGGTTGGAATCTGCAAACATAAATCAAAATTAGAAGAAAGAAAGATAGAGATTGGAAAGATAGTAAAGCGGTTTAAATGTAGTTTAAAGAAAAAACTAGCCAGGTTTTCTTCTGTGCCGACAGCTAAATTCTCCAGTGAAGTTTACTTGACAAGCGGTTATTATCCATTCGACAAACATGTCTAAACCACCGTAGTCGACGTTTTTTTATTTCTTTTTCGATAAGTGTATTTAAGATAAAGAAGAATCGGAAGGATATTCGGATCTTAAACCCGTATGACCGGGCGATACCGGAAGTCTCGTAAAAGATGTCCGTTACCCCCGCGGCAGTTTCGAAGTTGTCTAGTATCCAACTCCAATGGATATGACATGAATCTCGATCGTTCCACCGATGGTTATAACCGCCCAACTCTCGGATATCGATTGAAATGCAAAAACGCTGCTGGACCATAAACCGGACGCCGGCCTCTCGGTATAGTAAAGCGTCATCGTTTCGTCGATTGTTGGCGGGACGATCGTCAAAGTCCCGGATCCGGTAAGTCGTAGCTTCACTTAAGAGGTTAGGTAGTTAGTGAAAGGTTAGTGGGTCTAGTGAAAAAAGGCAGATGATTGTATATAGCACGTCCCTTGGTCTTGTGGTGCATTTGCAGGGCATTCTCTTGGACCTGCCTATATTAGTCCAGTTGTACACCCTCCTTAATGCTGGCAACCATATTATACCATTGAAAAATGATGAACGCTTTATCAAAACAATCAGAGATTGCAGACCATTTGGCAAAAGACAACCAGATGTTCACCAAAACGTTGAGCGTAAAGCTAGATACCCGCAAATTCATAAATATAAGTTTAAGTTAACATTTCCTATCATTCTAGATTATCAATAACGCTATATCACAGCAACTTCGATTGTTCCAAATTAACTACACAATGCCTTAAGTATCTCAGTTATGCAACAGTCAACTTAAAAAAAAAAGTACTTACGATATCAGTTTTTGGTGCAAACTTTGTTATTTTCCGATTAAGGTCATACAAACAAACGAAACGATCAATAGTGCCAAGAACAAGCTTTTCCTGATCCGGACTAAAGCTATGACAGCAGATTTGCGTTCCGATTGGTATTGATGTTGTTGCAATCCTCTTCATTTTCGCTTGCTCAACTTCATATGTGCAAATCTCTGCAGTTATTTCTCCCTTTCGTGATACTTTCTGTTCGACTGTTATGACTTGGCCTTCACTTGACTTAACAAACTCCACACATATAGGGTCATTTTCTGTCCAACAGTACCCAATTGATTCTAGTTTTGCACTAAAATTACAAGTTGTTTAGGTGAGATAACAAAAAAATACCATCAACACTCACGATCTTATCTTATAAACCTGAACATTCGCTCGATCCTGATCTCGAATAGTTGGCCTCCACGGATATACTTCATTTTGCGATGATTTAGTCCATATAACAAACAGATCAAAGCTACTATTAATTACTAAATGCCGCGGCAGCTTCCTCTCTGACGGTCCCGGTATTAATACGTGAAAAATTTTTGGATCCATATTGGAAATTTTTTCGGGGCCATAAGGCCGCATGTTTGGCTTTTGTAAGTAAACAATTGTGACCTGATTCGTATTATAAGCCAAAATTATGTGTTGACTCGTAAAAACAGCTGAAACAATAAAGGTGAGGTCATTATTAAAATAAGCCAACACAGAATGAAGAAACACATAAGAATAGAAAACGCAATTTGTGAACGATTGTGCTCTTACCATCTGTAATGACGTCGGCAGCTAATTTTCCCACGAAATACTTATCAAATGCCATATTGAATATATCACCAGTGAAAATATTTATACAAATATGAACAAGTACACCATTTGCGAACAGTATTTGAAATAGCGAATTGTCCTTCCATTTAGAATAAACGATTTTGTGCGCCCTGAGAAAATCCTCCAGCTTTTTCACATTCTCCTTAAGTCGGCCGGGTTTCTTGTTGTTAAGTATAATCAGCCCGTTCCTTTTTTCAGCGTATTCCTTCTTGCCGCGTATTGTAAGATCCTTAACGTCCAGATCCTTTTTGGTGGAGTACTTAAAAGCCCCATAATCGGTTGGTTTAATGCGAATTTCTTCCCGAGTTGTCCAGAAGTGACATTCACTGAGGAGAGTGAGCATTATTGATGCTATTACTTGATTTTATTGGAATATTTATAGATTCGTTGATGCATTTGAATTAATTGCACATTATTTAAATAAAACTAATAAATTAAAATTTAATAAAACAAAGATAAATTAAAAAAATACGTCGTGCGGCTGACACGAAAATAAAAACAATTATGACATTCTCAATTAAGTAAAGGGAACTGGCACAACGAGCGCTGACAACTGTATGGGAAAAAGCTTAACAATTTGGAAGGTTTGTAACTTGAATACATTTCTTTGATAGATTCTGGTTGTAGCATGTGATATAAACAACTTGATTCATTGTAACTGGCACTGCGAGCGCTGTTACCATCCTTAAAATGTGACATATTTTACAGTTACTAAAACTAAGTGTCAAAGCCTACAGCAAGGATGCGGATAGTAAAAATTGCGATTCAAATCCATAACACGACATGATCCTTCGTCTTTCAATTTCTCCCATCCGCCGTCTTTCGACGGAGGACGAGCTGGGGGACTTTGCCCAACTTGTTTCGGTGGGAGATGATATTACTCTCACACAAACACAAGGCTGACATAACGGTGATCGACATTGATCCCGCTACTCGCAGCAACGATGTTGAGAGTAGCGCAGATTAATCTCCATCACAGCAAGGCTGCGTCTGCCAGTCTCTGCTTACGCCTTTCGAATGCTGATTTAGATGTCATCTTGGTACAAGAATTGAATTATTCGAGGCCTTGTATTAGGAATCAGGACAAAATACAGGTTGCGGTATCCTAGAAATGGGGAAGGTAAGCCAAGAACCTGTTTAATTGTTAATAATGACCTTAACGCTTTTATGTTGTCTAAATATAGCAATGCTGACGCTGTGTTGGCCTACTTGGACTACAGAAAAGGTGGCAAGACTACGTGGATTGGATCTGCCTGCCTACCATATGAGGGCGGCATAGACAGCTCCAGTCAAATCGATGCGGCAAAAGAAAGCGGACACAACTTTAAAGAGGTGCGTTGTTTTTTAACTTTTTACTTCAACTGCAACTTTCTTGCTGCGCAACAGGGAAATGAACCTACGTTCGTTACAGGGGTAAGACAAGAAGTCTTGTACATTACTCTTTTTTCCCTGCTCAATTGAATAGAAAACAAGAGAATATCCAATGAACACTCCTTCTCTGACTAATTGGGCCGTATATAGACAAATGGTGCAAGGATCACTTCCCGAGGATCTTCCCACCCATTTTTAGAGCGCTGAAGATCTCGAACATCAGGTGCGGAATCTCAGCAACCTCCTAAATAATGCCTTGGAAGCAGCCTTTCCATTAATAAATACAGGGGTAAAACCAAACCTCCTTGGTGAAACAGTAAGCTTCTCGAACTTAGGTCTGAAAGTAGAAAGGCCTTCTTTGAAGCCAAACGGTCTAACTTGGATTCGAACTCGGACAACTATAAAAAACGTCTCAGGGAGTTCAAATATGAACTGCGTAAATCAAAGAGGGACTCCTGTAAGACCTTCTGTGAGACAATAGAAGATTTTTCGAACACCGTAAGACTTAGAAATGTTCTCTTTAAAAGCCCAATGTGCCAAGAATTGCTGCAATAAGCAGACGGTACATGAACCACAAGTAGTCAGGATTCATTGAAACTCCCGCTCGATACCCACTTTAGTGGCATGACGCAGAAACAGGTTTTGGGAGCCCAACCAGTGAATGCCATTGCATTTAGATACTATCGACAGACCGGCAAACAGGGATTTACTAAGACTCAAGCCTTATAAACTCTTGAACCGGACGGAATTTATCCTATTGAAATTCAGAAAGTCTGTGACCTAATTCTGGACTGGCTTGCAACTGCAAGCTAACGATCGCACAACCTGGTCATTGAAAAATCCCTTGAATTCGATCCTTTATTGATCAGTTGCTAAAGTGCAGGGTCATAAAGTCTGGTCTGGGGCTTTCGGAAGAAATCAGACGGGTTGGAAGAGGAACACCGCAGGGTCAGATCCTATCTCCACTCCTTTAGAATATAACAGTCAACGAAGTGCTGATAACCCTAAGGGAGTTTGGGGCACCACAAGGCCTATGCTGATGATATTGTGCTGGTGGTGTCCGGCAAGTACATCTAAACAATAAGAGGTACAATGCAACGAGCATTGGACATCCCAGTTCATTAGGCTACTACAAAGGGTCTACGCGTTAATCCAACTAAGACTGAAGTACTGCTCTTTACAAGAAAGCATAGACTTCCCGATTTTCTTTCTTTAAGCCTCTGCAATGAAAGACTGCAATTTAAGGAAGATGAGAAATTTCTGGGTCTCATACTGGATGGGAAACTAACGTGGAGGATGAATCTACTAGGTAAGGCCAACACAGCTCTCTTCTTATGCCGAATAACGATCGAAGTGAATTAGGCCTTAAACCCCGCATCGTTCACTCATATCTCTCTTAAGAATAAATGTATTCTATAGGATAACCAAGGTCTGTCGTTACAACATCCCCGACTGTTCTGAGCTGCCGAAGGTCTCTGTGTGAGACTGTCACTCAGTTTGAAATAAATCGGCGGTGGGTTCCTAGACACAGGGCAATTAGAGGAAACTGTAGGGCAGATGAGCATACTAGACGGGCAACCAAAGTGGAAAGGACACCTCACTTAACCCAGATGAGAATGCCCTTAGTCACTTATAAACTTCCTGGGAGAAAAATCAGCTTATCTCGAGACAGGCTGAGATGGACCACAGCAACAGTGTGCCGTATCCTTCACAAAATCTCTCACAAATCTTTTGTTCAGCTGAACAAAAAAGAGATAAGCTATGAAGTGAAGATGCTGCCCTTTGGCTCACACGTCCAAAGATTCGGACTTCTTCACAACGACATATGCAGAAGTTGTAGTAATGAAAATGAGGAAGAAACTGTCTCCCATCTTCTTTGTACTTGTCCGACCCTCGCGAGGAAAGAGGGACCTTCCTTTCTTTCCACCATTCGTTGATGTCGATTCATATCATAGAAATTTTAGTTTGACTTGCGGTATAAGTCTATCTTTAAACAGTTCGTCTCAATTGAAGCTGTGCAGAGCTACCTACTAACATTCTTCACTAACCCTTACTCTGCATTTTTATTATTACTGTAAAGTTCCAAATCCACAATATATCCTTTTCTAATGGTAAGGAACAAATATGTTTTCAAATATTTTAGGAGAAATAAAACAAATATTTATAATTTTAATGAAATTTTTAAAGATTCTTTTTTAATATTCTTTCATATCAATTAAAACCAATAATAATTATTTCAGTTTATATATTAATAAATCCATAAATAAATAATAATAATAAAAATACCTAGAAACTGATTCGTAAACCTTATATATATATAAAAAAAATTAAAAAAATATATTATCAGTCTTATGTAAATGCATTTCACTTAAGTATAAAAAAAATTTGCAAAAGTCCAAAAAACAAAACAAATTTTACTAAAAAACAGAAAAAAATGCAAATTCCTTTAAAAAAATCCCGATCACTAATTTTAACAATAATTTTCGTATAAATCAAATTTTGGTTTTGTTTTCTTTAATTTTTGATATTTTCACAAAAAATCAATCAATA
The DNA here is from genome assembly GCA_949987705.1 of Thereva unica. Lineage (NCBI taxonomy): Eukaryota > Metazoa > Arthropoda > Insecta > Diptera > Therevidae > Thereva > Thereva unica. The sequence continues at coordinate 88,916,958 of OX465285.1, forward strand.
AATACTTGAGATGCTCAAAAAATTACTAAAATTCAGTGTTTGGAGTTGATTCGAGTCTAATTGTTGAACTACTATCAAAGACTTGATTCGGTTTTGTCGTACTACTATACATGGGAACGTATCGTTTAAGGCTTAAATTGCTTTTAGTAACTTCATTGCTTATCTTCAATAATGGTGACATGGGACTGTACGCACTAATTGTAAGTTCATCATTCGATACAGAATCAGGCGGAACATTTAATACATCAATATTAATATTATTCTCGTATGCTGACGATTCTGATCTTTCATTATCACATTTCTGATCAAAATTATTTATATTCGATGCTCTAGCTAATATATCTAAATTTGGCTGGGTTTTGTTGCGGCGACGTAGACCTGGTAATAGCTCCAGCTGATCACTTTCTGTTTCGGGAATTTGTACTGATGATAGTGGCACGTCTAGGCATGGACTGAGTAGACGTGGATAGTTTGAGATATATTCAACAATTTCTGATGCTGTTGGACGTTTTTTATACTCTATATTCCAGCAGGCTCGCATCAGTCCATCAAGATGTGGCTTAACACCAACTGGAATTTGTAAGGTTTTACCATTTTTTATATGGTCTAGAACTTGATTATTAGTTAATCCTTGATATGGAAAAGATCCGAAAGTTATAATCTCATAAAGAAGAATACCAAAAGACCAAACATCTGACGACGGTGTAAAAAGTCCTAAGCCTAATGATTCAGGCGCCATCCATCGAACTGGTAGCATTCCTTTACGGTTAAACCTATAGTAATCATTATCAAACATAGGACGGGCCATTCCAAAATCGCCTAACTTAACTACTCTCTGTGCATTTACCAGACAATTACGGCATGCCATGTCTCGATGAACATACTTCTGATCAGCCAAGTACGACAAACCTCTTGCAATATCAAGCGCCATCATTGTAAGCCGTTTCGAGCTGATATCTGAATCATCTGTTATTTTCTCATTAACTAAATGCCTTCGGGCAAGCAAGAATGTCTTTAAATCTCCATAGAGCATAAATTCCATAATTGTATAGATAGGTTCAGTTTGTAAACAAACTCCAAGCAACTTAACAATATTTTTATGATCAAATCTCTTCATAGCCTCTGCTTCAGATAAGAAATCCAAACGATCCTCAGTCGATGCACCCATTTTCAATGTTTTTACTGCAACAGCTGTCCATTCGCCTTCAGTGAATTGTGCCTCACCACCGTAAACGGTTCCAAAAGCTCCTTCTCCTAGTCGACGATTGATAACAACATTCTCCTTAGGTACTTCCCACTTGTCCAGTGTGTTATTCTTACTCATCGACGGTGACAGTAGATCAATGCCGAAATTCCTCATTACTTTTGCTGAATGTTTTAATTTCCTATTGTACTGTCGCTTCCAGAACATAAACGATGCCAACGATACCAAAATAACAAAAGCTAGACACATCGTTGTTATGAGAATGAACGTCACATTTTCACAGTCCGTCTTTAAGTATTCAGCCAATGGTGCCATTCCGCATACAAATGTTCCATCTTTCGGCTTTCCGTTTCTAGATAGCCAAACTATTAATTTTTCATTAAGCTCAAGTGATCCACCAGTGATCGCGTAATCTTTCTCTTGTATCTCCGGTGTGTATTTACCAATTTGATGATATGATCCATTAATCCACTGCATGATATTGATATCGCTTATTCTTGATCCGCCATCATCGAAACGTATACGACCGGATACACCTTGAAAATCAGTCTTCCAAATAATGTCGATCAGCTTATTCAGTACGTGGGTGTCTCTTAAGTCGTATAAAGCTGACGGATCCTCCTTTAGTAACTTACTCGCTGCTAGGGCATACACCCAGACTGCATCATAAGCAAAGCCAGCATAGTTTGATATATAGCCTCTGGTTTGAGTATATTCTTGGAGCCATTGGCCAACTGTCTTGTTTTCTTGCATTATTGATTCGTTTGAAGCGAATGGTGCATGATTTAGGGCGAAGTGACCGTTTATAACCTGGAAAGAGGTGGGTGTTAATGCAAGTTGTTTATAACTTCAAATGTAGTATTCTTACCTTTTTGTAATTTTCATAGGTGCAGTTTGGGTGTTTTCCGTTTGGATAAGTCTCATTTACCCATCGCTTGGATAGCCAAAAAGGTAGAAACCAGACATAGCCGTTCTCTGCTGTCATCTGAAATGTAATTTTTTTATGTTGATTTACAATGTTAGATGCTTCTTTATGGAATTTGTTTAGGATGTTGGAAAGCACATGCGTGGCTAGATTTGATACGAGAATAAAAAAGACAACACAAGCTTCAATCAAAGTGGTTAGGGGTAAAGAGGATTAAGGATAGACGACTTACTTATTTGATATGGGAAGCACTGCTACTGGAAAGGACATTTCAAGCTAGAACGAGTGGCTTTTAGCAGATATGGAAAGTATGGAAATCGCCACAGCTATCTAAAAGCATACAATTAAGTATTTCAGCTCTTACGTAAATTCTGTACTCCTCTACGGCAGTGAAACTTTGCTCTTAAACCAGACCAATATAAACAAATCACAATTTTTTGTAAGAATAGAACAACAAAGTATTAGAAAAGTTTTAGCCCTTTATTGAAAGTATAAATAAAAACCAAAAGTCTTCCGTGTCCTGAATACACATACCATTTTAATTTCATAAATTTCTAACATTAAAGCAACGAAAACAGCTTTCGTGCGTTTCTTACGAAATCCTTTTTATTGGCTCACAAATCAAAACTACCCTTAGTAGTTCATAACCATGAAATTCTGTAACTTTTCTTTGAAACAATTTTTTGTGTGGGGCTGGGCTTACTTTTCGATATATTAGGGTGAAAGACTTTTAATGAATGCCTTGCGTAAAGTTCAGTCACGGTAGTCTTTTGGGAAAATTGGAACTTTGTGAGTTATTCGAATGAAATTGTATATTAGATTTCTTCCTGTTGAGGACAGAGCATTGGCTGACCTGGAAGGTTGAAAACACAAAATTTAATTGTAGGCGTGGGTCGTTGGGATTGAATAATCAGAAATTTGTGTTATAAAAAAATTTGTTCTCAAAGTGTACCTTAAGTGGAGATTATTGATCTTTGGAAAGTAGTCGATGGTTGCAATATTTCAATAAATTCTTGGTTCAAGTTAAAGAAGGACATATTGGGGACGCATTTGATAATAACCACAGAATCAGAAATGCAGAAGCAGAACATAAACCTGCCGTACAGGAAGTAGAAGACGAAGACTTATGTAACATAGGAATTATCTCTCCTTTACACAAAAGAAAAGCAACGAACTTGAATTTTCAAACTACAGATGCATTAAAGCCCCCATACGCTGTCGAATTGGATGTACATCCAGATTTTCATCAGACAGATAGTTCTGGCTGTATATCTGCACTTCGATGTACATCCAATTTTACCGTGTATGGGGGCCTTTACGTTACTAACCGTATCATATAAAATATATCTCCTGCATCCTGTATACCCGCTTATTGTACATTGCTGCCTATTAAATTAAAGGCCACCATATTCCTTCTCAATATTTCGCTATAACTTTCCTGGTTCATTGTTTCTGTGACAATCTCCAAATTAGTGAGTGCGTATGCAGAAATACCACCCCACCTTATCAGGCCATCTTCATCAGAGCCGACGCCATAAAATAAAGGAATCTTAAAATCGCTGTGCATTGAGAGTCTCATGTCCTCAGAAATGAGCAAAGTTACTCATTTTATTTTCACAATTCCACATACCCGCTCATTTTCTTTTGTGACACGAGCTCTACTCTCTTATATTTGCTAGATGTTATCCACACAAGTGTTTTGAACCATTTACCCAAAGCTGGATACAAAAAGAAACTCGATGTCTAGATTCCTCATAAGTTGAGCACAAAGAACATGATAGTTCAAATTAAGATCTGCGATGGGCTGCTGCAGTGAAATGAAACCGACACATTTCTGAAACGTCTCTTAAACGATGATATAAAATGGATTACCCTCGATAATAAGAAGCTTGAAAGATCGTGGACAAGGATTGCGAGTCGAAGCAAGCAGTCGGGAAGGTGAGGAGTGACGCCGAAGAAGGTGATGCTGTGTGTTTGGTGGGACACGAAGGAAAACGCTCGGTTCGGGGTACGTCCAGTTGATCAGACGATTGATTCTCAACTCTGCCGTGAACTACTAGAGACAACGTATTCTTTGATAACCCGCCAAAAATGAGAACTTGCTATGCTCCGTATGGTCTACATATAGCAGCGTCAGCCAGGACTATCTGCTCACTGTGGATATTCTAAATAATCAATGGTTAACATATCGGGTTTGAATTCGTTTTAGTGATACCCCTGTAGCATAGCCATTTTCTAATGTTGCAGGGGTCCACTTTTTCCGCCTCTCATATCTGCGCCGCCCGGGGCCATAGCCCACTCTGCACCTCCTACGCTACGCCACTACACTCGATGCGAGTTCTCACGAAATCGACATAGTCAGAATAAGTCAGATTTGTTCGTCAAAACCTAAAATGCCGCCCAACGAAGATGGAAGCCAGTGAGTGTATTTTTATTTTTACACAATATCTTTATTACAGATAATCATTATCGTAAAGCTTTACTTCTCAGTCAGATTCCTCATGCGGAATATTCACCAAACTGGTATCCATCTACTTTTGGGCGAATGCGGTTGTTGCAAAAACCTTTCATCTCTCCTTATGGTTTAAAGTCGTATTGCGAAATCGAGTATCAATGAATGACGTTTCCAGTCAAGGTTAATGGCCAAAGTTAAAGCGGAAAGACCTTTTGTATCAAATTTCAATCGATTTCGCCTTTAATAGAGTTTCCATACCATGTCGGTGTAGCCACAGTTCATTTTGGTAAAAAAAGACACCTTTTTTTATTTTATTTAACTTGCCTACGCAAAATTAAACAAAGTACAATCTGAATTAATCACTATATTGAGCAAGAAGACTTTCATGAACTTAAAGAAATTCTAAAAGAAAATTCTACCTCATCCTTATTGTACCATAGAGCTTCAATTTTTCTCATTTTTTTAAGGTTGTCGTTTCTTAATGAATTAGGAGGCGATAAAGGTATTTCCCCACCTTTTGTGCGTCTAAAAATACGTTTTCTTTTTTTAAAATTAGAATTTTATGTATGCAAATAGAGAAATTTGTTTAACCTCAATCAATACAATCAAGTCTGCTTCATAAAAATGAGTCTTAATTAATGGATAGGAAAGATATCATACCTTCAAATGATGGGCCTCGCATATAACCAACTGAGCATTTTCATTATTAACATCGGCAATTATAATTTTAGCGTTTTTCTTCTTTAAATCAAGTAAATGCTGAAAAAACAAACCAAATCTACGTTAAACAATCCTTGCAAAAAATATTTATTTAAAAAACTTACACTTTTCATTTCAACAACGGAAATATCCTTTGGGAATTTCTTATTTATCACCAATTCCATATTGTTTTGTTTCAAGAGATTCTCCATGTGCGAAATATATTCAGTATACTTTTGGCCATCTTCTGTTAAAGCTGCTATTCGCCTCCACTTTAATTGTTGAAGCAATTTAAGATAAACAATTTCATATTGTCGATTCGATCCTATTGTACGAAAGAAATACGGATAACTTTGTCGGTCGGTGAAGGTTGAGCCCTCAGCAGCGTATGATATAACAACCATTCCTAGATATTTGGATATGCCTGGAATATTAATTTGGATAATGTTTTAGTAGTAGAAACTCTGAAGAGGGGTATAAGGAAAGTAGGTGCGCTGAGAACAGAATGCACAAAGCGAAAAAAGGCAGTACATATTGGGAACGGCAAATGAAAAAACTAGAAGAATCAGCAAGTCGATGCAAGAAACGTCTACAAAAGCATAAACCAACAAAGAATTTAAGCCTAGAGTGGCAATGAGCAAGAATTAAAGTGGGGAGATGTTAAGTAATAGATATAATATAAATAAGTAATAGATGGGCAGAGCATTTCGAGGAACTACTAATGAGCCCCCTGCTTTGGGTATCCGAACACAGTGCTATCTGAAATGTACAGAACATGAATGCGGACGATGAGGATGACAGCACAGCAGCGCCTACCATAGAAGAAGTACGTCAAGCATTGCGAACATTAAAAAATAATAAGTCTTCAGGGTCTGATAGCATATCTACAGAACTCATGAGGCAAGGCGGAGTGGAAACTATCCAAAAACTGGACTGAACTGGAATCTGGAGACGGAAAGAAATGCCTGATGAGTGGCATAGTATGTCCCTTACACAAAAAAGGAGACCCGCTATCTTGCAGCAACTAAGAGGAATAAAGCTTTGAATACAAGATGCAAAGTTTTTGCACGTGTACTCTGTAACAAACTACAACCAAACGAGGAAAAAATACTAGGAGAGTATCAATGCGGTTTTTGTCCTGGAAGATCCACAACTGACCAGCTATTTGTAGTCAAATAAACCCTAGAAAAGGCTGTTGAATTTAACATAAACATTCACATGTTATGAACCTAAACACCTTGTAGAACTGACCAAAATATCGATGAAAGATGCAAAGTGTAGAGTCAGAACTGATGGTGAATTATGCCCACCCGTCAGAACAAATAGAGGATTAAGGCAAGGTGACGCACTCTCCAGCTTATTATTTAACGTAGAAAAAGCAGTAAGAGATGCATCGATTAACACATCAGGGTGTATCTTTGATAGGTCAGTCAGTGCAAATATTAGCCGACGATAATGCTATCCTTGGAAGAAACAAAAACTAGAACCTGTAGCGGAAGGCCTTATAGGAGAATAACAAGCTGAATAAAATAAAATAAATAAAATGCGAAACAAATAGCTCACTGGCGAAAGTAAGGATACAAAATGTTATAACTGAGGAATTCGAAGTACGAGAAGGACTTAGACAAGGAGATGGACTGGCCCTCATGCTTTTCAACCTGGCCCTAGAATGGGTGATAAGGAAAACTTCAGTCTAGAGAAGTTCATCAATAGTTACTAGTCCAGTCAAATTAGAGATTTGACTGAAGATAATTCCGAAGTTGCTGAAAATTGGAACAGCCGTTAAAAACATTATTATACGTAAGCTGTAGAGACTGCCACGCGATTGGGCGGCTGCAAACTTTTTTATTCAAGGTCAAAGGGTCAAAATATCAGTTTTTTGCAAATATCTGCTAAACCGTACGTCTTATCAGAAAATTGTGTTTACAACGTTTGTAGATTAGGCGATTATCTACAAAAAAGTATATTATACATTTTCTCGTAGGAATTGCCATTTCTGAGATATTGTCGTTTTAATAAGTTAAAATACTCATATTCTATCATTCTCGACTTGTAAAGGTCATCAGAAATTTAATAAATCCTTTGTTGGAGTACGCGGCTAATATTTTCAGGGGTGATTCCTGGATATAGTTGGAGAAAAAAATTGTTCTACAGAGGGCGGCTATCTCCACTATTCACTAAGATACAGGGTGATTAGGGAAAAAATTTTGTTTTTTTTTTTAATTTACTGAAATTTGAATAACTCCTAAAGTAATTATCATAAAGTAGCCTAATTAGGCTCATCTTTTAGGTAAATGTGTATTCTTTAATTTGGTGTAAAACATAGCAGCCTGAATGACTCCGTTCAAAAAATATGTAGGCTCAAACCAATGCTATTATGCCGCAGTTGAAAGACGAATAACTTTTTATTTGTTCACGATAAAACACGATAAAACTACTACTACTACTACTACCTACAAAACTACCCAAAATAAACACTTATTGTATATGGAAATATTGTAGGTAATAGTTTGGTGCATCAGCAAAGCAAAAAAAAAATGTACTGGTAGTAACGAATTTTCTGAGAAAAACGAAGAAATCTGCCAGGTCTAGATTCTAAGCATTGTTTGAGCCTATATATTTTTTGAACGGAGTCACTCAGGTTGCTGTGCTTTATACCAAATAAAAGAATACACATTTACCTAAAAGATGAGCCTAATTAGGCTACTCTATCATAATTACTTTAGGAGTTATTCAAATTTCAGTAAATTTAAAAAAAAAACAAAATTTTTTCCCCAATCACCCTGTATCTTAGTGGATAGTGGAGATAGCCGCCCTCTGTAGAACAATTTTTTTCTCCAAATATATCCAGGAATCACCCCTGAAAATATTAGCCGCGTACTCCAACAAAGGATTTATTAAATTTCTGATGACCTTTACAAGTCGGGAATGATAGAATATGAGTATTTTAACTTATTAAAACGACAATATCTCAGAAATGGCAATTCCTACGAGAAAATGTATAATATACTTTTTTGTAGATAATCGCCTAATCTACAAACGTTGTAAACACAATTTTCTGATAAGACGTACGGTTTAGCAGATATTTGCAAAAAACTGATATTTTGACCCTTTGACCTTGAATAAAATAGTTTGCAGCCGCCCAATCGCGTGGCAGTCTCTACAGCTTACGTATAATAATGTTTTTAACGGCTGTTCCAATTTTCAGCAACTTCGGAATTATCTTCCAATTATGGCGTTTTTTCGTCTATTTTGACTGGACTATACACAGTCGGTACAATTACTTGGATATGCGGATGACGTGAACATCGTGGGAAGGTCCTTTTTGGCAACAAAAGAAGCTTATGTCGAATTAAAAGAGGCAGAAGATTTAGAATAGGAAGAAATATAATAATCGACGAACATAACCTAGAAGTAGTCGATAAAACGGTCTACCTTGGGTCTACAATCACAAAAAAACGAAGAAAAAGAAGAAATAACCAGACGTTGTTAAAGTGATCAAAATAAACAGACTACGATGAATTGGTCATGTCCAACGACGTGGAGAACGGAACCCGAAAAAGATAGTGCTGGGGAAAGTACCGCCAGGAAAACGGAGACCTTTCGTCCTAAGAGAAGATACATAGATGACGTCGAGGATGACTTGAGACAGTTGGATATAAGAAACAGGAAAAGTCGGGCCAGGGATCGAGAATCATGGAGGCGAATGCTGGAGGAAGCCAAGGCCAACAATAGACTGATTATTATGATGAATATTTTAGTATAAGAAATACATAATGTTTGGTATAAAATATCAATGATTATACATACCAGCAATTGGTTCAGCAGCTTCACTACAAGCTGGACCCAATACTCCGATAAGTGGAGTTACAATATAAGAGCAATGAATAAATGCCTTCATAGCAGTATCTGATCTACACTTTCCATCATTATTTTGTAATGTAATCTTATATCCCGGTAAAATTTTGCTCCTTTTGACAGCATTCGCAGCTTGTTCAGCCGCTAATGTAATGCCACGATATGCTTCATTATTTTCAGTAATTGGAAATATTCCACCAATTGTAATATCACCAGATGTTGTTAAAATCCATTTCTTATATACATTTGTATAATTATCAACTTTGGTATTTTTCAACCAATTACAAGCTACCTCATCGTATACATGTGACTTAGTTCTTGTGCTATTTGCTGTAGTAGCACGATTTGTTTCAATTAGTAATTTCTTTAGTTCATTGCCATGAATTTGAAATGCTTCAAGGGCGTAAAATGCCTTAAAAATACCACGAAATTGTACTGCTGAATTATAATACTTAAGTAATGGTGTTAATTCATATTTGCATAAACTTTCATCGTCTCCCTCAATTGTCTCACAACGGGGCATTGTTATTGATTCAAAATCAATTTCAGCATCAATGATATTTGATGGTGTCCAATGTAGTAGAATGAATTTCTTTTTTTTAATTTTTTTATATTCATTTTTATAGTGATCAAATAGCCATGCCACGGCATTTGTGTAATTTTTACCAATCCATAGTATATTTGTGTAAAAATTTAATTCATTTATATGCTTCTCAGCAAATGCTGTATCGCTGTAATATTCTGAAAATATTGTTATACAACGATTTTTTGGCAATGATTGATTACAGTGTTCTGGAATGAATCTTCTTTCAATTCTGTTGGGATAAAAATACAATTTAATCATTTAGAAAAATATAAATACAATTACAATTACCCAAATTTATCTTCTAAAATATTTATCACATCATCATCCACAACAAAATTATCATAATACTCATTGGAAGGATCTTGTAAAGCAGTATAATGCAACATCTGAACTAGCTGAGTGTTATTTAAGTCTGTATCTAGCAATTGTTGCGGAACAAACCAACCAAATCTGCCAGGATTTGTTACTAAACCAGCTTCAGATATTTCAGTTGGTAGCGCATGATAATCTGGATACATCCATACTTCTAAATCGATAACTGGTATTGGCCATGTTCCAGATCGTCTGTTCGAAATATTTATTAATAATTTTTATTATTTTAAATTAAATATTGAATATGGACTTACGCTGCTAAAGACTCCAATGTTTTGTACAATTTGAACTGTTCTCTGGTTTCATTTTGATGAAATTCTAAATCTACTAATGCTATATTTTTGTAACCTAAGATTTCACGTAGGAAAATTGAAAATATTCTAGATATTAACTGATGAGTAGCTCTTGGTGATACTTGAAGGCCAATAATGCCTTTGAATTTTTCTTTTAAGAATGATTGTGAATGATCTGTAATATAAGAAGAAAAAAATATTAGATCAATGCATACTTTCAGGAGTTTAAAATAAATTTTAAATATTTTTTAAATTTTTGTTTTAAAAAAATAAATTTAAACGGAACGGAACTTGTTGTATAGAATAGGTTACCTAATTCTTGTATGATCATGATCACCCTTTAACAAGTTTTCTGCAACTAATTTAAAGCAAAAAGTAGTATTCCGATTGGAGGCAGTATGTTGCAATGTTTTAATATGGAGCCTCGGTAGTTTAGGGAATAAGGCGTCTGACTACCATCCCAGAGGTCTCGGGTTCGAATCCCGGCAGCACCACGAGCCTTCGCCTTTTTCACTTTCCACTCGATCTCATAAAGTTTGGCTACAAAATTCAATTTCGGATCCTTTACCAATCACGCACAGTGTTCCACAAGGTTCCATATTAGGACCGTTGCTTTTCAGCATATACATTAACGACCTCAGCAGTATCATGACGAATTGTAAACTGCACACGGATGCAGATGATGTCCAAATTTATTTAAATATTCCCATTAGACTGTGTGCACAACATTAATGCCGATCTGGAGCGTATCTATCAATGGTCTTTATCCAACCACTTACTGCTTAATGCTTTTAAATCCTGTTGCACTACAATGTATAGGAATCAATAAGACACTTCTTTCCTTCCATCTATAACTTTCATGAACACCAATTTCGAGTTAAAAATATAGGTGTCCATCTGAACTCACAATAATTGTGATCGGGTGTCTCATATCATATCTAAAATATATCGTAATTTGCGATGCTGATGGCTGTACGCTTCCGTTCTGCTCCTACAGTCCAATCAATCTACGCAAATCCATCTAATAATTGCCATCAGGAAACAAAAAATATTTTTTCATTTTGAAATGGCGAACCTAACTTAAAAAAACCGGACGAATAAAAGAAAAACCTGACGTCGGATCGAAAAAAATCAAATTATATCTATTCAAATTATCTTTGGAATGATGTATATTGAGTTATAGGTTAGGCCCCAAACATAGAGAAAAATGGGAAAAACTGTCGAAAATCACCCCCAAAATGTATTAATAATGAAAAAAACATAGGTTTGGTTGAAAAAACTGACTTTCTGAGTCTAACTAATCAGTTAAAATGCATTTTTTTTTCTAAAAATAAACAATGATATACATACTCTATTCACTATCTATGATAGAATCTCTATTACCCCCCAGGTAAATGAACTTAGGGGTAATTTTAGCTTCATACTGACGGGCGTAATCAGCAAACAAAATTTATTTCCTTTTTAATGGAGTTTTTCATATTAAGCATATGTACTTTGAATATTTAAATATTCCCATTAGACTGTGTGCACAACATTAATGCCGATCTGGAGCGTATCTATCAATGGTCTTTATCCAACCACTTACTGCTTAATGCTTTTAAATCCTGTTGCACTACAATGTATAGGAATCAATAAGACACTTCTTTCCTTCCATCTATAACTTTCATGAACACCAATTTCGAGTTAAAAATATAGGTGTCCATCTGAACTCACAATAATTGTGATCGGGTGTCTCATATCATATCTAAAATATATCGTAATTTGCGATGCTGATGGCTGTACGCTTCCGTTCTGCTCCTACAGTCCAATCAATCTACGCAAATCCATCTAATAATTGCCATCAGGAAACAAAAAATATTTTTTCATTTTGAAATGGCGAACCTAACTTAAAAAAACCGGACGAATAAAAGAAAAACCTGACGTCGGATCGAAAAAAATCAAATTATATCTATTCAAATTATCTTTGGAATGATGTATATTGAGTTATAGGTTAGGCCCCAAACATAGAGAAAAATGGGAAAAACTGTCGAAAATCACCCCCAAAATGTATTAATAATGAAAAAAACATAGGTTTGGTTGAAAAAACTGACTTTCTGAGTCTAACTAATCAGTTAAAATGCATTTTTTTTTCTAAAAATAAACAATGATATACATACTCTATTCACTATCTATGATAGAATCTCTATTACCCCCCAGGTAAATGAACTTAGGGGTAATTTTAGCTTCATACTGACGGGCGTAATCAGCAAACAAAATTTATTTCCTTTTTAATGGAGTTTTTCATATTAAGCATATGTACTTTGATGATGATGATGTCAAGAATCAGGCCATGTTTTTTCTGCGAAAATTATTTTCATTTTATCTATTAAACAGGACCAGAAAATTTAATCGAGCAAAGTAATCAATTGTCCTAATATTTTTACAATCAAGTTGAAATTATCACTTGAGTAACTTGTAGTTATTTAGCAAGTTGGTTTTCAGTTCATATTCCTATTTTATCTGTTCAGTGTATCATGAATTTTTTTGTCTAACGATATGAAGAGTGTTTAGGAACGGAATAAAAATTTCCAAACTGTTTTTTTGCATTTGACTAACACACAATTCTGCTGATTTTAATTTAACCAATTTCATCGTTTTAGGCTATTGGTCTATTACAAACGCAAAGGGACGACGTCTTTATACTATAGCAGGTCGAAACGTTGAACAGATCTCACATACATGATTTCACACTAGTTTTGTTCACAAAAGAAAATGTGCGGACGACAACGACCAGTATTTACGTGATAGCGAATTACACATCTCAACTGAATGGATCGCTAAGTTACAGTGCGTTGTGCCGTGAATCAAATGGTTCCCTCTTACTTTATATAGGTAAGTCAAAATTGACAATTTTTGAAACTGCAATATCTCACGAACGTTCATTCTTGACACTCTGGAGATATGTGTCGATTAGAATCAAAACCGGTACTTATCCACTTTTTAAAAAAAATGTCAAATTTGCGCTATTAACAAAGGTTAACTTGTTGTTTTAATGTTAAAGAATTTTGGGACTTCTAAAGTCACTTTTCTACTATAGTTTTTCTATATAGAAAAGTAGTATTCAAATCACATGCGGTTGTTTTCCATTTCTGTGTAATAACCTCGACACATGGCAATCAAAAATTAAGCAAAATTCATCATTTATGACGAAAACTTTTAGAAAGTGACACACGTTAAAATACCTCATTATATTATGACAGTTGTAACAAGTGGTTGTGTAGTGAAAAATGTCAGAGAATAAAACCTTAAAAAAATATATCTTTGGTACGTTGCGTTGTTGCCCTAATACAAACACAAATAATATTTAATTTTTTAATATGGAAACAAGTAATATTTTTTTATTAATTTTCTAGTAAAATTAAAATCAAAATCAGCTGACTCTAGAAAAACGCCTAAAAGGGAGCCTTTTAATATGATCCATGGTTCAACAGATGGCCCTCTTTTGAGATTTCGCAATCGATTCGCCAAAATTTGCTTTTCCTAATTAATACTGAATTTTCGTCATAAATGCGTGCATGTGTCGAGGGTATAAAACTAAAAATTATTGTCACAGTAACTTTAATATGTTGTGAGAAAAATGTTTTTGTCAATTTACCGAAAATTTATTTACATGGAGAAGTACCAGTTTTGATTCTAAAGTCGCCCGAGGCGAAGTAAAGTTATACAAAGTGAATCCTCTCTATATTCTCGGCTTCGACCAAGTTCGATCAAATTCGCAAGTAGTGTAGTGCAGGCTTAAGAATAAATAAATTTAACAATGTAATTGCAAAGCGGAGAAAAGCAGATCATACCAAATCATGCTAAATAGCCACAGAACAATAAATTCTGAAGAGGAGTATAAAGAAAAGAAACGAACTAAGAAACCATGCACAAAGCAAAAAAGGCAGTATTGGGAAGAAGAAATGAGGAAAATAGAAGAATCAGCAAACTCAAATTACACAAGGAATTTTTACAAAAAGGTATCAGCAACGTAAAGAATTTAATAAACCCAGGGTGACGATGTCGCAAAATGGGGATGTAACTTATAGACGACTAAAAGCTGGCTGCAAAAACGTGGCTGAGCTTGGAAGTACGAGTAAGAGCTTGAAATTACGCTTAAAATCTAGTACTTACGGAGTAAAAAAAATGTTAGTCTGTCTGGTCACATCTGGTACAAATGCCTTGCAAGATCACTTTTTTTGTTTTTGTTTTTTGGTACCGCAACTGACCTATCGAGTAACAGTTTCAACCTACTACCAAATTAAAGTTTGAACATTTTTATACTAGAAAACACAGGTCTGCCGGATTGATGCAAAGTGCTTGGCAGACTACCTTTTATTTTAATGTTTATTTACTATTTAAACCTTTATAACTCCTATACCGATTGGCATTTTCTTAGTCATTTTGATCTGAAAAGAAATCGGTTGGACATTGAGTCGTTTGATAACTAAAAACTTGTTTTCCTTGAACGACTGGATTAAGTCTTCTTTTCGTTTCGGATCGGTGTACATACATACGTTTGATAATTGAATTGTCACTGGAACTTTCAAATAAAGCGAGAACATTTATCATTCAATTGATCGGGTCACCCCTGACACAAAAAGTAGCCGGGTTTTGCCCGGGCAGTTTTTAAAACCCTTCCCGGGCGCCCATAAAAATAGGACAAATCTGTGAAACCTGGACCGATGGTAGCTCTATCCACAACCAACAAACATTTTGGCTTTATAAAGTGAAGACCTAAATCATTAGAAAATGCAAAGGTTACAAAAACACTCTTCTGTTTTTTAGTTCCCCCTATGCTGGATTATGCGTGTCCTATCTATATCTTTTTTATATGTATATGAACAAAACAACCACATTTAGACTAATGATAAACAAATATGTTAACAGTTTTTCCAATTGATTTTGTGCTAATTTTTACCAAACATAAATCGCTCCCAATTCCACAATTTATTTGTCACTATTTTATTGATATTTTTTCCTCTTTTACTTATGCAAAAAGGCATCCTCCTTAATGAATGAATACCAAATGTTACGCATAAATTTTTTATATTTAAATAAATTTTTTCTACTTAATTTTATGCTTATGTTGTAAAAAAAAACGTGTGGCAAAAACGATACCCAAAAGCAGATACCTTCTCTGTGACTCACTGGCATGTGGCGGCATTAAAACAAGATCATCCATAGAATGAAATTTCTTATCACGCAATCATATTTGCGTCGCAGACTGTAAATATTAAGTATGAATGAACTAAATACGAAAATAAACCTCCAAAAATATAATTTTGAAAAAAAAAAGTACTTCGCAAATTCGTAACTGAGTTGTAAAACGTCTGGAACAAGATTTTCAGGACAATTGCAACTAAATCGAGGATAAAGAATTATTTTCAAAATAAATTTTCAAAACCAGACGTATTCATCATTTCAAAATCTTTGTTCTTGTTAAATATTTTGAGTTTTAGAAATTATTTTATTGTCGGAGTGAGTCGAAAAGTGCTAAAATAGTGTTGGTCATTAGCAACACTACTTAACCACAAGATGGCCGTAAATCATGTGCATTCATAAAGATTTTTGGGACATGCTGAACAATCGGTTGTAATTTATCAAATTATTATTCAAACTACAAAGAGATTATTTTTAAAATTTTAACTACAAAAATACTTAGCCGCTTTTCGTTCAGTCCCAAATAAACATTTTATTGTCGCAAAATAATGCGTTTCTGGCAGATGCAACTTAATTTGAATTCTTGAAAACGGATTTCAAACATTTAACGAATTTTACATATTTAAAAATGAATGATGTGCCAAATTCATTTGCTGCCGAATTCATCCGTTGATCACTTGCACCACTTTATAATAAATTTGTGCATGAATTACGATAAGATCGGCACGTTCGTCGCTCAACACACAGTTCATTGTGCTAATAATATTTATTTAAAGACTGCATTCGGCTTTATGTTTGTTTATGCTAGGAGGCGCTGGCGGTATAATAAACTCTCAGATTGTGAATTGTGTGTTTTATGCTTCCAAATTGGTACAAGGTATTTTTTAATTGTTTTTAAATGCTCATGATAATGAACTTATGCCGACAATATAGCCGGGGATATATTTTTAGATAGATTTGGCTAGAGAGAAGAAATTATCTCGGGGTTTTTAGTAATTAACTTTTTGGTACTTCTGAGAAATAAAGACGTTGTGGGCTGAATTGGTTGCAGTATTTTCTTCAAATGAACGAATACTTCAGTTGAATTTAACATCATTAAACGCCCATGTTACGTAGCTATAAATTTTATTGTAGTTATTTTAAACATTATGTTTATTAGCCCCACGTAATGTATTTCTTGTGTTGAGACTTTATGTCAGGGAGTTGGGTAGACAGGCAGGCAGGCATAAGAAGATCATTCTTTTGAAACAAATTATTCACATTCTGTTTTCTTAAAGAATGTTGTAAATAATATATGACTTCATTTTAGTAAGAAAAATGTATGCAAAAGCGGTGTCTGTCCGTTCGTTTGTCATCTCCAAAACTACTGCATATAATGTATAAAGTCAGATGTTATATGTATATCAAAATAAAGATCTCTCTCAGGAGAACTAAACCTAAAGAAATGAACCGGAACTGTCACCAAGGTCCTAAAGGTGCGTGTCAATGGTGTTCAACAACTTGATAACAATATTAGAGGTGATTGATAGATTCTGATGAAATGAAAAAAAAAAAATATAAGAGAATTTCTTTTTTCCTCCCCCGTCAAACCACAGAAAGTGAATATATGTAGGTTTTTTTTATGTGGCATGGCCAAGCTCAGGAATCACCCTTTGTACCACTAGTCCGTCATGTCGTTCAACTCATGATGCAATGTCTAGTAGTAAGCTTGAACTGAAGATAGCAAAAGAATATGAAAGGTTAAGGGTAGTCTGGTGGATGCGTGAGGAGGAGGCAGTGAGTCCGCGTTTGCACTCTTGAATGATGTAGGAGTTCATTTTTTGGCAGCCGGGTAAGTCTAACCAGCCGACAAACAGGACCAGACTACCAGGAGAACAAAAAGGTGGCACGACCGCTAGGTGAAGACACGACCTAAGCGGAAATTTGGTACCCTATTATTAACCGGTTAATCCGTCGGAATGCCTTATTAGGGCTACCCTTAGGTGGTGCCATTTTAGTGGTACAGTTGCAAATTTATAATTTTTTTAAAAGTATAGATAAAGGTGCCAAAGAATAGTAAACATTATGACCTTTTCATATATCGTGTTTTTTTTTCTAAAAACTTAAGTGCATAAGATATAAACTGCCTTGCTATATCACTGTCATACCTTAGAGAAATATTCACAGAATTAGAAAATGGATCCCAACATATAGGGCTGCAAATAAATGCAGGCAAGAGCAAGATTCTAATTCAGTCAGGGGTGGAAAGAAGAAGAATAAACCACAACACCTCCTGGGGAGTATAACATCGAAGGTGTAAACTATTTTAACTACCTGGGGTCCACAGTCAGCGAAGACAACGATGAAACGATAGACGTACAAAGAAGAATAAACGCCGCCAGACAGAACATACTTCTCACTACTGCCAGTAATGAAATCCACAGACATCCACAGAAAAACAAAAATAAGAATCTACAAAACCATCATACGTACAGTAGCTACGTATGGATGTGAAGCATGGAGTATCTCTCAAAAATCCGCGGACAAGATGGATATATTTGAGCGGAAGGTTCTCCGAAGGATCAATGAAGACAATGCATGGAGAATATGGAGTACAAATGTCCAAAGAATGGATGACTTAAGGATATCGAAAAAGCCCTGTATCTACTACCAAATGAGAAAATACCAGTTGGCGACCCACGGTCAAGGTGGGAAGACAATGTTAAGGCTGATCAGGGCCGGCACTTGGGTCTTTTAAGTCCAGTGCACAATGCGATATTGCGCCCCATCAGATCTTCATTTTTTTTATCGCAGTGAAGGACAATGGAAAAAGACACAAACGGTGGAGGGGAGAAATAATTTTCATAGTTCGCGCAAAAGCGAATGTGATAAAATTTATGGTGTATTTGCTAATTTTACAAAACGGCCAGGTAGGGCACTTTCTAGAATTCACCATGGTAGCTACCGGTCGAACCAGCAGCTAATTTACCATGTTCGAATATTGATCACTTACCATAAGTTACCACTCACCATGTTCGAATATTCACCGGTAAAGTAACCGCAGTCTCACCATCCATCCAATGGCGCTACAGCCCAAATCGAGCCTTGGCCTCCTCTAGGGCATTTCTCCAAGTTTGACGGTCCCTTGCAGCATGTCTCCAGTTTCGGATGTTGAGCATTGACTCTGCGTCAGCCGTCACAGAGTCTATCCATCTCCTCCTGGGTCTACCTACTGGCCTACTTCCCGAAATTTCTGATGCCATAAGCCGTTTTGGGATGCGATTGTCTTCCATCCTGATCACGTGGCCGGCTAGTCTCAATCTGTTGATTTTTATTAAAATTGAGAGTTGTGGGTCGTCAAAAATTTCATACAACTCGTTGTTGTATCTTCTTCGCCATATTCCATCCTCTCTGATTGGGCCTATTATGCATCTGAGAATTTTCCTCTCGAACCTGTTGACTCGTTCCTCTATGTCCTGGGTCATAGTCCAAGTCTCGCTACCATAACACAGTACTGGTCGTATTACTGTTTTGTAGAGTGAGAGTTTCGTTTTCCTGTGCACAAATCTTGAGTGAAGGATTTGTTTTTGGGCATAAAAGGCTCTATTAGCCAGTAGTATTCGTCTAGTTATTTCTTCTTTTTCTTCGTTTCTTTTTGTGATAGTAGACCCAAGGTAAACTGTTTTATCGACTACTTCTAGGTTATGTTCGTCGATGGTTATATTTCTTCCCATTCGTCCTGCTCTGGATTGTTGCATCACCTTCGTTTTTTGTTCGTTAATCTTCAGGCCTATGTCCTTTGCCGCCTCTTTTAATTCAACATAGACTTCTTTTGCTGCCAAAAAGGACCTTCCCACGATGTTTAAGTCATCCGCATATCCAAGTAATTGTACCGACTGGGTAGATATTGATGCACTTCGCTGGACTGACGTTTTCCTTATCACCCATTCTAGGGCCAGGTTGAAAAGCATGGGGGCCAGCCCATCTCCTTGTCTAAGCCCTTGACGTACTTCGAACTCCTCTGTTACAGCATTTTGGATACTTACTTTCGCCAGTGAGCTGTTTGTGGCGCATTTGATTAGTTGTACCAACTTTGAGGGGACTCCTATTTCCGATAAGATCTCGTATAGGCTCTCTCTGTTTATTGAGTCATATGCCTGTTGAAAGTCGACAAATATCTGGTATACATCTACATTCCTTCCCCAGGTTTTCTCCAGAATTTGCCTTAAGGTCAGCAGTTGGTCCGATGTTGACCTGCTTGTCCTAAAACCAGCTTGATATTCTCCTATAAGGCTTTCCGCTATAGGTTCCAGTTTTTGTTTCACAAGGATTGTGAAGATTTTGTAGCTGGTGCTGAGGAGTGAGATGCCTCTGTAGTTTTTGCAGTTTAGTTTATCGCCTTTCTTGTATATTGGACATTATAATGGCTTTCTTCCAGTCCTCTGGTATAACTTCTTCCTCTCAGATGGTGCATATGAGTTCGTGTAATGTTCGTAATAGTTGGGGTCCTCCTTCCTTTAGCAGCTCAGCTGCTATTCCATCGGCGCCAGGCGATTTGTTGCTGTTCTGCAGTCTCACCATAGGAACCATATTCGTGTGATGGTTGAAGTGGTAGTTTGAAAAATATTTATTTTTTTGACGTTACGATAGTTTTTAGATTTCGGATTTTTTTAGAGTGGGTATTTTATATGATGTGTGATATAAATAGAGCAGTAAATTTGTAGATTATTTTTAAAAAAAATCTTGTACATGAAAAAAAACACAAATGTCAAATTTTCTTTCGAAAATTAACCACTTAACCTCATCTATCAGTCGGTAAAAACTAACCACACTAACCCTGATCAGCTTACCAATATGGTACCGTTACCAAAAAGGTAGCTACCACTGGTGAATTCTCGAAAGTGCCCGTATTGATAGGCTTTGGTTAAACCGGACAAGCAAAAAATCGTATGGGGGCTGTAAATCGTCACGTTTTAGTTGATAGGACCCGTTTAAATTCTTTTGTTAGAGTTATACATATTGCGCCCGGTGCAAGTACATCATTAGCACCTATGAAAGCCCCGCCCCTGAGGCTGTTACAGCAGAATTCCTCAATATAAGTATGTAAAAAAATGGAGGTGAGCTGCAGAACAGAGAGACGTCTAGAAAAAGAGGCTGATGAAGGACAAAGGTCGACTTGGGCTCTAGAGCAATCTAAGAAGAAGAAGAGAATTCACCAAAATCGTTTATAAATACAACAAGAAGGTGGCTTCAGAGTTATTACTAACTGATTTTTTTTTATATATATTCTCAAAAATCAAAAAATAAATTGAATTTAATGTTAAAAAACCTATATGTCTTTTCTATAAAAAAAAAGATAAACTTTGCGACTAACTCAATAAAATATTCCTCAACAATAACAACACAGATTCATTCTGAAATAAAACGAATGAGGTTCAAGTATTTTGTTGTTTTTTTTTTGTTGGCAACAATATAAAATTTAAACGATTAGATCCGCAAAGTATTTTATTGTATTTTATTCCCCAAATATTTTCCCAGATTTTTATCTTTGAGAGAGGATAATAACATTTTTTTAACAATATTTTTCGTTGTATGTCTACGTCGTATTTTACCACCATTCTTGATGGACTTTTACACGAGTTTCTAAATGAAAGTTTAAATAATCATTAACCTTGGTATTATTAGTACCTATTAAATAAAAGACAAATCACTTTTTCAACAAAATATAATTCATACGATCTCAACGATTACTCAAAATCATGTCACAATACAAGTATTTTTTTCAAGAAAAATATAAACAAACAAATCCCGGAAACAGACTTGGTAAAAAACAATACAAAAAAATGAAATAAAATTATTTGACAATAAATCTTGATTTTATTCGGGATTAGTAAAAAGTTATTTAGCGCCAAAAGAAATTTGCAGATGCTTGAGAAAGGAGCCTAGAATCTCAATGATTAATGGCCCAAATTTTTTTATTCTACTATCACAGACGAAGCTTTTCTGCCACATAAAATTATTTTTTGTTTTTATTTTATTAAATAAGTTGAATTTTTACTTATATTATATTAAATTCTCTTTAAGATAAATCAGGACAGATTTCTGTAGAATGTGTTGTTTTCAAGTCAAAACCCAATGATACCAAAAAAAAAATACAGTGTGTGTATACAATTTGTTAACACAGCTTTCTTCTGTCACTGGGGTTCTGTTTAATCAATAGATATTGGTATTATGTCATTCAATAAATCAATATGGCATGGCAGCTTATCCGAGACGGTAGGAACATGTTTTTGGGGATTGACATTGATATTAAGGTGCTTTGAATGTTTCAGGGTCTGATAATATTGGTAATTCTGGGAAATTGATAAATGTTGCAATTTAAACCACTCTTTTTTTATTTAAAATATTGCATAAAGATATCGTACCTTGAGGCTATAGTAAGTGGTCAGTAATTATTTAAAAAAAATGGAAACAGAAGTTGGAAGGTATAGGTACAGAACTTTCACATATTTCGACAGACAGAAGTAAAATCGGATTGAAGTACATATTTAAATGTTTCTTCTAAAGCTGGCTGTGCATGATGCGGTGAACGTTTGATATGAACGTTGGCTTCCAACGATTGAGTCAATACCCACATAAACCTGAACTCCAAATTCGAACACGCTTGACATTGGACACTCGTAGTTGGAGCATCTGCCACACGATACGCCATACCATCAAGCGTTGCAAGGTTGGAGGGTGTTCATAGCATCGTGTAGAGCCGGCGTAACAAACATGTCAACGGAATGTCTATGCAGACTTTTCATTACTACAGACTCCATCCACAGTCAGGCACTCCTATAGGCATACATGCATACTTTTAACTTTCATACAGACCTCCGACTTTTCTAATGGTCCACACGACACAAGCAGAGTTGCGCAAATCTTGTTCCCTCCAATATGATTTTTTTGTAATTTTTCAGGGGCGCAAGAATAACGACGGCAATAAAGGGTGCTTTCAGTAAAGTAGTTTGCGCATATTTGCATTTGTATTAGTTTCATTAAAGCAAGCATGCGTTTGCACAGAGTCCATAAATGCAAACATGCGAAGCAAATCAGCGAACAAAAAACAAAAACACAATAATACTCTTATTAGCTCTCTTGATCTCATAGCTTGATATATGTTAAAAATATGTTATTCATGTTAATTTTTATTTTGCAAAATTCTGACTTAGTATCACCATATTTATGTATATTGAAACACTTGTTCCTATACTATACAGATATGTATTTTAGTCAGACTTTTGACGACAGATATTTTTGTTAGTTTTATGTTATTTTTTCTTGCAAACAATTTGCGAAAACCTAGTCTAATATTGAAGAAAAGTCTGGATTATACGAGTATGAACAAGTGTTCAAACAATAAAGTCGTTACAATCTCAGTAGATGACGATTGCGTTACTGTTCAGACATTCCAAAATTTTCCTTCTCTTTGACGAAATTCACGAACGTTTTATTTCGAAATGTACATATAGATGTTTTTTCACTTTAAAGCCACACTTTTTTTAGTCCGAAGCACATGTATCAATAAAATCGAATCTAAAAAACATAGGCTCAACAAATTTTGCGGACTCGCTTAAACTCGTAGAAGCTGTAAATTGTTCAAACACAAAGAGCAGATAATTGCACAAAAAGAGAAAATTATGCTAGGCTCGTTCTGGAGGGATTTTCTGCTCCTGTGCGCTCAAATAACACTCTGATGAGGCGCATTTTCACAATACCCTAAAGCAATCCTCGCAACCGGAAGATAACGGGTGAAGGCCGTCATTGCAGAACGGACCAACATCACGGTGCTGAAGGCCTTTTATACGCTTTATGTATAGTACGCGTGACAATGCAATCTTACCATTTTGTAAAAAAATCAAGATGGCTGTCTAATTTTACAATTGCGCTCCCCGACCCCGGATATGGGTCTTATTGGGTCTATTAGCTATGTGGCTTTATTCTCAAATTCAAAATGGCAGCCTACACAAAATTTCGGTTTACTTTCTTCTTTATAATGCCTTCGGTATGGGCATCAATTGAAATGATTGCGAAAATGGACGCTATTTAAGTGTTGTTATTTTTAAAACAGAAAAATTGAATTATTTCATTGTAAAATACTAAGATACGAGGCTGATGCTTGGACATGAATCAAACAAACACCTTACTAAAACTGTCCCCCAACTAAGTACTGACTGTCCCCAATGTTGCTTGACCTTAGTAATCGAACGTGAAACAGTCTAGTGAGTATGCTAATGGCGCTCTTTCTGGTCACCAATGTAATTGCCCGTTTTCTTTCTCCTATATAAAATATTAAACCTCCCATGGAGGACCATATTGACAGAGCTCAAATTTACCACCCCTTACGCCCGCCGCACATGCCCACACTCGCATTGGTCGACACGAGCCGCGTGGGAGTGGCAGTATTTGAAACCTATGGCCCAGTACCGAACTCCGCATTTGCTCTCACGTGTCGATTTCGGCGCGGACATGAGCGTGTAGCGCGTGTCGGCTAGGTGATCGAGACACTAATTTCGAGTGGCAGTGGCGCGAGTGTTTGGAATGATGAAGGAATTAAATGAAACTGTTCGAAGCGGAAAATGTATGTATATACGAAGTAAAACACCCTGATTTCAAGAATGCAAAATTAAAGGATTCTATTTTGAAATTCATTCCTCGACAATCTAAAATAGTTTTTGAATTTTGCGTCTGAAAACTCGGAAGTTAAGTTAAATTTTCCATGGGTTTCCCTCTGAACATGTAAGAGCTCTTCCAGTTTTTTTCAGATGCTTTCCTTATTAACAAAAATCTATATAAAAACTCGTTATCATTGTCAGATATTGAACTTAAGTCTATCGCGCCCATCTTGAATGCCACTAACTGATGTACGACTCGTGTTAGCAAATGCGGACAAACACGTGTCCACCAATGTCAGTGCCACATTACCGCAGTGTCGTGAACGAGTGCGAGTGTGGGCATGTGCGGCGGGCGTTAGCAGCGCTCAAATTTTTCCCGGCTGTGTCTTGTCACTGCATATCTATTACAAGTTCATTAATAAAAAATCATTTGTATCACAAGCTCAACATTGCATATCTACATGCTGCTGTTCAACGTTATGTAATATTCCGCACAAAAATTTCAATTGCAATTAATAGGACTAGCCTCATAAAAGGATGATATCATTCATGAAAGGAAAACAAGCTTTTATCAGAAACTGATCAGTTCTGTTTGTTTCTAAAAATACAAGAACAAAAACATTTTTTTAATATCATAAAACAAAAAAACATACGATAAATGAAAAAAAAATCGTCTTTGAAAAAATGATAAAGAAAAAAGTACTTCACCATAACCTTGGGTTATTTTGAAAGTGAAAATATGGGGGTTTTGGGGGTCTAAATATGTACACTATGTATTTATAAATATACTAATAAAGAAAAGCGATAAATTAAAATGGAGTAACAAGAAGAAGAAGAAATCATTTGGCAATCATACCATACTTAATACTAGTATCTGGCGACAAATGTTCTTAGAAACTGGTTATGATAAGACTAGACGCCATAAATTTTATTACTTTTGTCTATAATTGAACTACTCTGATGTGCGTCTGCGTTGTTGGATATGTAAAAAAACGCACACTTATTGTATCTATTTTTATAATTTTTGAATTTTATGCCTAATCAAAATTCTTGGAATAGTTGAGGAATTCCAAATCAATATAAGAAAAAAAAAACACAAGATATATCTTCTTCGTCAAGATTTACGAGTTTTATTAATGTTTTTGTTTTAGTTTTTGAAAGTCTTTACAAAAAATCAGATAAAAAATGCTTCTCAAAATGAATTTAAAAAAAATATCGCATATTAAATTTTTTATGATTTGTTTTGAAAATTTCACTATACATTCCACAATACATTAATACATATTAACCTATTTCGGTAGTCTTCAAAAGAAAAACAAACAAAACCACCAAAAAATGTCTGTGTATGTTTTTATAAACTTACCCTTTTTTTTTAAATATTTTAACGGTATATTTTTCAAGGTAATTAATTACAAGTTTAGTCGAAGCTTTTCTAATGCAAATCTAAAAAAATCTTCTTCCCAAAACTTAATTAATAAAACGTAAATCGACACCGATGATAGCCCCCTCATCACTTTCCATAATGAGAGTGGGCAATATTTATACAAAACTTTGGCAAGTTAGTTGCTGCAAGTTATTTATCATCTACTAGAAGCAAATTTCTGGTTAATGAAGATAACTCTAAAATCTGTTACGAAAAAAATGCTCCCATAATCCCGAAACGGGTAAGGTTGAATTTTTTAAAAGTATTTAAAATTTATTGTTGTTTGTGTGTGTGTGAGAATGGTGAAATTTATCATTGGATATAATCAAATCAATTTTTTTTTATTTCAGATAAAACTGGTATTTAGAATATTACTATGGAAGGAGGGGCTTCTTCAATATCTAAAAAAACATATTGGTTATTTTCAAAAAGAGAAGTGAGTGCTTTATAAAAACAAAAATACAGTTTTTTTACAGTTTCTTGACATACACCTTACTGAATTATATACCTACAAAAAAAATTGGTTTATTCCGTTTGACTTAAATAAATAAGTTTTGGACTAATGCCAGCTAGAAGTCATTTAGTAGTCTTGACAAGTGTTCTGTGTCTGGTAATGTTGTATTCATTATTAAGCAATATTAAGAGAGAATTTAATTGTTTATTGTTCTGAAAGCCGGAAGTATCTTTCCTAAGTGGCATTGACGACAAGTTACTAAACGGCGATGTTTGACAAATTGTGTATTCCATTTTTGTAGACCATTTTTTAGGATTATGTTGGATATAAAATAAAATAAGCACAAACATAATTTTTTCAGCATGATTCATTTTGTTATTTTGATATTTGTTTTTTATTAAAAATTCTAGTAAAACATTATTCTTGCTTGATACATGAAAAATTTGATTCGACTTTTGAAACCACCAGAAAACCGCTAAAATATTTTCCTCTATGCCAAAAGTAACTAGATATTCCACTAAATCTAAAGTTCCCCAAACTTAATGTTTGATAGGGGCTGTTTAAGCAAAAATAATCAAACTAATTCAAAAAAAAAAAAAAATAATAATAATAACTGTACTCAATATCTTCAATATTTATTAATATTCAATATTTTAATAATAAATTCAGCATCATTGCTTTGACCAATTATCATTATACCATGGCTTCACCGGCCGAACTGTGCTAGTTCGAGTAAATTGGTGAACTTAACTTTAAAATAACACCAGTTCCCATACAATTTCCATATATTCAACTAAGGATAAAA
Source organism: Thereva unica (assembly GCA_949987705.1). Classification (NCBI taxonomy): domain Eukaryota; kingdom Metazoa; phylum Arthropoda; class Insecta; order Diptera; family Therevidae; genus Thereva; species Thereva unica. Next base: position 88,943,849 of record OX465285.1, read on the forward strand.
CAGACCTCAGTTCGCCCAACTTGGCTCGAACTGAAGTTAAGCGTAAACGCTTAAAAGAACGCAAACAATTAGAATAGTGGAATGCCATTGCAGCGAGCCCTTGCATTTTTAACTTCTGGGCGAAAAAGCAACAACCATTTCAAGCACGAACTGATCATGAACTAGAATTCAACCGGTGAAGTTATGTGGATTGAACTGAGGTAGGGAAAGTCGGGGATTTAGCATTCTAGGGCTATACACATACACATATTCTCTAATAACGCATCTTGTCGGCTTAACTGATTAATCGGGGTACCAAAGGTCCTCTAAGGTTGGGTCTTTACCTAGCGGACGACATACATACCTCCTTGTTCTGCCTGGTAGTCTGCCACTGCCGGCGTCACAGCCCTTGTCAGCTGGTTAGCGGGGTCCACCATTCTCAGGAGGCGTAAGACTCCAATGACGATATCTTCCGCTAGCCTCGACGGTTGCCTATGAACTCATACAACATCAAGAGTTCAAGCTCTAGGTTAAACGCTAATGCATGCCCCTAGACTTCCTTTATCCTATCCTATCCTTTTTATCTTCTTCGAAATAAGTTTCCTACTAGGCATTGCACCATGACAAGAACGATGTTAATACATATAAAGGGTGACACCTGAGGTTAGACTTTCGCTTATTCTTGACAGTGTTCATCCTACTAAAGCCTTTCAACATTGGTGTTCGAATGTGGCAAAATTAGTAATGAAATAGTAAAAGTGGCCGGGAAATTATTCAAATCGAGTCACTGGAAATCGACTTAACGGCTAAGGAAGTAATCAACAAATTTGCTGAAAAGGATAGATAAATTGAACTGTGACTATTAAACAAGAATTGGTCTGGAACTATTGATCATGTATGTCAATAGTTAATAAACTGAATTCCTCTAAAACTTCTTCTGGTCTTATTTGTATTAAAACATAACTAAAATTTATATCAAATTTGATAAAGTCTAAATTCGTATTTAAGTGATATTTCCCTCAATACGTGTGTCGATGGCACCGACAGTTTCATTTCACCGCGTCCTTCGCCAACGAGAATACCACCTCAGATGTATTCTTTTTTCAGTTGAAGCTCAATGCAAAAGTTCTAAGATTTTCTTTACCTTCCTTCATCATGATTTGCTCTCGAATCAGGACGAATGAAACGTGTTCCACATACCCTTGCTTATTTCCAAAAGTTTTCTTACATTCCGATACAATAATATATAATGAATTTTCAAAATAATTAATATCAAAAATTCAATATTCCATAGTAGTTCACACAGTCATGTATTTATTGGTAATTTTAAACAAATCCAAACAAAAAACACAATACAAAAAAAGTATCCTACTGTAAACCTTAGTGTATTTATAAAAGGAACATGTTTCACCAATAATAATAAGGAAAAAATAGCGCCATAAAAATCTATCGGAGCTTACAGGAATTAGGATAACAAAATCTATGGAATTGAGTGGCAAAACATTTCGGACGTGACCAAGATACAACCATGACAATGTTATCTTCTTCTCTATACACAAAAAAAAATTGGCCCTATGAATTTTTATTTAATCTTGTGCTTGGTGCTTCTAGTAATATTTTCACCTGTTTTATTTATAATTCAACAGCATTAAACTTTTCTATAGTAAAATTAATAAAACCTAAGACTAGATTATAACCAATAAGAAGCTAATTCAAACAGTTCATAAAACCACTCCACTGCAAATTACTCCGTGGGGAGTTAATGAACATGAAAATTTCATTTAAATGCTTTTATCCTTGGGAAAAAGATTTTATCTTCAAATTATAATTGCTGCTGTACGAATCCGCTTCAAAATGTAAACACAAAAATTCCCAAGAGTGCATTAGAACCAAATGCATCGCTACATTTGTTTATTCAAATCAGCAACAAAAATGTCCACAAAAAATTTTAAATTATCTCTTAATTGGATAAAATCCCAGGCAACTGAGTAACGCCAGAGCGATTTTATGACAAGCCGTCACAATTTGCCATGCCACATGATACGAGTATCCTCAATTATCACAATAAAACGACGAAATTTGCATTGGCGCAATAAATTTCGCCTCAAGTATGAAAGTTTTTCGCTCTCGGCTGCATCCGCAGCTTTATTTTTTTCGTCAAGTACAATAAAATCGATTGCATTTCCGGGATGTTTTTGAAGATGCCGAAATCTGACTTCCAGGAATTTACACATTAATTTTCAGAGACGGTCTATGGAAACGTGATTATCAAAATTTATTTTATTAGCTCAATTGGTGGTCATTAAGAGGAGTTAATGAGACTTGAAATTGCGGCAGGAAGGAAGATGGGAATCAATTTTGTTTTGCTTACGGAAGCGGGGAATAGTTCGGGGAAATTAGCAAAACAAAACGCACGAAAGGAGTCAGTATAGTCTAAAATGGCTGAAAATTGGTGACCATAAAAGGTGCCAATAAGCATACTCAATAGACCGGCTTTCAATCGATTGGCCAGGTCAAGCAGCATTGGGTTTTGTTAGTACTTAGTTGGGGGACCGCTTGGTATAATGACACTCGAGTTTTGAATAGTCGATTACGACTGCATTCACATCTGTAGCAGAGGCGTGCATACTTCTGGGGGTGCATTTTTGGATTTTCATATCTGTAGCGTAATCATTTTCTTTTTAGTGAAATAATGGCCTATTCAAGTTATTAAGCGATCTCAAGAACGCCTATCTATCGGGTTAGTATTAGATTGGGGCCGGCTTAAGTAAAACCGTTGGGTCTTTCGTCTTTCTCCGTACTATATTTCTTTTATGTGACAGTTTAGGAATTATTTTTTTTAAATACCGATGCGTCGTGTCGTTGGTCCCATTATTACGCAATGTCTATAGTCCATTCAAACGCGGGGGGGGGGGTGTTCCAAAATAACACCGTTAAGAAAATCAAACCCTAAAGGTTTTTGGGGTCGCTGATCACGAAAATCGAGGTCCCGCGGTCCTAAAATTAGGGCGTCACCCCTAAAAATGCAAAAAACACCCCTTTTTAGGGGGTTTTCGCGATTATTTCAGTAATAATGAAAACTAATGCGATGAAATGCACTTTTTTTAATATTTATTTGCGAAGGTGGTTGATTTATACTAAATTAAGGCGAACTTTATGGTAAGGGGTAGTCCAAGTAACTGCAATTAAAATTTACTAAAAAACAAATTCGGGTGCAATATCTTAATTTTATTACTTTGGCTCCGTTTTTACCTGCCTAAATGTCATTGTAAAAAAACGGACCACCCCATTATTCAGAAGTACCTCAAATAAATTAGGGTACATATTTCGCAATTATTGTGTGATTGTCGTTTTTACAAAAATGCAGAGTTTATTTAAAGATTCCACGAAATGAAATATTTCTCAATATATTTTTTATTTTTTTTTTCTCTTTATAGCATGTTCACACCGACTTGGTTACCACTATTGAGATGGTTTCAAGCGTTAACCATGATAATTTTGATGGTTTGTGCATGGTTTGCCATAGATATTCAAACCAAGCAAAAATCGCAAACCAAGCAAAATTTCAATGGTTAACGGAGTTAACCACGCTAATTAACTGGCATGAGTGCCATCTATTACTGAAAGTTTACAACAATCTACCAAAATTTGTTGTAAACAGACATGTAGACATGATATTTTGAAATTTGTCGCTGAAATTAAAATGAGTCATGCTGGACCGCCAACGAAAAAAAGATCTGTTTGGTCCACAAGGGTAAGGGTTAAAAGGAAATAGGAAAAATTCACACATTTTCAAAGAAATAGCGGGTGCATTAGCATCACATAGCTCTATTTACTGTGGCCAAGAAATTCAAAAATATTTGCACAACATTGCTAAGAAATACATAACAAATTATTCTCCAAATTGCTCTCCAAATATGTAGGTTCTTTTTTTCTTTTAATTATTATTTTTATGACAATTACGTTCATAATTAAAAACAAACATAACATATAATTGACACATTAAAACATGAATTGACATCGATATCGAATAATACAAATGACAGAAATAACCAATCGAGTTAGTGTGTACAGTTGTTAGTTTTGAAATAGTTTGAAACCACGTAAAGAGATAACCAAGTCGGTGTGTACATGCTATTAGGGGTGGTTTAACCTCTGTACAAAGGGGTTTATAGTGAAATGTTCCAAATGTTGTAATGATTACAAATGGAAAATAAAATTTAAATGTAAAACAATAAATTTTAATTTGTTTCAATTACAATTTTAATGTGGGGGTAGTTGTACCCCCTTAAGAGTTGAAAAAATTAATTTTTTTGCTGATAATACCTTTTGAACCAAATTTCAAACAAAAAGCAAAAAAAAAATTTTGCAATTTTTTTTATATTAAGTTGTTTTTATTATAGTAGGGGTAGTTTTAAGGGTTGAAAATAATTTATTTTTGCCTGACAGTACGCCCACAATCGAATTTGAAGCATAAACTTGGGAAAATTTGTTTTTTATAATTTTTGCCATTTTTCGTCAATTTAGGGGTACTTTCAACCCTTTAGGAGTACCCCTTACCATTAAGTTCGCCTTAATTTAGTATAAATCAACCACCTTCGCAAATAAATATTAAAAAAAGTGCATTTCATCGCATTAGTTGTCATTATTATTGAAATAATCGCGAAAACCCCCTAAAAAGGGGTGTTTTTGCATTTTTAGGGGTGACGCCAAAGTTTTAGGACCGCGGGACCTCGATTTTCGTGATCAGCGACCCAAAAACCTTTAGGGTTCGATTTTCTTAGCGGTGTTATTTTGGAACACCCCCCCTAGTTTTCAATGAACTATATGTAGGGGTAGTTTTAACCCCTTAAGGGTTGAAAATAATTTATTTTTGCCTGACAGTACGCCCACAATCGAATTTGAAGCATAAACTTGGAAAATTTTTTTTTTACAATTTTTGCCATTTTTCGTCAATTTAGGGGTACTTTCAACCCTTTAGGAGTACCCCTTACCATTAAGTTCGCCTTAATTTAGTATAAATCAACCACCTTCGCAAATAAATATTAAAAAAAGTGCATTTCATCGCATTAGTTGTCATTATTATTGAAATAATCGCGAAAACCCCCTAAAAAGGGGTGTTTTTTGCATTTTTAGGGGTGACGCCCTAATTTTAGGACCGCGGGACCTCGATTTTCGTGATCAGCGACCCCAAAAACGTTTAGGGTTCGATTTTCTTAACGGTGTTATTTTGGAACACCATAACGCGCGTTTTGAATGGACTACTAGCAGCAAGCTTAGTTAGACTTGACTAGACTAGAGCTTTTAAACATTGCACTCTAGATAGCAAAGTCATTATCACAAAGAGGCTTATTTCTGAAGTGTTTCGGATAAAAAAATCTTAATCTTATACAACATTGATAAAGCTATTTTAGATTTATTTACAAAAAGAACGCGCCATCTAATTTCGTTCCAACCTTTTTTAACGAGGAAATTTACTGAAAAGAAATTTAATCATTCATTCAAAGTATTGTAATTCATTAAGGACTTCCACCCAAAGGCAATTTATTGGGCGCGTCGACATTTATCCCTAAAACATTTTCCTTAACTTTTCACTTCACAAAAGTATTCATTCCTAAAATCGATTTAAGACTGATTACCCATTGTTGTTAGAAGCCACTTCTTTCACTCTTCAAACATTTTACCGATTTTAACATTTCTACGAGGGGCCTATTTTCTTCCATCGATATTTCTTTTCGCTTACCGCAAAATTAAATAGCGCCTACTCCGAAATTAATTAAGAAATTCAAGGATATTCATGAATGAATTAATGAACCACCTGGGAAGTCCTAATTTAAGTTCTCACACCAAAAAAAGTGCTTTGTTCATACTCTAGTCTAGACTCTAGAGAACCATACAAAAATTCAATCTAATTTTACTCTAATTAAACCTGAATTTAAGTGCAATTTAAAAAAACCGCCCCTACCCCATTCGGAAAAATTCCAAACCAACCCAAGAACTTGAACTTTCTCTGATAAAAGAACTTCTGATAAAAAATTTTTTAATTAACTGGAAATTGTGTAGAAGCCAGAAAAACCATAACAACAAAATAAAAAAAAGTTTCAACTGCCGAAATTTATAATAGCATTAAAATAGATGGCGCCACTAATATATAAAATTGGGGTTATCAGAGTCTAGGCCGTTTTTATATAGTATTAGTTCAGTGGATATGTTTACTGTTTACTTTACTAAAAAGAAATTGAAAGCAGAAATTGTGTACGATTTTAAAAAATATATATGATAATCAGTTTCAATATATTTTTGTCGAAAAACAAACTACCTTCAAAGCTTCAAAAATCAGGTTTAATTAATGCCACCACAATTATAAATAAGACTTTTGCTTTTGTACATTCTTTTCTATACGTAAAAAAAACCAGAATTAGAATTTATGTAAAATTTTATTTTTCGATTTTGGATTAAGTTTTTTCAAATTTTTTTGCGTGTTTCTAAATTATTAAAAATATTACAAAACACACATAAAAACAAAATAGCATTTCTCTCTCCGTTTCTTGGAGAGTTCTCTTTGGGGGGAGAAAATAAAAGAAATTCTACTTTTCTACGACTGACTCATGGAACAGGTCTATAATTTTTGTTTGTAGTTCTGAAGTTATGAAATGTCTAAAAATTTTAAAATTTTCGACATTTTTAATTTGGGTAAAACCCAAAAATGTTTGGTTATTTGCGAGGCGAAGACAGGGAGGAATAACGCAAGCCACGCGGGGGCTTTGTTTTTGCAATTTAATGATATTAAAGATAGTAATACTATTTTGTTGTTTGGTTATGATTTTTAGTAAACATCCTGTTTTGAGTGTAGGAATTTGAATTTGCCGGAAGAGGAATCTATAAATTGGTTTTTGAATAGTCTGCATAGTCAACTTTTACTAATTTTTTTTTTTTTCTAATTTTGTTGAATTTTTACAAACGAAGCGAAGTTTTTTTCAATAAACTACATATATAGTTACATGAGGACCCAGATTTTATCGTCTGTATGTGCAACAGTTCACGTTCACCCAGGACCGGCGCTTGGGGTTTTTTTTGCGCCCGGTGCACCATGTCATATTGCGCCCCATAAGCTGTTCATTTTTGAACGCAGTGAAGGACAAGGGAAAAGGACACTATCACTCGAGGGGAGGAATAATTTTCATAGCTTGCGAGAAATTTAAGATTGCACTATAATAATGCGACATCAAGAAAAGATTATGTACTTAGGAAGTTTCACATGGAGCAACATCCATCCAACAAAAATCTGCCGAAAACGTCGTTTGCGAAGAAGAGAGTAGGAGAGGACAATGGGAGGGCAGATTTTTTTTGGCCTTTGAGTTCTTTCTTTCAATCAATCAACTTTTTGATAGCTGTGTGGTTGTTGTGCTGTTTTGCTGTGGTTGTTGTGCAATAAACGAGGGATTCTCGCCACAATGAATTTTGTTCTTCTCATTTAGTTCATTTACCAATTTTAACAATTCTTGGAACAGAACAGCGCCCTGAAGTTTATATTAATCACGGTAAGCAGCAACACACAATATAGAGCCATCGGACTAATCTTTTGTGTGAGTGGAGATGGTACAGAATTTTACAGAATTACACAGCGTAGTATAAATAAATGAGAGATTTTCTCTCACTTGGGAGATTCTTTCCACCGAATTTTTGCTTCTGATTCTCGAAGACGAAGGTCTCTTCCTATATGTTTTAAGTAAAATCTCGAGTAACATTTCTTGAGTAAAGTTTTATGAAAATCTCGAAGTTAAAATCTCTGGAAACTTCTTGCATCAGGAGAAGTAAAATTTCCCCGGTTTTTGTTGCATGAGGAAGTACAGGGACAGAATAAGTAAATGTATGAAATTTCTTTAAACCAAATTATTTAAATCTTAATTTCTGAAATTCCACCCCCGACAAATTGCGCCCGGTGCAAGTGCACTATTCGCACCTATCAAAGCGCCGTCCCTGCATATACTCTGTGTTACTGCATAGATTTTCTGGCATATTTTTGTTGCTGATTACGACAATCGAGGTCTGGCAATCCTTCCTTCCTTCCACTACTAGCAAAAAAGTTTAACTTCTTAAGCACACTCATATTTTTTATTTTCTATTTATGTACCAACAAATATTTTGATTCAAGTGTGCGTATAAAGAAAGAAAGAAGGGTGTAGGAAAGATTCGACCAGGCCGGGCCAGTCAAGTTATTTCTAAAGATCAATGCAAAATTAAAAATCCTTAAAGCATCTGCAAACAATAAAGTATTAGCACTAGAGAAAATATTACAAACATGATTAATAAAAATAATGAATAACAACGGCCTAAGATGACTACCTTGCGGCACACACATGTATCAACTAAAACGGACTGCTTACGACCAATAAGATAATTCCAATTAAGGAATGAAGAATGAAGATCAAAGGCACGTTTTATAATTAATAAAGCAGTGTCAATAGGATCAATTAGGTATAAATAACACCCAACAAGAAAGAATTCCATATCCCTGTTTATTAAGTTGGACATGGTTTGTTGATCATGAAGACATACTCCGGCGCGTGGTTGTCTTGCTTAAACGCAGCGTATTACTCTAGTTCGTGTTGGACTTTACCCGAGTATGCGATTGTTTTCTCCCTAGATGCGCGCGAGGGAATATTTACTCGCTCATTGATGAAATAGATAATGACAGCTTTTTATGCTTGTTATATTTATATATCTGCGTTGAGTTGAGTTGACGTTGAGTTTCAGGTCCACTGAGAAATTTAACCGAAATGAAACTACACGTGAAAAAAGAAAATTATTTTCAGATATAATTGATTTTGGTCACCACAGACAGAGCAGCCAGAATTCTGTCACATAAATTGCGGTCTGAGAGGATCTCTATCGGTATAATATAAGCTAGCGCAGTACCATAGATCATCCATCAAATCATACGGTCGACAGAGCCACAACCTTAACTTTAAAAGGACAGCACTTATCACACAAACGAACGGGCGGACGGACAGAGCTTCTATTTAAGCTTTTTTTGAAAAAAGTTAAAACTATTTCGATTATTTTCACCGCCAATATTGTTCAGCAAAATTTGATTTCTTCAAAATTTTCTTTGCATAATTCACATGTAGAGACAAAAGGAACTCAAAATTTTAATCCACTGGTTATTATTACATGAGCTCTAAGAAGCCGTCATCATAAATAAATTCCCGCAATTAAAAAAATCAATAATCTCTCGCACCATATTTACAAAAATCTCAAGATCATAGACACCGACTCCAGGTTGGTGACTTTACATCCGTGTTGCAAGGTTACTATGCCATATACAGGAGTTTCGACGTAAACGTTTACGCTGCCTCTTACGAATCCAACCTATTTTAGTCGGCAAAACAAAACAACGGAAGCTAAAAAAAATAAAGAATGCGCGAAAGACTAAAAGAACAAATTGGAATTAAATCAGAACCTCAACAACAAAAAATGAGCAACTAATCACCCTGTCTCGACAGGTATGATTCTTATCATGACAGCGTGCGCGTATTCAATACAACAAGTTCCGTGGAGCAAGGTCGTTTAATATTACGATCATAATAATATGCCTACAGTATTTTGCGTAGATGGGGCAATTTATGACTGAAAAAGAATGTAAACACTTACCGGGTTCATCACCCCTGAAACATTGAAAATCATATAGCGAATAATCGGCAGTGACGCTTGAGGTGCAATAGACTGTGATGAGGCACAAGACAATGAGTCCCGTCGTCGTGGCAGGTGATCCTAGCGTTGATAGTATCATTGTTTTAATCCGATGCTGGATGATTGATGGCATGCAATTTTGTGAATTTATATTTTTAATTAACACTTTGAAATTGAGGAGATTTTATATATAGATCTAATAAATTTCATTAACTTCGACAACACATGATTCATAGTTGTATAACATAAGGAACCGGAATAATTGCAGTCCGCTTCTTCTTTTCATCCCCTTTTAGTTTTCTTTTCATATTTATGCAATTTAAAATAAAAATGCACTTCACACACGATAAACACCACACGACAAATTTCACTTTCAATGACAACTTATCACTTTCAGTGACGATTTATAAATCCCGCGCGCTTTCTTGGGCTGAATTTTTATCGGTTCGATTTTGTCGTTTTTATTCAAATAAAATTATAATATAAATCGCGTCTTAAGTCGCTTCTCGTAATAAAAATGTCCCGCCTTGGGTGATGGTAAGGTAGCCGTAGCAGCACGTGAGCAATTTTTATTTTTAGTTCACGTCGAATATTATTTTATTTATATTTTTAATATTTTTCACTTTATTTTATTGTTTTTTAAATTCTTTTTATTTTTAATTCATCTGCGCGAGCATATGGGCTAAAGTTCGCGCATGCGTTTGGCGCTTAAGCTTAAATATTGGTTTATTATTATACTATTGCAAAAACTGGTTGCAATTTTCAATGGAAATAACACAGGTCCCCAATTCCCAGCTTGCGTTTCGATGCCCCGAAACAACTGCAAAATGTCGTCATTCAGTACACACACACGTTACTTTTTTTTACCTTTATTGTTTTGCGTGTTCTGCAAATTGTCGTCGTTAATTTTATTTTGTTTGTTTTTTATTTTTCATGTTTCATTAAGTTTATCTGTTATTTTGATGTTTGCTTGCTGCATTCACAGTATTACAAGTGTATACTTTGATGAAAACACGTGTTTTGGATGAACATCTGAAAAATAAAGAGAAATTGTTTTATAGATTATTTAAATAAAAATAAAGGTGAAAATTATTTATAATATTTATTTTACCTAAAACCATAATTTTTTTATAAATCAACCTTTATTTCACTAAACTAAAAAATATACTATACAACTAATCTAAAGTTAAATCTAAACTAGTGCAATAAAATTCTTTACAAACGTTCGCCACATCAGTGCTGATTACATTAGGCGATTTTTTGTTGTATTTCAACTGCATCTTTGCATTTCCATTCATCAATATTGTGCCTTATCAGTGACGCCGCTTTGTTATCAGCTAATAAAAGTTTATTTATTTTATATTTCAACTTTCAGCGATGAAATTTTTAAATAATCTTGAATCATGTCGAAGCATAATTATTACCGCATCCATATTGTTGTGACGGGGTTGGTTTGTATTGTATAGCAGGTGTGTATAAAAGTTAGAGTTTAGAAAAATAACAAGTGGTTGAAAACGTTCTATTATAAGTTTTCTATACAAAAGGTTTGTTTATATTATACATATGTATTTACATTTTTACTATTATTTAGTGTAATAGTCATCATGTTACTTTGATTCTTAACACCGACATATTGTAGCAAACCTGGATTAACAAATACTGTGTTTCTATGCAGAGTTTATCCTGGGTTAACTTAGAGTAGAGGATCAACTCTATAATGCACTTAAGAAACGCACGTCTTTTGTGCGATCTTATGGAAATTAATGTTTTTGGCCATTTTGGACATGTATCGTTCACACTTTGTTTCGTTAAGTTTCGTTAAACGTAAAAATGCGTATGTGTGTATGTGCTTGAGTATCCTTTACTGATCGAGTTAACTCAAAGGAAAAAGCTCAACGATAACTTTACTCTGGCTTGTGAAAACACATTTACCCCTAGTCATAGGTTGAAAAGTGGAGTTGAGGTTGAGTTGAAATTTCGACCACCGTGTGTGATGTCGAGTTGAGATCACTTTGGGGTTGAAATAGAGTTAAACTAATATCAAAACGTAACCTCATATTTTTGTGTGACATTCTCATTTATAAATACGTAAAAATTGTTTAAAAAACATGGAAGGTACTCAGTGCGAAATAATTTTGTTTTCCTGTGCATGCTACGCCGAAGGCAGACTTCACTGATGGTAAACAAACTAAACAAATATCACTTCAACCCAATTACAACTTAACCCGCGAAATATCAACTCGATCCAGGTAGGAGAGCGAAGTTGAGTTGAGTTAATGCAGTTCCAACTCGACCTCCGTTTATAACTAGGATAAACCTGGGCTGAACCTAGTCATAAACGGGGCTTCGTCGGATTTACATAAGTTAAACAAATCTTTACTCAACTCCAAATTTCATGAAAGACAGATTTGAATTAACCCACGGTAATTAAATTAACCCAAAGTAATGGTGTTCTACGAAAAAATATGCAAGCTATGGATCTAAACCGAGTCGTACTACGAAAAGTTATAAGGTTTTAAAATTGTATCCTTTCCTTCACCAGTAGCCTAGGGGTTAAGATGTCCGGCTTCCATCACAGAGGTCCGTGGTTCGAACTCACTCAGTTTTTCCGATCTATGTAGAAAGTTTGCTTTTTTCTTGTCTTCCCTCTTTACAAAAAACCCTTGCCTTTTTTCTTGCCATCGCCTCTAATCATTGTTGCTTTGATTCCAGAGCTGGGGGAATAAAACCCAGCAATAAAACTCGGCCGAAAAAATAAAGTAGGAATGGATTGACTCGTCTAAATTATTTTACTAAATAACTCGACTAAATTTGTTCGTCCTTACTGATTTGCTTATATTCACTCGACTAAGATACTGGTATAGTCTGTACAAGCCACAAGGTAGGCTGCTTAACTTGTTCCATCGGTCTGGCCCACAAACATGTGGTATAGGCCAAGCGAAAGGCCTCGATACTTTTGGACATAATAACTAAAAAGAAAATCAAAGAGACAGCACACGCCAGAAAGACGAAGATAATTCTCTCGTGCATGAGAACAGTACAACTCTATGAAACCTCCATGATAATACCACCTGTTTGGTCTTAGAGATTTCTTGATGCGGAAACCCTGTTTGGAGTGAAAGGTATGACGGAATCTATTGCAAAAATCCGACAACTGAATCTCATCATTAACACCGAATGCAATAGAGGTTGCTCAGCTCTTTAAATTTTTGTTCCAAACAGGCTTGTACCATTAACTTTTCTTAATAGACAAGCTTTTAAGACAAAACAATATTTCTATTTATCGTATCTCCGCTAAAACACGAAACTTAACCTTTTTACATTTTCACATTCTTCTCTTGTATAAACAAAGCATTCTGCGTCCTCGTGTATTTTGGCTCTAAAAGGTGTACTTCTATAACTAGACATGGAGAATCTCTTGTCAATCACCGTCCATCGCTTGCATTGTGGAACTGCTATAAGAAATTTAGACGTGATGTAGACAGAGATTCTCCCAGCTAGAGTAATAAAGTTTGCTTTTTAATAGTTTATAAAAGCTCAGCGGCATAATGAATAAACACGGCCACGCACAGTGGGACGAATTGCCGAAAACGTGGACAAAAGTCTAAATATTTTGATGAATTTGGACGAAATTCGGTATTATAGGGTAATCGACCTCGCTGATCACGCGAATTTGATGCCAAAAGCTGAAAATTCAAAATGGCGAATTCAATATGGCGGACATCATTTTTAAAACATTGTAGAAATAAACTCAAAACTTGTATCTAGATGTTTTTGGACATGCCAATTACGAATTTGATGTCAAAATTTGGAAATTCAAAATGGTGGATCCAATATGGCGGGCATAATTTTTCAAAATATGTATAAATAAGTTCAAAACTTGTATTTATATGTTTTTGAGCATGCTGAATACGAATTTGATACTTGAATTCGAAAATTTTAAGAACAGGAACTTGAGTGACTCCGTTTACAAGATATGTAGGCTCAAAATATGACCAAAATGCTAAAATATTGGAATTTTTCTGAAAAAAACGAAAAATATTGGGATTTAGATCACACTTTTTAATTACATATCTTGTAAACGGAGTCACTCACGTTCCTGTTCTTAATATCACGAATACACATTTACCTAAAAGACGAACCGATTTACGTTGCTCTACGATCTAGGAGTTATTCAACTTTAAGTAAATATTTAAAAAATACATTTTTTTCTTTCGTAAACACCCTGTACCTTAGTAGATAGCGGGGATAGCCCTCTCTCTAGAACAATTTTTTTCTCCAAAACCATCCAGGAATCACCCTGAAAATATTAGCCACGTAGTCCAACAGAGGATTTATTGAAAGTCTGATGACCCATACAAGTTGCGTATTAGGGGATATGAGCATTTTAAATATCTCATGAACGGCGATTCATACGGGAAAATGTATAATATCATTTTTTGCCGATAATCGCATGATCTACAAACTTTGTAAACAAAATTTTGGGATAGGACTTGCCGTTTAAGAAATATTATCCAAAAACGGAATTTTCTGTTTTTAGGGGGTCGTTTTTAGGAGCAGCGTACAACCAATTTTCCGAAAGTTTTTTTTAACATATTGTACTCACGAAAAACTATTTTTTTTAGACAAAGTTTCGTGAGTTAACATTTAGTTAGAGGTCTGCATTGAAATTGTGCTCTGGCGACTGAACTAACATTTATAGGTAGGTTATAGGTATACAGGGTGTCCCACATAAACTTACAAAGCGGCCGGCAACTTTTCGATAAAGCTCAGATGGAAAAGTACTAAAGAAGGACGAAATACAGCCAATTTCAACATTAAAATTGCTTACAACTTCAAAAGTAAAGGCCCTAGCGTAAAAGTTATTATACATTATTCATAGGAAATTGTCCAAACTTTCCAATTTTTTTAAAAAAATATTGGTTTATCACGTATTTTTTGGAGAAAAAGGTGGTTTTAGTTGAAATTTTAGTGAAAAATAACAAACTTTTGACTTTGGTGATTCATAACTCCAAAAGTTGGTAAGATAGGACCATTGTTTTTACCGTTGTAGATAGGTGGAGGAATTCTGCGTGCACTGGTACCATAACCATGAAAATAGGTTATACGGTTACAAAAATACAGGGTGATATGTAAAACTTTAGCAAAAAAAACTTCAAAACGCCCTAGCGGCTAAACCGTTACGATTCCCCCCCCCCCCCCACCCATACGATTTTTTGTTCGTCTATCCAAGACCTATCCACAGCCGGCCGCTTTGTAAGTTTATGTGGGACACCCTGTATATCCGCGACTTTGAATTTCCTAATTTTGACATCAGATTCGTAATCTCATGCATGCTCAAGAACATATAGATACAAGTTTTGAACTTATTTCTACAAATTTTGAAAAATTATGTCCGCCATATTGGATCCGCCATTTTGAATTTTAAAAAGTGATCAGCGACGTCGATAACATAATACCACCAAATTTCGTGCAGATTTAACAATATGGAGAATTTTCCCGCACTTTTATAGACATTTCAATAAAACTAAAATATAGCAGCCGTAACTGCATATGTGGTTTACTAAGAGAGTTGCGGCTAGTAGCTGGATTTTCTTTTTTAATCCTGAAGTAAATATAACCTATTTTATAAAAAAGTACTTGACTTAGTGGTATTCCGTGGAACTCATAACTTATCTCTTAATTTCGAATGAATTTTATAAATTTTTTTCGTTATTATACATAATTATTGTTTATTTCAATATCAAAATGTTAACACGTCGCTTAACAAGTTATAAAACATTTAAAATTTAGTACATACCTGGAGAAACATTCTCCATTTTCAATATTTCGAATCTGTATTGTCGTTATAATTTTATACAAATTTCAATTTGCACTACGTTTTTTAAGCACAGAGCCGAACGTTTTACAAATAAACAATGGCCAAGTTCGACCTGCTGTGCAGCTTCAAGGAAAAACAATTAACAGTTTCTACTGCCGGGATTTAATAGAACCAATAATACTGTAGTCAACCCAAAACATGAAAATCCCTAGATCGAAACTTTTATTTTCGGACTTTTCTCCACGTTTTAGGCAATTCGTCCCACTGTGCCACGAGATGTTTGCTTAAACAACTGAATTATTTAAAAAAAAAAACTCACAATTCTACGATTAGTAGAGACAGTAGATAATGGTTGAATTGTGCTACTCCCATAACCGGAATTTTCGACAATATTTACACTTTTAGTAAAACCATTTCAACAGTGTAATCCGTCTAGACATTGGAGAGCAATGCCCTCTTATCATACAACATAAAAAAATCTCTAATCATACTTTCATATAAAACAAAACATTGCTGCGGCCTTTGAAAAAAAATTTTAAGATTATTTTTTATCAAAATTTATAACTGAAATTTTGTAATATTCATTCCATTATTTTATAAATATTTCATAACAAAAAAAACCATAATTTATCTGTCATTCTCAGATCTCTTTAATAAACCGAAAATGAAAAATTTTTTATGGATGAAAAATAAATTGTAAATCACTAAAAATCAGCAGGTGAGACACAAAACGTGTTTTTAAGAGCCGAATTCATGTTTAATGGTAAAAAGTTAAATAAATGTGAATAAAAAAGAAATTTAATGAATAAAAATTCGGTTTTAAGCTCTGGCTACATAAAGGCCACGTAAATAAAGTATGTGGCAATGTTGTCATGGGTGGTGGAATGCAAAACGATCTAAACTTAAAATTTTATTGATAAGAAACTCATTCCAGGGGATTACTGCGAAATGTTTATTGGACTTATATTAATAATTATTAT
This sequence comes from Thereva unica, assembly GCA_949987705.1. NCBI lineage: Eukaryota > Metazoa > Arthropoda > Insecta > Diptera > Therevidae > Thereva > Thereva unica. Next base: position 88,960,322 of record OX465285.1, read on the forward strand.
TAATCGTAAGTAAGGCAGTATGGTTACAGGAGATTTTTATTATCTTTTATGCAGTAGTGAAAATTTTTAAATATTTTTCCATAGTACATATACCATAGGGAAAATACTACAGAAATCAGTTTTTTTAACTTACGAAGTTGGATATGAGTTATCAAACATGCCGATAGAGAGTATTTAGTTTAAAATAACCGATCTACACTTGTCACAACCCCAAAGGTTAATGTTACAACCTCATTTTAAAACCTTACTCGTAAATTTTTAAAATTGAAATGTTAAACCTTCTTAAACGTATTCAAAAAAATATTAAACTTTTGTTACCTTAAGGCAATGCGACCTTTTCTGTGTCCTATATCCTTTTCGGAACTCTTTTTTTTAAATAATCTAATACTACCGGTTTACATCTCCCACTTTCCTTAAGAAATCCCCCGTGATTCTGTTTTTATTTTCATGTTTAGCTTAGGAATTTTTAGGTTACCTTATTCCATCATCCATCCATGATATTAGTTGACTTAAAAGCGAATTTCCAACAGACTGTTATACCCTTGGGTACCTTAAACTGTATTCATTTTACAGAGAAAAAATTGCTGGGATATGATTTAATTTTGTTTGGAGTTAAGGAGCATAATAAATACTTTTTGTTATTCTTATATAAGTCGTTTATCCTTTATATTTTTTTGGTGGCTAGTCATGGTTTGTTTTTCTACTACAGAACAGGTGCCATCTTGTTAGAGTAACAGGTTTACCTTGGGGAATAGGGTCAAGTATATAAACATGGATTAGCTGGGTTTCTTTTGGCTTTGTAATTTCTGAGTTAGTGATACACCATTGCAAATTTCCAGTGGATGTTTGTCCACGCTATTATAGGGATGCACTGTCAAAATTTCAGCCCTATAGCTTTAGCGGTTTGGATAAACCCCATTTCACCCCCTTAGGGGATGAATTTTGAAAAATCACTTTTTAGTGGATGTCCACGTCATTATAGGGGTGCACAGTCAAAATTTCAGCCCTATTGCTCCAGTGGTTTTGTGTTGACCCCATTTCACGCCCTTAGGAAATGAATTTCGAAAAATCTCTTTTTAGTGGATGTCCACGCCGTTTTAGGGATGCACTTTCAATATTTCAGCCCTATAGCTCTAGCGGTTTGGATAAACCCCATTTCACCCCCTTAGGGGATGAATTCCGAAAAATCGCTAGGGATGCACAGTCTTTAGCTCTAGCGGTTTAGGTTGAGCGTTGTCTGTCAGTCAGTTACTTTTTATACAATAAAAAAAAGGAAAGAAAAAAATCCCCTTACAACTTATTGAACCCCATTTCACCCCCTTCAACCCTTTTTTTCTCCATAAAAAGTAGCCTATGTCCGTCTCCAAGGTTTAAACTATGTCTGTAGAAAATTTCATCAAAATCGGTCCAGTGGTTTAGGCGTGAAAGCGTAACATACAGACAGACAGACAGACGGAGTTACTTTCGCATTTATAATATTAGTAAGGATTAAGTTCTGCCTAAAAAATAGGGTTAGGGCAAGGACATAGAGATACTCCAGAAGGGGAAAAGAAGAGACGTAAAAAGACTATTACAGGAATATAGTTGGCTGCGATCAGCATAACAATAGTACCGGCTAACTTATCTAAGAAAAACTGGCAGAGAAACGATCTTGCTTAGTTTGGAGCTTTATCTTGGCTGAGGTGAACCAAATCATTGTTGCGATTCTTCAGTTAAATCTTGGGAGTAAAAGTATAAGGTGAGCTCATCAAGCTCAAGGTTAATGAAGCTTTTCCTGCAGAACCTGAAAGTAGTGACCTTCCAAAGGTTAGCCGAAGGAAGAGATCTTCCAAAATGTAAGAAGATCAATTTCTCAGTCATTAACCATATTAGGGAAACAGAATTACTTCTCTGTAGAATGGCGGCTCAAAACACACCAATCCCTTTACCCTTGGCATGTGATGGGAAGGGCAGTGGACCATTCGGCAAAGGCGTACTTTCGTCCGTTGTGAGAACTTTGGTCTTTTCTACATTGATTGCAAGGGCGATGCGAAAAAAGTTCGTATAAGGTGTCCGTTGCTTCGACATCTGTGTCAGAGAAAACAGCGCTATCGTCGGTGAACATCAAGTCGGTTACGAAGTTGTTATCGTATTAAACTCCGCGTCATCCATCGAATGCTTCACGCATAATCGCGTCTATTACAACGTTGAAGAGAAGTAGCGAAGCAACGTCTTCTTGTCGGACACATGTTTGAATCAGGAATTCCTTGGATAAGTCGCTTCGAATACGAACACTGCTGAGCATCGTACGACGCTTGGAGAAGTTGGATGGTTAACGACTTTTTTCTTCCATTAGCTGACGAAGTGCGAATATTGGATCAATGCATCCTCGATGTGGTCTAAATCCCGCTTGTTCTTTTCGGCTCATTTAAAATCGTATGATTTTCGTAAATATTTTGCCGACGATCGAAAGGGAGCTAATAGTACCGCGATAGTTCTTGCATTCCCGACTGTCGCCTTTCTTCAAAATCGGCACAACGATCGCTTTCTTTCACGACGACGGGACACGATCCATATGTGAGGACGTCTTGTGATAAGACATCACTTCCAACTCGGCGGTTATTTGATCTATTCCCGCCGCTTTTCCATTTTCAGAGATTTTCTTGCCGACTCCACCTCGATAGTTGTCGGTTTGGTATCGCGAAACTGATTAGTCGGCTGTTCGATAATCAGCGGTTCGGGTGATGGACTTTGTGGCTGATCGTGGTTGTACAGTTGGTGGAAGAATTCTCTCCACCGCTGCAGGCGCCCATTAGGAGAGACACGAAAGCTCCATTAGATTTGTTGATGTTGTCGTTTGTTGATGTTGTTTTGCCGCCTAACCGCCAGAATATCTGGTACAGCGTTCATTACTCGTGTCTCGACGCCGTTTTTTCCATGTCGGCTGCAACGATATTCCAGTACGCTTCTCGTTCTGATTTCATTTTTTGTCGAACTTCTTTGTTCAAACGTCGGTATTGCTCGAAATCGACGTGTTCTATTCGTTTCCACTAATCAATGAGGTCCAGACAGTTGTCCGAGATCCATGGCTGCGTCTGTTTACGGATAGGACACAACTCCATTGTACACCTCATGATGGACTCCGATTTTTGCCTTTCTTCTATATATCTATATCGTACTGCGAGCGCCGCGAATTTGTTAGATAATCCCATTTGAAACTCTCGCCCGATGGCCGGGTCCCGTTGGCACACCCAATTCTTCTTGGTTGGTGGTGGCGCGGTTTTGTTCGCTCTTTGTAATCGCATCAGTAATTTTAATCGAACAAGATAATGGATCTGATCTGCAATCGGGCCCGCAACGCACGTATGTTTTTGAGCGTCGTTCGGAACCTTACGTTGATCAAAATGTAGTCTAACATCGTCGAGTCGTTGCCGGATGGATTTGAATTTTTTGAAAGGCAAGATTAGTTCTTTTCGCCTTCAAATATAAATATTAATAAATATACTGAGATATACTCTTTTATAAATATGGAAAGCTTCAAACTCTTTCTATTGATGTTTCATTGCACAAAAATTCAAAAACCTCTCCTTAAATTCTTAGACTAAAATCTTAATCTCAAATTTACGATCATGTTTACCATCAGTCTCGAACAGATATCAATTTTTTTTTAGATAATATAACAATAAATACCAATTAATAATAACAATGCACTCATTACCATTCAGCGCAATTCAGCTCAATTCAGCTAACCAAATTCAATGTTTATTATTAACAAAAAAAACGCATTTGTAATGTTATCGAAAAACCCCAAAAATTTTGCGCAATATCACAAATGTAGATAAATAATTTATTATTTTTAGAATTTTTGCGATACTTTTTTTTAGTGGCGCAATTTGTTAAAGTCCAATGGTTAATATTAGATAGCAATAAAAGAAAAGATACACCGATGCGTGGTAAAAATACAATCAACAAGAAAGTTTAACAATTCTGCAATTACTGCAAGATATCACTATTTATTACAGCTTATTTTATTGAACAGTCTCAGGTGTTGATAGAACACACATGGTGATAGAATAATTGACGAAATATGTATTTTTTTTTAAAGAAAATGACGAATTTTTTCGAATCGATCTCTGTTAGCATCTGGCCTAAAAAATTCCTAATTTATCACCATAACTCGCTAAATACACCCCCTTTTTAATTTTCGTATCAATTTTTATTTATATTTTTATTTTTTATCAGCGATATCCGTCATCAAACTCCGCTCTTGAAGACTTCTTATCTATGTATGTATAAGGAAACATTTCACGGTTGTAAACATAAACAAAGCCGCGATTAGAGGTGCTCCCAGATCCCAGTTCAGGCGTTCACTTGCACCTACTTGGGGCGCCGGTACCTGCTTATCTGCCTGTATCTTTGTTGGACTAACTTTCTCCTGGACTAAAACATTCTGAACTTCAAATTATGGTCATTTGTTTATTAATGGTGGTGTTCAATTGTTTGTTTACTCCACAAATCAAGGCCTGACCATGCACCCTAGTCTGGCTTTAGGAGCTCACAAGTGGTTCTTGAGAGAGTGGCGTAGTAAGGCCGTCGTCGTCGAGCAATGGAGATTTGGTGTGGCTGGTAGAGGATGGTAGGGTGATAAGAAAGATCTGCGGAATAAATTAATTTCAAGTAGGTATTTTTATTTATGGCGTTAGTGGTAGGGGAGAGCAGATTGGGGCTTTAGATAGCATTTCGGCAATTGCGGCTGATTACTATAATGTGGATCCCACGGTATAATTTGTATTTTTTTCGTTAAAGACTATAGTCCTCAGGGGTAATGCCCCTTTGTACTGTCGATATTTCTGTCATTGAGTGCAAGATCTAGTTGGAAAAATAATAAAGAGAAGAGTGAAAGAAATTACCGCCAACATGCGGTTTTACTTCACCAGCTCCCCATCCAGTACTAGCATGTCATAACGCTCATTTCGAACAGGCAGGGCCACCCTAATCACAAGGCTAAATGGGCTATAACCTGGGCTATATATAAATTTTTTAATACTTCCGGTTATCCTATCACCCTGAAATTTTGCACACAGCTTTAGCTCCGATGACAATGCAATATGGTATACTCAATATACCGTTAGATGCGTAGCGGCCGTCTCAGGAGGGCGGGTTAAAATATTTTTCACAACCCCTTCGACATGACTATCAAATGAAAGGGTATGATAAGTAGAATATAATAAGGAATATAGTATACTCAATATATCGTTAGGTCTATGGCGGCCATCTCAAGAGGGCGGATTACCGTTTTCTTCATAACCCCTTCGACATGGGTATCAAATGAAAGAGGATTATAGACAGAATACAATAAGCAATATAGTATACCTAATACACCGTTAGATCCGTGGCGGCCGCCTCAAGAAGGCTGACTAACATTTTCTACACAACACCCGAGAGATGGGCATCAAATAAGAGGGTATGATAACACAATAAGCAACATAGTATACTCCATATCGTTAGGTCAATGCCGGCCATCTCAGGAGGGCGGATTACCGGTTTCTTAACAACCCCTCGACATGGGTATCAAATGAAAGGGCATCATTAGTAGAATACAATAGGCTATGTCGTTAGATCCATGGCGGTCGACTCAAGAGGGTGGATTACCACTTTCTTCACAACTCCCTCGACATGGGTATCAAATGAAAGGGTATGATAAGTAGAATGCAATAAGCAAGCGTTGTTCGGCTGGACTTGTCTTAGGACTCATGTATTGCAATGGATGCAAATCTTCTGAAGTAGGACGTTGGTCCCAAAAACCTTTGTAAATTTTTCCTATCATTCGGTATAGGAAACGAAGTTACTACTTTCCTTGTCCTTTCCTTGGATGGTCGTCGTTTCCGCTAGACATCCTGTTGATATTCTAATAAAGAGGGGCGCATTATTTTTAGTAGCCCACGGGTGTCGAATATCTTAGGACGACTCTACGAACAGGACATAGTTACCTCGCTTATGGCAGAAGAAAGGGCAGAGCATTTTTTGTGTAGGGTCAAGAAAAGAAAGAAGGAAAGCTATCTAGGTCGGGAAAAATGAAAAGACGAAGAACCATGCCCCGTGGATTCGAGCCACGGATTTCTACAATGGTGGTCAGGCTCCTTAACCACTAGGATTCCGAGGCCAGCCAATTCCCCCTTCAATATCCTGCTACTCCTTTCTTTTAAAATGTGTTTCTTTTGATTACATGAGTAGATTAATTAAGTGTTCCCTGAACTGTATGACTCAAAAATTGTTTTGATTTCACCAGGAAGCACCTTATCTTCGAAGTTTTTCGATTATACCTATTTTTAGAAGAAGAAAACAGGGTCAACAATTACTTCTACCACCACCCATCGATACCCAAATTTCATTTCTCCACTTCTCTTCTATTACAACTTTGAAAATTCAATACCTTTCCCAACTTCATCTCTTTTCCCTTTTTTTCCAAATTCAATTAATTTCGTTCAACATCATTAACTCCCATTAAGCTGTGAAGTATCACATTAACTCAACTTGCTTTTATAGTTAATGATGTTTATCTTCGATGGCGTCTAATCCCAATATTAATTTACATACTGACACCGATGCTTGCCGTAATTAATTGGCGTGGAGGTAAATCAGCATTCGCGCTATGACAACTATACAATGTCATCTGTGAGACTCCCGCTGTGCTGTTTGATATTACATACATCATCAATGGAAATCATATGCAAATATTTCAATTCAATATGTTTACACAGATGCTTCTTTTCTATCTCAATCTTAATGCGTTTGTCCTTTGATTTTTTTACTTAATAATTTTTTTTAAAAATTTTTTCTTTGAGAAAGTAAATATTTATTTAAACCGCCACCAATTAATTAATCACTCCAAAATATCTCTTCTAGTAACTCGGACAAATTAATTTGCCATACACATGGATTATTTCCTCATAGAATATTTGTGGCATTTTGTTCCTATTGCGAAGAAGGAGAGCACAGATTTGTTATCCTGTGAATAATTCACAAGAATTGCCTTTGTACCGCACAGTCCTTTATATACGCACACCTAAGAAAAGGGTCTTCTGAGGTTGCTGGGATTTATTTAGGTAAGAAAAATTCTAGTCAATATTTTAGTGATAATAAATGGTTCGGTTTGTTAAATGTACGTTTGTGTTATTCTGTTGAATCCCATTTTAAATCGAAATATTTTTGTTGGAAATGATTTGGAATTATATAATATCGAATTTTGGCCAGGTAACGATATGTAAGTCTTTTTCGAGGTGTTATAAATGATTTTGTGTGAATGGTAAGATTATTTAATTTACTACTGGTCAAAGGGTAGAATGTAAACAAAATTTATTTCGAAGAGAGATTTGGTATATTTTACTGGATTTAATATACTTTATAGATTATTTTCTTTTTTTATTCTCAGTATATCTCTCTACGGCCTTTCGCATCCTCTAAAATTCATCTTTAACTGACTCGGTTTTATACTTTTATACTCGGTTTTATGACTCGGTTTCCAGCTACTGCTCAAAATTCCGCACCGAAGGCATCCAGTTTGGCATCCCAACGTTTGGCAACATAATCTGCAGCACCGCGAGTAAAGATAAAAAATGGCCTTACAGCGGGCGAACACAGGCTTGTCTTTTCAAGGGGCATATGGCCGTAGAGTTTTTAACTATTCTTGTTGGGAGCACATACGGCCCCACGACGGCCAAACTGCGTAGGGTCATCGGCACCTCCTTGAACATTTTCCCGAAGCCTATTAACCCTAAACCTATTCAATCCTCGTACTCATAGTCGGCGGATAATGTGGGTATGGTGGGTAGCAGTACCAGTTTGAGAGTAACTAAGAGTGTGGCATAAAGGATACCTCTGGTTTCGGCTTAATCTTAATTTAAACTACGAGTGCATATATTTGTGATGTGTATGCTTGCGTCTGGGCACTTGAGGCTATGTCGATTACGGCAACAGTTGCGTTGTATGCGTTCTGCTCACGAAACTTTATCTGAGATCTCATTTGAAGGAATGGACTTCTACAATATCAATTGCCGCACGCACGTATGTTTCGGGCCACAGGTTTAGCTCTCTAGTTAAATGTTGCTGCCCACACTGGCACTGCATAAAGCTAGACTGATCTAACCACCCTAACCGTTAGAAGCTACGGGTTTATTAACTGGAAATTCGCAGGGGTACTGTTGTCTTTAGTTTCTTGCATCATTTCAATGACCTTAAACGAAAACATTATTCAAGACATTCTTAAACAGAGTGGGATCAGTCTACTAACAAACCAATGAAAGAAAATTTCGTTTGTCCATCTGGTTCTCAAACTCCTAAGTTTTAATTTCCTCGCATAACCTATAGGGGTCCAATTGTAACCATTTTTATACCTCGTGTGTTTAATTGCCTTAAAAATATTTAACATAAACTGTTTTTCTCTGTAATTATTCATTATTTTCATAACAAATTAATTTCGCTTCACTGACACGATATTTCACGGTTTGATCACCGCGCTTCTTCCGTTCTTTGTTTTGTTTCATGAAAGTTATTGCCCTGCAAACTTTATTTTTCGTAGTACTACACGAAATTTATTTTTGATTGTAAAAAGTTAATAACATCCTCTTTATTTTCTGGTCCACTTGTAGCGTGATAATGATGCATTAACGACTTATTTTTTACTATATATGGATATGAAAGAACATAATTACTATCATGATATCCAAATAATGAGGAATTAATGGTTTCACATTTTTTAATGTCATTTCTGCCGGAAAAGATTGGTAAATTTAATGTTATGTATGTTTATAAATCAGAGTAACTAATCTACTTTTTACAAACATAATGATTTTGTAATAATCCTGCAGTACCACAGCATAGGTTTCGTTTAGAGAAAATCAGCATGCTTACTAAAAAGGGATTTTGCTGTCGAAATTCTCGACCAAAATCAAAGTATTGACTGAAAAGCTGTATACAGCGTGTATCTCTTAAAACTGATCACTGATCACTGGATTTGATATTTGAATGGTCCGGCCTATTCCAATGCAAAATCTAGTCCCCACTTTCAAAAGACACGCTATGACTAGGGATACAGAATCGGTGGAGAGTACTCGATTAAATACTAATGAGTAGAATCTAAAGAAAATCACTCAATGACTAATTTTTACTCGTTCAAAAGTACTCGATTCTTTGAGAATCGATGAGTACTTTTTATATTTCTGCGAAATACGTTAGCGTATGCATTACTCGATTTTCGGCTGCGACAGATTAGAAATACTTATGTAGGTTACATCTCGAGTAAAAGCACGAATAGTGAACAAAGCGCAAACAGGGATATGCACGCTCCAGCTAGAGGCAAAAAACTGCAAAACTGCGTCCACCAGAGGCATAAATGAGTTGGTTACAGATGTGAATGTATTCGTAATTGACCGTTTCAAAACGCGAGTGTCGCTTTAGCAAGCGGTCCCCCAATTAAGTACCCTGCACTTCCAATGCTGCTCGACCTACGCGATCGAACGAGAACTGGTCTTGTGAGTATGCCCCCTTTTATTTTTTAAAGCCCCAAGTTTCGACCAGTAAACCATTACCCAGCACTGTTGAGAGCAAGACGAGCTACTCAAGAAACTGCTTGTGAGTTCTAGTGAGAGAGTTATAAGACCCTATATTGTTCTATATTTTCTTCTTTTGGGTTTAAAGAAAAAAAAAGAATTAAAGAGGTTTCTATACCTCGCTCAATCAATTTCCCAAGTAGAAGGGCTCAACGAACCAAAACAAAACCATTGCTGGTACTCTGAAAAGCCAACGGAACTTTTTATGACAGGACTGGACAATGTATTGATTGCAGCTTGCAGATGTATGTACATCCATTACAAGCTTGTATGTGGGTCAATTTATTTAAACTAAAGTCTAACGTTTTCTAGAAATAGACTAACAAATTACCGTGGAATGTGGAATACCATTTGTTCATAATACCATAGACAATTTATTCTATAGATGGGGAAAGTAGCATCGAAACTATATAAACTGTTTCCACTTGCTTTTACGAAGTAGCGTTTAATGCTGCCTGATCATACTATTATCATATTTCCTGTGCTAGCACATCTGCGCGCAATTTGGCCAACGACGACTTCCCGTTGTACTTTCCTTCTCGAATAAAAATAAAAGATGGTCTTACAACGGGCGAACACCGGCCCTGATTGAAACATAGTCCTCGTACATGTGCCGGGCATCATAAGATTTTTGCCAGACTGTACGGCTGTACACCAAACACACAAGGGCTAATCAAATAAAGTACATTCAACAATACATTTGGTGCAGATTCTTTTTTTGTCTCAAATTTGCCGTCGTATTCCCGGGTCATTTATATCTCTTTAGTTTCCTCCTCTAAGTTTGGCTGTCGTGAACCCGTATGGGCTCCCAAGCGGACGGTGTTCGCCCTTTGTAAGGCCATCTTTTATTTCAACTCATGTTATTGTAGAATTTGTGCATAATAACATAGGTGCTCTACTTAAAAGAAATGTCTTTAAAAGTTAAGGGCGCATAAAAATATCTCGCACGGGGCGCCAAAATACATAAAGCAGGGCCTGGGGACAAACGTATTAATGATCTGGCAACACTGTTCCTAACTAGTCCAAAAAAAGTTACTAAATCAAAATTTGGGTGTTCCAAGCATTTCCCTCTAGACCTTTTTTTGAGCCTGGCCTACTGATGATTTAACGAATTTTGTTGATGTAAAATAACATCATATTCATCCCCTTTCGTCGTCTCTAGAAGTCAACCTCAATATTTTACTAAAATAAAAAATCTCCTGATTTAGTTTAGACGAATCGATTCCAATGAACAGGCTTCAATCTCAATACGTGTCGAACAGCAATTTTCCTAGTGGAACGATCCCTTTTTTTGGTGAAGGACAAACTTTTTCCTTTATGTTTTAATGTTTTAACAGAACAGAAGCTAACGAACCATTCCTGCTTAAATGCAATTAATTTCGTTCAGCCATTCTGAAGTAATTAAAAGACTTTTCCAAAAAAATACGTACATGTATGTACATATATTGCACACGACAACCAAAACACTCTGTTCCGTAAAGAAAGAAGTTACAAAAACCTAGAATGGCGAAATTCTGTCTGTCAGTAAAACACCAAAAACAAGGCCAACATCCATGATAGGTGCCCATTAAGCCCTTATGCAGAAAAAGTATACCTTTCACCTTGATTGATTGTAGCAGGGATTATTCACCCGGATATGTCCGATGATGTCTGACATGAAAGGATACTTGTAATTTTTGTGTTTTTATGAAAAAAAAAAACAGAGCCAATTACGAATTATGTTTTGTTCCACCCCATTGGGCATGTAAGCGTCCATGTAATAAACCACACGAAAGACCACCGACGTTTTTTTTTTTAAAGTGTTTTCTTAAAGTTCACGCAATTCAAGTTTCCTCCAACAAAAACAACTCGCACAGCAATAAGCAATCGTTTAATATCAAAAGTATCCAAACAATCTCCTCCAAATTGCGGATACGTCACGTATGCCCAAGTGTATAAACAGATTTTTTTCCCCCCAAAAATTGATAAGACGTGGAGTTGTTATGCATGATAACATATTAAGTCTGGCGTTCATCCGTTGGTATTACTCGAGTTTAACCAAACACGAACAACGCTTCAAAGGATTTCTTTTTCTTGGCATATAATATCTCATGACATCTTGAAGAGTTGTTGATACTGCAGCTGAGAAACCACCAGGAGCGCGTTCCAAAACCTTACTATAGTAAACCACGAGGTAAGCTGTGGTTATGCTGCATCACTTCACTTAACCACGAAAGTTTATGTTTAACCATGGAGGTTTTTGAACGCACCGTGGTTAACTACGTGGTAAAGAAAAATTAAAATTTTTTTCCATAAAATAGTGTCGGCTATTTGCCTCAATTATTTCCAATAATTATTTATTTAAAATAATCGCACAAATCCCACTTTGATTTGTTCATTATTAACATTAAAACAAATGTCAAAAAATTGTTTTTATTCTTCTTCTTCTTAACTATCGCTAACCATGCTCCCGAGCATGGTTAAAATTTAACTACACCATGGTTAACCGCGGGAGTTTTTGAACGCCAAAAAGTTATGCTCGTGGTTATGTTGTAGTTAACCACGGAGTTTTTGAACGACAAAAGTTTACCATAGTTAACCATGGTTAACCATAGTAAGGTTTTTGAACGCGCTCCAGTTCGTGCGTCAGTTGTCCGATTCATTTTCGGTGTGCAAATTTATGTCAATCACTGTATATGTTTCCGTTTTCGCAGGTACGGCGCCTTCCACTTGTAACCCTTGACAGGTATACCAAGCCCTGTGGAAACTGGTTGAGATATGACATCAGAATTCGTTTAACCACACTTGGAGCATATTATATGTATGTATAAATAAAACTTATTGCCCGAATAAAAATGGACGTGCCTCTAACAAAATTCGGGGATATTTGTCACGAAAGTGTATCGATTACTTCTGGGCCTTCTTTACTTGATGGCAACATGCTAGGAACATCAATTTTCGTTAATATATAAAACAATTTCATTTATGCCCGGGAATTTTTCATGATTTTTTAGGGCGAGATAAGGATACGTTGGCGCTTATCGTTGAAAAAGGAAATTAAATACATTTATGGGTTAAGTCAACACTTGTTATTAGTTTTGTTTTTTTTTTTCTGGATGAGACAAAGTATTGTTGCTGGGACTCGGTTTTGTTGCTGAGGCTTGAACTAAATGTAGCAAATATCATACGATATCATACGGAATTTTTTTAGGCACCATGAACTTTATTTTAGTTTTTTATATGAAAGACTAGAGCTCAGAGGTAAAGCCTCGTTATACTATCGTGATTGAGTGCTGTTTTGTTCTATCCTTTTCAACCACAGAAGAACCAAGCTAGAGTAAGTGGAGTATGGTAAAATTAGATTTAAACGAATGGGAGCGTATGCCTCTAGACATTGCAAATCGTCGTTCTTTGAGGAACTCGAAGATCACCTCTTAAACAATAGTGCAATCTCCTATACCAGAGATAATATGATAAGCAATAATAACTGCGGGGCAACTTCACTTTTGGTCCTCCGAATCTAACCACAGAAAATCTCCATGTTTAAACTATATCGATCTCATCGAGCCCATCTCACCATTTACTACCACTTACACTTGCAACAGGGTCGGTTAGACTTGAACATAGCCAGTATCAGTAAGACAAATAAAGTGCCTCGAGGCGCTAAAAAGGGAAGGCCATCACATCCAACACTGTGCTATCTGGAACTGACGTATCATCATATTTCCTCAAAGGTGCTCCTTCAGGAGTGGATTCATCTTGAGTGTATAATCTCTTCAGGACCGAATTCGGAATAAATCTGCGCAATTGTGAGCTTGTAATTTTCAGAAAAAGAAGAATGAGAATTTCTGTCTGCTTATGCCATCCAGACATAATTGGGTTTTCCTCAGCTCGAAACAACAATCTTACTCTTTGTCATTGGAACAATAAGTTAAGTAGTAGTACTAATATATTGGCCTCGATTCCCAGATCCGACGGGAGGGAAGTGAGTGAGGATTTGACACTTTGCGATTCTCAAATCCGCAGTCCCGGATTGGTTTTAATCGAAAATTCGGAGTGAAAACTCACGCGATAATGAAATATATGATGTCGGATTATCTCAGGCGCATTTGTCGTTCAAATCCGCAGAAAATTTGTTGCGGATCACACTTTTACAGCGCGGAAAATGTCAAAAAGAAATTCAGGGTTGCGGATCTGAGAATCGCAAAGTGTCAAATCCGCAACTCACTTCCCTCCCGTCGGATCTGGGAATCGAGGCCAATAACCCGGTCCGGGGCTAATTTAGTCATAAGTTCTACGCTAATACACCAAAACCCAGTAAAACTAGGATTACTAATCCACGAAAATGTAACAGAAACAATTCTTTACCCATTTCATCATATCATAAACCTTAAAATAACCGTAATCCATTGATATACCCCGTAGCCACATCGTCGTCGGCGGTCGCTCATATGCTATTGTCAACGAGATCCCCACACTCAATTCGCCTCTGTTAAACAAATCGCAGCATCAGCGTACTGTAGTGAACACCCCAACGGAACCAACGAGCCCTTCTGCAAGCAGCACTATTAACACTATCAACATCCGGACCCCAACGGCATCGTCTTTTCTGAACCCTCTTCAGCTCCCTTGTTGAAAACACCCTAGGTTTGGCAGAATCGACCGAGATCTGATATTTGCTATCTCGTTTACGAGAAAGAAAAGTTTGAAGGTTCTTCTTTGCTTTCATGTACAATAAACCTGACTCCACCTGTATACAAGGCAAAACCAGGACCAGTCTAATCATCGCGGTCCAACAGTTTACCAACTGATCGCAACACTCTGCTCACACTTTATACTAAGTATCATGAGCTATATGCAATAACCTCCCAACAAGTGAACAAGGATCTCGCAACTTGTATACCTTCCATGTTCAAACACTGCTTGTATCCCAGCTGCAAAACAGTGATGAAATTAGCTGATACTATCGGCCTAACTAGCCACTCCCCCTACGACTAATAACATCTCTACATCTTACCCTAAACCTAACCAATTTGACGGCATAAGACTCTTTTACCACAATTGCCACAATTCCTAAATGAGGAAATATTAGACTCCAGCTGAACGGTCTGCAGATGCGATAAAGACTACACGTCTACCGGTCTTTCAAGCGAAGGTGGAGCACTTATAGCCGTCAAAGACTCCTTAAATTGTGAATTAATAAGAACCAATCACGCACAATTTTTTGTGTATGTTTTCGTTCGATTCAAATTTGGCAAGAAAAACATACTCATCGGCACTTTTTGTATTTCTGACGAATCTAAGAGTGATGATTGTCTTTCATATTTTAGACGAAGCTAACGACTAACTCTCTAACTCTGCAGTGACGACGTCATATTTGTTTTGGGTGATTTCAACCCTCCCAATCTTTTATTTATCCCCGACGAGGAAGGTAACCTTCTTCCAATTAACGCCATAAATGCTATCAATATAAAGCTTATCGACACTTTTTATGGCAATGACTTATGTCAAATTATCAGGCAACCGAACTCTTCTGGTAAATGGTTGGATCTGATCTTCACTAATTCCTATGACGACGTAATTATCCTACCAGCTTCCGATGAGGAGAACCTATTCACCAATTCTAGGGGTGGCCTTAGATTAGGCAATTGGTTAAAATATCATTAACATCGGTTGCACCGTTTATGAGCGTATAGCCAACATGCATACATACATACAGACATTCATTTTATATAGGTTTGAAGTGAAATAGTAGATCGAATTTTCAATCAAAGCATACTTGACAAGTTTGTACTCGCAGGGTGCACTGGAACCTTTTTTTTTTAAGGAATTCCTACTCAAGTCAAGTCGAGATTATTTTTAGAGAAGTGTAGCCATGCCATATGCGCTCTTGGGTTATCTAATGCTATGTTTAAATTAAAGAGGGCTGTATTGCTTTTTATTATTAAATACGTAAAAAGTATTTTTGGGCAAGGCGTTTCTTCCTCGAACTCCCCCCTTGTAAAAAAACACATTTTGAGACTGCTTCATACGTTCTCGTATATTTTGGTTCATAGACTCACTTTTAATAAATTGGAAACTATCGGCAAAAACCGTTTACAGACTGCAACAGTCTCTGGGACTTTTGGGCTGGGCGGATATTCCTACACGCCAACTCACAGTGAAGGAAGAAAGTTTGACCATCAACGTGTATTTATATATAGGAAGAGAATGCGGCTTTATTCATTAAAATTTGCGATAGCTGAATAATGGCTCAGCAATAAAAACTACAAGATCGAAAACAACTATCGACGTATTTTGTAGTTATAATTTAGATAAACTCCATTAATCGCCATCGAAGTCTCAACAACACTCACCGCAACTATTCCGCCATTTTTCCTCTTCACCTCTGCAGTCCCATGTAATTTTGCCTCAGCTTGTAACGCCGGTTGTGCGCCTTTTTTTCATGTAGTACTACAAGTAGTTACCTGCCTATTACCGTTTAATAACATCACGTTCTAAGGTCAATGAGACAATATTATTTTGATTACCTTGTACCCACAGGAAGTACCTACACATTGAACAATATTTATTTCATGTGCGAACATTTCAGTTTTATGCACTTTTTATTTACAAGCAAGTCGTACTGCAATTATTAAGGTGCAACTGGTAAATGCAAGTGCTCATGAATTTTTTATGTATGTATTTTTTATGAAGACTTTCTTGATTTGGATGTAAAAAAAATTACTTGCTCTAGAATGTTTGCATGAAATGATTGCATGGGTCACGAAATTAAAAGCAAAAAAAGAATAATTTTCGGGAAAAATTAAGTTCCTAATTAAAATCAGTTCAGTGTGTGAAATTCACTATTCCATGAACTTTTGCACCTTGGAATTTATTTTCTTCAATTGAAATATAGAAAGAATCGTGCATTTTTAATAAACGAAAGTTCAAGTGCATTTTGTTTCCACATAATTTGTATGATTTGATTAAAAGAAACTAGTGACTACGATTGTGCTGATTACAACTCTAATTCGTATAAACAAACATTTGCATATGTTTAACATGGCATTAAGTTGGATTCAAATTCCAATCATTTGCATGTGTTTTGCATTAAGTTAGATTCAAAATTTGTAACGAATAATTAATATTGGTTTTCATAATGTTTCATTCCTGAAGGCCAGGTTGGAGTACGTTTTTTCTCTCTCTATCGACCTGTCGTTCCAATAGCCAATAGCTAGTTTGATAGTTTTTTGGATCAATTTTTCGGGTCTCTTTTAGTCAGTTTGGTTAGATACGTCTTATCAAGCCGCAGTGGATTGTTCCATTGCTCCGTTGCTTCGACTCCCTTAGTTTTAACAAGTAGTTAGCTGTTCACAAATAACCTGATTCATATCCTCCTTCTAATGGAGTTCCTAGCAGCCATTGCCCTGGCCAGCGTGAGCATCAATGAGAAATATTCCTGGCTGTCTCGGAATCCACAGTCAGGGACGGTGCTTTCAAAGGTGCAAATGGTGCACTTGCACCGGGTGCAATTTCAGATATTAAGATTTAAAAAAAAAATTTCGAAAGAAGGAATTGAAAAAGTGTACCCGTGCCTTCATTGTCATATATTACAGGAGGATTTTTCATTGTCTTCTGCAAGGCGTGGCCAAGATAATTCCATTTAGTTCGCCTGATTTTGTCGTCTATCCTTTCTTGATGAACTTGATGTCATAGTTCATGATTTCTAATTCTTAGGGCCGGTTTCACAGTGCGAACTTAAGTATAAAAATTAACTTAAGTTATACTTAAGTATGGATGCCTGTTTCACAGTCGCTACTTAAAATATACTTAAGTGGAACTTAAGTAGGCATTTCTCTAGACTTAAGTTTTGCTTAAATCAGAATGCATAGAAAATTCAAATGTCAGTTGATTCCAGTACATTTCAAGGAAAACGCGATTAAAAGAAAATTTTACATGTAAAGTTCGGCTATTGTAAGTTCATAATTTACAATATTGAAGTGCCGCCGTAAGAAACAAATATAATAGTAAGAAGAAGAAAAAATTGCACTGTGAAACGGAATTTGACTTAAGTTATACTTAAGTGAGACAATTTACTTAAATTTAAGCAAAACTTAAGTTCGCACTGTGAAACCGGCCCTTATGGCTGGTTTACACCTATTAAGTAGTTAAGTGTTCAACTAAATTTTAACTTAATTTTAAGTGACTTAATTTCAAGTAATCGTTTACACGTATTCAACACTTAATTTTAGTGAAGCTCTTTAGTTCGCTAAAGATGGGCGTCAAAATTTTAAAAAATAGAGTCATAAAATTTGTTTTAAATGAGATTTTCGACGAAGTAAAAGATGAAATAGGCAGAAAAGAGAGAATACCTAAAAGATTGTGGGTGAGAAATTGGATAAGCAGGAGAAATGAATACGGCGCTAGTGCAACTTTGTTCCATGAATTAGCTGGAGAAAATAAACAAGAGTATTTCTCTGGGCTACGTATGTCAGAAGAATCCTTTAATTACTCTTGCTGTCTAAAGTTCAACATGATATACAGAAAAGAGATACTGTAATGCGATGTGCATTAGAACCAAAATTAAAATTGCATATTGTACTATATTTTCTCGCTACTGGAAATAGTTTTCGCAGTCTATCTCAAGCCCTTGTTGTTTCGCTTGTTTATTTCTATAATTGAGGCTTCTTACATTCCACAAACATTCATGCTTCAAATATGTACTCTTCAACGTCTTCTGACCACTTCGACATTTTCAAAATAAAATATTCACTTACACGAACGCGACGCTATTCAAACAAATTTATGCATCTAACTAAAATGAATCACTAAACCCACCTACTAAACCGAAAAATAGAAAAAATTCTATTCTACTTGCTTACTTACCCCCTAAATTTTAACTTGCAACTTATTACTAAATTCAATGTTTACATGCATTAAGTCACTTAAAATTAAGTTAAAATTTAGTTAAATACTTGACTACTTAATACGTGTAAACCAGCCATTAGTTAGTCGTACTATTATAGATCCCTAATTTGGAAAAAAAACATATGAATCGCCTCTATTCTGAAGGTTATGAAAGCACCTTCTATGTCCAGTAAGGCTGTTAAGTGGACTGTTTTTTGTTTCTATGCAAGGTTTTACCGTAGAAACTAATACATGCAAGTGCAGTGACCACCTATTATCCTCCGAAATACGAAGGCTTGTAGAACGATATAGAAACCTATTATGGAAATTCGAATGTACATATAGTATTATAGATTTTCGAAGCCCGGGATTGTGTTGGAAATAGTTAGGGAAGTGCAGCTAGCACCGAAAAACAACCATTAGCGGGAGAAATTTGTGAAGTTAAACCGTAAGCAAATTCAGCACAAAAACAAGATCGCATAGCAGATTGATTGGACAAAGGCAGGGCGGCGCTTTTGTAGGTGTAACTGGTGCATTTGCATCGGGCGCAATTGGATATTATAAAAAATGGTGAAGAAGATTTCCCATATCTTCATTTTCATATATTAAAGGAACTCCAAAGAGTGTTTATGTCCTTTCTTATTGTTCTTTAATGCGATCAAAAAATGAAGAGATATCATGGGGGCACAATATGGAATAATGCACCGGGCGCAAAAAAGCTAAACGCCGGGCCTGTCCACAGTCGACAAGTGTCGTGTAAAAAAATCTCCTTTTAAGCTAATCTTTGCTGCAACGTGCTATTTCTAGGTCAGCCGTAAGTTCGGGTATACGGCAATTGATACTTGATCCAGAGAGTGTTAGGGGTTGAAACTCCAGACTTTCCACCATATCCTAATGTGAAATTGCACATGCCGCTATGCTATAACATGCCGAAACATATATTCTTAGTTGTATTGGAAAACTTTCATTGAAGCAACTGTTCCAGATGTTCGTCGCCGTATGGTGACACCTGCTGAGATTTAGTAAAAACCATTGGATCATCCTAGAACATACACTCATCTATCATTAAAACCCTAATATGATTTTTTGCGACCTTTGAACTCTTTAAATATTTAAGTTGTTCCACTGTCGTACCTCTTGGGCTAATCGAAATTCCTTCTCAATATTTTATCCATGACAATGTCATAAAAATCTGTTTACGTTTCAACTCCTATCATTCGCAATGACAAATATTTCTTCTTAAAACGCCGAACGAGAAAAAAACAGAAGAAAAGCTTTTCACCAACGAGTTGAAGAAAGTTCAACCACGCATTTCCCTCTGTTTTGTTATGGCAACATTAAAATTGATTGATAACGATTGAATAATATATTTTTTGTAAGACCATTTTTGTTTGCCCTAAAAAATGTTTTGATATATCGCAGCCGCGGAAAAAGGGTAGACCGAAATATGACAGGCAAAATGTCGCTTGATACCGGCAAGCAGCGTTGAAAGTGATTTATTTATTGGGGGCTTGGGCCTACCCTGTAATGTCATGCAATGTAAAAGCTAATGATGGAAGATTAAAGGAAAGTTACGAGTAATCCTTGAAAGTAAAAATTTCCTGTAATTTGGGGTAAGTTGGTACTTAAGAGGGATTATTTTTATTTCATTGCCTTTTCACTGAGCTGTAATTTATGAACTTATGATGTCAGTCTAGACAGCTGTGGGGGAGGCATGTGCCAAGTGTGGAGTCTGATGTATCTTAAAATAAGGGATTTTGTTTAAGGATCAAAGACAAATAACCTGAAGTGTTTTTAGTTGGTTAGCTTTCTCAATTTACATGATTAAAATTTACAAGGGTATGAACTTGATTTAATCTACTTCCCTGGGAACAAGCAATATTTAAAACTGAGAGATACTCTTATGTTTCAGTGGTAGGATGGCAGACTTGCAAGGGAATACATAAGGTATCTAGGACAATTCTGTAAATAAAGCCCTGGAAGTTCTTCTAAATGGGAACTCCACGGGCTGCAGGCGCAGAGAGCAATAACATACGTGAAAACGTTCCAATAGGTCACCGTGGAAAATGCATGTTTTGCAATGAAGAGTCACTGGGCATGGACAGCTAGCATAAGAGCAGTACCGGCTTTAGGGGGGAGGCGAACACGAGCGGGATGATAGCGCCTCCAGAGACCAGACATAATGCCGGATGTTTGTTATGTTTGTTTCGCGCTGAAAGAATACCAGTGCAGGCTAAGGCGGATCTCAGCCAACAAGCAATAACCAACTGGCAATAGGCAAAACTCAATATTATCGGTAGCGACATTGAAGCGCATGTCATCGGTTGGTTGATGAGATGCAACTCGTTTCAGGAGACATAACACTCCAGCGAGTTGTTTCTCGATGCCCCGATGTCAGAGTCGCGATAGTAATGGTTAGGAGTAGGTGGAATAAAAATATCTCGGCCAGGTTGCGGCAGTTTCTTCTTCCCGACTAGAGCTGCTCTCCGACATTGCACTCTATACGAAGAAAATAAATTGTCGACAGTATAAATGGCCTTTACTGAGCCTCTAGTCTTCCACATTAGAGCAACTCCAACGAAAAATGTTGTTGGTTGCGGTAACATATATTTCTCAGTGTAGGTTGAAAAGCGACAGATATTGCCAATTGCTTGTTTGCTCATTGCAAGAGCCGCCCTAACTTGTTAAACCGGTTCCACTGCTGCTGAAGGAAGAATACTAGGTAGATTGGGGAGGTCCACTTACAGAGAACTTCGATGTTTTATTTCGACGCAATACATCGAGATTGTGCATGTATTTGTGTTTTCCGATGCATCGGTTAGAAATATCTATATGTTTTCTCAGAATCAATTACTTTTTCTAAAATTATATCATGTAGCTGCAGTCAGCGCCTTGACGATTTTACGGTCAGATGAAATTGAAGTTTCCACCATGGCAGTGGCGTAGCGAGGGGGGGGGCAGGGGGGGCTTCATGCCCCGGGCGCTACTCACAAAGGGGCGCCAAAAGGTCCGCAAAACAAAAAATTGCTGAATAATTTTTATTTTTATTATTGATTTCTGGAAAATAAATTTTAAATTTAGTGCCATAGCCCAGTCACTTTATACAAAAAAAGTGCCAAACCTCTGAATAAATGCAACTGGAGATTTATCAGCGGAATTCTCTTTATTTTGGGCTCACAAATAATTTCCCAAAAGTCCATAAAGCCAACTGGCCGGCTACTCGAGTTATGGAAGGTCAAAGGTCACGAAAATTAGTTTTTCTCAAGAATCTCGTAAATTAACGGTTTTATGCAATTTTTTGCTAAGTAAAGATTGTTCGTAAGATAAATCTGCATAAAAATGTCCTATGCGAAATTTACGTAGAACCAATGGTTTTTGAGATATGGGTTTAGGAAAACTCGGGCATTGGACGTCAATTTTTCAGAAATATTCGTTCATTAGTTTTGCAAAATGAACTAAAATTTATTTTCGTGACCTTTGACCCTCCATAACTCGAGTAGCCGGCTAGTTAGCTTTATGGACTTTTGGGAAATTATTTGTGAGCCCAAAATAAAGGGAATTCCGTTGGAAAATTACATTACAATTTTCCGTTGCTTATGGTTCTTGTCGGGCCCGCCCGATGTCAACTCGATGTCCGAGGATACACAATCATTGAACTTGAGGTGGACGATGATGACGCCAACCCCATGTAGTTATTCCCTCTGGGATAGGTGTTGATGAAGATGACAGCATGAAAGAAGTTGGAATAGAAGAGATAGGGTGATGATCAACAAAACTTTTTTATGCTTGGTAACCTTTGGACTAAGTCGACTGGGGATACAATGTAAAAACGCTGCCTGCATTATAGTTCAAAGGTGGTGCGGAAAAGAATGCAGTGCGATGCCCGAGTTTTCCCAGCTCCATATCTCAAAAACCATTGGTTCTACGTAAATTTCGTATAGGACATTTTTATGCAGATTTATCTTACGAACAATCTTTACTTAGCAAAAAATTGCATAAAACCGTTAATTTACGAGATTTTTGAGAAAAACTGATTTTCGTGACCTTTGACCTTCCATAACTCGAGTAGCCGACCAGTTGGCTTTATGGACTTTTGGGAAATTATTTGTGAGCCCAAAATAAAGAGAATCCCGCTGATAAATCTCCAGTTGCATTTTTTCAGAGGTTCATATTTAAAGTGACTGGACTACAGTGTAATATAATAAACTAGTGGGCCCCTGTTTCAACACAAAACGTATAATAGCAAAAAAATCAAACACAAAACGAAATTCTGTTCTGTAAAAAATTTACTACTAAAAATTACATTTTTTGTCTAAAATTTAAAGTCTTGCTTGAGCCTATGACTTTATTTATTTTACTATATTTATTTATTAATTTACAAGTATATTTTACATATAATATAATATGGTTTTCGAAGGGGGGGGGCGCTAAAAAAGTATTGTGCCCTGGGCGCGTGTTAAGCTCGCTACGCCACTGCACCATGGTCAAGTATTTGTAAGCATATGTAGTTTAGATACCTGAATTTTAAGATCATTCCAAATTTCCAGTGGGTTCTCATTGAGTCTTTCTACTAGGCTACGCAAATAAATAGACAGTTCGTCAGAATGATCTGAAGAATCAAATTCCCCGGCTTCATTTTGTGCTATAGGTCATCAATTCACAGATCATCATCAATTCTTTGACTTTTGCGACAGCCAAAGAGCAAGCGATTGGGTCGAATCCAATATCGTGGCTATAGCGAAGGGAGTC
Organism: Thereva unica; assembly: GCA_949987705.1. Lineage (NCBI taxonomy): Eukaryota > Metazoa > Arthropoda > Insecta > Diptera > Therevidae > Thereva > Thereva unica. Next base: position 88,983,526 of record OX465285.1, read on the forward strand.
ACATTCTCTATAATCTCATTATCTTGTCAATATTTTTAAGTACAAGCGACTTCACTTCTTAGATTCTAATTTTGGCTAAAATTTCACGTCAAGTTTGGCCTTCGTGAGACCGTATGTGCTCCCATTAAATATGGTTCAAAATTCTACGGCCGTCATGTGCCCCTTAAAAAGCCCAGCGGTTGGGATTCGCCCGTTGGGAGGCCATTTTTTAGTTCTACTCAGGGATACATCCTCCTAGTGCTAAAGAATTTTACTTTCCTGAACGATGCCACTCATTTAGGTTATCAAGAGCGTATAGTGAAGCTTGATAAATTGTGCTGTAATTCTCCCACTCAGCAAGCATGCTAGGTTTAAAACCTCTAAGAAAACTAGAAAACCGCTCCTCTGATCCAGGATCTATCTGTGCAGGATCTTCATATGTATGTTCCCGTCCAATTCCTCGAGCCTCCATGTTCCACAGGTAGTAGGAGAACACCGCTTGTAGTCATCCTTTACTGCCTGTTTCTTTCTCAAAGCCGAGTCTCTAATGCCTTGTTGTCCGCATGTTGTCTACCCATCTGCATTCTCGTTAGATGTTGTAATTCGCATCAGAACAATAATAAATGGGATTGATTCCTTATTCAATCAATAATTAATGCTATGAAACCCACAACAAATAAAAGGTACCTAATAATAAAACTCAACGGATGATATCCTTGACCTCCTCCCACCCTCTTCCGCAAAAGAACATCAATAACATTGTTTTCATTAAAATCAAGAGCGCTCATCCGATTAAATTCTAAGCATACATACATCTTTTCCCGCTCTGAATCTTAATAAAGCCCATAAAAGGCACAACGTAAAGTTCCAAAAATTCCAGCCTCATCATTGTGGATATTAACGAAAAAAAAAAATCTTGCTACTTTCTACTTAACGAAGTATTTTCCCCAAACTCACGGTAGCCGCAGGCAAATAACTTAAGCGAAAGACGTTATTACGCAAAACTTAACACATCATTCTCCACGCATACATTCAAGCCCATTAGAAAAACAGTCGACTAATCTCCTTGACTATAATTTAACGACGTTATCCTTTTTGCCCTTACTTTTATTGGTAGTACTTACGTTAACAACAACGACCTACCCCATAAGTCTGCTCTGCTGTTTTCTATGTAAGAAGTTTTATGTGGAGGCTGATGGAGCAACAAAAGGAACACAGCTTCACGGGTTTTCATGGTTCGTTTCGAATCCTTGTTTTTTCAACTTTAAATTGAATATGATGTGGTTTTTGTGTTGTTATCGGCGCCAATGCCAGAGCCTGATAACCACAAGGGGCATCCCAAAACACCTCTCTACTAAAAAGTGAAATTTTTCGGTTTCTTTCCACACAGAGGAGAGCCTACAGCAATTTTTTCTTGTGGTAAACAAAAAATCCTTGTAAGAATTCATTTTTCTTCTTGTGAATAGAAAACTTAAAAAAATCTAGCTTCTATTAAAATCTCGAAGGCCACAAATGGGATTTTTTCATTCTATAGCAGCTTTAAGTACTTAAAAAAGCAATCAATCAAGATCATCCGAGGGGGTCTTGTAGATGAAGTCTTCAACTTGGACGGGATTATAATACATGCTCTTTAGCGTCGCGGTACCATGCCTCTCCAGATAAACCAATGTAATACCATGAATTTTATTATGCTCTGATGTAATTAAGTCCTTCAACTCCTGTTAAGAAAAAAAAAGGACTTTTAAGACATTACCGAAAGATTTAATTAAAAAAAACACGAAATTCACCTCTTGGTACCAAGTGAACATTTTTTTATAGAGAATAAGAATTTCACTGAGGTTTGTTTTTATTCCTAGATAAAAGAAAATCCACTTGGCTACAAGGTTGCCTTTTTTAGAAAGTGTCTATTGATATCCTTGTAAATAATTTCCCTAAGGTAAAGGCATTAATTGCGGTTAGATTAACGCCAAGTCCCGACTCCATAAAGTCACAGGAGACTGATGCGTATTTTTGTAACGTCAGAAGTGTTTTTTGTTCGTGGAGATAAAATTTTCTTGATGTTATCTTACAGGACAAGATTAACCTTTCAAGAGTACTTTTTGAGGATTAAAACGATTTCTACAGAAGTAAAAACTGATCCTGTGGATTGGAGCGAAAAAAAAGAGACTTGTTTTGTAGAGATTTGTTTGTAAATTCTTTTTTCGAAAGATTTTCTTTTCGCAATGTTTTATTTTTGTTCTTTTTTTTTATAAAATCGCTTTATAGAAACTAAAAAAAAATACCTTTGCAAAAATCTTGATATAATCTTACAGCACGTGTCTTTTTACATTTTATTGGGACAGAATTCGTCGCGAATTCGTCCCTATTGAGTTTACCATCAAACACACAATAAGTAGATATATTCTATTATCTTATATTGTCGAAGGCGTGAGGGAAACGCACCAAGCACCATGATCAGCGAAGTTGTAAAGTTGGGCTGGAAGATCATTTATGAAAATTAGTAAAAGAGCGGGTGATAAAATTGACCCCTGAGGAACACCGTTCGAGATGGATGCGATTTAGACTTGTCTTCGTCCAACACTACCTTGAGTCGACAGCCCAGAAATAAATCTTTCAGTCCAGTTCTGGAGAACAGAGTCAATACACTATAAGTATTCCAAAGTCATTAAACATAGATCGAACATAATAAAATATTTATGACTTTCTGTAAGATCAGGGAAACACGTTTATCGTGCGTTTTAATAAATAAAAAATTGTTATAGCACTTAAAATTTATATGGTGAACTCTTAGAGCACTTTTTATGCAGAATTTTATTGCGTAAATGGAGGTTGTTCTTAAATTGGATTGGCGGAAACTCACAAGATTAACCTGATTATTAACTCGTTCGCTACTAGCCGTTATAAATATGTGGAATATAGGTTTGTTGTTACAGCCCGTCGTCAAATATATGTATGTGACAAACCTTTTTGCTCAATTTATAAAGACACTTTAAAACTAATACGCTTTTATCAGCTTCACTTGCAACTATGTAAGAAAATCTTGGAAGTTTAATTTGAGCCACTTTCCGGTTTCCGATTGAGATGAAATTTTGCGGTCACACGTTTAGTTTGGATAACAACGCAATCTGAGCATTTTCTAAAAAAAATCAAGATGGCGGCTTCAAGATGGCGGTCGATTTTTACAATTGGGCCTCCTGCCATGGGTACCAAATGAAAAGATATGACAGGTAGAATATAATTAGCTGTGTGGTGTCATTCCAAATTCAAAAGGCCGGCTAACACAAAATTTACCGAAGACTTATAATAGACTAAGGGTGAGTTGCACCAAATCATTGATTAAAGTTATTGTTAAAGTTAACTTTAACAATAACAAAGTTGTTAAAGTTCCAGTTTGTAAAAATGAGTTGCACCACCCAATCGTTTGTTAAAGTTTCATTAACTGCTACTTTGATTTAAATTTACATTTTTGTGTATTTATAAGTTTCACATTTTGTGAGTTTATTGAAAATGGCACCCCTGTTTGGTCTATGACAACTGTCATAAGTTAACAATAACAATAACATTAACCGGGCGAATTTGGCTGGTTAAAGTTAACGTTAAAATGTTACGTCATGTTAACAATTGTTAAACGGTGCAACTCCCGTTTTGTCTAACCGGAGATTTGACAACCGATTTAGCTTTTGTTACGGTTAAAGTTAGTTGGTGCAACTCACCCTAAAAAGTAAAAAAATATAACCGATCAACTTTAAATTTTGCACACATTCGTAGTTCGTGTGACAATTAGTTTATGATGAGTTGAATAGTTGAGTTGAATAGTTGAGTTGAGGTTTAGTTGAAAATAAAAAAGCGCCATTTTGAATTTGAAATGACGCCACATAGCTAATTATATTCTACTTGTTATACCCTTTCATTTGATACCCACGTTGGAGGTCGGGGGGCACAAAAGATTTTACGGCCTTCTTCATAGTCGACGTTGCCAAGCTAAATATACCAGTATTATTACCATTAGACGTAGAGCAATAAGTATCACCAACTTTGTTCGTTGCAGCTGTGAAATATTTATTTAATTCATTCGCTCTAACATTGTCCTGGGCTACAGAGTCATTTACATGAATTCCAAGTTGCTTTATGTTGGATCAAAATTTCTTTGCAGGCAAATTAGAATAAGCTTTGACAAAAAGAATCGTAATTTTTCTATACAGAGGCTACCGAACATATTTATACCATTCTAAATTGGCTGTGACTGTGGCAAAACTGACAGCAAAACCTACCGTCTAATGGGCCCCTATAGTGGAAGTCATCAGTTGCACATATAGAATGCACCAAGAAAAAACTTTTAGCACGGATTTTATCTTCTTTCTGCATTATCGCTAATTCTAATAGTACCAGAATCTACTTCAGAGTACTAAATTGGTAGCAGATTATTGTTTATGATGTTGATGAGTAATTCGAAGTGTGGAACCCACCGATGAGAGAAGAAGAAGATGAAAACCATTATTAAATTCTTCGTGTTACATGTTTGATGGTGCAATATATAGATAGCTTAGGCCCAATTTTCAGGAGAATATGAAATGTACGCCACAAATATCTAAAAATGTAATATAAAATATGTATTTTCAATTCTTGCTATCACATCTGTATTATTCCATGGCAGTAAACCTGACTTGTAAACCAGACAATAATAAACAATATACAAATTTTTACTATGTCAAATTTGGCGACCTTTGAAAAAAAAAATAAACGCAAAATTATGTAACTTGATAAAATTGAAATTAGCAATCAAACAGATAAAGAATAGAAAATGGACATTAATAGAATATTAAAATAACAACAAAAGAATAGAATCAAAAGGAAAGAGGAGATAGAGGAGAGAAGAATAGAGTAGTCAATCGAAATTTATGACAAAACTTGCACTGAAAGTAAAAGAATATCACATATTAGATTCCGATGAAGAGAAACTTTGGTACTAGTTCGGCTACCTGGTGGTTGGTTCAACTACACAGTTTTGGGGTAACTTTTTACACCATCAGCAAAAAATCGTGAACGAAATGAAAATTCACAAATTTCTAATTGTTTTAAAAATACAAACTGAGGTGTCTTTTGTATACCTACATAAAACTAAACTAAAAACAAAATCGATTATATTTGAACAAAAAAAAAACTCGACTCTATATTTCCCTATTGATGCCTAATTCAATACACGAAAACTTAAGAAGGTGACTCGCTACGACATTGCTTAAATCTTATAATAGAGCCACTGGTTTGTCATAGGTCCATATTTCATTTGGCGATAAGCTTTTTATTTAGATCCAATTTTGTTTATCAAGTTTTTTTCAGAAGGTAAAAATTTGTGGAGAAACTCCTACTATTATTCAGAAAACCGTTCGCTCACTAAAGACCACGAGACTAGGTTTTTGCATAATTAAACTGCCACTAAAATGTCAAAATGTATAATTTCGGAATGTTCGATTGGTATTTGGATGAATTTTAAAATTCGTGGTGATATTTTTGTTTTTATTTTTTTTATTGTTTTTTTTTTTATCTTTTTTTGGATAACTATTTTTCTAATGGTTATGATAGTAGCAAAGGTGTGTGAACTTAAATAACTCATAATAACCATAAAAATTGATTGTGAATGAAGTTTATACTATTAACTAGACAGTCCTAACCTAACATAGCATGAGAAAGGAAAGTAGATGTTTTTCCTCCCCTACAATAATAAAAAAGTATCGTCATGCACATTAGACATACTCCACAACATTTAACTGATTGTTTCTAAAACTAGTTGAGATGTGGGTTTGACCCCTTCGGTCCACACGATTAACTTCCCAGTATGATAAACGAAGATGGAATAAACTGGCTTCTTACAAAATAGTTATTCGTTTAGCACTAGTGGCAAATTGGCTAGTATCAGAACTGATGACAAAGCAATCCCGAGAGAAGCTAGTTCAAATAACTATAATAGTAGTAAATCCACAAGATTTTTCTAGAGAATTTGTTTTTCCTGAACGTTAGCAAACAAACATTTCCTCCGTATTTCGTTCGCTGCACTAAAGCGGGTGTTCAAATTCGTATTGAGCGGGCTGAAGCGCCATTGACAAATTGGGAAGCGAATGACTTCATTTGGAAATTCCAAAGCTTTCCGGAGATATTAGCAAAACTGTAACTGTTAAGTACTTGTCAGACTTGACCAAAAAGAACCAATTTTGTGGGGTAATTACTGGAAATCCCGGGATGAACCGCAATTTTCTGAAACTTTATCACGCGTTGAAAACAATTCCCCGTCAAAAACTGCTAATCCAAAGTTTGAAAAATGCGCGCTGTTTGTAAAGGGTAACGAAATTTTTGCACGATTTTGAAAGGTTATCGGATTTTGACGAGTGATGTTTTGTTCGAAGGCTATCGCTGGGCAGAACCCAAAAAAGATCACTTCGTTTAGAACGGGTCTCATTCCATCGAGTCTATTAGATATTAGCAAAACTTGTCAACTTAAGGTCTTTCTGACAATTAGCCGAAGTTTTTCTATTTAAACAAAAAAGGCCCGACCGAATATTATGAAATTTTTTTCAGAGCATTTCTTCGTTAATATTCTTTTTTCGGCACCTCAATGAAGTCGATATAGCTTTCAGTTTGCGCGGTATCGTGCAGGTACAAAAATCATAAACGTCGTTTAAACAAAAAAAAAACGGTTCGACCGAATTTTATGAAAATCTTTTCAGATCATATTTTGGTTTATACTCTTCGAACGGCACCTCAACTAAGTCGATATCTTTTCGCGATATCGTGCAGGTACAAAAATCACTTATGTCATTTAAACCAAAAAACCGCTCGACTGAATATTATAAAAATCTTTTCAGATTATATTGTCGCTAATACGCTTCGAGCGGCACCTCAAGTAAGTCAATATCTTTCGTGGTTCGGGCGATATCGTACAGGTACAAAAATCACTTACGCCGCTTAAACAAAAAAACGGCTCGACCGAATTTTTTGAAAATCTTTTCAGATCATATTTCGGTTAATACGCTTCGAACGGCACCTCAACTAAGTCGATATCTTTTTTGGTTCGCGCGATATCGTGCAGGAAAAAATGACCACATACGTACGCACACACACACACACATACTTCCCCCCAATTTTTTGCTTAAAATGCTCCTGGAACCTTGAAAGATGAAAATACGTTGAAAATTTCGATTTCGATTTTCGGACCGATTACAATAACTTCCTATACTGGGAAGTTAAAAACGAAAATAATAGCGAACCAAATATGCAACCTTATGGCACTCCAGTCTAGAATCGAAAATCCAATTCAAATTTTTTTTTACAATGTGATGCTGATCCCCCAACCATGATTGATACTTTCACACGCCATTGAAGAAAAATTGACAAGTATTAAATATCAGTAATGGTTCTTACCGAACATAAAACGAAAACAATTTTACAGCTATGGATTCACATGACACCCCGATTGGAATGTAGATAAAAGCGACGCCGTTACCTGAAATCTGTCTGATGCTGATTTAACAAGACTTTGCCAAAAGGTGAAACATAATGATTATGGGAAAATAAGAGTTCAAGAAAGACGAGAGAAATTCAATTTAATGAAAGACAACTGTGATTCGTACATTCAGAGTTTTGTCTTCATTTAATTAATATTCATGATGCGTTAAAAGATACTGGTCCAAAAGTGAAATTTTACTTAGTTTTATTTCTGAGATTGATGGTATTGATTTATAGTACCCAGTACTCAGGCGAAATTTATTTAATAATCAGGTGAATGTTGTGAATCAGCCGGCATTAGTTATAGGTAAACGTTTCTATCAATTTGTAAGAATTAATTTCATTTGCGCGAAATAATATTATGTTAGAAGAGTTCACCACTTATATTTTATAGTTCTTCAACAATTTGTTTTGGTTAAAACGCACGATAATATAAGAAATGTGGTTTTCTAGACGCGCAGGCAGTCATAAATAGTTTATTACGGCCGATCTTCATAATGATTAATGACTCTTGAACATAAGAATTTCGATCATGTTATGGTGTAATAAAAGATCTTGTTCGTAAAAACTTTGCAATAATTTCTACTCGAGTATAAATGAAAGTATTAAAATCGTTCTGTTTGCTCCCATTGATTATGAAAATATTGTTGTGTTAAACTAATTTTTAGGGAAGGGATGGCTGGTTGTCGAATAGTTATTGTGTATTAACTCTGTTGTCAAGAATTGAACCGAGAGTTTTATTTCTGCGCCGTCGACTCAAGGTAGTATTGAACGACATCGAAGCCATCTCGGCCAGTGTTCCTCAGGGGTCAATTATATCACTCGCTCTTTTACTATTCTTCATAAATGATCTTCCAACCAACTTTACATCTTCGCTGATCATGGAACTTTGCGTTTCCCTCACGTTTATTATATTCTAAATATTCAATAATTTCGTTCTTAATTTGACTTTAAAAATTAATAAAAATAAAATTTTGTGCCAACATATATTTTTATTAGATCAAATTAATACATGATAGATTATCATTTGCAATAGATGAAGAAAAAAATGGAACTCACTAGAGAATTTTATAATCTGAATTATCCCAAGAGTTTTATTTATAGTATAAAATTTACTCTAATAACATTATCTTGTTTTATTTATTTTTTCCCATTGGTGTCATGTTCAGAATTTGAAACCAGCCTTTTCCTTACTTATTATCAATGACAGGTAAATTCTAATTTCCCTCATTCTGCCATAGTTATTTCTGTCAAATTTACATCTTCACTTTTTAGCAGGATACGGTGACACAGTGATTGTTTAATGTAGGCTCATTTTTAACTTAATACGGAATTTCGTAGCAGAAGACGAATCCATATTAACATTCCAACAGGAGCAAGGAAAATCACTTCTTGAACACCAAAGTAAAAATGTTTTTTTTTGTCACACTCCATCGTATAAAGTTTCCAATAACGAACATAAAACTTCTTGAAAGGATTTTTATTCTGCTTTCATCCTGAATTTTTTGTGTTTGCAATATATGTACTTATTATTAATTCAGTGTGAGTCGATCAAAGGCGAAAAAAAAAATTTACTTAAATTTAAATAAAAACTAGCAAAAACCCGCGTGCGTTGCAACGCCTTTTAATAAAAAAAAATTATGTGGGCATACTCCGGGATAGGAAATGGTTATAATGAAGCATGGTTATGGGTACATAAAAGAATTTAGAGTTACCTATAAAAAATATGCTTCAAATTTATTAAAATTCGAGGTTGAGCACCACCTATCGGAAAAAAAATTATGTGTGCGTTGTACGCGGTAGGAAAAAAAGTATAATGAAAAAACAATAAATCTGGAAAAAATTGCCTCTTTCCAATCTTATCGGTGATTCAATTAGAACAGCGTTATGTATTGTAACGGTCGCCCTACGGAAAGACATGCCACCAGAATAAAACAAAGGCACTAACACCGTTGTCTACAATAAAATTTTTTTTTATGCAAGACAAATGTAAGCTGTAAATTAAATGGCAGCCCGGCATTGTCGAAGAGTCAAGTCCTTTCAACCCAATAGCAATAATCCCGCTTCCCAAAATGCATAAAAAACACACATATATTTATCAAATGCGACAGCCATAAATCCCCTTAACACACGGTCACAAACACACAATAAAGTAGCGAAAATCAACCTCAATACCCAACAATGCAAATTAACTTACACACACAACCAACCAAAAAAAAAAAATAGCAAACTCCGATCTCAATACCCAACAATTCAATTTTAAATGCACACACAAACAAACAATAAAGGAATGTTCAACAGAATAAGCAACAGGAATGCGGAATAACGGAATTCGCCTTGCCGTTTACCAAAAAATCGCGTGATCGGGCGATGAAAGAAAAAAATGCTGGGTGGGAAAAGTGAGACGAGTCGGATGATAGATCTCGAAGACAGTGGTTGAGAGGTCGGGCTAAAAAGTGCCGTGGCGGTGGTTGGAGTACTCTTGTGTGAATGGGAGATAGGAAATTTAAACTATTACTAAGTAAATGCTGGTATAAGAATCAACAATGTTTTTTTTTTTTTAAATTAACAAGAAAGTGCGTTAGTAAATAAAATAAATTGTTTTTTTTAAGAAAATGTTAACTTGACTGAAGGGGATAGTTTTGTGATTACTGTTTTGGAAACTCGTCGATATGATGTAGCACGACGATTTTGTTTAGTGATGTGATAAATAAAGAAAGCCAGGATATGTGAATCAAAATGCGAAACTAGTAAGTTAACTTCAAGTAATGGAATTGCCCTTAAATTTATATAAATAATAATAGTGCCTGGCCAAAACCTAGAATTTTGCATGGCTATATAATTGATTTTGTGTGGTTTGGTACCGTTTGTGTCGATTGTGAATAGAGTTGAGGATCGTCACGTACACCCTATAGTTAATTTCAAAGATTTTTTTTTGAAGTAGTTTTCAAGAAGCGATTAAAAATTAGATACGGGAAAAAGAAAAGAAAACCCACGAGGAAACGCTGTTAATTCTCTGCCGGTGTGTAATCGAAGTTTTTTTTAGAAGTAAAGGAATTGGTAACATAATAGTTAATAAAAATAAGAGCTTTTAAACCACACGTGCATTCGGGGATAATATGTGCTTTTATTGCCGCATACAATATTAGTTACTGAGAACTTTTTTTTCCGTAACATTTAAAGAAGGGATTTAATCTGTATGTTTTTAATATAATATACTTTTGTATAATGAATACTTAACTAATAAACATAAAAGCGTTTATTTATATAATGAATACTTAGATAATAAACATAAAAGCTTTTAAACTACTCGTGCTTTTCGGGGATAATGTATGCTTTTCTTGCCGCATATAATATTATTTACTGAGAACTCTTTCCGTAACCTTTTAAAAAAAAAGGGATTTAATCTATATGGGTTTAATTTAATATACTTTTATATAATGAATACTTAACTAATAAACATAAAAACGTTTATTTATATAATGAATACTTAAATAATAAACATAAAAGCTTTTAAACTACATGTGCTTTTCGGGGACAATGTATGCTTTTATTGCCGCATATAATATTACTTACTGAGAACTTTTCCGTAACATTTAAAAAAGAGATTTAATCTGTATGGTTTTAATATAATATACTTTTATATAATGAATACTTAACTAATAAACATAAAAGCGTTTACTTATATAATGAATACTTAAATAATGAACATAAAAACGCTTATTTATATAATGAATACTTAAATAATAAACATAAAAGCTTTTAAACTACCTGTGCTTTTCGGGGACAATGTATGCTTTTATTGCCGCATATAATATTATTTATTGAGAACTTTTTCTGTAACATAAAAAAAAAAAAAAACGATTTAATCTGTATGGTTTTAATATAATATACTTTTATATAATGAATACTTAACTAATAAACATAAAAGCGTTTATTTATATAACGAATACTTAAATAATAAAAATAAGAGCTTTTAAACCACACGTGCTTTTCGGGGATAATGTAAGCTTTTATTGCCGCATATAATATTATTTACTGAGAACTTTTTCCGTAACATTTAAAAAGGAGATTTAATCTATATGGGTTTAATATAATATACTTTTATATAATGAACACTTAAATAATAATCATAAAAGCTTTTAAACTACACGTGCTTCTGGGATACGCATATCATTATTGCCAACTATAACTTTCATATAATGTGATTGGTAATATAATATAAATAGAAATATAATCCATACGGTTTGAACAATAACATATTTTTCGTACAACGAATACTCTAATAATTAATATAATTTTATGTTTAAAAACTAAGTATGAATTGCACATGATAATAACATAAATTTGAAACTTTAAAATAACATTTAATACAATCATTTAACTTGTACTGAATAACCACCCGATATAATATAAACGGTAACTTATGAATTATAAATACATAAAACCCGAGACGATGGCCGTCTAATCAACCCGAATGTGAGGAAACCCCCCAGGATGTAGGATGCCCTCAACAAGGTAAGTGCTTAACATTTATAATTTGATCAAAAATTTTGTGGACCTCCTTAATATGGCAGTATAACCAGTGACCACCTCTCTCCCCTAGTTTCTAGCCCCCTCTTGTTGGCCTCGGTAGGTTTGTCTCTCCGCCACTGCCGTCCCCTTTTAAATTTTCGTAAGTAGGCACGAGTTTTAGTTTGTTTGAACTGTCACCCTCCGGCATCCCTGCTCCGCGAACCCCACCCCATCCGGCGAGCTAGTTTGAGCACCGCACGTCGTGCCGACGATCGGTGCAGCGGATGCCACAATTTCGGCAATCCCCCTCGGCGGCCAAGCCTACCCAGTCACCTTCTTCTGCCCCTTTTCCCAAATTATTTTTTTGTGTAAAAAGAGTCTTGCACATCCTTAATTGAGATGTGTTGATTTCCCTACTTCGTGCTATGGCACACCCACTCCAGACAGTTACATAAAATGGCGCCCAACGCTGGGCTAAGGAGCTTAATTCACTTTGAGTTCCTTAGTCTAACGGACAGATGGCATGGATACGTCTGTTTGTCACCTAGTGACACCTTAACTTTCCCCGTCGGCATTCTTTTCGTCGAGTATTTTGCTCACCATCCCATGCCATCATTTTTAATCATTTTTCTTTATAATTTAGCCGACCTTTTGATGATTGTTACGTGGCTTAGGCCAGTGAGAGGAGTCATGAGTGGGCTTCATTCTTTTTAGTTCACTTCTCAGTCCAAGCCCCTCTGACTAATGGGTAACCGGGCGAAGGTACTTACCGCGGTGCCTTAGCCCTTTTCACTTCTTCCTTTTTCATCTTTTCTATCTTTCTTCTGCTTCCACAACTTCACCTTTCTAGTGTCTTTTGCGGTAGTCTCCCCATATTTATTAGTTCCTGTCCAGCAGACTCGGAGTCTGGCTAACAGGCGTCCTATCGCCTGGCACTGCGCGAGTCTGCGCGGACAGAGGACACTACATTCTTTTGGTTTTCTTCTCTTTATTTATTTTTTTGAGTAGCATGGGTGAGTGGGTGCCTGACCGTTGACCCTGCACCGTCTTGGCTAACAGGCGTCCTATCGCCTGGCCATGCGACAGGTTCGACGGCCTGGTTATCCACCCGCCTCCGTTTAATGACCACTTCGACACACCGCCTTCCTGGATATCAACAGGGTGTTGACCAGTTGTGGTGGGGTGTCGGAATGGTCCCTGCAAACTTCTCGGGAGGCTTCTATCTCTTCTTCTTCTTCTTCGGGGTCACTGGGGATCTGCCATGGAAGGGGATTCCCAAAAATTGATACTAGGGACTCGACGGTGAAGATGGGGATAGGCACTAGACTGTTTCCATCTTCGGCGTCGATCCCATAAATGTGGGCACTAGGTGTCTGGCGACGCTGGTGTCACGCGGCTTAAGATAAGCCGCCTGTCACCGGCGCCGTGAGCCACCGATGCCTTGGGGAGGACATCCTGCATCGGAGGGCCACCTCCCACCATAACAAAGAAAAAAACCAATTATATTTTACTAAACAATCGATACTTATAGTACTTATTTAATTGAAAGATTTATTTTAAATGAAGGAATTATTGATACAGGTTACTTTACCTAATAGTTCGCCGTAAGAAATTGTTTCGAAAAGGGTCCACTACATACCCGTAAGTTTTGCCTTGGGATGTTCTTCACTTTGTTATATAATTTAAATTATCTGTTTAATTTCCTCCGAAGCAGAAAATAAATTTCTCTACTTATTTATATAAAATAATAGAACCACAGTAAACTGTTGAGGCTTAAAAAGGTAAGACTAATTGGATTTAAATTGTTCCTTTACCTTGACATCATTACAACCCCGTATATATTTTCAAAAGGAAAAAAGGTATATCACGTCAAATTAGAATCTTTATACCGTTAGAGGTAGACATTCTTTTAAGTCCGTCACAGCGGTTTAGCTATAGTCAAAATCCTTTTTCACCTTCACCTTTTTACCTTCAGTAATTAGGCTAAACTACTACATACCTGAGTAGCGTCCATTATCGGTCGGACAATATTGAAGTACATACTCTCTGTTCAAGAGGCTCAATATCTCCCTCTCCCGAGTTATCCTTACTGGCTTGTGGTAGTTGTGGCAAGTTTCCCTATCGACAAAATAGTCTACGTCTTTCATTATGCCTACGACGCGTGCAGGTGCAAATACTGCTCCACCCTCAGACGCCGGTGAACCAGCTGATGAAGCTCTGCCTGGAGCAGAGTCCGGTGAGCCTGATCATGATGCCCCATTGGAGGCTCTGATCGAACAAGTGGCAAGTCTAAAACAAGAACTGAGCAGAATGCAAGATCGTTACGAACAAATGTCGCAATCACGCCCAAACCGCGCCAGTCTGGGAGAACCATCCTCACTGAACCGCCATAGTACTGCCACCATCGAGCCGGAGCAAACTGGAATCCTCCACCGCACCTCCAGTGTAGGTGACCGGCCTGGATTACAATATGATAGGACGGGACCCTCCCTTAAGCGGAAATCCCCGGTTGTAGGATGGAACGTTAAGTTCTCAGGTCGGCCGGGAGAGATCTTGGCCGAGGAATTTATCTACCGAGCCGAAGCTAGAGCTCGGGATGAGGAAGTCTTAAACTCAGAGCTAACTCGAAACATTGTAGCACTTCTGTCAGGCCCCGCCGAAGACTGGTACTGGACCCAATTCCGTCGGCACCATCCTAATCCTATGTGGTCTGAATTTAAAACTAGCTTGCTCGACCAATTTGGAGGGCGTGAGACCGACTACCAGATCATTAAAGAACTCTTAGAAACCAAACAATTGGGTCAGTCCTACGATGTATACGCCGCCAAAATGTTAGCACTTTCAAATCGCTTGTCAAGGCCAATGCCCTCCGCCGAGCTGGTACAGATTGTCATGTCCAACCTTAGTTCTTCCCTAGGGGCGGTAATGGGGTCAACGTATGACAATATGCGCCAGCTTCGCGAAGCGTGCATTAGAGTGGAAAGGTGGCAGCGAGCAAAGAAGGAAGAGGGGCGTCACCAGTATAAGGTACATGAATTAGACGATTTAAACTTACGACAGCGTGTCACAACGTACCCGGAGGAAGAGTACGACCAATTACCCACCATCGATGAACTCAAGGGTGCCCAGGTAGCGAGACGGCCAGTTAATTGCTGGAATTGCCGACAAGACGGTCACACTTTCACTGAGTGCACTTCGCCAGACCGAAAAGTATTCTGCTATCGCTGTGGTAGACCAGATGCTTATACCCCTACTTGTCCGAAGTGTTCGGGAAACCCGAACCCGGGTGCGAGGCCTCGCAGAGACCCGCACCCGAGATAAGTCCTGACTTTTTCTCACCCAGACCTGTCTCCCCATCTCGTACGACTGACTGTTCTGACCCACCATCAGCAGAACCTTTACCGGACTTCCCTACTCCACAGGCTAAGATTTCCTTCATGCACCGATGGGATAATTACCATAAAGTCCGAAAACGAATCTTCCAAGAAGGCGATGACGTTCATCGACCAGTCAAGGTCCCGCGTATACGGTTAAGGGCTAACGAAAAACGACAAATGGCTAATATGGCTATTTCAGCTATAATTAATGACGTCCCTGATGAGCGGCCGTTTTTGAATGTCCAAATTTTGGGCGAAACCGTGACTGGATTACTAGACAGCGGGGCAAGCATGAGTTGCCTGGGAAGAGGGGCAGAGTCGTTCCTCCAGAATCACCCAGAAGCACAGCTACGCCGCTTGCACACCTCTGTCCAAGTGGCTGACGGCACCCCTAAAGGGATAGTAGGCTACATCACAGTCCCTGTGACTTACGGGGCACGCACTTCGCTTTTGAATATATTTATAGTCCCTAGCTTGTTACAGCGGTTGTACCTTGGAATAGACTTTTGGAAGGCCTTTAACTTGGCCCCACATCTAATTGGCGAAATACAGCTAGGCCCTACTCAGGATCCAAACTGCCATCGCCTTGCGGAAGCCCAGCAGGTGCGATTGAATCAGGCTAAGGCGCGGTTCCCGTCTTCGGACACCTGCGGCCTCGGCAAGACACACTTGGAACAGCATGTTATCGACACTGGCGAGGCGGTGCCTATTAAGCAGAGGCACTACCCAGTCTCTCCTGCCATCCAGACCCTCATGTATGGGGAGGTCGATCGCATGCTGAGTCTAGGTGTGATTGAAGAGAGCAACAGCCCATGGAACTCACCTGTAGTCCTGGTTCGAAAGCCTGGCAAAGTACGGCTTTGCCTGGACTCCCGCAAGGTGAATGCAGTTACGGTGAAGGACGCATATCCATTGCCACACATCGACGGTCTTTTGGGACGGTTACAGGACACTAAGTATATCTCCGCTATAGATCTAAAGGATGCCTTCTGGCAGATTCCGTTAGAGGAAAAATCTAGGGAAAAGACCGCTTTCACCGTCCCAGGCAGGCCGTTGTATCAGTTCACGGTGATGCCGTTCGGACTGTGCAACGCGCCACAGCGCATGTGCCGCCTGATGGACAAGGCCATCCCAGGCTCGTTGCGGGAAAATGTGTTCGTCTACTTGGACGATTTATTGGTAGTATCCCCAGACTTTGATACGCACGTCAGGCTGCTGGAACGAGTCGCCTCCTGCCTCTGCCTTGCTGGCTTAACTGTGAACCTGGCCAAAAGCCGGTTCTGCGTAAAGGAGGTAAAATACTTGGGTTTCATTATTGGGGACGGAACACTCAAGACAGACCCAGACAAGGTGGCTGCCATCAGAGATTTCCCAACACCAAGGTCGACCAAGCAGGTGAGGCGCTTTTTAGGCATGACGGGATGGTATAGGCGATTCATAGGCAACTATGCGAGCATCGCCTCTCCCATCACGGACTGCCTGAAGGCCGCCAAATTTACTTGGACCGACGAGGCCCAACAGGCCTTCACGGAGTTGAGGAAATTGATGATGTCAGCTCCCTTACTAGTCACCCCGGACTTCACCCGTCCTTTCTTTATCCAGTGTGACGCAAGCAAGACAGGGGTTGGAAGCGTCTTGTTCCAAAAGCATGGCGATGACGAACACCCCATCGCGTATTTTTCAAAAAAACTCAATAACGCTCAGCGAAATTATTCAATAACAGAACTGGAGTGCTACGCAGCGGTCTTAAGCGTAAAAAAATTCAGAGCCTACGTGGAAGGCCATACCTTCACCATTATTACGGACCATGCTAGCTTGAAGTGGCTTATGAGCCAGGCAGACTTAAGCGGCCGATTGGCTCGGTGGAGCTTAAAACTCCAGGGATTCCAATTTTCAATAGAGCACCGTAAGGGTAGCCAGAACGTGGTGCCGGACGCCTTATCGCGCGTCGACTGCGTGGACGATCTGTCCTTCTGTCGAGATGTGGACCTGTCGTCTGCCGCCTTCAGATCGACGGACTACCAGCGTCTCGCGGACCAAATCCGCGAGCAGGCTGGTCAGTTTCCCGATCTCCAGGTGTCAGATGGATACGTGTTCCACCGTTCGACCCCACGTACCGGCGACCCCGTAACGGATGACCTGAGTTGGAAATTGTGGATCCCGGAGGAACTCACTGCTTCCCTAGTTGAGTCCGCTCATGCGCCACCCCAAGCTTCGCATGGCGGTATTGGTAAAACCTTGCATCGTTTACGTGAAAAGTATTTTTGGCCGTCCATGGCAAGTCAAGTCCGGGAATATATCACCCGGTGTGAAGTCTGCAAGGAGTCCAAGGCTCCCAATACCTCCCTACGACCGCCGATGGGTAAAGCAATGGAAACGCACCGACCCTTTCAATTTCTGTATGTTGATTACTTAGGCCCTTACCCCAGATCTAAGAAGGGACACACCGCCGTATTAGTCGTACTAGATGCCTTCAGCAAGTACCCTTTCCTTCATCCAGTCACATCAGAAACGTCGAAGGCGGCCACTGAATTCCTAGAACACCGTATATTCCACGCGTTTGGAGTGCCCGAAGTTATATTCACGGATAACGGGCGACACTTCACGTCGAAAGAGTTTGAAAAGCTGATGAATGATTACGGGGTTAAACATCTGCGAACACCTATATATTCCCCTCACCCGAACGCCTCTGAACGTGTCAATCGCTCCGTTTTAGCCGCAATTAGAGCTTATCTGTCCGAGGACCATCGAGAGTGGGCAAACCACCTATCAGCCATAGAATGTGCACTCCGCAGTTCCCACCATGAATCCATAGGAATGTCTCCGTACCAAGTCTTATTCGGATATCATATGATTCTTCACGGATCAACATATCCGTTGTTAACGAAACTAGGGGCCCTGCAGGATGGGAATATGTCGGTACTTCCTTTGGTCGACCGGCAACAACTACTGCGTGAGCGAGTCGAACGGAAGCTGGCAGAAGCACACCTGCGTCACCAAAAGACTTATGACCTACGATGTCGAGTGATTAGCTTCGACCCAGGACAGATAGTATTCAGGAGAACCTTCCCAGTGAGTAATAAGGCAGATGGGTTTAACGCGAAGTTAGCAGCTAAATTCCTAAAGGCGCGAGTGAAAAGAAAAGTTGGACATAGCCGTTACGAGTTAGAGGATTTCACCGGACGGTCGTTAGGTATATACCATGCAAAAGACATTCGTCGATGACCAAACTGTCATCGAAGTACAACAATTCCGAGTCGCCCTAATAAGGCATCTCGCCGGCTTCACCGGTTAACTGTCAGGGTACCTTTAATCCGCTAGGTTGCTAGATAGCTTCTCTGGCGGTGGTACACCTCCTTGTTTTTCCTTGGTCGTCTGGGACCAAGTTTCAAAGTTAAAGTTTATACTGAGACTGCCAGACCAGTACGCTCAAGTTCCCAGTCGCCTCAGCATTTTTTTTCTTTTCTCCTCACCCTGAGCTTGGGTAGGCCTAAACGGGCGAAGGTATTTACCGCGATGCCTTAGCCTTTGCCACTTTTTCTTTTCAGCTCTCCTATTCTTCCTCTCTTTCAACAATTTTACCTTTTATAATCTTTTTGCGGTAGCCTCCGCATTTGTTCACTCCCTGTCAGGCTGGCCCGGGATCTGGCTAACAGGCGTCATATCGCCTGGCACTGTGCGGGCCTGATCTGACAGTGGTCTCTCATCTTTTTCTTTATCCATTATTTAGTTTGGTCGGACGGACACCTTAGCACCAGACTTTCCCCGTCTGGGTTAACAGGCGTTTTATCGCCTGACCTTGCGAAAAGTCTGTTGCCAAAGGTTTCATTGAAGTGTGTTTACGGTGAGATCTGGTTGCAGGTGGCTGCTGTTCACCTGGCCAGATTGTTTGGTTCGCCTGGTGGCATTTGTGTTCGTTTTATAAGATCCGTCCGATCCCGTTTGTAGACTGTCTGTCGACCGCCTTCCTGGATTTCAGCGGCACCCGCTGACCAGTCGTGGTAGTATGACCGCACGGTCCCTCTCGCGGAGGTTTCTTTCTCGCACCTTCTTCTTCTACACCTTCTTTTTCTACATGGTCTTCGTCATCCCGCTTCGCCTTGGGAGGGGAGGTTCCCTGACCCGATAGATACGCCATTGATGTCCAACCAACACCGGCAGGACTAGGTCCGCCCGAGTATGGAGCCGACAATCTAGACACATCTCAGGCTCATGAGGCCCAGCGACCCTATAAGACGCTCGCCTAAGAGAGCACGGGAGATATGCAGAGTTGGGACTCCTCCCGACAGAACGAAACGTCTCTCGTGCCACACTCACTAGGGAGCGCATGGTGTAAGCGACATTGAAAAACCAAGTCGTGGCCGTTGACGAGCGTCGTTGTCCGAGACGATTGCCCATACTCGAGGAACTTAATGATGATGCGGACAATGTAGAAGCGTTCACAGGGTGTCACTTGAACTTAACCCCTCCGGAGGCGGGGCTGAATGACGTAGACCCGTAGCCCGAATTCAACAAGTAAAGCCCGTCTAGCTCAGGAAATAGAACATGAGACTCTGACTCAGGGAGTGGGTGAGCCACACGTTGCCTAAAATACCACCCAAAAGGGCCCCTCGTTTTTTCTTTTCGCGTCCCCTCTCACCTGTCGCCTTCCAGGTGACGCGTGTTGTAACGGTCGCCCTACGGAAAGACATGCCACCAGAATAAAACAAAGGCACTAACACCGTTGTCTACAATAAAATTTTTTTTTATGCAAGACAAATGTAAGCTGTAAATTAAATGGCAGCCCGGCATTGTCGAAGAGTCAAGTCCTTTCAACCCAATAGCAATAATCCCGCTTCCCAAAATGCATAAAAAACACACATATATTTATCAAATGCGACAGCCATAAATCCCCTTAACACACGGTCACAAACACACAATAAAGTAGCGAAAATCAACCTCAATACCCAACAATGCAAATTAACTTACACACACAACCAACCAAAAAAAAAAAAATAGCAAACTCCGATCTCAATACCCAACAATTCAATTTTAAATGCACACACAAACAAACAATAAAGGAATGTTCAACAGAATAAGCAACAGGAATGCGGAATAACGGAATTCGCCTTGCCGTTTACCAAAAAATCGCGTGATCGGGCGATGAAAGAAAAAAATGCTGGGTGGGAAAAGTGAGACGAGTCGGATGATAGATCTCGAAGACAGTGGTTGAGAGGTCGGGCTAAAAAGTGCCGTGGCGGTGGTTGGAGTACTCTTGTGTGAATGGGAGATAGGAAATTTAAACTATTACTAAGTAAATGCTGGTATAAGAATCAACAATGTTTTTTTTTTTTTGACGTGACAACGTCTATTAAAACGATGAAAGTCGGCTGCATGCACGAAAAATGGTGACTCATTGTCCCGTTATGTCCCGTTAGTCCCGTTAGTCCCGTTAGTCCCGTAAGTCCCGTAGTAATTTTAATAAAAATTTGATTGTAGTAATCTTAAAAATTTGATTAAAATTGTCAAAAATTGTCAACAATAATATTTGTTGTGGATTTGTTGTGAAAAAGCGCAGCAATGTGATGTCAAAGCAGCAGTATTGCGAGTTTCTTCGAACCACCAATCCGGAACAACGGGAGATCATCCTTGAAGTCATTCACCGATTACATGGTTGTGGAGATGGCATTTTGGAAGCGCTACAAATTTTCTTCACCGGTGGTCCGGCGGGCTGTGGAAAAACTTACACATTAAAGTGCCTTATGGAAACGTACAACCGATACACTCAGGAGCACAACTCGATGAACAACACCTAAATTGCCTGTGCAAGCACAGGTAAAGCAGCTGTACCTCTTGGTGGCACTACAGTGCATTCAGCGTTTCGTCTCACAACTTCTCGCGTGACAAAACTCTTATCCACAGAAAATTTGCAAGCCTACAGAAACATGTTCGTTGGCGTCAAAGCTGTTTTCGTCGACGAGATCAGCATGTTAAGTTCAGCCATTCTTCAAAAAATCAACTACCGACTGCAGCAGATTACCGGCTTTTATGACAAACCATTCGGAGGCATCCACGTGATATTATGCGGAGATTTCAGCCAGCTACCACGGTCTCATGACGTTGTCACGTTAAACTATCGTCCGTAAACTCTCTTTACAGACAACAAATTTTTTAAATTAACAAGAAAGTGCGTTAGTAAATAAAATAAATTGTTTTTTTTAAGAAAATGTTAACTTGACTGAAGGGGATAGTTTTGTGATTACTGTTTTGGAAACTCGTCGATATGATGTAGCACGACGATTTTGTTTAGTGATGTGATAAATAAAGAAAGCCAGGATATGTGAATCAAAATGCGAAACTAGTAAGTTAACTTCAAGTAATGGAATTGCCCTTAAATTTATATAAATAATAATAGTGCCTGGCCAAAACCTAGAATTTTGCATGGCTATATAATTGATTTTGTGTGGTTTGGTACCGTTTGTGTCGATTGTGAATAGAGTTGAGGATCGTCACGTACACCCTATAGTTAATTTCAAAGATTTTTTTTTGAAGTAGTTTTCAAGAAGCGATTAAAAATTAGATACGGGAAAAAGAAAAGAAAACCCACGAGGAAACGCTGTTAATTCTCTGCCGGTGTGTAATCGAAGTTTTTTTAGAAGTAAAGGAATTGGTAACATAATAGTTAATAAAAATAAGAGCTTTTAAACCACACGTGCATTCGGGGATAATATGTGCTTTTATTGCCGCATACAATATTAGTTACTGAGAACTTTTTTTTCCGTAACATTTAAAGAAGGGATTTAATCTGTATGTTTTTAATATAATATACTTTTGTATAATGAATACTTAACTAATAAACATAAAAGCGTTTATTTATATAATGAATACTTAGATAATAAACATAAAAGCTTTTAAACTACTCGTGCTTTTCGGGGATAATGTATGCTTTTCTTGCCGCATATAATATTATTTACTGAGAACTCTTTCCGTAACCTTTTTAAAAAAAAAGGGATTTAATCTATATGGGTTTAATTTAATATACTTTTATATAATGAATACTTAACTAATAAACATAAAAACGTTTATTTATATAATGAATACTTAAATAATAAACATAAAAGCTTTTAAACTACATGTGCTTTTCGGGGACAATGTATGCTTTTATTGCCGCATATAATATTACTTACTGAGAACTTTTCCGTAACATTTAAAAAAGAGATTTAATCTGTATGGTTTTAATATAATATACTTTTATATAATGAATACTTAACTAATAAACATAAAAGCGTTTACTTATATAATGAATACTTAAATAATGAACATAAAAACGCTTATTTATATAATGAATACTTAAATAATAAACATAAAAGCTTTTAAACTACCTGTGCTTTTCGGGGACAATGTATGCTTTTATTGCCGCATATAATATTATTTATTGAGAACTTTTTCTGTAACATAAAAAAAAAAAAAAAAAACGATTTAATCTGTATGGTTTTAATATAATATACTTTTATATAATGAATACTTAACTAATAAACATAAAAGCGTTTATTTATATAACGAATACTTAAATAATAAAAATAAGAGCTTTTAAACCACACGTGCTTTTCGGGGATAATGTAAGCTTTTATTGCCGCATATAATATTATTTACTGAGAACTTTTTCCGTAACATTTAAAAAGGAGATTTAATCTATATGGGTTTAATATAATATACTTTTATATAATGAACACTTAAATAATAATCATAAAAGCTTTTAAACTACACGTGCTTCTGGGATACGCATATCATTATTGCCAACTATAACTTTCATATAATGTGATTGGTAATATAATATAAATAGAAATATAATCCATACGGTTTGAACAATAACATATTTTTCGTACAACGAATACTCTAATAATTAATATAATTTTATGTTTAAAAACTAAGTATGAATTGCACATGATAATAACATAAATTTGAAACTTTAAAATAACATTTAATACAATCATTTAACTTGTACTGAATAACCACCCGATATAATATAAACGGTAACTTATGAATTATAAATACATAAAACCCGAGACGATGGCCGTCTAATCAACCCGAATGTGAGGAAACCCCCCAGGATGTAGGATGCCCTCAACAAGGTAAGTGCTTAACATTTATAATTTGATCAAAAATTTTGTGGACCTCCTTAATATGGCAGTATAACCAGTGACCACCTCTCTCCCCTAGTTTCTAGCCCCCTCTTGTTGGCCTCGGTAGGTTTGTCTCTCCGCCACTGCCGTCCCCTTTTAAATTTTCGTAAGTAGGCACGAGTTTTAGTTTGTTTGAACTGTCACCCTCCGGCATCCCTGCTCCGCGAACCCCACCCCATCCGGCGAGCTAGTTTGAGCACCGCACGTCGTGCCGACGATCGGTGCAGCGGATGCCACAATTTCGGCAATCCCCCTCGGCGGCCAAGCCTACCCAGTCACCTTCTTCTGCCCCTTTTCCCAAATTATTTTTTTGTGTAAAAAGAGTCTTGCACATCCTTAATTGAGATGTGTTGATTTCCCTACTTCGTGCTATGGCACACCCACTCCAGACAGTTACAGTATTCAAGTAGATGCATCTAAACATATAACTTCTCGGTGAATTGGAATTTTAACTTTCTCTTTTCGGTTAGCCGTTACACTGCTCCCTTCTTACTCAGTATTCGTCCCGAACACAGCTTCCTCCAGGTCCCGTTTTTTCCGATCGAACTTTTTGGAAGCGATAGATGACATCGTTTAACCTCGTGATGACAATGTAGGGGCGCACAAATTTGCAAACTTCGACTCTTTCTACCGTTTTTACTGTTTCTATACTGGTTAGAGGGAATTTTAGAAATTTACTACATTTCAGAATGTGGCTTGGGAAAATTCGTGCGTCATATTGGACCCGCAATTTTGAATTTATAAGCTTTGATCATAAATTCGTTGTTTGCCCTAAAAGCCCCCAGATACCGATTTTCATTGCAATCGGAATACAATTGGAAAAATTCGTCGGCCATATTGGCGCGGCCATTTTGAATTTATAAGTTTTGATCATAAATTCGATATTTGCAACCTTAAAAACCCCTAGATATTCACTTTCATTGGAATCGGAATACAATTGGAAAAATTCGTCCGCCATTTTGAATTTATAAGTTTTGATCATAAATTCGTTATTTGCAACCTTAAAATCCCCCAGATTTCGATTTTCATTGGAATCGGAACACAATTGGCAAATTCGTCGGCCATATTGGCACGGCCATTTTGAATTTTTTTATAAATTATAGCCTATATGTTATTCTGATATATGAGCTATATTATTGTAAAGTTTCATTAAAATCCATTCAGTAGTTTTTGCGTGAAAGAGTAACAAACATACATACAAACATTCACGTTTATAATATTAGTAAGAAGTAAGATGTAATTTTCATAATAAAATTTAAATGCAGTACACAATAAAGAAAAAGTACTATACTGTAATTTGTTACTCGATCAATTTCGTAAACAAACATAGTTTAAAAATCTAAAGAAAACTGGAAAGTCTGGTGTTAAATTTTATTTTTTGATAACTACGAATGGTGTCAGGTCTTGAACTGTCAGAAGACAACACGCGCTTGACATCTCGACTGATACCAGTTTGATGACCACAGCAGATCAAAAAACCTGCATTTTAATCCAGTAGCGAAAGAAGTGGGAACTATTTCAAGATTTTATTTTTGGTAATTTGCATGAATTAAAATTACTTAACGAACTGATTTTGATTTACCTGTGTTGCATTGCATTGAATTGCGAGTTTCATAAGTTCGTAGTAAATTACTTATTATTTGTTTGCATCTCACACCAAACAACAAATTATTTTCTGTAGAATATTATTTGGAGTTTGAATGGACGTTTATAGTTGGTGGTGTAAACCGACCCATGCTTCTTTTCTATCAAAATTGTTACGCAGGCAAAATGATTTGGTATAACAAATCTAAAAAGAAGTTTGACAATTTCGCAACAAATCTTCGAATAGTGTACTCATCGTAACTCGTTCATTATTATTTTAAAACGTTTTTACTAGCTTTCGCTTTCTTGTCTGTCTGTTTGTCCGGTACAAATTTTGCAATAGATTTTTTAAATACTTCCGGTTATCCGATTGCACACAGCTTCAGCTCCGATGACAATGCAATATCAATATATACAGTTAGATCTATGGCGGCCGTCCCAAGAGGACGAATTACTGTTTTCTTCATGGAACAAATTTTGCAATCGATTTTTCAAATACTTCCGGATATCCTATCATGCTGAAATTGTGCTCACAGCTATAGCTCCGATGACAATGCAATATGGTATACTCAATATACCGTTAGATCCATGGCGGCCATCTCAAGAGCTCGGATTCCGTTTTCTTCACAACCCCCTCGACTTAGCTCAGGGCATCATAAGTAGAATGCAAAAGGCTATGTCGTTAGATCCATGGCGGCCATCTCAAGAGGGCAGATTACCATTTTCTTCACAACTCCCTCGACATGGGTGTCAAATGAAAGGGTATCATAAAAAGAATACATTGAGCTATATAGTATACTTAATAAACCGTTAGATCCACGGCGGCCGTCACAAGAGGGCGGATTACCATTGTCATCGCAGCCCCCTCGATATTGGTATTAAATGAAATGGTATCATAAGAAGAATACAATAGGCTATGTCATTAGATCCATGGCCACCATCTCAAGAGGGCGGATTACCATTTTCTTCACAGGCCCCTCGACATAGGAATCAAATGGAAGGGTATAATAAAAAGAATACAATAAGCTATATAGTATACTTAATAAACCATTAGATCCATGGCGGCCGTCTCAAGAAGGCGGATTACCAATGTCTACACAATTTTCCGCATGTATCTGTCATAATATTATCAAGATGTTCAAAATCGATTGCAAAATTTCACACACAAACCTAAAAAGCTTACAAAACGAGCTTTTAAAGCGAACTAATAACTAAGTTTAAAATAATTTCTCCTAGCCTTATACAGATTTAGAACCTCAAACATATTCCTAACGCCATACAGATAGTCTTGAAAATTTGTGATTGTGAATTTGTAATAGCTATGAAAATATTTGTAAGATTTTAAACGAAAAAAGTGGGGCGTATATGTACATGATTGATGCGAATGATATCTCAACCCAGCTACTCTACACTCCTTACTATTGTCTATATAGCATGCGCCCGACGTTTTTCCGTTTCTACCATATAACATATTTCAGCCCTAAAACTTTATTTAAGTATAACAACTAAAACGTCTTTTAAACCAATGCTAAATCAACAAGTGTCCTTCAGTAAATTTTTCTAAATAACAATTTGTATTTCTATAATTAATTTTATTTGTTGACATTACGCGGTATATAGCCCGATAAGCTAACGAGAACGACAATAACCCCTTTTATGGCGCTGAGTTCATTTCTGTTTTGATAAAAGTAGCTACTATCACTTTACGTGATTCCATCATCGTTCCACAAGGGTCTTAAGTTAAATTTTCTTGGTAAATAAATATTGAATACAAAATTGCAATTTTTATTGCATAAATTATTTTTTCTTATAACAACATAATTGCCAGTTGCACACCGTCCTTCGTTCGTTAGTTACAAAATTTTAACAAAATCTCA
Organism: Thereva unica; assembly: GCA_949987705.1. Lineage (NCBI taxonomy): Eukaryota > Metazoa > Arthropoda > Insecta > Diptera > Therevidae > Thereva > Thereva unica. The sequence continues at coordinate 89,010,517 of OX465285.1, forward strand.
TTCCACAGTTCATTTCTTCGCAACAACGACTCCATACTCACCAGACTTGAATCCGATGTACCTCACCACACCATATGACCTATTTGCGAGGCTAAGGACAAATCAAATTGGAATTTTTGAAGTCAGCGCCTCATCGGGAATGGCAACAAATTCTTCGGGCTCATATTTGTGCAGCATGCTTTCTGCAGAAGACTTGATACATTGCGCCAAAGGTATGTATAATCATTTCGAACATTGACATGTTTTTCATGAAGTTTAGTGCATTCTTAAAATTTTATTTCTTTAGGCTTGAGGTAACATTCGATGAAAACTAAAGGAATGTGGATAAGTAGAGGAGCACCAGTGGATAGCTGATACGTAATACCGTGTTGATTTTGAAACTATGTTGCAGCGTTCGCACTGAACTGAAATGATTTCGTTTGGATGTTTTTTCTAGAAATACGCAAGTCTTCAATTTGTTCAATCCAAATTTCAACTAGGAATTCCTCTTCTAAGGAATTCCATGGTTTCTTTCTTTTATATTTCCTGGGGTTTTCTAGTTTGAAGAATGTGAAGTTTAAATTGAAAGTCAAATTCTGTTATTAAAACGTTCGACTAATTATTGCAGCATTAATAGTGACATTGGACGGAGTTCGAATTTTTGCCAAAATTACGAGGTTTGAAATTATTGTGCATTAATCAGAATACATGAGAAATTACATGATTTTGAACGAGATTTTGGTCGAAATCGGCTCAGTGCGAACATGGTATAAAGGTAATTGGTAAATTCTGTTAACACGACAGATGACTTGTGTATTACCGAAGATGGTTAAACAGAAGAAAATTCAGTTTCCAAACTTATGTTCAGCCCACGAGAAAAGTGGGCCAAAACGCAGTATGCAGATCCGGATCTCTGATAATACCTGAATCGATCTTCGCAGTGGACGGTGTGAATGTGACAGCTGATCGAACTCTTAATATCATAAGTACAACACTAACAGAGGACCTGCAATGTAATGATCCCGTATTTCAAATCGTCACGCAAGCATCATCATTTCCTATACGAATTATTTATCTAGGCTTAAATTGTGAATACCGTTCAAGACCTCGCCATCACTCACTCTCTTTTACACCACCTTAACAAAATTTGATCGTCATTACCTTAGGGACTGTTCCACTATGACTGACTATCCTTTCCTGACTATCCTTACCTCTTTTATCATCCTGCAAACTAACCTTACTACAAGCCACTGTTAGTCCATTCAAAACGCGGGGGGGGGGGGGGTGTTCCAAAATAACACCGTTAAGAAAATCGAACCCTAAAGGTTTTTGGGGTCGCTGATCACGAAAATCGAGGTCTCGCGGCCCTAAAATTAGGGCGTCACCCCTAAAAATGCAAAAAACACCCCCTTTTAGGGGGTTTTTGCGATTATTTCAGTAATAATGAAAGCTAATGCGATGAAATGCATTTTTTATAATATTTAATTGCGAAGGTGGTTGATTTATACTAAATTAAGGCAATCTTAATGGTAAGGGGTACTCCTAAAGGGTTGAAAGTACCCCTAAAATGGTGAAAAATGGCAAAAATTGTAAAAAAAAAATTTTCAAGTTTATGCTTCAAATTCGATTGTGGGCGTACTGTCAGGCAAAAATAAATTATTTTCAACCCTTAAGGGGTTAGAACTACCCCTACAATATAGTTAATCCAAAACCGGGGGGTGGGGGGGGTGGGGGGGGTGGGGGGTGTTACAAAATAACACCGTTAAGAAAATCGAACCCTAAAGGTTTTTGGGGTCGCTGATCACGAAAGTCGAGGTCCCGCGGTCCTAAAACTAGGGCGTCACCCCTAAAAATGCAAAAAACACCCCTTTTTAGGGGGTTTTCGCGATTATTTCAGTAATAATGAAAACTAATGTTTATTTGCGAAGGTGGTTCATTTATACTAAATTAAGGCGAACTTTATGGTAAAGGGTAGTCCTAAAGGGTTGAAACTGCCCCTAAATAGGCCAAAAATGGCAAAAATTGTAACCATTTTTTTTCAAGTTTATGCTTCAAATTCGAATGTGGGCGTACTGTCAGGCAAAAATAGATTATTTTCAACCCTTAAGGGGTTAGAACTACCCCTACTATAATAAAAACAATTTTATATAAAAAAAATTGCAAAATTTTTTTTTGCTTTTTGTTTGAAATTTGGTTCAAAAGGTATTGCCAGCACAAAAATTAATTTTTTCAACTCTTAAGGGGTACAACTACCCTCAAATTAAAATTGTAATTGAAACAAATTAAAATTTATTGTTTTACAATTTAATTTAAGGGTAGTTTCAACCCTTTAGGACTACCCCTTATCATAAAGTTCGCCTTAATTTAGTACAAATCAACCACCTTCGCTAATAAATATTAAAAAAAAGTGCATTTCATCGCATTAGTTTTCATTATTATTGAAATAATCGCGAAAACCCTCTAAAAAGGGGTGTTTTTTCATTTGTAAGGAGGACGCCCATGTTTTAGGACCGCGGGACCTCGATTTTCGTGATCAGCGACCCCAAAAACCTTTAGGGTTCGATTTTCTTAACGGTGTTATTTTGGAACACCCCCACCTAGTTTTCAATGAACTATATTGTAGGGGTAGTTTTAACCCCTTAAGGGTTGAAAATAATTTATTTTTGCCTGACAGTACGCCCACAATCGAATTTGAAGGATAAACTTGAAAAAAAATGTTTTTACAATTTTTGCCATTTCTCGCCAATTTAGGGGTAGTTTCAACCCTTTAGGACTACCCTTATCATAAAGTTCGCCTTAATTTAGTATAAATGAACCACCTTCGCAAATAAATATTAAAAAAAGTGCATTTCATCGCATTAGTTTTCATTATTACTGAAATAATCGTGAAAACCCCCTAAAATGGGGTGTTTTTTGCATTTTTAGGGGTGACGCCCTAATTTTAGGACCGCGGGACCTCGATTTTCGTGATCAGCGACCCCAAAAACGTTTAGGGTTCGATTTTCTTAACGGTGTTATTTTGGAACACCATAACGCGCGTTTTGAATGGACTATGTCCCTTGACCGGGACGATATAACACGCCAATCTCTAAGCTTAAGTTCTTTCACAAAAAATTAAGACCAACGAAGATTTATTTTCTATTTCTTGTTGAGGGGCACCTTGGCGGGTAGTGCGGCCTATTTTATTTGGTCTATTGTGCCATCCCATCTTTAAAAACCATCTAGGTTAAGTCTTTTAATATAGCCTAAAACTAATTCCGGGTTCCTGTCCCAAATCTACCTGGGAGTAAGGAATTCGCGATGAGGAAGGCTCAAATTCTTCCTCCTTGTAGCCTCACAGTCGCGCAGCAAGTGCTCCGCAGTTTCGGGAGCTGCCCCGCGGAACCGACAGTTACAATCGACCAACAGTCCTACTTTGTTTAGATGGTAGTTAAGCTAATAGTGGTCCGTCAGTTATTTTTAGCTCCCTTTATCGATTTGGATGAATTTTTTAGCGACACCAGCTATGCACATAGCACAGAGCGCCTTGCGTGAGGTCTGAAACAGGGCCATCATGACGGCAGGGGGAATGAATGCCTTTTTTTTACTGCGGCTTCAATGATCGCGTCGAAGGTAACGTTGACAAACGTACCTTAAATGTCTGCAAAGGCGCAGAGAGAGATTTCTTTAGCCCAGATGGACTTCTCAATATCTCTCACTAGCACATGAATGGAAGTCTCTGTGGATCTGCCTGGCCAATAGGTAAATTGCAGGCAGTGCAAAAGGGTTCGCTGCAAGATCCTCTCTAATCTGCCTGTCTAGAACCTTCTCCTCAGGAAGAAGAGGGAGAGGCTGTAAGGCGACAGGATTTTGCTTCCCTATACCATTTTCTCTCCGATTTAGGGATAATGACTACCCTAGCCTTTTTCCAACACCTCAGAATATGGGCCAACACAAAGACCCGCGTGAATCGTCTCCTTCAAAGTTTCACCAACCGAGAACTAAGCCACATCCTTAAAATTCTTTGGTAGGATAGAATTAGAAATGAACAAGTAAGTATAGCGCCGAGCAAGTGTATTGATGATGATATTTAGAATATTGAAGTCTATAAGGCACCCAGTAGTTGAAAAACCAAAATCACCTTGTGACACTTGACGCATACAATATCGAAGGAGTAAAAGAAGTTATATACTTAAGGACGCTAATTTCAAAAGATAGCAATAGAACAGTAGAAGTAGGAAGAAGATTTGCACTGTGAAATAGAAGCTACTCTGGGTTACGAAAAAACTAAAGTACCTACTAAAGTAAAGCTACACAAAACCTCTATAAGACTAATACTACCCTATTGATCCAAAACCTGAACATTAGGAAGTAAAAAGGAACCCCTGTTAGGGTACCTATTACAGAAAAATCTTCGCCCTATACTACATATATGCAGGAATGAACGGAAATAGTGTTTAAAGAAGAAAATATAATCATGAACTGTATCAGTTCGACAACACAACAATTGAGTACACTGCGGTACACTGTGTATACCAGCGGAAGGCAGAGGATGGCATTTAACGCGTCTCTTGCCTTTGTGCGTAATGCTCCTAAAGGAAGAATGCATGCAACTCTCTGGACTCTGCGCTTCTTCCTTAATACTGATCACCATACTATTGATAGCGCTATTCATACCATAAGCTCTTATTTCTTCCCAGGCAATTTCTTCCATGAGTAGAGAGCTTCCTGACTCTTTCTTCAATATTGAGTCTCCATTTCAGTTTAGGGTCAATTATAACACCTAGGTACTTGACGCGTCATGGTAGATGTAACCGTACTCCATCCGATCTTGGAAGATGATTTCTTTCTTCTTGTAGTGAACAGCACTATCCAGACCGAGAAAGAGATGGAAGGATGCAGTAATACCAAACGCCTTAAGAAGAAGGAAACCAACGTAAAAAAATTGAGTAATCTTTCAACTCATAGCTCTAACTTAAAATCAACCAACAGTGTTTTTGTTAATAGAATTTATCCAGAAACAAAATATCAAAATATCAATTTTTAAAATTCATAATTTAAAATCGCTAAATTATTTTTAAAAAATGCGTAATAAATTATATATATTTTGTTTACTTCATCTAGTCGAAGAAAAAAACAAAGAAATTAAAAAAATATTTTCTGCACAAAAAGCGCATTTAGTTTGTTTGTTTGTTATTTTTTAAAACTTTTGTTTTTTGTTTCATTTTTGCCTAAAATTTTTCTATTGTGCAACGAATTTTAAATAATAAATTTTGAGAGATCGAAAATACTTACATCTCCCACCAAAAACCACTGTTTTCTTTCAGGTAATTACTGATGACACTCAACAAAAATACACATTTTATTTTTTTTTGTTAATTTTAGAAAATTATTAACATTTTTAACACACAATTAAGAAAAAATTTCGTTTAAAAACCAAAATAATTGCAATAACAAAATGCACAAAAAAATTGTCACTTCAAAGGATTAAGAAGAGATTATAAGAATAAAAGTGTTTTCAATGTTACAAAAATTTAGAAGAACCGAAAAATGCTGGGTGATTGATGATAGATTGACTTTTTACCATCTTCTAACAAAACTGATCCCAACTCTTCACAAACACGAGGTCAATTAATTAATTTAATTATTTTTTGTTTCGTTCAAATATTAAACGATAATTGGTTTTCGATTGAGGATAAACAAACACTCTTCGAATGGTAAAATATGATTTTCTAATTAACAGTTATCCATAGATGATAAATCATCATTTTCTCCTTTGGATAATAACTCTTTGTCACGATTAACGGTTATTCAAACTTTCAATTACTTATCGCTTAAAAATTTGATTTTTGATTACTTTTATAGCGCGGCAAGGAAGATCAAATAAAATTACCAAAAAAAAAATTCCCGCTGGACTTTTGGACTTTTGATTTGAAAAATATTAATATTCATAATTTTAATCGAGCAGATCGAATGTGTGACTTGATTAACACACACATATCCTGCCGAAAAAATATCACGATCCTATACTATAATTTCGGGGGATTTGTTTACCTTGACCTTTACACGGCAGAATTTACGTAGAGAAATTTGCGAACTTTTTTTTTGCGAAGAAAGATTCTAGATTCAGGAGCGAGCCAGAAATAAAGCTCCACCTCGCGGCACGCTTCGAGTTAAACTAAAGTTTGGAACATAACAGAGCGCGCAATTTGCGACCACACGGGGTGCTCCATACTCATTTGGCCCCAAAAAAATAAAATGTGTGTATACATATATTCGAAATGTGGTGGAGCTCCGCTTGTGGAGCGCTAATGGAGACAGAAGATTGAGTGAGATTCAGCGTAATGTTATGGCTGAATATAAGATTCTCTTGAGTATTAAGGTAAGAACGTCTCTGAAAGGAGTTAAAGGTGGTTGAGTTGAGTTGAGCATCACACCCTGGCTGGTTTTTGTTATTCTTGTTTTGCATGTTCTCTTAACACTAATATAGAATACTTGGTTCAGTTCGTCATGTACCTGCCGAACTTGCTCCATCATAACTCCTCATCATGGGGCTTGCTTCAAGAGTCTCGCTCTAGAATCGAGTTTGTAATTGTTTACCTAAATCGAGCCCCAGTCCACCGACCCTAGAAGCTATGATGCAACAAGCAATGTTTACATTGTCTGGTTGTTTACACGTGAAGTCGACCCACAACAAGCCCCATGCTCCCCCCGTGTGCTAGGAATCAGAAACAGCTCATTCATTTAGCAAGCAAAAAACCGTTTATGTTTTGATATCGATATCCACCTCGTGGGAATTTCACTGTAGACATCACACGAAAACGCAGACTCAGCGCAGAGCTCGCGCGACCTGCAGTTAGTAAGGAGCCTCAAAGACGCTATAAAAGAGTGAAGAGAACCTTGAGGATTCCCACCTCGATTTTGGTGAAGTATGTATATGACGAAAAATGACGCTTCTTAACGAAGATGCATCCCAACCAGCATCCAGCGGTCACACGAATTTCTTTTTGGGGACCCAAAAATATCATTATCCTCCTCTACAAGTGTGTGTAATCTCCGATACAACCCAGCGGGAAATGTGGTCAGGTATTCTCAAGTGACACATCACAGATGCATCTTAGGGCCTACAAGTTTCATGTCTCGATAATAATGCATCCCGGTATTATGACAGGGAATCTAGGCGGAAGGGGTACAGAATTTTTCCTGCACTTTCAGCTAACGTGAATCGGCCTGTTCGCGCTTGCGTTCCATTAGCAACATTAAGAAGCGATCTTTGTTCCATCTTTCTTACATTCCCCGTAAGGTATAAAAAGCTCTTTTAAGAGACGCAATCGTACCCAATCATACATTCTAGACTGCTTCATGGTCCTCTTTGAGGAAGCACATGAAAAAGCTTTATATGCCTCCCTCCTGCGGACATGCTAATGTTAAAAAGAAATGGAGGTGGATACGAAGGGTCATGCATCGCATCTTCCAAGGGAGTGATCTAAGATTCATTATTGTATGATTCCATTTCCCGCTGGGAAAGGTCTCGAAAATTACTTCAAATTTACGATTATTATTCCTTCTTTTTTCCTTTTGTTTTGGTTTTTTATTATTCATTATTTTTCTTATTTTTATTTTGGTTTTTACTCTCTTGCGTTTTTATTGCTATGAGGAGAAACTTTTGTAGACTTATGCGTGTGATTTTAATCTCTTGGCGGACATACATATAATTTCGAATTATTTTTTGTCTGGTTAACCTTGGGTTTATATACCAAGGTGCGTATACACATCAATATAACATTTTTTTTTTCTTTTTGTGCGTACAGAATAATTTTATTTATATTTATTTACTAAAATTGTGCTATACCGGGACGGAAAAATGAAGTCAGAATAAAAAATAAAAAGACATTACAACAGCGTATTAGGGTTAATGGCGTGAAAATGAATAAATATATCGCAGTTTGCTTGAAGGTAGAGAAAAACTCGATAAAGACTTCTAGATTATAGGTAAAATACTTTAGGATTACTCCAGGGTTTAGAGGATTAAGGCGAAAGGGATTGGGGGTAAATTTAAATTTGCTGGTGAAGTATGTAACCATTAAAAATAGATGCGCTCGATCGATTGTTACAGGTGCTTAATGGCACAACAAAATGTGTTTTCAAAGAATATTTATAATAGAAGATTGTTGAATTTTAGATGGGTATACTTATCCAGGTCTAGGGTTTAATGAAGACAGATAACCGTAATGACTTGAATTATAAGAATTTAGCGGCTTTTATTAGTTATGTTCGTACATAATCAAATCTCCATAGACTTATGTTTAAAGAATTCATTTATAATGAAGGAGAATATAGTAAAGACCCCAAACACAAATGATTTTGCTATCCAAATGACACCGGACCACGCCAAAACCATCTCATCACGTTTGGGAAAACTCGGATGAGCTCGTGGGCTAGAGGTATAGGTATTGGTACAATTACTCACATATACCTCGTTTATGACTAGGTTCAACTCGACTAGGATCACTCTTCAATGAGGGCAGTCTCAGCAAGCCGCGGTTGAGCGCTGAGATCACTTCTTCATTAGAAGAAGATTTCCTTAGAAGCGGCTTTGAGAAAACGAGTGGCGCAGCCCGAAAACATTTTAGACGATTTTTGGAAGCTGATTCTTCCAATGCCAATGTTCTTAATAAGAAGGAAGTAAGATCATCTGGACCTTCTCCAGGCTACAATAACTCGGCGAAAGGAAGTTATACCAGTCATACGGTTTGAAAAGCATGCTGAAAAGCCTTCAGAAAAGGACTAAGACGCAACCACAATAAAGTCTAAAAGGGCTGAAAAGTCGACCTTCTGCCAAATGGCAAGATGAGTCAGAATGGCCGTGGAACACAAGACCCCATTGACATTAAATAACAGAATAGGGGTCTTAAATGGGACCTTAGGATGCAGGAGTGGAGAGTACTCCATAAAGTCCACCGCCTACCATTTACAGAGACGACGTTCTCTGTGTACTAAAAGGTCTATTGACGAGGTGAAACAGACGGAAGGCCAAACTGGCTGCAAGTTTTGTAGGGCACAACTTAGGATTAAAGCGGCATAAAAGCCCATACTCAGCCAAACTTTCCCTGTCCCTTCAGCACCTCGTGAGCAATCACGACCATTTCCGCTCCAATCACCAAGGAAGCAGGAACTCCTCCAAGGCTACCAACTGAAGCCTTGCAGCAGTCTGCCTTAGGAATAGAAGACGTAAGTTGTTCGAGTGTCAGGATGGGGAGCATTGCATTTTGCGGGCTGGTAGTAGGGGGAGCTTCCTCTAACCATAACATCACTAACCTTGACCCTGAAACTAGCACCTAAATCCTTAGTGGGTCAATCCCTAGCCCAAAGAGGCTCACAAAAGGGGGCCAGCATAATCCGATTCCAATATTAAGCTTGTCAAAATAAAACTCCATCGCCAAGGCTGCCTCGATGTGAAAGCGTTGACCGTTGGCGTCGAAAGATAATCTTGCTCTACCCTGAGCTTGGGCTAGGGCCGGCACTGGTTTAACCCAGTTATAAAAGCGGGTCGAGTTGAAACAGGGTGCACTCAGCTGGACTTAGCTCTCCTATCTGCGTCGAGTTGATATTTCGCCTCATCTACGCTTGTTGAAGTGACATTTGTTTTGTTTGTTTACCATCCGTGAAGTCTGTAGGAATATAAAATTATTTCGTTCTGCTTACCTTTCATGTTTTAAAAAATATTTGCGCATATATGAATGAGAATTTTTCCAAAAATTTGAGTTTGTTGTTTTGATGTCAGTTCAACTCTATTTCAACCCAAAGTCAACTCAACTCGCACACAATGGTCGAAATTTCAACTCAACCTCGACTCAACTTTTCAACCTAGTCATAAACGGGGTATATAACTAAATGATATTATAAAAGATAATGAGGAAAAACTCTGGATTTTCTCAGGGCAGTACTGGCACTTATAACTTCGCCGACGTCTGGTCCGAAGTCCAGGGTGTGAAAGGAGGAGGGTGGGCGACTTGCCGAATTGACTAGAATCGGGGAACCGAAGAAACTTGGCAAAGAAATCGAATTTTTTAAATCGTACCGACAGCAGCGTTTCAGTTGCGAAGACGTCCCGCTCAGACCGCCCGCTAACGGATCAAAGAGAAGAGATATGAGACTGGTACTTTTCGTTTACGATTAATTACCTTTCATAGTTATCGGCTACTGGTGTGAAACAGCTTCTTCAGTACAAAAAAGGTTGACGCACAATCGAATGTTAAAAAAATTCACTAAAATCAGGGCTAGTTTTGTCTCTCGAGTCTGTTAGTTGAATGATTTTGGTCCTTCAAATTGTAGAGTTCCAAAATTAACCTTTTTTACCTAACATAAAAAAAGGACCCCAACACACATTTAAAGGGTTAAAAATTCACTTGATTTTCACACACACTATAAAGTTTAACCAATTAGAAACAATGAGTAATATAACAAATCACTCCCCAAACAATGTTCATAATAAATTCATCTTATAGTACAAAAACTATTTGTCATCATTCGTCATCCTTTCGTGCAAAGACATTCATCTACTCTAAATTCGCCTGGGATTTATTGGCATATATTTATTTCGTTCCTTTGCAAAATCAATCAACGAAACTAGATCACCGGAATGGATTATATTATATAAAGAAAATCGCGACGCAACTGGAGGGGCAGGGCGGTCCGGACAATTGTTTTGTTGCTATCACGTAAAGGCAACGACTTCTGTTAAATACTAGGTCAGGCTAGTTTTGTCTTGTAAATTATACTAAAAGCTGTAAAATGATGAAAGTAATATTTTATTTTTTTATTATTGTTAAAAAAATAATTCCTTAATAATATTGGGAGAAATGTGTGTGGCCTGAATAACTTGTTCTACAAAAATACTACATCTAGTTTTTAAATATTATGGACTTCTAAAAACACAAAGGATATTTTCAGAGCTTCGAATTCTACAGACTTGTTTTTGGAGTTCAAACTTCGCCGTAGAAAATACTATCTCGTCGCAGCTTCTACATAAATTTGTCTGTGTGTCCAACTTTCAATCTAAGAAAGTAACATGTGGATTTAATTTATTATTGGAACAAATTGATTTTTTTATTCATTGCAAATAAAAAATTTAGTCGATTTATGTTCAACAGCTCATTTATGCAATTTACGTTGAATAGATCGTTTCTATTTATTGTTGATACGTTGACGTTCACTATACCTTACTAAAAACTTTCACAAATGTTTTTTTAATATATTTCTCTCTTAAATATATTTAATTCAAAATCACCAGACAAAAATTCGTGGTAATGTTTTCTGAAGTAAACAGGTAATTTGATGATATACTAAAAAATAATATCTGTGGGCTAACCTTATTTTTTCAGTCTGGATTTACATATAGCTTTATCCATTTTGGCACCATAATCCGATTTACTGTTTTTGTAGGTGACACACGCCTGTTCCACTATTTAGCCAGCTTTGCATTGTCTCCAGACATAATGAAATATTATCATCTTGTGATTGCTGAAGATTGCTTCTGTACTATGTATTTTCGCAGGTTTTTTCAACAACAAGAAGTCCGAAATTGGGTTGAAATAGAGTTGAACTGAAATCAAAACATAACCTTAAATTTTTGTGTGAAATTCTCATTTATACATACCGTAAAAACTCAGAACGAAATAATAATTTAACTTTTAAAACATCTGCAGGACTTGTAAGATTTGGGAAGCAGATACTCTACCTCCTACCAGATGAGGGTTTGAAATATACGTCAAATGTTCCATTAGATGCAGTTGGTCAAACTGGCATGCAAAAACTAAAAGGGTATCGCGTTATTCCCTCTGGGCTACTAAATGTTGAAGAATATAATAAAGCGATTCACCATTCGGTAGCCACTGTAGTGCAGGGTGCGCCAACTAGACCTTCAGTATTTCAACATTGAATACTTCTGACATTTTTTGGCCCATTTCGACAAATTTACACTATTCTGAAATATTATTCAGCACCATTTTAGCTATGAATTAATACATACAGAAAGAACACGCAGAAATTGTAGCGCTTTATATTGAAAACAATCGTTAAACTGTGCAAATGGTTTGCGCAAACTCCGGTGATCTTATTTTGACAGAAATTCCTGATGAAGATACTAATCCATGATTTTTGAAGTGGTAACAAAAAAAATGATTCATGGGCCATATTGAGCATTAAATCCCAGCTCACCATGCATGATATATGAGAAATGTTCAAAGCGGTATCCAAGAGCTTTGATTTTTGAAACTGTAATCGGAAACGATGGCTACTCAGCAAATAACAAACAGCAAACGGATATCTTGGAAGGTTAATGGACAGGATTTTGAAGTTGACAATCGTTGGTTTGTACCTTATTCGGCATTATTGTCCAAGACGATCAGTACTTACATAAATGTTGTATTTTGCAATTCCGTTAAATCAGTCAAATTACATTTACGCAAATACGTCACGAAAAGAAGTGACATGGCTGTTTTTGGTGTTGCCGTTGCGAATGCAGTTATAAAGGGAAGTGGCGAATTTTTTCATTTGCCATTTATGAAATATATCCAAATGTGGTTCATTTAGTAGTTCATCTCGAAAATGGCCAATGTGTATATTTTACAACGCATAGTGCTTCAAAAAGGGCTGCACGACTACCATTCGCCACATTGGCAAGTTTCTTCGCGATATAGCCCAGTCACTTTATACAAAAAAAAGGCAAAACCTCTGAAAAAATGCAACTGGAGATTTATCAGTGGGATTCTCTTTATTTTGGGGTCACAAATAATTTCCCAAAAGTCCATAAAGCCAACTGACCGGCTACTCGAGTTATGGAGGGTCAAAGGTCCCTAAAATCTCCTTTTCTCCAATATCTCGTAAATTATCGGTTTTACGCAATTTTTGGCTAAGTAAAGATTGTTCGTGAGATGAATCTGCATAAAAAAGTCCTGTACAAAATTTACGTAGAACCAATAGTTTTTGAGATATGGGGCTGAGAAAACTCGGCCATCGCGCTGCATTCGTTTCCGCACCACTTTTGAAGTAGAATGCAAGCAGCGTTTTTATATAGTATCCGCAGTAGGCCTAGTCCAAAGGTTATCAAGCATAAAAAATTTTTGTTGATTATCTCTCTATCTCTTCTATCTTCACTTCTTTCATGCTGTCATCTTCATCAACACCTATCCCAGATTAAAATAACGAAATGGGGTTGGCGTCATCATCGTCCACCTCAAGTTCAATGGTTGTATCCTCAGACATCGAGTTGACATCGGGCGGGCCCGACAAGAACCATACGCAACGGAAAATTGTAATGCTACTATTCTGCATTCTGCAATTTATACGTATGTATGTACACAAACCTCTGAAAAAATGCAACTGGAGATTTATCAGCGGGATTCTCTTTATTTTGGGGTCACAAATAATTTCCCAAAAGTCCATAAAGCCAACTGACCGGCTACTCGAGTTATGGAGGGTCAAAGGTCACGAAAATCAATTTTAGTGCATTTTGCAAAACTAATGTACGAATATTTCTGAAAAATTGATGCCCGATGCCCGAAACCCATATCTCAAAAACCATTAAATTTCGTATAGGACATTTTTATGCAGATTTATCTCACGAACAATCTTTACTTAGCCAAAAATTGCGTAAAACCGATAATTTACGAGATATTGGAGAAAAGGAGATTTTAGGGACCTTTGACCCCCCATAACTCGAGTAGCCGGTCAGTTGGCTTTATGGACTTTTGGGAAATTATTTGTGACCCCAAAATAAAGAGAATCCCGCTGATAAATCTCCAGTTGCATTTTTTCAGAGGTTCATGTATAAAGTGACTGGGCTAATATGCAAAGCTGATGAATAGCAAGAACTATGCTCAAAAAGAAGCACGTGGGATGTTCTGTTCCGATGGCAATGGCTCCACCTGAGTCAATTGGCGCTTACTTGGAGTCTTCGTTGTCCAAATATTTTTGACAACTTCTTTTATTTCCCTAAGATAGGCGCAGCAAGGCGCATCGGGTTCCAGCTATTTTGTATATTGTTGATCGTTGAAGTGAACTATTAACCAGTTAATGAACAGGTGAGTATTGGAGTACTTTGTCTGAGATCTGTACGGGAAGTCAACATTTTTCTTAACGTTTCTTAACTGCACACTACCTCGTCTTTGTTTACTGTGTCGTGAAATTGCCGATTCCCTGGAGATAAATCATAAACATACTCCATCTCGCAAGCCAAACCACACAGACCTATGGGGGAGGGGGTTTCATGAGATTCCTTTGACTGAGGCTGTATACCATCTCCCAAGTTATATTTTTTGTAGTTCAATAAGATACAGCTTTACCTTCTAGAGAAAGTAATTGACTAGATCAATTATTCATTCACACAAAAGTTTTATCTACTTAACTATTTCGCACCTGCTTCGATTTTTAAAATAATTAATTTAATTTTTATATTCTGTTAACTTTTTTGCTATTTTTTTGGAAAATTTAAATTTTTAATTATGAACAAACTTGATAAAAAAATTCCGCTTTGCTCCCAAAGAAAAGCTAGGTCACGCCCAATCATCATAGTTTCCGAAGAGCTTCTACTTTCAATATTTCGCATAAAACCAAACCAAATCCTATGGACGTTTCCTCAGATGTTGTCTTTCCCATCACACAACAAAAACCGCTCAGCATAATCTCCCTAATGCTTCTTGATTCCATCATAAATGAGATTAAAATAAAATCGAAGCAAAAAACGACATGAATTAATAGATTTATAGGTGCGGCTTAATCATAAGTTAATGAATTTTGCAAAACTGATAAAAATTGGTGAAAACTTTTATCTGAAACGATTTGGTGTTCGCGCACTATCTTCCATACGCACCCAGGCTATTATCATATTGGCGACATCTTCACTGCCAAATTCCGACTATCAAAAAATGCGAAATTGTTGTATTTTGCTCACGATTTCGGAGCTGCTCTAAATTTAGAAATTTTTATTGCGAATTTGCTGGCGCTAATTTATGCTTGAAATTCTTATGACTACCAGTTTTTACAGTCATTTAGCAAGCTGATAACAACTATCAATTTAGATATTTTTTGGCAAAACAACATTTGAAAAAACACACAAAAAGTGTTAAATTAAATATCTTTAAATATTCAAATTTGATTAGAAAAAGTTAAAAATCATTTTACAGGCGTAAATTTTAGTTAATTTTATTATTTACGAATTTATTATAGTTTAATGTCGTCACTAATCACTATTTATATAAAAATGTTATTATCGACTCTAGCACCATCAATCATAATAGTAAATAAAAATAAATCTTCTTTATTAAAATAAAAATACTTGTTTACAAAAGAATTAATTTCGGAGCATTAGTGGAGCTTTAGTGGAGAAATATAATACCTTTCTTTAATATAGGGTTAATTTATGGCTACTGACATAAGTGCTACACAAACTGCGTAGTGTGCCGAGGTGTGATTGGTTAGTGACTAGCATATTTTTAGAAAAAATTAACGCTAATTTTATGCACGCTGCATGCTCCAGGAGCGAAAGAACCCAATAAATTTGATCGCACACGTTTTAAACTGGTTACGAACTAGAAAGCTAATGGCTGACAAGGTTTTTGGGGTTTTGTTTTCTGGATAGAGAAGCTTGAAACTCAAAATAGACTATTAAAAAATTTGTCTGCCTTATCAAAACTTTTATCTCATGATTCCGCATTGCTACGTCAAACATTACTCATTTTTAGACTCCGTCTAGAGATATTCTGCTGTTCCCAAGCCCAAATAAAGGAGGAGGGATTAACTTTATTGCTAGGGTTAACTGAGAACTGCGCATCCACTTTAATACTAAAACTGCATCCTCAGAATTTGATCTCAAAAAATGTCTGAAGGTACTCAGCACGATGAATATCAAAACGATCGTGTGGAATAAGCTTGGAGCCTACGCAAGGATTGTATTAGTCTCACTTTCGGTCGTCAACAGATCAGAACAATGCTGGAGATCCACAGCTCGCCTCGTGAATTCCGATTTTTAATTTGTGCCCTCTAGCCCAAAGAATTTTTTACACACTCATGATCATTGCTTCCCAAACTACCCCCTATGGTTAGAGACGTTTCCACTTAAACATCTCCTGATCTTCCACTCTCTCCGCATGACTATCTTTTTTAACATAGCATTTTTAAAATGGAGCTTTTATCTTGCTGCTTGGGTTTCTTTGTCTTTCTCTCCTTCCTTCAGCTTTTTACAGCCCCAACTACCAGGCTTTCAGCGTACCTCGCACTTTCCCCCACCGATCCTATTTCTTGATCATGTCCTCTGCGATGTTTTCGGTGGCAGTGGCGCCTCATCTGTTGGCTGCAGTTAAGCCTTATATTCACATAATAAAAGAAGACGTGCTCCTGATCCTGGAGACCTGGACATGCCGGGCACAGCGGTGAACCATCGTGCCCGAAATGATGAAAGTATTAACTATATACCCCAATTTCCATTCTGCTTGAGATCGCAACACACTTCAAAACACACCCTCGTAACCCATCTCCCGACGGGCTTTTGTATTTTATCCATACATGAAATGTTAATGTGTATGGAATTATCATTTCCCCGCTTACGTGTAAAATTCCCAATTGTTTTGGCGCACCCTATATCACTCACGTCGTATCGTTAGATATGGTCCTGCACGCGCAGCACTCATGGAACGCGCATAGTCATTTGCTGCTGTTAGCGGTCCGGTTAAATGCTGCTGCCCACAATGGCGCTGCCTAAAGTAAGAATGACCTAAACACACTTGCTCGCTCTAGCGCCCCCGCGTTGGAAGGCATTCTTGGAAATGGTGCACAAATAGCGGATGTCTTATCCGCACTGCCCTCCAAGCGTTCTTTAAAATTAAGCCTCTAGCCCATCGTCACTCCCTGGTACCTGATCTGTTCCCTTGCCTTGAACCTTACGGTCACTTGTTTTCTGTTGTGCTTTGTATACCATAACCACACCCTGTACTAAGTTTTTAGAAGAATGCTCACTAGATAAAATCGACGAAGAACATCTCCTTGTGCCAAATGTTTGCAATAGTTACAAAGCCTCTACAAGTGGACAATCAACTTTGATAATTAACAATTACAACACCACTCTTCTAAACCCCCATCAAAGTATGATTTATTTCTAACCACAACAAAAAATCAATATAAAAACTTTTTATATCCAAGATGAAAACAATATTAATAGAGACAACAGTCGGAAACTCCTAAAAGCCCTCAAGGAGTCCCCCAAGTGATTAGCACTTATACCCTCAATACAGACAAAAATACTCGAATTCAAGACAATACCAATAAATCACAATACCAGACTTCAATTACTTAATCAGAAAGTAGCTAATCGAATCAACAAGTCGGTTCCACCTGTAATTATAATTAAAGGCGTCTACGATAATCCAATTACCAACAGTCCTGGAATAGTTGAAGCGTTTACCTTCAATCAACCTGTTTGAAGTTTTACACCCATTAACTCAGCCAAGAGTCATTGAACTCAGAACTTACCCTCCAATGAATTAAGTGTCTGTACCTGTGCTGTGCTGTGTTACTGTGCAATTAAATTGCCATTTGAGTAGCTCTTTCATATATTTTCTGTTTTTTATTCTCAATTTTATGGTTTGTATTGGAATGTCTAATGATTATTGTTTTATTTAATACCTATTTAAAAATATTTTATTATTAAGCATATTGATCGTTGACAGTTAATAAAAAACCATAATAATTGCACTTATTCAACATTTCTATCTTTTATTTAAATTGAATTTAATCAAATAATCAAAAAAAAGCATTCAGGTCAAGAAAATGTAACGTGACGTCACAAAAGCTTTTCAGGATAATAAAAGCTTTTGTAAGTAACACAATCACTTAGCAAAGTTTTAAACCAAACCTGAGAACCTGAGAAACTCAACTGAAAGAGCAACGAAATTTTGCAACTTCCATTTTTCTCATACACACCGAATCAAGTTTGGGGAAAATTAGGCTACCACACCTCAAGTGGGGCATACTTAGAGCAATCACAAGCATACCAGGTGTGAGAAAGCTATAGCTTACCCATAGTTGGCGTAAGCATCCGTAGACTTTTTGAAGAATTCTGCTCGTATGACTACAACAACTAAATTTAGAATTAAACACAACACCAAATTTCTGACTGACTCAACATAAGGCAAAATTACATCATTTATTTCAATTGGTGCGAGAGTATTTAATACAATGGGGGTCTTAGTAACCACCAACACTCCAATCAGAAATGCTATTCAAATTATCGTTAAGTCTGCGAAAACACTCAACGATTGAATCGATGGGCATACTTATGTAGATTTGCATATCATCAGAATATAAGTGAACAGAAGTGTTCTTAGTTACAAGAGAAAGGTCAATAATAATAAATGCTAAACAGTACGGGACCCAGAATATAGCCTTGTGGAACCCCACAGCGAAGAAATATAGGCTTGGAGAATTTGTTCTGAATCTTAACGATTTGAGAACGATTAGATAAGTAGTTTCGCAATAATTTCGACAACAAAATTCTACAATTGTTCATTTCATTTTATTATTCTCTTACTTCATTCACCATTCTATTAATTCATTTAATTTCACTTCTTCGCTTTCGATGATAAAGCCGTCATGACAAGCTGAAAACGGATGGCGAGTTCTCTTCGACGAGCTTTTGCTATTCATTTCGAAATTCTAAAATATACTTATTATAGCTCACTTCGCTCGCGCAAGAAACCGTCTTCCAAATGCCGCCCAGTGCAAATGCACAATCTGTACATATGGGTTGCACGACACTGTTGTGGATAGCATTTACATGGCAAGTCCAATGGATATATCGGGGTTTACCAGACACGATCGATTTTCAAGCAGTTGAAAAGCGAACTCAACAACTCTCAAAAAAGATGACGAGTCAATTCGAGTTGGCCCACACATAGTTGGCTTGGCTGGAGGCCATTTGTACTAAGTGATCGCTCGTGCAAGAGCCTTTATAGAGTTGACTTAAGAGGTGAACTTATCTCTTGAATTACGACTGATTTATCGAAGCTTCTAATTGGCGAATCGATATTGGCATATGGGTACGACATGTTAACAAGTCAAACAATCTTCGAAATAGCGTTTCGAAAAGTAGGCGGAACCGCTAAAACCGCTCCAAAATCAAGGTCATGCAGATTTTCTTGTTCGTTGCAGGAGTTTTTGACCCAAAAATCAACGAACGTCATCGACCAAGTACCATAATTGTCTGGATATGGCTAATTGTGACTTTTTCCTGTTTTCGAATTCAAAGTTACCTTCTCTAGGAAAGCGTTTCGAGTCCAGTGCGGCCATAAGACAAAATTCGCTGGAGGAGCAGAAGGCCAAATCTATTTCGAGGATTGGATCGTTGGAGGATACTTTCATTCGTTGGAGGATACTTTGAAAACGACAAACAAAATTCTGATATGTGCGAGTGCTAAATTGATTTCTTATATTAAAAAGTACTCCAATCTCATAAACAATTATACGTGCACCATGGCTATTTACCTTGTCATGTTTGACTATTACTACCACAGTCAAAAGTTACATAACTCTTTTTTTTTTATTTTAGCCAATTTCAGCAGTTACACAATTCGATTCAACACAATAAAACAAACTAAAGTTTTGGAACGTGGAAAAGGGCGATGAACAGATTAAATAACCAAAATGGATCAACAGAAATACTCATGAAATTTGCGTTCAAAAACATATTCGTCACTTAATTCAAAAATTATTGATGCATGAAATCGTAATTATTAATAGTAATCGCTGCCCGATTTAAGCGGTAAATCTTTCACAGAACCAAAATGACGAATCATCCAAGACTCATAATTTTACATTCCATTATGATAGGCTGTTCTAGAATGGAAGTAAACTCCCTCTTAAAAAAAGCCACAAATAATTCTAAACGTTTTTGTATTGAGATAAGGTTTCCGAAAGAATCTATCGTACTCAGTAGTTGTACAAGAAACGATCTACAAAAAGAAACCATGTAATTCCAAATCATAAAAATTCGCCCCTCGGCATTGCTCGTAAATTGGTCACCGTTACATTGTTATGGTAATTGGGAAAGGCTCAACCTTGAAAATTAATCATTTCGCCAATTGCAGACTCTTTTTTGTACCTGTCTAATCCCGACATTTCGCAGTCTCGTACTTCCAACTCCCAACAAAAAAGCTAGTTCAATTCTTCATCGATCATTCCTTTATTACAGCCCCAAAAAGTCCGCCAAAGACAGCCGCGCGAAAACAATCAAACATGGCCTCAACCAAAAACGAATTCCAGCATCCGAAAGCGTTACGCCCACTGGTCAGGAACTAATCTGCGGCGTGCAACGTTCGCACATAGAAAGAAAACTGCTTCCTTAGAGATTAGACGCGGTCTTTGGAGAGTGATCGTGCGGTTTAATGATCTTTGATCGAAGAAATACCTGACCTTGACCAATACAAGGTACGTGGTCAAATAACCCTTCCACCACAGTCTGCGAATTTCCCAAAAATTTCTTTTTGTTCATCGATTCCAATGGCAATGGTAGTCACTAGAGTGATCGCCAATAGATAAGCGCTGTATCTAACTAGACAGATGTACTTACATACCTGCAAACGTGTAGATAAACGAAGGGGCTTTGAACTCGCTCATATGATAGACATCAGTAATGAAGAATCTTTGCGCACCTTTCCAAATTGGAAACTGGTGCCGCGGGCTCTTTTGTCGCGCAACTCATCGCCGTTCGGGCATTAATTTTGTGGGTAATAGAGCTAGTTGCAAATAGGTGTGGGAACCGGCGATCATGTGGAGAGGTTAATGGACGGAAAATTGCCGATTTTAGTGCTGTGGAAATGATTTGTTACACTTTGGTGTTAAATGTCACAATAGCATTTGTTCGTAGTGCAACGACAGCTGGTGAGGGAGTTTTAGCTTCTGAAGAGGTCGCTTACTTACGGGATAAGATTGGCAAGAAATTGTTAATTAAGTGACTACTAGACAAAACTGGATGTTATTAGTTGCAAGTAGAATGTGAAGAAAGCAGAAAGAAACCCGAACACCAAGCTGCACTTTTAGTGTGGCTCTATGTTAAGATCATGTCAATCATTTAGAAAGGGGTCTGATAGAATTATAGCAGAAAGATCTCCGCAGGGAGTAGTTATATTCCCGGAGCACTGGTTCCATTTGGTTACAACTTCTTTGGCCAAAGTTACCCCAGACGATTTTGTCATCGTTGTACCCCGTGAAAAAAAGGGTACCATGTAAAAGTGTATACAGAACGCACTTGATTTGATCTCTGAACGGTGCGTAACTTTGAACTTAGTTTCAATCTTGAAAATTGGCGTTGGTTACATTTTAACGGGAAACTAACATTACTAGTTTACAAAGCACGGAACTGGCCCTTGCAGGCACAGCTTTAATCTCCTCACAACAAAGCAAAAACAATTAACTGTAATATTGGCAGCCAAACTGCACTGGAACCATGATAAGGCCCATTATCACATACAGGTGTGTGGAACTAGACTTAACAGCTTTGATATCAAATTAAACAAGATTCAAAGAATTGCAGCGCACGAAGTTCTGCCCAAATTGGACCTCTCTATCCCAGGGCCGCGCTCGAGTATATGGCCGCCTGCGTGCCAGAGTCTATGGCGCGGCCTCGAAGGTAACATCACACAAAGAAAAGGTAAATATTTGGATTTAGTGTTTCGGACCAAAATGGTTCCAAAATGGTTTTCAGGTATTCAGAGTGATTTTTGAGTGTTGATAAATTAAATGTTGAATTGACGTGTTGTGCCCAAGTCGGTCAGGGTGTAGAGGGGAATATATCACTCTGAATACCTAAAAAATTGTGCGAAGCGGGCCACCTTGCGCTCGTTGTGACAATAAAAATATGTCTCCCCTCCTTGAAATTACTATTGGAGCACTCAAAAATCACTCTGAATACCTCAAAAAATGTTTGAAACGTTTTTGGTCTGGAGCCCCAATTCTAAACATTTCCGTTTTTATTATTATTAATACATGTGTAATCTGGAACTTGATTGAAGGCATAAAACCTTGTAATATAAGCTGAACTTATGTAAGACTTGGTCCTCTAGACGAATAGATTGGCTTGGTTCTTCGCAGCCTGAATGCTGGCGATATCCGTATTCGACGTACTTTCCTTGACACCTGTATGCTGCGCACCCAATGAAAGCTGGCCAGGCACGGCCCTGCTAAATCTTGAAGTAAAGAAATACAGCGAGAAGAAATGACCACGATGATTTCAAAGTTTAAGCCCCCCTCCATGAACATACAGAAAGGCTATCCTGGGCTTATTCTACAATACTGTAGGGTGGATTGGTATAATACAGAAATAGGACCAAGAAAGACGCAGATGGAAAATTTAAAATTTGAGATGAAAATTCTAGGTTTAACAGAAGCTACAGCTTGGATTACAGTCTTGCAAGCAAAATTGTATGCTATACTGGCTCTTTCGAAACTTCAGAAAGGTTTACGGAGCAATAAGGTTTGGTAGGACCAAATCCACACTAATTTGGGACTGGCAACTTGCTGGGTATTCTCAAATGATTTATCCTTTTTGTGTTCTGAGTAATCACAGCTTGGACTGCAACTGAAAAAGCATACACTCTAGTCGAACAGGGGTCTAGGTATCCATCGGTCCGATGCTTGCTTTTGGGGAATACATATATTGAATGTCGGGAGCCTAAAATTTGCGGGATAAAGGACAAGCAGTTTCTTACTGTGTCATCTGGTAACGGAAAAATTACTGAAATATTCTTGCCATCAATTTAGGAATTAACCTACCTTATCACTTTCAGAATTAAATTTTTATTGAGAACTGTAGGTAGGTCCACAAACCATATGCCTAGGAAAAATCTCATTCATTGTACCTTACCTATGCCAGAATATCAATTTAATATTTATTTTTTAACGTCATTCCGTATACTTTAAACATTTCCAATAATATAACTCTTTTTCCTCATATTCCTCCTCACATACAAACACAAAATAAATTTATTTATCCGAAGTAAGGATGAAATTTTTTTTTAACATAATAAAAAAAACTTTCTTCATCCTTTAACCTTCACGAACCTTCCACGGTTAAACATGAGTTTTCCATTTTTATTATCATTCCGCGAAATGCTCCTGACAAGATAGCGAAAGGACTATTTAAAGGAGCATCAACAACGCGCAAAATGACGAAGGTTTGACGGCGAGTACAGAAATAAAATAAAATAATTTTCATTTTATTGTGTCATGACCTATAAAATGCCAATTTATATGAAAATGGTTAGAATGGTGATAAACTGTTGATTGGAGTTTACCGACTTTAGCCTTGAATATCTTTTTATTACGCTTTAAGAATCAGTATATGTACATATGGAATAGTCGAAGGGTAAACAAAAGGGTGGGGCCTCGGTAGTCTAGAGGTAAGGCGCCTGACTGCTATCCCCAGAGGTCCCGGGTTCGAATCCCGGCGGTGCCACGGTCCTTCGCCTTTCCGACCTAACTTTCCTTCTTTCTTCTTCCCTCTTTACATTCCTGATTCCCCTGTCATAGCCTTCCCTAGTCCTTCCCCGCTCCACCAAGCGCATGCCATCGGTTGGTTGATGAGATTCAACTCGTTTCAGGAGGCATAACACTCCAGCGAGTTGTTCTCGACGCCCCGATGTCAGAGTCGCGAAATGGTTGTGAGTAGGTGGAATAAAAAAAAAATATCGCGGCTAGGTTGTGACAGTTACTTCCTTCTCTTCTCTCTATCTTCCGGCTAGAGCTGCTGTTCGACATTCACTCTATACGAAAAATAGATTGTCGACAGTACAAAGGGACTTTCCCTAAGCCTCTAAGCCTCTAGTCTGTCACATAAAAAAAAAAAAAAAAAAAAACTTTTTGAAGATTAAGTGTTGATGCATTTTTTCAACAAGTGTCATGCCATCGTTTCTACATCTTCCCAACAATTCCTTGACAGCAGATGGAACCGCTTACAGTTGGACCTCCAGCCTTCAGTGTGTTTCATCAAAGTCTGATTGGCAAGGGCGATGAATGCGATCTCAGAGCCAGGCCACTTGCTTTCAGTCTCAGCGCTGCGTTTATGACGGATTTCAAGGATTACCTCAAGCTGGAGTGGTACCGAGACTAGCATTTTGGGGGGTGCAGACGGGACGGCTATGAGTCTAGCCCCAGTGCCTCACTGCATCTAAGGCCTTACTCCATCCCGAGTGAAAAAAGGAGGCTACAAATTTGAGGATTTCGGAGTGGATATGCGAGTAATAACTGCGGCCGTTTCGAAAGCTTTATATTTTCAAACGCGAATCTTGTTTTCCTGTAAATGCTTTCGCTTGTAAGCCTCATGTAAATCTAATAGCTCTGAAGCAGGCTCAAAAGAGATCTGCATGTCCTGGTCATCAGATTCACCAAGATAATCGTCCGTTTTCTTCGTCCTTTGTGAAAACTCCAGTAGTGCTCCCTTGGAAGCATATTTGTCAGCGCTCCCCTGAGCAGTGCTCTCAATTTTTCCCGCTCTCGTTTCAGGCTTTCATTTAGTGGGGGCAAAATTGGTTACAGTCTAGGGCTGGTTTTTTGGGCAAAACAAAGACCACCTATTCGTCTGCAAAACCAAAATCTTACGGCCTCCATTCACATGCAGACATTCGTTGGCAGACATGGCCCGATGAAGTCCAAACATTACTCATTCCGACTGAGTCATAAAGACTTGAGACAACCGCCTGACAGGCCGTGGACTGCGGACCTCCTCATGATTCTCGACAGCCATACAGGAAAGACGACAGTTTAGCGTAGCATGTGTAAAAATGTTCCCGCCTCATCGAAAATTTCAGACTGAATAGAATTTCAGATCTTCAGGCACGGACTAACAATAAATGCCCACACACATAAAGATTTTTGCCAGTTTTCCTGGACTGCAGGCCAGGACCTGGCGGAGATCGGTGAGTGTGTGGTGACACTTGGACTAAAAGTGGCCTTTAGACCATGGCCTGCCGGCGGCCTGTGGGTGAATGGGGACCTTTACATAAGAGACCAAATCAAGTCCATATGGTACCTTCTGTCTCACTAGTTACCACGATTACAACCTCGTCTGCGTAACCATTGAGCAGCTCTAGGAGTTCATTTATAACGAGGCATCACAGAGGTGGAGATAATACTCCTGTCTGTGGGCATTCTTTCGCTATAGTTCCTTCGTGAGACCGCTCAAGATAATGCACCATTAGCCTGCCTGCGAGTTCTCAGCATAGAACCGATCCAATCGCAAAAAGTGCTGCTTAGACTTCCTCTGCCTTAGCGGTAGTTATCAAACTATGTATTTCCGAAGACTCTCTCAATATCGAGTAAGCCCTCTAGCGCAATTTTTTGCTTAGTCCTGCATATTCCAGCCTGAACATGAGTTTGTGAAGTACTGTCTCAGTGGACTTGCCATCCTGATTGACCTCTTGTGGAAGCTGGGCAAGTACATCGCCAAATTCATATCGATCACTGTACATAACCCACTGCCGTAATTATACCGAGTGTTTTCTCTGGAATTGTCCAGCTCTGGCTAGAATCTGCTGATCAGCCAGCAGTTCTTTTTCCAACATTTCTTTCTCGAAGACGGCTAAGAGGACAGAGTGATTTTTTAATAAACCCACCTTGGGTAAGAACATCATTTTATATTGCAGCAGGTTGGATGTCATCGTTCATTGCTTTGCAAGACACTATTCCCGCCAATCGCAAAACCCATCTTACACTATTAGAACAGCAAATACACCACTTGTTGATCAAAATCACTATCAATGAGCTGAAGGCCTCTTAAATTGATTTCGTAATCCGAACGTGTGCATCCATATCAAAGTATTCATATTTTTTCGTAGCACCGAATTTTCAGATAAAGTCACAAAGTAATTTTAAATCTCGGCTGCACGCTCCATCTAGGCTATAACTTCGCGTGATTCATAGCCGCATTATAAAATCATATAAAAAGTAATTTCTTATCTCCTTAAGAAACGATAGAGTAGCGAAGCGCGTATTTCTATTACAATCGTCTTTATCTCGCCGAAGTGCACTTTGCAGCAGCACTTGCCCAATTACTTAACACCGCAGTCCCCCAGTCCGTAGTAAACAAAATTCTCCTATCCTCAAAATTGCGTCTTTTCAGCGGTAATCGCGGCCACTACGTACATTCTGGCTAGATGACACACTTTAAGTGGGTTAATGTCCTTTGCTCGGACTCTGGCCCCATATGGACTTAGTCGATTGGCACGCCAAACCGCGGCGAATTGGAACAAGTAAATATTTGCATTTTGGAGTGATTTCGTCACTTGATTCTAAGCTGTTGAAACGCGAAATTTATTGCGAATGCAGTGCCGGCCGCCTGCCAAAACCGTGTGCGACTGCGCGGATTGAAAAATACGGACGAATTTATGCGCGCGCGGACTTTTATTTTTAGGTTTTGTTTGCCGGCGTGCGGTTGTGATTATATTACTTAATAAAAGCTATTATGAAACAAAAGAGGATTTCAGTTTTTGATTTATTAGCATATTTCTTTACGTTTGAAATTGTTAAAGAAAAAACAAACATAAAGGCTTTAAATGTTAAATTTACGATGAATGAATTTAGTAAAAAAATTGGACTGATTTGACCCGAATGACTCCAAGTAAGTGATTATGAATCACGACAAAAGCTAAAATTAACCACTTCATTAGTATTATTATATGTTCTTGTTATTTTGCTAGGACATAATTTCGTTGCAAACGCGACTTCTCTGCCCTTCCGATCGTCTGTAGGTGGGTTAGAGCGCAATGTTCACAACTATAACCAAAAGTTTGCAGTCCTCTATACTCCTTATGTGGCGGTACAGTTTGATGAGGGTAAATAAGGATTTTACAGTGTCTTATAGCCTTATGACACTGGCTTTATCGTAGGCTGAAAATGCTGCCTTGGCTAGGCTGAAAATGACGAAATCTGTTATACTGTGGGACAGAGATAGCATGTGAGAGTAAGAGCGATTACCTGATTATTATAACAGATAGTTGTGAGGGGAGAAGAATTCCGTTGGAAATATTTGAAATATTAAAATTTATTATGATTAAAATTAAATTAATTGAAATTTATTGTATTTAATATTAAACATGGTCAACATTAGTTAAATTAAAATTCTTTGTTCTCTTCCTTTCAATTTGCAACTTCCTCATTAAAAAATCTTGTTTGACCTAAGTCCTTGTTTCACACCGTTGAGTTTCCCGACTATTAAATCCTTCTATACATGGAGATTTTTTAGGGCTCTGTTTATTTCTTCAAGCGAGATTTTTTGTTAATTACTTTCAATACAAAAACGAGCGATTTTACTCCGGAGACCCTATTATAAAAATTTACCCTTCAATAAGATATTATTTATTCTCACTTCAATTATATTTGCTGCCACTTCAATTATAATTATTTCAATTTATCCCTTCAATTTATTTTGATTCTCACTCACTGTTATAAAAAGTCTAGAGATGTAGCAAACTGTTATAAAAAGCATAGAAAAAAGAACATGAATTTCATTCTTTTCCTATGCTTTTTATAACAGTTTTCTAGACTTTTTATAACACTTAAAATTCAGCCAAGAAAAGTTTGAGTATATTCCTCTCACTCTTACATATGGGTAAATCTCATTTGAATTTTTTCTTTCAGTTTTCAGCCTAGCCAAGGCAGTATTTTCAGCCTACGATGAAGCCAGTGTCATAAGGCTATTAGCAGGGTAACAATGTCATTAATTGATAAAATAAGAAAAAGAGGGCCAAGATGACTACCTTGTGGGACACCAGAGGACGCTTCGATGTTTTTAGATTTGACTCCGCGAAATAGAACCTGGTAGGACTATAATGGATTGATATAGCTTGTCGAAAGCCTTACTGAAGTCTGTGTACTGAAATGAAAATATTTCGCGGTCTGGGTACCGTAATCAAATTGGTGCAGGTTACGGAAGACTTAGTGTGCCCAGTGCTCGAGGGTCCAACGAAACCAACAGAAGAGATTGACACTAAATCATATAATTTGAGCTAATTGTGAGTGAGGGCGGGGACAGACGAACTAGTAGAGGGGCCAGGGGGGGAGAAGCCAGCCTAGAGGCAGCCTCCACCGAAGGGCCCCCTTCGAGTATTATGCCCGAGTCATTCAAGGCTGTGAAGTTTAGAGTAGTTATATCATTCTCCGTAAAAGAAACAGCTGTGGAGCAGGGCGCAAAAAGAAACTGCTCCTCTACCTGCGGGCGCCATCAGATTCTGAGGGGGGGGGTTGTTCTATCACAGACACTTTCAAATTTTAGGGATAGAGAACTGGCGGTACAGTTTGATGAGGGTAAATAAGGATTTTACAGTGTCTTATAGCCTTATGACACTGGCTTTATCGTAGGCTGAAAATGCTGCCTTGGCTAGGCTGAAAATGACGAAATCTGTTATACTGTGGGACAGAGATAGCATGTGAGAGTAAGAGCGATTACCTGATTATTATAACAGATAGTTGTGAGGGGAGAAGAATTCCGTTGGAAATATTTGAAATATTAAAATTTATTATGATTAAAATTAAATTAATTGAAATTTATTGTATTTAATATTAAACATGGTCAACATTAGTTAAATTAAAATTCTTTGTTCTCTTCCTTTCAATTTGCAACTTCCTCATTAAAAAATCTTGTTTGACCTAAGTCCTTGTTTCACACCGTTGAGTTTCCCGACTATTAAATCCTTCTATACATGGAGATTTTTTAGGGCTCTGTTTATTTCTTCAAGCGAGATTTTTTGTTAATTACTTTCAATACAAAAACGAGCGATTTTACTCCGGAGACCCTATTATAAAAATTTACCCTTCAATAAGATATTATTTATTCTCACTTCAATTATATTTGCTGCCACTTCAATTATAATTATTTCAATTTATCCCTTCAATTTATTTTGATTCTCACTCACTGTTATAAAAAGTCTAGAGATGTAGCAAACTGTTATAAAAAGCATAGAAAAAAGAACATGAATTTCATTCTTTTCCTATGCTTTTTATAACAGTTTTCTAGACTTTTTATAACACTTAAAATTCAGCCAAGAAAAGTTTGAGTATATTCCTCTCACTCTTACATATGGGTAAATCTCATTTGAATTTTTTCTTTCAGTTTTCAGCCTAGCCAAGGCAGTATTTTCAGCCTACGATGAAGCCAGTGTCATAAGGCTATTAGCAGGGTAACAATGTCATTAATTGATAAAATAAGAAAAAGAGGGCCAAGATGACTACCTTGTGGGACACCAGAGGACGCTTCGATGTTTTTAGATTTGACTCCGCGAAATAGAACCTGGTAGGACTATAATGGATTGATATAGCTTGTCGAAAGCCTTACTGAAGTCTGTGTACTGAAATGAAAATATTTCGCGGTCTGGGTACCGTAATCAAATTGGTGCAGGTTACGGAAGACTTAGTGTGCCCAGTGCTCGAGGGTCCAACGAAACCAACAGAAGAGATTGACACTAAATCATATAATTTGAGCTAATTGTGAGTGAGGGCGGGGACAGACGAACTAGTAGAGGGGCCAGGGGGGGAGAAGCCAGCCTAGAGGCAGCCTCCACCGAAGGGCCCCCTTCGAGTATTATGCCCGAGTCATTCAAGGCTGTGAAGTTTAGAGTAGTTATATCATTCTCCGTAAAAGAAACAGCTGTGGAGCAGGGCGCAAAAAGAAACTGCTCCTCTACCTGCGGGCGCCATCAGATTCTGAGGGGGGGGGTTGTTCTATCACAGACACTTTCAAATTTTAGGGATAGAGAACTCAGGGCACTGTGATTTTGTATTATTCCTATTGACAGCGATTCAATATCAGTTCAAACACGCTTCGTACTCCTTTTAATGTCATCTACTATAGAATGAAGAGAAACTAAGGAACACTAACAGTGCAGAAGGAAGTGGCTACAGGATTGGGGATCGCCGAATGAACGTCTTTGATCGAGTCAAAGACCGTTGCAGCCCAGGAGGACATTTCTTGGAATTTCCAAAGAAAACTCGAGTTGGTGGCATCAGAAACAACTTTCAATCCCCTCCAACCCACTTCTTAGTTTTGCTGACGACAAACACGCGCCAGATCCTGTCTTAGTGATCGTGAACGAATGTGCAACTCCACAAATAAAGACATTGAAGTCATTCTAGATTGGGGAAGCAAGATTCTTGTCGAATTCAACCCCACCAAAACCAAGTACTGTCTTATTTAGAATAAAAAGTGCAATACCTCTCCATCTGCGTTGAACCGACCCATCCCTTATCCCTATTCCAAATCGCCAAAGAAACATCCCAGTGCTTGGTATTTCTCAAGAGATGCAAGTAGCTCCTCCTCCACGGCAATCTTATACCCGCAACACCAGATTGAAATGCGAGATATTTCCAGAGAAAGAGTCTTAGAACATGGCAGGGTTGGATGTCAGAGCATTCGTTGCAAGTTGACCCTCTAGTGGCCAAGGGTTTGCCACTGACTCGACCGTTGAGGCAGGTAAGGTGCAGAACGCCTCCACATACACGATCACAGGAAATCCCATCTCGGGTTGGTGGTACGGCTCTAGACCAATACTACGACTAACGATCTCCTGGGTTCTTAACAAAGTACCTCAACCATTGTCTAGCCTTGGTCCAGTTGCTTTATATACCTCCAAGACTTTTGAATCTTCAATAAACTTAACATCTAAATTAATGGAAAACCCAAAATATATTTTTCAATTTAAATTTCTGTTTTTTTATTTATAAATCTATAACAACTACGCAATAATATAAAAAGTTTTTTTTTGTAACTTACAAGTTAAAAAACAAAATTAATAATTCCTCTCAATAAATTAGTCGCAATAGAAAAATTTGACTAATCCTTAGGAATCTTCTTTAAAAAGAACATTAATATTATCCTTGATTCAATCTTAGTGGCATTAACTCTTTTTTTTCGGTTTTTAATATCCTATTTACATTATTTACAAATAAATACACTAAAGTGATACAGTGTTGTTCCTTTTTAAATAAACAATAAAAATTTTCATAATCGAAAATGTAACTTAAAAGTATCAAATACACGATATTGTTTTTTTGTTTTTTAATTTTAAAATTATATTTGATGTTTTATTTTTATTTTATATAAAATGTTTTTTTTATAGAAATTACTTATTGCTTCCTAAATATTAAATTAAATTAAAGCAAACATTCATATTTATTACTAGAGATTGCTAACACTGGAGTACGATAAAAAAAATGCTAAAAGAACGTAAAACAGTTCTATAAACTTTGTACTATTCACATCTTGGCTAATATAAACCAAAATCTATCTAACGATAAGAAACAGCTAACAACTATTTATCACAAACTTTGAGCACTGAAGTCTTATTAAAAATTGGAGGTCCCACACTAAATGGGGGACCCGCTTCCCTAGTAATTAGCCGGCGAGTGCATGTACTGGCACTTGTTGCCATTGCGACAGAATCCCCGCTGGAAAGCCTTGCAGATGCGACTGTTATTACTATTTCCATGTGTCCAGTTGCGGTTGTTAGCTGGTCCTTGTGGTCGCCAGTTGCCTACACCCGGATCGCGTGGTGGTGGCCCTGCAGAACCAGATCTCCAGCTACCTCGATTGCTGTTGTTCATATTTCGACTAATTGGACCGTTGTCCATGTTACGGTTCATGTTCATATTTGAATTTGGACTCATGCCCATGTTAGGCATGTTTGGCGGTCCGAAGTTGTTGAAACCACCTTGATTTGGTCCGGGGCCCATGAAATTAGGGCCAGGACCACCGAATGGTGGGATCATGTTCATGTTCTTCATCAGTCCGATATCGTCTGGTTCTTGAGGACCGCCCATAAGTAGACTTGGTGGTGGTGGTGGTCCGCCCATATTTTGAGGCCCAGGACCCATGTTCATATTATTAAAACCGCCCATCGGAGGTCCCATACCCGGTCCAGACATTTGTGGTGGACCCATCGGTGGTCCTCCCATGAGTGGTGGCATAACTCCATTCGGTGGTCCTGTTGGACCATTTCCCGGACCCATCCACCCAGGTTGGCCGAACTGCATAAAGGGATTAAATTGTCCAGGAGGAAAGCCCATATCTGGGCCGCCAAGGAAATCATCCGGAACATTATGCGGTGGCGAACCTTTTGGATCTGGCCATGGCATATTTGTAAAATCATTAACAGCATCTGGATTACCAGTAATATCATCTAGAGGTATCACAGCTGGCTCAGTTATTTGATACTGCTCCATATCCGGTTCGGACGGTGAATCCGGTATCATATGGCGATTAAAGTACAAAGCTTTAAGTGTAGTCTGTTCACGTTCAGCTTGAATCTTCTTCTCTTTACTCTGACTACCTTCAGGATGTGGCGGAACATCGTCAACAAGAATCAACGGCATCCAATGTGTCTGTTCAGCCATAATATCTTCACAATTCAATTTCCTAGCAAGCAGGAATGCTTCTCTCTCATTAAATCGATCCATATTCTTCATTTCGTTGAACGTTTTTGTGACATTAACTCGCTCCGTCTCGTCTAGCTCAAAGTATCTAATACTTTCAAGCTCTTCTTCAGACTTCCAAGTTAACTTCTTTTTTGGTCCCTTTCTTCTATGGAACATTAGAACACCAGGTGGCCCATCTGGTCCACATCCAGGTCCTGGTGGCTTCTTAACATCTGGCTCATCATCTTGCTCCTCGGTAGAATCATCTTTACTCTTTACGGATCCACCCTCTTTCTCTTGTCGAACTTCTTCCTCGATCTGTTCCTTTACCCTCTTTAATGGTATGTCATCTTCATCCTCCTTCTTATCATCATCATCTTTACGTTCATCTTCCTTTGGTTCATCAAGATTATCTGACTTATCGTCTTCTTTATCTTCTAGTGTATCTTGATAGAACTTCAATGGAGCAGCTTTAGCTGCAACCGGACTCTCTGGTGGCGATGTTGTTGTATTCTCTTTATCCTTCGAGCCACTTGCACGACGCTTGCGCTTCTTCGAGTCCTTTTTGGGCATGGCGGACGCTGATAGGGCGTCCATGAACATATCGCTTTCAATTAGTGTTGATGCTAAAATTTAAAAATAATAAAATTAATATTTTTGTAATTTTTAAATTTCTTAAATAAAATTTAAAAAAAAATTAAAGGCAAGTTAAGAATCGTGGGAAATTCGTTGCTTTTGGTTTTTGTTTTGTTGTGATGTTGTTTGTTACCTGCAAAGAAATTAATTAGTAAAAAATAATTTAAAATTACTAAAATATTTTTAAAATTAAGTAAAACAATGACCTTAAAATATTTAATCAGTAATGCATTAAAAAACAAAATTCAAGGTTAATTGTTTTTTTTAGCAACTAGCATGATAGCATGATACTCTAGTCTAGTGAGTGAGTGAATCACCTTAAGTGTACACCAAGGCAAACTGGTTGCAGAAGAGATAAGTAATTTGTTGTTATCTTGAGCAAGTTTTATTATTAGGTAAGAATTTATGGTACTGTTAAAGGAAATTATATGGAATAGAGCACATCGATTAAGACATCAAGTATGAATGGTTCGGGGTATTTAAAAATTCAGTTTGTGTAGTTGAAGTGAATTATTTATTGATATTCTTGGATAGTTGGAAATTTCTTTTTTAAAACAAAGTTGGGCGTTAGATTTTGATGTAAGAACGTAGTTCTGTAATAGGGTTCTAGTGTAGAGGTGCTGCAAGTAGTTCAAGAATTTTTATCGTGAGTCTTGTTATACATTTGGAGCTTAAACCACTACAAGTTTTAAAAAGGGTAGTTGTGATTATTACGACCGATGAAGCAGAATCAGTGCCGGCGGATCGTGTTAGGCCCGGGTGAGTAGTCAGGCAACCCTGTCGACGGTGTACAGGAAAACAAGGCGAGTTCCACAGGGAACTCGTCTGGGTCCTCTCCTGTTTTTCACAGTGCTGGTGCAGTTATGCTTGGGTTCGCAGACCACATCGTGGAAGTGGTCATAGGACGACGCCTGTTCGACGAATTGTGCGTAAACCAAGCGATCTTTGTGATGGATTAAAACATGGACTGAAAGCGCTGGTCCGATTGGGTACAAAACTGAGGATCAAGGTATGGGAACAGATCATTCACTCACAGCTTGCCCTAAGATACCTGAGAGTGATGATCGACCGGAGGCTAAATTTTGCAAACTTGCAGGACATGCACAGTCGTAATCGTATCGTTTTATTTTAATAACCGAATCACCCCTAATACTGAAGGATTTATTGTAGTTTTACTTTATGTCGATTGTCTATTCCTAAAATGAACATCGGATAACAAGGTCTAGTCGGAAAAAATAGTAGAGAAGGCAAGCACAAGCTCCCCATTTCCTACTAGCGTGACAGAGTGCAACCTCGACGATCGAACTGGAGGTGGCTTCCTCGCTTAGTTATGATGTAAAATCGAAAGTGCCGCGCAGTTGATTCGAGCCACGGACTTCTGGCATGGTAGTCAGACGTTTCAACTCCTAGGCTACCGAGGTCGGCACTTTGTGTAAACTTAAAAAAATTCCAGATATGATTTACTTTATTTCAAGCTTCAACGCAACTCATGCCCACGATTCTTTAAAATGTTTAGTGTATTCGACTCAAATGGTAGTAACGGCCTCAGGGACCTTTAATTGTGCCGGTACACCAAAGAAACAAGTCTGCGATCTAAAGTCTTCACGACCCAAGATCTTCCGAATCGTGCTTCCACCTCCACGAAGATGTTGACTTTACATCGGGTGTACAAGAGTAACAGACGGAGGGGGGTGAAAGGCGAGTGTTTCGCGTCTCTAAACGAAACCATTTCCGGACTGGTTCTCCAGGTTGGGCGACGGGCTGACAACCTTCCACTGTAAAAACCCCACCCGCCACAGACAGGTCTTGGACAAGACGGACCCAATGGCAACGAAATATAGAATTTGATTTTAGAACGTCAGAACGCTCAACAGAACGGGCTCTCTGCGTTCGCTTTTATTCTGGGACGGACGACGTGGAGACCATGCTCAACATTCTGCTGCAAGGAACCGTCAAACTTGGAGAAATGCCATTTCCAATTCCATTTTTACCGGAGTAATTTCTCAGAGCCGCAACTAAAACCACATCGCAATGCATGGTGGAAAAATTTGTTATAATTTTTTTTTTTGATCGATTAACTGGCTTTTTATTTTTGCTGGAACGAGGACTGACCGAAATTGCCTCCAAGGTGATAAATTATATTAAAACGGAACGATATCCACTTCTACAGCCACTCTGGTGCCATTCGTAATTCATTGCCAAGCCGATATCCAGCACGATTTATTTTAGCAGTATTGCTATTTTTATATTGTATTTTATTCCGCCATTCTTTTTTTTCTTAATGCTATCATCGATCACATCCTGGTCTTTCCGATCAATATTTTGGCTTCCTTCAAAGTTAGTACTCCATTCTCACAAGCTGATGCATAAAATTTAATTCCAGCACGATATGATATTTTAAGGAAGTCACAGAAATCACTCTAGGAAATATTCAACAAAAAAATACCTCTTACATTCGAGCTATACATCTTTAAAACCAATGTGCAATTCTTTAATTTTTTAACATACTCAAAAATAAAACAACTGTGATTATTAATTATTTTCATGTTAATAAAAAGATATGAGAGGTGACATGAAATGTTGATTATTAAAAACAAAATTATTTAAATGCAACAAGCGCTATTTTACAGCATTTTAGACAAGCAAAAATTTATAGCATTTATTCGATGTATACAAAAAGGTGTTTACGCAGGTGATAATGTCTAAATGATTCATTCGTCTCTAAAGAAAAAGAATTTTATTACTTCATGCCTTTGTTGCCTGCATGCAAAAAAGAAAATTTTGCTTCAGAAGCATACATCCTCACATATTTAGGTCCCATATAAATGCAAAAACGGATACAGTCGCAATAGCTTAAAAGTATTTTTTTACACCATACAAAAATTCATGATTTAACGCACATGACACCAGAAAACTATACAAAGAACTAATGTGATCTTTAATTCCAATACCTTCTTATTGCATTTAAACTAAAGAAATATTTTTAAGATAATAAAAAGGCTGATCCTTTCGCCGCTGATAAACTGGGAAGTAAATGCCGATATTATTGTTTGTTCGCTTGATATGGGGCAGGTACAACAATCACATATGTCGTAACAAAAAAAACGGCTCGACCGAATTTTATGAAAACCTTTCAGATCATATTTCCGTTAATCCGTTTCGAAAGACACCTCAATGAAGGCGATATCATTTTTGATTCGCGCAATATCCGTGCAAGAAAAAATTATTTTATACGTATGCTTAAAATGCTATTGGGATCTTGAAAAATGAAAATACGTTGAAAGTTACGATTTCGAACTTCGGACCGAATACAATAACTTCCCTATAAACATAATGCATTCGAAGGATAATGTACGGAATCGACTCTGGAATGTTTCCATTCCCTACTAAGCATACATAACAAAACCCATAAAATAAAATGAACGAGCACACACATACTAATAAAAATTTCAAATCTTTCAATAAAAATTTGTAACTCCCCACCCTTTCTTTTCTATAAAATTAGCAATAATTTCAAATTCCAGCCGAAAATTTCCATATCAGCCATATTCCATACAGGTCCAAATCAGCCCTGGTGAACAACAAGCGTAACCGCGTCCTAGTAGCCACAGAATTACACATAACTATTGAGGCGTAACAGAATGGATAGCTAGACACTAATTGACTTGGTTACCGGACATTGAACCTTGAGGCCGAACCTGCAGGAAAAGTCTAACCTGCAGGTTCGGCCTCAAGGAAAAGAAGTCGATCCTTCCCATTTTCAATTACTGTCTTGTGAAAACCAGCAGTCGGGTTTGGCTGTTTGGCATCACCTTCTTTGCCCTAACAAGCCTGAGGAGGCGAATGTTGAGGCATACTGCTGATCCAGTTGAAACGGTCTTGTCTACAAATCTAAGCTATAGAAGCTGCTAACATACATCGATGAATTTCTATACCCTTAACTTTAAACTATTAA
Source organism: Thereva unica (assembly GCA_949987705.1). Classification (NCBI taxonomy): domain Eukaryota; kingdom Metazoa; phylum Arthropoda; class Insecta; order Diptera; family Therevidae; genus Thereva; species Thereva unica. The sequence continues at coordinate 89,047,514 of OX465285.1, forward strand.
ATACTTTATGAATAGTAATGGATCCAGTAATGAAGACTAGTGGATCATTGCCATTCATTCAAATATATAATTACTGTGTACCTCGTCTGCCCTTTCCGTCGATTATGAATGCAAAAAATATAATCTCAAATTAAAATATCCAGAATAGCTAATATCTAAAATCACTACAGAACTACTTGCGACAAAATCGACTAACTTTTAAAAGAATCCCTTTGATACCCTCCTCCTACTTTCTCCAAGATTTTTCAATATCCTCAAACGTTCAATGAACCAAAGGAAAACATTTTCGAGATACAAGCGAAATTCTTATATAAAATTTCACCCTTTTATAAATTCCCCTGCTTCACATATCAAAACCAGGCACCATGATTCATTCCTACTCGACGATATTTATACATCCAAGTCACATGTGCTCTACATAAACCCCCACCCAATACGACATTTCCAACCAGGGTCATAGACTGGCCCCCGATCTACGTCATACCTCAAAGAATACACTAGCCTTTAAAATCGAAACAGAAAGTGCTATTACTCATCGACTAACTCTATTCTTTAGCATGCAAATTGTCAACGCACTTTACTATCGCGAATTATACACAAATGGCGACCGCGCGACACTCGTTGTTTTGTTGAGAAATTTTGAGATATTTCAAAACATTCCTAATGACCTAAATCGCGCCATTTAAGTCTTCCAATTAGCACCATTTTAGATCCAGCTAATAAATTAAAAAAAAAGCTGGTTTCTGATATTTATAGAATTATTTATCGGTTAATCCTCCAGCGTCAGAAGCACATGACGAAATGAATATTGATTGTATGAGAACAAAAACATTGATGATCCCTTTTCGTTTTTTCATAAATAGAAATCGAAGATTTATTCGCGAATTGTTTTCTCTTCCATATCTTCCACCACCCGTATGCAAATATTTGAGTAATTAAAATGTGCACCTGGGATTTACTAAATAAAATGAGTAAACAATACACAAACTGTTGGTGGTGGTGGTCGTCATAATTGAGGTATCAGAATGTGATAGATAATTTTGATTTATTTATGTGGGGCAAACCAATATGCGTGGGTGTACAATTTTCACGTACTTCATTATGGAGTAAAATCAAGGCCCTTCACCTGCTGCTGGGTAATGTTGATTATTCAATCAACAACGATAAGCGCGGGTTTACATAAACCTTAAGAGGATTATGTAATTGGATGTTGAAAATATTTTGCATTGTTTCTAGGTGGTTTATAGTTGCAAAACTAATTCTGAGTAAACAATGAGTTGAAAACAACGGAGTGATAAATATAGGTATTTATAGGTATATCGAACTAAAAGCACAAGTGGAAGATAGGTATGACAAAAATTGCAAATTATATTTGAAAGTGGGTTGCAAACTTTCGCTTCCAGATTTTCGTTGACTTCGTCTCATCTCGATCTAAATAACGATGTAGGCTGCATAAGAACACATTTCTGAAACGACTATGATGTGTATCATTATTACAAAGCAAACCTCAGTCTCAGTTCCTGCATCAGCTTTAGAATAACGGAGTTGGACAAATGTAAACAGATACAACGTCAGAAAGGAATGATCACCTTGGATCGAGTAGGATTGAAACTGCTCCCAGACTACATAGGTGCAAACTTAAAGATATGATTAGCCCTAACAAGGCATTTCACTAAATTAACCGGTTAATAATTGGGAATCCAAATTCCTCTTAGGCCGGGTCTTCACCTATCGGACGATGCTCCTTGTTCACCTGGTAGCCTGATACTGCCGGCGTCACAGCCCTTATCGCCTGGTTAGCGGGATTCACTTGTTTCAGGAGGCATAACACTCCAACGGGGCTATCTACCGCTAATCCCAACGGTTGCGTCTCCTACTCAGACGGCTGCTATTGAGGGTATCGACTTTGCGAAATCCAAGCTCCATTACAAAAATTTATAGATTTGATTTTTGATGCATTGTGAACTTCTACATGCAATCGCAAGATCCATCGTCTTCCTCCGGACTCCTATTGATCTGTATTGTCTCCCTGTTCGCTTTTTCGAAACAAGCTATCCTCTAGACGTTGCACAATGATGAGTACGACATGGCGAATTGGTCTTGGACAAATACATCATAAAATTTTCGACCTTATGGAAGAAATACCGAAGTGGGAATGCTATTGGACTGCACACCCATTCAAATCCTAAAATTTGAGCCACCTTCCGTGCAGACTATACTAAAATTATCATAAAGTAGCGCAGGGTGGGCTAGTACGGTATACGGATGGGTACAAAACCATCTGGTGTGAACGCCGGAAACTGGAATGAAAACCCCAGATTCAGTAGAGAGGGTAGGTCTTTTGAGCAGAGGTATACAACATCCTGGCACTCATGAGAACTTAAGAAGGGCCTACAGAAACATCAGTGGAATACCCTCTATTTTGGTGAAAAAGGCTCTTGCCGAACGGAAGTATTACCACTTACTTGATTGGAACAGCCAAGAACAGAAACCATAACAGATACAATAGCTCAGGCAGGGGGTTCAAAACTCGTGAACTGAAAGCTTCCACGTTAAACAACGACTCAAACAGAGAGATGATCTGGAACCAATGTTATTCAACCTAGCCCTAGAAGCTGTTATCAGAAGAATAGCATTCGACAGGAATGGAAGATTAATTAACAAGTCGATGCAAATAGAGGGTTACAATGATGATCTGAACATAGCAAGTAGATCACTATTAGGAGCAAAGGAATGCTACAAAAGTCTAGACAACGCCGCTAAAAACATGGATTTAACAATTAATCAAGACAAAACTAAAGCAATGTTGCAGACTAGATCGGAAAGGACACGCTAAACGATCAACTTCACGATAGATAGCTACAATATAGAGATAGTGAAGAAATTTAAATATGTACCTAGGAACTGTAGTGTCGTCAACAAATGAAGAGCTGGAGTTGAACAATACGAATCTCTTATAAGGCCTGTGGTTTGTTATGGCTGAGAGGTGTGGACCATGACTCAAAAAGTCGAGGGCTTATTAGACGCTTTTGAGAGAAAAATGTTAAAACACAGTTTTGGCCCATTAAACGTAATCGGCATGCGGAAATCAGTTGCAATGACGAACTGTACCAAATCTTTATAGAGATAGACATCGTCAACTATATGAAAAATTGACTACGATAGGGAGGGCATGTAGAGTGAATGCCGCAAAACAGAGCATTGAAGAAGATATTTTAAGGAAATCATAATCGGTGAGAGGCCAGCAGGACGACCGACGAAAAGATGGTTTGAAGCCGTAGAAGCAGACGTTCTATACTTATCGGGCCTACGAATTGGAGGATTCTAGCCAGAGAAAGTTGGAGGAAAAAACTGAAGGAAACCAATGTTCGATTTCAGCTGCAGCGCCATTGAACTGAACTAAACTAATATGAATGGCAGAGACCATACCTGAAGGATTTATCTTGAGTAAGCTGAGTTGCCCACGTTCGAACAGTCTAATTTAAGCGACAAGCCACTAGGTCGAGTACTGAACCTGTTCAAGCGCAAATCAGGGCCTATTCGTAAACGTCAAACCAACAGGACAGCTGAGCAACAACGCAGCGCAAACTTGGTTTCTCATACGTATGCAGATGGGTACATCAAAACGTTCCTAAATGCAAAGTTTTTAATAGAAGTAAAAATGCATGGACAAATTTTGTGTAATTTTTTTAAGTAAATTTATAGAAGAATCCGGAAATAGGAGTAACAGGATGAGGAAAAATCATTTAAAAATCTCTTGACATTGAATTATTTAAACTAGTACCCCACTACTCAAAAGCATACATTCCAAAATGGCTGCGTTGTTGCTTCGACAGTTGCGCTACAAACTTGAGTCTATAAGGTTTCCGAACGAATGACTTTTAAGTAATTATCTATATCCTCAAGAATAGTAAAAATGATTTCACTATTACCATAAAAACATTAATGTATAACCACATCCATTATTAGATATTCTCCATACTGGAATTACTATTTTATTTGTATGGCAACACAACGAATCCCCGTTAAAATCTGATCCAAAAATTATTCTTAATTCCCTTTTTAAAACTATAATGTAAATGCTTCCTAAAATTCCACATCTATATAAAAGCGAAATTAGTAATAACAGGCATATCCGTGTACCTACACACAACTTAAATTAAATTTTTTTTTTTTCATATCATACTTTTTAAATAATGTGATCCCCCTCTTTAATTCGTTTATATATAAAATTGAAAAGAAAATTATGTCTTTTATTATGACAAAAAAATTATTTTCACATACACTTATTAATTTACAAACTAAACTGCCACAAGTTCCAGCCGCATACAAAAAAGACACAAGAGTATAAACAAAAACGTTTGTATACAAAAAGTCCGCAAAATGTTGTGTACGACGTGCCTAAACTCCAACTAAAAAAACTATTCATCATAATTGTATATGAACAATAATATTTTTCAACTGGTTTTTATATATTTATAAACACTTTCACTATGATTTTTTCAAAGCACAATTAATAAAATGAAAAAACGAATTATGCACGCACAAAAAAAACAAAAAAAAATTAAAAACATTTGAAGACGAGACACTTGCAGAATAGTTTATAAAAATAATAATAATGAATAATTTTATTTAAAAATAAGTTAAAAAATTTCCTTTGTATATTGTATATAATAATAATAATAAAAATATGATTTATTTATGATTCAGCGATATATACTCACATAGCGCAGTCGACAAAAAATATTTATATTTTTTTTTTATTTCCAAGAACACCATATTTAAGCTCGAGATTAATAACGGAGCTGAAATGAAATATACAAAAGAGAAAAATATGCCCTAAAGCTAAAGAGTTACATCGCAAAAAAAAAATAAATGTATACAAAACGAAAGTATTGGTATGGGAATACACTTTTTAGATTTTTGTTGCAGAGGCAAACAGAGTTCAGCAGACACGAAATAGTACTTTGATTGGATTGGAAATGTTAGTATTAATAATATTCGATAGTAGCTTTCAACTTCCAAAATTATTTGTATATTAGTAAAGAAGCAATTTGAATTTTTTTTATAGGATTGTGAAATAATACTCGTATTAGTGAAGTAACTTATTTAGTATCCAAAGGAAGAAATCAAGACTTCTAAGAACTGCTATTAACCACGCCGACGCACAACATTTCAATGGTTAAATCGACTCGATTCACATTAAATTAATTCGCATGGAATTATTAATCCCGATAAATTGCAACCTAAACCTCCAATAAACTATTCAGGTTACCAAATTCGCTGGCACTATTTATTAATTCGAATGATGACCCTATATTATCAACGAACCTAACTTCAAACCCTACAACAAGCCCATAATCGAACGAAAATATGAATTGATATAACTGAATACTGAAAACTAATTTGGGATTTAATATAACAAAGGGCGACCCAAATTGGACAAATTAATGGCTTGAAAATTTAATTCTCAATGTGAAACGACCATACTATGCCATTATATGATCCATAACGAAACATATAGCACACCCATAATGAAACATTGTAGTGCACCCATCGTATAAGTTACTGGATGGCAAACTGAATTAAATTTTGAAAAACACGACTCGAGAATTTGTATTCGTTCACAATGGGTCAAAAGCACATGCTTCCAATATAAAATAAACAAAAAGTTCCTAGGGAGACAATAGTATACATGATTGAAAACTACTTAATAGATTTCATAGAACTGATAAGAGCAACCCCTTATCATAGACGAGAAATAGCTTTCGCCTTTGTATTCATTCATTCGTTCTGATAAAACAATACTCCTCTCATATCTAAATATAAATTCAAAATGCGAAAGTCCTAAATGCAACAAAATACTTAAAATGTGCAAACCCCAAACTGTTGCTTCAACACAAAAAAAGACTTATTAACATATTTCAAATTAGTTATTCATTCACGTTGTAAGGACTAATGAATTTTTAAAAGCATATAAATTATCCTGCCTCACCGCAGAGGAAATGGACTTGAACTTCAATTTAGTGGAGCTATAAAGATCATCTTGGGAATTATTAAATACAAAATATAACCATTTCTTTACTAAAGAACAATACGTCGATATAAATTATGTAATACACCCACTTCTCACACAAGCTGTTCCTATACCGAAGTTAAGAGATGATAAGCAATAGCAACAACAGATGTTAAACTACATGTTCAATATTTATAAATAAGTTTGCTCTTTTTCTAAACTGAAACAATATAATAATAAAGAAACGTGACTTTTTTATTCCTATTGAGGGTGAGGGTGATTGTTTTGTTCGTACGAAGGAATTTCCGTTCAAGCTTTGCCGATGAAAAGAAAACTGGATATAATAGCTGCGTTCCGAAATTCGAACAAAGTTCTCTCAAGCAGTTATCTTCTACTCGTATCTACTCATGCCTTTGTTGAAAAGTAGCTATGAGTAGAAGCCAACAGCTTACGAAAACATTGCTCGAATTTTGGAACACAGCTAATGACTCATCCTCTCCACTTTTCCCTTCGTTCAACAAATTCGAAAGAAACGTATCTTGTTACAACGAACAATGTAATCATAAATCAAACTAGATTGTTTAAATTTAAGGTCGAATAAAAATAATTTTAAATTTTATAACGCGGCATTAGTCTTATACTCATTTTACAACAAACAGATGCCCACTTCAATAAACAGGCCAAGGACATTAGGGAATACTACGCCTAATTAAAGTTCAAGGCCCAACAAAATCCTCGAAATTTTCTGCCAAATTGCCAGAATGAACCATTAGACAATTAATACCTGCTTTCATATACGTTTAAAATCTAAATTCCGCTAACTAAAGCAGTAAATAAACTGAAGAAAAGGGGACATGGCTCTTTCCCAATGGGAAATATGCATCATATAGTGATCCTCATTTTATGTTTTGAAATCTTGACTAATAAAACAAGGGTGCATTTTGAATGAGAACCAAAATATGGATAAAAAAAGGGGTGCACTATGCAAGGGTAAATTGCATGGGACTGTTCGAGGGTAAAATGTATGGAAATGGAAAAAGGCATATTTTATAGCTTCCCTCTTTTTACGGACGTTAAATATCTACACATACGATTCGAATTAATACAATGCTTCTTAAGTAAGGACAGCTAAAATTAATGATTCATTCTTTTTCTAAATAATCTTCAAATATAACTCGCTCGTCGCCTAACTCTAAACTGCATAGAATCATTTCCGTTCTAAGAATTTCATTCGATCCTCATTTAGTCGATAAACCGAAATCGATCGTAAACATCAACAAAGATAAGCACTTAGCAAAGACTCAAACCATAGAAATACATATGTATATCCGGGGCACTAATGCGTCACAGGAAAGAAACAGAAGAAATTGCATATTGGTTAGTTAGGTCAAGCGGCACTCAAGAGGAAACTTCTAGATTATTTAAGGTTAAATGAATAATGCCTAGTAACCTTTCAAGGTTAACGATCGATACACTTAATCAATACTCAGACAGTATTTAAATAGAATCGTAATACGAATACCTCCCTCATTCGATGAAAGGTTCCATTCGTTAAACTAACATAGGGCTTCATCTCTATCAACACATGCACCTTGCATTCTATAATAGTATCCGCAATCATATTTTATCGCTTTCATGCCGAAAGATTAATAACTAGGGCTTCAATAACCCTACCCCAATAAAATTCTTCGTCTGCACTTATATTAATAATAAATTAAATTAAACCCACTTAAAATAAAGATTGTTATGTTCTTACATACTACTAACCCCCACACTACTTTTATATATCATTTTGATTTCGTTTAGATTAATGGAATTAAAAGGGTTATATAAATAATCGTAGAGACTAGGAATAAGAATAAAACACGCCGTTACCATTGTAGCACTGTAGCAGAAGAATTTTTTTTTCTTAATTTAAATTTATAAATTAATAAATGTAAGTTTAATAGTAGAATAATTTTCTGTTAAATTAAAAAAATAATTGTAATCTTGTAATTGTTTGATTTGATTAAAAATTGAATTACTTTTAAATTCATTGATGAATTGCAAGTAAATATTGTAGAAAATTTTTGTACTTAAAAAAATGAAAATTAAAAATCGTTTTAAATTGAAAAATATTCCTAAAATTTTCTTGTGCGTTTTGTACTTATATTTCTTATAATCTCATAATTTCTTAATGCGTTTTGTAGTTATATTTCTCACTCAGCTTCTCAATATTTTTAAAAACAATTGTAGTACAACATCAGCGTATTATTTTTAGGTATTGTTGACGTGATTGTAAAAATCAATGTCGCATTAGTACATATTTTACCGAATGTATTACTACAAGACTTTGACCCCTGTGCTGAAAGTCGAGTCGTGTGGCGTGACAAGTCGTTTGAGCTGGAGAAAGTGCCTTTTCTGTCGAATTACGACTTTCATTTCAGAGGCAAACTTAACTATGTCTACTATAGGCCCCGAATTTCTACTATGGAAAATCGTAATTCGACTAAAAGGGCCACATTCATCAGCTCAAACAACTTGTCACGCCACACGACTCGGCTTACAGCACGAGGGCCTTTCAAATCGATCAAAAAATTTACACGCGATACCGACAATGATTTTCTTTTGCTAAAATGGTTATTATATCATCGAAGATATCCTTTAAATATCCAAGTTAACAATCACGGTGGTATCAGAAATATATTAGGTTGCAAAATGTTGATTATCGACAAATCCAAATCAGTAATCGCGGTTGCTGTTTCAACAAGCGCACAGTAATAGTAGACGGATGTAGGTATGTTCTTAGGCAACGTCAATTGGAAACATGCACTTATGCCCCTGTGCTTAAATTCGAGTCGTGATTCGTGACAAGTCGTTTAAGTTGAAGAAACCCACGATTCGGTCGAATGACGACTTTCAGTACAGGGGCTTGAATTGGAACTGCTAATTTAAGTTTAGGGCCCCATGCTGAAAATCGCAATTTGGCTGGAACGTCACTTTCTTCCGCTCAAACGACTTGTCACGACACACGACTCGACTATCAGCACAGGGGCCCTAGAAACCATACAAGAACTGGAGCAAATTTTTAGATGTAATCATGGCTTATATGTTTGTATGGAATTGAGGCCATGGGTATTATTATAGTCACTTATGTATTCAAGGCCAAGGCTCGATTTGGGCTGTAGCGCCATTGGATGGATGTATTCATATTTTACAAAGAAATATTGAACTATGGGTATTATAGCGTTGAAATTCATTTTTTTACGGACAAATGTTGGCTGGATTTGCTGCAGGCATATTGTAACTTGAAGCAGATATCCCCATATGAAGAACAAATTTAAATTTAGTAAGCTCCCATAAAACGACTACCGCAACGAATTACAATACTTCGATCTTATAGCGCTATTTAGTTTTTTGCTCTATCGATTTTACGGTATTTTATGGTTGATAAATTTGTAAATAAGCCATCTTACAACTTTGTTTATTTCTAGCATGATAAAGAGCTTAGAGTGCCAGAAAAATTTCCTTAAAGCAGAATAGTATTCTCTGTGTTATTCGAATTTTCAATATTTGAAGCTTGGCTCATAGCAATCGTTTGTTTCTATTTTTAATTATATAGTATAAAACAAATCAGTTGAATGTTAGTTGAATTTTAACGCTCTAATTATGCTCGTAAGTCAAGCATTTAATCAGATTTTTTATAACCATCAATGTAACATTTCTTTTCTTTTTTTTTTACTGACAATTAAAATCTTAAAAGAAGTCAAAATCTAAACGTTGTATTCATATCTTTATTAAAATTAACTATTGAAATTATTTGTATCTTGTTTTAATAATGAAGCAAACATTGTCGATGGCTTTTTCTGGATCAGTTTCTCCAACAGGGCGCTTTCCATTAATTTACTTTTCCTAGTTAACATAGAAAATCATAATTTATATACAACTCTCTTAAATGCATTGTTATGAATTAAACACCACTAAAAGTATAGTTCAAACATAGTCTCTCTCCAAGCTTAAAAATTATTGTGCTACAGTGCTTCTAAGGTTATGGCTCAATATATTTTGTTTATTTCGATGAAAATTTTATTTCAAAAAAATCTTATTTTTTTTCTTTTGTTTTTTTGTAAAACTTATTGCATTTTTATAAGTGTTACGATATTAAAAACCGTAACAATAAAATCTTAAACTAATATATTCTATATGTATACAAAACCTGTTATCATCCACATCTTAACATAACAGACCTCGTGGTTAAAAATATATTTTTTTTAAATGAAATCTGTAATGCTAAGGGTTTGTAACTAAATACAAAACAAAATTTTAATTAATTTGTAAAAATAATAAAAAAATAAATTATTCTACAAATTAATCAAAATCATATTTAAGTGGCTCGAATGGTCTCATCTGAAATTAAAATAACCACACGGAAATTTTCCAAATAAAATAAGATGGTGTGTCTGAGAAACACATCCGTGTGTTGTGGAGGAGAAATTTTTTGCTCCTCCCGCCCTATGTGAATTCTGCTACAAAAACAACAACAACCAAAAGCAACGAAGTCACCAACAAGGATATTCTTGAACTTGCCTGAAATTAAAAACGAATATTGAAGTAAAAAATTGAAAGAATCTTACGTTTTGCTTTTGGTGCAATTAATTTAATTGCGCCTGGCTTTTCGTTAGCTGGATTTGATGGCGGTGGATTTAAGTCGATTTTGAGCTTCTTCTCAGCTGGCGGTTCTAGTTCTTTTGAAGCTGCAGTAGCTGGTGAAGTGACAGGCTGCGGTGGTGGTGAAGGCCTCTTGAATGATATTGTTGAGAATATGGCTGTACCTGGTATTGATTGCGATACTGGCTTCTTTAGACCTTTTCGAGATGGCGGTGGTGGGGCTTCGTCTGTTAGGCCATGACTACGAAATTGCGACTTGTATGTCTTTACGGTTTTAGGTCTTTCGGTATCACGTCGAATTTCAATCGACATCGATGCTTTCTTTGAAGGTATCGTGATCGATGTTGGTGTTGCTGAGGGAGATGAACTACCATCATCTTTTTTCTTTGGAATTTTACCCAGTTTATCAATTGATGGTAGCACAACAGGCTTCTCGCCATCAGATAGTTCAGACTTATCCTTATCATCTTTGTCCTTAATTTTTTCTTTTTCCTTCTCTTTATCTTTAGACTTATCCTTCTCCTTTTCTTTCTCTTTATCCTTACTGCTTCTATCCCTATCACGATCTCTGTGTTTATCTTTGCTACTACTACTACTGCTGCTGCTGCTACCTGAAGACTTACTCGACTTATGCTTTTCCTTTTCTGATTTACTCTTATCCTTTTCTGAATCGCGATCCTTTTCACGTTCCTTATCCTTACTTCTACTATCTGTTGAAAGTTTGCGCGATGACGAGGATGAAGATGATGACTTTGATTTACTTGAACTGCTCGATTTCGACGAAGATGATTTACTAGACGACGAAGATTTATGACTACTTGATTTATGATCACGATGCTTATCCTTATCCTTACTACTTCGAGACTTTTCCTTGTCCTTATCTTTTGATTCTTTCAATTTTGATTCCGTTTCTTTATTACTTTTATCCTTTTCAGAATCTTTAACATTCGATTTATCAGATTTACTTCCTTCACTGCTAGTCTTACTATCCTCATCTTTTTCTTCTTGATTAACTGTATTCGGTGATGATGTTCTCTCTTCTGATGCAACATCAGTCGAAGAATTACGTTCAGCTGCTGTTGAACCATTATCAATTTTTGCAAGAACTTGTTTACCATCCTTTAATATAAATTTATAAACAAGCGTTGAATCTCCACCTACCCTTTCAGCTACTGGCGGAGACTGAAGAACTGTGGGATTGGTCGAACTTATGCTAGAGGTTAAAGCTAAGGGATCTTGGTCACTTGCAGAATTTGTATGGGTTGATTGTGTTACATTTGATAGGCTATTAGTATTATTATCTATTCCATAAGTAGGTAAATGAGATTTATTTTGATCACCAGTAGTAGCATTTGATTTAATATCTGTTCCGGCTGCAGCTACGTTTGGTAGCGTTGCGTTAATTGATGTTGTTTCACCTTTAACAACTTTAAGCCATTGTTCGACTAGTTTTGATGCTAGTATTCTTACACCTATATAAAAGAAATAAAAAAAAGTAATGGAGTATTTGTAATAGATCATTTTTTTTGAGTAATTCGGCCTATTCTGAACTCCGATGGAATCGATTTCACTTCAATTTTCTTACAATCGTATGCTGCCAATGGAAATTCCAGCGGAGTTCACAATAGGCCTGAATATTGATTATGCTACTACTAAGTTTTATGTTTGGAACGTACATTTCAAGAAAAGAAAAGGAACGTATGTTCAACTTTACCGATTAATGGAAACTTCCTCCAAACTTTCGTGCCGTTCTCGGTTCAGTCTTATGCCACTTTCGATCCAGTCCAGTTACAGGAAAAGCAATCGGCTTAAGCCGGCTCTACACGATGCTATGAACACCTTCCAACGTTGGACGCTTGATAGTATGACTGATCGTGTGGCCGATGCTCGAATTACGAGTGTCCAATGTCAAGCGTCCTACTTTGGTGTTTAGACACGTTCGGGCTGTTGTCGGTATTGAATTAAACGTTAGAAGCTAACATTCCCATGAGTGTTCGCCGCATCGTGTAGAACCGGCTTTATTCATACTTTCGAGTGCCACTTGCACAGAGCTTGAATGAGAGGGAAAGTGTGAAAACGCCGATTGCTTTTCCTATAAAAATATTTGTCTGAACCGAAAATGGCATGGGAGTGGACCGGGAATGGCACGATAGTGTGGAATAGGCCTAACTATTATCGAAAATTTGAGGAAACAAAATCACAATTACATTTGTTGGTGATCTCTTATGTTCCCTCATATTAGTGCCACATATAGTACGTATACATGATGAGTTAAACTCAGCTTGAACCCGAGTCCAACTACATGTACACGCGAGCGGAGTTGAGTTAGGCCTGAACATAGAGCGTTACGATTTGCGGGCGTTGGTAGTGTATTTATTGGTTAAAGCGCGCGTTGGCATATGTACACCTTATAGGACATCTCTGATTCTTAAAACAGTCCTTTCAAAAGCGCGCGCTTTAAAAACGCCCCGAACTCGACTCAGCTCTGCTAACTGGGTTGAGTTGAAGTTATGCATATAGACGCGAGTTCATTAGTTGAGCATAAGAATTATGTTGACAGCCGCATCTCTGTGTTTTGTTTGTGATTTATAACGTGAGTCGACTCAACTCAACTATTCAACTCATCAGGTATACGTAGTAATAGAGTAATCGATCACATTGTTCAAATTACATATCTTCACGACGCTTGGACAAAAAAACTGTACCTGTATGTTCAGATTTTGTGGCATAGTCAACTATCGTATCTTTTTACATAAAGCACCCTTTATTTTCCAAATTATTTTTTTCGTTCCTTTCTTATTCGACATATCATTTTAGGTATTGCGTAAACCGAAAGCATTTAAGTATTTTTTGTACTAAATCCCTCAAAAATTAAAAAAAAAAAATCATTTGCTATCTCCACTTACCTTCATTTCCGCCATCCTTGCTAAGACCCTTAACCAGCTTTGGAGCACTGTTACTACGTAAACGTTGTATATCCACCGGGCATAATAATAGCAATTCTAATATTTCTTGCACCAATGGCCAATTTAATGTACGTATACCATCACTTAGCCACATATGTGTTAGGGACCAACCGCCGGAACCCATAAATGCACCTAATAAATCCGTTTTAGTGCATTTAAGGATTTGAATATAAATACATTTCGACACTAATTTCTTTGAATATTTGGCCATTAATCTGTAATTTTAATGAAAAAAGGAGACAAATGTAAGTATAAATATTTTATATAATAATAAAACAAAAATATCAAATTTGTTTATTGCCTAATTATTTTTTTATAAATATGTTATGGATTATACAATGAAATGAATAATGTGATCTTAGATATAAATTTGTTCTTAATCCAAAAGATTATATTTATATTAAAAAAAAAACTGTTGTACTTACCCCGCCAATCTTTTAACTTCATTTTCACTGTTGATGCCACCATTTGGTGCAAGTAGCACCTTTAAACAGGTTAATAACTTTAACGGATCAATTCTGGGCTGGAAATTATTGAAAAAATAGTCTCGAATTAGTTTGATATATAAATTTATCATTGAAAATATTATATGAATTATAAATACAGAAATAATAAAGCATAAAAAGTGTAGGATTCAGCTAACGATAATAGTATAAAAAAATTAAATAAATAAGAAACAAACTCGTGCATCATAAATAGTATTGTACAAGATATAAATAGAACTACTGGTGATATAATGTAAATTATCAATTATTCTATCCTTATTATATATTACCGAATAATAATAAGCGCAATAATATCTATCTATTTTCATAGAATAATCCCCCATAACATTTATGCTCTGTTTCACATATAAGTCTTTTAGCTTATTTACTTCGTCTATTTCTTTTCGATTTTTGAAAATACCTAATGTAGAGCTTGAGTAATTCAAACCAATAGCATAATATTGTAGAACTAGTTGATCATTATATTACATATTATAGTCGGAACATCTTTGTCGTACTCTTACAATTAGATATTTTATTCCCCGTTTCATTATCTAAACTGAGAGAAAAATATATTGCGGAGATGATGTATAAAGCTTATTCTAATTAATTGTTCAATGATCTACTGTAAAATCAAGCTTCTATTTTACAAGCGGTAAAGAAATGTATATAATACATAACAAACGAGTCTCAATTGAACTACACAAACCTACCAGCCTAGCAATAATTGAATTATTGTTTTAGAATAGATATTGAAATAATAGAGAGAACTTATAAACCATGAAAATTTCACTCTGATCCCTCCGTTGCCTTTCAATGACTTAGGAATTGAATCACTGCATTGAGTTATGAATCATCACCCTTGTGCTTCAGGTTGAGCAGGAGTGGGTCGTCGAAAAAACCTGATATATACATGGCGGCAACATAGAAGTTCTCCTCCAAGTAAAGAAAGCTTATACTACGTAATATGCCAACTAAATTTAACTAAAAATAACTATTGCGACTAGACTTGGAAATACTTTCTTTAATTCGCCAAAATAATTTCGAATAATAAAATTTTGCGGCCCGTAGTAGTCAATTGGCACCTCCTGTAATCTTTATAGGGTTGAGCCAGACTTAAACGAGGCAGTACATTTGTTCCTTACATTATGGTAAATTGTACTAATTTTTTTTTAAATTGTAGGATTAAAGCTTCTGTTATGTTTTTGGTGCAAAAATGAAACTAGACACTTCGACTTCTTAATTTCGATTCACTGAAGCACCGACAAAACACTTGTTTAACTTGAAAGTTAGCAGCATGCGCAGTGAGCAGCAAATGTTACCCCGTTTCTGACTAGGTTGAAAACTTGAGTCGAGGTTGAGTTGTAGTTTCCATCACCCTATGGTCGAGTTGAGTTCACTTTGGCTTGAAATAGAGTTGAACTGAAATCAAAACATAAACTCAAATTTTTGTGTGAAATTCTCATTTATACATACGTAAAAAACAAAACGACATAATTTTTTTCCCTATGCAAGCGAAAAACACCGAAGACAAGACTAACGCCAAAGGCATGCACTTCGCGGATGGTAAACAAAAAAAAAAAAAAAAAACAAATGTCCTAGCGTATATGAAGCGAAATATCAACTCGTCCCAGGTAGGAGAGCTGAATTGGGTTGAGTGGACACAGTTTCAAATCGACCCCCGGTAAAGGCCCCCATACACGGTCCAATTGGTTGTACAGCGAAGTGCGGTTGTACAACCAAAACTATCGATTGTGGGCCGGTCGGCCGATCAAAATACATTGCGCTTATAGGTTTGATGAAAATCTGGTTGTACAGCCAATTTGACCGTGTATGGGGGCCTTTATGACTGGGTTGAACCTGGTCTTAAACGGGGTATATATGAATTGATCACAAATGGATCTATTGTTCTACTATTATGAGTCGTCCTACCGTTTTCGGTTTTGTATCTTAAAAGGTATTCTCCTTAGCGAGTAACATGACTATGATGGACGCGGTGGAAATGAAACTGTCGATACTTCACAACCGTATCGAGTAAAATGTCACTTCACACGCCACCTTGTGAGAATTAGGGCCCCTGTTCTGAATGTCGAGTCGTGATTTGTGACAAGTTTTTTGAAGTTGAAGTGGCCTAGAATACGACGTTTGTCGTTCTAGTGGCGAAGAGTCTGTTAGATTGAGAATAGAGGCCCTTTTGCTAAAAGTCGCGCCGTCACAACACCGCAAGTTGACTTGAAGAAAGTGACGTTTTAGTCACATAACGACTTTCAGTACAGAGGCCTAATCTTAACTTAGCATTTCTACTCCGTCCGCTTGATTGTGGCTACCGCTCCATTCGCCTCATGGAAACTTTATGGAAATGTCAAATTTCCAACTTTGAAAAACTGTCGGAACGAATTAGTCCTATTCGAGCCTTAAGTGCCTTTAGACTATCAATAATATTTAGCAAACTGTTGACGATATCCTTCTTTGCTCCAGACAATCCTTCAATATTACCCACATAATGCTGGTGCTGGTTAATCCTACTGGCGCTTCAGAATTACGTAATATCGTTCATAGGAACGAAAAGACAGAAAATTTGTGTTTTAAAAGGGGTATTAACTGGTCGCGATCCAAAGCATTAAAAGACAATTAATTCTATTAAAATCTTTATTAAAAAACTGTTAAATACTATTGTTACACTGTTAATTAGAAAACAATATCTTAACCGACCAGTCAACTTAAAGGACTGGAAGGAATGATTTAAAACTTCGACTCAAGCTTGCAGGCCTGCGATTATGTGCCTTATTAGATGACAGGTTTTGCTATCAGTTTTGCCACAGTTACTGCTATAACTGAGTTAGTTCACACGATGCCATAAGTGGGTTGAGTGAAACCGATTTTATTCGTAAATTTCTTGCTTTCCCGTCCCTCTCTTATCTATAAAACCGGTTTTACTTGCCATGAATCGTCTAAAGTGTTGGCGGCTAATGTAATTCTCTGTATTTCGATTTCTATAAATCATGACCGATGGAATTTGTCAAAACTGACGCTTGCATGACCGTGTAATAAAAACCTTAGAAATTACTTACTTAGCAATATGACATGAAAGAAATTGAATGAAAGGATGTGCAGAGAAAAGGACCGGTCATTCGTTTTTTGACTAGGCCCAAGCAGTGATATGATATAAATTAAAAACGAATTGTAAACTCAAGAGTCGAGTAATTAAATGAAATTTGAAACAGGTAACTCAAAAATAACGATTGCTACAATAGCAAGTCAAATAAATAGCATGCGCGTGGAGTTTAAGAGCCGATTCCCAATGAAAGCTTCAAGCTTCATAAATTAGGATTATAGGATTTATGTATAATGATTCACGTTCACAGCTTTAAGCCGCAGGCTTCAAATAGAACAAGTCAGCTGAAACAAAACAAAAGTCCATGTGAATCGGCCCTAACCCATCTATTCTAAAATTATGACCTGTTAAGAGTCACAAGGTCACATCCAAAAGATGTTTATTTTCATCCCAGGAATCTGAATCTTGCATAAAAAATAGGGGTTGTGATTTAAGAAAAAAAGCTACCCCCACCCCCGGGTCAGGGGGTGGAAGAGAGGGGGTGCGCACTATACCCAATCGATGTCCCCCTCCATATCACACATCTTTTGTATCAGAGGTTTCCCTCTGTCACCCCTCCTTTGTTCAAGAATTCCGTGGAAAGTTTTAAAAAAAAACACCCGGTATATGTAAAATACATTTAATTCGAGTGAAATTGAATTCCGATTCGATTTCATTCCACTCGAATTGTGGAACACCCTTGATTAATCAATACTCGGATCTAAAATGGCAACGTAATGAATCCGTTATGTGCCTTGTCTTTAAATGCCTCAATATTTTCAATGAAATATAGTAAGGACGTGTGCATATTCTGTCTAAAATTACTAAAACTATTCAAGAAATACTAAATTGGTGCAAAAAAGTTTCCAAAATTCTTAAATTTTTACTAGCAACATTACAATATGGCGTCCTACAAGTGACGACTCAAACCAATGATATAAAAACTTTTTCAATTTTAATAAGGTTTTGTTTTTTTAAATAATTAAACCCAAAAGTATTTCCGTTCATAATTCATTTATATAAAAAATAACGACCTATTTAGTAATTGCTTCTATAAATATTATTAAATTCCTTAAGTTTCCTCAACATTTGCAAGCAAGCTTTTGATTTCTGCAACAATATTTACTAAACAAATTCAGCGCAGCTTAAGTTGCTCAAGTATTTCTTAATTTATCGATGTTTCCAGCTGACAATTATATTCAGCACTTGCCACAGATGCCACCTCTCTTGTTTTTTTACATAATTCATTTTAAATAAACCCTCTTAATTCGATTACTATTCCATTTAAAAAAAATTTCATTTCAATTTAATTAATATTTGTTGTTTTGCATCATTTAAACAAAAAGCAAAAAATACTTTAAAAATTATCTACAATAAGTAAGCGCCGAAGAAGAAAAAAAGTCTTCCATATTTAATTTAAAAAAAAATGTAACAATGCATATTAAAAAAAAAAAATTAAACAAGTTCTTTTTTCTAATTAATTTTTGTAATTATTATTTGAATACTCACCATTATTTTCTATAATAAAACAGCAATGCATTCATGAAATAATCAATAATATCCGGTTATATTTAGTACTAAATTTTAGTCTCAACTAGTACGGGTTTGTTTCTTTTCTTTTTTTAATCTTTAATTATTTTTTATAAGCTGTCGTCCATTTGCTTTTCCTATTCACAATAAAAATAGCACGAGTTTTTGTTTTAATTAATTTTAAATACTTTATATTTTTAATAGATTTATTATAAGTTGATACGATGAAATGTTAGAAATGGATTAAAAAAAGCAGACTCCTAAAAATTACTACGTATGGTACAGTCTTTTAAAGGTAGGGGGTAAAAAATTTCGAGCATTGTTGCCATATTGATATAATCTACTGTGAGACCACCCACATAAATTGAACTTTTGTTTCTACTAAACTCCTAATCTCGATTTTTATATAAACTCCTACCCAATAATAATTAGTAATTCCCAAAAATAAAGCTGACATAGCAATTGAGATTATTAATAGTCCGAAATACATTCAATATCCCCTTGCCTTTGACCGGTTCTACACATTCAACTTTGCATTCCACTTTTTGACGTTCAATTCTGTCGCTCGCGTCTACACATTTTCAACTCTTCAAGACGCAGATCGAAAATCTCGGCTGTATTTGCTATCCGTGTACACTCATATTCATACATATTCGCACACTTATAAAAATGTTGAACGAAAACACAAAAGTTGAACGCAAATTTCCATTCCATTTTGAGCTGCTTTCCATTTTCCTTTCAACTCTAGTCTGTTTCAAACTTTGCATTGGAGTGAAAGAGAAAAAAAAGTTGAACGTCAAAAAGTGGAATGCAAAGTTGAATGTGTAGAACCGGTCTTTCAGTTTTAAGATTTATTTTTGCTCAACCCTGATTTTGACTTAAGGCAGCACTGACAAAATGTTTCTGCCAATAGATGTCAGCACATGCTGCAATGAAAATAGGGCGCCCTCCCCATACATATGACCATTCTAGTACATTTTTTTTGTCTTCAAGATGCGAAACTTCACTTTATCCTAAATATTTTAATTATCCTTTTTCATAATGTTCACATCACCGAAAAAACAAAGCTCCTTCACTAATTTTATTTATGATCCATGATTTTCTATAGATAAACATAAACTACGATTTATATAGAATCCTTTTATCACTTGTCAAAAATTTTTATGCATACAAAAAAAAACTAAATGGCCGCCATTTTGTGTATAAAAATGGCATCGACTTTTCCAACATTTTTTTTTATTAATTATGTACGCCAAATATTATATATTTTTTTTGGCGATTTTTGTTCGAATTTAGTGAGAAAAAAAAAATTCAAATTCCATACCGTCATTTCATTAAAAATCCACAATTGTCTCTTTTATCACGATTTCTCTTCTTTGCTGACGTCGTCACAAGATGAAAATTACGACGCAACTTATTTTTGGTATTATTTTCTGCTGGTTGCTAACTCAATTCTCCAACCTTGAGTCCATCTAATTACGCACAACAAAAAATGCATAACAAATTTTCCATTTTTTTTTAAATATTATTTTAAGGTATTTAAACTCTTAAATGTCACTTTCTTATTTTTTTTTATATAAAACTGATACAAAATTTTTTATTCTGGATTTTTCTTGTGTCTCAGAAAATGGCGACTTTTTGTTCAAAAATGTGGAATTTATTTCTGGGCGTTGGTCGGCAGGGCAAAAAAAATTTATTTTTCTGCTGGCTTCCTAATACCCTAAATTCACAATTTTCGCATAAATATCAATGCAAAAATTAAATCCTTGATATTTTTCGCGTTTTTTTAGAAGGATTTATCCCCTATTAAGTATAATTTTGATGAAATTCTATTTTCTTTAAATCGCCAAGCAGAGGAGCTGCCACGGAAACACATCTGACTCACCCGTATATACGACGAATTCTGAGCTAGAGTAGAGAGAAAACGATTCAGGAAGCCGAACAAAGCTTACCAACACGTAGCCTCATGTTGCTGAATGCGTGAATGCTGAGTGTCTTTTTAAGGTAGTGTGGGTAAAAACGTTGAAAAACGTAGAAAAATAT
This sequence comes from Thereva unica, assembly GCA_949987705.1. NCBI lineage: Eukaryota > Metazoa > Arthropoda > Insecta > Diptera > Therevidae > Thereva > Thereva unica. Next base: position 89,068,295 of record OX465285.1, read on the forward strand.
GCATGTATGGAGGCGGCTTTACTATTTTTACACGAGCAACTTTCAGCCGCACATTTTGGTTGGCATTTTTGATTACTACGGCAAAAAAAAATGTTGCTTACAGTTTTTCGAGCAGGAAGATTGAATTTATTTTTATTTTTTTGCGATTATATTGGCAAAAAATATATTTTATGTTATTTTGCTAGATTAAGCAGAAATTGGCGTTAAAAAGAACGTGAAAATTGATTGCCTCATCAAGATATTTTTGCCGTAAATAATGGGATCGAGATTTTGCTTTAGTGTAAGTATGCTACATACATATGTATGTATATGTATGTATGTTTGTAATATTTACTCACGGGAAAGACTGGCTTAAAATAATTTTTATTAATATAAAAAAACATGAAATATGCATTAATGGTTTTAATATTTTTTCAAGCAAAGAAAAAAATACAATATTAATTTTGTATCTGAAAGTTTGAATGATATTGCTGCAACATATTCAATAATATACAATTTACAGTGGCTTACAAATATTCTTATATATTCATTGTTTCTGTACTCATTTGCAAAAACGAGAAATTTCAAACTGATAAGGGGAACTTATTTTCGGCGCTACCGCTAAGCTCTTATCAACATGCGTATCAGGCGGGCAAGTACATTGAGACAGCACAGCACGTGACAATCAGGATGGAATGTGCAGCACTAACCAAATGAGTTGCTCTGTCGACATTGAGGGGGCCTTCGACAATACATCCTTTGATGCTATAGTAGGGCTATATAGGGCTCTAAGTAGCACTTTCTGTGACTAGATTGACTCTATGCTTAGAACTCGCAAAAGAATAATCTAATCTTCAGGGGTCCATGGAGGCTACTATAGCAAAAGGTTGTCCATAGGGGCAGGTTTATCTTCACTTCCGAATTGCCTTGATGTAGACGAATTCATAGAGCTACTAAATAGGTAGGTAGCGTACATAAGAAAAGAACAGTCGTCAATGACAGAACGAAGATCATTGATGTACAGGAAAAAAAAGAGGACCTAGAATCGAGCCTTGAGGAACACCCAAATGCATAGGCAGAAGAGAGGACGTGATGCTATTGCAACAAACACATTGAAATCTATGAGAAAAAATAGAGCAGAAAAGACGCGTAGCTTGCGGAAGATAAATGGTAAAGTTGATTAAGTTTGATCAACAAGAACGAATGCACCACCGCGTCACACGCCTTAAAGAAGTCGAGTAGAACCAATAATGCAAGATTATCCTGATCAATCGCAGCCATAAGATCAGTTGTAACCGTTAACATAGCAGTTTTATAACTGTGCGATTTACGAAAGCTAGATTGATAGAGAGAAAATTATTAGGCCCAAGATAGCTTATTACTTGGGAATAATTATTTCAAAGGCTTTGGTGAGAAAGGGGAAGATGCTAATAGGACGTAAGTACGATATGTCCGATGCAGACAGTCTTTTGGGTAATGGAACCACAATGGCTTTTTTTCTAGAGTGAAGGGAATTCATGTGGGTGAGACAATAGCTAAAAATATGAGTTATAGGTTCAGCAATTAGGGGAGACCAAATTTAGTGAAAACGGAGAAATTCCATCAAAGTCGATACTGTTTTTAGGAGATAGAGAGTAGAGAAACACGAACTTCTAAAGGATGAAAGTATAAAAGCAACCAGAATTGAACGAGCGAGAGGGAGAGAGAAAGAGAAACGAGGGAGGGAATTAGAGAAAGAGAAACGATCATAACTCTTGGGATAGAGGATGAATGATCAGTTGAGGAGCTCAACAGCAACATCAATAGGCTGAGATAAGAAAGAATGAACAACAAGTGAGCGAAGGTTAGATCAAAGTCGTTGCGAATCTAGGTCAGGATTGAGCTAGCCAATATAGAAATCAGGGGGCCTCGGTAGTCTATAGTATAAGGCGGATGGTTGATGAGATTCAACTCTTTTCAAGAGGCATAGCACTCCAACGAGTTGTTTCTCGATGCCCCGATGTCATAGTGGCGATAGTAATGATTGGGAGTAGGTGGAATAAAATATTGCGGCTTGGTTGTGGCAGTTTCATCCTTCATTTCTCCTCTCCCATCATTATCTTCCGACTTGAACTGCTGTTCGACATTGCACTCTATACCGCATTCGATTTCCTTTCGGCTGGGGGCTGCCCATCATGCAACCGGAGCTAATATCTTCGCCGTTTAAAAGGCTTAGTAGAAGATTCAAGTGTGGGAGGTGTCATATCTTAGGATCCGGTTGCACATCAGTCCGGGTATCTGTATCTTTAATTTACAAATGCTTGCATTGTCACAAAACAAGATTTAGTATATTTTACCAAAACCGAAATTCCTGGTCGGCGGAGGCTTTAAAATACGGTCTTACCTCATATAAATTCATATTGTCGTCTACCTACCGTTTTTTAATAACTAAACCGCCTCCATTAGGATTAAAGATTACAAATGGAATAACGAAGTCGTTTCCTAGAAAAAAATTTATTTCTTAGGATTTTTGCAGTATTATAAAATAAATATTTCGAAGTACTGAAGGCGATGTGGAGCTGTTAATTAGCCAAAAAAAATATTAAAGTATAACTTTAGAAGTTTCTGGCTGCTTTAAGCTTATTATCTATCTCAACATTAAATCATTTACCTTTAAAAAACGCAAAATAAACTATTTGTATAATTGGATGATGTAATAATATTAAAGGTTTGCCAATCATCATATGATAAAATACATATGGGTACATCGCAACCAAACACTATCGATTAAATCGAAAAAATCAATTTTCTGTTTACAATATCCAATTAGTATGGCTTCGCTCGACTAGTTCTATCCCTGCTTTACATCCAGTCAATTTTCGCCTGTCCAGATAGTCACACATCCTACCTAATATAATTTTCTACTTTAAAATTTTTTCCCCGAAAAAAATAATGTTGGTAAAAATCGCGCTTCTATTATCTATTTTATCTATCGGACAATGTGCTCGATTCTTAGTAACATCTCAAATCTACATCGATGTAAAACAAAATCGAGAACACATCGGACGTATTGAAATCGGTTTATTCGGCAAAGTAGCACCGAAAACAGTGAAAAACTTTCGTACGATCTGCATAAATGGAATAAACGGAACAAGCTATGCAGGATCACGATTCCATCGAATTATTGATCGATTTATGATTCAAGGTGGTGATATAGTTTCAAAAGATGGATTCGGATCAATAAGCATCTATGGAAAGTATTTCAAGGATGAAAACATGACGATTAATCATACCGGTGCTGGATTTGTCGGAATGGCCAATCGCGGCCCGAATACGAATGGTTGCCAGTTTTATATAACAACTATGGCGACCCCATGGCTTGACGGAAAGCATACTGTCTTTGGGAAAGTTGTTCAAGGTCAGGAGTTTGTGCATAAAATTGAAAAGGTTTGAAAATTGTGTATTTTATTAAAGAAATTAATTGATTTTTTTTAATGGGATATACTTGTACTATAGCTGAAAACAGATACTGACGATTTCCCAGTGAAACCAGTTATTATAACTAGTTGCGGAGATGTTCCAATAAGTGAACCATACGAGGAAAGCGATGAACGCTATAGGTTAATAATAATTATCATTTAAACAAACTTTATTTCTTATAAATATACTATACAGCCTTTGGAGTTGGATTGTTGCAACTGGACCGCCGCTGGGAATGTCATTTACAATTTTGGGAATACTCCACTACTTCATTCGAAAATTAAGTATGTTTTGTTAAAATTGATAAATAAAATCGATTTTATTTATTATGATATTTAAGATTTTGTTAACATTAAATAATATTAAGTTATAATAGTTTAAGTTGTTTTGATTTTATTCTGCATCTTCATTTTGATTCTCTTCCTCCCCTTCTTCGGGTTTAGGCTCCTCTTTGATCAATTTGCCTTGTAAAAGAATTGGTATAGTTGGTCCCAAATGTACCTGGAGTAGAAATTTTTATATTAAATTAGTTTTGTTTTATGGGAGAAGATATTATTTTGTATTATTAGATGTGTATTAGATTGAATGCTTCACCGCATATTCACGTTAATTACGACGTTGAAGAGAAGTGACGAAGCGACGTCTATTTGTCGGACACCTGTTTAAAACGGGAATTCCTCCGATAAGTCGCTCCGAATACGAACGATGCTGATTGAGCCATCGTAATCGCACCACGCTTGGAGAAGTCGGCTGATTTGGTACTGTACAACCACGATCCTCCCACGCGGAGAGTTCAGGAAAGTTCCACCCGATATTTTATGGTGTCATTTGTCGATGTTGTTTTGCCGCATCACCGTCGGATTGTCTGGTACAGCGTCCGGTACTCGTTCTTCGATTCCTCGTCCCGATTTCATTTTCCGTCAAACTTCTTTGCGGACACACTCCACAATTAACTCCGATTTTTGCCTTTCTTCTACATCGCGAATTTGTTAGATAATGCAGTTTGAAACTCTCGCCGTTTGTCGGGTGCCGTAGGCACGCTCAATACTTCTTGGCTGGTGGTGGGGCGGTTTTTTTCTCTGTAACTTCGCACGAACAAGATTATGGTCCGATCCGCAATCAAGCCCACGCATTGCACGTATCTCATGCGTTGATTGCGTTGCGAATCTTACGTTGATCAAAACATAGTCTAACATCGTTGAGTCGTTGCCGGATGGATTTCGCCAGGTGAGTTGGTGTTTGAGTGTACGGCGGAAGATGCTGTTGCCATTGATCAAAATGTCACCCACTTCTCACCGGCATCCCTGGTCTTCAGCGCTGGCGCATCGGCTGCCCCGATTATTTCGTAATAGACTATGATGAGTTGAGAAGGCTACTATGGCTTGAATACGTTGTACTAGCTTCGGAAGAAAAAAATGTTAGCCAGGAGATTCAATAGGTGAATGAGTGACGTGCTAGAAGATATACGGAGACTTTGTATAACAAACTGGGGAGATCTAGCAAAATGTAGATGTCCGGAAGTAGGGTTCAAGAGGCCCTAGTCCTCCAAGGATTGTAGCACCATTACAGAAGAAGATAATTTGTTTAAAACCCAGCGTGTTGTACAGGAAAGTGATATTCTAAAGAGGAGTTAGGAGTGTGTTGAAGGATATGACGAAGAATCCTACGCTTGAAGTCGGGATGTTGTAGGAGTTCGGAAACACACACTGCGTAAGATTGTTGTTTTATTTGTGAGTCGTTCTTTTTAAGGAGCAATTTTTGGTCCGTAGCGTGCAAGAAAAACGAAGCCGTAAGCAAAGGTAATGAGCCGAATGGGCTAATCTGGTGTTGCGAGGTATAAGATAGTCCTAGAGGAAGAGAAGCATATATTTCGCTAAAGCAATCGCAATCTATTCAATGTTAAAAATGGTTCGCTAACAATGAAAGAATATTTAGATCTAATTAAAGTACTTATAATTAATGTAGTAATACTCTAGACTTACATTTAATAGTAAATAATCATCAAATATCGTTTCACTATCATAATTTTCCTCTTGTGGCATAAAATCTATTTTAATATTAAATATCTCATTACAAGAATCATCATAGTCCTTTCCAGTTTGTATCATTTCACTAAGTAAAAATGGATCTTTATCGGCATTCTTTGTGTTAATTTTGCTATATATCTCAAAAATTTTTGCTCTATCTGGCTGAATTTCTCTAGTATGCATCTTATTGAGATCAAAGTCAAAAGAATGCGCATGGCATATTTTCTGCTCACAATCCGTACACTCAAGACATTGTCGACACTTGGAATAATCCGGAGTTATACGCTTAATAAGATCTCGTCTCTTTCTATTTACGTACTTATAGTTTTCTTCAACAGTTGGCTTGTGATGAGTCGTTTGGAATGCTAGCTGCCTGAAAGTGAATGTTTGAAAATTAGTATTTTTTAATTATAAATTTTTTTAACCTGTTATCATCGTTAGGTTCCAATCGCGCCTCCAGACCTGGAATAATTGCTTCTGTTCTCAAAGAGAAGCTAGCTTTTCCGGGTCCATCAAAAATAAATGTTACATTATAACTTATTACTTCATTCACTAATATATCACCAAGTTGTAAGAAGATTGTATTTGCCCAAAATGGTAGAGATTCAACTGTTTTCTTTGCATTTGGTTTGATGTCATTGTTTGGGAAAACATACTTATTTATAATATAATGAAATTTCCTATTTATATTTTTCGATTCATCAAGTGTATTAATAAATTTATTAATTTCAGTTCTTTTCTCAATATAAAGTGGTGATGGATAATTTCTCGGACAATCTAAAACATGGAAACTTCTCATTTCCTTATCAACAGTCATTATTGTTTCAGCAGTAAATTTCATTTCAACAATCTCCTCAAATATTTTACCAGTTAATGGGCAAACCTTTAATTCATTAATATGTATTCTCTTTTCAATTTCTGTTAAAGTATCATCACTGTCAACATACGAGGAAAGCGATGAACGCTATAGGTTAATAATAATTATCATTTAAACAAACTTTATTTCTTATAAATATACTATACAGCCTTTGGAGTTGGATTGTTGCAACTGGACCGCCGCTGGGAATGTCATTTACAATTTTGGGAATATTCCACTACTTCATTCGAAAATTAAGTATGTTTTGTTAAAATTGATAAATAAAATCGATTTTATTTATTATGATATTTAAGATTTTGTTAACATTAAATAATATTAAGTTATAATAGTTTAAGTTGTTTTGATTTTATTCTGCATCTTCATTTTGATTCTCTTCCTCCCCTTCTTCGGGTTTAGGCTCCTCTTTGATCAATTTGCCTTGTAAAAGAATTGGTATAGTTGGTCCCAAATGTACCTGGAGTAGAAATTTTTATATTAAATTAGTTTTGTTTTATGGGAGAAGATATTATTTTGTATTATTAGATGTGTATTAGATTGAATGCTTCACCGCATATTCACGTTAATTACGACGTTGAAGAGAAGTGACGAAGCGACGTCTATTTGTCGGACACCTGTTTAAAACGGGAATTCCTCCGATAAGTCGCTCCGAATACGAACGATGCTGATTGAGCCATCGTAATCGCACCACGCTTGGAGAAGTCGGCTGATTTGGTACTGTACAACCACGATCCTCCCACGCGGAGAGTTCAGGAAAGTTCCACCCGATATTTTATGGTGTCATTTGTCGATGTTGTTTTGCCGCATCACCGTCGGATTGTCTGGTACAGCGTCCGGTACTCGTTCTTCGATTCCTCGTCCCGATTTCATTTTCCGTCAAACTTCTTTGCGGACACACTCCACAATTAACTCCGATTTTTGCCTTTCTTCTACATCGCGAATTTGTTAGATAATGCAGTTTGAAACTCTCGCCGTTTGTCGGGTGCCGTAGGCACGCTCAATACTTCTTGGCTGGTGGTGGGGCGGTTTTTTTCTCTGTAACTTCGCACGAACAAGATTATGGTCCGATCCGCAATCAAGCCCACGCATTGCACGTATCTCATGCGTTGATTGCGTTGCGAATCTTACGTTGATCAAAACATAGTCTAACATCGTTGAGTCGTTGCCGGATGGATTTCGCCAGGTGAGTTGGTGTTTGAGTGTACGGCGGAAGATGCTGTTGCCATTGATCAAAATGTCACCCACTTCTCACCGGCATCCCTGGTCTTCAGCGCTGGCGCATCGGCTGCCCCGATTATTTCGTAATAGACTATGATGAGTTGAGAAGGCTACTATGGCTTGAATACGTTGTACTAGCTTCGGAAGAAAAAAATGTTAGCCAGGAGATTCAATAGGTGAATGAGTGACGTGCTAGAAGATATACGGAGACTTTGTATAACAAACTGGGGAGATCTAGCAAAATGTAGATGTCCGGAAGTAGGGTTCAAGAGGCCCTAGTCCTCCAAGGATTGTAGCACCATTACAGAAGAAGATAATTTGTTTAAAACCCAGCGTGTTGTACAGGAAAGTGATATTCTAAAGAGGAGTTAGGAGTGTGTTGAAGGATATGACGAAGAATCCTACGCTTGAAGTCGGGATGTTGTAGGAGTTCGGAAACACACACTGCGTAAGATTGTTGTTTTATTTGTGAGTCGTTCTTTTTAAGGAGCAATTTTTGGTCCGTAGCGTGCAAGAAAAACGAAGCCGTAAGCAAAGGTAATGAGCCGAATGGGCTAATCTGGTGTTGCGAGGTATAAGATAGTCCTAGAGGAAGAGAAGCATATATTTCGCTAAAGCAATCGCAATCTATTCAATGTTAAAAATGGTTCGCTAACAATGAAAGAATATTTAGATCTAATTAAAGTACTTATAATTAATGTAGTAATACTCTAGACTTACATTTAATAGTAAATAATCATCAAATATCGTTTCACTATCATAATTTTCCTCTTGTGGCATAAAATCTATTTTAATATTAAATATCTCATTACAAGAATCATCATAGTCCTTTCCAGTTTGTATCATTTCACTAAGTAAAAATGGATCTTTATCGGCATTCCTTGTGTTAATTTTGCTATATATCTCAAAAATTTTTGCTCTATCTGGCTGAATTTCTCTAGTATGCATCTTATTGAGATCAAAGTCAAAAGAATGCGCATGGCATATTTTCTGCTCACAATCCGTACACTCAAGACATTGTCGACACTTGGAATAATCCGGAGTTATACGCTTAATAAGATCTCGTCTCTTTCTATTTACGTACTTATAGTTTTCTTCAACAGTTGGCTTGTGATGAGTCGTTTGGAATGCTAGCTGCCTGAAAGTGAATGTTTGAAAATTAGTATTTTTTAATTATAAATTTTTTTAACCTGTTATCATCGTTAGGTTCCAATCGCGCCTCCAGACCTGGAATAATTGCTTCTGTTCTCAAAGAGAAGCTAGCTTTTCCGGGTCCATCAAAAATAAATGTTACATTATAACTTATTACTTCATTCACTAATATATCACCAAGTTGTAAGAAGATTGTATTTGCCCAAAATGGTAGAGATTCAACTGTTTTCTTTGCATTTGGTTTGATGTCATTGTTTGGGAAAACATACTTATTTATAATATAATGAAATTTCCTATTTATATTTTTCGATTCATCAAGTGTATTAATAAATTTATTAATTTCAGTTCTTTTCTCAATATAAAGTGGTGATGGATAATTTCTCGGACAATCTAAAACATGGAAACTTCTCATTTCCTTATCAACAGTCATTATTGTTTCAGCAGTAAATTTCATTTCAACAATCTCCTCAAATATTTTACCAGTTAATGGGCAAACCTTTAATTCATTAATATGTATTCTCTTTTCAATTTCTGTTAAAGTATCATCACTGTCAACATTAAAGTAGTCTGCATCGCCTAATTGATCAGCAGATACTTTATTACTTCTACTTTTGGCACTATCGAGGCTGCCTTGTGACCTATTTATTTTATTAAGATAATCCAATAGACTTTGTATTTCATCCATCGTAGGTAGTTCATAACCAATTTCTAAATCGATTAGTTCATTATTGTAAATTTGTCGTAATGTTTCGTATTCATTGTCTTGTGTAAACATTCCCAAATATGGTCTTTTTAGATCTAGAACAAATGCGAATGGTACATCTCCTTTTCCTTCAAAATGAATCGAGTATGGAATTTGTTTGTTTAATTCGATGCCGATTGCTTCATTGAAATAATTTAGTAATCCCAAATATACTGTAAAATCTATGGTAACCCTTTCGTTTTTATCAACTAAGCCAGATTTTGATGCACATAAGGTTATGTAGCCTTTTATGAATTTATCTTTTGGTATAGTATAGCAATTTTCAAGGATTTGGATTAAGTATGTGATATCTTTCTTGTTGGTTAGTTGTAAATGGCGATATTGTACACAATACCATGGCTATAGAAGGAAGAAGAGTTTGTTTTTCATAAAAAATATAAGATTGCACAAGTAGAGGTAACTTACTTGATGGCCTAAATTATATTTTGTGTCATAAATTTCGACGGAGGAAACTTCATTACTGACAACAACTTCCAAGGTGCTATTTTCTCCTGATAATATTTCTAGTTCATATGATGCTTTCATGATTGAATCTGTGATAGGATTAATGTAGAAATTTATACAAATTATAAAAGGTTCAATCTGAAGTTTATTTATTTATTTAAGAAAGCCTGGCGGTAATCGACCAAAAGAAGAGCACAGTCCAAAAAGTCCTATGAAGTGAATACTCGTATGCTAAACTAAATTCCAGAGATTTTGGAGGCTCTACGACAACGAGATCTACGGGCGTTATTCAGAACTAGAATTTGTGAAAGAAAATAAAGCTCGGTAGGTCCCGGTGGAGAGAACAGTTGTTAGAGGCCATGACCGGATCGCGGCTGTAGAGCCCTCAAAGAAGAAATAGAAGAATCTAGCCACCTTAGTAGTTTAAATAGAGAATTGTTATTTTGGCCAGGCTTCAGTAAGGATGAGAGGACCTGAAATTGGCCAATGATGTCTGCAGTTTTTAGACATTCTGCTAGTACAAGTCTGACTGTGAGAACTGGCTTGCTGTGACAGTTACTCCATCTGCGGGAATGGTAAAAAGATGTCCATGGGAGAATAAAGTGTGACCGAGTCTGATTCTACAGAAAATAACGCTTGAGATCTGGCTGTAATTGGAAGGAGAGGGTAGAGGCATATGAAGTCCAAGCTCAGGTGTCACCCTTTGTACCAGTCCGTCATGCCGTACACGTCATGGTCCAATGTCTAGTAGTAAGCTTAGTTCGAAAGATAGAGAGAAAGATAGGATAAATTAGGTGGAGTCGGTGGGTGCTCCACAAGATGTCGGTGAACCTTGTGTTTGGGCTCTTGGGTGTCGTATGAATTCGGAAATGCTAACTGAAGAAGCTTGTTCCGCAGTCGAGTTGTTCTTGATAAAAACGAATTTCTAAATCAGCGTGTGCGCGAAGATTAGGGCTGTAAACTATGAGAGTGAGTCGAGCGGGCGAATCTTGTGTTGCAGGAGAAATGTTGCCGTCGAGGAATAAGGTTACTTATTTCAGTGCAGCAGTCGTTGTGCTGAAAACGGTAAAATTTTGCAAGAATTGCTACAATCCTACAATGGCTTAATGAGTCAATCGAAGAGCAAATGGCGCTATCACCGATAAGTTGGACAAACGGGGACAAATGTTTCCCTGGCCTACGGCTGAAGGAGGAATTTACACCTTTTAAGGAATCCCAGGCACTGTGATGCTTGTTTACCAATTTGGAATATGTGGTTACTCCAGCGCTGATCTTCGGCTTAGGCCTTATTGCTCTCTAAAATAGAAGGAGGGTCGGCGCAAGTTTTATTGGAGATGAGACCTTTTTAATGCATTAAACTCTACACGGTTCTTGCGGCCAAAATCAAGAATTCGTTCGATGTCCCTGTTGTTTGAATTGGACATGAGTTCACTATGACGCAGACAAGGTTTGGCGCGTGATTGTCTTACTTTTCTAACATTATCGAAGTCATGAGAGTAACGTAAAGTATTGCCGTCGGCAAAGCCGTGAAGTGAGCTGGTGGGGATTGAGGGGGGGGGTGTTAGATTGAACGCCATCCAATACTACCTCAACGGTCAGAAAGGAAGCTTTTAATCCAGTTCTTTAGAACAGAGCCAATTCCAATACCTTGGAGTTTAGTCAATAGAGCGGGATGCCATACTATATCAAAAGCCTTGGAATCTGCCTCAAGCATCATATCCGGTTATTTTAAGAAATAGTTATAAACGCTTAATAACCCATAAGCACTTTGTTAAATAATGTTCAATAACATAATACCACTTTATAACTGTTTTAACCAAATACTATAAGCTACAATAAAATTTAATATTAATATAATAATTACCACTTTTACTTCCTGTAAAGAATATATGCACCAGCTTGCTCTCCTCAGATGATACACATCCTCTATAGTGATCTATAATGAAGCTTTCTTGTGAGCATGTTGTTAGCGAATCCTTTGTTGTTAAAGAATGATTACTATCTCCACAAATAACCATTTTCTCATTAAGATTCAAAAATGAATTCACTTCAAACATAGTTCTTTCAAATAATTCTTCTTCTGTCAGCTGGTCATAGGTGAATTTTATAGTTGGTATTTCAATCTCAGGCACTGGTTCAGGTGCCTTTTGCCCCTTTTTCGGTGGCTCTTCCTTTTTACTTTTATCTGATTTCCCAGTAGTATCACCCTTTTTATTTTGTTCCGGTTTTGCCCCCTTTTTACTCTTATCTTTATCGATTGATACTTTTGAGCCTTTCTTTTTCTTTTTCCGTGATGACTCAATTTCGTAGTGCGTTTCTTTCTCAACTTCATCTTCGCTTTCCTGAATGTATTTTATGTAGCCAGAAATGAAACGGAGACGATTTCTTTCAACATCAGTTTGCTTGCTAAATAAACCAAATCTTTTTTTATTTCTTATTTCATCTGAGATGTCGAATTCTCTGGGATTGCAATCTATTTTATTTTCATATTCTTCAGCTTGTTCAGCATGTTCTATATCGGTTGCTGTATCGTCTTTGGTAATTACAGTTGTTGTTGAACAGTAACAGCTGGATCGCTTGACCTCTTCTTTGAAGTCCTAAAATGGGAGGAATATAGATGATTTTAAAATTAATTAGTTAGATAAACACCGGAAAAAAATATGGCTTCAATGAGACAGTCGAAGTTTTTTGAGGATTGGATAAATCTTATTGAACGAAAAGGCATAAAAATGTTAAGAAGGGTTGGAATGAATGCTGTTCAATCAGATTGAACGCGAGTACAACGCGAAGACGCGAGGCAAGTTGAGTTAGACGTCAATTGAATTCGACTCAGCTCTGCTACCTGGATTGAGTTGAAATTAGACGCGAGTTCAGTAGTTGAATTTAGTTGACAACCGTATGTACCGTCAATCGCACCCATAATCTGTAGTATTCGCTTTTCTGTTGGAATCAACTCAATCTCAACTCAACTTTTAAACTCATCATTGTATACGTAGAATGTATCACTCTCGAAGGAAACTACATTGACAAATAAGTAAAGACGAATTTTGCCTAAAAGAAATGTCGACGATAAATTATATTCCGAGCTGATGGAGGGGGCCAAATCGAACCGTCATTTCCACGTGGTGCCCCCTGGATAACCAACTAACGACGGTAGTAGCGAGTGTGGGATGCTATATTCTCGCCTACCAGAGGAGGACTCTTCTTGGCATTAAGCTTTTGCTATGGAACGGCAAAGCCTCGGACTGGACAGATTTCACGGAGACGATCCAGCAAACGTACAAAGGCCAACTTCTTCTTCTTTACGTTCCTTTAATCCCTCATGGGACATAGGGCGGAAAAAGCCAACGATCTGAACTTATTTTCTTGGAATGAAGAACTACCGGTAAATGCCAGGATATCTACAATAAAAACAAGAAAAGGAAACAGACACAGAAAATATAACATGGCAGGGTTGCAGGAAGAGCAACTAGGGCTGAATATGAGAACCTACTCCACGTAAGAATAAATTAAATTGATGAAGACGCACATATGAACTTGAACGACCAATGGAACGACATAAAAAGAGCAGAAAAGGGAACAGCAGAAGATGTTCTATGTTTTGTGAAACAAGGACGAAGAGTAGAGTGGTTTGATGAAGAATGCGCCCAGGTGACAATGCCGAAAACCCGAGCATACCGAGTCATACTAAGTAGACACAGAACAAGAAACTCTGGAGGAGTGTAAGAAAAAGACTCGCCTGGGTGTATCTTTGTTAGGTCAGTGCAAATATTAATCTTTGCTGACGATATTGTTATCCTTGGAAGACATTTGAGAGCATGAAAGAGACCTTTGTAGCGCTTGAGGCAGCCGCAAAAGAAATCGGGTTGGAAATAAACGAGCACAAAACAAAGTATATGTGCACAAAAGACGCCAGAAGACAAAACATAACGGTAACCCTACAATATAGAAGCAGTGGATTGATTTGTATATTTAAGCATGATTATAACAAAAGGTAATGATACATTGGCCGAAATTAAAAGACGAATAGCATTGGGTAATAAATGCTCCTTTGGTTTACGCAAGCACCTGCCGTTCAGAAATATTTCAAGGAAGACAAAATGGGCATTAGTAAGACATGTCCTACTATATGGTTCGGAAGTGTGGACATTGAAAAGCCCAAACGAAGCATTCGTTCGATCTACAAAGGAGTACAGGTTGATGGCATTTGGAGAAGAAGATACAGCTCATAGTTGTATGAAATCAGTAAGATTCCAAATATTGTCAAAGTGATCAAAACAGACTCCGATGGATTGATTGGTCATGTCCAACGAGGTGCGGAACGGAACCCGACAAAGTATCGCCAGGAAAACGGAGACCTGGTGGCCTGCGAAAAGATATGTAGATAACGTCGAGGAAGACTTGAGACAATTAGGAATAAAAAACTGGAAAAGTAGGGCCAGAGATCGAGAATCATGGAGGCGAATGCTGGGTGAAGCCAAGGCCAACAATTGGCTGTGGAGCTCCAGATGATGATGATAGTTGGAGGAGGAATTATAGTCTTCTAAGAAATCCTAGGATGGACTGATATGCTTGCTTGCAAATTTGGGATACTTTATCAATCCCCGTAGATTCTAAGGACATAGATTACATTATAAGGATATTGGACTGAGAATACATCGAGAGCGGATGTATGTATGGTCTGGGCCTAATAAGGTATTGAAATTTGTGCTCAATGTAACACTTAGCGCTAAAATCAATGGATCCGAAATAAACATACCTATAGCACGTATTTTATATCTATTTTATATTCTTTAGTTTTCTAATAGAATTATTTTTAAATAGAGCTAAAAACTTACCTCACTAATTGAGTATTCCGCTTCTTCATTCAGTCTCCACTTATAATTAGCCTTAATAATACCAGGATTATGAATTTTAAAGAACGCATTAAATGGCACATATCTTGAAACAAATAGCAATTCTTTTTGGCATAAAGTAACGATTGGATAAATTAAATTGACATGTAGTTGCACATCTTTCTAAAATCAAAAACAAATATTTAAAAAGATTAAATAATATTTACGTAATATTCTTATTAACTTCTTGCGTTGTGGGAGTTAGTGTACGAATGAACCCAGAATGACTACACGGCAACTTTTCTTTTGAGACTTGAGTTTTATCAAAATAAACTAAAAGTTTCTTGCTTTCCTTTGCTCTCATGCGATATGTTAATAGAGCTCCTGATTTCGTTTCCGAACAATCCAAAATAATGAATGGGCCATCAGTTTCTATTTCAATATCTGTGTCCGTTTTAACACAGTTTGTTATAGTTATTTCTTCTGCATGTTTTATCAATTAGAATTATTTTTAGGAGTTCTAAATAAATTTAAAAAATATATCATACCAATAAATGTTTTTTTCGTATCAGAATCGGGTTCATAAATATCCATAGTTATGTTATACTTGCTCCACTTAATCCTTGGTATAATAAATTCTGCTTTACATGAGAATAAAATCTTTTCATAAATTTTAATATTTATTGGATAATCGATTCTCAGTGAGAATTCATTTAGCATTGATAACTTCTTTAAGCTCTGAACAGTAACGAGAACTTTTTCAGTTTTTTCTGGATATAAATTAAAAGTTTTTGGTTCAAACCGGAATTGTGGTCTAGAAAAAAATAAATTAAAAAAATACACCAAAATATTTGTTAATTTACTTACATCGGATCATTAGTATGAACTGGTTTCTTCATAGTCTTAGTATTAATTCCAATCTTATACGCCCGTTTTCCTTTATTTGTTAGCGTCAAGTCAAATTCATAATATTGCTCGGAAGCGAACAGGACGCCCACATCGAATAATCCTGTTCTTAGATCAGGCTCAAAGAATATTGGCATTTTTTCAATTGTATAAGTAAGGGCAACTGGCTAGGAATATTTTTTTACTTAATAATAATAAAAGTATAATATAAAGTTTATGATACCAATTCTCCGGTGTGGGCAAGTGTTATTATAAGAGTTTCCTTATATTTTCCAGGATCGTAATATTTTGATATAATGTGGATTACTTCTTCTTTATTTGGACATATTGTTGCTTGTTTTGGTGTGCATTTCACAAATTTTCCAGTTGCCTGGTTAAGTAGAATTGAATGGGAATTAGTACTCTAGATTCATTTCAGACGCTTATTGTTGCAGCAATAGAAGGATGATAAATTTAAAAGCTCTAGATGGTACCGAAATACCTTTCTCAAAGGAGGCTAAAAATCTAGGTATAACCCTGGATCAAAAGTTTTTCTCGAACCCCAAACTGCGAGCGTAGAGTAAATTTCTCCATATCTGAAGCTAATTCATATGTTAATGGGACGTCAAGCCGAGGGTAATGTTTTGGCTATAAAGGAAAGTCATAAAGCCCATGATCATGTTATGTGTCTATTGCATGGTTGGGTCAAGACCAGACAAAAGGGTGCCGTGTTTAAGCTGGTCAAGGTTGGTCTATTGTGTTACTTTGAAAACCCTCAGCAGGAGCAACAATGTTACCCTGATGTGGATTACAGGCCACAAAGGCCCCATTGGTAATGAAATCATTGATGGCCTGGCCAGAGTAGGGGCAGACTCATCACTTGTTGGCTCGTCAAACTAAAAGATTCATTCAAGATTCATTGGTGGGAGTAGTAGAGTGGGAATTATAATGTTCCTAGCGTTCCACTGCTCGCTCAATTATTTTCTAGACCGAATAGGGCTGTCAGTTTTTCCAGAGCAACTTCAGAAACTGTGGAGCACTTGTTGTGTGACTGTGAGGCTACAGTGAAGAGAAGATTGAGTCTCTTCCATCCCAGCGTCGCGCCTGTCCCATGGAGAGGAACTCGTCATAATGTTAAGGAGCCCCGGAATTGGCTAAGACCTGTTACTATAGGGATCCTACCGGCGACGGATGTAGCTAGTGCCAGGGTAGTGGGGTTGGGCCTTAGGCTAACTACCGGACCTTGTTAAAACATATCAGCTAAGAAACTCGAAGCAAAGCCTCGGAACGGACGGAAGAAATAGCAACTACTACCGCAA
This sequence comes from Thereva unica, assembly GCA_949987705.1. NCBI lineage: Eukaryota > Metazoa > Arthropoda > Insecta > Diptera > Therevidae > Thereva > Thereva unica. The sequence goes on from OX465285.1 coordinate 89,085,250, forward strand.
CAACACCTGTAAATGATTTTCGGAACATAGAACACGCGAAGTACGTACAGAACTGCAGCAGGTAACTCATTATTAGATGAAGTGAGTAGATATAAAATAAAATTACTCGCGTCGTTACAAAAGATCAGATGGATAGGAGACGGAACAATGGACCTTGGCAATTACAGGATATTCTACAACTGCGGAAGGGAACATCACTTAGGAGTAAGCTTCGTAGTACACAAGTCAACTATAGATAATGTCATAGAATTCAAGCCAATAAGCGTACGACTATGTTCAATACGACTCCGAACCAAATTCTTCACCCTTTCGATCATAGGCACATGCAAAGACGAAAGGAGAAAGCGAATACGACAAATGACACTTTCTATTATAAGCTCGAACACGCATATGACACGGCCGCTACCAATGGCATCAAGAAGGTGATAGGAGACCGCAACGCTGAAATTGGAAGAGGGAACTGGCACAGACCGACCCATTGGAAGGGGAAGTCATATTTTATAATAATGGCAGTAGGTCAGCAATTCGTACTGGCCGGGCTTGTGTCGAGAATATGAAGAGCTTGAACGTGGCAAATTTGCAGCTTTTTCGGTCTGCATGAATTTGTTAATTAAAAGGCTTGCGCATATGACCCATTAACTATTTACTAAAGACAGGAATATGTGATTTATGGAAAACAGCCGTGCCACGGTCATCCTAGTTAATTAAAATATAATATTGCTTACCATTTTCATGGTTATTTTCGCCAATGTTTTACAAACATTCTTCACTACAACGGTTACATCAGTTTCTTGTAAAACTTCTTGTGTTAAAGTCAATGAACGTGGGGTAATTACAACTTCTGGCTGCTTAGCAATAATCTTAATATCATAAATATATTTTTTAGCACTACCTAATACTTGAAAGCTAGAACAAAGTACAATAAATAGTAAAAACAAATTAAAGGACTAGTTCTGTATACTTACGGAAGTTTATACAAATATTCTCCTGGTTTTAACGGTCTTAAACATCCTATAATTTTTGTTTTGTCATATCTTTGAATAATCGCTTTTTTGTTACCAATTTCAAACAGACAATCATCGACTTTTGGCTAGAAATGGTATTGTTATAAAATTTCATACAAGAAAATTGACGAAAGTACTTACAGTATCAACTAGAAAGAAAAACCCTGCAGTTGGAGACTTATTTTCAATCATAAATGTTAGAGATTCCTTGCAGTCAACGTACGTTTCTAACTTAATAACATCGGTTAACTCCAGTTCTGGAATACAACAGGTATGCGTAATTGGTATTTTCGTATTTAAATATTGTGATTCGATTTTAGGAACGTCATTATCTGAGCCACTTTCCACCTCAGATTCCTCTACACTAATCGCTTGTTTTATTACTAAATATCTAGTATAACTTCCAGTTCGATTTGGGGCAAGATTAACACAAAATCTAGTTGTTGCATTTGGCAGAAGATAAAACGGTTCAGTTTCAACTGAAAGTTCACGCGGTCTTCGTGGTAAAGTATCCCAATTTCTTTTCATAAATTCAACACTACATTTTAGGGAATTTTCATCGTATACTGTTGTTATAACATCTTCGAGCACCTTGCCTATTGGATCTGGCATATTGTTAACATCTTCATTTTTTAATGTTCTTAGTAAAGAAGTTGTAATTGAAGATACTTGTTCTAGAAGAAGAGATAACTAAGTTTCAGAGTTATTAGGAATTTATAATATAATCAGCATTTATTCTCGTTGTCGAGTGACGTGACAGATATATCACTGCGATGTTAAATTGGTATTCCCATTGTCAATTGCTCTGGAATTTTTACTATTTTCTTATTTTTGAATTTTTATTATTTTTTTTTTTTTACTTTTTTTTTATTATTTTTATCTTTCAATTATTAAGTTTAATTTTAATTATATTTTAATTTTAATGTTAATCCTAATTTTAATCTTGTTCCTTTTTTTTTGTACTCTAAAAGATGTATATCTTGTGTACTTTAAAATCGATTAAACTATTAAACTATTAAACTAATATATCAGATTTTTGGCAAGAAAATCGACTAAATTCGTATTTAATTGTCGCAAGGTTGCGTATGAAATGACATTTTCCTCGATACGTGTGAAGACATCGACAATTTCATTCCACTGCGCTCCTCGTAGTCACGTCACTCGATAACGAGACGACCACCTAATATTTAATGAAAATTAACAAACTTTTAACTTTGCATAAATCGTCTTCTGTTGATAAAAATTGTGGCTTCTCCTCTAAATGTTCCAAATTGAATTTACAATTAAATTGTGCATTATCCATGAATAATACGAGCGGATCTTCATTTCCATCATCTTCAATAGTTGCATTAATTATAATTGGTAGCTTGTAATTGTTACGTACTTCGATATACTTTTTTTGTAGAGTACATATTGGAACATTGCCAAAACAAATTTTCGTAGGGTTTGTTTCAAGTTTAAGACGCAGAGCTTTACCCCTAAAAGTATTATTCCAAAATAGTGAAGAAGAGTAAACAAATTCGTAACAAACAAATTACTTTATATAAATTGTTACTCTCCCATTATATCGTACATTGAAAGAAAGTTTCTCAATGAACTTTCCAAATCGTTGAGCGATATATTCAAAGAAAATATCTTTTGACTGAAAAGGTCCCACAGCGAAATCTTTTGGTGAAAATTTTAATAGACCATCAAAACTAGTATCTGATTCGGCAACTGATAATTTCGCTATGCAAGGACCTATTGGAACTCGGTTAAGTACACTACTTAATATTTGGCAATAACATAATATTTCCCACCGTTATTTACAACTCTGCCGGTAAAATACTGTATTTCGCCGATGTAAATATCGCCTAAATCGATTTCGTTATCTTGAAATTCAACAGTTGGTCCAGTTGTACATCCCATCATTACTACATCAATCCGTTGATCAATATCTGTCGAACATCCTAAATAACCTTTTTCGGTTAATTCATACGGAGGTTCCGTATAACATTCATGCTCATCTGGTGGTGTAAATGATACATGGATTTTTTGTGATGAAAATCCATGTATGATATCTCCCTAGAATGTAAAAAAAGCGATAAGAAGTCTTCCATCTGTTAATATTTAGTTTAAAAAAACTTTGAACTAATTAATTTCAATATTCACTATAAATTGAAGCGTTAATTCCAGCTATACTTAAAAAATCACTAGATAACGAACATGACATCATGTTAGCCTTTACAAAAACTTACTTTTGGGCAAATTTTAAAAGAATCATAAATATCCTTTATGATTTCATCTCCTTTATATTCGTCTTTCTCACCTTTACAAAAGGAAATATATATTTAAAAAAACCAATTATACAATTTGATAGTACTTGATTCTTGTTTAGATTCATGACGACACCACTTATACTTAACAGATTCTTCACTTTCATTGCACAAGTAAATATCAAACTCATCAACGTCTCCCATTTGAGTTTGCTTGAATGTTATCAATCTTTGCGATAGATACAATATAAATGGTACCATACTTCCTTCAATTATAACTGTGTTTGAATAAGCTAAGGAAATAAATGTTTGGGTTTAGTTTTACTTTGATTAAGATTTGCATCTCAAAAAGATGACTTGGGGTTTCTATACTAGGCTAATTGCAAGTACCTTGACCCAAGGCCACGCTGGATATCCAAAAACCGGGACAACTCGACAACATTGTGAATAATGCACTTACGCTATTAATAAAGCTTGTCCGAATAGACCGCCTCACCAGAGCTGGTCAAATCTATCATAACTATCGCAAGAAGGCCCCTATGCTGAAAGTGGTATTTTCTGCCATATGTAGTCAAGTTAATAGAGCGGTGTGCTGATAGTCGTTTCTTGTCGTGTCAGTGTCGTTTAAAATCAGCTGGCATACACGAGTCGTTTTTATATTAACTTTTAGTCGGTGTGTTGTGCTTTTGTAGGAAAGACGCTGTACTGAAATTCGTAATTTGACTGAAACGTCGGCCTCTGTGCTGAAAGTCGAGTTGTCACGACACGACAAGTCTTTTTAGTTGAAAAGAGTGACGTTCCAGTCGAATCACAACTGGGGCCTAAACTCAACTTAGCATTTCAACTGTAGGCCACTGTGGTGAAAGGCGTAATTCGACTGAAACGTAAATTTCTTCAACTTAAACGACTTGTCACGAAACACCATTCGACTTTCAGGACTTTCCAGCCCAGGGTCCAAGAATTAAATGGGCTATAAACACCTTCTAGCACCATAAATCACCAAGCCTAACTGCAGCGCACTCTTAAGTTACATTATGCCATCAATTTTACTGGGTGCTTTCAAAAAACGGCATCCCCTCTAGTTGGAAAGAGGTTAAGTAGTTTTTATACCTTAATCACGAAAAGTCTTGCACGCAACACTAAAAGACTTCAGGCCAATCAGCCCATCATCCTTTCTATTAAAGTCTTTCTAGAAAGGCTAATCGAAATATACATATCTGAGGAACACCATACTAATCTCGGAACTCTCTGACACACAACACGCCTTCATTGAAAAATCCCTCGAGGTCGAGGAGTATACATTAGTACCATTTCTTCTATAGACGAAGCGTTTAATAACGTACTCTCGGACGCTAGTACCTTGGCCTTGACAGAACACTCCCTACAGGGAGTAGTACTTTCTCCACTCCTATGGGTTGTAACTATGAACGAGCTATTGCGACGTATGGAGCCAGAGGGCATCACATCCTGGCGTACTCGGATGACTTTTTTATCATCACAAAAGGTTAACTCCTCTGTGATCTCATGGATCTCTCAAGCTGGGCTGCCACCCGCCGACTCAGCGTTAACCCAGTAACAACGGAAGTGGTCCTCTTCACAAGGAGGTATAAACCCCCCGCCAACATAGCACTTTTCGCTTGCAAAAATCCATTGGGAAGAAATGGGGCTTTTCCCTAACATATAACTATGGATCCCCAGAGCGATCGTCCGCCAATACACCTATACTCCTATACTCCACCGTGCTCACTGTCACATACGGGAATCGGAATTGCTTACGAAGGAGGTAAAGGAATTATGTACTTCAAAATGTCGGCCTAACGAACGATCGAAAAATAAGACGGACTTGGAAAACCGCTATATAACTATATTGAAATTACTGCACTTACTATCTGATCGATGATAACCTATCTCCTCTCTAACCGAGCATAAGGTATCTCTACGTTCCTTAAAACGTATTTCCTTGTAAGATTTTGGAGGAACTTCGAATCTTTTCGGTTGAAATGTTATAGCTTCCCTAAAATTATAAGTTTTGCAAATAAAACAATTAAAAACAAAATACGATATTATACATCTTCTCATCCCATTTAGTATATACCTTAACTGTTGTAAGTGTCGGATTACAAATAACATATTCATAATAACAAGTAATTTTTGGAGATGTTATTGGCATCTGAATATGCTCGGGCAGACTTAAGATGCATTTTTTAAATTGAACTGTAATAAAATAATGGAGATTAATTGTAATTTAATTAAATATAATTGTGTTTGTTACCTAGAATAGGTACTTCCACAGTAAAATTTGGATGTTCCATTGTAAAAAATATACGATAGTGACGATTTTCCAAACATCGCTTTGAATTGAATTCGATTTTAAGGACAATAGATTGTTGAGGTTCTATTTTTAAATTACCATAAACATGAACTACAAATTGATGTGATAGATCGGTTTGTAGTCTTAATATAAGAAATCTCTGGAGAAATGTATGTTTTAACTTTAATACTTTAAATTAACAGAAAATGTTACCGAATGCATATTTGTAATTTCAACTGTTCTCGTTAACATTACATTCGCTGGATCTCTTTCAAAAACAACATAGCGTGGATATATTTTTAAGCAGTTAAATATGTTGTCATTTGTTAAAAGTTCTAAAAATAGTCAGAAACTATGAAAATTAAATAAATAGAGATAATATTAGTTTTATACCTCTTTGATGATCACAGCAAAATTTCCTTTCCATTTTTATGGTTTTTAGGTCCAATCGCTGCAACCCACTGTAAACTTTTTGGTAAAAATGTTGCAAAGCTTTAATGTGCTGCTAGGAACTTGTTGCAGAATTCTGATAGAGAGAAATGTCAAAGTCAAAAATTTCTGACTTCTGCTTTTGGGTTATTTTTTAAATGTTTGATGCCCGATTTATTTTGCGTGAGGAATGATTTAAGTATTAATAAAATTACTAAAAATTCTATATTTATTTCACACAAATAATGGCGAGCTTTATACAGAAAGGTAAACATATGACAACAATCTCCTTTATACTTTTAACGCAAAGCAATCTTAGGCCGCCTAACCTTAAAGTATTCCCAAACATATTACAATATTTAATCATGAGATAAATTAATAGAATTACTTATATATTCCAGCATTTTTACAAACCCGATTACCATCTCTTCAAACTAAAAGATTTCGCGGTAAGATCAACATCCAGCGACCAAGACAGCCTCATTATGAAAGAGCCCGAGTTATCGCAGTCACAAATCCAATTTACCCAGAAAAACCAAAAGAGTTGAACTGTTTTGAGCAAGTCTTTAAGAAAGCCCCAGAAAACCCTTACAATAAAATAATAGCAAAGGAAGTTTTAAATTGGTTAAACCACTCTAGTATGGTTGGAATCTTTCATCTTAACTCAATATCCGCCGATGAATTGTTCAAGGTACGAGTTCAGTTGTACAAGCAAAATATGCACTTAAAATCTTATGGAAAGAAAATTATAAAAATGGCAGTAGATAACACAAAATACGAAGCAATTTTGCCGCTATTTGATTCACAACAGTGCATAGTATTCTCTCCAGAAGATAAAGTATTGCAGCTGTTGAGAATTACAAAGAAATGTCCGCAGATGATACTTTTGGCAGGAATTGTTAAGGATACTTTGATGAGCAAGAATGAATTTACTGATTATGCAAAGATGCCTAACTTACAGACTGCCCAAGCGCAATTGGTTGGGATATTGCAGAGTGCGGCTGGTCAGATTGTTAATAATTTAGAAGCACATCAGAAATCTTTAGTTAATATATTGGATGTCCATGCCAAAGGTAATGAATCAAGCTCTTCAGATACTCCTGCAGAGGGTAGTAATGGTTAAAATGTTATTTGTAGAATAAATAATAGTAATAAATATTCTTTGTATGTATATTAAACCTTTATACGGCTATTCTCCATTTATTCTTCATAAATTTAACTGAAATGCAGATGCTAAGGCGTTTAAATTTTATTCAGTATGTCGGAGATCTACTTTCGTATTGATACTATAAAGCATCTCGGTGGGTTAACCGGTTAATAATAGGGCACTAAAGTTCCGCTTAGGCCGTGTTTTCACCTAGAGGAAGATACACCTTATTCACCTGGTAGTTTGGTACTGTTCAAACCTGAGGCTCACTGAACGGCAATTTTGCCGTCTTTTCGCACATGAGGATGATTTCTTAAGACCCCTAATCACATACAGGCCACCGGTAGGCCATGGCCTGAAGCTTTCTTGCCTTGAGGCCAAGTATAACCACATACTCACTGGCCATCAACTGGATAAGAACTGCAGTCCAAGAACACTGACAATGATCTTTATGTGCGTGGGTATATTTATCGTCAGTCCGTTCCTGAAGATCTGAGCTTCTATTTAGGTATATTACGCAGCCTATCGCTTTCCCAGCGGCATAAAAGCAGAAAATTAGGTGCACTGTGTATTATTCAAAGCATACACAAACGTGGACTCATGGATGTGAGTCCAAAGTGAATGAGCGTGTAATTACGGTCATTCGGTTTTAAATTTTCGTTGAGGGCATAAACATTTTTGCATTTGGCCTCGCCTGTGTGTATGTAGGGAATGGGCCTTTTCGTAAACGTCAAAGCAACTGAGCAACAACGCATCGGCAACAAAGCAGCGCAAACTTCTCTTCGCATACGTATACATACATTCGAAATTGGCTGCGCTGTTGCATTGACTGTTGCGCAACAAACTTTAATCTTGTACGTTTCCGAACGAATGACTTTGGATCATCTGCGTTTACGAACTCGTTGCATCGTTGCAAAGCATACGTATGCGTTTACGAAAAGGCCCAATCATGAGGTCATCTGCAGTCCAAGGCCTGTCAGGCGGATGCCTTAAGTCCTCAGTCCTCATTCAGACCATCATCTTCCTGCCGGCGGTCTGTATGTAAATGGGGGCCTTAAGCGGCTCACATATATAAGGCCGGCTGCACTGAACAATTGCTCACTCGGAGCGCTGATCAGTGGAGTGCTCAGATATGTGCGAGACAATCTGGGCCTGTACTCCCGAAGACGAGACGATGAGGAAACGAAACGAAACAACGAGACGAGACGAAAATATATTTCCTACTCCTGGAGACGATAATCTCGTATTGCCTTGCGTTTGTAAATTTTGAACTATTATGCAAAACAAATGAAAACTATCAAAATAATTAACAATCCCAATATACAATTTAACAAGCACTAACATCTAAACGAAGACGATTACATACAAATATGTTATCGTTTGTTTAGACGAAAACGAGACGATATCGTCTTCCAAGGTAGCATTTTGACAAAACGGTTTCGTTTCGTTTTCGGGAGTATAGGCCCTGATTTTGTTTTCCATGAGACATGACACGACCTACACACATTCGCATTCGTAAAACATTCGCATTGTTTGATGCGAATTTGAACAAAATGCGAATCATTCGCATAGCCGAATCAGAAAGCTAACATTCTAAACATCCCTAATCGCCTTATATAGTAGGAGTTTAGGTATCATGATTAGTTGTTGGATTGCCTTGATTACGACAGTTTTTTTTGCGGTATTTCTTGTTCCATGCGGGGTTCATTGAAAATCTATTCACTTGCTGCGATTGTCATACTGGCATTGACCATTGATGTTTCTGGCGTATGGAGCAATTGCTGCATTATGATATACATATTCTTTTTTGTATACTGTGCACAGGAGTTTTAGTAATACTTTTTAGCTTCAGTTTTGTCATGAAGGTATAGTGCAGTGTGTAGGCCCCCAATCCTAATCCACGCGAGGATGCTTTGTATAGCAGGATGGTTTTGGTTACTTCTTCTAATCTTGGTGGCGGCATCGTAGACACCAGATATAGGCGGAGCTTCCAATTAATTCCTCAGTAAGCTGTCATTCCGCCTTTTATGAAAGCACTCTTCGTTGTTCTTTTCGTCTTATTTCATTACAAAAATTGTCTTGGACGCTAATGAACGAAGAATTTTAAATTTCTGAAAAATACAATTAAACTATCCAGATTCAAAACAATGTCTTTTCTTTTCAAGCATAAATAGAACATTATTCTTATACATACTTAAATAAAAAAAAGCAACAAAATATAGAGTAATTGGGCACTTATAAGTAAGAAAACTCATTCAATCAATCCTTCGCAATGGAATGCCTTCTTAATAGGTTAAAAAAAAAAAAAGAGAGAAACTTAAGCCACTGAATAAAGGTATACAAACTAGAGTTGAAAAGCATTTTAAGTTAATTCATCCTAAATTTCAAATTAATCTGAATCAAGCTGATAATTTTGCATTATTCATTAGCCTCTGTCTGTAGTTGCAGGCTAAATTTGTTAATGCTTCGGCAGCGTCCAATTCTTCCTTTAGATGAATGGCATTATCAAAAATACTTATACATTCGTTTGGTTTTGATCGGCGTTTTTCATTTTTGGTTCTGTAATATGAAAAAAAAAGATTATAAGATTTTGTAATTGTATTGAAATTGAAAAATTCAAACCTATTTGAGTTCCATTCAATATAGTTATTTTTGTTTGGTGTAAAATTTGCCGTACTTTCAAGCCATTTTGATAATTCTGGACTAGATGTTGTCGGTGAATTGCTACTATTATCACGAAGGTATTTCTCCATCATTTGATGCTTATATTTAGTATTTGATACACAAGCTGCTTGTGATTGATACTTGCACAGTTCACTATTAAGTATTGAATTGTTTTCATCTACTGTTGAAGTAGCTCCTTGAATGCATTGTCCCTGATTAACATGCCATGGCATATTATTATATGGCTCATCAGATTTATACCAATCTGATGATATATAGTATCCTTGATTACCATTTTCATCTTTTATAAAATATTCACCACCATAATAATTTGATGTATTATTATTGAATGTTTCTGGCTTTTCTTGTTGCTGCTGTTGCAATTCATAATTTTCTAAATAATCCGGTGTTTCTGAACGGCCACCAGATGATGCCTCATCATCACCCCAAATACTATCACTAGAACAAATACTGAATTGTTCTACATTACCTTTGGCATTTGTATTGTAATTTTTTATTAAATGACCCCATGTTTTTTTTGATGGTTCACGACCGGAATTTTTTAATTTTCTTCGCCAATTTGCAAACCAATTACAGATTTGTGTATATGTTAATCCAGTTTCAAAAGCTAGAGCTTTTTTTTCATCGCGGGATGGATATGGGTTTTCTCTTCGTCGTACTAGCCAATCTTTTAGCATTCGCTTGATTTCTGGTGTGAATAGTCTTTTCACTGGTCGATGAATATCTCCGGGTGGCCAGACACGCCTGAAATAGAGATAGAATTATGTATTTGTTATGTGTACATAGATTTGAATTATGTATTTGTTATGTATTATGCAGTTTTATTGATTGTTGCAATTATGGAAAACAAAGGCAAATTTGGACAACAAGGTTCTATTATATTTGGACCTAGTAATTAGGTAACGCAAACTTAATTTGTTTTTAAAGAAAGACACTTTTCAACACTCTTAGTTTGTTTGATTGTTTTAAATTTGCTACACAGGTTTAAGCGGTTGTAAACTCAGTTAGACACACTTTCTAGTATAAGCTTGAACACGCTTATGACACGGTCCTTTCAAATGACATCAAGATGGTGATAGGAGACCTGAACGCCAAAATTGGAAGAAAGAACTGGCACAGACCGACGATTGGAAAGGAACACGAAACATCAAACGATAACAGACAACGAGTTATCGATTTTGCGACGAGCAAAAATATGATCGTCAGCTCAACATATTTTTCTAGAAAGGTATTTACAAATACACATGGCAATCTCCCAGCGTAAGATACTGCAACCAAATAGACCATATTCTCACAGACAGAAGGGCAGCTTCCAACATCCTTCACGTAAGAATCTGTAGAGGTGCGAATTGTGAATGTGGGAAGCATACAAGGAAATAAACGTCTTCAAGAAAGGCTTCAAACCCCTGCTCCGGTATATGTAGAGCAAAAGAAGGCACTATAGTCACAGGCAGCGAAGATGTAAAGAAACGGTGGAAGGAAGCAAGCTGCTGAACGCAAATGAAAGCACCAGACCTGTACGAGATTTCTATCTACAGCATAACGATGCCACCAGAGAAACAAATGTACGAACCCTGGAAGAGTTACAGAGTGCCATACAATCCTTAAAAAACAACAAATCTGCAGGAATTGATGATATCCCAGCAGAGTTGATCAAACAAGGAGAAAAATCGCTTTGCTTTATATTCCTGCATATGGAGGAATGAAAAAATGCTTGAAGGTGGGAACAAAACATTATCTGCCCAATACGAACAAAAAACCGTACGGGGTTGGGGAAATTTTTTTGGTAGAGCTTTACATATTACCCCGTATTTTTGTAACCCTATTCGACATTTTCACGAATAAGGCAGCAATCTACGCAGAACAACATTTGTTGAAAACGTCAAGATACCACGCTGTCTTGCACATGCAATTCCAACTTTTTTCAAGGTGTTCGGCGTGGGCTAGCGCCGCTGTCGGCAACCTAAATGCATTGGCGTGCCATGAAACAGCTAATTAAAACTACTGCACATTAAGCGTGCCACCAAAAAAATCATTGTATATACAGATAATTTTATTTGCATAGTAAAAACTTCTTGCAAAGCAACTTTAAGGCCCCTGTGCTGAATGTCGGGTCCTGATTTGTGACAAGTTTTTTGAGTTGAAGAAAGTGGCGTTTCAGACGAATTGCGACTTTCAGCATAGGGGGTCTAAACTCGCAATTAGCACTTCCACTCTAGGCCACTATGCTGAAAATCGTAATTCGATTAAAACGTCACTTTCTTTAACTCAAAAAACTTGTCACAAATCACGAATCGACATTCAGCACAGGGGCCTAAGACTCCTATTCACATATAGGCCGCTGGTAGGCTGTGACCTTTCAGGCCAGGTCGGCAGGTACGGCCTGATCAAGGCCACACATTACTCAGTCTGACTGAAGGATAGGTGACCTTATTTTTCTCTACATACACACAGGCGAAGGCGATAGCTTATCGTGGCAGCTTGTTAATTCAAGTGAAAGCATCCTCATTGCTTCAACGGAAACTTCCGACGTGATAGAAGTTGAGATCTTCAGTCCCGGACTGACGATAAATACCCTCCACAGACAGATTTTTTTAGTTTTCCTGGACTGCGGGAGCCAGGTTGGTGTGTGGTGATACTCGGCCTCAAGGTGAGAAACTTTCAGTCCACCTCCTGCCGGCGGCCTGTATGCGAATGACTGGATGGGAAATCTTTATATCAAGGTTCGATTGAACCGTGTCCGTGGCGGGCGCTAGCGTATATTCCTTATGTAGTATATACTTCTGTGAACTCTGGTACTTATGCATCAAAGTAGCAAGTGCGCATGCCTCTTTAACAGTCGCGCATAAATATGAAAGGGCATGCCGGCGCGATGATCGTGTGGGGCGTGTCATCACAAATCTCGCGTGTCACCAAGTAGCACGCGTGCTCTAGATTACCAACCGCTGGGCTAGAGCGTTGCGGAATTCGGAGTTTAGTCAAAGTTGAATTTAAGATGTATATAAATAATGAAGGGTTACTTCCAAAGCGTTACAAAGAACAAGTAAAGCGAAATTTTGCTCTTACATGTAAAGATATCGGTATCTACTCCCTAAAAGTTCAATCTACTCCGATTTTTCGGTCAGAATACTTCACAGTTAACCCTGAAAAGTGACAGCGCTGGCTCTGTAGCGCCATTGGATGGATGGATTTTATCAGTATTCAGCTTATTTTTGCGCGTAACATTTAAATGTATTACAAAATGCATGAACCAATTTCATTTAAAAGCATTAAATACATCTTTCTGTAATAAAACAGTAAGACTATTTCAAATGTTGTATCTTTACTCAAGCAAAAAGCAATACATGAAAGATGTTGTGTATTATATGTTAAATATGCCGTTTAAAAAAAAAACATTTCCCTGAAACTACACAAATGGAAAGGATACATTATTAATATTTAAGTAAAAACTCACTCAAAATATTCCAAAAAAAAAACACAAAAATTATTATAATAAAAAAAAACACCATGCGTTACTACGGATTTATCAATATAAGAAAACAACAAAACGAAACACACGAAATCTCAAGATCACAAAAATTGTGTAATCAATAAAAACTCATGTTTCACATAATTTTTTAACGAACCTACTGCGACGGCGATTTCGTACTGGACGTGTTGGTTTTTCCATTATATGTATATAGTTCGTATGTTTTTTCCCTCAAAGAATTTATTTATATTTGTAAATTTATCTGCAAAAAGATACACACATCAAATATGACCAATTTAGGTGGCGAAAACCATCTCAATATAAAACGATCGTATTTTTTCAATTAAAACTGTGTATGAGACATGAAAACAGCAGGTAGTAGTATATTGCAGGGAAAACTCATTTTGCACAAAAAAACAGCAGAGTTTTCAAAAAAAATATATTTTCCCGTGTAAGACGACAAAAAGTGGAGCAAGGGGACGGACAGGAACTCGGTTGTGAAAAATATATATATATTTATCCTAATGCGCATGCTCGATATGCTCAATTTAGAGTTAATCCTCTCTCTCCCTAGGGAGCTCGCTAACAAATAAAACACGCATACGCACGAGATACTATATTCTTTAAGGCAAGAAATTCAGCATGGCTGCTCGTGCGATCGTACGTTCGTTCGTCGTCTTGATCTTGTTCGTAGTATGTATGTTTTTTTGAAAATCCCCCTGTTTTTTTTAATTTAATAAAAAAAAAATATGAAAACTTACTTCTTTAACCCAGAAAAAATGTTTTCATGTATTGATGAAAAACCATTGAAAAAATTGCAAAATTTTTGAAATTCTTTAATAGAATATGATCGTGATCAGATTTGAAATCATCATATTTGTTCACATTACAATTTATAAAAATAATTACGCAACTTTTTAATAAAAACATAGAACAATTTTTTCATTTTGTTGATCACAAAATTATTATGACACAATTGAAAAATATTTGTGGGGTAACACAAAACTCAATTGTTTTTATATTTAAGAACTAAAAATATCATCGACGACCTCGATTTTTATATTTGTTTGTGAGATATTGAAAAAAACATAAAACCTACCTTGGAAAAAAAATTTTTATTAAGAAAAATTTCACTTTATAGTTTGATGTATATAATTATTTTATAACGATCTTGCTGATCCGTATTTTTTCTTAATTTAGAATATTTATTATAAATTCGAATGCACTTTTTTCATAGTTCTATATCCCAACACTAATAATTTTCGCCCACTATTAAAAATTTTATTTCATAAAACTCAGAAATATAAAAATTTCTTTCTTTATTATATTTCTTGTTTCACAGAATAGAAAAACGAAAATGAAAATTGTAAATGTTAAAAAAAACACATTTTCATGTCGCGAGGATCTAGTGAGAATTAAACCGATTATAGTCGCAGACGATGATGCTCAAAAGGTGATAAAAGATTTTGTGTGATATTTCTTGTGTCTACTTGTGAGAGAAACGAGAACTACATTGATATATAATGTTAGTGCGAGAGATCTCTAGAGAGAACACGACGAACTGGTGGACACTGGCTCAATAATGTTTTTTGGGATGTCTTGAATCTGGCTAATAGGTGAGAAAACAGCGAAAAATTTGTCAACCTTGTTTTGGATTTTAGAAAGTATAGTCTTTTTGAATATTGAATAGATCTTTAAATTTAACAATTTTTTTCTTTCTATTTTATGATAAACAGCATATATTTTGTAGTTTATAAAATGTTCAATATACTAAGCACACACAGTAATTTCAACGTTCCACAATTTCGATCGTAAGGCAATTCATAAAATCTATATAAAATCAATATACAGGCATTATAGGCTTAAATACACGAGGAAGCATGCTTCTACGGCACCCGTTACTTAGTCTAAACCGTAGATTTTCATGCGTCAATTGAGATTTTTATGCTTCCGCTTTTGAATGGACACGCGATACCCTCGTATAAACTAAATTAATGGTTAGAAAGGAGATCAAGTCAAATCCTTACTTAAAAGATACACAAACAAAACTTATTATCACTATGTAAAACGCTGTTTCATTCGAATACATTGTCGTGTATTTTCGCAAACTTATTCTAAAGCTTTTTTTGCTTCAGAGTCATCTTTCGCGTTCTTAGGGCTATAGAAACGCATATAACTTATTTTGAGTGAAACCAGTTTACCGAAAATGCTACTTAAATTGTGCAAAATGACGAGGCTAGAATGTAAAACACAAGCAAGCGCATAAGACTGCAGTTCATGAGGCTTCCGACAAGGAGATTCA
The DNA here is from genome assembly GCA_949987705.1 of Thereva unica. NCBI lineage: Eukaryota > Metazoa > Arthropoda > Insecta > Diptera > Therevidae > Thereva > Thereva unica. The sequence goes on from OX465285.1 coordinate 89,100,852, forward strand.
TGCCATCATGTTGTTACTTACTTATCTTAAAGGCTCTACAATCGGGATCAGGTCCTGGCATTTCTGCAGCCGCTCCACCCCCACAGCGAAAGATACGACAAAATGCGACTCCAAAGCAAATCAACCTCCAATACTCTAAAATACGGAGCCAAACCACTCCTATATATTGAACGACACAAATGCTGCTCGTTCCGTAATAATTTAATTCTTTTTTCCAGGTTATTGACCTCACGCCAACGTTATTTGGAAGGGCCTAGCCCGATCATATTAGCCTATCCTCTCTCATAGGATAGTTACCAGTGGCCACCGTTAAGAGGTTACGATCGTACTTTCATGAGTCCGAAATAGTTGCACAACGTGCATGTTATGATACACATGCTATTCGCCCTATTTCGCTGATGACTGATGACCGCAATCATGTTGTATGCAGAACTTAAAAGAGCAAACGGCATCTTCACAAGAAACATTCAAATAACAGCTTTTACAGATGTTTTTCCTGAGCGGTACAGATGAAGCCGATGTCATCCAGTCGTCGCAGATCACATCGTCATATTTGGTCGCAAAACGTTTAACTTGTAGAAAGTTCAGTAAAATCTTACATCTTTGCTCTCGGGTCTGAATTTTAGACATTGACCAAGCAAATCGACAATTAGGTATCTAAGAAGAATATCTGCACCTTCAAGAATTAATCAAGAGGAATGGGTCACTAGTTAAATACGTAGTAATTGCAAAAATGCATGGCGAAATAAATATAATGCTCTCATATTACTAAGCATGCTACTACGACTGGTTCATGTTTCTCAAACCTCTAAAGAAAGAATGGTGGTCAGGATTTTTATTGATACACAAACAGAATAAAGAAACGAAGAAAAAACAAGAAATAGGTGGACAGATGATAGAGAGGAGAGGAGATAAACGAAGGGGCAAAATGAACGAAATCCTTAAAAGGCGAAAGGCGCCCTATTGCTACAAGTGACCCATTTTAAAAAATGAATTCGGTAAGTAATAATTAAAACAAGGCATTCATTTTGAAAATATCCTTTATTTCCGTTTTAGAATAATAAAAAAAACTGTGTACATATCCCCTTCAAAAGTGGGTGAACATTTTTACCAAATGTTTTGTGAAATGTAGTGGCAAATAATGGTCCTCTAAACCACTAGAGGACATTTTTCTCAAATTATAAGAAATAATTTTGAATTTAAAAGAAGAATAATAAGGTAATTTAAAAGTTCCAATAATATTTAAATTTTCAAGAAAATAATTAGTTGTTAATTATTACAAGTTTTCTGATAATGTAAAAATAATGTTGATCTGATGCATCATTCAGTAATACTTAAAGAAAAGTTATTGCAATCTAGTATTTTCTTGGCGCCGCCTTGGCGATACCTTTGTAATACTACTTACTACTTATTCCCCTTCAATCCCTCATAAGGAACAGTTGCCCTTCAGCGGACGCTGTTTTGTGCGACAGCTCTAAGCTTCGTCCAGAATCTCCCAGTCGTTGCGGTCTCTGCTAGTAGAGTTCTTCTCCACTTTGGTCAGGTCAATGCTATCATGACGGTTTTTCTCGAAAGCTTTCGATAATATAAATCATGATCTTCTTGTGGCTACGTTAGAAGCATACGGTTTTCATTGCAGTATGCTGCTATGGTTGGATGCGTATTTTGAGAAATCGCAAATAGGCCGTTTTAAACCAGTATACTGTCTCTTCATATTTCGAGGCGCCTTCTGGGGTTCCTCAAAGAAGACACTTAGGGCCTCTATTATTTATCCTATTTGAAAATTCTGTTTCAACTCTTTATAAGCATGCTACAGTGCTCCGTTATGCGGACGATATGAAATTTCCGCCCCTATACCCTCTGAGTCGGTCTGTGCACTACTTTAGGATGAACTTAATGTGTTTCTTGAATGATGTAAGGGCATTGATCTGGAGCTAAGTAAATCTATGTGCAATGCATTTTCTTATTTTCGCTAAAACCCTAAAATCTACCCTTACTCGCTTGGTGGATGTATACTTGCTAGTCCTGCGGCTATTAGAGATCCTGGGGTATACTTTGACCACAAGATCGACTCGGTGGTCTTCCCAATATTTTTCATCCTATAATACCAAGAGGTTTTTTTAAACTTATTATTACTTGTTCCGCGTCACAAGTGATGACTGGCCTGAAAAGTGAAAAATATATGTACTTGCAATATTTAAATGGCGCTACAGTCGTTGTAAGACTCAGAAAACTTGAAGCCTCTTCTTCCAGTCACCTCTACGTCTTGCTAGTTCTTTCCAGTATGTTATACGAAGTTTCTGTATATCTTCTAGCACGTTACAACCATCTATATTTCTTGCGCGAAAAAAAGATAACTGTAGTAATCAAACCATTTTAATTACAATTTGCTTTTGTAAGGTAAATGTTTATTGTTCTTTTATGAATATTTGTGTGTTTAATGCAAAAATTACAGGGTTATTGAACAAATAAGTAAAACAAGACATTGCAATTCGCTTACAATAATTCCAATTAGCTAAATTCTCCCATGAAAAGCGCTATATATAAAAGCCAAAAGATATTTTTGAAATAGAAAACTCTCCCAGTTCTGCACTCTTCATCCCACACACATAACACTAATGAAAAGTTGGTTGGTACTGAAAGCCTACTCGATATAAAAATAAACACAGGGTACAAAATGTCATGTTTTCTTGTTTGCAAGTGGTTTTTGCGAGTCTGCGGAATTCGTCCAAGTACGCACTTTTTAAGCCATTTCATCCATCCCTAGTGATCTGAATTCAAAATGTCGAAAATTTCCTAAGAATATTGAACTCCTTCCCATTGAGTCCACACACTTAGTCTGTTTAGTATTCTAGACGATACTTTAAAATAGATACATATATGTATAAAAATTTGTTTAGTTCAAATTTTGTGCTCTACAGATCTTAATTGGCAGAAAACATGGCGAGAAAACATAATGTTTTTCGACATGCTCCTTTGTTTTTGTGGCCGGACGAAATTGGCCAGTTGCGCAATCACAATTTTACAAGAGTCGCGTTTTTCGCTTTTTCTATTTCAGATTTTAGCGGCTGATCTTAGTGTGAAGTTTATTTTTAGGGATTAAAATGCTTTTGTCATATCGCATCTTGACGGGTCGCATAGTCCATCCTTTGCTCCTCCTCCATATTTTCCGATATCAAAGCTTGTGCTCCACTCATTTAGTCTTTCGACGCAGTTCGATGCCTCTTTTTATTACTCTAATTACTGAGGTGCGACGTCCTAGGTGGTCACGTTAATTCCTGTTTAGAGTGCTTATCCACTTATCTACACACCCCCGAGTGGATATTTAAATCGCGTTCTTATATGACGATTTCGACAGATTTAGATTCTCTTTCAATCTGATGCTTTTGAATATCATCATCATTAGTTTGATGATTTAAAGTTATCTTGCGTGCGGGTGACGCTGGCGCGAGATTGAGGTGTAGAAAGACAAAACAGAATTTTTTCTTGGGGGAGGAGATTAAAAAGTGTTACTGACAATTTTTATTGGCTCTAGGATATTAGCACTTTAGTAGTGGAGTGAAGGTCAGGATTGTAAATTCAAGATATTGTAGTGCTCATGGTGTTTTCTTTTTGGCAAGATTTTCTGTTATTGTCTTTGGTGTCGGAGGAACATGATGAAGTATTTTATTTAAATCAAAATATTTATGGGCAATTAGATAATTTTTTGAAATATTTAAAAATAAATGGTTTATGGTATTTTGGTTTTGGTCAAATTACAAATTTAAACATACGTTGAAGCTGGGTGTAGTCGGAGTTTGATCATGCTATTTAAGCGATACTGTCAATGTTTCCGAACACGATGGTTTTATTCTCTTAGTGTTTTTATTTTATCCGAGCTTTTCTTAGTTAATATCAAAAACGCTGTTACTATTACTACAATATTAAGTTTTTGACGTGACAACGTCTTATAAATCGATAAGTATAGGAAGTCATTCGCGCAAATTGTCGCGCCACGCGCGACTATCCCCACCACTACTTAGCAGCGGGGACGGGACGGGAAATTTTGCGCTAATGATTTCCTATGAGGTAAACTGCACTATCCATCACTCGTCTATAACATCACACCGTTTTGAATCGGTCATTCCCTGGAATCTATTCCCTGTGGAATCGATTCCCTGGAACGATTCCAGGGAATCTATTCCAGGGAATCGATTCCAGGGATTCGATTCCACAGGGAATCGATTCCAGGTAATCGATTTCAGGGAACCACATAAAACATAAAAAATACATAAAACATAAAAAATACATAAAACATAAAACATAAAACATAAAACATAAAACATAAAACATAAAACATAAAACATAAAACATAAAACATAAAACATAAAACATAAAACATAAAACATAAAACATAAAACATAAAACATAAAACATAAAACATAAAACATAAAACATAAAACATAAAACATAAAACATAAAACATAAAACATAAAACATAAAACATAAAACATAAAACATAAAACGTAAAACATAAAACATAAAACATAAAACATAAAACATAAAACATAAAACATAAAACATAAAACATAAAACATAAAACATAAAACATAAAACATAAAACATAAAACATAAAACATAAAACATAAAACATAAAACATAAAACATAAAACATAAAACATAAAACATAAAACATAAAACATAAAACATAAAACATAAAACATAAAACATAAAACATAAAACATAAAACATAAAACATAAAACATAAAACATAAAACATAAAACATAAAACATAAAACATAAAACATAAAACATAAAACATAAAACATAAAACATAAAACATAAAACATAAAACATAAAACATAAAACATAAAACATAAAACATAAAACATAAAACATAAAACATAAAACATAAAACATAAAACATAAAACATAAAACATAAAACATAAAACATAAAACATAAAACATAAAACATAAAACATAAAACATAAAACATAAAACATAAAACATAAAACATAAAACATAAAACATAAAACATAAAACATAAAACATAAAACATAAAACATAAAACATAAAACATAAAACATAAAACATAAAACATAAAACATAAAACATAAAACATAAAACATAAAACATAAAACATAAAACATAAAACATAAAACATAAAACATAAAACATAAAACATAAAACATAAAACATAAAACATAAAACATAAAACATAAAACATAAAACATAAAACATAAAACATAAAACATAAAACATAAAACATAAAACATAAAACATAAAACATAAAACATAAAACATAAAACATAAAACATAAAACATAAAACATAAAACATAAAACATAAAACATAAAACATAAAACATAAAACATAAAACATAAAACATAAAACATAAAACATAAAACATAAAACATAAAACATAAAACATAAAACATAAAACATAAAACATAAAACATAAAACATAAAACATAAAACATAAAACATAAAACATAAAACATAAAACATAAAACATAAAACATAAAACATAAAACATAAAACATAAAACATAAAACATAAAACATAAAACATAAAACATAAAACATAAAACATAAAACATAAAACATAAAACATAAAACATAAAACATAAAACATAAAACATAAAACATAAAACATAAAACATAAAACATAAAACATAAAACATAAAACATAAAACATAAAACATAAAACATAAAACATAAAACATAAAACATAAAACATAAAACATAAAACATAAAACATAAAACATAAAACATAAAACATAAAACATAAAACATAAAACATAAAACATAAAACATAAAACATAAAACATAAAACATAAAACATAAAACATAAAACATAAAGCATAAAGCATAAAGCATAAAGCATAAAGCATAAAGCATAAAACATAAAACATAAAGCATAAAGCATAAAGCATAAAGCATAAAGCATAAAGCATAAAACATAAAACATAAAACATAAAACATAAAACATAAAACATAAAACATAAAACATAAAACATAAAACATAAAACATAAAACATAAAACATAAAACATAAAACATAAAACATAAAACATAAAACATAAAACATAAAACATAAAACATAAAACATAAAACATAAAACATAAAACATAAAACATAAAACATAAAACATAAAACATAAAACATAAAACATAAAACATAAAACATAAAACATAAAACATAAAACATAAAACATAAAACATAAAACATAAAACATAAAACATAAAACATAAAACATAAAACATAAAACATAAAACATAAAACATAAAACATAAAACATAAAACATAAAACATAAAACATAAAACATAAAACATAAAACATAAAACATAAAACATAAAACATAAAACATAAAACATAAAACATAAAACATAAAACATAAAACATAAAACATAAAACATAAAACATAAAACATAAAACATAAAACATAAAACATAAAACATAAAACATAAAACATAAAACATAAAACATAAAACATAAAACATAAAACATAAAACATAAAACATAAAACATAAAACATAAAACATAAAACATAAAACATAAAACATAAAACATAAAACATAAAACATAAAACATAAAACATAAAACATAAAACATAAAACATAAAACATAAAACATAAAACATAAAACATAAAACATAAAACATAAAACATAAAACATAAAACATAAAACATAAAACATAAAACATAAAACATAAAACATAAAACATAAAACATAAAACATAAAACATAAAACATAAAACATAAAACATAAAACATAAAACATAAAACATAAAACATAAAACATAAAACATAAAACATAAAACATAAAACATAAAACATAAAACATAAAACATAAAACATAAAACATAAAACATAAAACATAAAACATAAAACATAAAACATAAAACATAAAACATAAAACATAAAACATAAAACATAAAACATAAAACATAAAACATAAAACATAAAACATAAAACATAAAACATAAAACATAAAACATAAAACATAAAACATAAAACATAAAACATAAAACATAAAACATAAAACATAAAACATAAAACATAAAACATAAAACATAAAACATAAAACATAAAACATAAAACATAAAACATAAAACATAAAACATAAAACATAAAACATAAAACATAAAACATAAAACATAAAACATAAAACATAAAACATAAAACATAAAACATAAAACATAAAACATAAAACATAAAACATAAAACATAAAACATAAAACATAAAACATAAAACATAAAACATAAAACATAAAACATAAAACATAAAACATAAAACATAAAACATAAAACATAAAACATAAAACATAAAACATAAAACATAAAACATAAAACATAAAACATAAAACATAAAACATAAAACATAAAACATAAAACATAAAACATAAAACATAAAACATAAAACATAAAACATAAAACATAAAACATAAAACATAAAACATAAAACATAAAACATAAAACATAAAACATAAAACATAAAACATAAAACATAAAACATAAAACATAAAACATAAAACATAAAACATAAAACATAAAACATAAAACATAAAACATAAAACATAAAACATAAAACATAAAACATAAAACATAAAACATAAAACATAAAACATAAAACATAAAACATAAAACATAAAACATAAAACATAAAACATAAAACATAAAACATAAAACATAAAACATAAAACATAAAACATAAAACATAAAACATAAAACATAAAACATAAAACATAAAACATAAAACATAAAACATAAAACATAAAACATAAAACATAAAACATAAAACATAAAACATAAAACATAAAACATAAAACATAAAACATAAAACATAAAACATAAAACATAAAACATAAAACATAAAACATAAAACATAAAACATAAAACATAAAACATAAAACATAAAACATAAAACATAAAACATAAAACATAAAACATAAAACATAAAACATAAAACATAAAACATAAAACATAAAACATAAAACATAAAACATAAAACATAAAACATAAAACATAAAACATAAAACATAAAACATAAAACATAAAACATAAAACATAAAACATAAAACATAAAACATAAAACATTCCAGGGAATCGATTCCACGGGGAATCGATACCAGAGAATCGTTTCCAGGGAATCGATTCCAGAGAATCGATTCCAGAGAATCGATTCCAGGGAATCGATTCCAGGGAATCGATTCCAGGGAATCGATTCCAGGGAATCGATTCCAGGGAATCGATTCCAGAGAATCGATTCCAGGGAATCGATTCCAGGGAATCGATTCCAGGGAATCGATTCCAGGGAATCGATTCCAGGGAATCGATTCCAGGGAATCGATTCCAGAGAATCGATTCCAGGGAATCGATTCCACAGGGAATCGATACCAGGGAATCGATTCCAGGGAATCGATTCCAGGGAATCGATTCCAGGGAATCGATTCCAGAGAATCGATTCCAGGGAATCGATTCCAGAGAATCGATTCCACAGGGAATCGATTCCAGGGAATCGATTCCACAGGGAATCGATACCAGGGAATCGACCAGGGAATCGATTCCAGGGAATCGATTCCAGGGAATCGATTCCACAGGGAATCGATTCCACAGGGAATCGATTCCACAGGGAATCGATACCAGGGAATCGATTCCAAAGAATCGATTCCAGGGAATCGATTCCACAGGGAATCGATACCAGGGAATCGATTCCAGGGAATCGATTCCAGGGAATCGATACCAGGGAATCGATACCAGGGAATCGATTCCAGGGAATCGATTCCAGGGAATCGATTCCAGGGAATCGATTCCAGAGAATCGATTCCAGGGAATCGATTCCAGGGAATCGATTCCACAGGGAATCGATACCAGGGAATCGATTCCACAGGGAATCGATACCAGGGAATCGATTCCAGGGAATCGATACCAGGGAATCGATTCCAGGGAATCGATTCCAGAGAATCGATTCCAGGGAATCGATTCCACAGGGATTCCCTGGAATCGATTCCCTGGTATCGATTCCCTGTGGAATCGATTCCCTGGAATCGATTCCCTGGTATCGATTCCCTGGAATCGATTCCCTGGAATCGATTCCCTGGTATCGATTCCCTGTGGAATCGATTCCCTGGAATCGATTCCCTGGAATCGATTCCCTGGTATCGATTCCCTGTGGAATCGATTCCCTGGTATCGATTCCCTGTGGAATCGATTCCCTGGTATCGATTCCCTGTGGAATCGATTCCCTGGAATCGATCCCCTGGAATCGATTCTCTGGAATCGATTCCCTGGAATCGATTCCCTGGTATCGATTCCCTGTGGAATCGATTCCCTGGAATCGATTCCCTGGAATCGATTCTCTGGAATCGATTCCCTGGAATCGATTCCCTGGTATCGATTCCCTGGTATCGATTCCCTGTGGAATCGATTCCCTGGAATCGATTCCCTGTGGAATCGATTCTCTGGAATCGATTCCCTGGAATCGATTCCCTGGAATCGATTCCCTGGTATCGATTCCCTGGTATCGATTCCCTGTGGAATCGATTCCCTGGAATCGATTCCCTGGAATCGATTCTCTGGAATCGATTCCCTGGAATCGATTCCCTGGTATCGATTCCCTGGTATCGATTCCCTGTGGAATCGATTCCCTGGAATCGATTCTCTGGAATCGATTCCCTGGAATCGATTCCCTGGAATCGATTCCCTGGAATCGATTCCCTGGAATCGATTCCCTGGAATCGATTCCCTGGTATCGATTCCCTGGTATCGATTCCCTGTGGAATCGATTCCCTGGAATCGATTCTCTGGAATCGATTCTCTGGAATCGATTCCCTGGAATCGATTCCCTGGAATCGATTCCCTGGAATCGATTCCCTGGAATCGATTCCCTGGTATCGATTCCCTGTGGAATCGATTCCCTGGAATCGATTCCCTGTGGAATCGATTCTCTGGAATCGATTCCCTGGAATCGATTCCCTGGTATCGATTCCCTGTGGAATCGATTCCCTGGAATCGATTCCCTGGAATCGATTCCCTGGAATCGATTCTCTGGAATCGATTCTCTGGAATCGATTCTCTGGAATCGATTCTCTGGAATCGATTCCCTGTGGAATCGATTCCCTGGAATCGATTCCCTGGAATCGATTCTCTGGAATCGATTCTTTGGAATCGATTCCCTGGTATCGATTCCCTGTGGAATCGATTCCCTGTGGAATCGATTCCCTGGAATCGATTCCCTGGAATCGATTCCCTGGTATCGATTCCCTGTGGAATCGATTCCCTGGAATCGATTCCCTGGAATCGATTCCCTGGAATCGATTCCCTGGTATCGATTCCCTGTGGAATCGATTCCCTGGAATCGATTCCCTGGAATCGATTCCCTGGTATCGATTCCCTGTGGAATCGATTCCCTGGAATCGATTCCCTGGAATCGATTCCCTGGAATCGATTCCCTGTGGAATCGATTCTCTGGAATCGATTCCCTGGAATCCATTCCCTGGAATCGATTCCCTGGTATCGATTCCCTGTGGATTCCCTGGTATCGATTCCCTGGTTTTATGTTTTATGTTTTATGTTTTATGTTTTATGTTTTATGTTTAATGTTTAATGTTTTATGTTTAATGTTTAATGTTTAATGTTTAATGTTTAATGTTTAATGTTTAATGTTTAATGTTTAATGTTTAATGTTTAATGTTTTATGTTTTATGTTTTATGTTTTATGTTTTATGTTTTATGTTTTATGTTTTATGTTTTATGTTTTATGTTTTATGTTTTATGTTTTATGTTTTATGTTTTATGTTTTATGTTTTATGTTTTATGTTTTATGTTTTATGTTTTATGTTTTATGTTTTATGTTTTATGTTTTATGTTTTATGTTTTATGTTTTATGTTTTATGTTTTATGTTTTATGTTTTATGTTTTATGTTTTATGTTTTATGTTTTATGTTTTATGTTTTATGTTTTATGTTTTATGTTTTATGTTTTATGTTTTATGTTTTATGTTTTATGTTTTATGTTTTATGTTTTATGTTTTATGTTTTATGTTTTATGTTTTATGTTTTATGTTTTATGTTTTATGTTTTATGTTTTATGTTTTATGTTTTATGTTTTATGTTTTATGTTTTATGTTTTATGTTTTATGTTTTATGTTTTATGTTTTATGTTTTATGTTTTATGTTTTATGTTTTATGTTTTATGTTTTATGTTTTATGTTTTATGTTTTATGTTTTATGTTTTATGTTTTATGTTTTATGTTTTATGTTTTATGTTTTATGTTTTATGTTTTATGTTTTATGTTTTATGTTTTATGTTTTATGTTTTATGTTTTATGTTTTATGTTTTATGTTTTATGTTTTATGTTTTATGTTTTATGTTTTATGTTTTATGTTTTATGTTTTATGTTTTATGTTTTATGTTTTATGTTTTATGTTTTATGTTTTATGTTTTATGTTTTATGTTTTATGTTTTATGTTTTATGTTTTATGTTTTATGTTTTATGTTTTATGTTTTATGTTTTATGTTTTATGTTTTATGTTTTATGTTTTATGTTTTATGTTTTATGTTTTATGTTTTATGTTTTATGTTTTATGTTTTATGTTTTATGTTTTATGTTTTATGTTTTATGTTTTATGTTTTATGTTTTATGTTTTATGTTTTATGTTTTATGTTTTATGTTTTATGTTTTATGTTTTATGTTTTATGTTTTATGTTTTATGTTTTATGTTTTATGTTTTATGTTTTATGTTTTATGTTTTATGTTTTATGTTTTATGTTTTATGTTTTATGTTTTATGTTTTATGTTTTATGTTTTATGTTTTATGTTTTATGTTTTATGTTTTATGTTTTATGTTTTATGTTTTATGTTTTATGTTTTATGTTTTATGTTTTATGTTTTATGTTTTATGTTTTATGTTTTATGTTTTATGTTTTATGTTTTATGTTTTATGTTTTATGTTTTATGTTTTATGTTTTATGTTTTATGTTTTATGTTTTATGTTTTATGTTTTATGTTTTATGTTTTATGTTTTATGTTTTATGTTTTATGTTTTATGTTTTATGTTTTATGTTTTATGTTTTATGTTTTATGTTTTATGTTTTATGTTTTATGTTTTATGTTTTATGTTTTATGTTTTATGTTTTATGTTTTATGTTTTATGTTTTATGTTTTATGTTTTATGTTTTATGTTTTATGTTTTATGTTTTATGTTTTATGTTTTATGTTTTATGTTTTATGTTTTATGTTTTATGTTTTATGTTTTATGTTTTATGTTTTATGTTTTATGTTTTATGTTTTATGTTTTATGTTTTATGTTTTATGTTTTATGTTTTATGTTTTATGTTTTATGTTTTATGTTTTATGTTTTATGTTTTATGTTTTATGTTTTATGTTTTATGTTTTATGTTTTATGTTTTATGTTTTATGTTTTATGTTTTATGTTTTATGTTTTATGTTTTATGTTTTATGTTTTATGTTTTATGTTTTATGTTTTATGTTTTATGTTTTATGTTTTATGTTTTATGTTTTATGTTTTATGTTTTATGTTTTATGTTTTATGTTTTATGTTTTATGTTTTATGTTTTATGTTTTATGTTTTATGTTTTATGTTTTATGTTTTATGTTTTATGTTTTATGTTTTATGTTTTATGTTTTATGTTTTATGTTTATGTTTTATGTTTTATGTTTTATGTTTTATGTTTTATGTTTTATGTTTTATGTTTTATGTTTTATGTTTTATGTTTTATGTTTTATGTTTTATGTTTTATGTTTTATGTTTTATGTTTTATGTTTTATGTTTTATGTTTTATGTTTTATGTTTTATATTTTGTATGTTGTATGTTTTATGTTTTATGTTTTATGTTTTATGTTTTATGTTTTATGTTTTATGTTTTATGTTTTATGTATTATGTATTATGTATTATGTATTATGTATTATGTATTATGTATTATGTATTATGTATTATGTATTATGTATTATGTATTATGTATTATGTATTATGTATTATGTATTATGTATTATGTATTATGTATTATGTATTATGTATTATGTATGTATTATGTATTATGTATTATGTATTATGTATTATGTATTGTGTATTATGTATTATGTATTATGTATTATGTATTATGTATTATGTATTATGTATTATGCATTATGCATTATGTATTATGTATTATGTATTATATATTATGTATTATATATTATGTATTATGTATTATATATTATGTATTATGTTTTATGTATCATGTATTATTTTATATGTATTATGTGTTATGTACTATGTATTATGTATTATTATGTATTATGTGTGGAATCGATTCCCTGGATTCGATTCCCTGGAATGGATTCCCTGGAATACATTCCCTGTGGAATCGATTCCCTGGAATCCATTTCTTTCTCTTCTTTGATCCGTTAGCTGGCGGTCCGAGCGGAACGTTCCCGCAATGGATACGCTGCTGTCGCTGCCGCTTTAAAAAATGCGGCTTCTTGCCTAGTTTCTTCGATTCCCGATTCTAGTCAATTTCGGCAGGTTGATCAATCTCTTCCTTTCACACCCTGGATGATGGCGGAGTTTCTAAACTCACTAGGTAAAGGAAAGGAAGCTATACACGGATTTCAGAAATTGAGTCTATATGGTGTAAGGTCTTAAGCTATGGCATGGTTGCGCTGTTACCTTTGTAATAGAGGTCTTCAGGTTAGGTTTTATTTATAGAGCAAGCAACGAGTTTAGGAATGACAAAACACTAATACTTCTTTTCTCAGCGCTCGTCAAGCCTATACTGGAATATGGATCTGTGGTCTGGTCTCTGTTTACTCAATAGCACATCAGTCTTATTCAAAAAATTCACCGTGAATTCTGTAAATGCTTACTCCAAATTGAGGGTTCTGAGCATAAGTGACATTGCTCAACAATATAAGCTCAGTAGCCTTCTAAGTCGCAGATAGGCGGCTGACTTGTCTTTCTTCTACAAAGTCATCAACGGAAATCGATTCGCAGAAATTCTAACTGATTGTGGACTTATCTGTTCGAGAATTGAGCCAAGAACAAGCAGGTTGCTGTCAGTAGTAAGGGCGCTTTCAGTAATGCAGGATGCGTGCGCAATTGACTTATTCAGTCATTGAAATCTTCACACTTTCAATTCCTGAATAAGTCATTTGCGCACGCATCCTGCATTACTGAAAGCGCCCTAAGCTCTAGTAGAAATAAAGTCTATAATGGATCCAAAAACTGAATAGCCAGGAGGCTGGTGAACCAATGCTACGCGGATGTTGACTTTTTTGGAGGATCCCTTTCATCGTCAGTTTTGTCCAAATACGTTAGTTGCTGCGCCTGCAAGGTTTTCCTCGAGCTAATTTAGGTCTTTCAGCCTAATGGGGTTCACGTTGGGTCAATTCGGGGGTTTGCTTGGCTAAGTTTTCATTTTTCGCTTCGCAAGCTGTGGCCGATTGTAAGTTTTCCCACCAGAATGCAGCAAATACTCAAACCAAAAAGTGAAGCTTCTGCTGATTTGAAATACAAGCTTATATAGCTGAATAGCAGGTATAAAACTACTGCAAACACAAGCAACATACACAGTCTAAATATATATTCGTGTACATACCTGATATTCAGCTGCGTATCAAGTACGTATTGCTGTGCAGAGATGGATGCTTATGAGGTAACCCTGAGACAATTTGAAAAAAAGAAAATTTGCAGGAGTAGGTGGCGGGCTATAGTGAAAGTCCATATTAGCGAACCGCCTCTTAATCCGTGACATCCCACCACAAATGAAGAAAAAGGAATTTTCAGATGCACCAGGCGCCCAGAAATCGTAACAGCCAACCAGACCCCAGTGAATTCTATATATAAGTTCGAAACGAAGCTTTCCTCTCTCATAATAAATATAACGTGTTGTTCCCGCGCCAGTAGTGGCTAAACGCGATATCAAAGCGCCAGCAACTTGTCTGGCAACGTTTTCTGGCTGGAATATGACGTTCCCGTCCAACCATCCAAGTGCTGCTACACTTACCTAGTGCAATGTTGCCTAGTTTATTAGTACCAGGGAAACATATTTAATAGCAGCACAAATGCCAACGGAAATCTTTAACAAAATTTTGTTCAGAGTCTCAAAGCGGGAGCAGCAGCAGCAAGCAGACAAAGCCTTCTCAATCACACAAAATGGTGCTTCAGTAAAACTTGTTACGAAACCTTCAATGATGGGCTATCATGTTTGTGTATGTATATACTCTCTATTACTTAACTGAATTCTTTCTTCTTCAGTGTCGCTTGCTTATCTTTGCAGTGTCTGCCTTTTCTGTTTGGGGCCATTTTATCAAGTTCAACTGATTCAGTTATTTTGCGTTGGCTTCCACCATTTTTGTTGTTGGCGATATATGTAGGTTGTCGCTGCTGCTTCTGGATGATGTGTCTCGCGCGAAATGTTGAAATTCAGCGGAAGCGAGGCTTTCATACGAATCAAGCAAGAACTTCTAAGTACATATGGTGGTGATCCGCCGCGGCACGTCATTGTGACGTCAAAATCGGAACAATGGGACGAAATGTATCAGGCGCCCTCAAATGGTAGAAGGTTTTTATCACGTTTTACGGGTGTAGGATTTATGCCCATGTGGTATGGTTTTGTGACAAGGAATTACGTTTTTAACAGATGGTTTATGGTATACTTAAGTGCTTATGCAATAAGTCATGGCAGGTAATTTTGAGTAAGATTTTTTGTTTGCTTTGGAGTATATTATTTAAATTTGGGTTTGTTTCTTTTTTTGCATAGAGTTTGGTAGATGGTAGAAATCTTGGGTACGTCCAAAAATTGGACTCTCTACTTCAACAGCACCTGCAGAGAGATTTTGAATGATATTTTGTTTTAAAAAAGCTTTTGAAAAAGTTTTTATAGAGCTTTTCTATGTTTGTTTTTTTTAAATCAGTTTGTTAGTAAAATTTCTTACTATGACGAGAATTTAGTCTACAGGGTGTATAGCCATACTCGACTCTATGGAGTGAAGAGAGTTCCCAATGTATTGTAGTCGTAACTGAACCCGAAGCGCAGGACGTGAAGGAAACCTTTTCTAAAATTGTAGAAATCTCAGCAAAGTTCAATCTAACAGTAAATGACTGGTAAATAAAGTATATGATGGTATCAGAAAGGAAGCTATGATTAGGAAGAAGCACCAGGCTTAACCATTATAGAATGGAAACTGTTGACAATTTTTAATATATTTGGGGACAATGCTTATCGCAGAAAATAAGATGACGACATTTATATAGACGTATTGTAACAGCAAATAAAACCTATTTCGCAATACTCCCCCCGATTCTATAGATTCAAGAAATCTCAAGACCAATGTGAGAATATATAAAATATTAATCCGCCCAGTTCCATGCTACGGGTCTGAGGTATCTATTTGGGAATGTTTGGCCCTAAAAAGAGCATTGCAGGGGTAATGGTTAACGAAAACGAATGTCGCTGATTAAAAACGAACGAATTGTTTGAAGAAATAAATATGTATAGTTGAAAGACAACGATGAAGACTACTGTTCGAACACGTTGTACAAGCTTCGGAAGAAAGAATGCTAGCCAGGATTTTCAATGATCGACCATTAAAGAAAGCTTAGAATGCGTGGATGGATGACGCACTAGAAAATATACGGAAACTTCGTATAAAACAAACTGGAGAAACTTAGGAAGACGCAGAGATGACTAGAAGAAAACACTTCAAGAAGTCCGAGTCCTAAAGGACTGTAGCGCCATTTAAGAAGAAGGAAAGGGTCGCGATCCAATTTAAAATGGCCTATCTCACTTTTAAAGGTCGGTAGAAGAATTAAATTCCATTCATTTAAGATTAGTGCATGATAAGCTAAGACGATTAGACAATCTTCTATTATTTTTGTAAAACAAATAAATGCATGTAGCTACTTAGCTAAAGTTGTGTGGACTGTTTAGTTATTGATTCAAACTCCATGAAATTATACATAATGTAAATGTAATAAATATATTTTAGGGCCGTAACATGGAAAGTATATGTTATAAAATCGACCATCTACAAAAAAGGGCTTAGCCAAAAATGCATGACACTTTGCAATATTCAGCAATTGGAAGTCTGTAGCTGAAGAGGTCAGTTGCGCACGCATAGCTTACATTATTGACAGCACCACAGTAACTGTGAGTGAGTGCAATTTTTAATGAATCATAATAACAACAAACAGTCGAAAAAAGGGCGTTAATAAGAGTCGACCAAAGCCTTCGAGTCGACTCATTGTTTGGATTAGCCGGAAGACAGTAAAATGAATATGTATACGCATATGTTACTTATGTAATCCCTATTTTAATTTCAGATTTACAAAAAAAAACAATCGAAGGACAAAATATTTCATTCAAGCATTTTGCCTACAATTGTACTTTATGAAGCATGAATATCAACAACGAGGTAAATATTTATTCCTTTCTTATAGTACTACATAGATAGACAAGATTTGATTGTTTGTTTGTTCCGGATAAACTCAAAAACTACTGAACTGATTCTAAAAATTCTTTCGCCAATAGAAAGCTCTGAACATTCTGAGTGGTGAACCTCTCTTGCACATTTATTCCTCTAATACCAATTATGACATATACGAACCGATTAATCGCATACTTATAAATGTTGACAAAAATAGGAGTGTTTTTAGCTTGCTAACTAGTGAAGTTGCCCTTAAAAAGATTCTTCTTAATGTACGTGGCGTGATGTAACGTGACTCCCTGCGTACTCCACTACCTCTTTTGCACGTTTAATAATTTATTCCTGCAGGTCGTAGCTGAGCCACTGAGCAGTGGTAAATGTTTCTCAGCCCAGCTAAGTAGTGCACCTTCCAAACTTTTTTGGGGTGCATTGATATTGCTGGTCGGACTCATACCATGGAATGTATTTCCAAACTTTACACAAAACTACAAGACCATTCAAAAATCAATTCCTTCCTAGTTAGTTGATTTCGTACAAGACACGGTGGACACAGTCATGATTCGAGACGAAATGATCAATTATCCAACTGAACAACGGATTTACAGCTAGTATTTTACATATATTTAATTTACAATAATTCCGAAAAGAATGTTATTCCAATTCACTAAAAACAGATCGCTGAGCGCTACCTATTTTTGAATGGTAAATAGCAAAAAACCCAATCTAGCTGCAGTCTTGGAGTAAGTGTTCCACGAATTTTTTAAGAAACTTTGCCGATGTTAATAAAAAAGTTCTAAAAAAGAATCTTAACGATCTACTTTTTCAATTACAGTGAAATTTGTGGGGTAAATGTTTTTTCTTTATTGGTTTTTCAAATAACACCCTTTATTTCTTTTTTTTTTCTCATCATATACAATTTTTTTTATTAATCAAATGAAAGCCGCAATCCCCACTGTAGTAAAGAAGTTATTCGTTGAAATAAACCATTCTTGCATTAACTTTATATTTTCTAAATTAATTACATCACATTTTTCCCCCAAAAACATATTTCAAAACGCCCAATCTCGGAAACGTGCAAAGACAGATCCCCTTTCCTGTTTTTTATCTACTATCTACCATTACTGTTGGACAAGCTGTGACGGGGCGCCTTGTATAAATTCATCAATTGGTATCACTCCTAAAACAATTTTTAAAAGCATTTTTTAAACTTACCAATTATCGTAATATAAATTTAACTAAATGCGTAAAGTTAATTATTTCATCTATTCTATCAATCTATCCAACTTACTGGCCCTCTGAAGGGAAAGAAAGGATTGATTATCCTCCGGATTTTGTTAGATTAAAAAAAAATACAAATCCCTTTCTGTTTATTTTTTGTTGTCTCAATTCGGAATAACCCAGAGAATTTCACTTGACTCTGGTTGTCATCGCTCATATTACTTTAGCTGAGTTCAAGGCAGTGGTGACAAAACATCGAATAAAAGTGAAACAAATTTCTGACAGCAGTACCAGGGCATCAGAAGCCCCAGCAGCATTCGCTGTCAACAAACCGAAAAGTATACGCTCACAATATAAAATGGCGCCAAGCCGGTCGAAATGAATTTTCTTCGGTCTGTTGGAAATTGTGTGTGGATAAAGAACACGCCGCCACATGACGACCAGCTCAACACATTTTACTTCTCTGTTTTCTTAACTGGGTGAGAGTAAGAAAGCAAGCCTGTGTTACCCATTCCTATAATGTTTCTACGTTGCGGCATGAAACTGCATTTCGCTTTGACATTGGCCGCAAAACGCGCAGAAATGGCGGCAGCATGACATAGCCCTAGGTTGCTGCCGCTCACGTTATATTTGATTTTAGCAGCGAAAGTGCTCTCGCTGACAGTGCGAAGGTATACGATGTTCCGCAACAGGGAACGGTTCTTTTTCATAAAGGGGTTAACGTGGTGCCGTTGCTGCACAGCGTTACCGATATTCGGAACAGGCGATCATAAGCGAGCACCACAAACTCAAGCCAATATTACCAGCAGATAATGTAGAGAAGCAGCACAAGTCGGCGGCACTCGAGCTCGATAATATTTATACCGACCGACCGACCGGGAGTTGTTTGTTGTTCGTTCTCTCCATCGTACGCTTTGTTTCGTTTCGCTTCAATTTCAATTTTTGGCGGGCATTTTGGATTTATATTACATATATACACGTTTATACCCCTTAAGCACACAAAATATATACTCGATAAGAAAATGCTCATCGAATTAGCGCCCCCCAGTATTTTTGATGAGATACTCTTCTTGCTGGCGACAGCAGCGCTATATCGTTTTGGACTCATTGAAGAAGAATTTCGAAAATTTTGTGTTGGTCGAAAAATACAATTCGTTGATTAGGATTTCATAAATGGCTGTAGGTAACTTTTAGCACTCTTAACTCGGTGTTGTTGAAGACGCACGTCTGCGACCATTTAGTCTCGATGCGCGCTTTTTAAATGAAATCCACCCCATTTGAAGAGCAAAAGAGGAATATATATGAGATTTTATTCTCTTTATCATAGTGTTTGTGTATTTTATTTTATATAATAGCGATGTGGTGTGTTTTTCTTGTATAAACCCCCAATCAACCAACCAAACCAAGCAAGACACCCTAAAAGTCGCTCCCCCATTTTCAAGAAATCTGTTACAAAATTTCCAAAGGCTCTTTTTCTCCTTTCTTGTGCGAGAAGAAGAAATAAATTTTGTTAACGACAGATGGAACAGAGTCACAGGAATTCTAGCAAGGGAACAATATGGTATTTTGTGCCATTGGTATAGGCGCTGAACTGGACTATAAGCAAAAGTTTAAATAAGAGAAATTTTGAACGATGAACTTCTTTTGCTGGGGTGTCACCTGATATTTGTATGGCGTTTCGCTTTGAACTCTTTACAAATGTGTTTTTTGAAAATGAAAGAAATAAAAAACAAGAATGGAGGAAAATTATCTCTTTTTAGAGTGAAATAATTTTAATGGAGGGTTTTGTTAAAGAGATTTTATATTTTTGTGTGTTGCAAACTCTTTTACTACATTTTTTTTGAAATTATCTGAGAAATTGGACATGGACAAGCGTGGAGTAGTGCAGTAGTAAAATATCTGGAAGAGTAATTAGTGTTTTTGTTTTTTTTTATCAAAAGTGGCGTAATTTGCTTTAGGAATGGAATTTCATTCTTATATCTACAAAAATTATAATTATTTAGCTTTTATATTTAATACTATTGCACCGAACTCTCAGTTGTATTGAGTCTTTTGGTTGTGTTTTACTTATGTTGGTAGACATAAGAACTGTTTTGGTAGCATAATTTGACGACGTTTTCGTAAAAGTGCAAACAAAATTCTTGTGTTAGGTAAAAATTTGTGATTATATTCTGTTTTCACTCGTATAATTATTTATAGTTAGTAAAAGTACGACGTTTATGGAAGTTCCGATTTGATGGTGCTTTAAGCTGGTGAGAACATAAATTCCACAATCAATGTATCAACATCAATTTGAAGTATGTAGTGCAATCCTTTCCAGAGGCAGAGGCTGCAACAACTGGGAGATCGAGATAGACGGAGCTGAGGTATGTCACGCGAAACAGAGTTCACTGGAGGGCAACTGTTTCCGAGCTATTTCCCATAAGGGAATAAAGGGGATTAAGTAAGCAAGTCAACGACTGATCAGATTTTCACCTTGAGGCAGGCTATGGAAAAATGTCTAGATTTTCAAAACTCAATTCAACACCTCTTTATTGACTTTAAAGCCGCCTATGATAGCATAGCCAGGGTAGAACTCTACAAAGCCATGAGAGAATTCGGCTTCCCCAACAAACTGACAAGACTATGTAGGTTGACCATGATCAATGTGTCAAGCCAAGTAAAGGTATCCGGAACACTGTTCAGACCAATCAACATCTATAATGGACTCCGACAAGGGGACGGTCTGGCCTGCCTCCTTTTCAACCTGGCGTTGGAGAAAGTGATCCGAGATTCGGGCGTGACATCAAGGGGTACAATCCTCCACAAGTCCATCCAATTACTGGCTTACGCAGACGACATTGACATCATTGGAAGAACAACAACAGCTGTACAAGAAGCTTTCACTCAGATTGAGCAAGCGGCAGGAAATCTGGGACTGCACATTAACGAAAGCAAAACAAAGTACATGGTGGCCTCGTCTGGAAGAACACCTAACATTGGTCCCACAATCAAGGTAGCGGAACACGAGTTTGATGTGGTAAAATCATTTACCTACCTTGGGTCAATAGTAGCAGCCGACAATAGCATGGAACCAGAAATACGCGCAGGACTGCTAAAAGCCAACAAAGCCTACTGTAGTCTGTCAAGGCTCTTCAAATCCAAATATCTAACCATAACGTCTAAACTTTTACTATATAAGACTATAGCCTTACCCGTTCTCACACATGCATCCGAAACGTGGGTGCTTAGCAAAAAGCACTCAAACCTCTTGGGCGTGTTTGAGAGGAAAATACTTCGGAGGATTGTTGGTCCCGTATGTGAGGAAGGACGATTCCGGAGACTCTACAATGACGAGATCTACGAACGCTATCGCGACATAGATGTTGTGAAAAAAATAAAGCTCGGTAGGCTCCTGTGAGCAGGGCATCTAGCTCGTATGAGTGAAGATGAGCCTGCTCGGAAAGTTCTCTGCGGTAAGACCTATGGGGTGCGACAGCGAGGGAGACCCAACCTTCGCTGGAAGGATGGCGTGGACCAGGACGCTCAGAGTTTAGGGATGCCAAACTAGATGACATCGGCTCAGAATCGGGACCGGGGGAGAGAACAGTTGCGCGAGGCCAGGACCGGATCCCGGTTGTAGAGCCGTGAAAGAAGAAGTAAGAAAGTAACCCTTTACTTGCTATGCTATGCTGTGATGCTAAACTGGATCGCTCGGAGGAGAAGCTATCAGACGCCAGCGCCGTATCCCTGTTGTATGTCCAAAAAAATAAGTCAGCTTCACGAAAAGCCAACATTAACACTTTGATTAGGTTCGTTAGACACAGAATTCTAGGTGATCGTAGACACAAGATTCCAACGGAAAGATATACATAAGGTAACCTGGATATTTCCGAATGATGCGCGTCACTGTTTAGAAGTATTAGATGTCATATCACATCGTGATGCAAATATCGACTCTGATTATTATATGGTTGCCACGGGAATCAGAAGACAGAATATCGACAGTAAACGAAAGAAGAAACCACAGGGAAGGAAAATTTACCGTGAAACTGTTAAAAGAAAAAGAAAAACAGGAAGAATATGCAGAAGAAATAAATAGAAGAGTGACAGATGCAAATAATGACAAATTCGAAGACAAAGAGGTTAAATGGAATAACTTGAAAAAAAATAAATATTCTAGGAAAGGTTCAGCAAAGATGTCCTCGGAGTCGAATTTTTTTGGCCAAATAATTTCAAATAAGCTATGCAGCGTGAGATGCAAAAATCAAAAATTTGCTGCCCATAACTATGGTCGTTTCCGTCGAATAGCTTCACGCTGTGTTATTTAGCTCAAATAATATTTCTTGTTAACAGTTTGGCATGGCGGAAGGAATTCATAATGCACCTATAGCACGAAAATCGAATCTTACGAAATTTTAATCGCAGTTTTTTTATTTCCTGCTAAGACAACTGCTATCAACAATTAGATAGCTTAACATCTTTAATCATCCTAGCAGTATGTTAATGTAGTTCATTTTAGGTTGAAGCTAATTTTTATAACGGATATTAGATTAATTTCTATTCCGGTGAAGAAACTAATGCTAGTACTTACTAAGTTCACTTGAAATGGAATTTAAATGGGGAAACTCAATGTAAATTTTTATGAGTGAAAATTTCCCTTTTCAAAATTTCATTTGTGATACTATAATTTCACGTGAATGTTTTGGTGAATAAATCAGGCTCTACTATAGATTATTCTTCCTAGGTCGGATTGTGCAAATACAGTAGCAGCCATCAATATAACGCTGTGAAAGCCCTAAAAGAAGAAGCAATTTTAAAAAATGTAATAAGTTAAATATGTTATCATTAAAATTCACCTTATAATTATAAAATAACCTTCCAGCATTTTTCGGCAATGTGCTTGCCCTCAATACTTCCTAGACAATTCCACTTGTTTTCATAACACGCAGCAACTGATTTTAAATTATTTCTTTAATCTACTGAAGCGATAGTACTTTTTATATTGAAAATCTTTGGCAGTTGCGGCTGTTGTTTCATGAAAATACTATGTAATCGCTTCATAATTAATGCAAAAATTCATTCTCGAATCTCTCTAACCTCGACGCCTTTGGTCTAGAACAAAAACACCAAAAAATCTTCAATCAAATGAACCGAAAAAAAAATTCCCAAAACACATACCGCGTGTGCACATAAAGCAGTCATCAAGTCCCTCCTTATCGTCACGAAAGCACGAAAGGAATGCGAGAAAGTACGCTGTTGTACCGGCGCGCGTCATATACCAGGTAACCAGAAAATCTAGCCAGCAAACTTGAATGCGATAAATTCCAATCTCGGGGATTCCACAGGGCTGAAAAGAGCATGGTCGCACGTGGTCGCTTCCACGTTTTTCGTCGTTATGAATGGAAGGGGAAATTAGTGTAAATGTAAACAAATAAACAAATCGGCTTTCATAATATGGTTTTCTCTTTCTGATACAAGGGATATAGCTTATTCTGCTGGAGAGTTGTGATTGTTTCTTTTTATTTTGAGAGAAGAGAGAGGGAAAACGGTGAGTGTGAGTAAAGTGTAGTAGTTGCTCAGCGCATGCTTGCTGACAATTATATTCAGCTATATGAATTTATACGGTATGTTATCAGTACAGTGGAGGACTAAAAAATAAGCTCAATCGGTTTTGGTTGGAATTTTTTAAGATATTCTGTAAGCGACATCGTGATTATAGTATAGGTCGCACTCGGGTCAAGGGGGTCGTCTTGGCCAGACAGTACTCTGGCACTATTTTTATCTATCCAGGACTGACTTTTATGGAACCTATTAGTAGTCTGGTGAAAATAGGCCTTTAGTCCAGGAAGAATAGAAAAAAAGTTGAAATAAATCTACCCTGCGATTTCTTGACGCTATAATTAAGAGAAAAATCGTAGGAATTCAATGAATGTGTTTTGGATAAAATTGGTCCAGGGCAACAGGTGGTAAAAAGCTAATAAAAGGAGCGAAAACGCGTTTTTTCACGTTTTGGGTACGAAAAATATGTTGTTTTGGAAAACAAAAAATACTACATAATAGTGCTTCAAAAGACGAAAATTATGAGTTTTGGACCATTGAAATCGGTCAACAGGTTTTTGCAGAAAAATTCAAAAACCATTAAAAATGGCCGTTTTTTGACATTTAATTATAGGGAGTGTAATTATCGTAGAACCTTGTGGCAGGGCTTAAATTGTGGCCACTGATGGTGCCTACCTACAATAAAAATTTCATGACAAAATAATGGTAACTTTTCGAGTAAATCTCACAAATGTAAAAACACCTGTTTCACAAAAAAACGTTGAACAAGGCCCACAATGGTCCTAGAAATTTTTTGTTTGGCATTTTGGCTCGCAAAGGTTTGCTCTACAACCTCTTTTTCATGAAATGTATGTAAAGTTTGATTTAACACCTTAAAACCCCGTTTGAAAACCACCCCGTTTCCAGTTTTTTGAATTAAAAACTTTACTTTTGAGCTTTTTCTTGAAAATCGTTTTTCGACAGTTTTATTAGTTTGTTTTTTACCTGTTCTACAGGTCCAATTTTATTCGAAACATATTCATATAATTCCTACGATTTTTCTCTTAATTATAGTGTTGAAAACCGCAGTTTTTGTTTGTTGTTAAGAAAAAGCTCAAAGAGCTCACGAAGAAAGCTCAAAAGAAAAGCTTTTTATTCAAAAAAACTGGAAAAAGGGTGGTTTTTAATCGTGTTTTTAAGGTGTTAAATCAAACTTTACATACATTTCATGAAAATGGGGTTGTAGAGCAACTCTTTGGGAATAAATTGGGCTCATCAAAAAAACTCTAGGACCACTGGTGGCCTTGTTCAACCTTTTTTCGTAAAACAGGTGTTTTTACATTTTTGAGATTTACTCGAAAAGTTACCATTTTGTTTTCCAAAACAACATATTTTTCGTACCCAAAACCTGAAAAAACGCGTTTTCGCTCCTTTTATTAGCTTTTTACCACCTGTTGCCCTGGACCAATTTTATCCAAAACACATTCATTGAATTCCTACGATTTTTCTCTTAATTATAGCGTCAAGAAATCGCAGGGTAGCTTTATTTCAACTTTTAACTACTTTTTCGCTATCTCTCCTGGACTATTGACGATCAGACTTGTATGAAATACACGACATTGGCGATCCACACCTCGTCAGATAAGCTTCAAGCGATTTAATTTGTGGGCCGGTTCACAACATGAGAATTACTGAAGGAAGAAGGAATCATGACATTAGTTGGCTTTAACACTGTGCCCTTATAAAATAGGTTAAATTAGCTAAGTTTTCTTTCCATAATTTTCTTAGCGTTAATTTTAGAGTTAAGCTTTACGGTAATAAAATAAATAAGGTGACCGAAAGGCAAAAATAATTGATTAATTAAGTTAAATTGGGTTTAGCTTAGAGTGTCCGTGGAGGACCAGTAAGTTATTTAGTTAGATAGGGACAATAGGTTTAAGCATAGCCATATGCTTAACTTATTCAAGCGAAATTACTGAAGCGGGGTCTCTATTGAGTCGCGTACAGTCTAGCTTTCGCAAAGGCAATAGCTGTGAAACTGCACTTCTGAAGGTTAATGTTGCTTTCCTCGTTCTTCTTCATTTCAGTAAGGTATTTGATAGTGTTGACCACATGCTCCTATTTACCAAACTGGCGACCCAAATGAGGTTTACATCCTCTGCTACCCCTTTAACCCGTAGTTACCTGCAGAATCGTTTCCAAAAAGTATGGTTGCATAAGTCGATTTCAGAAACTTTACCGATATCATGCATGCGGGGTTCCGCAGGGCTCCATACTAGGCCTATTACTCTTTTCTATGTAGATATATGCTCTTAGCAGTCTTGTGACAAGCTGCAAGCCCCACATGTATGCAGATGATGTTCAGATCTACTTAAATAGCCGCCTTGGATTGGCCCAGAACTGTATTGCGTACATATGTAAATACAGATCTCAAGCACATTTATCAATGATCTGTATCCAACCATCTATAACTTAATGACTCTAAATCTTGTTCCAGTGTATAGGAGTATATTAGATAGCGATCGTTTTCCACCTATCGTTCGTATGAACACATGCTTACCTTATCAAACGCGTGTCTAAACCTAGGCATTTATCTGAACTCACAACTTACCTTCTGCGATCATATTTCTTCTACATTATCTAAAATTTATGGCGTCTTTGCCTATACGCCTCCATTCTACCCTTAGGCTCGCGCTCAAAGATAATTAAATCTCTAGTGTTACCATATTTTAATTCCGCTAGCTTGGTCCTTCCTTCTCTTGATTCTGCATGCCGAAGTTAGCTTAATGTGGCCTTTAACTACTGCGTAAGGTTTGTCTACAGTCTTCGCCGATCCGATCACATCAGTCCATATCGTTATTCCCAATTGCACAATTGATGATTACCTACTCCTCAAGGCATTGACATTTGCCTTTAAGCTTCTAAATTCCGATCGTCCATCTTTATTTTGGCAAATTCAATCCTTTTTTCGAGTCGATCCCTACTGTATCTTCTTCCAGAAGGATAATTTTCGTATCTTCTTTGGACACACTTTATCTTATTTAATGTGTAAAGTTAAGACGTATATGTAGACCGAAGTTCTAGCAGAAAGATGGTCGAGAAACGAATGTTCACGGCATCGTGCGATTTTAATAAGTTGTCTCAACAGTTATTTCAATACTATCGTGACAAAGGCTTCTTGGCTTTGGTGATGGAACAGAATCCAGCTTCTTTGTAGAAAATAGAAGCAAGAATATTTCTATAAAGGGGAGAAAAAAGTGAATGAATGATAATTAGGCTAGAAAAGTGTTCATCAACTGACTATAAATAAAGCTACGAATATTAATTGTCTATTAAAATATTCTTTTTAAGCAAGGGATTCACTAGCCACATAGCAGCTAAAACTCCGTTAATCTTTAAAATCACTGCGTGCAATGAATCTGAGTCGCGCAGCTCTTGTTTGACTTAATTGTCTCCCGTTGCATCAACATTCGCCATTCAAGTCATAAATAATTAAATTAGAAAACAACCGGATAACACAAATTACAGGCAACACGAACCCCCATTTAAAAAATTCGCAACAAAATTGATAGCAATTTTTTATCCTCATTAACCCAGCCGATAACCGAAAATTGCTCCTAAAGGGCAGATTAATCACTTTGCGCCTCTTAAGACAAATTTCCGAATGCAAGGTGCGCATTAATGGAATTCAATTATAAGCTGGCTGCGCAACACAACGCAAATTGGAATTATGCGCAGGCAGCACCGGCAACAGCAACCCATGGCAGCAAGCTCCCTATTTCTCTGTCAACTTTAATTGCTACGTTTGTGCGACTTTATTGCAATTGGATCGCTGCTGATATTGCGGGGCAAAAATTTCACCTTGACCAAGGAGTAGTGCCTATAGTAACAGCACCGCCAGCGGTCAACCAGCACCAGCAGCAGCAGGTTTTTGTGCGTCTTCTGTGCGCCTGCCTATATAGAGCCTGCTGTGACCGCAGGACCGGCGGGCATTTGGTCAGAGTCTCCTTATTGCACCTTCTTTTGCTACTGCACATTCGCCGAAAAATTATGCAAGGCATTACGCCAGTTTGGTAACCGATGCAGATGGGAGACATGATGTGCAGCCGATCTTCCCCGGTGATAATTACAATTTTTGAAGGTGAATTTTTATGACTCACTGAAAGGTATTTGATCACCCTTGATCTGGACAGGTATGATAAGATGAGATAGTCGTAAATCGACAGTTGTGTGTAGCCATGCGCATGGACATGTCTGCTGGATTATGGCAGCAATTTAATTTTTGTATTTAAAAGGCATGTGCATGTCCAATGAGGAAATTTATTTCACCTTTTTTTTGGGAGGGGGCCACCATTTAAGAGATGCGGTTACAATGTGCAAGTTTTAAATGAGGATTTTGTTCAATTAATTGCTGTAGATCGGTTTTAATTCCTTTTAGTAATGGAAGCCGAAATTTAATTGTGCATCTGGTATAATAACTTTTGTGACATCATCTTTTGCAAAAAGAAACGAATTTTTAACCCAGTTACGTTTGCTACGGATGTTTCGAATTTCTTTGTCCGTTCGTTATAATTACTAATAGATGGCGCCAAGTTAGCTTAGTGTTGTATCCGAATAACAGTTGTTTCAAACTTCTTACGGTTAGCGCATAAATCATCACACTGCCCTCTTCTGAGGACTGTCTATGTGCACGAGCTTCTTCTTTGCCTTGGGTCCTTGTTGAATCCTGTAGACAACATCGATAATAAGTGTTAGGATTTTATAGGGCCCTTTCCATTGGCGCTGAAGTTTCGGAGATTTCGATTTCCGTCGCCGGGGCTTGAACACCTAAACTAGGTCCCCTTCTTTGTATCCACTACTGCTCACTCGGTACCGTGAATTCATTCTATCACAGACCGTCTTAAGATTCTCCCTTTTGATTCTCGCAACTGGGGCTCCCACGTTGTATCGTTGCGTTTCTTCTTTCGCTCACAAACGACACAAACGGTGCATTTACGACCCCAGTTTGTAACATCCGCCCCCATGTAAAAACCATTACAATCTTTCTCTTACCTTTGCCAAAGTTTTGTTGACTCCCAAATGACCAGCACGAGGGACTAGCACCTGCTTTCAATGAGAGGTACCATCAGCGGTTTTCCATTTGCGCTTCAATACTCCTCCCATGATGTGCAATGAAACCCATTGGGCCCAATAGCACTTCACGGTTTCGCTTCTCTCTGCAATGTCCTTCCATTTAGGCTCGTATCCTTTCCATAAAAAAAATCGGAGAAATATCTGGGTCGTCGCGTTGAACAACTCGCAGTGCCTCGTCCTCACAAGCTGTACTTGGCTCAACAGTCGTCCTCTGACACTTTTACTCTTCGTTACGTCAATGATATTTAAAACCTGGTCCGCATGGTCGCCGGGACAGTGCAGTATCCATTGGAATTTCCTTGTTGCGATATTTCGTCATTTCTTCTCCAATGTCCAATAGGATTCTGTGTGTTGCGATGAAGTCCAAACCAAGAATACACACGTCTGCTATGTCAGCCACCTGGAGAGAATGTGAAAACTCAATTTCGCCGAGCACCACATCCATTATTGTCTTGTGGTGACCGAGTAAACTTAATTACTAAGTTTTACGCAAAGTCACGCAACAACCACCCCCCACACGATAAACACGATCAGTCAGAACACTTCATCAATCGTTCAGCTTTAATTTCGCCCGCCAACTCCCTTTGGTCGCCTTTCTGCCGTTGTCCACTTTTTGCACAGCACGTTGAGTCACTCCCTGAAGATTCCGCTCTCCCTCGCTTTGGACCAGTCTTTTGTAGATGGTTCGGCTCGCCACATTTCCAGCAACGCAGACGACCACGTACTGATTCGATGGCAAATTTTCTCAGTCGTATTGATTCCCCTGAGGTGGACTGTACTCCTTGTTGCTTGTTTTGTTGCCTCGTATGCCGAAGCATATGCCAAAACTTCGGCGGTCGTTTTCTTTCCGGTCATCGATTGCATCAATTGTCGAAATTTTCATTGAGCCTTTGCTACACCTTTCGCGCTTCAAGAAATCTGGCAATATCACTGCAAAATTCACTGATCGTCCACCCATAATGATTAGTCCACGCCATAGAGCCTTTTGGTCGCAGAGAAGTGTATACAAAATCACAAGTTCGCACAGACATTCCGTCGGCCGTTTCATTCAAACTTCACAGTCAGTACAGAAGTCGCACGCAAAGACGAATGGACAAAAGTCCTTGTCGTGTGGACCTACCATAACTCAACCCCTTTTTTGTTGAATACCTTTGACATTTTAGCATTAATTTTGTATTTTATTAACTCTTTAGCACTTGAAAGGGTATTCCCCTCGAAATTAATACAAGGTGACTTGAAATGAGACACGAAATTTAATTTGTCTACATCGTCATCTCATCTACACGCGCTGCGGAACTAAACATATAGAATTCATTCACCTGATATCATAAATACATACGAGAAAGTTGTTCCGAAATAAATTCTCAGAGTTTATTTAACTCAAAACTTCCGAGTTCCTGACTAATTGCGATCTCAGTTGCTAGCTCATAAATATTTCGCACTAGTACGAAGCGAATTTTTCAATGTTTCTAAGCTGCTTAGCAAAGCTAAAGAATTCTCTCGGATATGTATAGTCTATAGTATTTCTACTAGATCACTTCGCATATAATAAGATGTAGACAGACTCTGGTTACTCCATAATTGATAGGATTGAAGCTTTTTTCGTGTGTCTAATTCTTTTATTATGACTCGTACTCTGAGACTAAACATATAAGTTGTTAGCGTGGTTTAAACAAAGTGTATACACAAAAAATGAATTAACCCAAAATAAAACCAACAAATTCCCCAAATGAACGACTCCGCCAAACGAATTATTCGATGATTTTGTTTGACATTTAAATTTTCAAAATGTATTCGTCTCGGATTTTCCTACGAATTTAATTGCTGCCAACCGCTAATTTTGCCCAGACGGTGTCGACACTCCTTGGTACGATATCTGTCCACCATTTCCACCACCATCACCACCGCCGCCGTCGCCGCCGCCACAGTTTTTGTCGTTGTCGTTCGCGTACCGGTACTGTTTGGGTGCGATTCGAGTTCAGATGAAACGTTCATCCCGGATGAAAGTCAAGCTGCCGCGACGCCAAAAATTTTCCCTCATCAAAAACAGGATTGCGACAGCCAGATCTTCATTTTATCCGTCGAGGGTTTTTGAGGAGAAGTCTGGGAATATGATTTTTTTTTGTATCCAAAATGAATAATTTTTAGAATATTTCTCGCCGCATTAAAAGCAGGAAATTTTATATAATTTCGGATTAGTAAGGTTAATTGGTAGATATTTGTCATGTTAAGTACGTGGTCTGTCATAATTTTATGATGGCGCGATACTGTGACATCGATGAGGATGTGTGGTTGGGAATTTTGGTTTTTGGTTTTTGATGTTTGCCGAGATGATTTGTATGGAAAGAGACAACTTTGTGGGATATACGAGTATATAGGAGATAGTTTTTGAATTTTGTCAAATTGGATCGACATACTTTGAACCAATAGTTCTCATATTTGCAATATCTAAACTTGAACCCATAATTAAACATTTAAATCATTTATAGTACCGTTATCGAGACTAATGCTCATAAGTTTTCTTAAATAATTATGCATTCTTTAAAGTACGAATTTCATTCAGTATTGGGCAGATAATATTACAGTAACTCTTAAAATATTCAAAACCTCTCTAGACTCACGCCGTGAACTTCACGCGACGCGAACGACGCGCATTGGAACGAAATGGATCAAACGACGGTTGCAGCAGCTTCAACTCTATGTGCACTGCCGTACTACAACTTTGTACAAATGAAATGTACACAGGAATCTAAAAAAATGGAGAAAAAGGAGGTCGTGGATGACGAGTACACATCGCGAACAGAACAAAGTATGTAAAGACGTTTTGTTATTTAAACTTTAAATGGATAGTTTGATTCTTGCAGGCTTACTATGGAGAAACAATTATGAGAACTAATTTCTGAATCTTGTGGCGAATTTAAGAAGTTTATTTGGATGTCCATAGCTGATTTTGAGTATTTACTGAATGACATTTTTCCAGTTATCAGTAAACGAGATACTGGGCCCTATTGTGGAACGAGTCGATTTGACGACTTTGAGTCGATGTTAAATTTTCATACTGAGAAAGTCGATTGTTATCGATAAAAACATAAATATGAGTCGATTACTTTTTTGACGTCGACTTGACAATTATGTAATCGACTTATATTAATGCTTTCATCGACTAATTTCGACAAAAATCGACTTTCGCAGAAAGAAATTTTAACATCGACTCAAAGTCGTCAAATTGACGATATCCACAATAGGCCCCACTATCTGCGAGAAGTGGAGAAGGCTCTGCCTACTCAGATGGCGTCATGACAAAAGGTATATCAGCGGTTTGTCAATAGTTACTTTGTCAGTATCTTAAACTGTCGAAACTGAAGTTATTTTTGCGGGTATTGTTGCAGCCGTTTTCTTCTCAGGGACAATTGACGTATCAGTTGATGCTAATGGTCTATTTGAAGCTGACCTAGTGGTTTCTAGTAATGCTTCAGTGATAATCAGGAAAGGATAATCTTTCTTTTTGTGGAATGTCTGTCGTCAATGTTGCAGCTAAATCAATATCGGAAAAAAACTGTTCGAACGTTTACCACCTTCCCTGGATGGCTCCGAAACCAGGCTGTGATTTGTTGGACGTAGTATGTGCTCAAGAGTCTCATATATACTACGTCGACGACTTGAAATCGATGAGTCATATGGGGGGAGCATAATTCGACACGCTTCTTCCACTAAATTCAACAAACTTCTTAAACCGACCAAGGAATAATTCAGCTGTCATCGGCACGTGCAGCTGAAGTGATTTCTGGTTTTTGTATCAATAATTCTGGATGCCGGCTTAAAAATCCCTGAACCCAATTTTTGCCAATTTCTTCTTTTTCAGAGTTAAAGAGAATTAGTCTCTGCAAACTTTTCATTTTTGCAACAATTGAAAAAAATGTTATTTTCATTTGAAAGTTCGCAGAGACTTTTGGAAAGTTTTTATCGGGTGAGTCCATTTCATGCATACATCCGACCTTTTTAACGTAGCGAAATTTACTTGCGGTTCTTGATTGCAGGGACTAAATTATATAAAAGTCTATTGAAAATCAATCGCGGTGCACAAATGTCGCTGCCGGGTAGACGTAAGCCCCTTACGGCGATTTTCGTTCGATTTTTGTTTTGGTTCGTAGACGTTGAAGATCGTCAACCATAAGAGAGATTGATCTACAACATTTCTTTCTTCATAAATGACCTAATCCCCTCTAATTCAATTCACAACTTCGTTTTCCATGGCCTTGTCTATATGATCGTAAGAATTCTGTAGAACTCTATATTTCCACAAGGAAGTACTATCTTTCACTGTAGTTATTTTCGAACTCCTACATCATCCACGATTTTAATTAATTTTGGGGGTGTTATCTTTATCTTGTCCTGTTCAGCTCTTTCCTGACTTCAGTGCAACTCCGGTAACTAAATGCATCGAATTTCACTTGCAGAAATGTTAATGTTCTGTCTTCTTTAAAATTTCCCTCAATTTAGTTTCTGTAATTCCTGCAATATTAATAAATAACAACTATTATACGTGTGAGGTATTTTGGCACCTGACCCACATTTCGTGTTTATCTAGAATCTTTTTCCGTGGCCTATTGGCTGAACGCTGAATTCCTTGGTCCTAGTCTATTAACAAAGCCACATTATTTTAATGTTTTGTAAATTCAAAATAACACAAAAACCTCTTGAAAAATTTGCCATCCCCCGCCCCCTTGCGAAACATAACGCCAAATTCATACAATTTGTCAACACCTAACGTCTTAATCGCTCGTAATTCAGTGGCAATTACCCGCAGTTGTCTTGAAGCAATTTTTGCGCGGCAAATTCAAATGGCTCATAATTAAGCTAATTGCTCGTTCCGTTGGCAGTTATCGCACCATCTGCCGTGCAAGTGGCTCAATAAGCTCTTGAAATTTTCGGCCTTCTTAACTTTTTTCTTTCGCTTCCCCCTCTCCTTAACCGAAAAATTACATTTTGTGTTTTTCACAACATCAGATGAAGAAGATAAAGGCACAAAAAAAAAATAAGCCAGAATGTACCTATGTTTTCCTTTTTACCAAGGATTGTCGTCATTCCACCCTCGCACCTTCTACTACATGACTAGGGGCGGGGGAGAAGACTGATTCGGTTTCATAGACGGCATTTGAAGGAAAGGCGCCAGAACCTGGAGACATCTGGCACCGCGCAATTTAGGTCGTCGTTCTTGTGTTTAATTTAATTATTTTCCCCTCAAGAAAATTCCATTTTTCATTATGAGACGATGTCGGGATTCACAACAGTATTGAAAGATTCTTTTTGCCGTGCTGTGAATGTATTCGCGCCATGGCTCCGCGATTACAATTTAATGAGTTCGCAATTGAATTACGAGTGTCCTTACAGTCTTAGGTGGAGGATAAAACAGATCAAATTGATACACGAGAGGGAGTTTCTTGAAAGACAAAGTTTAAGGGGGCACGGTTAGTGTTAGTTAGTTACCCCATCCGAGCATAGTTAATCCTGTCTGGAAACAATTCCTTGAGTGTGTCTTCATATGAATTTCGAAATGATCCGAATCCTCGTGTGTGCGCAATGCAATTTATCGCAATTCGCTAAATTAACACGTAATTCAACTACAGACTTTTCTGGTCTGGCAATTGTTGTTGGCACTATGCCCAACTATTTTCTAATTGCAACTGCAGCCGGCATAATTCCATTTTTATTGCAGCACGTGCATGCATATACGATATATATAATTCCCCGTAGCCCCAAATTGCATAATATTGCCAAAAAACGACTGCCCTAGTCCTCTCTACCATAGCCATTCTCTCTACAATGCCTTTGAAATGCAAGGCTCAACACATCTGTCGCCTGTGACCGCACCAAATTACAGAAATGCGCCATCCGCAGCCATCATCCTTGCATGCATACATGCATACGTACATATATCTACATGCACCTGAATATCCGCCTTTTGCAACTATCCAAAGTCCTTCCTATTCTAAGCCAGGTCGCATCCGAACAGGTGAAAATTTTTTGATAAACCTGCTGCCTTTTGGGACTAAATGTGAGCGCAAGCGACGGGCGAACTGGGCTCGGTGCCTGCTTATGTAATTATTCAGGGAAGCAATTTGGCGCTGGCTGGAGAAGCTCTATTTTAGTTTCTTAGGGCATATATAGGGT
The DNA here is from genome assembly GCA_949987705.1 of Thereva unica. Taxonomy (NCBI): domain Eukaryota; kingdom Metazoa; phylum Arthropoda; class Insecta; order Diptera; family Therevidae; genus Thereva; species Thereva unica. The sequence goes on from OX465285.1 coordinate 89,136,303, forward strand.
TCTATACCCGAAGTATGCCAGAGGGATGATGGTGGGTACGACGACTTTAATTCAAGGAAACATATGTGATTCTCACACGAACAGGAACAACACGTGTCGGGAAACGAGGGAAGCCCATTGTTGAAATACGTTTTTATTTTTTTACCATTTTCTTGTTCTGGAAGCCCGGATTATGCTGAATAGATGTCCTTGCAGATGCATGTGCTTTTCGCCTTTTTTTTTCCATGAATCATCTGGTTTTTTCGCATCCGTTTGGAAAAAAGGGGTTTTTGTAGTTCTGGAAATAGTCATAAATTTCTCTCTCGTCCATTTGTTGCAGTTATGTTGCATTTGAACGATTTTATAGCATATGTTTGGTGCCTGCTGCATTTGATGTAACTAACATGTGCTAGTTTTGGCATTTAGTGTCATAAGATAGAAAGCCTGTTCGCTTACTTAAAATGGGATCCCTCGGGATCCCGAGATTTTTGACAATAAAATTGAAGAGTGGGGATAAAAATATGAAAGTAAGCGAACACCTTCTGGGCTGTTTTTGGCAAATCTAACCTAGAAATCACTTGGGTCTTCAAATTAATGACATAAAGCTATTGAAACTAATAATTTATGCATGAAATTATTTAAAATCTTGTTACTAGGCACCAAATAAAGAACTTATTTTCATCAAGTCGTAATCGTTTTGGTTTAACATGATAATTGACAGTTCCTTTTGACAATTCAAATACACTACAAACAGCAATCCACAATCGCCGGGACTCATAACCTCTGGCACAAATTGGCAAGAGGGGAAGCGAAAATTTCCCCTCTTTTTCGAGCCCGAGAAAGTAAGCGAACACGAAATTGGCGCAAATGGGATCCCGAGGGATCCCATTTGGAGTAAACGAACAGGCTTAATGTTTGTGATATTCGGATTGGAGGGATTAGATATCGTATTACTTTGTGTTTCTAAAATGTGGAAGTTCAATTGATTTTTGCATAGTTATTACATATCTGTTAAAAACCCGGTACGATCTCTCCTTAAGGAGTCATAAATATTGATATTTTTGCTTCTGGCCCCAATTTAATATTTCGAAATCCATGAATGCTTTAGTCATGGACTAAAAATAAAAAATGGCCTTACAACGGGCGAATACCGGCCGCTAGGCTTTTTAAGAGGCATATGATGTCCGTAAAGTTTTTAACCATTTTTAATGGGAGCACATACGGGCTCACGACGGAAAATTGACCAAAAGAACTGTACTGACTGAACTGTACACATACGCATACGAACGGCAAATTTAGGCCAAAAAAATCCCGATCGGCGTCAGCCCGTTGTAAGGCCATCTTATATGTTTACTAGGGCACTCATGAAAATTCTTTAGTTTTACAAGAGGAATTCAAGATAATTTTAGTTAAAAAAAAAGAGTTCTTTAATTCCAATGTATTGTTTTAAGATATTTGGGGTATAGGCTTTCCTTTTTATACAACTTATCCTGGTGTGGATTTTACTGTACCACATACATACAAATTTCGATGCGATAAAAGAGCTCTAATGGGTTTGAGTTTTTATCCCATCCCGAGTAAAAATGAAACTCGCTAGTTGTTAGCCTGAAAAAGTGTCAAAACGCCTGCATGACACCTGAAACAGGCACGGTACGACTAAGTTAAATTCTACTTTTCCAAATGCACCCCGCTAGAAACACGAACGGAATAGTCTAAACGAAGCACGGTACGCCCATCCATTTCAGACTAAAGCGAGCAACATTGGCGCTATAAAAAATGTAATAGGACGAAGAAAACCGGCCTACTTAGTAGACGATTTCGATTGAGCAGATCAAGCAGCACTGGACGTGGTTAGTACTTATTTGGGGGACCGCTTGGTTAAACGACACTCCCGTTTGGAAAGGTCTATTAGGAAAACATTCATATCTGTCACAGAGGAGTGCATACCTCTGGCGGGCGCATTTTTAGATTTTCATACTTTGTTCATTATGCGTGCTACCATTTTTACTCGGGCTGTAAACTTATATAAGTATTTGTAATTTATCACAGCCGAAAATCAAGTATTTTATACGCTATGGCAGTTCGCAGAAATATCAAAAAGGTATTCGTCGATTCTCAAAGAATCGAGTACTTTTAATCGAGTAAAAGGTACTCACTGACTAATTTTCTTTCGATTCTGCCCATGAGTATTTAAGCGAGTACCGATTCCGTATCCCTGTCTATAAGGATATAAAAATTTAAAAATTTTTTTTACTGAAATTTTTTTTTATAATTTTCAAATTTTGTGGTTTTTGATAAGAGCGCCTATCAAATTGATACGGTTTAAACTGATTTCCTCAGGGCAGTTATCTTGGCCCTATTCTGTTCAATATTTTAATTTCCGACCTGTCCGAGAAATTAGAGGATATCCTGCATCTCTTTTACGTAGACGACGACGACGTTAAAATATATAGTGTGCCATTAAGTCCTAAACTGACGTATTTTTTATTAAATCGAAATATCAATGTTATTAAACATTTCTAGCACTTAAAAGGCCTAACACCGCAGAAAGTCAAAGTCGAATTGAAGTCGATGAAGTTCAAGGCTTCGCTGCTTGCGACTATTTACAATTACATAGGTAGATGAGTCTTACATATAACAAGGTATGTAGGATTTTAAACTTTGCCCGAAAACTAATCGAAAATTGGGTCTCGCGTTACTTCTTGGTGGAGAAGCTATTGTATGATCTATTCGAACGCTGGTTTGGCGCTTTTTATTCGCAATCCTGACGAGCTTCAACATTGACACATAATTATGGAAGAAACATGGATACATCAGGAACAGTCGGAATAGTGGGTTTCCAAAGGCAACCCTGTTCCGACCTAAAGAGTAGAGAACTTGACTAAAAACATCTACCCAAAATAATTTTGCTATCCTTTTCTAAGGTGTTATCGTGGGTCCACAAGCTAAGGACTTTTAACCGTCTGACTTTCCGTGCAACTGTGAAGTTTGAATGCATTTCTGGGCGGATATATCGACGAAATGTCTTTGGGGACGTTTTTTCATGTGAAAGACTAGAACTAGAGGTTTAGGAAAGGCCCTTTATACTGTCGACAATCTATTTTCTTCATATAGAGTGCAATGTCAGACAGCAGCTCTAGTCAGGAAGGAAGGATTATTCCACCTACTCCTAACCAGTACTGGTGACATCGAGCATCGAGAAACAACTCGCTGGGGTGTTATGCTCCCTGAAACGAGTTGAATCCCATCAACCAACCGAGGACAAGCGCTTTGGTGAACCGGGGAAGCTCTAGCGAAGGCTATGACAGGAGGAATCAGGAATGTAAAGAGGGAAGAAGAAAGAAGGAAAGTTATCTAGGTGGAAAAGTGGAAAAAGCGAAGGGCCATGGGGCTGCCGGGATTCGAACCAGGGACCTCCGGAGGGGGTCCTTAGAACCGACTTTGCTTTGTTTCACAAACAAAATTTTATAGAAGTCTATAGACAAAAGTCGCTGTCGTGTGGACCCACTATTATTGAACGACCAACTTAGTACAAGTGTTAGCTAAACCTGTGACTGTTTAGATACTATAAGTTGCTCTAAATCTGTCCAATCTCTATTCAATTCCACTGAATCATAACCACATAATCTCGAAATCGTTCCACAAATAATTCGTCTAGAACAAGGTACAACGCCCCAATAAAACTGCTACCCAGTGTCTCTCTCTACACAATTTTATAGTCACCCACTTCTTTCACCAAAAAACACATCATGTCCAGTGACAAAAGTAATAAAGATTTGATCGTTTTAAATCTCTCTCTCTCTCTTTTTTAATGCTGCCCAAAGCAATTTATCGTTCTGTTCTGGATATTAAAAAAAATGTAAAATGTCTCCAGCTTGTGGCAAAACTGTGTTCAGTGTGACGAAGTCGCAGATGTTTCTGTAGCCCCCGAAGCTCTGATGCTCCATCATATGACCTCCTGCCTGATGAGTTGTATTCTATTCAGGCAACAACATTACAGATGACGGCAACTAATTTATTGGGTGGCTCTTTGCACTCACATCACACACACGGAAAACATTTTCACGGATTGGTATGTATTTTTTTCTTCCTTACCACACTAAATACTTTCTCCGTAAGTTTCAGGGTTTTATTTTTTCGGGGAGGAATTTAATCCTGGGTTCAAAAATATATACATGTCGCCTGTTTCAGGAATTATCTTGATATGTTAAATTTGGCCAAATGTGAAGTTGAACATCAGATGAAACTTTTTTTTGGGGCATTTAGGGGTCGTTGGGAGTGATTAATGATTGCAAGCTTTTTACCGGATGTTTGATGTTGGAAGGAATTTAGTTTGAAAATTGATACAGATCAAGATGTGTACAAGGATGGCGTGTAAGGATTGAATTTCCGTTGAATTGAGGTAGGAAGTGATAAATTGGATATTTGATCTGGTTGATCGGTGTCCTTTGAAGTGTTTATTCATGGTGAGGGTATTGGGGTGGAACCAATACTGGAGGAGGTTGTATTATAAAAGAAGTGACTGTCAAAGAGTTCAGCTCCATGGACACCTGATAGTGTGGTCTGGATAATGAGGAATATAAATTACGAGAAGGTGCTGGTTCATACATTATTAACAAATCGTTCAAATTGATGTGTACTCTTTAACAGGTGAGTTAACTCCAATTTCGAAACGAACTTAAGAATCATCGACTCTTATTTTTTAGGAAGACGAAGATCGCTTAGAGATTTTAATTAGAACATTTTGACCTTATCAGGATCTATTTTTCAAAATCTACAACAATATATCTAGGGCCATAATAAGAATACAAAAGCATCACTGGGTAAGTGCATACATTACTTAAAACCTCTTAAAACGGATAGATGTGGTCTAAATCCCGCTTAGTAGGATATTAGTAAATACTTTGCCGATGGTCGAAAGGAGGCTAATACCACGTTAATTCTTGCAATCCCTGTCGCCTTTCTTCAAAATTGGCACAACGATCTCTTTATTCCACGCCGACGACGGGACACAATCCGAATGCCATATGTGTGTTATGAGGACATGAAGTCGTTATGACAAGACATCACCTTCGGCTTTGATCATCTCGGCGGTTTTCATTTTTCAGTGATTATATTTCTGTCTTCACTTTGATAATTGTCGGTTCGGTATCGAGAAACTGATTCGTCGGCTGTTCGATAATCGGCGGTTCGGGTGCTGGACCTGGCGGAGGATCGTGGTTGTACAGCTGGTGCAAGAATTCTCTCCACATTTGCAGTCGTTCATGAGGAGAAGTCACAAAAGTTCCATCCGGTTTTTTGATGTTGTCGTTGTTGTTGATGTTGTTTTGCCGCCTAACCGGCGGAGCGTCCGGTACTCGTGCTTCGACGCCGCTTTTTCCATGTCTGCCGCAACGTTATTCCAGTACGCTTCTCGTTCCAATTTCGTTTTCTGTCGAACTTCTCTGTTCAATCTTCGGTATTGCTCAAAGTCGACGTGTTTCATTCGCTTCCGTTGATCGACGAGGTCCAGATAGGTGTCCGTAATCCATGGCTGCGTCCGTTTACGGATAGGTGGACACAACTCCATTGCAGACTCCACAATAGACTCCGACAATTGCCTTTTGTCTACATCGATATTGTCCGGTATTGCGAGCGCCGCGAATTTGTTGGATAATGCCATTTGAAACTCTCGCCCGATGGCTGCAGCCCATGGGTTCCGTAGGCAATTCCAATTCTTCTTGGCTGGTGGAAGCGCCGTTTTCTTTGGTCTTTGTAATCGCGTCTGCAATTTCGCTCGAACAAGATAATGGTCCGATCCGCAATCGGGCCCACGCATGGCAAGTACGTCTTTGATCGTCGATCGGAATCTTGCGTTGATCAAAAAGTAGTCTAACATCGGTGAGTTGGTGTTTGAGTGGATGGCAGAAAATGCTGTTGCCAACGATCAAGTTGTTTGCCGATGCGAATGAAAGCAGGCGTAAGCCGTTGTCGTTAATTACTCCGTGTCCGAACATGCCCATGGTTTCCTCCCAGTCGATTCGATCTGCTCCTGAATGTGCATTTAAGTCCCCCGCGAGTATTATTAATTCGGTCCGATACCTCATATTCAGCGTCTGTTGAAGCTGATAGTAAAATTCGTCCTTTTTCGTACTGGTCTCGGTTGGCGCATAAACGAATACGATATGGGTCTTGATCGGTTATAACCGCCAAAAGCTCGGATATCGGTTGGAATGCGATAATGCTGCTGTCAGCCCGTCGATCGACCATAAAGCCGACGCCAGCTTCTCGTCTCTCACCACCGGAACAATAAAACCTCATCGTTTCGTCGATTGTTGGGAGTCGATCGTCAATGTCCCGGATACGGTAAGCCGTAGTTCCGATAGCCTTCATAGGCTTCAAAACATAATTAACGATGACCGTTAAGTTTTGTCTGTTCGATGTCCACTCGTCTAAAAGCGAAATAAACATTTTGATTAGTTAGATCATGTCTCTTGGAATGCCCTTTTGGGTGCACGAAATTGCAGTCAATTACTGATCAAATCAATATCCTCTTTGCTATCTCATTACTCCTATAAATGACGTGGGAATCTTTCCTTCACATCTCAAAAGCCACCAATTTAGAAATCTAAAATATCCTTAAAATTGTCGTCGCGTGAAAATCCCTGCGCCAACGCGCATTCATCATTCCTCGCAATTCCAATAACTGCGCACGCATTTTCACCGTCTGAACATCCTTTCTAACTCCATCATAATTATGGGAACCAATAAATTCCGACGAACTATTTTCGAAGCTCTAACTACAGGGATTACAAGATGCTCTCCCCCCTCCTCCACTGAAAATTAGAAACAGAATCTTGAGGCTTTGCCTAATGGGGCAGCATCGTCTTTATCGGGTGTCAATGAAACGAACGTTAACCTCTAGGCCTTCAATCAATTCTCTCAGCCAACGCGCTCCTCTGCACGTGTATGTAGAGAGGTTTGAAATCCCTTTTGGTTATGTATGTAGTAGCAGCACCTCGGCAGATTTCTTTGGTGCACAAAATCTTGTCTTGGGCGTAAGTTTTAGCCCCGGGTTGGTTTCGATGAGTGTGGGAAAATGCTCCTGGAATGCGATACATGCTCGCGTGCTTTCATCTCGGTAACGGACGAGAACAATCCATCCCGTGTCTACGAGCGGGGGCCTCCCGCAACTTACCGCATCCAATCCTTGGGGCTGTCACGATGACGAATTTTTATAGGATCCAAAAAGGTTGTTTGTATCTGGAAATTAGAGGCCCATTAAATTCTGCGTTGGTTGCACATCGAATACGATCAATTAAGTAGCGAATCTTAATTCTATATATGTACATATACAGGGCTGCCGTAGCATTCAGATGAGAAATATCGTTGATGGGGAACCGTCTGTTCGTTCGGATTAAAATGTGCCCTCAAGGTACGCTATAGTGGCAAAAGAACAATAGGCTTTACAGGATTTTGTTATTGTTGATGCTGATCATAAAGGTTTACGTAGAAACGTTTGTATTCGTTCGCTAATTTTACAAATCAGATTTTGGTAAATGATTGACGCTAGTTGAACTAACTAAATTACAGCCAGTATTTGAAAACAAAAACCTATGAAACTGGTTCAGGGTTACTATGGAAATAGAAAATTAACTACAATATCATGGCTGGTGTAGAATTGAATTAACTCTCCAAGTTGGGGTTGAATTTCATTCTGTTTCACGAACTATTTGTAAGGCTGGAACTCGTGAGGCTGGAACACCCCTTTCAATGGACTAGAAAATCGCAAAATTTGATATAAAATCAGGGTCCTTTTAGCAGCTTTTGTGCCTAAGGGTTGGAAAATATTACTAGGAGGGAGAGTTTTATAGAGTGGAAATGCACTTTTGTGTAAAGAATGAAATTTTAAGTTATAAAATGTTGTATAATGTGTGCTTCTTTACTATAGGCGTATTGTAAAAACGGTAACAAAAGTTTTTGTGTGTATGTGTTGGATTAGTAGGAGGGTTAGATAGAAAATGATTGAAAATCTCTTAATTGGAAACTTTTAACGCAACACAATAGTTTCTTCATATTTTCTCCTTGAATATATTGAAAATTTGCAACATATTATAAAATTGTGATATCTCGCTATCGTGAAGCCTTTGTACGTGTGCATCCATCGTAATCTACTTAATTTTATACTTTTGACAATGTCAGGTCCTCGTTGCAGTTGGTATAATTCATGATTATATCTCCTTCATCGTTTTCACAAACACCGACAAATATCGTACGTAGAACCTATCTTTCAAAAGTATCTAGAATATTTTCATCAGTCACTTTCAAAGTCCATGCCTCTGATCCAAACATCACAACGGGCTTGATTGGCGTGGAATATAGTTTACACCTCATACCTCTAGACAAAATGCGTGATGTAAGATGTTGTTGAAGGCCAAAATAGCTTCTGTTACCAAGGTTTATTCTCCTTCTGATCTTCGTTGTCTCGACACTCTCAGCTTGCAATACTGTTCCAAGATATGCAAATTCTTTCAATGTTTCTACATTATATGCATCTATTGTAATGTTTTGTCTTGGAGTTGTGCATCTTTTTGAAGTGCAAAGGTACTTAGTTTTAGATTCGTTGATGGGTAATCCCATTCTTTTTGTAGCTGTTTCCAGTTTGATGAAGGCTTCTTTCACACTTGCAAAAGACCCACCTATTAGAGCGACATCATCAGCAATTGTCTGTGTTGACTTGTTAAAGATGTATCCCGTCGTTTCTATCCCAGCTTCTCTTACCACCTTCTACAACACTATGTTAAATAGGAAGCATAGCAGCGTGTCACCTTGTCTCAGGCCTCTCTGTGATGTCTCGTTCAACTCTTCTTCTGAGAGGTCTCGTTCAACTCTTACTCTGCATCGTATTACCTGAATTGTAGCTTTTGTTCTTTCAATTAGGTGTTTTGGAAATCGGATGCACTCCATAGCTTTAAATAAGTCCTCACGAACAGTACATGAATATTGATGTTGAATTCCCATGATTTTTCCAAAATTCTTCTTAAAGTATAAATATGGTTTGTAGTGGTCGAAAGCCACATTGATAACTACATATTATGCCTTACATTCGAGTTGATCTCCTTTTTATGCAGGGGGCATATCACACCTCCCGTCAATTCAAGTCGGATCTCTTTCTGACGCCAGATCGATTCTATAAGCTTGTTCTTTAATTCTAGGCCCCCATATTTCCACATCTCAATTGCTATCTTTTCCTGGGGCTTTATTGTTTTTAAGAAAAGGCAGAGTAAAAAACGTGTCGTGTAAATCAGGTCAATCCTACGGCACCTATTTACACGTATGAGAGAACGATTCTTGTGAGAACGCTCGAGATTGCATCCATGAGAACGAGAACATATTCTCATGAGGATTTACACGTCTGTGGGAACGAATTTTTGTTCTCGCGAGATCATTTGTATGAGAATATTCTCATCGTCTATCAGCACCTTTAAGTTGAATTCAGTACTTCCAAAGCGAAGTATTACCGTATTTCCCATAAACCCTGCATCATATTCCTATTGTTATCAGTGGATGGTGTAGAATTAGTGTCTGACCCATTCCTTTACATCCTAGGCATGACAATAAGTAATCACCTGCGATGGAAAGACCACATATTCCAAACAAGCATCTTCAATTAACATCCCAAATATCAGTGATTCGGATAGACCCCGCGGCATAATGTTTCACCTTTCGATTTTTCCCACCTAGATAGCTTTCTTCTTTCTTGTCTTCTCCCTTATTCATAGCCCTTTCTCCTGTCATCGCAGTTATGCCTAATTAGCGAGAAGTACATTTGACGTTGACAATGAATTTCAATTTTCTTTTTGCTATCTCTCCTACTAGGGCTTCCTGTCAGACATTGCACTCAATTAATAGAACCGCCGACCGTACAAAGGGACTTAACATAAGAGTGCCTAGTCTTTCACATAAAAACATTCGGCTTTTAAAAAATGAAAGTTTCCAAACGTAGTATTTTGGAAACGACCTATGGTCGTCTTCAACAATTTATACGAAATGTCGTGATCATTAAAAATATTCCAGATAAAGAGGGACTTAATTTATATTAAAAGGATTCAATTTCTTCCAGAAAGTGTTCGTTCATGGCTAAATATACCGTGAACAAAAGTTTAACAACGACTACAATTACAATGACAACTGTGACTACCAGCTGTACAAAAGGCATTCCGGCACCAACCATTCCCTTTTTTTAAATAGCGATTAAGCAATTACTAGAACTTAATTTCACTCCTCTAAACAATTTCGTCAAACAAAAAAACGAAATCAACTACATACTCACAAACCAGACCTACCAGACACGAATGCTTACGTAATCGCTACAGGTGCAAGAAGACACGCCGCACACGCGCGTCCATTAGTCGTCAATTGAGGAAACTATTTGGAGACCGTCTTGGCAATGCAGTCTTTTATCAGCAGCAGGGCTGAGCCCTTCCGCTTTGAGCCTCCTTTAAAATGTTTTTTTTTCTTCTTCTTCCACAGTCGTTTTCATCATCTGGTCTGACATGTGTCAATTTGGACAGACAGAATGCATTCCACCACTGTTCACATATTTGCTAAGTGGCATCGCACACGTCCAACAGGCAAATTGGATACCTGCAAGTATACTTTACACCGGTGTGTTCTGTGTTGGCCCCGTGTAAACTGTTTTACGACCCTCACCACATTTTGGTCTGGCCTCGTGCGGCTTGCGGCTGTGGTGGCCAGGTTCAACAGTTTTGTGCTGTATTTTTTTTTCTGTTTTAATTCATTTTAAATTATCTCAATATGACCAGGAAGGTAAAATTGCATATGATGAGAAGAGACTGGCTGTGAGGAGGGAGGAGGATGGGGCACAAGGTGGTTTAGTCAGCCTTGATGCATATTTGCGGGTAGATTAGCGTGCCTCGAAAAATATATAAGGGTGTTCAAAAAATTTTTACTATATCGACTCAAGTTTCTTCTAGGTTTATCTCTCTTTTGTGGTGGAGCTAAGGAGAAGGAACGTCGCTCCAGATGTTAGAAAATTCGTGTGATAACGATCTGAATATCTCGTGCCACAAGTTGATATCTTTACGGGCGGATAAAAGTTGGTTCACGTCTTGGTAAATTTATGTAAATAGGCGCGTGTACTCTGTTTATCCACAACAATTTCTGGTATTTTTTTTTTATATCTTTCTCGTAAAGATTCTGATTCTTTATTTTTTTTTTCTAGAGAAGTGAGGAAGGAGGGCCTAAATAGAGCAGGAAGATATCACCGCGCCTTAACCCCGTCGGCATGTCTTAATTTTTAACAAAAATTTATCTCAATACTTTAAATTTTCCAGTGAACAAGGCTGATTCTGATTCTGTAAGAGAGAGAATAAACAACTCTCCACCCACATCCAATGCTAACCTTCCAACAAGTCACCGGAATGGTATCCCGTGTATATCTACGGTTCTTGGCGCTACAAAACATAAGTCAAATCCGAAAATAGCCCACCTAGACGACATAAAGAGCAGCCACTCAAGGCATTTCCACCATCAGCCATTACTTACAGGCCTTTTTTTCCATCATCTGACGTCCGGTTGTCACATTGTATAGGCTATGGGGTTCTGGCCCGGCTATCTCTCCCAGCTCTAGTATAGCAAAACAACATCGAGCTCAGCAGAAAAAACAACACAAAAGATCATAGGTGTCGTCACTTTATAAGCTTTCTCCCACCCAACAACAAGAATCACCCAACTGGCCGATACGAGTACATCGACCATCTTACAGATTCATAGGTGTTCCCTCGGCGTGGGTGAATTGTCACTTAACAAATTAGCCACTCGAGAGCCAGCCACATGCTCCTCTGCACGACGCAGTTGAAAAGAATCTTGTTGTTCCGATGATAAATTCTCGGGGCACCAAGATCTATTTTCGCTTGAGATAAAAATCTTCATCTTTGAGGAAAGTCAGAAGTTTTTTTTTCGTGTTATTTTTCCTCTGCCTCCCATAAACTCGCGGCTATGACGACAACCTGACAGATGTGCACGGAATTAAGCAATTTAAAGTGGACTCCGCCACTTTTAATGGGGCCCCGGGATCAAGAACTCGCGCGCCCCCATCAATGTCCGCTGGCATTGTCTGGCCTTTGTTGAGAAATTGGGGGGCTTCTTGTTATTATTGTTGGCAGCCGTGCCAGATATTAACGAGATATGAATATGTGCTGCGACAATTATTTCTGCCTTTATTATTTTTGGGGAGCAGCCCCCATTAAAAGGACAAGAACCAAATGACATACGGAAATTATTGACGAGACGGTGATGGTGGAAGTGTCGAGACTTTAGCTGCCCTGGGATTAACAATTAAGTATCAATGTCAAGTGCTGCGATTTATAGTTATTACCTACTGCATTTCGGGGGTGGAGTGGAGGATGGGGCGGATCAACCTTATTTACTTATTTTTGGTGCAAATGAACGATAATAATGGAATCGTGTCATGGGAGTTTTGAGCACGTCTATCTTTTTACGAGCTTCTGTAAAGTTCTTAATTTAAAGTGTTTCTTAAATACTTAACCAACTCGAATCGTTTTCGGCTGGATGGTGAGAACTATTTACCGTTAACAGCTGATCCGTAAATATGGTGAAAAACTTAGCTAGGATCACCCTATGTACTATCAGTCCGAGATTTCGTTCGGAGTATAGTGCAATATCTAGTAGTAAGCTTCGATAAGGGAAACATCTTCAACGCCAACCTCTAAGCTCCTATCTCCATGCGTACCAGGCGGGCAAGTCCCCTGAGACAGCAGCTGGAAAGCGCAGCACTAAACAGAGAAGGTGTGCTGACGACCTTCCTCGATATCGAAAGAGCTTTCGACAATACATCCTTTGATACTATTGCTAGGGCTCGAGCTAGACGTAGTATAAGTACCATTTTCTGCAACTGACTCGACTCGATGCTGAAAGTCGCAATGGTCTCTCCTTCTCTCGTTGAGGGGTCTCTAAAAGCAAAAGGTTGCCTACAGCGAGGACTTTTATCCCTAATTCTCTGGTGCCTTGTTATAGATGAACTCCTGAAGCTGCTCAACTCGACTTTCAGCACAGGGGTGATGGTCAAGAAAGCTCAAAGAGGTGATTTGATTACGTTTTAACACTCAGTATGAACGCAGTAGCGTTAAAAAAATGAGTAGTGATGGTTTTTGCCACTTGAATTTGATTTAGAACGGGTGCGCCATCTAGACCTTCGGTATTTCAACATTGAATAACTCGGACATTTTATAGCCGATTTTGACAAATGTGCTTCATTCTGAAACGTTATTTAGAACTATTTTAGGTATGAGCCAATATACATAGAGCCGGCGCTTGGATTTTTTGCGCCCGGTGCACCATGCCATATTGCGCCCCATAAGTTGTACATTTGTGAAGTACAATGGAAAAAGACACAAACACTCGCTGAATGGGAGAAATAATATTCATAGATTGCGCAAAATTTAAGACTGCACCATAATAATGCTTATAGCATAAAAAAAGATTACATAGGAAGATTCATTTGGGTCTACATCCCACAAACCAAAATCACATTTTGAGTAAAATCTCGAGCAAGTGAGTTAAATTTTATGAAATTTTCGAAGCATCTTACGCTAGGAGAATTAAAGTTTCCCCAGGTTTTTCTTGCATGAGAAAGTTAAGGGACAGAAATTTTGTAAAGATTAAATTTTTTTAATTTTCTGAAATTGCGCCCGGTGCAAGTGCACCATTCGCACCGATGAAAGCGCCGCCCCTGAATACACATCGAAAGAATGCGCTGAAATTGTAGCGTAATCGTTCAATTGTGAAAGCTGTAAGTGCTTTTCGTAAAAGAACGTTGTGCATAAAAATGGCATGTTTTGATTCATAGTTATAACTAAGTGTGTTCGCATTATTCTTTTGTCCTTTTAGTGGATCAACATTAAATTTTAGTAATACCTTAGCAATGTATCTCTCTGTTTGAAATGAGTTGCAGTTTGGATCAAATTTTGAATTACATCCACTAATATCTACTAATCACGATAAAGTACTCCTAAGCACCTCTAAACCCCCCAAAACGCATATCCAATTACTACCAGAAATATTTTATCTCATAAAAAACGAAACCAAAAAAAAAAACCAACAAATTTCTTGATTTTTCTGTTATATTTAGCCGCATATGTGCCATTACGCCACCACTTCGACAATACAGCACCAACAGCAACAACAACAACAAAAAAATTACGCCAGTATATGGAAATCGTGGTTGTTTTATTTTTAACCCGATTGGTTATACCTGTCAGCGGCACCCTAATATCCCAGGACTAACTGGAAAATTACGTCAAAAAACACGATATCCTTCCGGTCCTGATTTATGATTTGTTTGTTCTGCGGAGGCATTAATTTCAATTCCTTTCCCGACAGTAACCGGGTGGAAGGTGCTCAATTGCTCCGAAAATAACCCTTCCTGCCGGGGGTTAGGGTATTTTGTTATTGGGTACAAGGTGTTTTTTTCCGTCTCCGTTGTCGAGCTGCACTCCCCGACACGTGACATGTTCACCTCGAAACACATGTACACTTGAATATCGCGCGCTATTCCTGTGCTCTTTCCGTTTGGCATGTGACGTGTCCTTGTTGACAAGACTGCCATCTGCTGATGGCTGTCTGATTTTGACTCCTTTAAGCAGTAAAATAACCGTGAAACAGCGTGTAAAGATCCCCTAGATATTAGGGATTATCTAAAGGGGACTCATTTAGTTGGGTTGGAAGCTAAAAATCGTGGCGTAAGGATAACTCCTTGTTTTAATTAAGTTAAAAATAGAGATTCTTTTGGTTTATATGGTCTGAATCCTTCAGTCAGTTTCCGAGTGTATTTTTTTATGTCCGGAAGTTTGGAAGTAGTTAAAATTTAAACAATTTGTACCCTATTGAGCCCTTGTACTCGTAGTTCAAATTTTTAGGTCATAACGTTTAAACAGATTCAACAGTTTGCCCGGATAGCTATCTCTCACTGTAAGGCTACGTCATATTAACCAACGAAATCTTGCTACTGCTTTTGTGAGACAATGACAACAAAGAACTTGTGAAACAGACTCATCCCCCTCTAGGCAGAGCCTCCCAATAGGGTCCTCTGCTATTCCGATCGTCCATAGATTACAATTTAGCGCCGAGATTACTGAACACTGAATTAGGCAAATCAATTGTTTAGCAATATTGTGAAGGAAGAAGAGTTGAAAGGAAAATGGAAAGCAGCTCAGAATGGAATGGAAATTTGCGTTCAACTTTTGTGTTTTCGTTCAACATTTTTATGAGTGTGCGAATATGTATGAATATGAGTGTACACGGATAGCAGTGACAGCCGAGCCTTTCGATCTTCTTCTTGAAAAGTTGAAAATGTGTAGACACGAGCGACAGAATTGAACGTCAAAAAGTGGAATGCAAAGTTGAATGTGTAGAACCGGTCCAAGAAGCCTTTTTCCAATAAGTTTTTGTATCAGTGACGATAACTTTATAACCTCATTCGACGACAAAAGAGCACGCAGGTGCAGGCACTCGTTTTCCAGAGTCTAGATAGAAAACTGTAAGGTTTCTGGCTCCTTCACGGATGTCTAGATTCCACACGATGTAGTTTCGTAAGGAAGTCAAACTTTTTGCTTAACTCCTCATAAGAAGATTCACGTCTCCGTAGTTCTGCAATCAGCCTCTCTATAATGACATTCAAAATCGTGACTCTGAATTTGTCCCTGCCAGAAAGTTCGGCTTCGTTTTCCTTGACTTCGTCGAACTGGACTTTACGCACGCTTGCGTTTGCTCCGTATGTCGTATGCATAGTTATTTCCAGCGGATTTTTCAATAGCTTGCGACTCATAATGATCAAAGGTATACTACCGGATTTCCTGAAGTGTTCTAGGTACATAAGTAACCAAGGACTGATAAAGTTTGGCGATCGTACCCAGGTCGATTTTACAGAGAATTGCTCACTTTGTTGAACCTTTCCAGGATGTCATTCCAGAGAAGGACCAGGAAGCCCATGTTCGCATGTTGAATTAATGAATTAAAAAGACCTGAAGCCTTAGAGGCGCGTAGATGGTTTTTTCACTTGTGTCATTCGCATTTATCTTAAAGGGTTCCATGCTCTCATCCCAGGAGCAACATAAACTTCGGCAGGCGTCAGCTCGAACAGATCATCTTGTCTGAGAAAGACTCTTCACGACTGTTGAATTTGCTTTCAGTTTCGACAGCAAAATTTCCCATCTGTGTGTTGATACCGAAAAAAATTGTACAACGACTGCAAAGTATCTACCGAAGAAAGATATAGCACTTTGACAAGACCCGGCCGCACATGACCCAACAAGATTCAGTGAGTGAGTCGAATAGGGAAAGAAAACTATCAGAGGATTCACTTATTTCCCAGCGGAGAATTGAAACGCTTTTGAACGCTATTCATATCCCAATTCCCTTTCTTTTAACAGAGGCATGTCATCAGAGCGAAGCACTTATATTTTGTTTTTGAAGAAGCGCATTCAAAGCTGGGAAATTGAAGCTCTTGGGAAGCTCCTGGAGGTTATAAATCCACAAATTTCCCAACTGAGGGAAATAAAAGATAACTTAAGAAAAACAAAGCAAAAAATGGGAGTATAGAGTGCATGCTTCCAAAGAGCTTCCATAACATGTGAATTGGAAGCGCTGCATTCTTGCTCTTTTGGCAGCGCTTGGTAAATTTCCCGGTGGGTTTATTCCCGCTTGAAGACCGGAATATACACCTATATTGCTGGCATTGTCATAAGACTGCCACCGGCGGCAATTGACGATATCCAAGTCGTGGATTTTCAATGAACTGATTCAAATGCTGTTTTGTGATGCTCATGGTAAATCTTTCTTTAATAAACTAAAGGAATGGACAGCATGATACACTCATACATTATATTTAACAAAAAGCATCTTATTGGCTTTGGAGAATTTGACAGTTTGAAAATTGCTGCTACCATAGCAGGAATAGCAGGAATCTTGAACAGACCTTTGGTCCGGTGCAGTGTTGGGTGTTGCCAGATCGGGCAATAAGCAATTATTGGAACTTTTGTGCTATTTTTTTCTTTAGTGCTTTTTCCGCCCGTCAGAGGTGGTAGGGGTGGCTGGCTGGGCCCCTAGGCCGTGCCCTTGTAGATCTAGGCGGTGTTGGCTGAGGTCAATTACATAGCTTACGAATAGGAGCACTGACAGGGATGATTCGTAAGTTGATTCGATTCCATTCAATATCAACTCGAACTGCCGAAAGAACATCATTATTTATTATATATACATAATTATTTATTGTTAAACAAATAGAGTTCATCTTAATCTATGTTTTTTAGGTGGTAGACTTGGGTTGTAACCCTTTCGTGACAAACTTTGGAGATCGAACAGAAAGCCTGTCTTCTCGTTATGCTATAAACGATGACAGAAGAAGGAGTTGGGAGAGGAAAGAAAATTGCAAAAGAATGATAAAAAGGCGAAGAAAGCTCACAGGTGAGGTGTCAGATCACTGAGTACGGCCGAAGTGTCTTAACCCTTCGGAAGGAGATAATGGAGTAAACAAGGTAACCTTCTTTTAATGAAATATTATTTAGGTATATAAAAAAAGGACCTAAATACTATCTTTTCGCATTGACCTCCGCCCTAGAACATCTCCTTTTTATGTCGCTTTAATTATTCAATAAAAATTAAATTTAAATTTTTTCATTTATTTATTCTTTTACACATTACGACTTCTACACTTCAATTAATTTTCTTTCAAATTATTACACCTGAAAAAATACCCTTTTAAAAAAACAGCAATTTTTCATGTAAATTTTATTTTTTTTTTCATTACTCTCGAATTTCTCAGAAACTGTCTGTTGAGCAGGTTCCCAGAAAAAAAGGTGTTTATGTAGGTCTGACTTCTTTCATCTGGCGTTTGTCTTTCATAATTGCAAAAAGGCATACCACCGTGGTTATCTGATGATCGCATCTTATGCACAGTGGATGTATGTATGTTGCCAAAACAAAAAAGCCACATAAAAAAAATGAATGAATTTCGTGTCCACCTGAGCAAACTGGTTGGCCATTTCGACCAACCACCAGCACTCTATTAAAACCATAGGGCTTACTAACCGACTCAGCAGCAGCACCGGCTCTGATCGTATGTTCATTAAAAGGACATGTGCCAGAAGTGCATTCCCTTATTTCATGACAAGGAATGAGGAAGAAATGCTAATTTTTACCTTCGATTTTTTGAGTGAGTGTGTGCGTGTGTGTATAAAATGACTTTAGCAGAAGGTGTCAAACCGTGCAGCTCAAGGATGAATGGTAAATGACAAGTGTTTCAGGTGATTCTGATATCATTTTTTTTGTGTTGTTATCTTAGCTGGATTATATTCGGACACAGTTTTTTTTCTGGCTGGTGGTCACAAAAGTTACATCTGCTGCCGGGTGGGTTTAATTAAAATTTATCATTAAAACAGTTTTTTTTTTAACACGAAAAAGAAATAATGTTTATTAAATTTTCGGATCCTGTAAAGATGCAACATGAGCGATCATGGTTGCTGGGTACACTTCTGTACATGACACTTAAGAAAGTCGAGGATCTTTATTACTTTCAAGTTTCGTTTTTAAACAATTTTCTGCTTGTCTGCTTTTCTACGTGCAAAGGTGATTCCTTTACATTTTTGATTGCTTTAAGAGCTACTGATTATCTTGATCTCGACCCCCTGCAGCTATCATGGCTCGGCGATTTTATCTGTGCTTCTCATTCTTGTATTGTGAGAATTTTTTTTATATAATGATTGCTTCTTTGGAGATGCAGTGCGTGCCATAGGTGTGTACCAGAGAACATAACTTGTAAGAAGTGCAGCAACGTCTTGGTGGAATACGATTTTTTATAAAAAGTAAAGAGTTTAAGGTAATGATGAGTTGAAAGGTGAAATTGATGTCGTTAAGATGAATGTGATGGGAGATAAGTAAGTTCGTGCAATCATATATGATTTATCTTTCTTTCATCAAGATTTATTGCTAGTGAAAATATAGAGGCCTAATGCGAGTGTGCCACCAGATAGCATTATTGGGCCTATTCTGTACTTTCTCTACTCTAGTGATCTACCTTACTTCTTTCTGGTACAACTTCTTCCTTGCATATGAGTTCGTGTAATACCATGTTCGCACTGAGCCGAAATTAGGTGATTTTGGAAAGTGATTTTGAAATTATGTAGAACCGTTCGCACTGGACTGAAATAATTTCGTTTGACAGTTTTTTCTAGCACTACTCATGTCTTCGTTTTTTTCTGCCCGAATTTCACTAGCAATTCCTCTTATAACAAAGCCCATATCTTATTTATTTTATATATCTTGGGTTTTTGTATTTTAAAATGTGAAAAATCAAATTTGTGTTATTAAAATGTGTCAAACTGACAAGTTCACCATCAAAGGAGACGTGCTGAATTGAGCTGAATTCGATTTTTAGGTTTGAGTATTGGCTTCGACATGATTTCGTTCGTAATTTTGCCAAAATTACGAGGTTTGAGATAATTTCGAAATCACAAGAATACATGGGAAATCACATGATTTTGAACGTCATTTTGGGCGCAATCACCAAAATAGCCGAAATCACGTAATTTCGGCTCAGTGCGAACATAGTATAACGCTCTTAAGAGCTGTCGTTCTTCTTCCTATAGCGACTCAGCTGGAATTAGATTGACGCATGGTGATCTGTTGCTTTTTTTTGGCTTTCGTTTCCAGTGTTGATAGTGCTATTGCAACATTATCTTGAGGAATTGCAAATGGATTCGTCAGTGGACTCTCGTTTACTATGAGGATTGGATTCAATAAGTTTTGAAAATATTCTCTAAACCTTTCTTTTACCCTATAAGGGTCTGCTAATACGTTCTCATCTATGTCCACGCTTTTAAATCAGATTAAATAATAGGGCGCTTTCAGTAATGCAGGATGCGTGCGCAAATGACTTATTCAGCAATTGAAAGTGTAAGCTTTCAATGACTGAATAAGTCAATTGCGCACGCATCCTGCATTACTGAAAGCGCCCATAGTTTTCAATCAACGAGGTTATATGCACCTAGTCGACTGCAGCACTGGATCTTCTGCTCAATTTAAGCAGAGGTGTAGCCGTTACTGCCATGCACCCAGGAACAATTGTTATATCTTCTGGCACCAAACCGACAATAAGGCTGCTTACACACCAAACTCGACATCGACACGACATTACAAAACGTCCATCGACAAAAAATTTTTTGTCGAATATTCGTACACACCAAATTCGACACCTAATGAACAAGAAGTTCATGTCGTGTCATGTTGAATTCAGTGTGTACGGAGATTCGACGCAATTCGACACTCGACACAACGAAAGTCACTGCATAAGTACTCGACGTGTCGAAAGTCGTCGTTCGACGTTTTTCCTCGTGTCGCCTTCAGTGGATATAAACTGATTTGAATGTGAAGCCCTTCGTCGGTAACAGTTTTTTTCCTTGTCGAGTTCTGTCGTGTCGTGTCGATGTCGAATTCAGTGTGAATACACTCGTTTTTTTTTTTTTTTTTTTTATGTTACAGACTAGAGGCTTAGGGAAAGTCCCTTTGTACTGTCGACAATCTATATTTTTCGTATAGAGTGAATGGCGAACAGCAGCTCTAGCCGGAAGATAGAGAGAAGAGAAGGAAGTAACTGTCACAACTTAGCCGCGATATTTTATTCCACCTACTCACAACCATTTCGCGACTCTGACATCGGGGCATCGAGAACAACTCGTTGGAGTGTTATGCCTCCTGAAACGAGTTGAATCTCATCAACCAACCGATGGCATGCGCTTGGTGGAGCGGGGAAGGACTAGGGAAGGCTATGACAGGGGAATCAGGAATGTAAAGAGGGAAGAAGAAAGAAGGAAAGTTAGGTGGGAAAGGCGAAGGACCGTGGCGCCACCGGGATTCGAACCCGGGACCTCTGGGGATAGCAGTCAGGCGCCTTACCTCTAGACTACCGAGGCCCAAAGTTTTATAATAAGAATAGATGTGTGTCGCGACAGAAAAATGTTGTCGAATTTCGTCGTGTCGTGTCGATGTCGAGTTTGGTGTGTAAGCAGCCTAAGAGAGAAGATGTTCCGTAGGAGCAACACCAAATTAGTTTGGGACTGCCAAGGTATCATTAATCTATATTTCTTCTTAGGCCAACGAGACATCAAAGGTAATGGAAACGCACAATGGCCAGACCGGGCTCTGATACCGGTCCGATACCGGAACAGCCATTGATCAGTGACCAGTTAAATAAAAAGGGCATAGATCATCAGACATTAAGTATATCCGAAGGCTGCAAATGTGCACCACTTTTTTGCAAACTCGATCCTGAATCCAAATATACTCGTACCGCCACGTAATGTTGCATGATAATTTTTTGGTAGCAATAGGAAGGTGATTGAACGGAAACCCAGCCCTTGCTTCGAAAAAGACAAATGCGCCTTTAACGTCCCCTTTATTACTGTCCCAAGCTGCGAGGAACCAGCTTACGCTTGAGAATCAACGAGGATAAAACCAAGGCAATGCTGCAGACACGAGCAAAGATAGGTAGCAGCCTAACGATAGATGAACATAAGTTAGAAGTAGTAGATCATTTCGCATACTTAGGTTCAACCGTGTGGAATAAAAACGAAAAGGTAGAAGATATCAGTAGGAGAAATCTAACGGAAGATTTTGAGAAGCAGTATAGGCCTAGGAATTTGTAAGGAAGGAGAACATGGAGAATCAGATATTACAGTGAGTTATATCAAATCTATGACGACATAGACGTTGACATAAAAGTCAAGAGACTTTGCTGGGCTGGACATGTCGAGCGTAAGCCGGAAGACAGAGTAGCAAAGAAAGTCTATATATGAGCAACAGCTATGTTTGTTTGAACGATAAGAGTCCCTGACATTGAATAAGGTCAGGATCGACTACCAAAAAAGCTTGTCTCTTCTAGATCCACCTAGTAGTTTTGGTATACTACGGTATACTATATATCAATCTAGCCTAGACACTTTGTAACACTATAAAGCGGCTATTGACACTAGCTGCAGTACACGAATTCCTCGTTCATCGTTCTAGAAGATCACTGATCGCATTGCTTGAAAGAGTTTTTACTTCAAGGATTAAGTTTTCGTAGTAATTTGTCTGACATTACTACGAAGAGTTGATCCTCCATGACTGTATGACTGTCTCTGCATGTGGAAGAAGTTCAAATAGATGATCGTCAAAATGGATACAGTGCAAGTTTCAAGCTGCATTTGAGGGATAAGATCTAGTTTTTAACTAATTTTTTTTTCGACAATTTCATTTTAAGTGGAACCATTATCAATATCTTCAATCTACAATATGTAATCAATACGTTAATTATGTTGTCCAACAATAGAGCATTCCACAGATGCTATCGTACCAGAAAAAAAAACACAAAAAAAAACAGACTTCTCTAGAACTTCCTGTTAATTAAAGAATTCTCTAAATAGCATCGCCATGAATAAGCCCCCAGCGTGTGTGTGGACACTAAACGATTCAGAGCAGTCAAAAGTCACCGATTCTAAACAAATCCTCATTAAGACCATTAGCCTATAAGATGGAGGCACCTTGACCACCTTCTTAGCAGTCTAGGCATAATCTTGATCGTAAAAATTTCACCTTACCATAACGAAAAGACAAATTCGACGATTTCTGATCCGTTTAAGTTTGCCGACATTTTAATATCCAGACAGACGTTGGATGCCCTGCACGATAAATGCTGCAGCCAAAGTCGTGTTACCTTGAGGCCACGGTATCCCGCAGATTATCTACCGACATCCACGATGTGTGGTGATCTTGAGAGAGGTGCGAGAGCAAAGAGACGAGGAGACGTTCAAGATCAGTTGAATCAGTTCTTTTCAGGTGGAGCAATAAATATCGTCGCCATCGTCGCCATACCTCGTCATCAGCTTACTACTATGAAAAATTCATCCGACAGCGTGTCTAACGATCGAGAGATGATCGCGCAGGTAGGCTCAGCTCCTCGATTCAGGTGCTGAAGTAAAGAGGATCGGTGGAACAGCAACAAGATCAGGTTCTTTTCAGAAATATAAAGGTACATATATGTATGTATATAGAAAAAGGTAACAAACGGGTAACAGATAACAAACGGATCAAAGGCCGAGGAGTCAAAGAATTTTTTGTGTTGGTGGTTGGACGTCGGTTCTTAATGTTTTGTTGTTTTTGTATTGGACGCCCCCCGTGGGTAGCTGGCGCCAACTTACCAACACCTCTCGCACTTTATATTAACACCAGGAAAATGATTTTTTAACAGGGTGTGACGGAAGATGAAATGAACTTTTGCTGCGACTCTCTGGGCTAGAGTGACTTTGTAGATATTGGAAACCGAATCGGAATTGTATCATGATCGAAGACAATAGAAATATTTAGAAAGGATTGTCGATGAAGATCGTGTGTATATGCATAATATATGCAGAAAAATGCATGCGATCGTACTTGATGGATCAACATTTTGGTTTTCTTTCAATTTTCAAGATTTTAAATTTCAAGGAAATAAACTTTTGATATATAGCATCTCATAGGTTCAAAAACGTTTCAAAATCGAAATTTTTAGCAATAATACAAAAAAAAAATATATTTTCCAAAAAATTAGTGGCGCCATCGATAAGTTAAATAAATTTTTTAAGAGGGACACGTCTCATTTGCATAGGTGCGACGTCGATCTTTATCATTGTATAAGAGACGAAAAAATTAAAAATGCACAACGCCGCCATTATGACCTCCGGTTGAGCATTTGTCAAAAACTTTTATAATATATTTTATCTTCGGCGATTAAATGGGAGAAATTTCGCCTCCTACAACTCGATCGTAAATTAAAGCCAAACCGAGAAGGTGATATTTGATGTATGACATGATTAATGCCCGTCATAAGGCTTGTCTCTCTTCTACTATTTCGGTTGGACCCATCTTTATTGGGTTGTCTGGAGAAGTTGGAAGCTTATAATTGGCCGCATTGATGAAGCAGGTTGATAACTTTCCACGTGCCGAACCACGAACCTGTGTCGTCGTCGGTGCTGTGTTAACTGTTTAGGATTAAATGGCAGTACATTATTATTATTATATGCTAAGAGTGTGGTTTTCTCTTCCGGCTATATCGGTTTGGGAAATGTTTACCGTTTTATCATAGCTGTTCATGAAGTTTATCAAAATGTCGTGCTAATTATCTTTTTTCATCCGATCCCCCGAGGCTTGTTTTTGATTAATAATATTGAAATATATTTGATTGGATAAGTATATGTGGTGTTAGGGAACGCGCGCGCGTAACGTGGATGCGGTAGAGGCACGATCAAAGGAATATTTTAAAAGTTTTGGTAGTTTTGAGGTTAGGAGGCAGGAAGGAAATGTGTCATGCTTTTGCGTATCGGAATTTGGCATAGATAAAAAGATTTTTGGAGAATGTACCAATTTTTGGCAATACCAACGGAAGCAGTAATCAATGGCACATTCTTTTTATCGAAGAAGCTCTTCCAACCCACTACAACAATATTTTAGGCGAAAGACACTTTGAAATTTTTTTTTTCATGTGTGAGGTCTTGGGTCCAAAGGTACTGCCGATATTCATTTGGCCTATTGTACTACAACCCCTATACCTACTTCATATTTGTAAGCCAGACAGCTTGAACAAGTTCAGCAGTCCGCCTAGTGGGGTCCCGGCTGTAGAGCCGTTAAAGAAGAAAAAGTCCGGTAATCAAGCCAACAAATGTCCTTATATCATTCCTGCTGCGCCCTAACAAATCCTTAACCATCTTAGTGGACAGCACAGAAAGTAACCGCTTTAAGTTGGTCAGTCCAGGCGCGGACTTCCAGCCAGCGTTCACTATGTTTCATCATAGTCCGATCGGTCAGGGCCCTTTGCAGCAAGCCGGACGGTGCCCCAATAGCCAGCTCTGGACCGATGAATGCAATATTAGGGTCCTGTTTAGCCAGGGCATCCGCATTTTTGTTGCCTTTGAAGCCCCGGTAACCCGGGACCCAGGCAAGGGTAACTTGATTGAGAGCCTCCAACTCATCAAGAGCACGTTGGCAGTCCCAAACGAATTTCGACTTGTTCCTACGGCACTTTATCGCTGTAATTGCCGCTTGGCTATCAGAGAATATAAAAATCCGTTTAATTTGTTAGGTTCTTTTTAAGTGCTCATGAGTGCATGCCAGAATAGCGTATACACCTCTGCTTGAAAGACAGTTGCTAGGGTTTCACTCATTTTCAATGTCTCCGCTTTAGAGCCATCCTCATACCATACTAGTCCGCACAGAAATACTTTAGGAAAACTCTAGTTTAGCCTATCCTGTGTGTGCACAGAAGGTCGCTCAAATTTTGAGATTCTAAAGGGCATGCAGTCCGATAGCATCCTCGCTTTCGGAATCTCTTCTATGATCTTGACTTTGAAAGTTATTGGTAAATAAGTGAAAATCTTCATACGTAATTTAAATAAAGATGAACCTAGATGAGTGTCATCGTGACTAGCATCAAAAGGTTGTAGATTTAAATCCTGTCAAAGAATCAATCTACGAAGCAGCCACTTAGAGCAGAAGCGTCATTGTCAACCGGCTAGAAGCTAAGTACATAAGTAATGTAGTTGAGAGGATCTTCTATTGAGTTCAATATACATATTTCATCGGTCGATTTCATCTTCATCGACTGAAGTCCAGTTCATGTTCAGTTCGTACTCGAAACGGTTGATGCTTTTTCGCCAGAAGGTAGAAATTCAAAAGCTCACTGGAATGACATTCCATTATTCCAGATGATTACTCTCTTTTGAGCGAGTTTTTACATTTAACTTCAGTTCGATTCCAGTTGGGGGAAACTGAGGTCTGTTTTATCCTCAGTTGAATATGTGAAAATGGAAGGCGAACTGAGGTTATTTCGAAGTTCAGTTCACCACTTTGCTCGAACTTGCGCAGTTCGGCCGGTGAAGGTAGGGTATAGTGATGATTGGTCTGATGACTGATCACCAATGCACCTTTCTAGCCAGGAAAATAGAATGAAAAGTAAAAGTATTTTTTTTATAAAAATAAAACAAACTT
Source organism: Thereva unica (assembly GCA_949987705.1). Lineage (NCBI taxonomy): Eukaryota > Metazoa > Arthropoda > Insecta > Diptera > Therevidae > Thereva > Thereva unica. The sequence continues at coordinate 89,162,355 of OX465285.1, forward strand.
CCAAAAGAAAGCAAAACTGTTATGACCTTGAAGTTCTATGCCTTCCATAAAAACTATAAAAATCCAGATGCCGCAAATTTCTTTTTTATTTAAACAAAATCTTCAATAATTCCTTCAATAAATTGACGTGAGGACAAATTCCGAGAATTTTTGAAGGATAAAATAAAAAGAAAACAGCAACGCTTTAGTACAAAGGAAAACGAGCCCGAGGCCACTTAAAATTTGCTGGAAGACGTATGGTAGCCGTATGCCAAGTGTACACCACACAAACAGCAAGACAAAAATCTGAACGACAGCGGCTGCAGAGACAATTTCCGGAACATGAAATACTAAGAAGAGTCCGCACAGATTGCCTTGCAGTGAAACATAAACACCCCCGGGAGACAAGCAGTTAAACAGTTGGCCATATGGGGAACAATCGCCAACGTCCGATCCGATTGACCATCTCTCCTCCTCTTCGCATACACTTAAGGCGACCTCCAAGAACAATTTGGTTGACGACGACAATCGACATAGAACTCCTTTCAAGATATTACAGCAACAACAACGAAAAAAATTGTACAAAAGAATATAAACGTTTCACTGGAGCCGCTGGCTGGGATCTGGATTCCGGATTTCTGGATTACCCAAAGAAGCAAGAAACCGAGCCTCAACTCTCAACATCCAACACGGCTACCAAGCTAGCAGCCGAAGTCGGCACCTCATACGCCCCATATGCGGAGAGTTGCGTAATTTTCCAAGGAAGGCAACCGGCTCTTGCCATCTTCCACTTTGCTGTCTTCCACCAGGGACAGGACCTTTTCCTCTCATGATTTTTTTGACACCATTTGGCGAACGGATTTGCTACTTTTGCAGAAAAACACTTGAGGGTAAACGACTAAACGAGCTATAAAAAATTTCCACTGGAAAAAGCCGGAGGAGATGTGCGAGCGGTTAGGGCAAGGAGCAAAGGGCGCATTGTCGTCCTTCCTAGAACCACCACTATACGGCCACTTCTACTGTGAAGAAAAATGTGGTCAACAGATTTGCAAGATGTTCCTTCCCTTCTGGTGTGATTCGAGAATTGTGGATTCTTGCGGTTTATTTTCGGCAATACTCGTAAGTCCTGTAAAAAATGAGGAAATCACGAGGGCTGAAATGTGCTCGTTGAGACCTGAACACAAGCATACCTCATCCCTGTTCATCATGTGGTCCAGATGTGTGAAAAGGATGTGATTGCTAGGCCCGCCGGCTAATTCGGTAGAATGTCATAAATCCCGGTCAATGACTGTTATAAATCAAGATCAGGATAGATTGGTCCTTTACAAGTGCCGCAATAAGGAAGACGTCCTAATTACAAAGTTTCTCATCCCTTAAATCCCCTCTCGAAATGACTATTTGCGTCGTAAAAATACAACAAACAAAAAAGGACGAAAAAAATCCCCAGCAAATTCATGCAAAAATCAATCTTCCAGGACACCTAGGGAGACTCTGGCGCCAGCAAGGTCTGCCTCTGTATAGAGAGAGGGACTCGTGCAGGTTGACAATTGTCTGGTGTCCTTTTCAACTACTGCGAATGGGTCGTAAAATCAGTTCACAAAAGTCCTGGAAACTGCGCCGTGCAAGCAGAATAGACATACACATCTCGCTCCTCGGTCCTGACTCATTTGTAGTTGTCTAGGTTTCCAGGATATTTCATTTGTTGGTCATCGATCGATGTCATCCGGCTATCAGGACGTCTGGCATGGTGTTTCCTTGGGAAGTTCGGGGGCTGATGAAGGCCATCAACAACCAAGCGGATGACAGTTGTAGATTAGCGCGGCTCCTTCCCTACCAAGACAAATGGCTTAAGTGCTCGTGTGCGCAAAAATTTTGCTTTGGCCACTTGACCTCTGGATTTGCTAACGAAAGGAAATTTCGTAGGGAGGAAGGGATGCAAAGGGGAGGGCGAACGGCAATAAATTTCGGTCTTAAGTGGTAACTGTGCACTTGTTTGGAATTTTGAGGAAGCATAACAGCAAGAGGAAAAAACATCCCCTAAGCATGTGCCTGCAATTGTGTCGCCGGGTGGTGTCACTTGACATTAAAGTTTCCATGCCCCCGGGGGTGTTTCGTTCCCTTTTTTGTGCTGGTGTAGTTAAATTGATGAAATTTCCTTTTTTCATCTTATGTTGTTAAGGATATCACCTGCTAACGGTTTTTTATTAAATTTTTGTGTGCTCAGTAATAGATTGGATTTTTTTTGTTTCCAAATTTATTTAATCTAAAAAAATATTAAATGGGGGCGTAGTTGGATCAAAGCGAGACTTAGGAAGAATTACGTTTGGTTTGGACCATTGGGGCGAGAATTTGGTAAAATTGATTGTTTAGTAAACATTTGTAGAGATTGTATTCTCCTCCTAGATAAATTCGTTTTTGGGTAAGGATGGTGAAAGCATCGAAAGGCATTGCGTATGAACTCGTAAAGCCTCAATTATACTGAACGCAGCGGAACCGGATTGAAATGTCAAGAGTTTCATTACAGAGAAATTGTATTGAAGTGGTTATACTGGATGCAACGCAACGGAAACGGAACGGACCGGATCAAAGTTTCAAAACTTTGGAAGTTGAAGGAACCGACGGATTGAAGTGTCAAAAGCAGCATTGACAACAGCTGATTTTGTCATTTATTATTTAGCCCAAAATGTAGTCCGAGGGTGTTGAAAAATTTATAAATAAAGTGGAAGATAATGAAATTCTTTATAATAAAAAATTGCACGGATATGAAAATTTTAAGCATAAGTCCAAAATTTGGCAAAAAATTGCTGAAAAAAGTGACATTTGACTAAGTTCGATTCCGTCAGTATAACCAGCACAATTCCATTCCGTTAACTCTCCATTCCGTTACTTTCCGTTGCGTCCAGTATAATTGAGGCTTAAGTCCTTCTTATATTCCCAAAGAAACGAAACTGAAAGCCTTAGGAATAGCGTTTGCGTAATACTAACCAAAAAAGCCAGGTAAAGCCTCATTAGTTGGTCACCAGTTTCTGAGAGGATTAGTACCATGCGCCTGCGTACCAGACCAAGAAGTACTCCGCTAGTCCAAAGCTGCGCTCCAACTGAAGACGCACACGACGACATCAAGGACGAGTTCTATATACGACTGAATGAGGTTCTCTCTCAGTACCTACACTAATAGGTCAATTCTCGCAACTGTGACTTTCGTATTCTTGTGCGCCAGTCTCAAGTTACGACCAATGGCATTAGTACATTTGTATGTACTAAATTCACAAAATATATGTACATATTTGCACAGCTCACCCTCCGTCGAACTTGCAGCAACTGTTTCCTTTCTAGCCTTCGAACGAACTTGTACTTTCCAATGATTCAAAGTGTGTAAAGATTGGTTTGAACGTGCAATTAATACTTTTGAAATGAAATATAAATATTGACGTTCGGCTTGGGCATTTAAGGGTTTCAAACTCCCAGCCAAATCACCGATTTTGTAAACGCTTTGGGTTGGTGGGATTATTTTTATTTTGTCTAATTTCTGGATGATTTCGGCAAAATTCGAGAAAATACTCAACCTGCTCTGGAGAGGTTCCTTGGTATGACTTTTTCCTTCTGTAGAAACTTAAAAATAATATAAACAGTCAAATTTCTTACTTTTTATAAAAAAAAATTGCCTGTTTCCATTTTGGCGCACATTTAATGATTGACATTTCACATAACCATTTTAGAGCATTTGACAGTTCACATTTCCACCACAACCGTGGTGGAATCCTAGTGATGAATGTTCTGATTTTTCACTAAGAATTTGAAACAGCTGATTTGTCACTAGATTCGAATCAAGATTAATGTTTTCATAATTTTTTATGATATTTAACCCGTCACTACTAAGAATTGGGCTATAAACCCTAAATGCATATCCGGATCTGATGCCCAAATTATAAGAATATTCATCTGCTAAAAACTAGCTTGAAACCAACCCCATAAAACCAAAATATTTAGCAAAACCCATACTCAATCACGCATTTTTTTAACCGGAGCTCCTTAATAACCGAAAATGGATAATCGTGCGCAACTAAAACGTTTTGTGCGCAAAACAGTAGCCACTGACGGCTTCAATTCTAAGCCTGAAAATACCCCAATGAGAGATAATTAAATCAATAAATCGCCGACTCGAAATGAGTAGTCTCCGTTCTGGCCATAGCTCGCGGTTATCCCGACTGGAAAGCTGGACTCTATACAGCATCAATTTAAGGTAGGTGGTGTCCGCCCCCAAAATTGGTTAGACTCAAGTCGCCTCTTTTTACCCCGTAGCTCGCTCTGCCAATGAAATAATGACGTTGGAAGTAATCTGCAACGGCACTAAATTGCAGACAAGGTGTATACCCCCATGCAATTCCAGGAGATCGCGAATAGCATCAGATCTTGGGCAAAAAGATCACCTTTGTGTGCCACGACAGTTTTGTCCTCGGGGCTCATTGCGGAGATGCCCCATGGAATACCAACCACCACCACCAGAATGCTTTCGGGGGAGAACTCTTGGATGAAAGGATCGCAGGATCGTCAGTCAGTCATTATGTTCGCATTCCTCGGATGTGGGATCAAATAAAATTGGCCAAGCTACAAATTATACGGCCATCATTTATGTGTGGGACTTGTTCTTCGGTCTTCTTGCGTGGATGGGGCAACTAACGGGATAACGTGATGATACCGTCTGGTGTCTAATGGCGAGTTTTTAGCAGGTGAAGCCCGAAAAATTGCAGGTGATAAGAAAATTAAGTCACAAATGGATCGCTTGAAGGCATTTGCTTTTATGAGAAGATTTTTGGGGGATCGTAAAAAGGTGATTTTTCATAATTAAAGTAAATTGGGAATGGAGTAGAGTCGTAAATAATGTTTTTATTCAGTTGTCGATGATTTGAGTGAGTTTTTGGCAAAACATAATTGCTTTCTGCATGAGTTTTTGTTGATTCAGTTGTGGCATGAAATTCCTGGAAAAGTTCTTCAACTTGTATCTTGAAAATAACGCCAAACTTAAAACGATCTGAAAGAACTTTTCTGTCCATGGTTCTTTTATGTAACATCTTGACAAATTGCTAGTGAACTATGACACAAGCTGTCTAAAACGTCGTTGTACATGAGGCTGCAATGAGTCCCTTTGATTGGTTGCTCAAAGAACCCAACCAAAATTTGGAATATCTCTCGGACGTCTTTCCTTTTTGTACTTCAGGCTGAAAATATATTTATTGTCGAACCACCCCGCAATACCCACTTTCCCTACCGAAACTCAGTTATGATTTACAACAGTTCTATATAATTCTTTACGCCAACGCAAACATAACATTTACCATTAACACAAAATGACTCACAGGTAGCTACAATCCATTGCCATCGAATCAGTGCAAATTCCAACCTATGTTGACACACTAAAAAAAATGTGATGAAGAAAAACCCCCCTGGTACCATGACGTGCTTTCGGCAAAAATACGACTCTCAAATTTATTTGTTTCTTGAATTGTTGTTGTTTTTTTTTTGTCTGTTTACTACTAGGCTAAATGTATGTAGGCTGGAAAAATAGCGTGGTTCGTAACCACTCAACAATTACTCGGTAGAACACCAATATATCTATGAACTACACAAATATCGAAGAAAGCGGGAAACAACGTACTCATAGCCATAAAAAAAGTAGTAAAAGTAAGTAATGGCCTTACGTGAGGGGCCCATCTTGCCACCTTGATACCAGAGGACTAATCTAGTCTTGTTCAGTCTGTCTTACTCTTGTTCTTGCAAGCATAACTAAGTCTTGTTCTTGGTCTTGCTAAATGTGTAAGAACACGACAAGACTGCAAGAACAAGACCATTTTTGCTCATCACTAATATGTAGCCACCACAACGGGCCCAGAACTTGATCTATGCTTAATTAACTACTTGAAGACCCTCGGGGGAAAACCAACTTAGTCCAAAAATAAAATTCCAAAAAATAAAAGTTTTTTCCCTCATTTCCATGGACTCAGTTGGTTCTTCCCCGAACCTTTTATTATTACCCGTTCATTTTGTCAGGACTACGTTGGTTTTCCCCATAGTTAATACCTTGAATTGTAGTACACCTTAGCAGCTAATAGATGGAGCTGAATTCTCTGATTTTTGAAAAAGTGGACTAAGTTGGTTTTTCCCCGAGGGTCTTCACTTGTTTTATTCCTGCCTAACCTTTTTCCAAATTTGTTCATGAATGTCAATCTCTTTTCAAGGTGGCTGGAAAGTGTACAGTGGCTCTACAGCCTAATTCGAGCCTTGACCTCCATCAGCTTCTTCCTCCACACGTCTCTCTGTTCCGCAACTTGTCTCCAGTTTCTTGTGTTGAGTAGTTTTGCTGCATCGGACTTAACATTGTCTTCCCACCTTGAGTGCTTTGCCAACTGGTCTTTTGCCATCTGGTAGTAGATACAGGGCTTTTTTTGGTATCCTTGAGTCATCCAATCTTTGGACATGACCGGCCCAACGTAAACCTAGTAGCTTGGCATGAATAGAAAGTTTACACTCTTTGTATAAGTCGTACAATTCATGATTGTAGGTCCGTAAATCCTTTGGAGAACTTTCCTCTCAAATATATCCATAATGTCGGCGGATTTCTGGGAGATATTCCATGCGTATCCATACGTAGCTACTGTACATATGATGGTTTTGTAGACTCTTATTTTGGGTTTTCTGTGGATGTCTCTGGATCTCATTACTGGCTGTAGTGAGAAGTATGTTCTGTTTGCGGCGTTCATTCTTTGCACGTCTATCGTTTCATCGTTGTCTTCGCTGACTGTAGACCCCAGGTAGTTAAATTGGTTTACCCGTTCAAAGTTATATCCCCCCCAGGTGGTGTTGTGGTTTCTTCTTCTTCTTTCCACCCTTGACTGAATTAGAATCTTGCTCTTCTCAGCATTTATTTGTAGCCCTATATGTTTGGCTCCATCTTCTAATTCTGCTGTGAATTTTTCTCTAAGGTATGGCAATGATCTAGCAAGGCTGTTTATATCGTCGGCATATCCTGCCTACTGTTTGGATTTGTTAAGCAGGGTTGCGTTCGCATCAATGTTTACCTTGCGAATTACTCCTTCTAGGCAGAGTTTAAATAGCATGGGTGCCAGCCCATCGCCCCGCTTTAAGCCTTGCTTGACTGGGAAGGACTCCGTCAATTCTCCTTGTATTCTGACTGCACACCTTGTATTTTCCATTGTCTATCTCGACGACTCTTAGTTATTGCAGCCAAAGAAGGGCGCTCTGAAATTCTATTATTAATTACATTCAAGTTAATGGCGCTTATAAAAGGCACCCTGTATCGCTCACGGTAAACATCGATGTCATTCTATACGTTGCGCTTTATCAGTTTCAAAAAAGTTAATGTGTGAAATTGTTCAGATTACACAATCGACGCTTAATTATATCAAAATAACAAAATTTACATTATTATTTATAAGATTTACGCCTAGACTAAACACAAATTGTTATAAAGAAAGAAAATTCCCAACTGACGATAAAAGTTAATCACCAGCCGATGGTGTTTCCACCAAAATGTGCAACAAGAAACCGCAAAGATTCTTATTTTTGCCGGTAACCATTCTCGTCTGTGTGTTATCTTTGTACCTTTGAAGTAAAAAACAGGATAAAACTTATCAAATGAACCACATTCTTAGCCAGCACGATTTGTGTTGTGTGGCTGTGGCATATACACATGTATGTAAATAAAAATCTCGAATTTCCTTGAAATAAATAAATAACCACGCATTTTCCGCGCAAGAACACTGACTGATTTGAAAGCCGATCAATGACTGGTTAATTGCTAAACAAAAGTTTTTCGAGGAATATCAGGTGTTCAAGTGCCGTGCGAGGGCATGTTTCGTGTGATATAAACCGTCTTGTTGAACACATTGCCTTCAGCGAAAAAGGCGACGTCTGGGAATCAGATGTCTGTGAATGTTAGAAATCGACCGCAGGTGAATTCAAGTTCATTGATTACTTTTCCATAGAAGTTCTGAGTAAAATAATTGTTTCCATGTTTTTTTTTTGTTATTGAGAATATAAATATACATATGCAGTCGTGCCGGGGGTATGTAGTAGAAATTTTTCCTGATAACAATCGCGTTTCGTTGTAATAAATCGACATACGGTTGACAACTGCTCTCAGGCATCTACCGACACGTTGTTAAGTAACTTGCGCATGCGCTTTTCGCTTAATTTTTATGTTTGTAACTCACCTGGAAATTACTAATTTTCATGCCTTTTTTAATATCCTTTATTATACATTTTGGTTTTTGCTCCTTTTGTATACATATATGAATCTTTTTTGTCCAAAAACCAACACAAAAACGAACCTGACATTTATCCAAAAACATGCAACACTTTAGGACAACAATAGCACATAATGCACTTATATAAAAATGGATCGTGTTAATCCTTAAGATGCAACAATACCAGGCAACAGAATGAGGCTTAGGGCTTAGAATAAAAGCGATGCCTGCAGCTCTTCAACCTTTTCTATAATTTCCTTTCTCGGCAGGTGATCCTTTGTGCGAAGATTTAGTGAAGTGTTCTCATGCTGTTAACGAAATGACTGGGTAGTCATTTTCTTTATACAATATGTGGCATTTGTTAAGGAATTGAAGGAATAAGGATGGGAAAATTGTTTGTGGTATTTGCATTATTTCGAGGATATTGACCGTAAGACAAAATTTAAATAGTTTTTTCAATATTTTTAAATTTGAATTTGATAGGTTTAGTGTTGATTCGATTAAACTAAGACTCTTTCCAAGCCGAATTGATATTTTTTTCAATATTTGCCATTGCCGACGATTAAAGATTTATTTTTTATTTCTAAGGTAAAAAACCAAGCCAAGGAATCAGCCTTTGTTTGCACTACCAGTCCGTCATATCGTCCAGATCATACTGCAAAACCCAGCTCTGAGCTTAGTGGATCCACATGAGATTTACAACCGAAAGACACGAAATGCATAACGATCATTAGGCCCATGCAGAGCCAGCTTTAGGTAACCGCAGATATCGTGCTCACCGCCAGACACCTTTTTTGGACGACTTTCATGAGATCGTCTTTTTTAAAGGTATGCCCGTATGTGTGTGGTGTAGAGCCATACAGTCCGGAAAATAATATTCTGATGCCCAGCACATCTCCAACGGCTATGCTTCAATCAGGGTCGGCGTTCGCCCGTTGTAAGGCAATTAAGTACGAGTACCGTCGCCGAATTTGTGCTAACACCGGAAATATGAAAATGGTACATCGGGCAGCTTTTGGCGCCAGTTCGTAAAAGCAAGTGTTAACAGTCCACAGTTTCGATGCTAATTTTCCCATCTATAGAATAATTTGTCGGTTTAATGCAGAGCCGCGCAATAGTTGGCTTTTTCAGAGCACCAGCAAAGATTTTGTTTTGGTACATGGTGCCCTTCTACTTGGGAGATTGAGTGATTGTGGTATAGAAACCTCTATAATTTTTTTTCTTTAAACCCCAAAACAAGAAAAGAGAGTACAATAGGGGGTCCGATACCTCCCTCACTGGAACTCACAAGAAGGATTGAAGGGCTCTGGAACTTGCGAGGGAGCCATTGTGATTTATTGTAGAAACTGCAGGCAATAGTTGCAAAAGAACGTATAATAAAGTGCCTATGGCAGTTTTCTTTTATGTTTTTTAAAACACAAACTTTGTTGGAGGTGTTAATCATCATTACATAAGTTAGCACATTACTAGATCGCGGCGTCGCCCTCTGGGACTTGGTGCCCTCGAGCGGTCGGGCGGGTTTTGGTTTCATGTAAGGCGCGCCCCGCCTTGAGAGTAAAACCGACTAGTATGCCGTGACGGACAATTATATAACCCCGTTTCGGCATGTCGTAATATTTGTTCTGTGATAAGGTGCATTAAGTTCTGATGAGCACGGAGTTGGTTTATGAGTTAGGGTAAGAGTTGAGGTAAGAGCTAAGTACGAGTACGAGTTGAGCTACGGGTTAAGTTAAGATAAGTCTAGTTGAGCTATGTTAACTTAAAACAAGCAACACTTAAGAGTTGAGTGGAAGGTTGATTTTAAATACGTCGGGTAAAGTTAAGAGTTGGTTTAACAGCGTGAACAGTTGGGTTAAAAATTAACTTTAGAGTTCAGTTAAGAGTAAAATTAAGCGTTAAGTTGAGTTGAGTTGAGTATGGGATTAAAAGTTGAGTTGAGAGATAAGTAAATATTTAGTGAAGAATTCAGTTTAGTCAATTTTTAAGAGTTGAGTCAAATTGACCTCCAACCACAATAATTATGCTCCACCTCCCTGTTTGATACTAGCGTGACAGAAAGGCGATTTCCTTGGATTATTGTGGTTTCTGATAATGGCAAGAGGGAGGTGCTGTACAGATAAAAGAACTAGAAAGAAAAGTCTTATCTAGGTGCGACTTTGAATTGTTTTCTTTTAATTAGTTTGTTACATTTTCCTAACTAAAAACCTAACATTAAAAAATCTCTATTCTCAAAATCTTATGCATCATTCAAATCAAAATCTTTTATGATAGCACGATATTAGACAGACTGAGTACCCAACTGACAAGCACTACTCAAAATCTTGTATAATTTACCAAACATGCAGCTTATGTTATTCATCAGCTCGGATCTATGTACTTCCTCCTAATGGCTATAAACAAACTTTATTATTACAATTTTTTTTTTCATCTTAAGTTTCCGATTTTCACCCAATCCATATGGATTCACATTACTGGCGAGCGCTCATCCACTCCCCATCCATGAATAAATAAAATTCCATGAATCAAAATCTTTACTCCCAGAATTAATCTTCTGAACATCGCGCCACTTAGATAAAAGCCATCTGGAAGGAATTAAAGAATTTCCACTGATTCATCACTCTCCAGAACAAGAAATCTCCAGCTCCTTCTTGACAATCAAAACACATTTAAGAGGTCCCCGGCATCGCGCATCCGAACTGGGCCTTTACAGAAAATCTCAGCTGAACGGGAAACATCTGTTTTCACGACTTGCATCTTCCGCCCTGGGTTGGGTAAAAGCAGTAATTGAGAACATTTCTTTTGAGTATCCAGCCATAGGCCATCTGAGAGATTGTGTATGGTCTGCTTTAGCCTGTAGTATCTAGATTAAAGGCCCAATTACAATGACCGGATTAGAGCGGAACAGAATCGGATTGAACTGTCAAAGTGGTTTTCCAAGCATGCGTTTTCCATTTAACCGATTACAATGAACGGATTCAAACGCATTTGATCGCATCTGTGCCGGATTCGTTTTAGTTCGTTTAGAAATCGCCGGATTGAGCTGTCAAAATTTTGGTAAACAAAAGCTGTGAATGTTTAAGGTTTTATTTTGTTTGGTTTGTTATGTTTTTAAAAATGTTTTCGGACGAGCAGTTAATCGGAGAGGTGAAAGATTACGAAGTACTGTACAACAAGGCAAAGAGTGATATAAAAACTTTGACGTTTAAATGCGAACTGATCCGTTCATTGTAATCAGTGCAGTTTCCTATCCGTTCTGATGCGTTCTTTTGACATTTCAATCCGCGTAGATCCGGTCATTGTAATTGGGCCTTTAGACTCTATAGTTTTGCTTTCATGCACTTTGCTTGATTTTTGGTAGTAGACTAGTATGCTCGGATCACACCAGAAGACCCCTTCTGACATGAGTCTTTAATCCTGCTGCATCATGCAAGGTCGGTCCACCGATCACCATATACCAACACCAACAAACAAAAAATTTACCACTTGAAATTTCCTTAACAGCTTAGATGAAATTTGAGTGTGGCCAAAAAGAGTAATTGAGGACTAATTGCTGGAAAATCTTTTAGGGTTTTCGGATTGTGTTATACAACCGGGAGTCCGGGCCTCTAAGGAGGTCCCTTTCGTGCTCTAGCTCTCAATTCAGCCTTGAGTTGGCCTTTCGAGATTTCCCACAATCTCTGGAACACATGTGGTGCCTGATGGCTGCCGCTGCTGATGTTGGTCCGTCTTTTAAGCCTCCGCTAATGAGTAATTTTTGTAATTGACACATATGCTGCCGGCATTTATAAATACTGTTGAATACCAGATCAGAGACTGCAATGGCAGAGGAATAGCGACCTTCTTGAATGGCGGCGTTCAAGTGGTTTAATTTATGGAGAGGATTTGTTTAATATTTTGTTGTTGTTTCAACAGAATTTTATGAGAGAATCATTTTTTTTTGCTTTAATGTGTGAGAAAAATATTGGTGACAATTTTTACTTCAATTTATGCGGATGGTATTTTGGTGCATTTTTGAAGTATTTTGGGTCGAAATTTTTTAGTTTTGGTAATGATAAATAAAGGGTACAAACTCACCTGCATGCATATTCCTACTCTGTCGCTCCTCTGTATCACAAAAGTTTTACAGGTAGCCTTTACAGCTCTAATAAGGCATCTAGCAGACTTAATCGATTAATAATAGGGGTTTTCCTGTAATATAAGACTAGCCCGTTCGGATCACTCTCATAAACCTACAGTCAGGGCCGTGTCTGGCCGAAATAAAAGGCGGCTAAATCGCCAAGGAAAGTGTGTCAAATATACAACGTCCATATACAACGCCCATACTTTCCCTGTCCGTGGCTTTCCGTGATAATTTTTCACTGACATTCACACAGCACCGGTTTTTCTCATATCACTGGTCAATGTCCAATGGCATTTGACATTGAAATTTGGAAAGTGATCTCAAGTTCATAATGGAATTTAGCGTGGAGATAGTGGGTTCGTCCCAGGTGGACCCTTTGGAAACTAGTCGCACAGAAACAGGTTTAAGGGTATTTCAAATAAACTTTACCTAAATTTCTGTTCTTCTTCTTTGTGCCCCTTTAATCCCTCATGGGACATAGGGCGGAATTTCTGTTGGATTCTTATAAAATTTTCCGTTGAAGTTAAAAATTATTTGTTTCTCGTCCGGGATAAACTAAAAAATACCGGTGGCAACGTATTTTTTTGTGTTCTTCACGGGTGCCTGAAAGATACTGAGACCATCGGTGCCCTACTGCATCGGATGTCTGGGAACATGTCGCGCCCTTCTCAATTTGTTTCGTTTTTTTGTTTTTTTCACTGATGCTCCAGGTACTGCACTGAAGTTGCCGTCACGTCACGGATATGTGTGGGTCGACCTTAAGTAAAAAACATTCAGGTTTTTATTTAGTAATGCTCAAAAAAGGTTTTGCTCTTGCATTCAGTACTTTTTTCTTTATATGACGTTGCCTTGGAAGCGGTCATATGCACTGGCTCGCAAACAGCCATATACTCAAGCACGTTTCTGCCTACAGTCCACCCTTTTTGCCTACACTATGATCTCGCTGTGGAACAATCTGTCGTCAGCATTTCCGAGTTTGTATAAAACTCTCGAGTTCAAAAGCAAGGTCCACCTGCTTCAGTAAGTCCAGACCCTCCTTTACCAACTCTATTCTCTTCTCCTTTATCCTTCATACCAAGCTTACTCCTAAAAATTGAACCATGATTTGAACTACCTACACATTACGGTAGTCCGATGGATGATTTCTAAGATTCGGGATAGGAAGAAAAAGACAACCGAAGTATAGATAACCCAGCAGGAAAGAATGGACCAGAACTAACAATAGAAGAAGTTCGGCCATTAGAAATTGGGTCGACCAGCTATACGTCATAGCTGGATAATGACCCTGGACGCTAGTCAAGCTCAAAGTTTCATTAAATCGACAAAGCTAAATCTATGACGTCATCTCCAGTATCTATTTCTTGGTCGTCCTACCATTGTTTTTTTATTGGTTGGTCAACCACATGGCCCAACATTGTTCCTTCGGAGGCTCGGACATCGTGTCCGAGCTGTCTTAGGCCCCAGTGTTGAAAATCGAGTCGTGCTTCGTGACAAGTCGTTTGAGTTGCAGAAAGTGACGTTTCAGTCGAATCACAACTTTCAGTACAGGGGCCTAAACTCAACTTAGCATTTCCATTCTAGGCACCTGTGCTGAAAGTCGTAATTCGCCTAAAACGAGAAGAGACTTCAAGATTCTTTTGGCGACTCTCCTAGCGACACATCGTACGCACAGCGACCCTAGAACTCTACAAAAAACTAAAACAAATCCCATTTAATATACAAACAGAACCTTTTGTCTGTTATCAGCATTTTACTATCCTTAATTTGATGCGGTGGATAAGAAAGGAGTGAATTATGTCTTATGTTATTAATTCATAAAAAGACGGGCGCAACAAAAATTCTTTAATATCCCGTCATCTGTGAGTGAAGTCCGACGACCGCCACCCCCCATTATTGCAATCGTAAAAATATGTTGGAGCGCTATTGACGATGACACGCCACGCCATAAATAAGGGTAAGGACAATAAGGACACAACAATTTCATCCCAAAAAGAGATGCTGTCGGCCATGGCAGTAAAACACTGCAATAAACTTTGGCCCCCCCCCCCAAAAACGAGGGGTGAACGAGCCTCAAGAAGATTTAAGCATCCAGATGTGATTCCCGAGCGCCGCCATTGTTCCAAAAGGATATGGCTGGATGGCTCCTCTCATAACGGACCGATGTCGCGATGCTCAATTGCTGCCCCTGGCATGGCGCCCTTTTATCGGTCACCGCATATTGCGGATGGTTTCTTATAAATGGTTTCACGTTGCCCTGCGTTTTATGCGCGCCAAAAGTCTCCCTTAAAGCACCATTCGGTACAAGTGGCGTATAATATCGCAACCCCTAGAGACGAGGGTGAATATTGGAAACAACAAGTGTAGTGTACCTTTAGCTTCTTTGTATATCCAAAGGATCCCATACATATATCATAACTGTGGATCGATGTGCCAGGCGTCCTTTTATATCCCAGCTGTGCGGTCCGACCTGAGACCCAAGTGTGTTGGCTCTTCACTTGACAGCGGTTGTTACCTTCTTAAATGCTATCGATCGACTTTCCTTGTGGGACTATTTGTTCTTGATGGAGGGTGGTTTGGCATGAGAAAGGACTCTTCAGGGCCTTAACACAGTACAGATCTGATCCGATGCCGCCATTCCGAAGGGTTTCCTAGGACTACACCATTTTAAGTGGGGAAAAATGATACACCTGCTCTCCACCATGGCAGGTAGTTGCGGCATTTCGTCCTTTTCATTTCCTAACAGCAAAACAGAATCCTTCCTTCACCTGTGTGTGAGGCAAGATTGATTGAGTTTTGTTGATTATCACTTAGTGAAGTCCAGGTTACGTAGCTTCCCGTTACTGTTAAAAATATATATGTGTGTGTATGTATATAAATTTTTATTTTTTTTTAATCATAAGATGGGCTACAGCTGATGGGATTCATTCTTGGAAATTCGAAAGTGCTTATAAAGGCATAGAATTTTTTAGTCTGAAGGATATATAAAATACATTTGGGCAGGTGGGAAATAAAATTGATACGGTTGATATGTTTCTAGCGAATGAAAGTGGAGGTTTCAAAGGATTTATGTGACTTCTTGGGAAGGATTTTTTTATAATAAATAATCAAATTTTGATTTGAACTGTATCTTTTCCTATTAGGAGTGTTAAACCTGCTAGAAATCAGAATTAAGTCTAATCATACTTCCGCTAGAAGAAGCGTGAATGACCTGCTGTTGTGGCATCATGCTTACCATATCAGAAGACATGTATTCGATTTGTTCGTAGATCCTCTACAGTTTTGACATAACAACGCCTTTAACAACGTACGAATTGGATCCATTGTAGAAGCTCTCGTAGCTCTAAATGCAGAAACAAGCCTGAAACAGTAGCTTGATAATATCCAAGTGGATAACCAAAGATGAACCAAGATGATTACCAAACAGGCCATCATAGGTACACCACAAGGAGTATTGGTCTATCCCAGTGATTCCCAAAGTGGGTTCCGCGGAACCTTACGGTTCCACGAAAAAATTTTAGGGTTCCGTGCCACCAGCGCCGAAGTGCAAATACATTCGCAGACTCACTGGCGCTGCGCCGGCCGTTTAACGCGTTCTTGCTAATCAGAAAGTGCGAGTGGTCCTTCTTCCTTGAAATTTGTCACGCCGCGTAACATTTTAGCCCCATTCCATATTCCCATGTCGAGGGGGTTGTGAAGAAAATGGTTATCCGCCCTCTTGAGATGGCCGCCATGGGCCAAACGATATATTGAGTATACTATATTGCTTATGGTGTTCTACTTATCATACCCTTTCATTTGATACCCATGTTGAAGGGGTTGTGAAGAATATTTCAATCCGCCCTCCTGAGACTGCCGCCATGGATCTAAAGGTATATTGAGTATACCATACTGCATTGTCATCGGAGCTAAAGCTGTATGCAAAATTTCAGCATGATAGGATATCCGGAAGTATTTGAAAAATTGATTGCAAAATTTGTTCCGTGAAGAAAACAGTAATCCGTCCTCTTGAGACCGCCGCCATGGATCTAACGGTATATTGAGTATACCATATTGCATTGTCATCGGCGCTGAAGTTGTGTGCAAAATTTCAGGGTGATCGGGTAACCGGAAGTATTCAAATAATCGATTGCGAGATATGTACCGAACAAACAGACAGACGAGAAAGCGAGCTAATAAAAACGTTTCAAAATATATTAAAGGATAAATATATACATATATACGTTGGGTTCCGCCAAGTTTTATACATTGTAGAAAGGTTCCCTATAAAATAAAGTTTGGGAACCACTGGTCTACCCCTAGCTGTGGCTCGTTACTATAAATAACATAGTACCTATAAAAGCTAGGTGGAAGGGCAGCTAGGGTAGTAGCATTCGCAAAAGACTTAGTGATAATGGTGTGAGGAATGTTTTTAACCGTGATCAGAGAAAATATTGAAAGACCCCTAAACAGAGTCAGTTGGGCAGCCGATAGAGATCTGGCAGTAAACCCAGGCACACCTGAGCTAATCCTATTCTCTGGGGAACCCAAAATTCCCGCCTACAACTTGCGCTGGTTGGATGGACATACCCTCTACTCAATCTTACTGAGTAAAATTTCTGGGTCGAATCTTGGAAAGCTACAAACCAAAATCGCTCCAAAAAAATTTCAGGTATTCAAAGTGATTTGCGAATGCTCCAATAGTAATTTGCAGGTTGCGAATTGGGACTCTAGGCCAAAATCGCTTCACAATTTTTTTAGGTATTTTGAGTGACTTATCGTCCTCTACTGCCGCCTGACCTGGGCGCAACATCAATATTGATAACATTCCTTTTGTCGGCACTCAAAAATCACTCCGAATACCTGAAATTTTTTTCGAGTGATTATGGCCTGGATCGATTATGGCCAATTCTTAAGTTATGGCCAATTCAACTTAAGTAATTCTTAAGAATGCTCTAAGATTAGTTTATAAGATTTATAAAGACGGCAGTAGTATTTATTTTATACGTATGTCGACCATATTTCAAGGCCAACCTGGCCCTCGTTATTGACTTATATTTCCATCCTGTTAGTACCAATCACCGACAACAACTTTGTTTACCTTTGAATTTTATAGATCGCCCACCCGGATAAAGACCGCCGATGATTAATATTGGCAAATTTTATAGTCATTTATCTGAAAAGTGCGCACAGCAATTGGTCCCGACAAGTTCCAGGAAAAAGCTAATACCAATAAGCTTAACGTGATGCCAAAACATTACAAATTCACTCTACGATATCCGTGTTTATTACTCGACGTAAATCAAGCATGGCTCCTCGTGGACCTCCTCATCTCTCACTATACCTATCTACTATGTATAGACATACCCTATACCATACATAAAGCCAAGCACCATCTGGTGAAAATGACGTACATAGATCTCCTCGTGATATACCCCAATACGAATAATTTTCTGTCATGATGGAGTTGACTTAAAGGAGAACGTTTTTCATGTGGATTTATTTCTGCATCGAGATCGCATTGAGCGACGAAAATAGTGAAAAACCCGCGCGATGGGGCCATGCGGAGGGATGGATAATCGCTGGGCGACGGGGGCCCGTTTGGGGCACATGTTTCCTCCTCATGAGTTTATTTATCGATTGGAATTTGCTCAATTTATCATTCCTCATAAGTGAGGATAAAATTTGTTTTCAAATGCAAGAGTGACTGATATATTCTCGGTTTACCTAAAACATTGTCAACCCCGGGCCGATTGCTGGAGTGGGAGGAGGATGAGTCTACGAATATGTGAACATATGTTTCATGTTCGTGAATATTACGTCAGCTTTGATTTTGCAATAAAAAGGGGTTGAGGAGATGATATTGATAGTTCCATAAATGTCGCGGCTGGTTGTGGGATGTTTCCTGCATGTTTTCTGGCAGAGGGTGACTTTTATTAAATTTTGTTTTTTTTTGCTTGTGTTTACTTCGAGACACAAGCCCTAGAAGTGGGTGTCCCTTTGTTACTTAATTTTATTTTATTTAATGTCTTAATTTATTGAGATTTTAGCTCTTTAATAAAAATTTATTTACAACGTTCAGTTTTCAACCATGTAATGTAAGTTCAACTCAAAGTTGCCCCTAATAGGGAATATGTAACTAACATATAGTGATAGTACCCACCTTAACGAGGTAGTGACCTCGAGGTTGAAAGACAATGCCATATTAGTATGGTAGTAGGATAAAAAAGTTAGTTCATTTCTTGCTAATGTAGACGTGATTTTTTTTTATAAATAGGGCAACAAAGTTGAGTCCCAGTAGATCACGGTCTCCTTTTGTCTATCCAAAAAAATTCCTACGTACAAGCTTGTAATGTATAGTTGTTTTCAAACCTCGTGACATCCCGCGCATGTTCCCCAGCTAAGCTCTTAAAAATGTTTAAAAGCTCAGACAAAAGCTTCAGTTAACTCCTCCTATCAAATCACTTGCTGCCATGGTACAAATACTACAAGGTATGTTCTTACGGAAAGCTTTTTCGCCATGTTTAGTTGTTGTGACGTCACTCGTAGCCAGCGTTTCTGCTGTTAAAACAGTGAGTTGTCTGTAAACAATATAGTTTTTCGTGTTTATTGTGAAAACTGTGCAATTAGTTATTTTTTGTAAAAACGAAAAGTGTCCAATTCGAGGAATTACAGGAAGATGCCCTGGAAAATTTAGCTGGATACATCATTAAACGGCTGAGTAAGTCAAACACACTAGATGTAACAGTTAGGGATAGCTCGAATTCTTGGTCGTGGGTAAACGAGTTATTATCCGAAGGGGGTTTGGTCAAGCCATCCAGGACTTTCTTAGCCAAAATAGAACAATTGGAGAATATTTTCCTAAAAATTAATGGCGAGAAAATATTAATAAAAGACAAGTTTTTGAAATATATGATTAAAGCTGCAGAGAATATTGAACTTCCTCTAAAATGTAAGGAACTATTTGTCCGATGTCGCATTTTCTTTAGAATTAAAAATTTAAATGTTCTGGCAAATGAAAAATATTCTATAAGCAAAAAAAGAAAATTAAAGAAGATTGTTACTTAATATCAGAGACTTTTCATTTTTTATTTAATTAAAAATTATTATATCTGTTGAATGCTTTGAATAGTTAAAATTATTTTACCCGGTCTACCATCTAACACCATGCAAAATTGCAATGAACTCGGTGCAGTAGTTTTTACGTTAAAAATTAAAAACAATTTATTTCCTAATGAAATTTCATAAATTGGCTACGAGTGACGTCACACCATAAAAGCTCTCCGTAAGAGCATACCTTGTAGTATTTGTACCATGCTTGCTGCCATGTAATCAGTCGCGACTGCGTATTGCTAAAGGGAGGTGCATTTTTCTGGGACTCCAATGATTATTTAAAAAATTTACAAATTATGACTGAAAAACACCCGTTTTTATATATTTTTTTTATTTTAAGGTTATTATATTTTACACATATGCTACAGAAATAATTTGTAGTAATTTCTACTACAAAATACGAAATTTGTGTTTCTATCACTTTGATTACTAGATAGTTGACGTTTCCTGCCAGTCGCATACGTGCTTCTGCCCGGGGAGATTGTGTTGCTTGCGACTGCGGGGAACTGTCGGTTTATGAATGAAAACGCTCATTTATTCAAAGGAATTTTTTTCAGAATTTTTTTTAAATTATTTTAAATTTATAAATGAGAAATATTTCGCATAATTAAAGTAAAATTATGCATATTATGTTGAATAAATTGCCTTTGTTGAGCAGGGGCTTTACATGTATTTAAAAGCTCTGCTCAACACATAGAAAGATAAATTAACTTTTATTCATTCGGCATGCGCGCATCCCTTCCCAAATTATTTTGTTGAGTTTTTTCAGTGTTTGTAGCCGTTTTAACTAAAAAGAGGGGAAATGATAGAACATTATTTATAAAATTTGGCAACGAGGTGCGCAGAACTGCTCAAATTTTTTGTGTCACGGAGTTTGAAAAATTCTATACATACATCTGTAAACTAAAATCAATTCGTCGTCTAATCCGGTCATACAAACTTAAAGTTGCGATCAAGTTCCGTTAATTGTAGAACCGCGCACTAGTTGGCTTTTTCAGAGCACCAGTAAAGGTTTAGTGGTGGTACATGGAGCCCTTCTACTTGGAAGATTGCGTGAGCGAAATCTCTATAATTTTGTTTTTTATTTAAATCCAAAAGAGAGATCAATAAGTGGTTCCATATCTCTCTCACTTGAACTCACAAGCAGGATTGGAGAGCTCTGGAACTATAATAGCGGTGCCCCCTGGGACATGGCCCCTAGGGCGGTTGAGCGGTTCGCCCCCCCACCCTAAAGCCGGTACTGCACTGATAAACTTGCATTATTTATCCAATTGACTCCTTGTGCAGTCGGAAAGTGACCGATTAAATAATTTAGCCGCCATTTTGTTTTCGTAAAAAATATTTTCAAATTCGTAATCTGTAGTCTCGAAGAGACCAAGAAACCAAGTTTCATGCAGGAAAACTTATTTTCAAATATTTTTGGCAGCCATTTTGAAGTGGCCATTTTGTTTTTCGATAAACTTATAATGGATTCATAATCAACGACCTCGACTCTAGATATCAAAGAATTATCTAAATTCCTTCTAGTTTTGACTGTGTTTTTGTCGTTTTCAGCTTCAGTAGTAGATCTATATCAGTAGAACCACCAGAACGGCTTCAGAAAAAAGTCTACTAGCAATATTTTAGCGAGCCTTTCAACCAATTTTTGTATCGATTTGATGAGTCAGATTTGGTTGTTCTAGGTCATGGGTGGCCAACCCAAATGGTATCGCGGGCCACTTTGAAAATGCATTATGATCCCCCGGGCCTATCTATCGTTGTAGCAGAAACTTTCAACTAAAAATGCCTTTTTCCAAACGAAGTGCGGTCAGAATTTTAGTGTAATCCCCTTTTTCGCTGTCCTACTCGCATAACTTTGTTAGCAGCAATTTAATGACGTTCACGTTGACTGAGAGCCACCATCGTATCGTCAATGCACTCCAGAAGCAAAAAAATTTGAAATATTTTCAACTTTTTGAAAATAATTTTCAACAAAATAAAAAAATGCTTCAAACTTCAAACGTAAGTGGCTGAAATTCCCCCGTCGAATATCTTCCGCATTCCTCGTCCATATTCCTGATTTTATGATATTTCCCAATCTTGGTGTGTTATCCTTCCTCTGATTGTGGCCAGAATGCTGCTGCTGATGCTGCTGTTGTTGTTGTAGTTGTTATTGTTGTTGTCCAGCGTGGACGATTCTACAAAACAAAAAACAACTAAAAAGCGCCGCCGACACGACTTGTCTCGCTGTTTGTGAACGTTGGACGACATGTCCAGGAGCAGCATTCTGTCACTTTGGCTGTGTCTTGCACCCAACATGACCATTTCTGATCATCTCCAGAGACCACGTCTGGTCTGGAAGCGCAAGGTAAAATGCAGATTGCCAATGGACTAAAACAATCCGCGCCGACCAAATGGCGTCACTGGTGTCCACGACTGCTGGTGAATAATTGGACAGAACATAAATCCCCGACCTGGACGTGCTCGCATGCCTCCACGGCACTCTCGGACATGGTTTTAGCCACCAACTACCATCTCTAACTGGTGACCAGTGACCAGTCCAATTGGCCATATGCGGACTATTGGCATTTTGCATCATGGGGCCGCGCGGCTCCAGCAGGGCACACACAAGGGCTCCGCGAAATCGTACACAGAACACAACAACAAAAAAAATACCCGATAAGTATCCAAGTTATCCAGTCCGGCAATTCACCGCAAATGGTCCAGAGAGCCCTAAGTGGATGCTGGGGACACGGGATCTGGGGATCTGGGATGGAATTGTCGACACTTCACACAAGCGGCCATTCGAAGGGGGGCGGGGGCCGGGACTGCAGCCGCCGCCGCCGTCGCTGCCGGAACAATGCTTGTTTTTCTGGCCGGGATAATGGGTGGCTGATGCTGGGGCTCTGCTGCTGCTGCTGCTGTACGTACCAGATCCGCAGTGCCCCTAAGTGTCTATTTCTGTTTTATTTCCTCACTATTTGTCCGGAATGGGATGGGGCAACAAAAACAACTCCAGAAGTTTACACGTTGTATGTTATACATGCGGTTTGATTGGAATTCCAGCAGCTTTGGTCCAACAGCTGAACTAACAAAAGCACGAGATAAATTTAGCCACACCTCGTTCTTACGCGTAATTATGTCGTCTCTGGGGATTTTAATTGAAGAAGAATTTTCGAGGATTTGGGGTGATGTCTAGGTGCGGATTTACTCCAGTGACAGATTGCTGGGGATTTATTTTGTGTCTCTCAGAGGGAAAGGGTTAAAATTATGGCTATTTGGTTGGGATGGTTCTTTTTAAAGATTTTGTTTCGATCAGCAATCGTCTTCTGATGTCCTTATTAGGTAACTTCTTTTCTTCTTCTTGCAATGGAGCCATCCTTGGTCTAATCACTAATATTAATAATTTCTTTCATATGTTTTAAATTCCTGTTTAAATTTTTTATTCAATCCTTAAAATTAGTTGGCGTAGTTGGATTCCTTCCAATGAAGCTGGCGAACAAAGTCTAGTTGAGATTGTCCATTAATCTCTTCTTTCCACAGAATATTTTTTCTTATCTACACTTTCATTTGGTGATGGCCAAAACAAGACGATAATGGCGCCACTTTTGTTCGCCCACTTCAATTGGAGGACACAATTCAAACAAACTTTTGGGCTTTGTAAACTTGGGTTTGAAAAAGTTGACTTTTGTGTTAACAAACTTAATGAAGGACTACCAACGGCTATTGAAGTTACAATAGAAAAGCCTTGTTTAAAAAGCTTTAGTTTTTAAGGTTTAATAGGATTTAGTATAGTTGTTTTACGGATAGATTTAAATTTTCCCATCCAAAGCGAAAGCGCGACTTGGAGGGTCTCACAAACGGCGGATATTGTAGAGAGTAAAAGTCTTCTTCACTGGTCCACTGCGACATCGTGATAAGGGCCCCTGTCCTGAAAGTCGAGTCGCGTGACGTGACAAGTCGTTTGAGTTGATGAAAGTGACATTTTAGTAGAATTACGACTTTCATCGCAGGGGTCAGAGAGTGGAAGTGCTAAGTTCAGTATAGGCTCTGAAAGCTGTAATTCGACTGAAACCTCACAATCTTCCACTTAAACGCCTTGTCACGTCACACGACTCGACTTCCAGCACAGGGGCCTAAATAATCCGTACGAACGCCGCGTCGAATTAAGACGTGCCCTCGCCCTCCGCGCAACGGTCGTAAATATATTATTTGAGTTTGAACTCGTAAATTTACCACCGGACACCCTGTATCAGCCCATACCTTTCAGGACAGTTTCCAGTGCCACAACGAGGAGGTTATGATCGCACTTTTACCAGTTCGAAATTGTTACAACACGGGCGTAGTTAAATACACTACATGTTAATTTGTCTATATCGCTGGTGACAGACCACTATATCTCACTCTACTCGAACTCCGTTTTGGCCTGCTCTCTCGGTGGGTCCATATGACAGAGGCTTTTATCCGTGGTACTTTCCGTGTTGACTTATGCACAGATTGTGAAGTTTAAATGAAACGACCGAAGGAATGTCCATGCGGATGTCGACGGAATCTCTGTGCGGACTTTTCCAGAAACTTAGCAGCAACATTCCTTTGAGAATGACCAGACCAGCTCTTCAATTGCGGCATTTGCCACTCCAAACTAATTTCAATTCGGCCCAGCGGGACTTTATCGATCTGGTAGACGTCTAGTTCCAATAGTGAGGATAAATTCCGCTTTTTGTAATAGTTATTTCTGTACCTACTTCGTGAGAGAACGTTATCAAGTCTTATGAAGCTTACTTGTCCGGCATTATGTTAAACTTGTGACAGAAACAACCCAGAAACGAATATATAGAACGATTTGAACACGTTGCACCCATATCAAAAATCTTCCATTAAACGCAATCTTCGCTATTTAAAAAGGTCGTCTTCCACCAAGCAGCAGTTATCTCATCAACTTCCATTCCTTCACAATTCACGTGTCCGAGTATGTTTCAACCGCCTTCGATCATCGTATTCCACACATGTTCTGCTTGCATTTCGCTTACTTAACAGCATCCCAACGAATTGTCAATTGCTGTCAAGTGCATTAAAGCCGGCGCTTGCCTAAGTTTTTCCCATGTCTCACAACCTTAAAGTGGGTATATACGTGAGCCACATTTTTGTCCCAGCAATCCCCGACCACCGATTCCATAGATCTTCCATGTCAGCTGGCCACACCGGTTGTACAGTTGCCAGGCTTGTGATATGCAGAGATCTCCTGTCTCCGAGCACGTGTTCAAAAGGAGCTATAAATTGTACCCAACACACTTCGCATGCGGGGGGAGCTTGCAATAATACGGCTTACACACCCCCTGCTACATATTAATTCTGCAGACGCGGGTGCAGTGACAAAAGGACATTTTGATTTACATGCAAGAAATCAGCAAGGCGAACACACGCGCACGTAATGTGAGGGATGTGACATTTACACTCATTAGGAGGACATAAGCTGGCCTGTAGCCCTGGAGATCAAAAGCAACAGTACACGACTGACTAAAAAACGAGGACAGAATCCTCCTTGATTATCTGGCATAGAAAACTGCTAACTTATAATCAATACTGCCATCCACTGTCGTCCTTAGCCCTTATTTAGTAATGCTGTATTTTCCGCTTAATTGGGTTTCATTTTCCGCCCCCTCCCCCACTCTGTCGCTGGAAGTTCTAACCCCATCCCACCGGGTCGTTTGTCTGGAACAGATGGCAGCGCTAATGGATAATTAGGGAGCCGTTTCTAAGGGTATCACAGGATGTTGGCTCTAACATGAGCACACGACCTGAATCCTACCGAATCCTGCCTGTATCTCTGCCACTGGCACCGTTCCCCTTGTGTTAATTGTATCCAACGCCTTTTCATCCCGATCCCAGGGCGCTGTACGTAATCTGTGGCTGTTCTGCAATCCCCACACAGGGAACGGCTTAGACAGAGGCAAGGGAGTCCCTGTCTATCTACCCACCGGATTCAAGTGTGTAGTACGGCCAAAATCCGTTTGGCCGCATGTTTGAGATTTTTACGACAGGATCCTTGACACGTGACACATGTGACCGTAATCGCTTAATGACGTCACACTTTCAGTATGTTCGTTCTGCACACGAGATTTAACATGCAATGATGTGTGAGGGAGAGAGGGAATTTGTGCAGTTGTACATCCTGGTATCCCCGTAACAATTTCGTACGCAGACATGGCAAGGACAGAGCCCGATGGCTGGGCTGTTGGGGTGCGGGTGGATGGGTGGGTCTGGTGGCCTTAATACCCAAGAGGGTTGATGAAAATACGACACTGGAAGACGGCTGCTGGAGAGATGTGATGTTCAGGTGCAGGTGCTGTTCTGCCTACCATGGAAACTCCACTAATTTGATGGATTCTTGAGAGAAGGGAAAGCTTCATGGGCGGAATCGCGGGAGTACCCTCCATTAAACTCGTTTGCGTCTGAGCTCATGAATACAGGCAGATGCTGACACGTTTTTTTCGCTTTATTTTGGCTTCTGTTATCGTAGACGTGCGCGATGTGCATTTTATCTCTTGAAATACGAGAAACATATTATATGAAGGGAGATGGAAGAATGTATTGTATTGCAAATTACCGAATTTTACCAAATGATTGGTCGCCATTGGGATCAAATCGCAGGGTTTTGCATGACCCAACGGAGGGCAGAAAGTGTTATAGTTGTTATGGTTTTTTGCAATTGCAAAATTTTCCAATCATCACGGAAGGTATTTACTTATTGATATTCTTTCAATACGTTAAAAATCACATACAGAAAGACAAGGCAAATCAGAAATTGGTTGCCATAAACAAGGGATTTGGTAGCCCTATAAAGACTAGTTACAGCTTTACAAGAAAGTCATTCTCTATATCACACAAGATGAGCTGGTCAATCTATCGAGTACTAAAACTGCTAATCTATCGAGAGCTTAGGAGACTCTGTAGCAGAATCCTTTCCACTCTAAAGTTTGCCCGCTTTAGCTTTGTCGATTTGGTTGAATCTTTTAGCTTGACGAGCACCCTAGGTCCTTGTCCAGCTATGAAGAGACAGCTGGTCGAACCAACTCTTGATGGTCTTTCTGACGTGGCAACTTGCTAAGCTGCAGAAATGTTCCCGACCGATGAGTCTGCCCCTACTTTAGCCAGGCTGTCGGCAATTTCATTACCAATGTGATCTTCGTGGCCTGGAATGCACAACAGCATGACATTTTTGTTTTTGCTGAGGGATTTCAGAGATAGCAGACAATCCAGGAAAGTTTTTGATGACACCCTGTGAGATTTAATGGCCAACAGGGCAGCTTGAATATCCCAGAAAATAACAATGATAGAGCTAAGAAGTGCAAGTTCCTCCTCCAGGCATCAGCCCGTATATAATCCTATACATTCGGCCTCTTCTCGAATAAACTCCCTCGTTTGGACGGCGCTCCAATAAATGACAAATGACATGACGAACTGTAGTACAAAGGGTGACTCCTGAGCTTAGCAGTGCCACATAAAAAAAAATAAAAAGTGAAAATTATACTTCTCTACAGGCATGAACGGAATAGTCCAAACGAAGCACAGTATGCTCACACTTTTCTATACTAAAAGAGCAAAATTGGGGCTTTTAAAAAATAGAGGATGCCATTAAGCATATTCAGTAGACCGGTTCTCCTTCGATTGCGTAGGTCAAGCAGCATTGGACGTGGTTAGTACTTAGTTGGGGGACCGCTTGGTAAAGTGGCACTTGCGTTTAAATTGGTCGATTACGAATACATTCATATCTGTAACAGAGACGTACATACTTCTGGAGGGTGCATTTTTAGAAGAGAGCGTCGATACCCGTGTGCCGTGTGTAATCTGTCGTAGCCGAAATTCGAGTATTGCATGCTCTAAGGCACAGAAATGTCAACAAAAATACTATTCAATGCTCAAGGAATCGAGTACTTTTGAACGAGTAAAAAGTACTCATTCAGTAATTTTCTTGAGTATTTAATCAAGTACTGTCCACCTATTCTGTATCCCTAACCCATGGATTCCACAACCAGAGAAAAAGAATGGAGTGGCAAATACCCTCCCACCGAAACAACAAACAGGCCCATACCGCCGCCACTCTGCCCTAAGTAAGGTTTTGGGCCGGAGTGAGACTGAGGAGCCCACAGAGTACCTACACAGGAAGCTTGAACAGTCAAATGTAAACAACAAGCCATTAGGTAGGCTGCTGAACTTGTTCCAGCGGTCTGCACTGCAAATATGGGATATAGGGGTGTAGAGCACTAAGCCAAGTGAGTCGCCGCGTTACTTTTGGACTCATTACCTCACCACCCTTCTATGTCAGTGAACAATGTAAATATAATGGTTGGTCCATCTCTTAAAATTTATCGTTAACCAAGTATCAGCAGTTTTCCAAATTGGCAAAGAAGCATCTCAATGTCTGGCATTTCTTAACAAATTCAAGGTGTTCGTTGAATCAGTAGCCCTAGAATCTACAAGTCCTATATCCGTTCACCTGGGCCGGCACCTCACAAACCGACTTGGCGTAGCGTGCAAAGTAGAAACCCGCTCCATTAAGCAATGAACTGTCAAAACCAGCACGCAGGTTTACTCCAACGGCCCTATCCAATACTGTCGCGGTAAAACGCTCATTCGGCCGTCGAACAGGAGATACTTTCCTCGCTTATTGTGTCTATAGGCTACCAAGAAGGCAGAGAATAACTTTCAAGAGAGAAAATAAGAAAGAACGAATATTATCTAGATGGGAGAAGCGAAAAGACGAATGCCACTGCGTGGAATCGAACCATCTGTGGTAGTTTTGGACCCTTTCTTTAACTCATAAGGGTACCGTGCAAACAAATGACGAAGCTCGTGTTCCATATCGACTTAGGTTTGCTCGATTTTTTCTATTTTCAATTGCATTTTGATAACATAACGAAATACAACTGCAGTTTTATGATATTGTTTTGATGATGCTGCAAATTTTCAGGCAGACAAACAGTCAACAATTGAACAATACATATTGGGATTCGTCAGATTTCTCTTGAACTCCCTAAGCCATGTCCAAGTTGATGATGGGGCAGCATTTCACTTCAAAAATATATAAGAAGATAAGAGACGACTGAAAGTATTGTCATGTATAGTTCAGTATGGAACTACATTCCCAAATGCAACCCGTATTTAATTTTATGATTGAGTTATAAAAGTACGCCAAGAACTGCTCTTTTACTACCACCAACAACAAAAAACCCGGCATCAGCAAACCACTAAAGCAAATTATGTAATCTCTCAAAGTACTTTGACTGAAAAGATTTATCTAACGTCCATTTAGTGACTTTCTTAGGAATGCTGATCCCTCGCCTCATGCAATTATCACTTGTAACACAAAACCAACATTAAACAAAAAAAAAGAGTCGCCATGGAAAGGGCAAAAAAAGGCATAGAAAGGAAACAGACCAACGACAACATAACTTCGCCACGAGAACCGGAAACGGAGCATCTTACGTTGCCAGAACAGCCATGATGAGGTCGTTTAGAAAATCAGCAGGAACCGACAAGTGCACAGCCAGCACATAGACGTTATGAAGAGATGCTGCCGAGTGCCATATGCGAAGCTGAATAGTGCTGCGGAGGGAGGGTGGATGTCATCATATAAGAGGGCAAATACCAGACACGTATCGCTAATTAGCACAGCATAATCTGAACTCGTAGGGTAGCAGCTACCACAAAACTTCATATGTGCAGCGCTAAACAGATACCGATTGTGCTGCTGGAGTGCTCGGTTGTTTCTTGATGCCGGGGAAAAATTCCTCTTCCTGTATTTCCTTCCCCCAGACGCTTGTGCTTCTATCCTTGAGTTGAAGTGCCACCACCAGCAGCTGAATGCCACACAGTCGGTACGCGCCAGCAGCATCCATTTGGGATAGACTCCATAGCCACGATGTGTGTAGCTGGAAGCCGACGTAGAGGGATACTGGAGACGAGAATGACACAGGCAGGCATCCAATGATCCAAGAATCCCAAGAACCTAATGAGCACACGGAGAGGAACCCGAGAAGGAACGAGAAATAAAGAAACCTCGTATCCAAGTCCAAGTTATCAGGAATTCAGATCCAGCACAAGCTCAACTGCCAGTTGGTGTATCCCCAAAAGACCCGAGATTGCCATCTTCGACTTGGGGGAATGGGGCACGTCTCGGCTCCTCTCGCACAGCACTTCTCCACGCGCGTAGGCTGACGACAGGCGCCAGCTTGTGTCATATTTCTTCTTTGCTCTCCAGCGCTATACAGCGTTGGCACCACCACACTCTGGAAGTGGAACTGCTGCCGCTGCTCGAAGCTTCACTTCCTTAACAGTTGGATGAAACTGATCCCCTGGTGGTACAGCGCTGGAGTGGAGCCAGTGGATGACGCGCTACCTGCCAGTCAACCTACCTACCTACCTCCAGTTTATTTGGAATGGAATCTGAATCTGAACAATGCAGCCAAGCAGCAGCTATAGCTAACACCACCTCTAGGCAAGCGGCAAGGCATGTGCTTAGTGCTATACGCTCCGGCTTTGGCTGGACTCGGGTAGTGCAAAGGTGGAGAGATGGAAT
Organism: Thereva unica; assembly: GCA_949987705.1. Lineage (NCBI taxonomy): Eukaryota > Metazoa > Arthropoda > Insecta > Diptera > Therevidae > Thereva > Thereva unica. Next base: position 89,192,365 of record OX465285.1, read on the forward strand.
CGTCGCGGTGCGGTCTAATGGTTGTCTAGTCATCGAGTTCGTGTCAGTCTTATCTCTACTTGAAAATGATTCAACCATAACATAACGCCAACACACGTTCAAGAAGTAGATGTCTTTTGAAAAGTTTTCGTTACGCTTGATTGGAGCTCGAGATTAATATTAAATGAATACCAAGAATTTCAACTTCAGACGAACCTTGAATTTTGAGAAATGATTTCAGATAAATTAATTTCATTTAGATAAGTATTGACGCGCTTCGGCGTGATTACTGCAACTGGGGAGGTCTTTATTTATGGACTGTTAGCAATAGTACTGTATTGGCGCGAAAGGTTGCGCTAAAAGGTTAATTAGTGTCGCACGACTTTTGTACAGAGGTAGTTGGAATCGTTGTTTCGCTGAAAGGTGAAGAGTTGGGTTGTAGCTAAAAGGGGGGTTAAACGTTTCATAGGAAAAGTTTGTTTCCAATATATTTAATGATTGTTGAATGACACGTGGAAGGCGGACATCCACAGGGCATGTGTAGAAGAAAATTTGGTTCGAACTTAGATGACTTTTATTGAAAATCAAATTGTTGGTGTAGAACTTAATTTAGTACGATTGGTTTTTGTGAAAATATGAAGCTTAAGAATCACCCATTATACTACCAATTTGTCATATAGCTCGGATCTTCATGCTAGTAGTCAGCTTAGTTTGACCAAAATTTTGTACGGGTATTCAGAGTAATTTTTGAGTGCTCCAATAGTCATTTCATAACGATTTGCTCGGAGGGAGGGGGAATTAGGAGTCTAGGTCAAGCTTCACACCATTTTTGTGGTCTTCAGAATGATTTACCTTCTCTGTGCGCCGCCCCACCTAGACGCAGCATCAAAATTGATAAACATTCAATTTGTCAGCACTCAAAAATCACCCCAAATACCTGAACAAAATTTTGGTCTGAAGCCCGAATTGTAAACATTTACCTTTTCCTTGGAAGCGGTCGTATACATTGGCACGCAGGCGGCCATATACTTAGGCACGGCCTTGCCACTAACACAGGAGGAAGATTGGTGTATGTTTTATAAGAGATGGGACAGTACTACGTTTTAGAGATTTTAAAGTCGAGACAATTTTTGTTGGTCCAGCCCCTGTTAATTGAACTGGACATGCTCTCATGATTATGCAGACAAGGGTGTAAGTCTAACTCGGTACTTTAATCAGTGAAACTGTGACAATTTATAAAGACTAGAAAAAGGGCGGACAACAGAATGTACTCCTGAGGCATACCGATATAGATGGGCGTAGAGCGTAGATTCGACGTCGCTCGTCCAATACTGTCTTGATCCGGCTTTTTAGAAGTGATTCAATGCCTTCAGCTTTGAGCTTGGATTACAAGCAGAGTGCGACTTAAAGAATCGACGATTATCAGTTATCGAGGCTCGAGACGTCAAGAATAGAAACGAATCGTGAATGGAGTTCGAGACCCGCTTGGACTGTCAGCTAACGTATCAAAGACGAAAGAAGAAAATGCATGCTCCCGCCAGAGTTATGCACGCTTCCGCTAAAGGCATGAAAATCTAAGAAGGTGCCCGTTACAGGTAAGCTCCCGCTACAGGCATAAACATCTATGCAACCGTATCGGCATACAAGGTTCCAAACGCGAGCGTCATTTTCCCAAAGCGGTCCCCCAACTTTTCACTAACCACGTCTAATGCTGCTCGACCTACGCAATCGAACGAGAACCTGTCGACTGACTATGCTAACCAAACTCTTTATGGTCCCCAAGATAATTTCCCGTTTTTCTTCATCCTAAACAATGTTCTGAAGACCCAATTTTGTTCTCTTTAGTCTAGAAAAACCGTGCCTCGCTTGAGTGCCATACAGGCGATATGACGCTGTGCATGCGTGCTAGTTGCAAGGCTAGGAATGGGCGAGTGTACTCACGCATGCCGTGCCTATTTCGGCATTTTGACCTCTTACGTGTCTGTTACAGGCTAGGAGCGGGCGAGTTTTATTTTTACTCGGGACGATGACCTTTTGGAAGACATCAGGACCCTGAGAATAAGATACAGCCAGAACTAGAGAAGAGTAGTGAGGCTTTGAAAGGGAGGCCCAAGCTTACAACGAGCTGCAGCGACATAAGCAGAAGAAGAAGACCGTAGAGAGCAGCAAAGTTGACATTATGATTCTCCCTCAGCAGCTTAGAAGAAACGGTTAAGCCCCAGCTGGCTTTTCCATAATCCTATACAATTCTCATCGGAGCTGGCATGATTGGAGTAAAGGATTGGTCTTAAAAGAAGGTGGTTTTGTAACAATAAAAATTTAAACTACCTAAAAAATAATGACAGATGCCATTGAGCACTAATATGGAAAAGGCGGTATTGTGTGAATGTCAGTGAAAAATTTATCACGAAAGCCACTGACACGGAAAGCATCGGTGCCGAGCCGTAGCGAATATGTATGGATCGACCTTTACTTACTTATTTCCTGCTTGTGCTCCTTTAATCCCGCATTGGACATAGGGCCAAAACAGTTGTCCTCAAGCGGACTCTATTTTACGTGATAGCTGTCAGCTCTGTACAGGATCTCCGAGTTGTTGCGGCTTGTGGTAATAGGGTCCTCTTCCACGTTGTTCACGGTCTGCCAGCTGCACGGTTCCTTGTGGATTCTAGTGAAGAGCCTGTTTGGCTAGATTCAGATTCTCGTTTTCGCGTCGCAAGGTGTGGGTTTCATTTAATGCGAAATTGGGAGAGAATATTTATGAAAATGGCACTTACCGCTATCTTAAAAACATTTGAAGCAGATCTATTACAGCCGAAGTGTTCGAAGGGCACTGGTTGCCTTACACCCTCCAAAAACAAAACAACAAAACAAATATTCCTTCAAACCGCGAAAAGAGGATTCTTTTAAAATGTCAGAAATGTAATTTACATACGAATCATCATGAGACAAAATTCTTGGAATGCGATAAATACCGTGTACTGGGAGTTTGGGCGTAATCACCACGCACGCAATTTTTGCCTGACAAAACGTTTCTCTTGGTTGACTCCAACATACGAAAATCAGGCGTGCGAAATAATCTCTTCTTTTAAATGCCACCATATTGCGCACACAACGTGTTTGAACAACCCACTTAACCAAAACAAAAATAAGTCCTTTTTAATGACTCCCTCTCGGGGTCTCATCAACTAAAATCCCAATTCCCTCTTCTGCCGCCTTAATCACGTCTACGTCAGGAGACATGACTTTGGCGTAATCACCGCTTTCTTAGAAAATCGTCTAGACATTTTTGCAAAAAGGAAATGTAAAGGACTAAAACCCACTACGGCCATGAATGCCCAGAAACTTAACAAATTGTAAAAGTAATGCACATTTTACAATTATTGTCAGTTCTCAATTCATACATCCTCTCTCCTCGTCCACTAAAATCCTTATCAAAAACCTGCACTAACCTGTGTCAGAATTATCCTGATTCCGATATGAAGTCATCATAGACAAAAACAACAACAACAGCAACAACAACTGACCGCAAAGGTCGGGCCATGACTGTTATCGCAATCAAGGGGCAAAAGGAAGTTCCATCAGGAACGAGATAATAGAAATCGACAGAATGACGAAGATCCTTGATGACCTAGAAATGTTCCTGTTAAGGAATTACACACCCACAACAGAAAGGAAAGGTAAAAGTGAAGCGCACACACACACAGAACTAATGAAGAGAATCCGGTGGGATTTCGAAATTTTTGGGATGTTTTGTTGTTGTTGCTGATGTGTGTGTGTGTTTTTTGTCGGTTGGGAATCTCTTAATGGTATCAGCAGGAGCGCACCTGTTTAGTACTTTATACCTTTCCTTTTTTTTGGTGTGGACTCTGGAAACAGTAACTAGACAGATGTAAAGGTGTTGTCTTAGAGCGCCGTTAATTACTTTTGGGCTGGTTATCCGAGGTATTTGTTACCTGAGTTCTGGAATTTGACTTTGATTATTGAATCGGGGTTTTTCCGGGGGTTTTTGTAAGTTGTAAGACGACAAAAGAAATTTTATTGATTAGAAAATTAAGGATTTATTTTTTTTGTAGATGATTATTTACGCAAGTTTGATTTGGACTTTTGAATGCAATTGAGTAATGAGAATAATATTGGATGAGGATATTCAGGTTGTTCAGGTGAGCACATTCAGGTTTATACTATTTTGCTGATGCTAAATATCAACGAATCTAGTCTTTCCTACATAATCGTTCTAACTTTAATTTACCATGGTAATTTTATTTAGAGAAGTTGTTAGTAGGGTTGCAATTTTTATGTTCAAAGTCCATTGGCAGTATCTGATCTATTCAAGAATAATCTCCGCCCGTTCCAGAAGTGTGGGTGGTTGGTCCTCAAGATCTTGTAACATGGAAACGTTTAGGGTTTCAGTTTTAGATTTAGATAATAAACAGAAATAGAAGATGAACAAGATAAGCTGGGCTATTTATAGTTTTAAGGTTTTCCAACCTAGAGAAAGGGAGGATATCTATCTTTCCAGCTTTGTTTTAGCATGGCTTAGAAGTACTTATGCCCCCAGGCTTATAATCACTTTCAAAAATAACGATGTGTGGTTATACTTTACCCTGTTATACTCACTTCAAAGGGCAGCAAAACTTAACAAATAGTATCCAAGCTATGTCATTTACGCCAAACAACACTTAAACTCTTTCTTCTTCAAATCAATTCCGACCCGGTAGTTTAGGGGTGAAGGCGCCCGACTACCATATCTGAGGTCTGAGGTTCGAATCTACTCCGCTACATGGAAGTCAAATTTTCCAACCTTCCACTTGCCCTTCGTACACAGTACCGCGGCCAGACAATTGGAGGTCCTGTATAAAAAATCAGTGAAAGGCCCCAGAGAATGTTGAAAAAATTTGTCATTTAAGAAACATCCAAAAACTGAGGCGAAATGTTGTCATACCTGCGAAGGTTATGAATGAAACGTACATATGTAGTCGCTAAAGGCTTCTTCTAACTTACGGTTACAGGATGAATCTAACGACGCGACGGCAAGAGTACAGCTTTAACCTAATTCATACGAACAGCTTGTGACAAGAGATTACCATGAATACGTCGCTGCTAGGATTAGGACATTTGACAATATGATTAATCAGAGCCTGTTTCCAAGCAGTAGAGAATTTCGACACAGAAAGACAAGCGTTGAACATATGAACAATAACAGACAGCAGTAACGGAAGAAGCATTTTTAAAAATTTCGGTAAAATATTATCAGTCCCATTGGCCTCAAACTTGATAGGAATTAATGACTAAGTTCACTTCAATGGCACTACACAGCTAAAGCTAAAACCATCAATTGTTGAACCTGGTATTTGGGGTGGAGTATCTATATTAGATGAAAAGTATCAGGGTCACAGTTGGCGTATATACAAGTGAATCTTCTTTATTACAATGGAAGCTCAGGTTACGCAGATTATTCCAGATAGTTCCAGTTGGGAGTGATGGATCAAGTTTACGTGCATACAAATTACGTTTAGCCTCCCAGATTTTCGCAATGACATTAGATTATGAACGTGATTGTGTTTTTCTAGCATTTTTACTTCTGGATTTCAAGACAAGATGCTATAGGCTCTCTCCCTTTCGGCGATAAAGTGACTTGATTTTAGTTATAGAAGCAATACAAAAACAAACTTTTTAATAAAGAATTTATGGGGGCCTGCACTGAAGAGCTTTTATTTTTGTTGATCTTTTGCAATTGTCTCTTGCTTTCCAAACGCGAGTATGGTTTTACCAAAGCGGTCCCCCAACCAAGTACTAACCACGGCCAATGCTGCTTGACTTCCATTTTGAACAAAAACCTGGTCTATTGGGTATGCTAATGTCACGATAGTCGCCCGTTTTCTTCGTCCTATAAAATTTCTGAAAACTTCAGCAAATCTTAGCAGCGCTCGAAAATTTTTCCGCTGGGCTACGACTCTCTTATACAACACAGATATAGATAACTGCTCTGTACTTTTTATTTCTAAATTATAGCGTCTACACGAATAGATATCACTTTTACCTATGATTTTCAGGTGAAATCTAGCAAGGTGATGTCTAAGATTTGTTAAGATCTTATCTTTTGCCTCAGTCATTCACATGGGTCTATATGGGGTATAAATTTGCTTGAAGCACCAAAGGAAATTTACCTAGAACTATTGCCAGCCAAAATCTGGGCTTGTAACCACCCGAACCTGGGGCTTCTCTTTCCATTTTGGATGCATATAGGTATATATCATAGTTGCGATCCTCATTACAGGTTAAATTCTTCAGGACAACACAATTGGCACTCCTCGATCGAGACCTTCGTGCTCATGATTACCGCTTTCTTAACCTCTGAGTAACAACAATTTTCACCTGTACCTAAAGCCACACTTATATTGCCCCTCATGTTTAGCACGTATCTTGTGATCAGACATGTCTCAAACGAAGTGGAATCTTGATTAAAGTGCCACTTCATGTGAAGTCATCTTCTTATGAAGTACACCGTTATTTACATACTTCTCAAGGCCGTGTTCTCTCTCTGCACCTACTTACTGCCATCAAGGCAGTTAAAGATATCGCCTCATTTACTGCTATTGGAAAATCTGCAACCAGAAAAGGAGCTCATGCCCGCATTACTACATATATGTCCATCAGATCAATGATAAAGCAGTTTTAACGCAGATAAATAACTGCTGACGAGGAGTTTTTGTTTGGTTGCAAGTGTTCACAACCGGGGATCTTTCTTAACTCCTGTGGTCGATTGTGATCGACTGAATTCTGAAGAAACAAACCTCGTCAAAATTAAACGATCAAGGCGACGCCGATTAAACGGTGATAAAGATCCAGGAAAAGCTTAAGAAGTTATCTCAGACTTTATGCAAACTGCGCTCAATCTGAGTCACAACTGGTGGAGCAGTAAGGAATTGATCGACATCAACATATCACAGTTACAAGAAATTGATCGTTTTGAAAGCTTTATACGATCACTCAATCTCTTACATGATCCTCTGTTTATGTCTCTTTTTGTCAGATTCCTGAGACTTGATTTTTGTACGGTGATGCTCTTTTATTTCATTCGTTGAATTGACTCCTGTTACCCTTTTTTAATATGTTCTGCTCAAGAGCATGTTTAACATCTTTTATATAGGCGCATACAATACTAAGAATAAGAAGCATCACCAGGAGATCATGGGTTCGTTTTCTCCTCACAGGTTTACGTCCACTTTGGGTAATTGGCATACCTTTGCAATTTCTTTCACACCTAGCCATAATTCCTTTGATGCTAAGAAACGAAGTCAATTCGATAACCGAGACTAATCAGGGGTGGCAGCACAGAAGTCCTTTCAACTCATTTGTTACGAGTTTTAAATGGAAAAATTCAATGCAAAACTTGAAACAGATGACGTGAAACGACTTCTGTACTGGCACCCCAGCATCTCTCTCAATCTGCAAATAATGTACAAAAGTTTACAAACCAGAACACCCTTATCGAATGATTTTGACTTTTATATCCATAACCAACAACTTTCCAAAACTTGGCACCCTTTTCCACTTTCAATGCTTTTTGTCCTCACGAATCAAAATACAAGCAAAAAGTATGTTTTAATTTCAAAAAAAATTCCTCCAAAAAATATGAAATGATACAACCGAAAAAATTTGGCGCCAAATCGAAGTTTGGCTACCATAAATGCACCTGTTTCAAAGTATTAAATTACAAATTCACCCCGTGCAAAAACACCTGGCTATAAAAAGGAATCTGGTAGTTGGCCCACATTGATTGCTACCTTAACCTAATGAAATTATGGACCAATCAATCAGTGCATGTGCCATCCGATAGCCCCCACGTAATCCGATCTGACTTTAGCCCAAGTACGTCCCTAGTCAGTGATATCCACTTGAAACTGCAAACAAGGATAAAAAAAAGTGATTTTTTTCCTTGGCGAAAAGAAGATGAGCTCACAAAAACTTTGGTATCCATTACACCCACTTGGAAAATTGACTGCTGACACTAGCAGCAACCACCACCACCAACACCACCTACCTACAAGCCAGGCATAACCTCAAGAAGTTCTCATATTTCACACAGAACAGGGCCAGAAATCCCTAGCTGGCCCCGGGCCTGCACGATTTACTTCACTACTTGTTTACTTACATCACCCGAATTGGCCACATAGCAGCCCCTATTTAGAGCACAAGTGCTGGCCATAGTGGCTCTGTGTAGAAAGGCCCAAAAGGCACATATCCCAGAAAAAGGAAGAAAAAAACTAAAACCAAAACCTAAAAAGAAAAAAAATAATCTGCGAAAAGTGTCCCCATAAGGATGAATGCCCGCGCCTTAAGAACCCTGAAAATGTGCTCAGTTGGAAGGATTCATGTTGCCAACGTCCTGTTTATGTTTACCGAAAAATTTCTATGGAATCGATTCGGCTTCTGGCACCGACCGTCACACACTGCTTCGCCCCTCAAGGCTTAGTAGAGGGACGACGAGAAACGTCTGAACTCGATTGTCCTATCTTGATCTTTGGCGTCTTAAGATTTTGGCCACACACCGAAAGTGTGAGGGGCTGCTGTGGGAGCGCTCTTCTTCTTAGCTAAGGCGAATTCCGTTTAATTGGATCGAAATGCATCATGGCTTCTCCTTAGTTAGTTGGTGGTTGCTTCATAAAGCTGTCAGGGGGATTTTATTCCTTGCTGGATGGAGACGCAAGGTGGAGGTGAAGTGGAGGCTGACACCTGAACAAATCTTGACCTTCAAGTATAAGGAGGAGGAGGCATTCCGTCACGTCGCTAGATACTTCGTTGTAACAAATCGCGACAAGTTTTGGGGGTAATCCTGAACTGGTTTCTTGTTTCAGCGATTCATTTTTAATGAATGTGGAGCAAGGATTCTTGAGAACTTTATCCTTTTATTTAATCGGGATTTGAAAGTGAATTGGGGCTGATATGACATGAAAGAGGATTTGGAGAAAAGTACTATATATCTTCGAATTATCCTATATAAAGAATTATACACACTGCGGTAGAAACGAAACAACAAAAAGGACCTTGCCTCTGCGGGGAATCGAATCATGGACCTTTGAGATGGTATTCGGGCACCGCGACCTTTAAACTACCATGATACCAAGTTAATATTTCAAAAAGATGCGATTATTATGTTTAAGGTTTGGCCAGATTATCATGATTTATCCATTTTTCATGGCCAATTACTACGTATACATGATGAGCTGAATAGTTGAGTTGAGGTTGAGTTGAATTTTCGACTCGCGTCACAAATCACAAACAAAACACATAGATGTTGCTGTCAACTGAATTCAACTACTCAACTACTGAACTCGCGTCTATATGCATAATTTGAACTCAGCCCAGGTAGCAGAGCTGAGTCCAGCTCAGTCGACCCTAACTCATTTAGTTCGACTCGGGTTCAGCCTCGAAAATCGGCTAAGCGTGACTCAAAAAGATGCCATAACCGCGTGATCAAACTCCTCGGAGGTGGCACCTTTTGTCTTTCGAAAGACTCATTGAGCCTTCGTAGGAATGTAGGAGCCTTTGGGAAATTGTATCTTTATTACTAAAAAGACTGCTCCACTGTAGGTTGTCAAGATTTTCCAATTTTCCAACTCTTGAGCAATCTACATACAGCTGACCGGGAAATGACACTTATTTGGCAAAATTCGTCCGCCATATTGGCGCGGCCATTTTGAATTTATAAGTTCTGGCCACAAATTGATTATTTCCGACCTTAAAAACCCCTATTTACCCACTTTCATTGGAATCGGAAAAAATTGGCAAATTCAACTATATTTCGGCGGCCATTTTAAGTTTCGGTCCTATTTCGGCGGCCATTTTTAATTTTGAAAATCGGGCTGCGAGGTGCATCATAAGAAACCCCCATGGACCTTCATGCAAAATTTCGAAGCTCTGCGATGAAACGCAGTGCACATGACAGCGCCATCTAGGAATGGCTTTAGATAGCCTATGTTCTTCCTTTTAATGTAAATAGCAAATGGTAACAATTTCATTAAGATCGGTTGCACGGTTCAGGAGCCTATTGCGAACATACGGACATACATACACAAATTCATTTTTATATAGATTTAAGGTCTGTTTATATCTACAGACATCGAGCGTCACAGACACGCGTCACGCCAGACACCGACAGACGCCGTTTATTCACATCTAGCGTGCTGTATCAGACGCCAGACACTAGTTATATTTTTGTTGAAAATGTTCAGACACTTCACAGTGGAAGGTATCCAGGAAAAAATGACTGCACAGTTCTGATGCTCTATTCATACTTCTCGGCAGACACCCACAGACACGTACAGACATGAACCGCACAGACCACTGCCAGGTCTTTTATTTAAAGTTAGCTTCTGTTGGAATGGCCAAAATAAATGGCGGCTAAATGCCTAAGGAACAAGGGTCGAATACGGTTAAAGGTCAATACACACATATCCGTAACGCCACGGCGCTGACGCTTTCCGTGTCAGTGGCTTCCGTGATGAATTTTTCGCCGATGTTTTTCCGTATCAGTGCTCAATGCTCAATGGCATCTAACATTTTAGTTTTGAAAGTTTTCGAGAGAAAGACTCCGAGACATTCTGTGGACTTGCCTACTCTGTGTTTCTCATATTCTTTTGCAAGATCGGGTCACCACTCAGTAAAGCCGCATGTTAACACCGGTTGTAGACGCTGTTATGTCGCTGGCTCTACCATGTGCGGCTTAAACATACTTCTCTTGCCGAAGGTCTGCTTATTGGTATAATATTTATGCTGCCCTCCTATCTTTGATGTTGAGCTTTCAATTCTACTTTGATTCCAGAGTAAGATTCAAGTTCTTTTCTGATCCCGATAGGCTCAGTGCTTAGTGAGTCCAACCAATCACTCATATTTGCAAGAGCCATCTCCATATTCTTACTGATTCTGGAAAGAAACTTCCCGGATGCTAGGATCATCATATTCATATCATCTTCATAGGCGTTTCCAAAACTTTGATACTGCAGCTGTAATGTAGGAATTCTCTTAAAAAACTTATATCTAACCATTACAATAAGGGGAATTCCTATCCATTTTGCATTCTCCATCTTACTTCATAATAATAAGAAACGTATTTTTCCCCTCAGTATCACCTATGCTCAATCCACACGCAAATATTCCGCAAAATCCCCTACTATCTACAAAAAAAAATTCTCCCTCAACAATAGCCTTCGGATATATTCCGAATTTCACAGGTGCTAGTCTGCATAGACGGGGGCAAACACAACAAATCATTCTCGTCAGCATCTGGTGTTTCTAGTAAACACAGCCAAGATCCGAGCCGATGCGCAGCTCCGCAAATACCCCATTCAGCACTTATCTCGCTCGGGGCCTGCTGTGCTCCCCAACAGCCCCCTTTGCAACGCTCCCCAATAACCATAAAAAAAATTATTTTTATTTTACTAAAACTTGTGAAGATTAACATTTTTGTTGTTGTTGCTTCACGAAGACAATCTCACTAAGCTCCTCACAGAAGATCTAGGTGCGCTAGAACTTAGTTCCGCTAATTTAGCGATGTTTAATGAATCTCGCACGTGACGCCGCTTTTGGGAAGCTGCGAGTGAAATCAGGTTTGAGGCTCGCGGGGTTTTGTTATTTACAATTTTTTTGTTGAAAAAAATGTTTTATTCTAATTCCGACATTTTTTATTTTTTTCAAATTGTGCTTCACTTTTGCATGGAGTTCCCCAGAGGAGCTAGTTCCTGAAGCGTGGGAAGAGCGTTTTGTTTATTGTTAGGGACTTTGTATTAATACAATAAAATTGCGTGGTTTGGAATAGTTAAAGGTCAGATATCTTCTTGTTTTGGATTTTCTATCTGGAAACCACTTTTGGGATCTTTCAGTAAAATTTCAGAAATAATTCTTTAATGCTCAAAATTCAAAAGCAGAGAACTTTCTTTAAACTCCTTTAATCCTTTGAGAGAACTTTGTCCAATAGAAATTTGTCTTCTGTCATTACTGGACTTCGAAAAATTATTTTACATCTGGCTCAAAAGGGGCTATTGTTGAGAAACCCCATTATAAAATTTTTTGTTTTGATTTTTGATACAGTAAGCTTCGTGCAAATTTGGTGAGAGCACGTACTCGTCGTACCTATATTCCGAGCAAGAAGAACGTTTTCGCAAAACTGAATGTGGCTCCAATAACTAGCTAGTGTTGTCAGAGCCCAAACTGGGCTTTTCTTCTAAGTTTTAATAGATACATGCCAATATAGCGTACAACTCTGCTTGAAAGACGATATCTAGGGAGGTCAAGTCGAACACTTTACAAAGCCTGGATGTAGAGACAAAGGATGGCAAAAAAATATTAGGAGAGAGCAGCTAAAAAACAGATTGTAAACCAGTCACGAATGGAAGATAAGAAAGATGTGTTTTTTAGGTAGGGTAAGAGACCGTAGGCAGGAGCTTCTCGGTAATATGCTGCCACCTTCCGAAGTTCCTACGGGTATTTATGTAACCAGTGAATTGACCTACCTAACCTCTGTGTTACCTTCATATCGTACACAGGATCAATTGGAAAATAAGCCAATAAAAAATTATATGTGACGTACCTTATTCTTATCCCTTAGCTGTTTTAAGACTTGAGGCTATTGATCTGATCATTCTTTCAGATGACAGGAGCTCGAGAAATCATCACCCAAACTAAACTGGAATCTCCGCAGCTTTTCACCATCAGAACCTTTCGCAGCGGATGTTGGGTCCTTGGAAGTTGGAGGAAACTAGCAACTGTCAGCTGAGGATTCCTCCCAGAAATCCATAGTCTGGGCAAAATTATAATAACAGAGGAGATGACCAGCATACAGGGCGAGCGGCGCTGCTTTGTAATCTAAAATTTTGGCCATTCCAAAAGCGAATGTCATTGTACTAAACGTTCATCCAACTAAGTACTAACCATATCCAATGCAGCTTAACCTAGGCAATCGACCGAGAAACGATCTATTGAGTATGCTCATGGTACTCCCTTGCCCATCTTGTTCGTCCTATACAATTTCTTAAAGCTCCAGTTTTTCTTTAGTCTAGGAAAAGAGTGAACGGTACCGGGTTTCGTTGGGACATTTTATTGGTTCGTAGCTGTAAAGGGCTGAAATTAGAAAAGTAAAATAGTCGTATCGTCCCTGATTTGAGTGGCATGTAAGTGTTTCGACGCTGCCCGTGTCTGTTTCATGCTAAGAACGGACGAGCCGTTTATTTGCAGGGGCAACATGAGAATTTTTAAATTTCGAAATTCTTTTCTAATACATATTTTCGAAAATCAATTGTATCGCGACTTTTGCCACGTTCAAACTCAGTTTGCATCTAAATTTTTGTTGGAACCACCCCCGCCTTTAACATTGGCAGCTGTTGCGTCACTGTGGGCTTGTACCAATGGAGTTCGGCATCTACTGTCATCCCTAAGTTTGACGAGCTCCTAAAATAAAGACCATCCAAAGCCGTAAATGGTGCCGTGCCGCCTAGACCTCGTCCTTTAAGAGCTTTTTTGTATAATGCCAATGGTGTGTTGTCGAAGGCTGCCTTGATATCGAGAAAAGTTGCCAGTGTAATTGCTTCGTATAAAGTCGGCTCTACACGCTTCGTATAAATTCGGCCCTCCAACGTTGGACGCTTGATAATGGGACACATGGTGTGGCCGATGCTCGAAATATGAGTGTCTAATGTCAAGCGTCCAAATTGGTGTTTATACACGTTTGGGCTGTTGTCGATATTGAATCAAATGTTGGAAGCCAACATTCGCATGTACGTTCGCTGTAGAGCCGGCTTAACACTACTAATTGCAGTTTGATTCAAAGGCAATGGCTGTGGTTGGAATTTGCGCACGAGGACTCGTTGGAGACCTGCCAGTCAAGGAATTACCTAGTTAGCAACTTATTGATTAGTTAGTGAAACGTCATAACCTACCGACTCCTACTGTCATCGAATATCAAGTCTGCATCTAGGTATATGTATCTAGGCTAGTAACTGAAAGTGTTCAAACAGGTACTCATCTCGGTATACTGCCACCACAGGCGTTATGATGAGCGTTTGCATCACATCCTATGATAGTCTCTAGACTGCCCTTATTATAACGATTTACGATCTACTTGAATTCCTTCAAGGATTGAAGATCCGCTGGGTCATAAAAGTGAGAATGATCATGCTCTTGCTGCTTTCCATATTGATCTCCGTTTTGCTGCCACAAACATATCTAGAAGCTTTGTCTAAAAGATGGAAGCTGTTAATAATATTATTCTAAATGTTACAGACAGATGACCTGCAGAATTGCAAACTGTTCCACATCGAGCCACCATCAGTCCCTGTGTATTAGCATTACTTACCCATAGCTTTTGTACAGAATGCATGTCGTCATTAGTTACTTAACAAAAAAAAGGTTTTGATTTTTAAATTAGTAAGTAATAACTTACCAAATGACCAGCGCTAGTACTCACAATTAATTTCTTAATTTTCAAGATAAAATTATGAGTATTCTATAAATTTTACCTCCAAAAACACGAGACACAATTCCCGGAACCTCTCAGCGAATTTCCGATCTCTAATCAATATCGTTAAACAGTCATAACATAAAATCCCGCGCCACAACCCAGCAAACATCATCTCGAAGTTTAGAGTGCTTCGAAAAATTCTCGAACAGGAAGAGAGCGAGAAAGAAATACTTTGAAATAAAATTACGGTAATATTTCGTTTTTACGAAAAAAAAATCGAAATTTTAAAAGAAGAGAACCGCGTACAATACTAAAAGTAAAATTCGCCTTTAAAAGGTTTCGAGAATTTTTCGTTTTGGCGAAAAAAACGAAAGAAACTCGAATCGCTTTTGCGATTCGACCTAGCGGTCCTTTTCGTTCTTTTTTACTTCGATTTCAATTCGAAAACGGCTTCGAGATCGCAATTGTAGTTCATTTTAACGATTAGCTTTCGATTCGATCTCAAATCATAATGTTTGCTGGGAACAATCATCAAATAATGGAAATACTCCTAAAGTCAGCTCAGCCATATCCGCTTATCATACTCGAACGCTTCTTCCATGAACACAATTTCTCGAATCCTAAAAAACATCTGACGCACCCATAGAATTTTCATTGACTCACCCGCCATAAACATTACAGCGAATCTCTAGGACCATCCATCGACTTGACTCGTCTACACCTGAAACCGTACATAAGACTTTGCATTGCGCTGTAGGAAAATCAAGACCTTTTTCTCTCCACTAATTGGGATTGCTAACTATTAGCAATATACAAAAGTGCACGATGATGTGGTTAACAGGTGAATGACGCAGATAAAATCCAATAGGTACAATTACTCGTCCAGTTAATCACTAGCCTACGACGGCTTGTGGCTAGCAATTTACATAAATCAGTAGGAGCTGTAAAGTATTGTACTATCGTGTGTGTGTAATGTCAAAGAATTCTGCGGTCTAATTGGACTAAGCTGAGTGCATTCGGTGCAATTAAGGATGGGGATATTGTCCTAAATTTTATTAATGGGTGTTAGTGTGTGCATTCGTAAATATGGTAATGACGTGCGGCAACTCCGTGGATTTGGTCGAATTCGCCGCTTGAAGACGTCATCATAACTTGACAGTTTATTGAAGTGGAGACTTTTCTGCAGGCGCGTTGGACAATTTCTACTTTTTCTACTCTTGATCTTCTTGTGTGCTTAAAGGTTGGAAAAGGAACCTCGTCGCTATTAAAATATTTTAACCATAAAAGAGGAGTTTTTTTCTATCACAGCGCCAATAATGTGGATTTTGTGTAATGTAAAATTGTGTGGATCGGTTTAGTTTGTGTAGGATATGTGCATCGCATGTAAGTTCGAATATACCTTCGCAGGACACTGTAATAACTACTGTAGTTTCAGAATTAGCTTTCGGCCTTCTGAGGGTAAGTATAGAAAGATTTAATTAAAACAAATTTAAGCTAATCTAGAATAAACGTTTCAAAGACGTTTTGTGGTGATTTTTATGTGGAGTAAACGTGGAAAAATCCTCACCATTAACTTTTAAAAATCATCACCGTTAACTGTAACAAAGCACTCCGATTTTTACGAGTGACAACTTATGAATTAGTGTACTATTCGAAAATGAAATTATCCGAAAATCGAAAATAGTGATCATGCCATGCGAATTCGAATCGGTTAGATACGATTGCAACCGGAAATTTTTCCGATGGCTGTGCAACTGTCGCATTTGACGTTTAGATTTTGTGAGTAGTGGATGGTACATACTTTGAAAATAAAAAATGTTAATTTATCTTTGATATTTTCTTATAACTACATAATTAATTGATTATATCAATAAACAATTTTTCATAGGAAAAGCTACAACCCAAAGACAGTATGAGATTTTAGTCACTTGAATGCAGAGGAATCCCAGTTTAGCCAAAGGGTATTTGAGTAGCAAGGACGCAAAAATAAAAGGCTAAAATAGCTGTACAATTAAATGGAGCCTGATACATTACGAAATGATGATGGATGGAAAAAGGTATATATATATAGTGCAGAATATGTAAATCTAAAGTTTATTTGTGTCGTTTAGGTTTAGAGTAATTGGAAATTTCATATAAAAAAAGCACAGCACAACAAAAAACAAGTCAGTGGAACAGGAGGGGGCCTGGAGGGGGAGAAAGTGTTGTGGAATTACTAGCCATACAACAGGCTGTAAATGGAGTGCCTGGAAACACCTTTGGTGCAGAGAGTTCAGCAGACTCTGTTATTCAGATTCATGCAATAGCTGAAACCCCTCGGATGGAGCTAGAAGAACCTTTTTCCCGAGATATATAGCAAATTTTCGAAGTAATCTAAAATGCTGCCGATACTTTGCTTGTCCATATATTACATGACTTAAGTGTAATGCATTATGTAATAAACAGATGCTATTGAAATTTACTATAGCTGGGCCACCCTATCCGATTGGGTGAAATTCACGGATCCGGTCCTCTTGGTAGAGGGGTTGGGTGCATGGCTAACTATCGGAGGCCGTAAAAACACACCAGTTAGGTTAGGTTATATATGGCTGAGCTTCTGGGGCGCAGCCCAAACACTTGGGCCAAAGAGATAGGCCCATTGTGATGTCATTATGATCCCACTTTAAACCCGATGTTAAAGTGTCGTTTCTTAGCTCAACCACCTTGAGGACGTAATGAATCTTTTTAGTTGCGGGATCTTCAATGCTTCTGTGCTAGTTCCATCGTATGGTGTTTGCATAGTTTCCTTTTATATTCCGGTAACAAGGCACCCATATGAGGAGGGTCCTAAACTGCTGAGCCATCTCGTTAAGAGACCTGCGGCATTCAGAGATAGTTCTGGAGTTATTAGTGCAAGAGCGCCGGGCCAGCCTGACTATCTGAGAAGATGAACACACCAGTTAAGAAACATAATTTATTTACAAAATAAAAATTTTTGTGAACATTTGGAAACCTCTAAAAGATTAGTATCCATATATTCTTTACAGACTTTACTCGTTTCTTTCGGGAGCCCCGCGACACCTCTACTATTTTTTTTAATTAATTTAAATTTGTGTCAGTATTCCTTATTTATTTGGCTCTTGAGCATGTAACTTTTTACCAGTTGCCGATGTCACATAGA
Organism: Thereva unica; assembly: GCA_949987705.1. Lineage (NCBI taxonomy): Eukaryota > Metazoa > Arthropoda > Insecta > Diptera > Therevidae > Thereva > Thereva unica. Next base: position 89,209,959 of record OX465285.1, read on the forward strand.
GTAGGAAAAATTTAATTACAAGAATCAACATCCCGAAAAAAAATCTACTGCTCCAATTTCCAGTCCGCGTATCCACTAAAAATCCCTACGTGTGTTAATCGGACCACTTCATTGCTTGTACACGGCGAAGTTATTGCCTCCTGCATTACCTGATAGCAATCGTTGGCCATTGAATACACACAGACGTTACCTGCGATATGTGTGCCCTACCTGCCTGCCATCCTGGTCTTCTTGGTCAGCCAAAGAGAAGCATTTCTGAAATTGCGCCGAAAAGACGGACAGACGGTCGTTTCGATTGCTTTATATATACCCCCGTGCCGCCTGTTCCACCTTCCCGGAGACAACGGACATAGCACAGTGGAAAATAGCGTGCTTTTCGGTGGTTTTATTGAGCGCTCCTCTGACTGCGCCAGAGAGATCCTCCTTTGATCTGATGTCGTCTCTGGTCCAAGGCAACCCGGGGGGAAAGGATGCTGGATTGTCTGGCCGGTCCGCCTGGTATGGTGTGAGAAGTGGCGGCAGCAACGATGGCGACAGCGGTAACAGCAAAGTGAGAAAATGCTCCCCTTTGTCCCCTCGGCTGATGCCCAACCGAATGTATAATGTTCCACCACCGTGGCGCTGATGTGGTGGTCATGCGAGAGCCCCAAGTTACCGCTCCCGAGATGATGGGAGCCCGGATTATGGGAAATTGGGAACCAAAAACATCACGTTTACGGATGACGATGGTGATGCATGTGCCATGGCCCCGCGCTATGCCATCCATCCACCACCGTGTGCATCATTCCTGACCGACCGACCTCGCATCCCCATCCCGCTGGCTCTTCTATAGTGTATAGTGTGGCACTGATGGTTCACGGGAAGTCCCGTGAAAGTCCCCCGTCTGGTTGTGTAGTTATTCGGTTTGCTGTGCATCACATAACCCAGGTCCCGCCGCTGCCACACTCACAACGCATATGGCAATGTAGGAAAAATATGCCATAAGGCTGTATCAGAACCTCAAAATTGGCAGCGTGCAGCAAATTAGGACATGAGATGAACATGTAGCACGCTGCTCTGGTGCTGCTTTGCTTGTCATTTTAGCAGTCTCAGCCAATAGAAACACTTGTGATTGCAGCGCTGCATGAGGTTCTGAATGAGCCTATAGCCATGGCAAGTGCGCCTGCTCTGATGATGCAGTGCAGGCTGGCTCTGGCTGTTGTATAGTATAGTGTGGTGCCACCAGAGTGTGTTCGATCGTGTTCTCCTGTGCATGCCACACAGTGCCCAGCTCCTCAGTATAATTCTGGCTGACGAACGGCTCTGTATGACTGCGACTGGTGTGTTCCAATCGTTTGTTCAATCTTTCTATACGCTAGTTGTTAGAGCTGCTTAGTAAAGTAGCCTCCCGTGCCGTGCTGCTGCTGCTGGTGGTGCTGTGGTGCCGGTGATATCGAGTGTGAATCGGAGTTCGTTAGTCACAAATCGACTCCATTGGGTGACGGACGTGTCTAAGAAGGCGGAAGAAGTTACTTTCTCGTCTCTCGTTTATTATATATATCTGGCTTCTTATCTTTGAAACTTAACCTGTCTAGGGGGATTTATCTTCCTAGCCGGAACCAACAATAAAAAAAAGTTTTTATCGTTTTTTTTTTATTTTTTTAAATTATTATATTTATCACAAATTACCCTGGTTTTTGTTGTTAATTGAAAAAATATAAAAAAAATACTCGAGTGTGTTTACTACTACTATACAGTATTGTTCATAGTGCGTTATCGACAAGGGGGGCTTTTTTAATTGGTTAAAATCGGTTGTTCGTCGATACTCGTTGAACGTTTGACGTTATTTCGTTTGAAGCACCTCTAAAATCGAAGAAGATATATATTTATTAATAATAATAATAAAGATAATGTGAAAATCACTTGAAGATTATTTGATAAATAAAAAAAATATATGAAAAAATGAAAAATGTAAAAAAAGATAAAATTGTGTCAATGCGAAATTAATTAGAAAATGATATAAAAAAAGAAGTTAATTTAGTGCTAAAATAAAAGTAAAAATTGTTATTAATATACACACTTAAACAGAAGAAGAGAAAAAAAAGGATTATGCCTGGTTTTTTTTTTGAAAATTAAATGAAGAAATAACTTATCATCATATATGTATATACTGGAATTTCTGGCTTAATATTATATACAGATCTATATATATGTGCTATAATATATATAATAGCACGGACTTTACACTGGACTTACACTTTAAGATAAACATTTTTTTGTTTGTTACTTGAGGATTACACTGTTATAAAATTTTTGGCTTAAGTTCATCATGTCATCGGAGAATTTGTACCGCAAATTAAGTGCTACAGAATTATCGGCTATTATTCTTAAAGGTAAGATTGTGCTGTATTTTTTAATTTTACGCTTATTTTTATATCAGTTAAGATTATTAGGATACTTCAAATGTTATCTGTAATTCCTTAACCAAAAAAAAACATACTTTAAAACTCAATTACACTTTAGAACTTATACAGACGGTTTGTTAGTACATACAGACTAATTTGTTAGTAATGCTAAATAACGACTTAAACCTCCTCAGTGAACATTGATCAGATATTCTTGAATGGAAAAATTATTAGATTTTTTGTTCGTCTATATTTTTTTTAAGTAAATATTACTAGAACACAAGTTTTTTACTCGTATTATATTTACCTTGTTCTTTGCTATATTTTTTTATGTTTTTCTTGCCGTGTTAATATACTACATGAATAGGTACTCCAACTGTTCCAACAATATTGTGTCAGTTTATTTGATGAAATTCAGATGTTCTCTCAAACAACTTGTTATCATATGTGTCATACTAGATGGGATTATGCAGATTATATCTAAATTTGTTGCTTTTTTCGACTTAATATTTTTTATTTATTATGGCATTGTCTTAAGCGCCAGAACCATCGTACCATACCATATACAAAAAACAAACTAAGTAAATTTTTAGTATACAAAAAACACAACAAATTTTGGTGTTTAACGAATTTTATCTGGATTTATCTGTACCAAAATGTTTTTTAATTTTTTTTTTTGCGGTGTCTGTTCAAATATGAAATTAATATACAGAAAAAATCCATTTCTTCTGGATGAAAGCAGTTGAAGAGTACATTTTGAAAATTTTATTTCGTATTTATTTATTTTAAAGTGGTAATAATAATAAAGAATTGAGTAGGGAAGCACTTTTCAAAGATAATATCAAATATTTTACAAATCAATTTGTTGTATTGATTTTGAAGGAGGTGTAGTAGGAGTAAGAGTTCTCAGAAGTACTTGGTCGGTTAATCAGGTGTAAATTGTAAATTGATAGCAGAAACGAACTTTGAGTTTAAGGAAGGAATTTCACTCTATCGATGACAGGAGATCTAGAGAATGTAACCCTGACACAGTAACAATAGGGAAGGTGTTTTTGCATGTTATTTTGAGTATCAACAATATCCTTGTTGAGATTTTTTCATATTTTAGAACAACAGGATTTTGAATATTCTTGAGTAAGAGTTACTCTTGAACTTCGATTGCTTGTAAAATTTGAGTTTTATAGCAATTTTGGCATTGTAAATTCACAGTGGAAATGTACTAGGTACAGTAAAATTACAAATCGCGATATGAAAACTGATTTACATCACGCTTATTGTAATTTTGTAAAATCACATGAATAATTTCAACGCAGCTTGACGTACAGTGCATTCAGCATCCAAGCTCCCATTGAATTTGAACCAGATAGAAACACTTATATGTAACATCAGCAAAAACTACCGTTTTGCCGCAGTCCTTAAAAATTGCTAAATTGTGATTTGACGCTATGGCCCATAAAAAAACCGCTTGACATGCTCATGAAAAAAGCGATTCTGAGATTCCCAATTGTTTTGGCGCACGCCATACTATTGGCTTATGGGTGCAGCAAGGCGCCCCGGGTTCCAGCTAGTAATATACATATATTGTAAATTTAAAAAATGCTTGTGAATAAAATTTCCAGTACTTTTTGTAAAATTATCGCAGAAGTGTATGTGTTTAAAGTACAAAAATCCAAGCCACATTTGAAATCTTGTTTGGGATCAAAATTAAAGCGATGGCAGAGTGAGATCAGCTTAATTGATTGAGGATTCACTGTTTCCAAATTTTCTATGATAAAACCTATGTTATTTTCTATCAGTGATTGCTTAAGTTTCTGTAGAAAAACGATATTATAGATAGTGTATAGCAAATATTTTGGCCCAATTCTAGTCTTTAAAGTTTAACTGATCTTAAACTATTAGATGCACCCGTTTCTGAGAGAGTCATATACTTACAGATAACGAAAAGATCTGTTCTTTAAGTAAAATGAATAATTCGTTTTGTTTTAAGCCATTGGGCTTGTGGTTTTCTGGCTTTGAGGGAATAATTTTGGTCTTTTTGTCGTTGGGGCCGACATGATCATGTGGCAGACGGATGTTTCTTTAGCTATGGGTGAATTCAAAAACTTAACACTGCCGCATCACTGCAGAATTTTGCAATTGAAAGTCTGTAGATGAATTCTGCAGTGCATTCGGCAGTGATTAGTTTTTGAATTCACCCTATTTCAGTATTGTTTCACCCACAAAAATCGATGCCTTAAATAGAAATGGTGTCTAACAAACACTTTGGTTATAAGAACTAGCAAGAGTTCATCATTCAATCATGTATATAATATTATCAAAAATCTACACCCTATTACCGCAATTACAATTCTTCAATTTTAATGATTTACATATAAAAACGAAAAATGCCATTAAAATGAGCATCAATGCGACATTAAAATATTGATAACAACATTTTTAGGTGAAATTTTCAAAGATAAGATAACATTTTCTATACTAGTTTTTATAAGTAATAGTTTTAATTTTTATTATACAAAAAGTTTTGGCACGAGTTTTCACAACTTTTAAATCAAATTGCGCTTTAATTCTAATTCTACATACTTATACAAGCAACAATTTTATATGAACTCATCTATAAAATTGTAAATTTGTACTATGAACTGACATTGAATTTGCTTTAAGAAATTAGTTTATCAATCAAATTTGGCACGAGCTATGTATGTTAAACTGTCCCCTAAACAAAATATCTTAAATTTTCGATCACATTTTTTATATATTACGTTGTACAATCAAAATGTGTACATGAATTTTATATGAAAGTATAAAAACTTACTGTTAAATTCTACAGTAATGAAGAAGTTGTTCATCAATGGCGATTTTTGGTATATTAACAGAGGATTTAGGTATATTCTTATTAAAAACTCTTCTTATTACATTAATCTATCTAAAAAGAAATGTTTTTTATGTGGTAAAATCAAGCCTAAGGGAATTACCCTTTGTACTTACTACCTGCTTGTCATTTTGTTTATCGCATGGCTTAGTTTGATGTATAGAAGATGTTGCGATGAGCGCTTTGAGGCGCCAGTTTTATGGCACAACCTTTATTTTCCTAAATTTATGTAGTTGTTTGATCCACTGTGGCGCATGTTTAGTCATCTTGTAGTGTTTAGGAAGCTTATCAGTAGTGCAGTATGTCTTCTAGAATGTAACTGCCTGACTTTGTCTAAAGCGAACAAGTCATATTCGTTTCTCTACAGTTAGGGAAACAGACAGAGCTTAGTACCGTGGTTCCCTATCGACTAATCTCTCATAATTCTGCCAGTATTGACGAAGCTAATTATATTCTGTTGACGAAGCTAATTGTTCGTACTTTGTTACTTTACATTTGACAGGCTAGCAAAAGGCAAATGGTAGTCAAAAATAGCAACTTTGTCTATTGGGTTGCCGATCATCTGGATGTGCAAGCCGCGGAAGAGAGTGTCTGGCTACGTTGGTCGGCTTTCTCCTTTCCATCTATGTTCCTATGTCGAAGTTCATTGTCTGGCAAATCTTCAAGATTACCAGCGGCGATCACCATTTGTTAGTACATATTAGAAAGACTGCTTTCCTGTACTATTTCAGTTGAAACAGATGTCGTCAAAACACTTACTAAAAAACAGAAAAATATTACCACATTAATTTCTACTCTATAATCATTAAGCAGCGTTTACATCCCCAAAGTCAACGTGAAAGTGCACTTTGAAGCTCTTTTATCGCACAGAAATTTGTATGCTTTTTCCACAAAAGTTCCGAAACTGAAGCATACAAATTTCTGTGTAATAAAAGATCTTCAAAGTGCACTTTCACGTTGACTTTGGGAGGTAAACGCTGCTTAATGATTATAAAGTAGAAATGTAAACGCGGCGTTACGAAGAGATTTAGCAACGAATGTTCCTTTTAGTTTGACAAAAAGACGTTGATTTCCTGTTAGGCTTATAATTCCCTAAAACAACCGGATGTACTATCTACAACCTCTGCCAAGGTGTGATCTACAATAAGAAGTTATATCGCTGCCAATTGTTTCTTAGAAAACGCCTTCTTCCTGTGGTTTTTATCATATTTTGGCAGAGTATTTGACGTGATGCAAAAAAGCCTGCCAAATATTATTGCTAAATCTGGTTACATAAATAAGCTGCAATAAAAGTCATTTAAATATCAATTATTCTATAATATCATGAAATATATATTCAAATACCTCCACTCCAGTCAAAGTATTTATTTAAATCAAATTTAAAATTCCAAATTTCTAAATTTAAAGTAACGATAAACAACCTCCAAACCTTTTTCTAATCTCTCTCGCGCTCACAAACTCCAATCTGGCAACTCCGATTGCTAAAATTTTCAATCAAAATCACGCAGCGTTTATCCCGACTCCACACGCTCACCCCCAAATCATTGCTAATCCACCTCCAAAATCACGTCTTAGAAGAACTTGATTGCGAACAGGTGTACGAAAGTCGGGCGGCGGCGGCGGCGTACCTTTGAAACACACCGGCACTTTCCGAAAATTAGGAGAGAGTGCGAACGCGGCGCTAGGCCAACCGCAACACATCGCCGCCACTACCACCAGCAGCAGCCAACATTAATGCCCCCATCGCGCCGCGTCAAACATCACACGCGTATGATATACAACAAGCGCCAACCGGTGACTTGCTACGTCATACAAAAGTCCGACTTCATACCACCACCACATGTTTACGCGCGCCCTCTCTATGCGGCATCCGAACGAGAGCGTTGCCGTGTGACGTTTTGTCAGGTGCTCATAAATAATTATTAATACGAAAAAAATATTATGTTGCAAAATCGCTAATTCGAAATTATGTCAATAAAATTGCAACCAAATCGAATTCGATTTTGAGCAATGCCCCGATGCGCGGCACACAAAATTTCGATCATTTATCCGCGACGACTGTTTGTCGTCGTCACCGCCGCCGCCGCCCTCGACAAAAAGAGTCACACAAATTCGCGGCGAATGCAATTAACGATTTTTTTTATCGGATGCTTGTCGTTTTTTTTTGCACCTGGATTTGACTTTTTCTTGTTGATTTGTTGTTATTGTTGTGCCTCGCTGGTGACACATTTACTTTTCGGCGTTTTTTTTTTCACTAAGCTTTTTTCAATCAAAGTTTCAGGCTATTTGGGGAGCCTCCATTTACTGATTGCCCAATTTCGGAATTTTGTAAAATATTCACAAAACCAAAAAAAAAAATGGCAACAATAAAAGCAAATCGCTCGCGCTTCTTTCCCGATATCGTTTATTGACCAACCCAATTGGTGGTGGCAGCGCATTGTGGACAGGTGCGTTGGATGCAATCTGATCTAAATTTGGTGACGACGATTTCAGGCTGATTCAGTTCGAATTTTTTTTGCTCGCGATTTTTTTTTTGCTATTAATAATTTCGACTGTTAATATTAATTTTTTTTTCTCATAAACAGGTGAATGTATCACGAGGAATATAGTGAGAGTTTCTGGGGATAAGTTTTTCTTGTGCAAATTTAGATGTAGGTGGCGCATGTATCATCTTTTTGTATGTTTTCTCCAAAACTTTAATTAATTTTTAATTAACCTTTAAAATTATCCAAAAGAAAACAATTTAAAGAAATTAATAAACAAAAACGATGACTGCACTGACAACAATAAATAAAAAACTGAAACCGATTTATAGAATTCATCTTGAAATTTGAATCCGGTTTCCGTATGATCTGTCAAAAAATTGTTTGTTTATACCAAAAAACTGACGTAGGTTGGATCGTTGATCTTGCAGTATGTAATTTTTTTTTTAACTTAGAAATTTGAGTGACACACGAAATTTTTATAAAAGTTGCTGGTTAAAATAAATACAAAACAAAGTACAAAGTGCATTTGCCGAGACGCAATAAAGTTTGACTGACTGGTGAATAGGTAAGAATGAAAATTGATTACGAATTTTTGATAATTTAGAAAAGAAGGAAAGTAGTAAGGAGATACATTGTTGTAGATGATGCCTATGAGATCATTTGAGGCATTGATTTTGGCTAGGATGTCGGCTGTAGAAAGACTAGTCAATAACGAACTAGATGAAGATGTTGTTATTGACGAAATGTTAAAAGAAATACTTAGCTATTTAGCCCATTTATGACTAGGCTGAAAAGCTGAGTCAAGGTTGAGTTAAAATTAAGACCACCGTATATGATGCCGACTTGAGTTCTCTTTTGGGTTGAAATAGAGTTGTACTGAAATCAAAACATAACCTGAAAGTTTTGTGTGAAATCCTCATTTATACTTAAATACTTAAAAATTCGGAATTTTATATTCCTTTGCATGCAAAAACATCGAACACAAAACTAAAGCCGGATGGTAAACAAACAAATCAAATGTCACTTCAACCCAATTACAACTCAACACACGTAAGTGAGGCGAAATATCAATTCCACCCAGGTAGGAGAGCTGAGTTAAGTTTGGGTTGAGTAGACCCAGTTTTAACTCGACCACCGTTTATGACTGCGTTAAACCTGGATTGAACCTGGGTTGAACCTAGTCATTATTAATTGGCAAAGGCGATTTTTTTCTTTCCTGGATAAGTTTTGACGGGTCCATTTAATCGCAACCATGAAATAATATTTTAGTCTAGTGAGTGTTCCATCCGGTCGATCATCACTCTCAGGTATCTTAGGGCTAGCTGTGAATGAATGACCTTGATTCTCAGTTTTGTGCTCAGCAAGCGTCGGACCAACGTTTTCAGTCCACGCGTTAATCTCCAAGATCGCTTGGTTTGGGCACAATTCGATCTCATCGAGGCGTCGTCTTATGACTATTTCCTCGATGGAGTCTCCGAAACCAAGCGCAACTGTACCAACACATCGTTATACATTGTGATCCATAGAAGAGGGCCCGGACAAGATCCTTGCGGAGCTCCTCATGTTGTCATTTACATCGTTCACCAATATTCCGATTCACAATGGAGTGCCCTACTACAAAGTACTAAAACAGTTTGGGGAGAGCGTTGTCTGGCTACTCTAAGATGATCCGCCTGCACTGATGATGTATGCTGGTTTTAAACGCTTTGTGGAAATTGTTGTCTCCGTCTCCCAACCTTGATGAGGAAAATGTAATCATCCAACTTCTTAATGTCTTGATGAGGACCGGAATAAGATGAAACCGGAATCCGTTCACCGCCGGGTGGTAAGGTGATGTCACACTCCACATATAGCAAACCGACGACTGGCGAGCTGTTTCTCTTGTGCATCGGTAAGCTTTAAGTATGATAATCACAAGGCCGATTCTACATAACGAAGATGTTATGAATTTGGCCTTTATATGCCCGTGTATATAACGCAGTTCTCGACCATTTAAATCATTTGATCAAGTTTAGCTGTCCTGACGCCATATGTGCTTCCGTTAAAAATGGTTAAAAACTCTACGGCCATCATCTATCCCTTTAAAATCCAAGCGGCCAGTGTTCGCCCGTTGTAAGACTTTTTTTTTATTTTTACTGGGGCGACCTGTAAGCTTTGCCCGAAAAGAATGACGCTATTTTTCATGTTCTCCATCACTGCAGCTCACGATAGAGAGGAGCAAAGCATCGCGAATATTTAATAATATGTTTAGGCCATATGTAATTCTATAACTCAGGAGTAGATTTTGTATACCCTACCCACACCTTATTATTTAAGCGACCTATAAAACTCCAACGTCCGCAACTCACCCTTTTAAAACAAATAGTTTCCCATATGCGCCATACATATTCTCTGAACTCGACCTGAACACCATTTCATACATACAATACCAAGAACACCCAGCTTAGCGACAAATCATTTTTCATCTTAATGCCGACCATTCGAAAATATAAAACATACTTCAAAAAACATGCCAACTTAAAGCAAACAAGATCAATTCAGTTTTAGGTGTGCGCCATAAAATAAAACCGAATAAAAAATCTCTCAAATCTCATATAACGCAGCCAGTTCATCACAAGTCAGAGTCAGTCAAGCCGCCACACAAACCGATCATTAAACTTCCACAATCTAGAAAGAGATAGACTGAGATCAAATCAGTTAAAGGCATTCTCAGACCCCGTCCGTCAAGCTGCCGCGCCAGTCATCATATGTATACAGCATGATCTCTACACGACAGACAACGATCAACGGTCGAGACACCCAATTTCGCATAAAGTACCGGCGGCAGTCTATATGCGCACTGCATTCACATGTCACTGCTCTGCGCCGTAAGCCTAACCATATTAATGTGTAATTGAAATGAAATACAACAAAACAAAACGAAAACAAGATATATAATCGATTCTCGCGTGCACTCGATATTCATATTATTATTCTCGATTGTAATTACTCGATCGTGCAGTCTACTAGACGCGATCAAGTGAAAAGATCGATTTGGCCGACCCTCGTGGCGCTTATCACCTGGAAAAGGTGACAACGTACTATTAAGAGCCATTTGCGCCGAGCTCACGCAACTCTTTACTACAAACGGTTAACCATTTGAATTCGATATGGATGAGGCGCGTTCATGTATGGCATATAATTATCATTGGTGGATCTCGAGACATTTACAATGCATTTTTCTCCTCGGCTATGTTCGAGGAGAGATTGTCGATCATTTAAGGAGGAATAAATGGACAATAACACAACCAACAACAACAAAAAATAAACAACGTTCAACAGATTTTTAAGAGAGCAATTGATGTTGATTTCGTTTTGTGGTAGTCCGAATGTTATGTAGCTAGAGATAGTCGTCGTATACATTAAAGGAGGGCATCCATCCATTGATGTAGGTTGAAGTGTGAACTGCCTTGAATTGCTTTCATACCGGGACGACATTAATGTGTGGCGCCTTGGTTGGGATTTTTTTATTTTCTTAGTCTCTGTTCTTTTTATTTTATTTCATTTTATTTTTTCGTGCTCTCTCCTCGTCTTTATATAATTCCGAGATTGTATCGTCTCCTTATTGACTGATTGATCGATTGAGACAATAGATTTGATAAAATGCCACATTATGTCAGGCTACACCCAGAATTTTATTACGATGGACTTAGAGAAATAAACGAGAATATTATCATAGGCGAGCGCTTGATGATACGAGCGCGCGATTTTGGGTGTAGGTTGGGACATACTAAATGGATATAAAGATATTGAATGTCACGAAAATGGTGGTTTTTGTATAAGGGTTTCATTTTTATGCAAAGTTTTTTGTTATTTTGTGAAAAAAATGATGAATAGAAAATGTGAAAGTAGCAAATTTTTGGGGAATGTGTGGGATGTCCCAAAAATTTGGGACACTCTTTGAAACGAGCGGGTGCCCAGTAGCATTTGAGGGTGGGTGTATTTTTGAAAATTTTAACATAGAGTCTCGTTTACTATTTTAATTCAGTGTAGTATAATAAATTGGACAAAGGATACGCTTTCTTAACTGGTAAGAAAACCTGCAGATTTTTAGGACACTTGAAGAGTGAATTTTTTGTCAAAAAAGTACTTAAGGATAAATGGATAAGTCACTTTAAAATTGCATAACCAGTTCGTTGTATTTAGCTGTCTCAAAGAAACATAGCTGATCTTCATCAATCGTGGTCTTGGTTTGAAGAATAGAGGAGAATAAGAATGGTTAGAAGGGGTCTGGGGTGCTCAAGGAAATGTCGATGATGAGGGAAATGTCATTTGAACTCTAAGATGTTGCATGATTTCGGAAATACTGACTGTGGTATATTATTCCACAGTCGAATTGTTCTATCTATAACCGAACTTCTAGAGACCGTATTGTGCGCGAAAGGGGGAGGGTTGTTGGGTATTGCTATAGTACTGCTATGGCTGACCGAAAACCTGCCGTCGAAGGTGATGATTGGTGCAATTATGTGAATATTTTTATTTCCATTAAAAATGACTGATGGAATTGATTGACGCCTGCATGAACGTATAATGGACGCCTTAAAGTTAGCCCTAGAATATTACGAGTTGAGTCAGCCGTTAATCCGGCTCCAGATTCACGCCGTGAACAACCGCGAACACCCGTGAACGCGAGTATGGATTGTTTTCTCGCCTAGTTCGCTTCTTGTTTTCCATTCTGATTGGATACAGCGTAAATACTCGCCGTCAATTCACAGCGCATGAGGGTGGAGCATCCTTTACATTTTCTTTTCCAACTGAGATAGGAGATATATCGGTGTTGGCGAGAAAAAATGTCTCCCCACTAAGATATGGCGGAATCCTAGCACAAAAACATTTATCGCGGTTCTGCGAACGCCATAAAGTAGCAAAGTAGTCCCTCGATTATTTAACCGCCACCTGCCAGCTAAACCTGCGACTTGACGAGCGCTACGGCGTTCGAGCTCGATGGAAGTGAGCAGCCGAAAGGCCCAACTTGCTGCGTTTACGCTCGTAAAAGCGTGTTTTTAGTGTAAATACTAGAGATTTTTTAAAAATTGAAAAATCTAGCATGAGATTATGGGGACCAATGGCAATGTAAACTTATTCGGTATTGCTGCACAAGCATACTAGAGGCTAGTTGAGATTACTTGGAACATTCGAGATCGAGATCAAAAGTTCAAACAAATAAAATTCAAAATAATTTCCCTTTTTTCGTTGATGGCTTCTATACTGTATATCAAGGCCACGAAAGATTAGTTATCAACTCTTTTTTTTATTGCTGAAGCTGCATCAAAGCAGAAAGAAAGTTTACACAATTGCAGAATTATTTTGCAGCTAAAAAATCAACAATTCAAAAGTTTGTTCTTTATTTTGTGTGATATTAGCGCAACTGTTTTTTGGGGTAACTGCAAATAAATAGACGTGGGGTTTGAATGGCATTGAAAACAGATTCTTCTTTGTACTGTTCAGCTATTTTATTTGGAATATTAATCTTTTTGATGATAAATTGTCAGTCTTTGCTGAATTGTTGTGTCAACTATTGAATGCAATCCAAGAAAGACTATTTGAAAGCCCTTAGTTCGTTCTACATACATACATACATATGTACTTACTTTTCACTTTTACATCACCAAAATAATATTCATTTCAAATGTGAAAAACACCATTAACTTAAAAACTTCAAAACAAAGCGTTTTCAACTTATTTATACATTTTAGTGCGTAGAATTTATCGAGGCTCCAAATATCTTGATAGTTGGTACGATCTCTCCTCTAACAAAAGAACTATAGCTTCCACCCTGTGTGTGCAAAATGTCGCGAAAAAACAAAAAAAAACTAAAACCAAAACAACAACAACAAAAAAACGCCACAACATGCCAAGAAAACGCTATCGACTTGCGACATTTTCTAAATTATGCGTGTCAGATAATTGCCCGCAGACAGATCGGTTGTGCGCGCGCAGCTTTAACTCAGTATTTTATTTTTTGTAAGCCTTCCAAAAAACGCCCCAAAACAAACGACATATACATAGTCTCGATCGCTGCGCCATTTGGATGGACTTCATGCCGGCTTCTCCATGGCGGCAAAGCAAAACTGCGCATGCATGCAAGGCAAGTCAAGGCAGATCATTGCAGCAGATCAGTCCTTCGAGCCTGTCCTGGCGCGCAATTTAAATTTCTTCACCAAACGGACACATCGGACGGAAAGGAAAAAACACCGGACAGACTCTTACTTGAGCGTCCATCTAAATCTGGGATGGTTTTTGCTTAGAACTTTCTTAGTGTTCGATGCCGAAGAATTTGGAATTTTCGTTGCAATTCCTGGGATTCTTAGAGGCCCATGGACATGCAATGAATGTCTTTACACTAATAAAAGGATAGTTTGGAATTGCTTGGATGCTTCTCTCCGTCTGATAACTATAGGACGCGGCGCGGCGATAATGACTTAATCAGAGCACTTTCCTGGATGGAAGATGTGCTCGGGGGCTACTTGGTCGGCTGCAGGACTCTCGTTCGTACAGTGCTGATTAATATTCATTAAAGCTGCAGTGGAGGCTGGGGAGGTGGACTGAACTTGTTAAGAGATTCCTGCAGGAATCTCAGTGAGGAATACTAAATTAATGTCTCGTGTGTCACACTGTATGTGACGGCAAATGGGTCAAGCCAGAAGGCTCCCCTTTCGTGGTTGCGTTATACTCTTGTGTCGTGCAAAACGCTGCAAGATTCTGGGTAGAGACGCTGCCAGACACTGCAGTGTGCAGTTTTAAATGACAGTGGCGCCTTACTGGAATCATTACCGTTAAATTGATCCATTCGCAGTTTTTCGTATGTGCACATGTATCTATCGGTCTGTCTGTCTGGCTGTCTGTTCTAGGCTATATTCTAGCAAACCAGACCAGACCGTTCCAGTCCTCGATTTCCCAGCAGATGTCAATTTGCAGCCATTTAAGGTAGTTTTATTGATATCTTCTCATTTACGGATGGGGGATACTTCTTTTTTGTTATTGCTGTGCCCTGCGAAGCGCTAGCAAAGTAAAGAGGAGTCGAGTACCATTTTTACATCTCATCAGCTCGCTATTGTGGATCGTTGACGCCGCGCGCTACCCCGTGCTTTAATCTTCCAAGTCATCCCAGAAGCCTTTTATTCGACTTGGCTCTCCTCGTTTTTTTAGTGTGTATGCTGCTGCTGGGATTCTGGATGCTGGGGCTCCAAATGGGGGCTGGCTCCATCTGTGCACGATATCGCTCCAAAATGCGATTTACACAAGTATCCATAACACGCTATATGTAGGCGCATACCTCTACCAACATACAGACCGACACACTGAGTGGGTATGCGTTTGGCGCCATCTGTCCGATAAAGTATGTACGGTTGGATGTACACCCAGCTTATAAATGGCCACGAGTGGTGCTCCTCTCAGTTGGTGTCGTCGTCGGTGTCGCTTTTGCTCCAATCGTATTTTTTTGGTATGTTATTTTTATTGGGGGTTTGGGGGGAGATTCCAGATTCATATGGAGCTCTTTTGTGGGGCTCTCAGGATGGAATCTTATTTTCAGGTTCCCCTGTTGTTTTGTGCCGAAGTGGGGGGATATGGTTTTGTGCATGGCTGGGATTAAAGTGGAGTGTACGTCTGGTTGTGTGCCATGCTGATGGCAGCCAAACTTCTTTTACCAAATCGGTTTTTCCTTACTGTGTGAACTGTGTGTCCTTCACTTCTTGTGCTGCTGCTGCTGCTATTGAGATGCTACTCTCTTGTTTTGTGTGCTCGGGCAAAGATACTCGGAGCTTGAGAATAGTGGATAACGATGGAGAATGGAAAGCGCCAAATGGATGTGAATATATGCCAGGGCGCAGGGTAAAAGGAAAATCAACAACGGACGGGGGGGACTAAAAATATTGGAGCTCCGCCACCGTTGGTTGTTCTGAATCTGAATGGTGGAAGACTTGTTATTTTTTCTGTTCGCCTTGTGAGTCATCGCTGGTTCCGCATAACTTCTTCCATCACAGCCTTTTGTACTGTATTCCGAACTATGGTTTGAGAGCAATGTGGATCTTTCGATGTGGGTTGATAGGAGCAGTACTTATACATACTGCTGAACCTGCTCGAGTCGAGATCCCATTTCAGTATTTTTTTTCTCTTCTTCTCTGTTTGATATGAAATTTTTATTCTTATTCATCACTATGGAAAGGAATTTTTTATTTTCATTCTTTTTTTTCTTTTGGAAAATCGACATTTTGGATATCCTTGAGCTCCTCTTGGTAAGGAGTCATTCGGGGAAATACGATTGATGGTTAATGTGAGTTGTATGTGGGTCATGTAACTAGGATGGGTATATGCTACTTAAAAGGTACAAAAAAGAGACTTTCTCGATTATATAGAAAAAAAAATGTCTTGAAGTTGACTTTCTTGATATGTTTAATTTGGCGAAATTGATGGAGAGTTGCGCGATAATAAGAGGTTTCCAATGGTAACATTTGTGATTGATTGTGATTTTTTAGAATCGTTTTAGATAATTTCGTTGAATAATGGGTTTATGTCGAAAATATATCAAGACAAAAAAAAAACTAATAAGAGGACTTGAAGTATTTATAAAAATAAAGAACAAATCCCATAGACATTTTATGAACTTTTCTCTTCTGCCTTCCTTTAAAATCATGACAAGGAAATCGACTCTTGATCGATCAGCCAAAATCCAGTCAGTTACGAAGTTGTTGTAGTATTGAACTCCGAGTCGTCCATAGAATGCTTCACGCATAATTGCGTCGATCACAACGTTGAAGAGAGAGTGGCGAAGCGACGTCTCCCTGTCGAACTTCGAATACGAACGCTGCTGGTTGAGCCATCGTACGATGCTTAGAGACGTTGGACGATTTTCAATGGCACGTATTCGGTTGCCAAAGCTCTCCACAAGCTAGAGACAACGCTACTCAGTCTTTTCCTTCGTCCGTCTTTACACTAGGACGACATTCAAAATCGACGACTACGGTCAAAATCTGCCTAGCTCAATTTCTACCCATGAGAACCTCTTATTCCCCTTGGCTCTTACGCTCTTAAGGTATCAAATCTTAAACGGAACTTATCTAAATAAAGCCTTGGAAGACGACCATTTGCATTTGGTATGATTTCCTTTGAAGCATCAATCACAGTTTTGAAGCATCAATCGCATTTCGTCGTCAATTCAACGTTACACACAAGTCAACGTCTATTGACAGGTTTAACCCTGCTTTCAATTTATTTTGATCGTGCTGACGAGTCAATGACCCAACGATCAGGGACGTACTAATATATGTTCTAGAGAAGGTGTATAAGTACCGAGCACTTGGGTAATTTCCTTGTTGGGTTCGTAGCAAACTCCATCCAAAATAAAATTCTCAAAGTATACCTCACGATCATAGTGAATGAGCGATTATTTGATCCCGCCGTTTTTGTAGGTTATCTCAATCTCAAAAATCTCTCCTGGCCTGACCATGCTGAAAATTGAGTCGTCACGATACGCGACAAGTTATTTGAGTTGAAGAAAGTTACGATTCAGTTGAATCACAACTTTCAGTACAGGGGTCTAAACTCAACTTATTATTTCCACTCTAGACCCCTCTGCTGAAAGTCGTAATTTGACTGAAACGTCACTTTTTTCAACTCAAACAACTTGTCGTGTCGCGATGACTCCACTTCCAGCTCTGGGGTTTCTTCTTTGTACGAATCCACCCACAAAATAGATCACGCTAATAGATCATTGATGCGGTTCTTCGATCATAATTCAATATTCAACACTTTAGAGTAGTCCAGGATAGAATGACCAAACATATCTCGCGTTGGTTTAGTGAAATTGTTGCTTGATATAACAAAATCTGCTTGTATATTTGGTTCGACCTACCTTATCAGTATGAAACTAAACCAGGCATAAAAACGTAATGACCATACCGAATTCGCTTCGAGCATTGAAGATAGACCAAAGTAGTTCGAACTGGGTTCAAAGTGGTCCAATCATATTAGATAAGCAAATGGCACCTCTTGGACCCATATTCGTTAATAAAGTGATCGAGCTTAAGGACGATTAAAAGAGCGTCATTGCTTGAAAAATTGTTAGTCTGCTTCAACATTTGACAGAACGACCTTAACTTTCAACTTATCCAAAAATTTACCAAACATTTTCAACAAGGCGTTTCGTTAACGTGCAACAAATTGGAAATAAATTTATGTTAGTGCTTTATTAGAGATACATCTGACATCCTGTTTCTGAACCACAACAACAACAAAAACCCCAAAAAAAATCATGTGGAAATAAAGAACACCTTAATCCAAAAAATCGGTCATCTTCAAAAGGTCCCGATTCCCGACACGGAGTCAAGTAAACCCCAGTCCATCTCCTGCTTCCTTCCTTGCCTTTCTACCTTTCTACATTCATTTTTTTTATTTAATATTTTATTTATTTTTATTTTTGTTTATATTTATTCAAATGTTGCCCCAGCACGAGAGATTGGGCATAAATGTCTTTTTTCACTTCTGGCATATCCAAACCACGAGTCCGCACCACCGACAGATTATATCTCAACATCTCACGTTTTTCGACCATCCGCAACAAGAGAGACAAGTGGCTCGTTTCGTAGGTAGTAGGTCCATTTGGATGCCGAGGGGTTATTGTGAGAAATCAGTGTATATAGTATAAATTTTTTCTGGTGGTTCTTGGTGTGTTGAATTTTAAGGAACGGATATGCTCGGTGCACGTCCGAAGGGTCTACCTGTAAAAGTTGCACCGGTTTATACCATATGAGATATTTTTTCACTCATTTTGGATTTTTTAATTCCTCTCTTGTTCCTCGCTTTTTTTCCACCTTTTTGGGGGATTGCGCTTGTCTCCAAACTTTTTTGGCCGCGTACCCTTTTGACGAACATAATCATAAATTGTACCCCCTCACTATATCTATAGGAAACAAAGATGGCCTCGCGTTTTAAATACGGGTGTTAACGATTATTTGGGGTTTTGGTTTCTCTTAATGTTTATATGTTTTGGTTTAGTATGGATATAAAAATTATTTATTTTTTGTTTTCCTTAAAAATTCGCAAAAGTATTGAATATTTTAGAAACTAGAATACAGAATAAACCTCCAACAATATACGAAGTATATAGCTTGAGTATTACATGTTTTTAAACGTTGTTCAAAAAATTGCAGGGGTTTGTCTCCATGTTCTGGATGTTTTGTTTTTAAATGCCTTGTTAACATTGACGGCTTCATACAACCACTAGAAAGCATTTCAGAACATAAAACACAGGTAGGACGAGTTTCATGGTTGACTACCTTAACTGTAAAACCAAATTTTAAGAAAGATGGTTGATAGTTTCGAATTTTATGGCTGTTGTTTTACGTTGTTTTACATGTTGCAGGGCTATTACAGTTTGGTGGTTGCGCGCCTGAAGTAGATGCACCGTCAGAATATTCAACCCGCGGCTTCTTTGCGGGCAATGGTTTTAACCATTTATCCATTATGAAGGGTCTAAACTCAATAGTGCTCGTAATTATAACTTTTTCTAATACACACCGTTATCTTTCCACAATTCCAATTAAATTCACTATTACGATGAGAAACAAAATCGCCAAAATAAAACAAAAGCTTTGCGCACTGATGACCATTAGACTTGAAAACAGAGCTGCTGGGTTTTATTCTGAATTTCGCTAGGAATGATTCTACTGAAATTTTCTTATATCAGTAGCATAAATTCTAAGAATATTTCAATGGAATCGATTCCAGCGAAATACAGAATAGGCTTGTATAATGCAGAGTCGCCGGTTGAAACATTTCGACAAAAATTTGTTTTTCAGTTAAAAATTGTATGCCCGCGAGAGAAAATAAAGTAGTATTTTGAAAAGGAATGTGGCGTACCCCCCGGAATTTTCTGCGTACCCCTCGGGGTACGCGTACCACACTTTGGAGACCACTGAAAACTACGGTTTTTGATTTGATTTAATTTTTTTATGTTGGTCAGGTATGTCCCTTGGGAATCTGTTGTTTTTTTAACAGGTATGTGCCTGTTTGTGTGTCTTCATACCTTTAAGAAAAGTCTTAAAGGGTCGTAAGTGTTTTTTTGGTTGTTGTTGGTTTCTTCGACTTTTCAGTTATGTGAACTTCTTATTATGGTTTTTTTTTCTGATGTTCATCGTCTCTTCTTTTCTGTATGTGGTCCACCTGACAAATACTACGTTTATAAGCGGAGTTTCACTCCTGGATCTTCAATCCAAAGTAAAACTCCCGATGCGTTTATAAGCAATGGGAGTGTAAATCCAAAATACTTTCTGGTTTGAGATGACAGCTCCAAGTACAAATTCAAAATCATAGCAAAGACAAATATAAACCCAATGTTTAATTTAATGTATTTAAAAATATCAATAAACAAAGAAAAAAATCTATTGTTGCAAAATAAAACACCCAGCTTCTTTTTAACAAAGTTTTCCCCTTTGGAAAAAATTCTCACTCCCAGTCAGCGTTTATAAGCACAACATAAACCGGGATCGAAGTTTCACTCCAGCTTTTTCTTCGGGAGCGAAAATCCAAGTTCTGGATTTTCACTCCTGGTTTATAAGCGGTGTTTCACTCCGGATCGAAACTTCCATCCGGAGGGAAACTCCGCTTGTAAACGTAGTAAAAGATTTCTTCTTATTCTTTATCAAAAAAAAAAAAACAACAACAACAAATGCGGCTTCTCGTTTAGGTTAAACCGAGGGAATCGAGGTTGAGGGCAATGAAGTTACAAACAAAACCCGAAAAAAAAAACAAAATATTATGGAAGCAGATTACAAATGTGTGATCTTCTTCTCACAGGTTTTCAGGTGTCTTTTAAGCAACATATATTTTTTTTCGTTGTTTTTGGTTTGGTTTGGTTCATATGGCGTCGTCGTTGACGTTGCCTTTATTTATCCGCTCGAAATTTTTTATGTCTGTTGAACAGATATGAGAAGGAATGACGACGACGACGGCGATATGCACGTTAATAATACGTGGAAGAGAAGGTATTACGTGATTAAATACAGCAGCAGAATTCTTTTTGAGAAATTATCCGGAGGGGCAAGGAATGGGAGGATATTGCGTAATTAATTTGTTTAATTAGGTGTTAATTGAGAAAGGGGGTTGGTGGTGTATGTTCTCTAGTAATGTGGACATTTTTTGGGTGAATAGTTCTTTGGAATGTGTGTAGAGTTATTTGAGGAGTTTTTGTGATTGATAGGGAAAATATTTTTAGAGTTTAGATTTTATAATATTTTTGTATTTTTATTTCGATAAAAGTGTCATAAAAATTTTACAATACTGGAATTGTAACTAATTTCCAAATAATAAATTGTGTTCAACAGTTGTTTTCACATGAACCATATTAAATCATTTAATAAGTTCGTAAGATGACATCTAGATGGCGCCAATATCGGGAAATGACAGTAGCAACCTTTAACTTAAACTATTATGTGTCAAAATTGCTGAGTTGCTTTTTGACATTTTACACCAAAATAATGTCGTGCTGTGCAATAGGGGAAATGAACCTACGTTCGTTACAAGGATAAGATAGGAAGTCTTGAACATTACTCTTGTTTCCCAAGACCTGCTCAATTGTATAGAAAACTGGAGAATATCCAGCGAACACTCCTTCTTTGACCGCAGATTGATTCTTTTTAATGTGGATATGTATGTGTTCAACTATGAAGAGGGCCCCTGGCTACAGGAATGTCTAAAATATATATTGGGCCGCATATAGACAAGTGGTGGAAAGATCACTTCCCAAAAGGGCGTTCCCACTCATTTTTGTAATGCTGAAGATTTCGAGGAATCTCAGCAACCACCTAAATAATGCATTGGAAGCAACCTGTCCCATTCAGAAATACAGGGGTAAATCCAAACCGCCTTGGTGAAACAGAAAGCTTCTCAAACCAAGGTCTGAAAGTAGAAAAGCCTTCAATAAGGTCATATGGTCTATCTTGAATACGGACTGGGACAACTATAAAAAGGACGTCTCAGAGAGTTCAAGTACTAACTGCGCAAGTCAACGAGGGAATAGAAGGTTTTTCGAACACCAAAAGGCCAAAAGCCAAATGTGCCAAAAATTGCTGCAACTCTTTTATTCCTTCCTCCATCGGTATCCATTGGCGATTGGTTACAAACTATGGTAGTAGCGGGGGAGTTGCTATTTACTTACGTCAAAACTAAATGTCTGGTTAAAGTCACCAGATCTTTGACATCGATATTTCGAAAAAATCAGACTTTGACTAAATTAAGCGATATGGATACAAACTAAGAGATGACTACTTAAAATTGCACTGTTCACTGCACAATATTTTGCCAATTTTTGCGATGACTCAATAATGCAAATTTAGAATGTTAATTAAGTTGTCCCAAAAAAAAACTAAGAATGAAATATAAAATATAGAAAAAGCCGTCTTTCCCACGATAACTTTTTTTCTGTAATTTTTAACCCAAAAATCTTTCCAAAAATTTGTTAAAAAAAAGAAATATCCTTAATTAATCCAATGCCCACGAAAAGAGTTTATTTCATTTTATCTTCAAAAATTCTCCAAAAACATGCAACCACATATCCATGAAAAAATTCAACCCATCAAACAAGTTTCACGTCGAGACGATTTTAGCACATTCTGCACTCTTATGGCGCCATACGCGAATATCTATATCTATATATGTTTGAATGTATATATAAATAAAAAAGGATTTATTTCTTGCTTGTTGTATCTCTTCTCGTATGCACCACCAACCATCCGTCTGTCCAGCACATATAGTATAGTGTTGTGCTTCCGCAGATCTTTCGCTCCCTCTACTTTTCGATACCATAAGCCTCTGCAGAATATTTTTTTTACTTTTTATATTATTTTTAATTTTTTATTTTCTGTTTTGTAACTTTAAACGAAAAAGTCTCATCTCATTGAAAATTTGTTCTTCCTCTCTCTTGGGGATTTATTTAACCTGTGTTCTTTTCTTCGGGAACGTCCTCCTATCTCAAAACTGTGACTCTTCAACTTCACACACAAAACTCTTTTCTTATGGAGGAAGCATGCAGTATAACCTGCATATATAAGAAAGAGCAACAAAAATACCTTGAACATACATACTGACACCTGTGTAGCCGCACCGGTGTACATAAAACAAACATAAAAGAAGTCTGGACTAGAGAGCCCGGGACAAGGTAAGGCATCTACATATGTTTTTACGGCTTTTAATAAATCCAATTATCCGCCTCCTTGTGTGCTATTCAATAAATGACAAAAAGAACGCAAAAACATTGAATCGAACGATTATTATTAAAAGTATTTAATGGCAACAATTACTGAATGGTTAACGAGCGCTGAAATCGGTGGCAATTAATTTGACATCGTTTGTGGATCTTGTTGAAGATAGTCCAAAACAACTTAATCTGTAAGATTAATGCTGCCATCTATCCCCTGGGCCGGACGTCCCTTGCCACCTTCCACAACAGCCCGTCTAGATGGCACTAAAACATGTCGACCTTCCTACGTTAACATAACCTTAAAAATCGGATGATTTTGCATATACTATAGAGTAATCTGCATTGGCGGAGTCTGCGACGTTCTACAAAACAACCAAAACAAAAAAAACAAAACAAAAAGTGCCGAACATGGTTGTCAGTGCTGTAGCCGACTTGATTGCCGGCTGATTGATTGATTAAGCAATTTCCATGCAAATTGGCAACGCAGAGAGTGTCGTTGTGATTGCGCCTAACTACCACCCAACGGTCAAGCTAATTTAATTAGAATTTTTATATTTATACTTGTGTGCGTGTGTGGTGCTTAGTTAGTAAAACATGATTTTTATCGTGATGGATGTAGTTTTGCGCGGGATCTAAAAGGCTAAGTTTGGATGTAATATGATATTGTGGCTGGGACAGGAAGTCCATGGCCACATATAGTTGAATATTGTGGATAAATTAATAAACGTTGGCGCTAAATATCACTAGAAACAATTTATATGGAAATTAGCGGAGTGATCCATATGCTTGATTATTGCTCGAAGGCATTTTGTAGTGAGTTGGAGAGGTAGGAAATGGTGTCGGTTTATTGCTTGCTTGTCTTACATGAGTATGTGATTAAGTTTTAATTTAATAATTTTAGAATTCATTATAGAAATAAAATAATGAGACACTTTAGCCTAATGGTTTTATACAAAGAAAAACGCCAAACCTACCAGGAGCCTACCATAGAAAAGAAGTCCATGGTGATTTGCTTCAAGTCTGAGTCTGGCCTATTCATCTGCTTTTGCGTTATCCTCAATATGGGTAACTTAGCTATCTAAAACAGTAGTGTTCTGGCTCTTAGTCTTGGGTTCGTTTGTATTACTAAGCTTTAAAGAAAGCCAGCTATTCAGACTGGAAGACACTGTCACCATTATGCGGTAATGTTGAGTAGGACACCATTTTAAAATGAGTTTGTAAGTGCGGTACTTTTTTGTATTTTGAGCCAGTACAATGTCATACTTTAAATGAGGCGAGGTGTTATTGCAATGCCAAAATTACAAAAGCAAGCAGATTAAAGAAATACCAATGAAGAGTTTTTTTTTGCAATGATGATACTCGATACACGCTCATTATGCCAGTAGGACATTATTTTTGAACCGGGACATGTAAAAAAATTGAGGCCTCAGTACAATTTACCGTCGTGTAAGGGACAAATGTACTGCTTCGTGTAAGTACGGCTCAACTCTATTAGGCGGATGGTTGCGCTTTTAGTGGTTTAACGAGGGGGAATTCCAGCTTCTATACACTAGCATTACGCCATATATCAAGTCAGACTGAACGCTTTGCTATTACGACATCAATACCTGGGTTGTATTTGAGCTTCAATATTATGCAGTCAGATGGTCCCTCTACCATACCCAGAGGTAGAGAATGAGAGTGGTTCGGAAACGAATGCAGTGACATGCCCAAGTTTTCGCAGTCCTATATAGCTAAAAAACAATTGGTTCTACGTAAATTTCGCATAGGAAATTTTGGATGCAAATTTATCACACGAACAAATTTTATAATAACCAAAATTAACGTAAAACCCACAACTGTGCGTCCAAAATGGCTGAAAATTTGGTGAGTAACTGTCAAAATATGCACTCGCGTTTATTGGCGAGTGCTGCCATCTTCACGTCGAGGTCGCAAACTTTTCAGACCACCCTCGTATATTAGATTGTTTATTGTAAGCAAATTGCAGAAATTACTGCCTGAATCAACTCATTAATCAGTTCAATAGCTTAAACCTTAGTTTGACATACATTAATAGTTGTTTTTCTATTTTTAATTATTTTTATTTTCATAAATAAATCATTAACTATGCTCACACAGAGGTGGCCTCCGAGTTATCAGGCTAACGATCGACACTTGCAGATACTAAAATCTACTAAAATATAATTCTTACACGTGAAAATGACAAGCAATTAAATAAGTTTTAATGATAACACAGAAACAGAAGTAGATGCATAAATAATTTTATAGTAAAGTATATGTAAAAAAAATTAAACTTGTCCTATTTCCATACTATCCAACAATAAATATAAAAAAAAAATCCATCAACCAGCAACTAATTTCCATTGATAAAATTCAAAATACTATCGCCTACAGAAATATTCCAACTATCCCTCGCCTAGTCTAATCTTTCAGAATCAAAATGTATATACACAACAGGCATAAATCACTAAAAACTCAATCTAAAACTTTAAACATTTATCTTGAAACATTAAACAGAAACACACAAAAATAAAATAGCAGCACCAGCAGCAGCAGGCTAACAGCTAAACTGCCACTAATCTTGTAAAATCATTAAAATTTAATCTAAATTTACAATCAGATGCAATTTAAATGCAGTCAAGTGCCTGAAAGTTTTGCATGTTTTTTCGGATTAAATGCATACAGATTGCCCCAGTGTGCACCAAGCTGCCGCCGCTGTCGTAAAAGCCTCCTCATCATCTCTGGCTGGGTCCACCACCGCCGCCGCGGTTGGGCGCAAAATGTGTGTAATTTGCATAAAAGTCACACCGGCGGTGCGGCACCAGCCACATCCACCAACCAACCTGTGCGCATTCACAATCAACCTGGCTCTGGCAAGGGAAAACTTTATTTTATTTTTATTTTTACAAAAACACAAAAAAAATCAAATTCTGTACACAAAAGACGCGACATCAACGCCTTGTTGAATGCCATTCAACATTCATGCATTCAGCAGCAGCGTACAGCAACAAAACCAGATGTTGATGACTGACTGATTTCGCGAACTTCTCGTTTTATTTTTTAAATTATTTAATCCGTAATTATTTGGATTAGAACGAAAACACACACATCTGCTAATCCAGAGATTAATAATTGTAGCAAAGTGGATCTGGCATCCAAGACGGCATTAATTGGACTGAACCATATGTTTCGAGATGCAGCCAAGGCGATTTCCGGTTGTGTGTTCAAAAATACTGTGGAATAAATTTTTGATACATCGTTTGAGAAAATCTCATTCAAACTCCTTCCACGTCCCACAATCTACATTCTTGTTCCTTTCATGCATATTATTTGTGTTTGGTTGGTCCAAAGGTCAATATATGTACAAAAACCATATGCCATGTGGTCTTCGTCGTCTTCGTCGGTGTACTGCGAGCCACAATCAAGCCGCATTTATGACTTTGGCACACGCGCCAATGAATGAATTTCTCCTCATTGACCTAAAATAATCCGGTGCAATCAAACTTTGGCGGTAATTATATGACCACAAGAGAATCACCGCGACGTATTTATTGAAATCGATGATTTTATTGCGAGCATTTAGAAGTAGAATTTTGTAGGTCATCGGAAAATGGCACTCTTTTATTTGTATGTTCTCACCAACGAAAAAACAAATATGCTTGTGAAATATTTTAGCATACGTTTTCCGTTTAATTTTTTGTATCCCATTTTTCTACCAAGCATCGGAGGACTAGGTGTCAAGACAATCGACTACCATCCCAGAGGTCCGTGGTTCGTTTCCATTCCCGGCATGACCCTTCATTTTTCTACTTGTCTCAACTAGATAAAAGATTTCATTCTTGCTATCCCATGTATCCTGCCACCGCTGCCACCAGAATAATTGAAAAATCCAACTCCTATTCTATTATCGAAGCCAGTGTGCTGTCGCGGTAGTAGTAAATGATAGAATCGTCGACAGTACAAAGGTGGTTACATTTAGAATCAAAAAAAGTAGATCCAAACAATATTTTTCATGCCATAATCGCTTTTACCTTTAGTGCATAATTTTCAAAAAAAAAAAAAATGAACAATCATTGATTTATTGATCTGACTCGATCTGACTAATAGACTCTTATTTTATTAACAAGGTGAATTCTTTTTTTTGTTGTTGAAATTATTAACTAGGAAAAAAGAAATACATACATATGTGCATATGGAAATCGTTGTGTGAATAATGGATTCAAAATAATTTACACTATTGGAAATTTTTATCTAAGATATATTAACAAGGTCGAGGGGCGCGCCTCAGGCATGTAACATTGGATTTATGCTGGTTTCGATCCCAGAATGCAACGCTTGAATTGAGCTGTGGACGGTGGTGTCATGTTTCTAATTGCAGTTCAAAAGTTCGGTGCTGTATGGGATTTTGCTTTAGTTTTTATTTTTGAAAATAGCTAAAGTGATTTGATATTGTCGTGGAATGTAAAGCATAATTTCAAGGATTTACAAGTGTGTGGGCAGCAAGGATTTTTTGATATATATTTAAATTTAAATTTAGAGTTAAGGTGCTATAAAGTGCTGCTACATTGAACTATATGAATATCGATAGTAAGCAATTAGTGCACTTTAAATAAAAAAAAATTATATTTCCTCTAAAAGCACTTAACAAGACTCTGGTGTTATTCTAGTTCCGGTAAACATTAACGCAGATTTTGATAACTCGAATCAAATATTTTATAATCCATAACTCGACATATTTTGAACACGTTCTTCTTTGATGGGTCTATAGCTCAATTCAACCCTTGGCCTCAATCAGCTTCTTCAGTTTCTTGTGTTGAGGTATTTTATTGTATCAGCCGTAACACTGTCTTTCCACCTTGATCGTGGTTTGTCGACTGATCTTTTGCTATCTGGTAGTAAATACAAGACAAATACTTAAGTCATCCATTCTTTAAACATGATTGACCAAGCTTAAACGCAGTAGTATAGCATGTGTTGATAGTTTAGACTCTGCCCAAATCGTACATACCTATCAGCTTAACCTCTTTTCTTTTGAAAGCGATGGAAACCTTTATATTAGATGCAAGCTGGAGAGGTTGCTTTACACCATCTGGTCAGCAAAATCTAAAAAGGATCCTCGCTAAAGAAATTGCTTTATGTTCGTTCCTTGACATCGAAGGTGCTTACGATAACAATGGTTATAATTCTACTTCTAGAGCACTGGCTCTCAGAAACCTGGATCCTCATACGATTGAGTGGATAAATGCTAAGTCGTGACATTTCTTCTACCCTAGTTATCTTCAGCATTAGTGTTAAGACTTTTAAGGAGTGCCCTCAAGGTAGATCTTATCCCCGTTACTCTGGTCACTAGTATCGGATGAACTTTTGACCAAACTATCTGATTCTGGTTTCGATGTCATCGGTTATGCAGATGATCTTATCATTATCTCTGGGAAGTTTGACTTGACCATTACAGAGCTCGTGAGAATAGCACTCCGAGAATCACAGATGGTGTACCACGGAGGGTCTGTCAATTTACCCAAATAAGGCTGTCCTGTACCTTTCTACAAATGCTGCAAAGTGGACGTTGGTCCTATCTGTATTCAGGGTACCACAGTTGAGTACTCAGACTTAGGGGCCTATTGTGAATATCGTCAATTTGACGACTTTGAGTCGATGTTAAAATTTCTTGACGCTAAAGTTCATTTTTGTGGAAATTAGTCGATAAAAGCATAAATATGAGTCGATTACATAAGTGTCAAGTCGACGTCAAAGATGTAATCGACTCAAATTTATGTTTTTATCGATAAAAATCGACTTTCTCAGTATGAAAATTTAACAAAGTCTACAGATCGACTCGTTCCACAATAGAGCCCTTAGTCAAATATTTGGGAGTAAAATTAGATAAAAGACTAAACTGGAACGCTCAACTATACTACGCCATTAGTAAATCCACAAGGGCCATATGTGGCTGCAAAAGGTTTTGGGTACGACATGGGCTCTTTCGTTACAAATGACCAAGACTAAACAGGTTGCGACGATCCTCAAATCTATCAAACTGCAACGGCTTGTTTGCCTCTCCATTACTGTGAATGGTATAATAAATAAAAACATTTAATTTCCTTGCAAACTTACCCTTGAAAAATATCTGTCACCATGCCTCAAGCCACAGTATTTGTTGTTGTGATTTAACAAAAAAAACTCTCAGATTTGACATTGGAAATACAATAATAATAATATCTCGAATCTCGAAATTTTAAACATGGTTAATGCGGTTACCATTTTAGAGTTATAGGCCAGTTTTATGGGTCCAAAATCATAAGCAAATATAACAACATTAATCTTGTGACGATGGGCCTTTGCCAAATTCTCAGTGAAAAAATTCCAACATTTATCACAAGAATTCCACTACAATTGTGGTGAAATTGTGAAATGTCAAATGTTATGAAATTGTGATCAACTTTTCTTCTGCAATGTCGAAAACGCCCCCAAAAAAAGGAAACAAGTAAATTTTTCTGTAAATAGTTAAAAATTTGATTGTTCTAAGTCTTTATTGAAGGTAAAAGTATCGAATATGACTGAATTAAGCTTTGGCACATGGATATTACCAGGGCCGGTGTTTGGGTTTTTTGCGCCCGGTGCAGTTTCCATATTGCGCCCCATCAGCTCTTCATTTTTTGATCGCAGTGAAGGGCACTGGAAAACAACGCAATTCCTTTAATAGATGAAAATGAGGTCACAGGAACAATTTCAATTTTTCTTAAAGATTTTCTGAAATAACGCCCTCTTCCAATTGCGCCCGGTGCACCATTCGCACCTATGAAAGTGCCGCCCCTGGATATTACATTGGGTATAGTCTATTATGTACAATAAAGAAGTGTGCATCCCGTTTTTGCTTGGCTCATTCCAGTCCAGTTTGGAATGCTAATTCTTAGATACAAAGTATTTTTATAGAGGGCTACAGTTTCTATATATTTTAATCAAACCTTAAGCTATAATAAACAAAAAATCCTTCTGAATTTCAAATCATCATGAAACCTCTTTCAAATAAAATTTATTCCAACTCAATTAATAAAATCGCACAATTCCAAGAGCAATCCACAAACAACAACGCATAAAAGTAATATTTAAATAAAAAACAAAAACAAAACTTACGCATAAAATTAATGAAAACAATAGGAAAAACGGAAAAGCATAATTACACCTTAATACATTGTTGTTCTCGAAGGCTTTAACATTCCTTATCTTAACACCTACGGCATCTGGGTGCAGTGTTATGCTACAATATTCCCATATCTTGGTATATACAATATTATTTAATAACCGGAAGCTTAATAAGAAGGTTAATAATATTGGCGCTTAAGTTCCATTGATACTTTAGTATTTTTTTTTTTTAATTTTTTTTATGCATATTTATAGACACACCTGTTTTAAAGTTGTCAACTTGCCCGTAATTAACAAGTTGCAACACCCAACTATATATACATATATACGAGCAATGTAATACGATGATACATATGTTTATAAATAAATGTATATAAGTTTGTGAGTTCTAGTTAAATTCCAGTTTAACTAGTGCAAGATGCAATTGTTTCACAGAATGTCATCATCTTTTTCGTATGGAACTGCATTATAAATATAACTGATTTATGAGATTTTGTAATTTATATTTATCGTTTACATTAAATTTAGTCTACTGTAAGACTTGTAGTAATACTTGCTTGAAATTGCATCATGTTTAAATTGAAAGTAATGTTTTTGGTGGTATAGAAAGAGGATAACCCTCAAAGAAAGGTTAATTTTTTTTTGATTTTTACTTATCATCTTCTGTGTTTGGTTTTATGGTAAAAATATTGAAGATAAATAATAAAAATTATTTCTTATGTCTACTAAAGTATTAATCATCTATCATCAGAGCTGGCGCTTACAGTTTTTGCGCCCGGTGCACTATGCCATATTGCGCCCCATAAGCTGTTCATTTTTGAACGCAGTGAAGGACAATGGAAATTCATCATAGCATAGTTTGTTGGAAAAGTTGGCTCTTGTGAAAACCCATGCGATTCTTCATCGAATTTCAAAAAAGAATGGACGATTACAGCCAATTTTTGTTGGTTGGCCCCCGTGTGAAACTGGCCATATTAATTTGTTAGACAGTAATACGCCAGTTTCGTCGGCCAAACTGCGCAAGTTCAAGCAAATTGGTGTATACTGATCTTCCCTGAGTTCCCATACATTTTCCCATATTGAACCCAGGAAAAATAAAACCTGAGTTCGCCCAACAGAACATGAAATTGAGATTGAATGTAAAAGCTCGCTGAAAAGAGAGTAATCAACTGTAATAATGAAATATCATTCCAGTGTAATTTTGCCTTTCTAACTTCTGTTGGCCAGTTTCAAGCATGAACTGAACATGCCAGGTGAACCAACTTATACGAATTCAATTGAACTTTATTGAACTGAGGCCGGTGAAGCCGGGGTATAAAGGAACAAATAAAAAGAGCAATTAAAGAAGAGCTCTCGACACAAGAAGTTTTGTTCTTCTCATTTCTTTAATTTACATCTTTTAATAATTCTTGAGACAGAATTTAAGAGTGCAGCAACAGCGCCCTAAAAATATATCAATCATGGTAAACATCTTCTTCTTCTTCTTTGATCCGTTAGCTGGCGATCCGAGCGGGACGTCCCCGCAACGGATACGCTGCTGTCGGTGCCGCTGGGTCCCGAACTCTATTCACGATTCGCTTCCATTCTTCTCGGTTTTTGGCGGTGTCTCGAGCCTCGGTAACTGATAATCGTTGATTCTTTAAGTCACCCTCGATATTCTTCAACCAGGTTTTCTTCGGTGCCGATCGCTGTATTCTCCAGTCTGCAGGACGGTCTCGCCAGAGAAGTTTACGTGGCAAGCGGTTATCATCCATTCGGCAAACATGTCCAAACCACCGTAGTCGACGTTTTTGCATTTCTTCTTCGATCAGTGTTTGCTGATCGCATCTTTGTCTGACAACCTCGTTTCGAAGGCGATCACGGAGTGAGACACGGAGGATCTGCCTCAAACATCGCATTTGGAAGACCTCGAGCTTCTTAACGTCCGGTTTGAGCAGTGTCCACGTTTCAGATCCATAAAGAAGAATCGGAAGAATCAACGTTCGGTAAAGACGTAGTTTTGTTTTGATGGAGATATTTGCTCGTTTCCATATGCACCACTTGAGCGAGGCGAATGTTGGTGTTGCCTGGCCGATACGGCTGTGAACGTCGGCCGTCGATGCTACTTTCGTTTCCTCAACCAATGATCCCAAATATTTGAACCTTGGAACCTGTTCGATTTGGGTTCCATCGAGGTGAACACTGGCTCTTGATCCATCAGCAATAGACACTACAGAACCATCGCAACAATTTTTTTCTTTGTGTGAGTGAATTTGTGGCTTTTTACAGAATTTTCAAAAAGTTCTCCAAATAAATGAGAGATTTTTCTCTCACTTAGAAGTTTTTTTCCCGAATTTTTCAAATCTCGAAGCTAATGTCTCTAGAAACTTCCTGCACGAGGAGAAGTGAAATTTCCCCAATTTATCTTGCATGAGAGAGTACAGGGTCAGAAGTTGGGTAAATTTATGTAATTTCTTGAACCCATGAGAATTGTTTTAATTTTTTCTTCTTGTCAAAGTTTTAATTTTTTTTTAAATCTTAATTACTGAAATTGCGCCCCGACAAATTGCGCCCGGTGCAAGTGCACCATTTGCACCTATGAAAACGTCGACCCTGCCTATCATTCATTCAAGGAAGCCAAAACCAACAATCAACAACAAATCAACAACCAAAAACTTTCACAATTCTACCCCATTATGAAAATTTCATTTTTTCCCGACATCGCTTTTATAACCCACAGAAATTCGACGTCTAAAATTCAATTTCCTGTTCATGGAAGCATTAAAACCGTCGAGACATCAGTCATGCCAATAAATTAAGAGCTCTACCACCCATATAAATACTGAACAAACGAATACCCTCGACTCTTTACTATAGATCCATCCATCCATCTACTATATATATATACGTGTTGCATGCCTTAAAAAAGCTACCAGAAATAGCCACATCCTCCCATAGAGGCAAGTTACACGGCATAACATTTCTTCCATCAACACTTCCAATAATTCCAATAAACCGGTTTTATAGGCAAGGGGTCGCGGGGAAGTTTGTTACTTGTGCATCCCAAAAAATTCTCGACTGCACAGAGCAACACACTAACACAATCATAATTTCATTCTCGGGGTCTACGAAAATGACGTAAAGTTTGTACACAGCTACATAGACAATAGAATTGTTACACGAAAAAATGCAGAACAGTCAGTTTATCGTGAAATTCGTATAACACGCACAAACCGGTTTGTTACAGCAGAAAGTGTTATGCCGTGTAACAAGCCTCATATGGTGTCACCTGTTCCGGTCATATTCAAAGGGAAGCCAATCTACTGTAGTTCTCCTCCACTCTATATATATATGTAAATATAGACAACTGCATAGATAGATATATTCCAGCCATAGAGTCACAAGCTTCACTAAATTAAACATCCCAAAAAAAGAGGGCCCCATAAACAACATCTCACAATGCCCGATCTTAAGCCATTGTAAAATAGGTGGTAATGGGACCATTGTATTCCCAACCCTACCCTCAAATTGACACGATTCAATCTGTCCGGATGGGATATACACAGCCCACACTCTATATACATGATCTTCATAATTGCTCGATCTCAGCTCTGTGTGTGACCACAAAGAAGTGATCTTCACTCTTTTTTTTTTTGAAAAAGACTATTGGATTGAACCGTCATTTGCGCGCTTGCGCGACCTGCTTTTATACCACCATCATCATCAACAATATTTAAGGCGAAATCGCTGAAGCGCACCCGATCTTTAAATGGAGTGAAATCGATCGTTAAATTGTGTGATCTCCCGCCAATCGCACTATTATACTGGCATATATCAAAAGCGTCTATGATGGTTGGTGGATGATCTTTAGCATTTTACGTTTGGCAAATTTTATAATATGCAAATCAAAGCCAATTAACACCAAAAATGAAGACAATTTTTTCTCTCTTCTTCTTCTTTTTCGGCTTTTGTCATTTGATTTGGGGGGACTTGATTCGTGGGTGGATCACTTTTTATTATCTGAGTCTTAGTGAGAGGCGCTGTATGTCAGTCAGGCCAGCCGATCGTGCACCTTTCATTTTTGCCGTATTCAATGCACATAAATGCAATAAAAAAATATATCTGAGACGATCCGTAAAGGGAATTAAATTAAATAAAGAAAAATCTTCGCTTTTTTTGTTGTTGCAGTTGTTAGGCTGTGAGGATGATGATTATGTGATGTGGAAGTTGTGTTTGTTAGCTATTATCATCAATCGGATGAGATGAAAGGAAATTGAAAAGATCAGAATGTAGGTGATGACATGATCGTTAATACCTATGCTATTCGATTATTGACGATCGTTTAGATAGACACATAGCTGTGAATTAGCTTGCGGTTTGTCATATATTTAAGCAATTTACTGTTAATTTAGAGTTTGAGAAAGAAGAAAGTTTATAAATTAGGATCGTGGTGATCAGATCTTTGTTTCGGATGGAGTAGGATTAAGAAGTTGTTTATGGGCATGTTGAATTACGTTGATTTAGTATGAGGACCAGTGAGAAAGTACTATCAATGGCTTTATGTGACGAAATATATGTTCAATCGATCAGTCGATCAGAAATAGATCTCCAATCTAAGAAATTGACGATGGTCGCCCGGCTTCAGTTCTTGCGTGAGAACCAATTTTGTAAGGGTGTAGTCCCAAATCCTTCCGCAAAATTCTCCACGTTTTCATTGAAGAAAACATTTCACCGTTAAATTCAAGTTTTCACTAACATTGCGATGTTGTCACTTGAACGCGCGTTTATTAAACGAATGGGTGCTCTGTCATCGTGCAAAGTGAATTTCGATTCAAAGGGATCGATTGTGCGACGAATCGCAAACTCATTTAGCCGACTATTGCGGCCATAAAATACACGTAATGCTCTGAACGTAGCTCGAACAGAGCTCCCACATGCCAACACATATAGTTTGTTCGATAATTTGGCAATGAGACCTAGAATTTCATCGATCAATGATTGGACGGTCTGGTTACCCAATATGCAGACCGAGAACCGAATTCGATGAAGGTATGCTTTTTGTTCGTCGAAAGTATTCAGTAACAGCAAGATTAGTATCATTCCAATCTTCGGGTCCTATGTGCCAGTTCGAGTCATCCTACCAGTCTATCATATCGTAATCTTCATCGTGCAATGTCTAGTAGAAAGCTTGGTTCGAAGTTGACTTCTCGATACCATAAGAAGAGTTTTTTTCCGAGAAGAGATTGTCAACCTTTCGTCCAACCGACTTATGCGGAGGATCATTTCGGTATTTGCTTCTTTTTGAGGTGCAAAACTCTCGTCTTTCACCTTTCTTCGTGTGTGACTCCAGGGGTCACCAAGGGGTCACCCGATGTAAAGTTCACATCTCCGAGGAGGTGGAAGCAGGATTCGGTAGCATGGCTGTGGATCTGCGATCGTTTTAACCGTCGGCGTTTCTCAGGGCTTATCTCTTTATGATAGCAGCACCACGAAAGATATCTGAGCCGGTGGATTCCCATTTGAGCATCGGACAACCAGGCAATAGGTGTATAGACGACGTGCTAGAAGACATACGGAAACTTTGTAAAACAAATGGGAAAGAACTAACAAGACATAGAGACAGATGACTGGAAGAAGGGACTTGCAAGAATTCCGAGTGGTACAAGGACTGTAGTTAAGAAGAAGAATCTTACGAGTAGTTCAAAAGAATAGAGGACAGACGAGGTTAACAAGAGTCTGAAGAGTGCTGAAGAAGGAGACGATGGACCTTGGATAGGTACCACTAAGGGTTTTAAAGCCAGCTTTTTAGCGCTAAATTAGTACAAACTATTTATTTTCTTTAGATTCTTTCTGTTTTCTTATGTTAGGCCACATGTTCTATCATTTTCACCCCCTTTAACTTTTAACCGTTCAAACTTATACTTATCTTTTTTAATAGTACCATTTCTTCCATCCCAATTATATTGCCACATTACTAAACAATACCATTTTTATTTCTACTTACAGGATCCCCAACATCGAACGATCGTGATGCTGGATTTTGTTCAGGCAGTTCAGAGAATGATGATGATTTATCAATGGATCATTCACGTTTGGAGCCAAGAAGTCCAACCGATGCCTCTGAAGATTCTGTCGAGGTTAAAGTAACACCAATAACATTTACCCGTAACAAAAGAAAAAGTACTGAACCATCACGTG
The DNA here is from genome assembly GCA_949987705.1 of Thereva unica. Lineage (NCBI taxonomy): Eukaryota > Metazoa > Arthropoda > Insecta > Diptera > Therevidae > Thereva > Thereva unica. The sequence goes on from OX465285.1 coordinate 89,246,253, forward strand.
TGATATCCGAACAAGAAACTGGCCCCATAAAGAAACGAATACGTTATGCATCCGGTGATACTAGCAGCTTAGAACAAGATCCAAAAAATCCATTTCGGCCATGGGATCAATCAGATACATTACCCCATGAATCTATGCCAAATCCAGCTGAAATTTTGATTCGTCATCCTGGTGTTACAACATTACATCGTACACCAATTGATTATAATGATATACAAGAGGAGCCATTAGCTCTGGTAGCTAAAAAACCGTCCAATAATTTAAATTATATTTCAGAAACATGTAGCTCTAGCGCAAAAAGTCTGAGTAATAATCATCACCTGAATACACCTGATCTCAATCGATTAAATACGAATAGTTGTGATGTTGATATACCATTAACTGTTCACAATAATGGTAGTATACCGATAATTTCGTCATCATCATCATCAGTTCCTATTGCTGCTAGTACTAGTAGTAGCTGTAGCACTAGCAGCCAACGTCCACAGCAGCGTAACTATAAGAATATGACCCGGGAGAGACGAATCGAGGCGAATGCTAGAGAAAGGACTAGGGTTCATACAATATCGGCGGCATATGATACATTACGTAAGGCTATACCATCTTATTCGCATACACAGAAGCTGTCCAAGTTGTCAGTGCTAAGGGTGGCATGTTCCTATATTCTAACATTAAGTCGAATGGCTGGGGAGGATTACAGCGAGGATAAGAGCGAGCCGTCATTGGCTGAATGTATTGAAATGGTCACGAAAACAATCCAAACGGAGGGGAAAATTCGAAAGAAGAAGGACGAATGAAGTGTGGGACTAATGAAGTGGGACAAATTGAAGTGGGACAAATGAAGTGGGACAAATTGAAGTGGGACAATTTATATTATACTGTAAATGTATAAAAAAAAAGAAATGCACAAGGAAAATGTAGTCTTTAAGTCTTAAGGGTGCTCTGTAGTTTATTTTACAAAATAATGTTGTTTCAAATTTGTGTATTTAAATTAATAAAGTAAAAAAAACATAAACAATTGTAAATATTATAAAAAAAAATGTAAAAAGAAAAGTTTAAAAAATTTATGAATGAATCCTGTTTATTTTTTATTATTTAAATTATTCAAAATTATGTTCAAGATTTTTTGTTATAAAAAAAAATTCCTAATTTATTAAAAAAAATATAATTCGACAAAAAAAAATTTATAATTGTTTCGTTTTTTTGTTTATCCTTTTTTTTATGTATTAATAAAAATTTTCAATCCGTTTTAAAATCCACATTTTTTCAGTTAAAATTTTTTCTATAAATATAAAAACAAAATTTAATCCTTTTTAATCAAAAACAAAAAACAAACAACAACAAAAATATTTGTGAGTTACAAAATAATAGTGTGAAAATGATTAAAAACAAAAAACCCCACACACATACACACTTTATACACAGTACAAATTAATATTTAAGTATGCTGATGAGAATGAAATATAAAAAATTAAAAACAAAAACAACATTTAAAATAAAAAAAAGAATATTTTTGCCATTTTTAAAAATTATTAAAAATTAACGACAATAAAACATACAACTTAAAAAAAAGAAATGTTTGCCATACGTGACAATAATTTATATATTTGCACAAACATTAAAATATTAAAAAAATAAATAAATAAATAATTAAAAAAAAATAGTAAAACAAAAATAATAAAAAGACGGAAAAGAAAAAAATAAAAACAAAAAAACAAAAATTTTTCTAATTTCTTTCTCTGTTCTGAAAAGCAGCAAAAAAACGTTGAATTTAGCCATAATACTACGTAGATAGATTTTACGTAAATTATAAGAAAAAAAAAGGAAAAAGAATTAAAAAAAAAAGAAAAACAATTTTTTTTTTGTGAAATCTCATATTTTGTAAAAAGTGCCATACAAAAATAAATGAGTTATGGACGATATGTTGCCATAAAAATATGTATAAAAAAAAATTTACCTGTAGTTTTTTTTTGGTACATATGTACATATATTTCCTTCCTGCTTCTAGTTTTGTTTTTTTATGCACATAACCTTGAAAGTGTAAGTGATTCAGCGGTGGGAATGTAAAGTTTAAATGCACATGGTAAGTTGACTCATTTGTTTAGACGTTGCTGCATGATTGAATCATCAAAGTTGGCATGGTTCAATATGTTATAGCTACACTACATACATGTGTTATTTCCCACCCATAAGGCGCCAATCGATAAATTGGTTTGCGCATGAAATGTAGTCGACGAAATCGATACCTAAAATACTACTTCGTAATTGGTTAACCTTTACCGTTTTGTGTGGTATATAGAATAATCTTTAACCTTTCAGAATATACCCCTTAACATTATAGGTGTAGATAACACGGTCTAGACAATCTCCTAAAGGAAATGTTCTTATCTACCTGACAAATCTTACTTCCTGCTTCTGTGGAAAAAGGGAAAAGTTATCCCACTACCAGCAAATCCCTGAAACGCTCTACTGATTATGAAAAACAAATGTCAATGCAATTCGAAGGAAATTGTTGAACGTCCGCATGCGCAGTCTGGTTTCCGCAAAAGGAGTAGTTGTGAAACTGCACTGCTAAAGATGACCATCGACCTGCAGATGGCTCTTGATTCTGATGACATTGCCTTTCTTCTACATCTTGACTGCAGTAAGGCATTTAAGAGTGTTAGACACAAGCTTTTGCGAGAAGCCAGGAGGGCATCCCGGTTGTAGAGCCATTACAGAAGATGAAAACGAGAAGCTTTTAGAAACAAAGCTAATACCATGTTTCCATCGCACTCGAAATCTTCCGATTTCGGCAAAAATGAGGATTTCGGACGAAATCTCGTTTGAAATCTCATGTTTTAGCATATAAAATTAAATCGCCTTTCGGAGGAGATTTCAATGAAATCTCGATCGAAATCTTGGTAATGACTATTCAGCCTATTCAGCAAGTGGGAAATTTTGGGGAAATTTCTCAGCTGTAAAAAATTTTGACAGTACGAATTTGTCATTTTTAAATTTTCTATCTTTAACGTTTAAAATGGAGCTTAAATGAATGTTTATATTTTTTCCTTATTTTACAGCCTATTCTTTATAAATTCCTCAGTTTTGTTGATATAATTAGGTTTTTAAAATTTGATGTGCAAGTTTGTTATGACAAGCGAAAACTGCCTGGTGCGATGGAAACACATTTGGATTTCGCCAAATCGTTTTATCAAAACCTGCGGATTTCGAGTGCGATGGAAACATGGTATAATATACCACATGAGATTTTGATCGGATTGGCTGCTTCCTTAATTCGGGATTACTTACATAACCGATTTAAAAAAGAATGGCAACAAAGTGTAATTGCGGATCTTTTACCAATCATGCGTGGTGTACCGCAAGGGTCCATACTAGGACCATTGCTTTTCTGCATTTACATAAATGACCTTCGCAGTGTGGTATCGAATTGTAAACTGCACATGTATGCAGATGATGTCCAAGTGTATTTAAGTAGTCCTATTGAATTGGTAGTTTAGCAGGCTTAGGCTAAATCCGACTAAAACCAAAGAAATGCGGATAAATGCAAATACCCTTGTGATTGCTGGCAAGATAGAATTTCAAATGAAGAACTCTGGAGCCGTGCTGTCCAGGGAAGGAAAGACGAACAAATCAGGCGAAGGAAATGGAATTGGATTAGCCACACCTTGCGACGCAGAAAAACCATTGGTTCTACGTAAATTTTGTATAGGACATTTTTATGCAGATTTATCTCACAAACAATCTTTACTTAGCCAAAAATTGCATAAAACCGATAATTTACGAGATATTTGAGAAAAACTGATTTTCGTAACCTTTGACCTTCCATAACTCGAGTAGCCGGTCAGTTGGCCTTATCTCCATTTGCATTTTTTCAGAGGTTCATATTTAAAATGACTGGGCTAAAGCTTCAAAAATCGTGTAAAATTATTTGCCACAATATTGTCATGTACGAAAAATAATCCCTGCTATTATATCTGTCTACTGTTTTCACTAAACATTAACCTTATCGTTTTTTTATACAATTTCTTGGCATGATAATAAACAAGTATCATAAGTATCCAAAAAATAGCAATTTTCATCTAATCAAACTATAACTATAGGTAGAATCTTGTAAAAAAAACTTAATTACCTTTATTATACAACAGTTTCCATACCTACACCTGTTGGTGTTAGTCCATTCATTCCGTAAAAAGAGTCTTCAGAGCAAAAACTATCCAAAGAACTATTGTCAATTATCACAAATTATCAAACACGAAGTAGAGAATAGGTGCAGGTGAAATATCAGTCGTCCAGCACCAGTTTGACACCAACGAGTACGAAAATGCTCCTATTTCGAAAAATAATCGGCCTCCAGTAACGTCGAATTTATGGTGCTCGATTAAATGGAAATTGACAATTGTGAATATTTTCCCTTTGACATTTCGCGTTTATGAATTGTGGTGATGTGAGCCTTTTGTGTGATTTGAGATCGGAAACTTTTATTGGAAAAGTATTTTAATAGTTAAAGTGATTATTTTAAAAAATGCGGATAAATAGAAAACAGAAAAGGTGAGTCTTTTTATAGGAGAGCACCTAGAGATGCCCAATTAGTGTTTTGATTTCTTTAAATTTAGCGGCCAGTGAATTTTGTATTCAATCAAGCGTGTATTATTGAAGCGACAAAAAGTAATGATGATTGGGCTGGGGGATGATTGATTGTTTTTTTTAAATCGTATCTATTTAAGGCTCTGCCATCATCGGCTGCGATCATTGCAGCCGATCTCTAAATGCATGGCTGGAAAAGGTGCAAAACCTCACCATTAAACTCATTGGTGATAATGCCATTAAAACTTACCGACCTGTACTCCAATATTTTTTAGACAACATGGTCCAAATCCTGAATCCGTTTTTTATACGCTTTATGTTAGCTTCACCTGCATTCTGTATGTTGTATGTAGTATATAAACAAATCTTGCAATTTGATTCTGACCCACTTCCATATATCAGATCAACTTGAAATTTTACAAATGTGTATAGTTCGCGTGACAATGCAATCTGACCATTTTGTAAAAAAATCAAGATGGCGGTTCCAATTTGGCGGCCGAATTTTGCAATTGTGTTCCCCGACCCCCGACATACGTATTAAATGAAAGGGTATGACAAGTAGAATACAGTTAGCTACCTTGCGTCATTCAAAATAGCGGCCAGCGCAAAATGGCAACCAACACAAAATGCGCATCACCTTTTTCTTTACAACGCGCTTGATATGGGTATCAAATGAAAGGATATGACAAATAGAATACTATTAGCAGTGTAGCGTTACTCCAAATTCAAAATGGCGAACAACACAAAATGGTGGTTCACCTTGGTATAGCCTTGGTATGGGTATCAAATGAAAGCTTACGAGTGTAGAAAAGTAAGCTGACAGACGCCATTTTAAATCTAATATGGCGGTCACTATGAAATGGTGGAAGACATATAATGGACTAAAAATATATAGTTTAAAAAAACTAAAAAATACGCTTTTATATTTTAAAATGAATTAAAAAGTAAAAAATAATTTTGAATGTAAAGTTTTTATTGCTTCAGCCAGTATAACCTACCATTCAAAATGTAAAAAAGCGTAGGACTCTTTACCTATATTCTTATTTTATAAACAACGGAACTTTTCGCCCCTCGCTTGAGTAATTTAGCCAATGCAGGTAGGTTTTTTCTATATACTGGCTGGAGCAATAAAAACTTTACAATTAAAATTATTTTTTACTTTTTAGTTCATTTTAATTCATTTTATTTTTGGTTTTTTAAGCTATATTTTTTTATCTAAAGTCGTACTGCTTGTCGTCTAGAATTTGGTTAGATTCTAGATATTTCTTCAGCTCTTAGGTGCTAGTAAGTCTATCCCAGTCTACACATATGCTTGAAACACGTTAACCGAAGGTTCCCAAGCTGAACCCTACTCTACTAAAAATTGCGGCTTTATCCGAGATCACGGCATTTACACCTGTCTTTGTCCTGTAGCCGTCCATTTACCAAAATATTTCTATTACTACCACTATCTACTCTGACAGAAGACAATGAAAAAAAGAGTTACAAATGGGAGATGTTTGTGGGAAACTATTTTAAACGGATTCGGCTTCTGTTAACATATTTGACTGAGATAATAGCAAATGGATGTTTTATGGTCAAATCAATAGTCATAAAAATTCTTTCCTTTTCGTGAACATGTAAAATTGCAAATCCAATTATTTTTTGGCCATTATCAAAAAATGCTAAAAATCTCAAATTATCTCAGACCTTTTTCCATATAAAATTTTCCTTTTTCTTAAGAAAATCGATAAGAAATCTTGAATGATCAAAATTTTTACGAAACTGCAATAAATTAAAATAATTTCGTATTCCGTTCGCGTATGCAGTAACCGAAAAGAAGGAATTATAAAATAAAAAAGAAAACTTGGCTATTGGTAGAAGAAGAACATGACGAAAAAAAAAACAATAATGACAGAAAAATTGTTTTGGGAAATATTCAGAAACTGTACCACCAACCACACTTTTGAGATCGATGATCTGATTCTGTCCTCCCTTTGTTATCTTGGGAGCTGCGCTTCATATTGATGACTTCAAAAAGCATCCAAAAATTCACTGTACCCGTTTCCGTCCTTCACTCAAAGAATGCCCCCGAGCTGCAGCACCAAGTAACAAACGATCACTGAACGTGATCTTACTTAAATCATTGCTGGGCATCGGCTATCCCCAGGTATAATCTTGATACTGGTGCATCGCGCGGCGGTGTTTTCGTTTTATTTTCACCTTAACGAAGATCACTGATCAAAATTCAAGGATTTCCAAAAAAAGCAGCGGCAAAAAAACAGAAAATATGAAAAATTGTTGTTAAATATTTTTTTAAGCGATTATTTTTAATAATCACGTATTTTGCTGCTGCCAGCAGAATCATTGAGACAGCATTATACACACACCTGACAAGTAAGGAGGCAGCAATTTGTCTTAAAGCTGTCTGACACCTGTGCAGGAGGGTATCGAGAACGATCGTGTGTTTCTTTGTTGGTTTTTCTTTTCTCACAAAAAAATGTTTTTTTTTCCTTTTTCTTTGACAAATTCCCAAAGCATACAAAATTTCATATGTATAGGTTCTGGTGACAAGCAGTTAAAATGTTACAAAAATCTCAAATTAACACCTCCATCCGAGCGAAGCGCAAGATCACCTGCGGTAAGTCTAGTTCGCAAGTCGTTAATTGAAGGATGATCATGTGAATTCCGCGTAAGTGTCTGGGATCTGAACCGAAAAAAATTCTTTCTTTAAAATCTTGTTTATTTATTTATTTATTTTATTTTTTTTTTCATTCTGTTAATTTTACACGAAATTATCAGCGATCGCGTGTCTATTTTTAGAACTATTCGTAGTGGAACCATCGATCGTGAGGTAAAGAAAAATCCCAGACGTCTTAAGATTGCGCGCTGCGCTGACAGATTATGCGTGATAATATCCCAAAATGCTAATTCACCTTTCTTAATCCGCATCATCTTATAGCGGATATGGATCAACTTGTTAATCAGTTTATAATTTTTGATTTAATTTTAAGTGTAAAGAAAGAATTTCGGGAATTTCTTCTAGGAGGGGATTTTTTACACTTTTTTATTTATTTAATAATTTATTAACTCAGCTTGAAAATTACTTCTTTTTTGTATTTGAAGACAAAAATTGATCAAGTTTTGTTTTTTTTTATTATTCTGAAGTGTGTTTTTATGTTACGGAAAATGCCAAGATCTTTTGGTCGTTATCTTTGTAGAGAAGCAGACACGCCAACGCAGATTCCATTGATATTTTGTTGACGTCAAAACATGTCACAATGTTACTGATCTTTCAACAAATCAGGGTGAGAGATTGGATGTGTTTTTTTTTGGTAGTTTTGATATTATACTAATATATTTATATATTTTATATTTTGTGATAAGTAACGAATTGCTGGGAAATCATTAGAACATGATTTTTACACGTTTATAAAATCTTTTTATGTTCCACTCGAAGTCATATTTAAAATAAAGATTTGCACTTCCTGCTCTATGTGAATTCTGTGAATGTTTTTGCAGTTGATTGTTCAAGGTAAATATTTGGATTTTGTATAAATATACTGTTTTTGATGCAAGAGAACGTTACTGGGTACGTTGTCACAGAATTATGTAGAATGTTAGCAGAGTTTTCCCTGTAAAACTGTAGTAGATCTTGATCTTAATGTCCAAAACTTTTTCGTTAAAGGTTGCTCAGACAAAGTTTTCAAGTGGCAAAACAGGGCCTACCACATCAAGTCGTATTCAAAACCGTTCCGGTACCTTATACCAAGGAATAAACATTGTCGCGATAACAGAACCGATTCCTCCAGGCTTCGGTAAGTCTGGTCTGGTTACTCTAGAAATTTGCAAGGTTTTCGACAGAGTATGGCATCCCGCTCTGCTGTCTAAACTCCAAGCTATTGGTATCGAGTTAGTTCTAAGGAACTAGATTGAGAACTTTCTATCTAGCTATTCAGTCAAGTTAGATTGGATGGCATCGAATCCAACCTTCATTCCATCTTGGCCGGTGTTCCCCAAGGATCGATTCTATCACCTGCTCTCTTCATCAGGTGAAAAGAGCGATTTCAGGAAACTTAGTTTTGTTTCTTGTTTGATCGTGTAAAATGGGCCATAAGGTTCTGTGCAGAAATAAGTTTTTAAAAATGGTGGTATCTGAAGCCTCCTACATTTATTAAAAGAAAGTTGCAGTTGGCATCAACTAACGCAAAAAGGACTGCACTGAAAAATTCTTTATAGTTGTAAAAAGTTGAGCTCGAATGTGCAGGAGCTTTAATTCGAATGTGCTTACTATCCAAAGCACCAAAAAATATGGGATAAACCCCAGATAGCGTTAAAATCAATAGCTATTTTCATTCACTCATTTTCTGTCTCTGGAATATGTGAAAATTGTTGCAATTACACAGTGCGATGTGTTTTTTATAACCTAACTAGCTAGAACCCGGTGTACCTCGTCGCATCCATATGCCAATAGTATGGCGTGCGCCAAAACAATTGAGAATCTCAAAATCGCTTAGAAATTCTAAAGAGCGATACGAATTTCCCGTCGCAATAAATCTATGTGCGATTGCGAGTCGAGCTCTGGGTGATATAGCGTATCTCATTGATGTGATGTCATGATAAACAACCCCCGTCCGGAGAATTTAGAAGAAAGAGAGCACCTGCTGCAGTCTTTGCCTCGAAAAGGATGACTTTGCCTTTCAAGCTCTCTGCTACTGCCCCGTGATAGCAAGGAGCATGGTCTGGTTGGTTAACGCGCTCTGTCTTAGTTGAAGAAGTCGGAAATTACGAGTTCGTAGCGGTCTGTGGTTCGGTTCCGCGCAACGGTGTGGTTCTTCTTTTTTCCACTTAGCCAACATATATAATGTTCTTTTTTTTGTGAGGGAATCCTTACAGCACTTCCTTGCACTCTCTCGTATCATCGCCAGTCAGCACAATAAGCGAGGAAGTCATCTCCAATTCGAAGTGATCATGATTCCTTCTGATCATCTACTCTATAGTGTAGTGTCCTCCCTATACAGTGTTGATCACTTTTTTGCAGTTTTCGAGGAAATTAGATTTCTAGCTTCTATTATCCTTTCACAATTATCAAATATAAATCATAAATGACATATTTTGGAAATCGTGAGCATTTTGAGATCATCAGAAAATCTCAGAGTCAATCTAAGATGCAAAAGCAACCCTGGATCTTCAGTCTAGGTGACTTCAAATGCAGGCCTCGAAATGTCGCACATTAACAATTAACGAACTATCGTAACAGGTCAGGAACAGTAGGAAACATCAGGTAAGATCCTTCGTCAGTTGATCTAGTCAGAATAAATCAAAAAATAAATTCATAATTATGCGAAATGCATATAAGAAACAGCATTAACCTTCTTCATTACATATCCCAAGTCCATTTCGAATGCATATCAGCTCATTAAGATTTCCCTGGCAATCTTCTGAATACAGATGCAACAAATTATCACAACTCCAGTTCCACTAATAATTTATTGCCATATCGAATTGGCTACAGCTGTGCAGAAAACCTGAGTGTACCACCTCATGAACTGAAGCAGTTGTCCAGGGCTCTATCGATATATGGCAAACGTCCACTTGATCCCGCATCGATATCACCAAGCCAACCAAGCCGAGAAAGAGAGAGAGTGTCTACAAAAGTATATTATAAAATACGTCAGTCAGATGTGCGCCCTCCTGATCATGCAAATCACACACTGGCGAACGTGCGCATCAATCAATCGATCCCGTATACTGATCATGCTTGACCGCAACTGTTGCCCTACGCCACACACTTGGCGTCGTCATCTTGCGGAGTCGCGATAATCGCTAGAAATTCGTCTGTGTCGCCGCGCCGCTCTAGTTGGCTACCAGCTCCTACCATACACGAGATATTTCGATCAAACTTGTTTTTCTCGCCTCGGCAAGTGATCGATGGTCTTCTGGTCGAGCGTCGTTTATTTTATTTCAATATTTCTTTATTTTTATTTTTATTTTATTTTGAATGGCACCTTTCTGGTGACAGGTTCAGGTGCGCCAGCTGTTGTTCTCCATAATACCAAGCTTGGCGCCACTATCATCTAAACTTGAATCTGGCTAGTATAGAGAGCTTGTGTGATGAGCGATACCAGCAACAACAAAAAACAGTGTTGATGACTATACTGCAACCGGACATTGGCTGGAAACTTGTTTCTTGTTTGGCGTTTTTTATGACCACCATTTATTTCGCTGGTGTCGCACTGATTACGATTTTTTTTTTGTTGGTTTGGTATTCTTGAAATTGGATTTTGAAAAACGGTATTTTTTACGCCATTTGGCAAAACCAGACTGGAAATATTATTCACGCAGTGCCGCCTGTTATCTTACTTCCGTTATCGGGGGATGATAATAATTTGTATGGGAATATTTTTGTTATTAAACAACCGAACGAGCCGCGATAACGTCATGCAGATATGCTCCAATTGAATGCTTCAAATCCCCATAAAAATCCGGGGTCGGGTCAGACCTGAAAAATGCATCTTGGTGCTACTCTTAGGTGATAAACTTTGATTGGAAATTTTTAATGCGCGCCGATTATGATAATATTGAAATTTACGCTAAATGTTACAATCTTATCCAAGCCAGACAATGTTGCACCATTGAAAATTGCGCCTTTCCACACCGAGTCTCGCGAAGTATAAGTGGGACATGATTGCATTTATTTTCATTTTTTTATTAATAAACTCAAAATGCGATTAATATTTCTAATTTGCTGACGTGACAGTCCATAGGTCACTCCCATTTTGGAATCATCTCCGTTTCTAAATTGGACTTAGGAAATTTTAAGCTTTTTGGACAACATGAGATCATTTGATTTAAAACTGTTTGCTGATTTTGAGGTTTTTTTATTTGGAATATTTTTATTTATTTTTTTATTTTTTAGAGATTTTGGGGTTATCTCATTTCATTGTGTTATTGTTGAAAAAAAAAACGATTCTATATTGTATGATCGCGCTTAGAATGGAAGAACAAAACGGATTAACGATGAACAAAATAATAAATTTCGTATTTAGTTAAAAGGAAGCGCGTGCACCTGACATACCTGATAGGATGTTAAATGTAGAGAGGCATTCATAAATTACGTTTTTATATTCGCGATGACCTTGGCCTATATACAAAAGAATTTTATATATGAGTTTTTCTTTTGTTTTAATTCAAATCTTGAAGGTTGAGCGTAAAAAGTTTTGGGATAATGTGTCTAATTGGAATTAGAGACCGGAACCTTTTTGAGATGTAGCCGAATCTACCACTGAATGAATCAACTAACGTCGTACATTAAGCTCTGGTCAAAAGAAATGACTAGCTCCAATCTATTGTTCTTCTTCTTAAATGTCGCCACAGTCTTTGTAGGACTCAGGCCTTTTGAAGTCTCTCTTCCATTTGCCTGTACTTCTTTCTAATTCTCTCCAGTTTTTTATAGGAAAATATCGTATTATCTTCTAGCACGTCATTCATCCCCCTATTTCTTCGTCATCCAACGCTTCTCTTTCCTATTGATCGAAAGCATAGTCTACACAACTTTACCAATGACAACAATAGTAGATTTGTTGATCTCTCTAATTTAAACTCAATGGTAATAAGTTCAACATGAGAGTAGAATGCTGTGGCTCAGACAACAGCTCAAGGTAAAATTTAGAACCCGGACAACGGACAACTAAACCAAAATAGGGCATGTGCCTACCAGAATGCCGTCATACAAAACTTGAGAGAAGGAGTAGGAGAAGAAACCAACATTAACGACGAATGGAAAAAATTAAAAGCAGGGCTGTAGATTCACAATTGAAGAAAGAATCCTGTCGGGATTGCATCGCAAGGCATAAAAAAAAGAACTGCAGACAAGCTGTGATGAAATACCAGCAACAAAAAAAGAAGAAAGGAGAAGAAAGAGTATCAAGCTGGTTTTAGTACAAGCAGGTCAACTTGCTTCTGAGCTTAAAGCCAATCCTGAATAAGCCCTAGGCAAGGAATGTAGATATTTGTAGACTTCCAACAGGCGCATAACTCTATAACAGGAGAGAGGCTGTACTAGATGTTATAGGAATCCAAAGTCACCCTTCAAGCTGGCACTATAGAGAGAGTAGGAATGGGGATCTTAAGTGGGATCTTGTGGAGGCTTTGATGTTACTGTGTCTTGGGTGCGTATTCGTTCTGCATCGACCTTGGTGTATTATATAAGCTAATCCATTTTTTGTTGTTGTAAGGTTGGGACACCCCACATCTTCCTCATCATATATGTCTAGCTCCTCTCCAAATATTTCCTTAACCCTTCGCTTCTTTTGCTCTAAGGAATGTATCCCTTACCCCATCTGAATCCATAATGGTTGCGTCTGAGCCATTTATCTCGTTTCCTTTGGGGAGCTGCATGCCTGTCTGTCACCTTAGGCCTTTAATGTTTCATAGTTATATACACCTGGTATGTCAGATGAGATAGACCAGATAGACCAGACAAACCAGGCATAACTGTCCTCCTGAGAAGCCTGGTCTTTCTGGCCTATCCTAATTTGATCTTGTTTGTCTATATAATTGTGATGAAAATTTCAGTTTACATGTGATCCAAGATCCCAGCGCAAAACTATATTCCCCCACAAAATCGCATGCAAGAACCAGCACTGCGAAATGGAACTGCAGATTCGATCTCCAGCGTGAGAGCTCATCTCAGGTATAGCCAAATATTGGAACCTGGGTTAAATTTCTGCCCAAGATCTCACCCAAGACCGCCGATTCTTACTCAAGACTCCCCCAGTATTGCAGCCCATCCCAGACACACTAATACACCAGTTTGGAGTTCAAATAATTTCACACAGGTGGCGCCAACGCCTAAAGCACAGAACCTAAAGCACACAGGTTCTTGTCGCGGAGAAAGCTCTCATCCGTGCCCACAGCCCCTAACTTCACAGTCTTCGGAGCGCCGTTGCTATACTACTATTCACCATTCTAATAATTCTTCTTCTAAGATTCATATAAATCTAAGGATTAGCAACTATTAATATTACAATATGTCTAAATGGCAAACTTCTCCATTCGCATTTATCAGTCTGCTGCTTTGAACAGAAGCAAAAAATTAATTTGTTTAAAGCGACACTGCAGTACGCTTGAGAACTAGTATACGCATATCAAAGTAAGACGTATATGTGCTCGTTAGTTTCTCTGCACCAATTTTATCGTTTAACATCGATCATTTTTTCTAATTGCAATATATTCTTTATCGTGATTTTCAATTGTGATTTTTTTCTGTTATCACGGAACCTAGGCTTCCACAAATCACACAACATGAAAGGAATAAAAGTGCAAAAAAAATAATTCATATGTCATCAACATCTAATCAAACATATTGCCTATCTATATATGCGAAGCAAACAAACAATTTAATCACAAAATCGACCTTACGCATTACATAAGTCTTATTTGAGATGTTCAAGTGACTACCATTGAAGAAGTCTTTATCATAAAAGATAAAGTATAAACAATAAGGTGCACTTGTACCCACTTCTGGGTAAAATGAGTCTAAAATAACCTGAAAAAAATACCGCATTTTACTTAGTCGTCAACCACAGTATGAGCAAAAATTTGTCACTGTGCAATCTCACTGGAAGTTGAAGGAGTCTAACCGAAAGTGAAGAACAAAAAAAATGTACACTCCGTCCAATGTTCACCCTTTTCTATAATAAAAATTGAATGCAGCTCGAATTCACCTCAGTGATAGTATCACACAACACCTGGAGCACATATGGTGTATTTGTTGGCTAGAAGTGGATCCTAATCAAAGTCAGAAAGTCTGCAAAACATACAGAGGCGCGATAACGAATGTTGGGGACTGTGATATGGCGTCTTATCGCTACAACAATTGAGCGAAAAAGAAGGCTCGCGCTTCGGAACCAGATGTGTCGCGGTGTTGGGGTTTTTTTTTTGTTGTTGTTGTTGTTCATTAGATTCGAGTTCAAGTTGCTGATATCGTTATCAGGAGCAGAGATGACTTTTGTTTTGTTAACGATTTTTCCCCCGACCGACGTACAATCAGCACGTACACACATCTGTCTGGGGTAATTTTCTTTTTTTGATTTTCTTTTGTGACTGAAAAGGGGTAAAAAAAGATTTGAATTTGAGAACTTCATTACTGTAGCAAGCAAAACAAGAGAGAGCCGATGGAGACAGAGAATAGTGATCAGAAGGAGGAGGAAACGACGACTGTAATGGACAATCTCTTGTACAAAGATGGCGACGGAAAGAGTGCGCGGTCTTTTATTTGTCAGAAACATTGAGAAAAATATCAATTTTCATTCGAAAGACCGCACATTCTGCCGCTCTATAAAGATGGATGATCTTAATGAATTCTATTTTCTTGAAAGTCTGTTAATGAAGTTATTGGTACTAAATGTTGGGAAAAAGAGCATGTCAATTTCAACGTTGTGCTCTGACGTGATTCGAGAGTTTTTGTTTGTGATTCTGTTTCGTTTTCAGGGCGATCAGGGGAAAAAGCAGTAGTTGAATTCTGAGTATCTTCGTCAAATGTTGTCCCGCTCGGGACACTACCCAGCACTTGTCTTTTTTTTAAATTGGTCCTTAAAAACCTTCATGCTTTTTAAATAGGCGCATTTAGACTCTTTGATGATTCCTCTTCGTCTCCGTTTTCTTGCTCAATTTCTGGCGAAACATGTCGTTCAAGTGTTGAGCTCTGTAGCAACTTTCTCCCACTTTTTCTGAAAAATATATCTGTCTAAACTTGCGCAATTTATCATTACGTTTATGGCTATGGTTTATTATGATAATTGTTGTCTTTCATATCGCACAAACACCTGTTATCATAGCTAAGACTTATCAATTTACCGTTATCCATCCAAAACCCAAAACAGACGCTGGTCGTACGAAAAATTCAAACTTGCTTAAATGGTTTTTGACGACGTCGTGCATTTTCTGACTTCTTCGTCGCTGCCGGTGTAGAAGTTTTAAGAGGCCTCGGTAGCCTAAGAAGTAACGCATCTTGTTACCATCCCAGAGGTCCCGGCAGCGCCACGATCCTTCGCATTTCCACTTTCCTACCTAAATAACTTTCCTTCTTTCTTCTTCCCTCTTTACATTCCTGATTCCTCCTGACATAGCCTTCCTTAGCCCCTTCGCGCTCCACCAAAGCGCATGTCTTCGGTTGGTTGATGAGATTCAACTTGTTTCAGGAGGCCTAACACTCCATCGAGTTGTTTCTCGATGGCCCGATGTAATAGCAGCGAGCACTAATAACAAGAGTGATGAGCTAGAACAAATTTTTAAAAATGTTTCATTGCCCTTGAAATCAGCTGATAAAAATTTCAATAGGAGTGAAAAAGTCAAAATGAACAAAGAAGTAATATCTATGATAAAAGAAGGCAGAATTACTTAGCCACTAAACGCAGCGTATGTGAAAGAAAGATAAAAAATGAAGGGGAAGTGGCTGGAATGTGCATTGGAAAAATTTTGACAGTTCTCAATTTAATGGTATCAAAGTCGGACTTTGAAAGCCATTGCGGTTTTTATTTAAAATTATTATTAATTTAAATTATTATTATTAAAATTATTATTTAATTTATTTAAACTTACCCACAACCGGCAATATAAACTCATAATTATTTTAATTATTACAATTATTTTTATTTTAATATGGGAAATTCATTTTTAAATGCTTTATAAAACACTCACAATTATAATAATCACAATTGCTTTCTTTAATTTTAATGTTCAAAAATCACTGCTATAAATCGTCTTAATAAAGACGTCTTTAAATAAATTCTATAGCACTCACAACTGTTTAATAATCACAATTCCTTTACTTTTAATGTTCAAATTTCACTGTTATAAATCGTCTTAATAAAGACGTTTTTAAATATGATTTAATCGATCTTCCAACACCGATCAATTACGTAAACTTTCTTAGGTTAGGACGAAATTAACCCGAAATGGGAAATATTATAAGATTCCCGCCTTTTTTAATGGACAATACAAGTGCATTCGTACGCCCAAAACAACAATACATGTGCATTCGTAAGCCAAAATCGCTATACCAACACGAAATGTTTACCCATCAAATTACTGCTCTGTTCCAGTTTTGCTTCCATTTGAATGTAAACATTCCAGTAGGGGAATCAAGGAACATCTTCTGTTTCTTTTGTAATAATGTATTTTTTGCATAAGATGTATTTCCATCGCGCGTTTGTTATTATTTTATTGACATTTTTGCTTAATGTTATTTCTAATCTCTTCTTTCATATGTTTAACTCTTTTACTTGTCCTTGAGCTCTACCTAATCACTCTTGTTATTAGTGCTCGCTGGTAATAGTAATGGTTGGGAGTAGAGTGGACTAAAAATATCGAGGGTAGGTTGTAGCAGTTCCTTCCTCCCCGACTAAAGTTGTTGTTCGACTTTACGAAGAAAATAGATTGTCGACAGTATAAAGGGCCTTTCCTGAGCTTCTAGTCGTTCACATTTAAAACAAACTCTCATTAGAAAGCAGGCGTTTGTTTGTTCGGACAAATTCGTTAGAACTCGTCCGAAGGTTTTTGAACGCGCTCCGTGTCGTTTTCAGTCGACGGTCGAATTGCGCGAAGCTTCCCAATTCCCTATCTCCACTTCTTCGTTTGGCCCTTGTTCTTCTTATCACTTCATTATCATAGCCATATGGCCAAAAAATTCGTTCACAATGATAGAGTTTTTGCAGAAAATTCACATTTTTCGGCACTACTCAGGCGGCAACGAATTGATCCGTGAGACACAGAAACTTCAGCGGCTATATCTCTCAAACTTAAACGATTCCAGTCCCAGTCAAATTAAAATTTAGACGCCATTTTCAAAAATTCAAAATTCACATTCACAATATGAAATTACTTTTGGACAACCTATGACATATTCACAATACGAAATTACTTTTGATAATTAAAATGACACTAAAACCGCTATTGCTCATCCTGATTAGATGAAATGTTCATGCCCTTGAAACATAGATCCATGCGGAAATCTACTTGAAACACGTGACTAACCTTTATGATCGTGGAAACCCCTGGCATTTTGGATAAAATAAGATAATTATAAAATTAAAAATGCATGAAAATACTAAAATCATCATAATCACATCACATGCGCATTAACCGATGGGAACTGGAATTTCCATATTTCCAATTTATACTTGCATTTCAGATTAGATCACATCGAGCCGTCGTCGTCGTCGTTAATTTAATCGATTTCGTCGCTAGCACTACTAAAGTTCATCATCATCGGATAGGTTTGATGAAAATTAATAAAAGACATAAAGTGCGAAAGAGATAGTTAAGTTGCGCGCGCATTAAGTAGGCATCAACTACGTCTCACTGATTTACATCTGTTCTTTTCGTTTCTCGGGTGATCTTTCTTTCTGTACAATAATTATATTATTGCTTATTTTCAAAGATTATTACACGATCATCTACAGATTAATATGTAAATTGCAGGTTACGCTTGCCTATCAATTAGAAAAATACTAAATGACACCCAGAACAGCTCGGCACGTTTTCAGAAAGAAATTGCATCCCAGGTGTCGTGTCTAATTTGCTCTGCCAGCTTTGAGATATACTGCAGCGTTCATTTTTTTCTGAATATCAATTGACCTACTGCGCCCGATTAGAGTAAGTGATCCTCGATTTGAGTGAATGCAGTAGAGAAAAGATACAAGGGAAACCATATATACTGCAATTCTTGGGCGTTATTACATCAGTTTGGTGTACAGCATCTGTAACTAGTGGTCCCCCTAGCAATTGGTTTGCATAATCTGGTGATTATTATAGACAAACTGGGGAGCAACTTTTCCGCTGGAAATACGGCTATATGCATGCAGGTCTGCGAATATAATACAAATTGCTTGACAAATGCGATAAATTTTGTTCTGTTTTTTTTTAATTAATTCTTGATGATATTTTGCGCAACTGATCAGCCTCCGATTGATGATAATTGACAGATTATGGCGTAGTCAACATATGATATTTTCTCTTCTATCGATCAGTATATATGCGTGTGTATTGTATACCCATTGACCCGATCGCATGGTGATGGGTGCCACTTTTGTACCCAGTGGATCGTCTATACTGAACTACCATATCTGATCGGCGACATTCGACTTTTGTTACGTTTTATTATTTTTTTTATTATGGTTGTTGTTGTTGCTGCTATGCAATTCTGCGAATGGTCAACGGAATGTGACTCGTTTTCTCACAAACGGCTCCCAGAAGCTTAAAAGTATTCGAGATCAATTATCGACATATCGACCGCGCAGGAAGATCACAAAAAGATCGCCAAACAGAGCACACAACACACACGGTACCAGCCAGCGGTCCCCGAGACTTCTCCTCTTTGGCCATATAATAAATGCACCGATGATATACAACAACGCAACGTGCAAAAAAAATATCCAATCTGTAACAAAGTGAAGATCGATCGATCCAATCCGATTTATCGATGGATCTTGTATATATATAGGAGTCGGAGAGTCGGCCTCTGATGGTCTCTTCTTGCGCCAATTGTTTGGATATTTTTGACCGTGGCGCAAACGCGACAGGTATGAGATGAGACAGATACCGATCAGATAAAATGTGAAACGGATCAAACAGCAGAAAAAAAAACTTGCGCTTAACGTTGACAAAATCTTTGTGCCAAGGAACATACTCTTAGCGCCTTTTTCGTGTTTTGTATTTATAAGTAGGGAATTCTTAACTTTGATGATCGAAGTGCAGTGCCAGTTCCAGGGTATTAGCTTTAAGATTGTATTTGTTTTTAGTATGTATGTGAAAAGATATCAACAGAACCGCAATGACGAATTTTCACACAATCATACAAAAACAATTCTTCTCTTACTAAGTGACCGACCATCAAGTAAAACTGAGATAAAATTCCAGGGATCCTTAAAAAATACACCTTCTTTTAAAAGAGAAAAATAATAAAAAAAATAATCTGAATACAACAACAACAAAAAAACTATACTTACACCATGCATACCCATCACCTGACAGAATTAAGCGGATTATAAATGGTGCCAGTACCTGAACTGACTATGAAGATCCCATTTGCGTAACATAAGAGCGCGTTTCAATTATAAGGCAGCCAACCACCTTGGAATGTGGACTTATCTTGTTCCTGGCTTTTTGGTCCTACCCGTAATCACTTTTGTCCAGGCACTGAAGGGAAACAAAAAAAAAATAAAAAAATATAACCAGAAAAAATTTTCTTACCTTCTGGGTTGACGATATCATCCATTTGCTGACGAAGTCATGTACAAAAAAATATATATACCTTTATTTAATGCACGAAATTTATCCGTCCTGATGCACAAGATGCGCACCTGTTCTGATTCCAAGGCGTTTAAACTTGCTCTCGTCACACCGGATTGTTATTTTTTTTTTGGTTTTTGGTTTTTTGGATTTTTGGTTGCGTTCTTCATTTTAAAAAAAACGCCGTTGGTCCATCACTTACTTTACTCGACTGCTGCAATGGGATTCAGGTGGGTTCCACGCACACACGAAATTCCACCTTTTCGTTTAGGTCGTTTCGAATTGATATTTTAATGTTTTTAGATAAATTGCGCCCTGATGGGAGATTTTCACCTTTTTTTTTGATTTTGGGTGATTGGAATTTTTTCCTTTGAATTTGATCTTAATTTCGTGCACGAGGAGCTGAGGGTGGATCCTATGGTAGCTTAGTAGATGATGAGACCTGTAATGTAGTGTATAGGAATAGCATTTTTTATCAGACAGAAAATTCCAATAAAATATGTCCTAGAACTTTCAAGGAGAAAAAATGTTTTTTGATCACGATCACTGATCATAAGTAGATATTGATCGGTGATGATCTCTTGATCAATTATACAATCGGGTTGTTAAGCCGTCAGCCTGATTTGTTTTTTTTTGCTGAATGTACTTTTCCAAATAAAGATCAGTATTTTTTACATTTATCCAACTTCGATTGACATTTCCAGGTCTCGATCGAAGATCGTCAAAAATAGCACTTTGAAAAATTCAACTAAAAAATTGGATTGGAATTACTTTAGACAAATTGAAAGGCTCGAGGTTGATAATAGTTTCAACAATGTTCGGCAATGAACAATATTAATTTCATTGCTCACCAGATTATTTCTATCCAGACATGAAATGAATCGAGATCGATCACTTAAAAACTCGTCATCTGCAACACTATAGCCAATAGCCTTAGTTTCCTCCAGCATTTCTCTCCATACCATTGAGTTCCTAACTAATGCCCTTCAATTACATAGGCATAACTTAACTAAGTCTTCCTCAACGGAGTCCATGTATCACTTTTCTGGTCGATCTGAAACTCTCTTTTCATTAGGGATTCGATTTACCAGCAGGATCGGTATCGTCAAACTTTTGTATGTACGCCACCCATCTGAATCTATTTAACTTTCAAAGTCCATGCCTCTGATCCAAACATCAGAACGAGCTTGATCAGCGTGGTATTGTAGTTTACACTAGACCAGATTCGTGAGGTTAGATGTTTTTGAATGAAAAAATAGCTTCTGTTAGCAATGTTTATTCTCCTTATGATCTCCGTTGTCTCGCCACTGCCAGCTTTCAATACTGTTCCAAGATAAGTGAATACTTTAACGGTTTCTATGCTATATCAATCTACTGTAATGCTTTGCCTTGGGTTTGCATAGTGGAAAGATACTTAGTTTTTGCTTCGTTGATGAGTAATCTCATTCTTTTTGCAGCTGTTTCCAGTTTGATGAAGGCTTATTTCAAACTTGCAAAAGGGCATTATCTGTGTCGACTTGTTAAAGATGGATTTCATCGTTTCTACCCCAGCGTATCTTTTACCACCACACTATTTAAAATAGGAGGAAGAATAACACGTCGCCTTGTCTCAAGCCCCTCTATGATGTGACTCTTGAGATAGAGGTATAGTTGAACTCACTGCAGCGTACTACCTTAATTGTACATGGTGCACTATCTAGACCTTCGGTATTTTAACACTGAACAACTCCAACATTTTTCAGCCGATTTCGACAAATGTATAGGATTCTGAAGCCATTTTCAGTACCCTTTTAGCTATGAGTCAGCGGCTACGATGAAGAAGTTGTTGAAGCGCAGCTCCCACGACACCTTGTGTCGAAAAAACGTAATTTGCAGTGTCGTTCTCCGGATTTAACGGCACCCGACTTTTTCATGTGGGGTTATTTAAATATGCCAGCAAGGCGAAGACTATTGACGAACTCAAAGCGAACATACCAGCCGGAATAGTTTCTGCTATGCAGGATGCACGAGCTCCTCTTATATATCGAATGGGAGGTAATCATTTAATCGACATTATATTCAACAACTGATCGCCATTTTTATGCAGGGGACACATCACACCTGCCGCCAATTCAAGTGGGATCTTTTTCTGACGCCAGATCGATTCTACAAGCTTGCGTAATCCATCCCTTAATTGAGTGCGCGGATGCAATAAGGGGACTTGCGCTCGGGCTTTTTTTCCTGGAGTCTTTTGAGTACCTCCAGGACCCCCTTAGAGGCAAATGCGGATTTTTTTATTATTTTTTAATGATAGTAGGGACTGTTACGAAAATTTTGAGTGGTCGTGGAGCCTCCTACATCTCAGTTGGTATGCTATCTTTTCCTGTGACTTTATTGTTTTTAAGGCTCGTCATAGCTTCGGCCATTGTCGGCACCTGACTTTCATCACCTGTGCCAGTATCACTATTGTTATCGAGAAGTTCGGTTTACATCACTTTTATTTTTGTCGTATCTGTTCAGTAGCTCATAAAATTCTTCTTCATGGCTATATTCTTCACCTGCAAAACTATAGATCGTATACACAACATACCCTATACAAGATATAGTCATAACGCAACAGAAATATCACTAGATCTCACAAAATGATTGACAATTTCGAGTTAATGCAAAGACAGAATCTGTCAGAACCTTTTAGAAGAAACTTGCATAAGGAATAATAATTAATCCCAGATCTTGTCACCTAAGAATTCTTAGAATTTAATAAATTGCCTTCAGTAGTATAATCAATAACAAAATTAAAATACGGGGATTTCATTAACCTGTCGGAACAATTGCGAATTGTGTTGTTTAGTGTTGTTTAACTTAATTTATTATACAGCCTTATCTAGTCTGGGTCCAGACAAATCAGTTTATGCAAAGCAAAATTGTAAATTGCATTAATTGTTGCGGGACAACACTCTAGCAATGAGTGATCTCATTGGTTCAGTGAAATTTTTATAAGATACTTGAATGCACGTGGATATTTATTGTGGATTTTATAATTTTTAGATGGAGCTTTTTGCTTACATTGTATTTAAGTATGTTTTGTGCAGTGTGTTCATGTAAAATAATGAAGGCGAAATCTTTGAGATTCTATTCGAATTAAATAACTTTGAACTCCGCTAAAATTGATTCCACTGGAATATTCTTACATTGGTAGCATACGATTGTAAGAAACTTCCTGCGGAATGGATTCCTGCGGAGTTCAGAATAGGTATGAATAACACGATCACTGTAGATGAAGATAATCATTTCCAGTAAGAGTTGCGCTTATTGGGCTCGTCAGGATATAGATATGCCTAAATTGTGTAAGCTTGAGTCAATATAAGATTCCTTGTAAAACGCCATAAAACAGGACAATAGATTAAATACTGCTATGCCAAACAAGTAAAAGGCACAATGTGACAATTAGAACGGCAGTAGGTGCTCCGAGAGCCCGTTACAACGCTGAAAAGCTTTGTATCCGCTGATTAGGCTCGAATCAACACAGCTGTATCGTCTGTGAACTAGAACAGTACACAGAACGACAGCCGCACCAAAGTCCGCAGTATGACGCAACTCACACCACGTTGCACATACTGCAAGGACAAAGAAACGAATCTGATCACCGATTCTAACGGAATCTTGTCGCCATGGAAAGAGAACTTTCGTGATTGCTGAGTTTAAAGTCTGAAATTGCACCCCGACAAATTGCGCCCGGTGCAAGGGCACCATCTGCGGTGCAAGGGCACCATAGATGACAGGTTAGATTAATAAAAGTCTGGAGGGTGTTAAGGAAGGAGACGTTGGATCTCGCATTTGACACTCTGACACCACTTAAACAAAAACCAAACTAGAGTACAAGATGAGAAAGAAAAGGTACCGTCAACTAGCTGATGTCACGACCTAAGCGAAACTTTGATACTATATTATTATTAATCTGTTAAGCCGGCGAGATGCCTTATTAGGTGTACTAACGATCGACTCGCGATTGAAGTAATTAAGAAATATTGCTGTTATTTTGATTTCCGTGTTGTTTATGAAAAATATATAGAAAGTATGTCATATCAACTTGACAAACATCACCATCAACACTCGGCAACGTGCACCATAAATAATCAAGTTGAACAGTGCAGAATAAAATGAATAAATGTCGTTAACCAAAAGGTGTGAAAACGTCTCTTCTGTGTTATTTATTCTCACCCTTATTCACGATTGATGCACATAAATCAAATCATAAATTGAAACTTATATAAAAATTTAAAAAGAAATTAACATAAAAATTATCACAACACAAAAAAACGAAATTTAAACCATAAACCCGGACTTGAACATTTCAATAAGAATGCAGCGAAAAAAAAATTCGCATCCTTAATAATAAAACAATAATTTTGATGCCGTTTCTTTGATTTAACATAGCTGCATTCACACGGTACGTAAATTGCGATTCACTTAAGCAACAGACGCATAAATCAGCGAAAAAAAATTTCTGCCCATCTCCCATCAAAAATTGATTTACAGCGGATTGACAGGTTAACAAAATTCTGCGATCGTGGTCCCCTTCCCCTGGGAACGGACATCTCTTGATATTTAACGTCCATCAGAATCAGATCCGAAGTCATGGACCCTATGGCCACAACACAGAAATCCCTGATCGTGGAGCGATCTTCACGTCCACAATATATATCGTTACCCCCTACCAACCCCTTTGCCACCGCTCGCGATCATCAATTTTGTATCCATAGACTTTGTTGGTCCCCATTCCGTTTCGTTTCGTCGGTCGATCATCAGTAGAGACTGATCGGTTATCCCCATGTGTGTGTGCCCGTCCCGATCCTCCTTTCTGTACGTATAGTAGTCGTTTTGGAATTCTGAGCTTGGACACATTTTTATTGCGAACATATGTTTATGAATTTCAAGTAGTTATGAAATTTCTGATTCGATCGAGTATTTTTGCCGATCGATCGGCCTTTTTGTTGCCCCAGCATGTACTGGACAAGGCGTCTCTGATGGACTTCTAATGAGGTCGTCTTTATGGAATTATTAGCGCCATTTAACGTTTTTGCTGAATAACAAATGACAATATCTTGACGACAGCGCCCGGTATACCGTCATATAATATTATTCTTGCGTGCGACTTAATGGTATTTTATGGTCGTTGGTGCAAGTGTATAAGTACTTGAATTCAATCATAAATGATATTTGCACGTAGGAGTTTGGGAATTTTAGTATATTGTAAATCATGGAAGTGTTTTTTTTTGTAAATTTGGTTTAGATGTGGAATGAGTTTAACTAGATTTAGCTTGAGTATCGAAGTTTTAATAATATCAGAGCAAAGACAGTGAGCAATAACCGAATGAGATTTTGAAACAAAAGGACACCTAGCAATCGATCTTAATTTAAAAGATCGATCCAAATATGGAGGAAAATCATCTCTAATCTTTTAAATTGTTGTTTTGGACTCGATAAACATTATCAGATAAGGGCTAAAGAAGGCGTCCATTTATCATCACGATTTGATTCCCACAGCGTTCCTTCACCTTCCACATAGATTTTTTTATGTGGAAGACCTGAGCTCAGAGACAAGCCCCTTTATGCTGTCGATTGCTTTAGCTAGAGTACAATCTTGAATAATAAGTTCAATTCGAAAAGATCCCAAACAGAAGAATGAGATTACTATCAACGTCAACCCTCTGGTTTACTCCACCGGCTCCTACCTAGCATTATCGTGATAGACCGCTTACTACGGCGATCTCTCGTTTGGTATAGTTCGCTTTTACTCATCATATTCTTGCCAGTTTGTTGGGAAGCCGAATTCTCTCATGGTTTCGTATAGTTCTACTCTGGCTATGCTATCATAGGCGGCTTTAAAGTCTATGAAGAGATGTTGAATTGAGTTTTGAAACCCTAGACGTTTTTCCATAACCTGCCTGAAGGTGAAAATCTGATCAGTTGTTGATTTGCCTGAACTCTGGGCACTGGTAATGGCGTATGATGTCTCTGGCGACATTCTCCATTCTCTTTTGTAGAGGATAGCGAAGAATATCTTATACACGGTACTCAGCAACGTTATACCGTGATAATTAGTGCACGTATAACTTGCACAATCTTTTATAACTCCATTGTACAATATAAATCAAAGCGTGAGAGAATTCGGCATCCCCAATAATCTGAGGTGTTAATATAGGCTAATCATAATCAATGTGACAAACCAAGTAACGATATTCGGAATTGTCCAGATCAATCAAAATCTGCAATATATTAGACAAAACTACGGTTACGGCGTTAAATATAGTGATCCGAAGGTCAGCTGTGATATCAAGAAGCGCAATCTTCTTCTTCCTATTCAATCAAGCAGCCCGCAAGAAAAATCGAGAAGTGTTAAATCCCATGACCTTGGAAGCCCATTTACAGGTCCATTTCTTGAAATCAACTTATCTCCAAATTTTGATTTCAATAAGTCGTGCGTACGATCTCCATATGACACATAGCTCCATTCTGTTGAAATCAAATCTCGTCCGGATCAATGTCATCCATATTTTCAAACAAAATATCATTGATCACACGAGCTCTGAACTTGTTTTGGAAGAAATAAACCATGTACACCGCACCAAACGGACATGTTGGTGTTATTGCATCATATTCTAGAGAGTATGTGGTACGAAAGGCATCCACAATTCGAAGTTAATTTGAATAATTTGGTAGCGTTGTTCAAGATTCAGTCTATCCATAATAATTTTTCAGAGTATACTGATCCTAAATATCCAAAAGTGATAGCAGTATGACATCTCGTTTGACAGTTGAGCCTTTGGGAAGTTCTATCTAAGCAAACAAAACACCCAAAGCTCTTCAACCTTATACGAGAATATCAAGCTGAAGACTTCAAAAGAAGTTCTGGAGAAAACCTGCGAAATGTAGATATGTAAAAGATATATGTCGACTTTCAACAGGTATATGAATCATGGACGTTGACAGCTGATTTGAAATTGAGCTGAACCATTGATAGAACACACCACAAAACTTAGCAAAGCCGGAATCTAAAGTACAAGATATAAAGCTTGAAATAGAAAAAAAACGAACCGAGCAATGAAAATCGTACAAAAAAGTGACAGCAGTCCAAAAATATCCTTTTTTTGGCAAGTTTTGAAATATTGAAATAAAATTCACTGAAAGGAGTACAATTTTGCTGTGAGGAGTATGGGTGTTAGATTTCTCGAGGGAAGCCCAAATACTCCGATCAGAGTAACTTCGGTAAGACTTATCAAATGCGCAACGAATAACCCATAAGACTAGTCGGCCACGTAAGCAGCCTGGTAGCAGAAATTTCGAGAAAGAAACCATAAGGCAGACCCAGGAGGACATGAATTTTTATAGCCAAACTTTTACAGAAACATAATTTAAAAATATGAAATTTAGTCTTTTATCGGTTGCAGTCTCCATAACTGAAAGTCTTACTACAGTTCAGTTACTTCAAAACCAAATTGTAGTATTGTTGAGGATTTCTCTTTTGATATCAATTATAACTTCATCTTGGAAGGGTCTAAAAGTATATGATACCAAGATTTTTGTCATTTTTAACTCGATTTTCTTTCCTTTTCATCATATAAGTGATCGTGCAATATTCAAGCAATAAAAAATCAATCTCTCCACCTGTATAAAATAAAAAACAATGTTTCCTACTATTAAAATACCTTAATCATCTCCTACTACACTATAATCAGTAGATAATTAACAGCATGTAGCAACTTAACAACGATTTGATAAAATTACAGCTTCCTAAGCGCATCTGATCATCTCTCTATAACTTAAGCAAAAAAACTGCAATATATAGCATCACAGCAGCTTTGACCTCTGGGTGGCATCATCATGTAGCAATTAAGCCACAATTATCTCCGCAATGTCAATGCAGTCACAAACTTCCAAGAATTTCACTCGTGTCTGAAATGAAAATGAAAAAAAAAAAAATATTATAGTAAAACTTTCGCAGCTTTCTTCCACCATTATTAATCTTCCGTTTTCGGTGTAAACAACTCCCTCGCTATCAGCACTGCGCTGACACATCTATTTTCTCATTGTAGCGATCCATAGTTATCAAAAGATCACTACGGTTTATTTGCGATCGCAATATAGTATCATCCGTTTGGTGAATGGACACCAGGGCACCACAGATTGTTTGGCCAGTCTCCTGGACCTGGGATCCAGCGATCCAACCTAGTAGTCGACGACAACACACTGATGTAATCGATTTCGAGGCTTGCGTTTGGCAGTGATCTTGTCAAGTTGATCGTTGATGTTGACTCCAGAAATTGACGAAAGGCTGACTGTAAGGCCAAGTTATATTGTTTGTTGTGACTTCGGTGATAGGGTGCGGCGCGTGGTTCTAGATAAGACCTACTTGCTCCAGACTGATGTGAATGAAATCTGTTTGATTAGCAAGTTGGTAAGCATTTTTTTTTTGGGTTAACCTATGACGACGGGAATGTTTTGACTTTTTGGATCAGTGATTTTTTCAATCTTGTATTGTAGGAGGGGAAAAAATATGTCTAGTTAGTTTCCGTTGTTGTTTTTTCTGTGGTGATAAAATTGAAGCAGTAATTTTTTTCAATATGAAGCAATTGAATTATCTGAAAAAATTATATGGGCTTATATGTGTGAATAATGATTTGTCAATTTAAATAAGTTGCCAGTTCTTTGTTGATCGAAACGACGCCATAGTTTTTTATTTGCAATATTATCTTACCAGGGAATTCTAGGAATGTCGTCTGGGCAGTTGTTGGGGTTAAAAGCATCTTTTGACGGATTGGGTGTCTTTCTACGTTTCTCAATCTCACAAAATTACTATCTTAATAGCTGAAGCAGTTGCTAAAATTCTACTCTATCTTCATTTCTTTAAGAATTGACATCTTCTCTCTTCTCCAACATCTTCGATAATAACACTTATGAACAAAATTTGTCAAGCCTATATCCATCGCTGTGCGTTCAGTGGTGCTTACATTTATCGATATTTCTTTTTAATGACAGTTTCTATTTAATCTGTCAAACTACTGTGGTGAATCTTGTATAATATTGTTTAGATCTTAGACTCTGTAGGCCAGGAGGACTTACAATATTATCAGTAGTGATTTTTGAAGCGTTCTAATACTTTCCCTTGTTTGCTAACAATGATGTCGTTTATTATAAGAAAAAGTATCGACGAAAGTAAACATACTTGTGGTACTCCAGAACTCACTTTAAAGCTCTCAAAAAACCGGATTTTCTTCCTGATCTCTCACTTCAGAAGGCAGTGTCACTGAATATTCCCCTTCGTTTAGATATTTGTCAGTGTCATTTAGAGTCGAGCCGGATTTACGAGAGGCAGTTCATTTGTCCCTTCCACAATGGTAAATTGTACTGAGGTTTTTAAAATGCCCGGGTTTAAAATTAATGTCCTAATGGTATATGAGCGTTTATCGAGATAAACAACAAGGTGGGGCATGATTGCAAATCGTAGTGAAGAGACCTGGATTTCTTCTTTCTTAATTCTAAGATAGCGGCCGAATTTTGCAATTATGTTCCCCGACCCCCTTCATGGGTATCAAATGAAAGGGTACGACAAATAGAATACAGTTAGTGGTTTGGCGTCGTTCCAAATTCTAACTAGCGGCCAACACAAAAGGGCGGATTACCTTTTTCTTCACAAATTCCTCGATATGGATATCAAATCAAAGGGTATGACAAGTAGAATGCTATTACATGTGTCGAGTCATTCCAAATTCAAAATGGCGATAACACACAAAATGGCGGTCAACACAAAGCAGGGGATAACCTTTTTCTTTACATGCCACTCGGTATGGGTATCAAATGAATGGGTGTGACACGTAGAATACTATTATCTTTGTCGCGTCATTCCAAATTCAAAATGGCAGCTAACAGAAAATGGCGGTTTACCTTTTTCTTTACAACGCCCTGGGCATGGGTATCAAAAGAAAGTGTATGACCAGTATAGTACAGTAAGCTATGTGGCGTCATTTTAAATCAAATAAAAAAAACTAAAAAATACGCTTTTATTTTAAAAAGTAAAAAATAATTTTGAATGTAGAGTTTTATTGGTAATTGCTCCTTTTATGGAAAAAACATTCATTTCGAAATGTAACAAAGTGCGAGGCACTAACGAAAAGTTTCAGTGTTAATACAATAAGTTAGGTAAAGATATGTAGGTATTAGATTTTTTTTTGGGCAGCGAATTGTGCATTTTTTGGTTTGCGCAATGGGAGCCAACGTTGCATTTTTTATGCACTTTTTCTGGGAAAAATAATTTTGACGAGTGGTGGGCGCCATGAGCGTAGTTCGGGCGTCTTATCTCCCGATCAATTTTTGCAGATTTGTTTTTTTCGTTATACCTTTTTCCTACCGTGGACTGTGCACACATAATATTTTTTATTGAAAGGCGACATGGGTTTTTGCTAGTTCGAAATATTGAAATATCCGTATTTTGCTTTGAGGCTTTAATATCTATTTGGTTCCACTGACTCAAGCTTTAGATGACCACTGATTTACTATACTGATTGCAATTTGTATAAAAAACAATTAATAGCAGCGCTTAATCAACATCTCTTAGATAAAAATATCAGCACCTCCCTAATTGTCCGACATTGTGTTAGATTCTTCACCAAGCACCACCACCAAGAAAATTGAAGAATATCTTGTCCTCTTTTTACTTTCATACTTTTAATTTAATCAATTTCAAAGTCATAAAACGAATATTAAAAATTAAGAAATGAACCAAAAAAAAACCGCCCCAAACCACTGCATCTCACATTTGCCAAAAACCGAAACAGTTGATATGGGCCGTTTTTAATACTGTCCTCCTTCTGCAATCACCAAGACTCTCATCCCTGTGTTTTCGCTGTGGTGCCGAAAGAAATTTTTCGCATAATAAATCCATCCATCATCCTTAAAATTAATGGCGCGTTCAGTCTTTTGGTACAGGTTTTTACAACAGCACATCCTCAAAGGAATCTGGCCACAAGAGATGCGACAACTTCCTTTCCAGATCATCAGAGACTTCATCAAGTCAAGTGCGTACCGATATCGTTGGCCATCAACTCATCTCTGTGTTAACCCACGGGGCAGAGATTTGTTTTATTTTTTTTTTTTTTGGTATTCATCTCCATCCCCGATGGACGATATACAGTGCATATCAGAAATATTTGCTGTATATTAAAAATGATAATCGATAAAGATTTCATAAATAATCGATGTTGGAATCGACAAAGGAATGAAGGACAGATATCACAAGCGCCCTGTATACATATGTTGTTATCGGATTGAACGAGCGACGAACATAACAAACCAAAAAAACAAAAAAAAAATGAAGGCAGATCTCGAGTTTGACAAGCCTTTAACATGGTTCGGTACAAATGTTTTCATATAGTAAATGCGAGAGAATATCGCGTCTGGTCATATTTGATATCTGGAAAGGATAACATATTACAAAAAACTTGAAGATGACATCTACCTTGGCTGAATTTTTGATTAGATTATCTTGATGATTGCAGATGTAAAAAAAAGATATATTGGAAGCCGTTTTGATGTTGATCTAAGATGGGTAGCAACTTGTGATTGCAGCCCCAAGATAACCAAGACCCATTCCACATTTATGCCATTGTCTTTAGGCTTCTGTGATGTGATGCACAAGATACCGCCGATGGCTAATTAACCACGACTTGAGTATTCGAAGAATGTCATTGTTGGCAATTGCAACTAGTAGTGAAATACTGAAATGGAGCTCGAGATTTCCTGATTGATCGATAAAAGTAATGAATTTTTGCTGGTTGCAATGTTGTGATGCCAGAAAAAAAATATGAAGACTTCTTATAGGGCTTGTATAGACAGTTCTACTGTCCAACAGCTTCTGACACTTTTCTTGTTCATTTACGTGATAATGCCAAGAGATGCTTACATAGTAGCGGGTTAACACAAAAACCTGATTATAGTATGACATAAGATACCATCAGATTGGTCTAAAAAGGTCTTTATATATACATTATAATTCAGTCCATCCATGGATACCGCGATCAAGATGCTGGATCGGTTTTCATTCTCTACCATCATCTGCAAATCTCAATTTAATTGCAATGCCCACAATAAAACGTTCCGATTACGACCTCTCATCACATGATGAAATTGGTCTGGTTAGCCTCATTCCATTTACGGATGGGGGGATCATTTGGGTAATTTTCTGGAACGATCCGAAACTGCTATATTTACTTCTTTTATCAATCAAAACCGATCAGAAAATTCCAATCAGATCATAAAGACAGAAAGCATCTCAAGGAGGAAAAAACTAGACATGTTACGGCTGTCTTCCGTTCAAATCGTGGACTGGACTGTCTTCGTTCGTCTGGATCGTCAATTGGATGAAAGAAATCAAAGACCAAGAAGAACTGATCTTCATGGCATTTTTATTCTGTTAAAATAAAATCAAAACGAATCGCGAGTGACGGAAATTAAAAATTCAATTAATTTGCAGCAAAAAGCAAACACGAAATCCTTTTTGGGGATCCGTAGAGTAATTAATAAGGAGCACATTTTCGAGATTCTTCATTTTAAGCAATCGCGATCGTGCACGAATGCGCACGCAACAATATGACACAAACTAAGTGGCTGGTTGGCTTTGGGCCCACTTACTTAAACCATATACACTATATATACGATCATGATCACGAAACTTTGTTGGTTGCGCTTATTGATCATAAACGGCCATAAATCAAATTCATAATTAATTATGCGAGAAATGTAATTAAGATATCAATAAGATTGCCTGCGCCAGGTAATGCCAAATGAAAGGTTACCTCCTTCCTCTAATGTTGTATCAACGTTTTCACACGATGACGACGTCCGCTCGCGGGGATACGATCGTTTGTGAAATTATTGAGTATATGTATATAAGATATGTGACTTTGACAAGCTGATGATATAATTATTGTTATTATGTGATTAATTTTAAAATTTTATGCGTAAGTTGGCGAAGTTTAAACGTAAATGCGCGACAATTTGACGGAAATAGTTTTTACAATTACATAAATCAATTTGTTTATTCTATTTTAATTAGTGGATAATCGTGTTTACCTTATTCATTGAATATGTTCATTTTGTAATTACTTAACGTACTTAATATTTTCCATAAGTCAAACAGTAATTATTTAATTGTTATATGTCATATTAGTGATAAGGAACTGCGAATAAGCTGCTTAAGTTTTTCCAGTACGCCAATGCCTTAAACAGAATAAAAAAATTAAATATATTCACTGAAATTAGTAATAGACTCTAGCTCCACTGTGGCAAATCGAAGAGTTACGAAGATCGTGAGTTCATATCGAAGACTATGCTTTTTGTAGTACGGGGATCACCCATATGATGGGCACCACCGCAAAGTTAGCCCTATTGCGCTCATACCCCCTAACAGAAAAGACCGTCGACTCTCCGAACAAAGACGAGAGGTCTTAAGCTGAACGAAACCGGACCTGAGCTCAGAGGCCTTCTGATAATCGTTCTTCTTTCAAACAAGATCAAACAGAGTCGATATTCTATGTCAAACAAGATCAGAACAGAACATTCACAGCGTCGATATTCTACGAGTATGTCTTGAGACAGTTCTAGGTTGTGGAAGTGGTACCGCGACCTTACATGGCCAGTCAGATATCCCACCAGCAGGCTAACGTCCGCATCGTGTAGAGTGTTACCACCGCTTAAGGCAAAGGGTCTTATCAGTTCTTAAGCCTGTCTAAGATCTAGGACTGATTCCCAATGTACTAGGTTTAGTCCTTTAACTCATTCTTCTATCAGGGACTTGGAGGTGGACCATTAGTTGCCATAGATGTATTCTGATCCCTGGAACAACGTCTCAACCCCCTTCTTCGCGAGTAGGAAAGGAAAACCTATACACTCTCTTAGCCCTTATTCATCATTACTCCTTGATATTTCACTGAGTCTAAGTTCTCAACTGTCGTACCCTTGAATAAATTTGTAACGTTTGGCAAAAATCACCAGGATACCTTATTTTGATCGATTAATGGGCCCTTCGTGGTACGCCATCTTTAAATTTCTAGGAGTGGTCAAGGCAAACTTTCCCAAGATCTTTTGCATATCTTTTGACATCGAAGCCAGATTCGTATAGTTTGGTCAAAATTTCATCAATAACCAGTGACTAGAGTAAAGGGGACAGAACACCACTTTGAGAATAGCGATTGATAGCCTTGACACCATGGTAAGAAAAATATTAAGCCCTGCTATAGAATTCAACATTGATGTCAAGGAATCCTCCTTACTACTCAGAACTAAAATCGTAGCAGCGTTCGTTATTGACACAGCAGCTGAAATGTGATATGTCCATCCTACGAAGATTAAATTTCATTCAAATTCCGATAATACTAGCGAAAAACCACAAAAAATGTGCCCCTTTGCTAATGTGTCACCGTTTTGTCAAAAATCTCCATTATTTGACCCACGAACGCCCTTTATCACTTCAAGACCTTGCCTCGGGCAGCGCCCTTAGAATAAGAGAATCCGGGCCTGGAACACAAACCCCTACGGCCATAGAAACATCTTGAAGTTCCCGAATGTTAGGTTACTACGACCAGAGACTATCTTTCCCTAGTTTGACCTTCAGAAGGGACTTCTCCGTCGAAATACCAAAATCGGAGTGCGGTGAAGGGTTTTTATAGGGACCACTAACAGTAACTCTAACTCTCCTGGTACCTCCCGTTCCGTTTTTAACTATTGGCCTCGATTCCCAGATCCGACGGGAGGGAAGGGAGTGCGGATTTGGCACTTTGCGATTCTCAAATCCGCAGTCCCGGATTGGTTTAAATCGAAAATTCGGAGTGAAGACTCACGCGATAATGAAATATACGATGTCGGATTATCTTAGGCGCATTTGTCGTTCAAATCCGCAGAAAATTTGTTGCGGATCACACTTTTACAGCGCGGAAAATGTCAAAAAGAAATTCGGGGTTGCGGATTTGAGAATCGCAAAGTGTCAAATCCGCAACTCACTTCCCCGCCGTCGGATCTGGGAATCGAGGCCATTATCTTTTATGCTGGCGAACCTTTCGAACCTGCATAAGCAGGGCCGGCGCTTGGGTTTTTTGCGCCCGGTGCACTTTGCCATATTGCGTCCCATAACCTGTTCATTTTTGAACGCAGTGAAGGACAATGGAAAAAGATCCAAACACTAGCTAATGGGTGAAATATTTTTCATAGCTTGCGCAAAATTTAAGACTGCGCCATAATAATGCGCATAAGATAGCAAAAAAGATTACATAAATAGGAAGGTTCACATGGGTCAACATCCAACCACCAAAATTCTGCTGGATACATCGTTTGCGGAGCAGAGAGTAGGCGAGGACGATGGGCGGGCAGATTTTCTAATCCTTTGAATTCTTTCATGGAGTTTTTGAATCAACTCTTTGGCAGCTGTGTGGTTGTTGATTTTTGCCTCCCTTTTGCTAGGAAAAGAAAAGAAAGGAAATATTAGAAGGAATAATTAATATTAAAAGCAACATCGAATTTCAAAAGGGAATTGACGATTACAGCCAATTTCTGTTGGTTGGCCCGTGTAAAACTGGCCATATTAATTTGTCAGACCGTAATACCACCGGCTTCACCATCCAAACTGAGCAAGTTCGAGCAAATTAGTGTACTGAACTTCACTTTTTGCCTGAGCTTCCATGCAGTTTCACATATTGAACTCAGCCTGAATTCGCCCAACAGAACATGAAATTGGTATTGAACGCAAAAGCACGCACAAAAGAGAATAATCAACTGGAATAACGGAATATCATTCCGGTGAGCTTTTTGCATTTCTAACTTCTGGCGAAAAAGCAACAGCAATTTCAAGCATGAACTGAACATGCCAGCCGGCGAAGCCATTTATGCAGATTGAATTGAACTTTATTGAACTGAGGCCGTTGAAGCCGGGGGTTTAAAGGAGCAAACAAAAAATGAGCAATTCAAGAGGATTTCTCGCCACAAGGAGTTTTGCTCTCCTCATTTCGTTCATTTACCTCTTTTAAAAATTCTTTAAACAGAATTTAAAAGTGCAGCAACAGCGCCATCAAGTTTATATCAATCACGGTAAGCAACAATACATAATTCAGAGCCATCGGAACAATTTCTCCTTTGTGTGAGTGAATATGCTTTTTAAAGAATTTTCAAAAAGTGCTCCAAATAAATGAGAGATTTTTCTTTCACTTGGTAGATTTTTTCCCGATTTCTCGAATCGCGAAGCTAAAATCTCTGGAAACTTTCTGCATGAGGAGAAGCGAAATTTCCCCGTTTTTTTTTGCATGAGAAAGTACAGGAACAAAAATTGGCTAAATTTGTGTAATTTCTTGCACCCGTGAGAATACTTTTCAATTTTATATTTTTTCCCCAAACTTTTAATATTTTTTAAAACCTTAATTTCTGAAATTGCGCCCCGAAAAATTGCGCCCGGTGCAAGTGCACCATTCCCACCTATGGAAGCGCCGCCCCTGTGCATAAGGAACTAGATTTGGATTTTTCACACATGGCCAAGACCCTATTGCAGCTCTTGAATCAATAACGATCTGTCTGGAGTTCAGATCGCTGATGTGCTTCATAAACTCCACAGAATCGCTTTAGATATCTACCACATCAGACCAAACAACATTTAATATTTTCGAACTGGAAGGACACGCGCAGCAAAGCAGCAAAATGGCACACCAAAATGATAGTTGGGCCTCCAGTCGCACTAGACCTAATCATCATTTTCATTACTTGTTGCTGGAAACGAAAATTCCGGATTATTTTCATTGTGTCTTTTAGTGAGGTATCGGATCCAAGGAGTATCACGGTTGCCGCTAGGACCTACTGCACTTTTAGCAATCTTTATACCTCTGATTTGTAGGGCAGACCGTTTCAGTAGCCTCAAGATTTGCCATTTATAGTTTTTTGGTCAAACGAACAACGAAAGCCTGTTTCACGCCGTCGCTGGATATTAACAGCGAAAATGAAGGGCTGACATGTCCTCCTCGAAACAAATTCTGAACACTGGGGTCCGGTGGCTAAGCCAACTATTGTGCTGATATATTTTGTAGTGATCCCAAGAAATTCTATGCTATGTTCCAAAACAACCCCAACCAATAAACTGCTTGTAGCTGTAAGTTCATAAGAGACCAATTATCCAGGGTACTTTTCTCTAAACTAGTGGGTATCCCAATAATCAGTTCCAATAAATAGTGCCAAAACATGATTGGCCAAGACCCACCTTTTCATTGCTCATAAAGCACCGAACCAACGCAAGGGTTATCCGACTGAGAGTGATAAAATCTTTAAGGGCGCATTCCCCTAATTTTGGACTTAGTTCTTCTGAATTTGATCGTATTATTATTCTGGATATCGCATCAAATCCACCAATAGACACGTTTGCCTGGTGACGCACGCATGGATCCTTTTGAATCTAAATAAAATTGAAACTCATACTTTCCTTAAAAATTCGAATCATATTTAAATTTGCAGAAAAATCCACCAAAAACTCTTAAATCATCTCAAATTGAAAAAAAATATCTCTAAATCAATTTCATCTAAATTGACTCATCTACTAAAATATTTCGATCGTTATATTTATGCCAATTTGACAAAGTTTCTGTGTGACGCACAATTACCATCACCTCTTAAATGCCCACAATGTTCAATATCACGTCGACAGATCGATTTTTATTGGTGATCACTCGTAATCCAACTGATAATTTCAGAATGTGAACTAATTTTTAACTATACCACAAGTATGGGAGGGTGTCAAATACCTGAGGGTGAAAACACTGTTTGGCGGTGCAAAAGTGCCGAATTCTCATTTAAAAATGTCACGATGGCCTCTGTAAAACAATGAGAATGATCAGCACCGAGATCAAAGTACAAAATTAATTAGTGCCGCACCACAAAACGATCAGTAAACGAATATCGCCAACCCCATTAGCGCCAAACAAAAGCGGTATGTCCTATATGAAATGATGTTGGTGGGAAAGAGAGAAAGAAGCCCGAATGGCGGCGGCTATCAGTCACTTTGCTTCATCGAAAGTGAATATATCCCGATCGTTTGCCAAGAGCGCTAAATACCAAAAGACATTTTAATCATATCGAAGTCCGATCAAATAGAGATTCGCCGCCGGCTAATCCATATCAATTTGGTTAAGATGGGCGCCAAAGTGTGAATCTCTCTATTCTATCTATCTACTTCCACCCAGAGTTGAGTCGCGTATGTCAATGTGATTTTGTGACCAGCTGTACGATTTGCGGCACCACACTTCGTAGCCACACTCTCTGTTCTGGTATATAGTGTAAGGTCCAAAAATAAAATCCCCATATTACCGACGACGACGACGATCCCCGCTGTCTGACCCACGTTCAAGATAAGCAAACACCACCCAGACCATAGAATTTGGCTGTGATATAAATCTAACGAGATAAAATGAAAATTGGTTTTGCACGATGGAGCGAGGCATCCAAGACGGAATGATGGAGGATGGAAGCTGGGCCCCGCCAAGAAAATGTGGCCAAATGCTTTTCAGGAGCGCTAAATGCAAAATGCTGCCAAGAATCCGGAATATAGACGTGCATATCTGCGTACAGCCCTTGTCCCCCCAGCACGCGGGGCCGACTGTGCTGGGGCATAGATTCGAGCCGAATCTAGTGGCGTCGCGACGTTGTGTAATTTGCATATACCATGGCCCCAGATGTGTGTACACGCATCTGTGCTGAAAGATTTGAATGGACTAGTTGTGAATGACCTGTAAAATGGCACCAGAATTAGAATCGCCTATCCGATTGCCAAGCTCTGCCGACGGCGACGGGCTATACAGCATTTGAATTATTTCTCGCCGTGGTTTGCAAGAACACTGAAAACAGGAAAAAATAGAAAGTAGTAAAAGACACCCCAAGTGAAAAACCATTCCCCCTATCCAGATGGACGCGATGCTTTCACATCTGTTTGCAAATATTTACACAAAAAAAAAGATTGAATTCGGGTGGGTTCCGGGTAATCTGCTTCCCTATTATCCAAGGCCCTCCCCCGCCGCCAGAATCATTAGCTAGGCTAGCGGAAGTTCGTAAAAACCTCCTGACTCTCGAATGAGGAAGCTGCCTGTGCTATTTCCTTCACCACCATCACCCACTGGCTTTAACCTCATCAGATTTTGTTTGCCCTCTCTTTTGGCTCTGATCGATTGGCGCCAACCTGGTGCTCCCCATCTCAGATTCGGATTCCGCACGTATAAACAGACGCCTCTGCTAGACATACACGTCCCATAACCTCTCAACCCACGAGAATTTAAAGCTGCGCCGATTCCTAGGATGCTGCTGGGACTGGGACTCGAATTGGGGATTGGGAGCCATCCAGCATTCAGAAACGGAACCGAAAATGTTACCACATCGTCTGACTGCTGGCGTCAGGGTGAGGGTGGTGCAAAAAATTGTGGAAAGCTGTAAAGCACCGCATCGACCCACGTTTGGAGCCTTGGGGGGTTGGAGTGTGGCAGATAAAATACCGCTACTGTGCGATATATAGTAGCTTAGGCGAAGGCCCACAATTGGAGATGGCTAGATGATATCTATGCTGGGAATTTCCTTTGATTTGTTGGTCTTATTTCAGGCAATTTTCCTTAACCCACCCCCATCGTTCCTCGTCGTCATTCTTCGATCCACATTTGGGAGCACTTGGTCCCTGGTGTTGATTGCGGTGTCGTAAACTTGGAATCTGCGGAGGTAGACAGTTTTACAGTGTTTTGAAACATTCTTCCATGTATTACCACATAGAGACAAGACGCTGCTGGCAGTATGGCAGGCGTCCCAGCTTCATCCCCACATCTAGAGATCCAATAGACACCAAACCAGTGCAGAGCTTTCTTGAATGGGCCACTTGGATCTCCTTGGAATTTTCTTCTATATTTATTCTTTTTTCCCTTTTTTTTATTTTTATTTTTCTTGAATCTGGCTTCCGGGATGTGAACAGTTGTGTTTCGATGGAAAACATTTTTCAGAAGTGTGATGAGCAGCGGAAGATGTCATTACAGAAATTCTAGATTCTTTGATCTTATTTTTAGGATTTTGAGATGCCTTCTGGCTTTTCTTTTCTTTTTTTTCGAGTGAGAGGAGCATTTTTTTCATCTGACACTGATTATCTTGGACCAGGTGTTCCGTGGGTTATTTTGGCTAATGTTTATTTGTTTAACAACATTTGTAATTGGAACAGTGGGAAGCTTGGAATTCAATATTTATTTTAAGCTTTACGAACAATTTTCTTTCACTAAAGGAAACTACGTGCTAATTGTAACTACGAAAATGATTCATTAGTCATTAAGAGTGATTGAGAGGCTTGTTATTTGTTTAACACATACCTACACTCCTGTAGAATGGTTTTTTTCCTGATGATACCAAATTTCAATCTAATTTTGAACAAAAAACTTCACTAGAGCTTAATAATGGCATCCGGTTGCCTTCATCCAGGATTCCATACAGCTATTTATTGTTTCTTATTTGCCTTCACTCTGTACAAAAATACGCTGGCTTTACAATTCTCTCATCAACTATACGTACAGTGATGAAACCAGCCCCTATTCAATCACTAAAGTCAAAGTTCTGCAGCGGTAGTACAGGACGCACAATAAGGCAATCAGCCCCTGTCCCATCACCAAGTTCAGCGGTACTAGAAGCTGAGAGCTGGTCATGGTCTGACTTGATGTGACCGCTTAAACAAGTTCATCAATCTACCCAGAGATTTATCGATTAGGCTTAGACGCCACACCCTGCTCCTCGATATCGCAGGGCAGTGCCAGAAAACGAGAAGGGCAGACTCATCCCGTTCGACACAAAGCCTGCAGGTTGGAACCTCCGTCCTACCGATTCTCCTTAATTGGTAATTTAGGTTGCAGTGTCCCAAATTCTTTCCTACTATGTCCCAATAATTTCCTGGTTGCATTACTAAATCGCTTAGAGTTCACAAAACCAAGATTTCATGTGTTCGTAATATTTCGTCATTATAGTCGGTTCGAGACCAATGATCACTATCTTCCTAGGGAGTCGTCTCATTACCTTCGAAGCTCTAATGATCACGGACCCAAAACAAGAAAGACCAGATTGGAAATACCCAATTTATCAAAGGGGCTTTAGCAGTCCCAAATTAGCTAGGATTTGTTCTTACCGCCCCTCTTGTTAAGGAGGTTGTATGTCTTATTACTGAATTCCTTATCGTAAAGGCCATTCTTATAATAAAACTTAGCGAAGCCGTTTTCGGTACAAGCTTAAGCACAGCATAGCTTTTCTGTTTTGACAGGAACAACATTTCTTTCTTTATTTCTTTTAGAGAGGTGTCTGGTTCAGGGAGTATCGTGGCCGGAATATTTTGTAAGCCAGACTGCTTGAACAGAATCAGCAATCTGACTAAAATGTTTCAAAAGCTGGACTTGTTTGGCCAAGTAAGATTCTGTCGAAACTTTGGCTCCTCGCTATTGCTCGATAGTAACCAAGAACGTGAAGATCAGACTCGTCCTTGCCTGCTCAGAACTTATGTCCTGACATCCTTTCAACTGCACCCCAGAAATTCTCTGTTCATCACTGTTCGTGGTATTTCACTTCCGAATAATTTATCGATGCTTGTCCAGCTTTCCTCAAAATTCGTAAGGTTTTACATTTCCTGTGCTCATCGCAAGAAGCTCTGTGTGGAGAAATCCGAAACACGATTGCCTCGCTTTCAATGGAGAATTTATTGCTCTGGCAGCCTTTGGAAAGGATAATCCACTTGGTAACGTAAGCTCTTTTTAAATTCTCGTTACTACAATAAAACTCTGCTTGAGAGGCACTAACTAGGATGCTTGCTCGTCAATTCTCAACATCACCATCTGTTTTTGTCTTTTTCGTCGTGAGTACCATATAAGTCCGACCACAAGGTATCTTAGGAAGTACACAGATTTGTAATTTTACCGAAGGGAAACTTTATTAAACTTTGAAATCTTTGCTGCCGGTATTCAATCCAATAACACTGGCTCAGCACAGTGATTTTAGCGGATTTCTCTTCTTCCAGATAGAGTTGTACCCAGCAGAGTAGAAGCTCCTGGTTGCTCTAGATATCTCCTTAGCTTTTGACAGAGTATGGCACCCTGCTCTGTTGACCAAACTTCAAGCTATTGGTATAAACTTAGTTTCAAGGACGGCGTCGAATCCAACCCAATTTCAATTTCAGCCGGAGCTCTCCAGGGGTCAATTCTATCACCCACACTTTTCCTAGTCTTCATTAATAATCTACTCTCAGCCCCCCCAACACACTTCACTGCTTCGCTTATGACGGTACTTTGCATTTCTCTTACTCCTTCGACAATATAAAACAAGCGCGTGCCAGACCTTGTCTTTACCACCGTCAACTGATATCCACTTCGATCAACCGGGATATCTAATCGATTCTTAATTGGGGCTGCATTAATCGTGTTTAATTTGACGCCACCAAAACGAAGTACTGTCTCATCTCCAACAAAAATTGCACTGACCTTTCTCGTACCTCAGTGAGTAAAGAGAATCTAACGGTTGACTCAACGCTCAACATTCTAGGGCAATTTTAACGGAGGGTCGGCGATGGAATGATCACATATTCCAAATCGCCAAACAAGCCCCCCAATGCCTTAGATTTCTTAGGAGATGCAAGTTCCTCTTCCAGCCAGCCGCCCTAGCTACAATCTGCCTCGCCTTGAATACAACTCGTATATCTGGAGAGGCGCTCCAAAATCCACTTTGGCTTGCCTCGATAAGGTGCAAAATTGTGCCATCAAACTCATTGGTTATGGCCCCTTTCGCGTCTCCATAGACGCCTTAAACCACCGTACTCGCACTATGGCTTCGTTTTCGTATCGTTTCGTCTTCAGGAGTGCAGGCCCTGCTGGTCTACGCCGTCCTCTCAGCGGTGGTTGGGACTCCCTCACTGTCGCACCCCATAGATCGTTATAGAGAACGTTATCGTCATAGAGAACCTTCCAAGCAGGTTCATCTTCACTTACACGAGCCAGATGCCCTGCCCACCAGAGCCTACCGAGCTTTATTCACAATTTCTATGTCGCGGCCGGAGCAAATTCAAAAATCAGGCTGCATTCGGTATCGTCATTTGCAGTGCAGTAGACGCAACTCATTCGTTCGATATTGCAGTCAGGTTCGGAATCATCAATTTTCAGCGCTTGCTTTTGTAAAACTAGTCACTTCTGCAAACTGTATCAGTCAATTTTGCAGCCGACGCAGTTGATTGACGGTCATTTGATGATACCGAACGCAGCCTCAATTATTTCAGTACTGTGCACGCCCATACACGCTACCGGCAAACCCTGCACAGGTCACCACGGCTTACACTAGTGTTATAATTGTAAATAGGCCAAGGTATCAAAAATCAAAATGAAACATAAAAATCCCATATCGAATAAAAATTTCGTTTATTTTTCGTTTAATACTATCCAAGTTCAAAAAAAAAAGTTTTGATAAATTTCAACAAATATGAAATTAACTGTATAAACCTTGATTAAGCAAGAAAAGTTAATTAATGCATAGTGCTGTTATAGTTTGCATAATATATATAAAGTCAAACGACTCACGAGAGAATATATATTTCCAAATATTTACAATTTTATGGCAACAAAAGTTACAATATTCTTCCTAATACACGGAATAACTACCATGATTACTTTCCTTAAAAACGTACGTTATTGAACTTTTTTTTAAAACGTATCTTACAATAATAGAAAAAGGATTTTAAGCCATTTTAAAGCTTGTGTTTTATTTTAGGGGGGGTTAAGTTTCAGGAATTTGCAGTCGAATTTACTTGCCCTTTGCCAGTGCCTTCATGCGATTCAGGGCGCTACCGGCCTTAAACCACTCAATTTGCTGTTCATTCATGGTGTGATTTAGCTTAATCTTATCGGATTTACCATCAGCATGCTTAATTTCACAATCAACGGGTTGTCCAGGTGCCAATGATTTAAGATTAAGTAAAGAAATCTTATCAGTAGGTTGGATCTGAAATGGATATTTTTATTTAGTTTTTTTCCGTGGTATATTTAGAAGATGTTACCTTATCGTAATCCGATGGACTAGCGAACGTCAAAGGCAATAGACCCTGTTTCTTAAGATTAGTTTCGTGAATACGAGCGAATGACTTAACAATAATTGCACGTCCTCCCAAATGTCTTGGTTCCAAAGCAGCATGCTCCCTAGACGATCCTTCACCGTAATTTTCATCACCAATAGCTACCCATTTAACACCCTTCGCCTTGTATGCCCGGGCAACATCTGGAACACCACCATATTCTCCTGTTAGCTGATTCTTAACCTTATTCAATTCATTGTTTTCAGCGTTTGTGGCACTAATGAACATGTTATTAGAGATATTGTCTAAATGTCCACGATATTTTAGCCATGGTCCAGCAGCTGAAATGTGATCAGTCGTGCACTTTCCTTTTACTTTGATGAGAATGGTCATGTCAACGAGATCCTTGCCATCCCAAACATCGAATGGTTCCAAAAGCTGCAAGCGATCACTTTTTGGGTCTACGTCAACCTTAACACTGCTGGGGTCCTAAAATATCGAGAAAAATATTAATATAAATTTAATAATTTAGTAAAATAAGAAATACGCTTGGTGGTGCATCATAAGTGTTCTCGCCGAGATCGAAACCTTTAGCTGGGAGCTCTTGTCCGAATGGAGCGTCCAATTTGAATTCCTTTCCATCTTTGCCTTTAAGCGAGTCTTTTAGAGGATT
Organism: Thereva unica; assembly: GCA_949987705.1. Lineage (NCBI taxonomy): Eukaryota > Metazoa > Arthropoda > Insecta > Diptera > Therevidae > Thereva > Thereva unica. The sequence goes on from OX465285.1 coordinate 89,290,895, forward strand.
GAAGTCTAACCGACCGGCAATAGCCAAGGCTGTTACAAGTTCAGGACTGTAATAAGAAGAAAATAAAATTAGAAAAATTTGCATTTATTAAATAAGATCATAAACATAAATAAAACATCGCGTTTCTTATCATGAAAACGGAACTGGTAATAAATAAGAGGGTAGAGCTCAATCATTATAAAAATAAATCGATTTGAGTTAATTTGATTGCAGGGGTTAAAGTCCGTGTTTTTGTTACGTAATTGACAGCAACGATTATTAGGTGTAGATTACTGTAACGCTTTCCTATAGAATTATCACAGAATTATTCCCTCTTGTCTCTATATTTAAAACATTTAAAAACCCATTCCGTAATCTATAATAAAGCGTGATACTATAATTAAAAATTTGGATTAGGTTGCGTGCTAGTGAATCTACTCGTTCAACACAGCTAATTCAGATTGCACTCATGGTAGCTTCCATTGGATAATGTCCAAGTTTATGAAAACATGTTGTTGTGTTGAGTAAATTGTGGGGCCTACACATTCACAGGTTTCTCATAAGTAATAATTTTGTAAAGAATTCTTTTAATAATTCTTGTGATTGTGATTTTTTTATTCGAAAGACTAGAGCTCAGAGGTAATGCCTTTGTCGATGGTTCTATCTTTAAGGGTAGGTGTTCTAGGTGTTACCCTTTGTACTACCAGTCCACCATGTCGTACAAGTCATAGATAGAGAACGGATAAGACAGATTAAAGGGAATCTGGGGGTGCATGAGGAGATGAAGGCGAACTTTGCGTTCGAACTCTTGGATGTTGTATAAGTTCGGAAAAACTGATTGTGGGAGGTTGTTCCACAGTCAAGTTGTTCTCGAAAAGCACGAATTTCTCAACTGATGTGTGCGTGAAAATAAGGGCTGTAGAGAGTGAGGAAAGGGCTAGTCTTGTGTTGCGGGAAAAACGTTGCCGGATGTTATATATTACGGTGGAATAGTGGTTGTTGTAGATGCGGTAGAATTTCATCAGAACCGCTACATTCCTGCGGTGGCTTAATGAATCAGTTGTGGAGCAAATGGCGCCGTCCCCAAAGGGTTGGAGAGCGCGGTTTTGCACCTTGTCCAGCCAAGCTAAGGTGGTACTCGGGGTGTCTGCCCAGAGATACGAATTGGGGCGGGGCCGAGTGTAGGATTTGTAGATTATAGCTCTGACTGAAGGAGAAAATTGCATCTTTAAACGTTGCGCAATCGAGCTTTTAGTTTGTGTTTTGGGCTGAAGCTTCGGTTTATGTCTATGGAAGCGTTTGCGGTTCAGTGAACTTGTAATGTTTCGCATACAAATTGGATTTTGAAGCTAAGCCAAGTAATTTTATATAATAGTTTACACACAAAACTTAACTAGATAGTCTAGACCAGCGATGAGCAAGCTGTGGCACGCGTGCCACTAGGTGACACGCGAGAGAATCTGTCGGCGTACCCTTTCATAGTCATGCTCGACTGCTATCGAGGCATGCACACACTATGTAAGGGATATATGCTACCGCAGCCGCCGGGACAGTTCATTCGAACGTTGATACAAAGGCCCCATACAGGCTGCCTTTTAACTTTATGCGTGTGGATATTTATCGTCAGTCCGGGCCTGAAGATCTGAATTTCTATTCAGTCTGAAGTTTTCGTTGAAGCCATAAAGATTTTTTGACGTAAATTAACAACAACATGCCACCCTAACCTGTCGTCTCTGCCTGTGTGTATGTAGAGAATTATGAGGTTACTTGCAGTCCAAGGCCTGTCAGGCGGATGCCTAAAGTGGTCATGTGATAAACTGCGCAGTTAAACTGAAATTGCCGTTTAATATAAATGTTCATGCTGAAAAGATAGACATCGAGGGAAGTCAGTCTTGGTATATATCCTCAAATTATGTGAATCAGCTGACCGAACGAGCTAATATACACTTACATGCAGTAATTATATCATATTAAGCAGCCACAGCAAATAACTTTACTACATAAAAAGGCATAATTGATAGACTAACAGAGAGCGTTAGAAGTGTAAAGGTGAATTCCAAAATGCATGACTTAGGTATCACTGTAAAATTCAATATTTGGAAGCCTGTAGATGAATTCTGCAGTGATACCGCAGTGAACATTTTGGAATACACCGTAAATTAAGTCCCCAAAGATCTGCAGTAAAAAAATACACAAGTCATCTCTTCAAGTCTTCAAAACAAATCAAAAATATCAAATGTAAGCACAAACAGTACCCCTCCTCAAACAAACTCAAAACGATGCAGCAAATGCCAAGATAAGGAGATTGATAAGATTCACAGGAGATAATCATATCTGATAACATTGTTATGATGAAATCCCCCACGAAAATACTGAAATTAAAAATAAGAATCTTGTACTTACCTTGTAACGAAGGCATGTGTTGCTGGATTAGCATCATTACGTCCAGTGAAATTACGATTGTAAGAGTTAACAATGGTATTCTTCTCTCCCTTCTTAACATCCTTTCGGTCCCATTGACCAATGCAAGGTCCACAAGCGTTAGCCAAAACGGTGCCACCAAATTCAGTAAGTATTTTCGAAATTCCATCACGTTCAATAGTAGCACGAACTTGTTCAGATCCAGGTGTTACATTGAATGGAATCTTGGATTTAATGCCGTGTTTAAGAGCATTTGATGCGATACTAGCACATCGGCTCATGTCCTCGTAGGAGGAATTGGTGCAGGATCCAATCAAACCAACAGAAATATTCATTGGATATCCGTTTTTCTTTGAGTTCTCAGCAAGTTTGCTGATGGGATGAGCTAAGTCAGGAGTGAATGGTCCATTAACATGTGGCTCAAGCTTATCCAAGTCGATTTCAATCAGTTGATCATACTTGCAGCCTTCATCAGGGCTAAGCAATTCCTTTTGATAGTAGGCAGCTTCTTCACCGATTGGTCCGCGAAGTGTGCTGGTCAAGTAAGTCGCCATGCGCTTATTGAATGGGAAGAGGGAAGTGGTAGCACCGATTTCAGCACCCATATTACAAATAGTTGCCATACCAGTGCAAGAAATAGATTCGACACCAGGTCCGTGGTATTCAATAATAGCACCGGTACCACCTTTTACAGTGAGGATGTCAGCTACTTTTAGGATGACATCTTTTGGAGATGTCCAGCCACTGATTTTGCCCTTGAGATGTACACCAATAACTTTTGGGCATTTCAATTCCCAGGGAATATCAGCCATTACATCAACTGCATCAGCACCGCCGACGCCAATGCACAGGCATCCTAAGCCTCCACCATTTGGTGTATGGGAATCAGTACCAATCATAAGCAATCCAGGGAACGCGTAGTTTTCCAAGATAATTTGATGGATAATACCACTGCCTGGTTTCCAGAATCCAAGACCATATTTAGCGCAAGCCGATGACAAGAATTTATATACTTCTTGATTTAAATCCTTAGCTCTGGCCAAATCTTTAACGCCACCAACTTGGGCCTCAATCAAGTGATCACAATGTACTGTCGATGGTACAGCTACCCTTGGCAAACCAGATGATATGAACTGCAATAGGGCCATTTGTGCTGTGGCATCCTGCATAGCAACACGATCGGGGCGAAGACGTAAGTAGGATGTTCCTCGTTCAATTTCTTGCTTCTCTGGATCATCCAAGTGGGAATATAATACCTTTTCCGAGAGGGTCAGGGGGCGATTGAGACGCTTCTTGACAACTTGTAAATTTTTAACCAGCTTCTCGTAAGGAAGCGAGACATCACAGTCAAATTTCGAAATTTCAACATTTAAAGCAACCGAGAGATGGAAGTTACGTGCACGAAAACCAATTGAAGATCGTCCAATGTGCCGAATCTAGAAGTAAAATAAGAAAAAAATTACTGACACGTAGTTTGTGGCATGCATGAATTAAGATTAAGAAATCAACGACACGGAAAATACCGAAAAAAATAAGCAAAATCAAGGTCACCGGATCATGGGGACACTCGCCGACTAATATCAAAAAATGCAACAAATAAACAACTTAGTTTTTATCTTTCGTTATTTTCTTTTATAAGTTGCTATTTATTTTTAGCAGACTATGCACAATTGCGATTTTATAGAAGACTCGAGAGAGCAACGTCCGTGACCCGAAGGACCGTGTTATCTAACAGTCCTATTGAGGTTAAGATACATTTTTATTATTTAAAATTTTTAATTGCGTTTTTAATTATCCGGTTACTATAATGCCAATATAAACATATTAATTTCTTTTTTCGTGGAAATAAAAAACAAAAATAATTTCCAAAAAACTGACAGATCAAGATTTTTACCTGGCTCTGAAGCAGTCTCATAGAAGCCGCCATCCTAAAGATTTTTCTCTCTTCTTAATAGATGTGTATATATATTATATTCCAAAATGGAAAAACACAAAACAAAATGATATAACAAATAAATTCAACGTTCTTCGATTAATTTAGCTAATAAAAAAATTCACTGCCCCGAAATCTTCAGCCTTCTCAGCTGGAAGATTTTCGATTTTCTGATGGCGAATTGAGTGGTTACACAACCAATTTGTGAACTCTTTATGTTGACGGCAGCGACACCTTTTGGGAAGCTTTTTTGTGTTTTTAAAAACAATATTTGACAACCACCGAAAACGGAATTTTTTCTTCTCGGAAAATTAAAAAAATTGTTTTTGTGAAATTCTAGAATTTATTGAAAGACGAAACTTAAATTTCTAAGTTCTTTTTTTTATATATCTAATTAAAATAATTTATTAATAAACAAGCAGAAAAACATATAATTATGTTAATTTATCTTAATGCCCCGCAAGGACATGAAACCAATTCCCGACTAAACAAAATTCACCGGCGTTTCGGAAAATGACAATGCAATCAAGGGTAAAATAAAAAGCGGCGCTAAATTTAGGCTAAGTGAAAAATTGAGAAAGTAACTTTATTAAAATATACATAATTCTACGCCGTCCACTTCAAGCATCTCGTGTCCTGATGTGTTCCTAAACATTTCACAGAACAGTACCGCGTTCCGCATGCAGTGCAGGTGTACTTGGAGAAGGTGCCACAAACAGCACAGAAGTGCCGTTGTGGAAATTTCGATGGTCCCGCTTCAGCACTAAAATAATTCGGTGGATCTGGCCGCAATTGCTTCTCTTCTTCCAGCAACTGACTGAAATTCTTTCGATATTTAGCTCTGTAGTATTCTCCACCTTTTCTCTTCGTTTTTCGTGATCTTCCCGTCTCGAGATTATCATGAAACTTGGGTACTTTCTTCGACATTACCAGATCTGCATGGGGATCCTCGTGAAAATTGTCCTGCTCCAGAGCTTCGAGAGCCTTTCGGGCTCGACGTTTACGGGCGGCTTCATCTAAAACACGTTTCTTATCGGCGTCTTTAATCCTATTTGATTCACGGAAACTCATTTTGGTATTTTTTTGTAAATTTATGTGGTTTTTGTATTTTTATCCTTCTTTCTCGTGTAAGGGGAAACTTATTTTGTCCATTAAGTCATCCACTTTAAGCTGTAAGGTTTCTACGATATCTGTTGATATAAACAAGTGGCAATTGTCTAGATCTTGAATGATGAATTTCTTTCCAAGTGCAAGAGTCTCATCCAAATGAAGTAAGAATTGTTTCATTGCCGGATCGCTGAAATTAAAAAAGTAGTTTTTCAGCACTCTGGGTAAGAAGTTAAGATTAAATAAAATATCAAAATAAGAACCTTAAATTAATAAAGGAAAGATCTAGAAAGTATTTTTGGTTCCTTCTGCAAAGTGACCAAATTATAACTGGATTCAAGTACAAGCGGGCACACCAGAATATACAACTATTTATGGCTTACCATTCAACTAAAACTCCTTTCATAACATTCACCATGCTGGGTATTAAATTTTCATGCTTTAAATATATGTTAAAACTCACAAAAATGAAACCAGCTATCGTAGTTTGTTTTTTAATCTTGCATGACGTTTTTCTTCTACGAGAAATGTCAAATTTGTTTTACCAGCCCTGAGAAAGAATGGTAATCGACGTCGACGTTATCTAGTGGACGATATCGCAATTTTGATTGTAAGCTTTTGTGGAAGAATTTACAACCAGAAGTTTTTGAGTTTTATTTTAAAAAATAATTTTTAAAACCAAATAATAATTAATATTTTTAACATTTACATTAATAATATAATTGCTTTAGTCTTTTTTTTATCTAAATATCAGAATTCCATAATTACGTTTTCTAGCGGAACGAGTTTGTTTTTTCTTATTAATATGAAAGCTCGCATTTTAACAGTCGGAAGTTACAAGAATTGATTATTGTGACTTGTGCAATTGGTGGTGTATTGCGATCATAACAAAGAGGTGAATCTTGTTTAGCCTTATTTAAAAATGTTCATTTTTCCTAATAAAATAAGACAATTGCTAACTCCCATCGTTATTATTTATAATTTTATTAAACAATTCTATAATATAAGATGGGTTTTTTGAAGAAGAGTTGGTTTTAAGCGAAAAAAACACGCATTTAGAAGTGTGTTCTTAGAATTGACAGAGCCTTTGGCGGGCAACAAGTGTCAAATCAAATGGGTTTAGCTTCTGGCAGTTAATCCTTGAAATGATTTTATTATTCAGTGTTATTGGCGCCGAAATTCTGTATTTATAAAGAGTATGAATTTAATTACCTAAGGAAACATATGCTTGAGTTTTTATAAGAAGTTTATGGCTTTGTCTCTAAATCGGGTTCTAGTTAGGACCAGAAAACTTTTAATAAAGGACGTGTCTAGGGAGACGCGAAACGGAGATCTAACGGAGATCTCCGTTTCGCGTCTCCCTAGACACGTCCTTTAATAAATTACATTTCTAATGTCTTCGCAGTTTTATTGATACCCCTTTTATTTGTACTGTATCCTAAAGAATGTTCTAACTGCCATACGTATCCACGTAATTAAACATCGACCTCTTCACTGGGGCTGTAGCACTCTGTAAAGCATCGTCTCTTCAAGAATATTCTTCCATCGTTCTCCTTCTTGCGTCATACTTTTTCAGTTAAAAATCCCAATTGTGCGTAAGCCCATTTCTATGTCGTCTTTATATCTCTTCCAAGGTCTGTCGTTTGGCCTTCATCCCCTTATATTTGGAGTTACAAGATTTTTGGGAACACAGGAATTAGATAGACGCAGACGGCAAGTGTTATCGAGAAATCGGTACAGCTCTTGGCATACGCTGATGATGTAATACTAGCCAGATCCACCATATCAATAAAAGGGGCCTTCATTTCGCTAAGAGCTGGCAATTGATACATGCAACGAACGCATGTAGTCGTAGTACATGAAGTCGAACGCTTTTTCATAGTCTACGAAAGCAAGGTAAAGGGGGGATCGTAATTTTGTAGATTGCTTCACTATGATTCTCAAGGTGTTAATATGGTCTATGCAGGAGCAGCTATTTCTGAATCCAGCATGCTGTCCTTTAAGCGTTCGGTCTACTGCCTCTCTTATCCTAGATAGTAATTTATGGGACAAGATTTTGTCCACAGTAGATAATAGACAGATGCCTCTTCAGTTGTCACACATTTGGTATTTTGACTATGATACCTTCCAGCCAATCCTCCGGAAAGGCACAGGTGTTCCCTGCCTTTTCCAGGAGTTATGAGCTACGATTTTCAGCACAGGGCCCTTAATGGCATTTCGTAGATAGCTCAGGTACATATCCCGGGTTATCATAGAATCGCGTTATACTTTCGCATTAACATCATAAAAAGGTTTTCGATCACGTTCTAACGTATGTGGTCTATTTGTTTAACAAGGTTAGGTGTTATTAAAACCTGTCGGAGATCTTAGAGACCTCATTCAGAGGAATGCCGACCAAACTCATGCTTTATAACAAAATTACTAGAAAACACTTATTTATTAAAAAACACGTTTGGAACATTTTAGGATTTACACAATCGACTTTCAAGGTCTACATTTCCACAATGTCAAAGAAAAAAGGCCTTTCACTAGATGAAAAACGCAAGAAAATGTTAGAAATATTCCATGAATCCAAGGACGTTTTCCAGCTAAAAGACATTGAAAGAATCGCTCCAAAATCTAAAGGAATCACATTGCAATCTGTAAAAACTGTTCTACAAGAATTAGTAGACGATGGTCTTGTACAATGCGAAAAAGTTGGACTTTCTGTGTATTACTGGTCATTTCCTGGGTAATAAATAATAAACTAAACTTTTAACCCAATATTATTATTTATAACTCATCCCCAGAAACGCCAGAAAAGACCTAAAACGTAAAACCAGAGAATTTGAAGAGAAAAACGAAGAAGCTGATAAAAGATTGAAAATTTTACAAGATAAATATTCTAAAGCAAAAGAAGTTGTTCATGATGTTGATAAAATAGATAAGTTACAGGAAGAAATTAAACAACTACAGAAAATACGACAGGATCTGGAGAAGCAACTGCTTATGTATAAGAAGAACGATCCTGCAATTATGTTGAAAAAAGTTGAAGAATCTAAGGTAATTTTCACATTTTCCAGCTATATGGTATCATATCACATTTGTTTTTACTTTAGAAATTAATTGAAGCTGCTAACAGATGGACAGATAATGTATTTTCCCTAAAAACTTGGTGTAAACAGAAGTTTGGTTTCGAAGATGAACAGTTAGACAAGAATTTTGGTATTCCAGAGGATTTTGATTATATAATAGAAAAATGAAACTTGTTATTTTTTATAAGGTTTATTAAGTTTTAATATATAGTTTCGTTGATTTATAAGAAGAGGGTTTATTTTTACTACATTTCCGCCAAGCCTCAGCGGAATTGAAAGTTTATCGGGGATTGTGGGAATATAATGGATACTAATGTAGGTTAATCACAATATTACCGCATGTGGGATGTAATAACAGAATAAAATTTAAGATGACTTAATAACATAGTTGATAATTGTTGCTTGTCTAATTGTGTTTTGTCTTACCTGATCTTGATTGTATTGGTATCAAAGTAATTCATCTTTAGCTGGGCTTCTTTTTGTTCTCTTAAAGCTTATAACAATTTATTTGTTTCCTTTATAAAACGTCTCAACCTCAACCTTTCTTACGAAGTATTTTGGAAGAAGATGGGCGTCTTTGCGGGCACTGCGGTCTATTGTGTCAACGCGTGTTTAAAAACCTTCCAGGTCAAGGCTTTTGATATAGCCAAAAATTGATTTTGGATTCATAGTCCTAATCTTCCTGAGAGCAACAGGCCTTTTCTCAATCCCCTAACTGCTGTAGTCTCACCATTGCACAGCAAGTGCTCCACAGCAGAGCCAGCGGTTGGTTTTTTTGCGCTGAAGAAGGGCCGAAGCCAATTGCGCCCGGTGGAAGGGCACCATTTACATATACGAAAGTGCCGCTCCTGCTCCGCAGTTTGGGGCCTGTTCCGTTACAAACAACTATCAGCCCTATACTGGTTAAATAATAATTGAGCGAAAAATGGATAGCTCTCAATTTTTGAAATTTAAAAGTTTAGCTTGTCGAACGCCCCGGCCTTTGTCCAGTAAGACGAAATAGCCCGTCGACCCAGTTCTTTATGGCTGCTAAAAGGTTCCCGGCCAACCAGTGCTGAGTTTGCACGTTCTGTAGCTAGTCCTCCGGCAATTTTATTACGAATTTCGCCTTCGTGGTCTGGAACCTAGAATACACGTCAGCGTAACATTGTTATTCAGAGATACGAGGCGTTTCAAGTCCATCTTTGATGACACCCTGTAGGCTTTAGTGGTCAACAGGGAAGCTTAACTGATTGGGCACATAATAGCGAGTATCTTAGATTGAAAGACAGTAGAGATGGTGCCAAGGGTCATGGCTATTTTGCACCTTGGGCAATATAAGGCCAGTCCTCGGCAAGAAGTTCGTCGGGTACGATTGACCTTAGGAGAGATAAAAGGACGTCTCCTTGCAGTCAAACGTTTCCGTTCACCATTCATATAAGCAGATAGCTATTAATCTGACCTTAACTAAACTTCTCTCTTACCTTTCTATTCTTAACTTACAACTATCAACAAAATCAAAACACACACAGCCACATATTCATATTTCTAAATGAGTTTTATTGCCGTAAAAAAACAAAATATCGAAACATTTAAATATACCTTATATATTGTATCATTTATATAATATCTAATCACTTCATTTTTTTCTGTTTTGGGTTTTTTCTTTTATACATTTAATTTTTTTTTATCAATTTTCTTCATATATATATATAAATTTTTTTCTTTTATTTATTTAACTTTAAAATATTCTACAATAAACAGAAAACAAAATTGAAAAAGTATTAACCATAAAATATTAATAATAATAAAAATAAAAACTAAAAAAGAAAGATTTCATTTTCTACATGTTTTTTTTTGTTTTGTTGTCGATTTGTATTTTGTTTTTCTTATTTAATATATTTTTTTTTACAATTTCTTTTTTAATCTTATATTTTTCTTTTTTATTTATATTTTACTAAGTGTTTTATTTTTTTTTATTTGTTTTAAAGTTTTCTTATATAATTTTTCCCGATTTTTTTTGTTATTTTATTTGAATTCATTTTAACTAACGAACGTGAAAGTTCAAGATTTCGTATTGCTTTTCCCCTTTTTTTCATGTGTTTTTATTTTTAAATTTATATTTATTTAAAAACTTATTTTTTACAATTTTTTCGAATTTTATCCTTATAGGTTTTTTTTCTAGTGTATTTTTTCCCCATGTTTTTTTTTGTTTTATTTAAATCGTTGGTGTAGCATTAAGATGCAGATATTATTTAATTGTGGTTTAAAGTTTGGTTTTTTGTGTTTTTTTTTGTTTATAACAATTTCACTTAAGTATTATTATCCCGAGTTTCTTATACGCTTATTTTTAATTTAATTAATTTTTTTGTTTTTTTGTTTTATTTATTATACATTCATTTAATTTTTTATTAGTGATATGTTTTTTTAATATATTTTCGTGTATTTTTTTTTTGTTTTTTGTTTTATATTTATAAAAAATCTGTTTTTTCATTTTTTTTCTTTCTTGTGTGCATATTCGGATTATAAATAAGCTTTAACTTTTTATTTTATTTTCTTTTTTTTAAATTAAGGAAATTCAGATTTGGTCCTGTTTATAATAAGTTTTTCTTTTTTTTTGTGTGGGTTCACTTTTCTTCTTTGATATCTTAACTCTTTTTTTTGGCTAGAAAGTAGATTTTTGTTGTTGTTGTATTTTTACTTAATAAGGCAGCCTTTGCTCATTTGGGGTCGTCCATAAATTATGTGAGGTGTTTTTTGCGATTTTTCGACACCCCGCCCCCCTTGGTGAGATTTCGTGAGATTTGGCTCGACCCCCTCCACCTCCCCTTAATCTAACGTGAGATTTTTCAGATTTAAAAAATCTATTATTTAACAACAAGATGGGACCGGTACGCCTCGCTGCACCCATAAGCCAATAGTAAACAATAAAAACCATCCACTGACTTAGTATTTTTCGAGATACGAATTTTACACAGATGACGTGCCTTAAAGAAGGGTTTGGGACGGCCGCCATGGATCGGTATATTGAGTATACTACATTGCTTATTGTATTCTACTTATCATACCCTTTCATTTGATACCCATGTCGAGGGGGTTGTGAAGAAAGTGGTACCCCACTCTCTTGAGACGGCCGCCATGGATCAGATTAGTTTCAATAGCATCATGGCCTACCTATGGTTTGACACAGGTCGACAGCGGCCGTGGCCTGAAAGTTATAGGCACACCTCTCCGGCCGCCAACTGGATGGGGCCTGCAGTCCAAGAAAACTTAAAAAAAATCTTTATATGAGTGGACAGTAGTGCTTCTATCGACCACTTCATACAAAATTTTTTGAAATACTTGTATGAAGAGGCCGACTGAAACAACCTCACTTCTATTTAGTCAAGCCGCGAATTTACGGCACGAATTACCGCCGTATCCAGTCGGACCTTAAAGCAAGGCGGAAACTAGGCGCGAAAACCATTAACACTTGCATTCGAAATTAGTCACGAGTGTTCACGGTCTGAGTCTTGAGCCGCCTTAAGGCACAAACATATTAGCGATAAGTCAGTGACGGCGGCTGCCTGCGAGAGAATTTCCCATATATTTCATTTCTCCGCGGCCCGCCTGTCAGAAAATATGGTGGTCTGTGTATTTTAAAGATTTTTCCAGTCATCAATCTGTTTGTGCCTTTAAAGTTTTCGTTGAGACCATGCACTTGTATTAACACAACCTGCTATGCTAAACTGTCGTCTTCGCCTGTTTGTCTGTAGGGAATAATGACGTTACCTGCACGCCAGAGCCTGTCAGGCGGATACCTGAAGTCGTCATTCCCCCCCCCAGTCAGACTGAGTATTGTATTGGAGTGAAGTCCTCAATACCAATACTCATCCACGGCCTGTTTGGTGGATACCTGAAGTCATCATCCCTCAATCAAACTGAGTATTGTGTGGCCTTCATCGGGTCGTGACTGCCAACCTGGCCTGCCGGCGGCCTGTACGTGAATGCGGGTCTTTAGTGGAGAAACAGGTTTTACTTAATTTAACCCAGTTTTCTAGCAATTTTACAATGTTTCTTGAAGAAAAAAAAAATACGCGATATTTGCCGCGACCCCCCCTCTCCCCACGTGAGATTTGGTGAGATTCGGCTCGCCCCCTCCCCCCTAAACACCTCACGTAATTAATGGACGACCCATTTTCATTTTGCCAAAAAACTTTGTATATTTCTAGCCAAAAAACTTCTTTCCGTATATTTTTTTTAGATTTATTTATATTTTCGAATTTGTTTTACGAAAATTTTTATTTGTTTTATAATTTAGTTTTTAAATTTTCTTCTCGATTTCATAACACTAGAATTTATATATAAATGATTTCATTTTTTTGTTTTGTTTTATAAACTTAACAAGAGAGGTAAAAATTTGTTTGGAAAGTATTAAATATAATTTTTTTAACAGTACAAAATTTTTTATTATTTATATTTTTTCAAAGTTTTTTTTTCTTTAAACGATAAATACAATCCGTTATATATAATAATTTTTATTTAATTTGTGTTTTTTTTTCTTTATTAGACACTTAACTAGGTTCTTTTAATTTATTTATACATTCTAGAGTTTTTTTTATGTACTAATTTATTAATTCTATACTTTTATCCCTTTTCTAAAAAAAATTGTGCCTACACTCACTTTCATTCATTTTATTTAAAATTTACATTTCTGTATTTCAAGATATTTTTGGGTTTTTTTTAGGTTTTTCAATGCAGGTTCATAGAGCTATATATTCTTCGTTTATAATATAGAGTTTAGTTTCAATGTGATCTCAGTTTTATCAGTGATTTTTTCCCAATCCTTGTGATGTACTGAAGTTGCGACTTAGTTTAGTGTGATGTTTGTCGAAAACTAGTATAGTTTTCAATTAAGCAAACTATAGAACTGAAGGTGTATTGGATTGGTGGGAGCTTGAAAGAACATCTAAAATGTGCGGATGTTTAAAAAAAGACGTTACTTACATCCTTGGCATCTCAAGACACACCCTTTTCATTTATTCACTGTCGACCATACAATCGACCATCATTCAATATAGTTTATCGAAATCCTAATACCCAACAAAATTCTCATTCCTTTTCAAATTAGTGTAAGTATACTGACTAGACTAGACTAGATGCTAATAATATAGTAATGTTTGGATGCAATTTTAGGAATCAGGAATTATATGCAGTGAGAACAAAAACACATAGCCATACCTGATAGGCTAATTGGAGCCACTAGAACGTGGATATTTATAGAAAGATACTAAGCTCGACAGTGCTGTTAAGAAGAACAAAACAGAAGCGCAATTGGAGCAGTCCTTACAAACGGATGTGAAACCTGGGCCCCAATACGCATGTGACTTGCAGTAATTTACAGCGTTCGAAAGAAGATTACTAAGAAGGATATTCGTGAGGCTCATTAAGTCGTAGAGATTAAGATAGATTGGTTACGTATTAAGAATGTCAAATTTCAGAATACCTTAAGTTTTACTTGGGCCACACCACGTTATAGAAAGATCGAGAAACTTAGGAAAAGATGATTGAAAGCTGTGGAAGATGATCTGGTCTGTACGTAATGGAATAATATTGCTATCTGCCACGAATCCTGTAAGTAAATTGTTGAAGAAGCAAAGGTCCATCAAGAACTGTAAGCTACAAAATAATTTAATACATTCATAGGATTCTATTTTAGTCCAGTAGATAGCGGCAAATGTAGAAAATTTGAACAGAAAGCAAGTAGAAGCTCAAGTAACAAAAGTTATATTGTATTGATCTGTGCTTTTTCCGCTCACTCACAATAACTGCAGGAAACGATAGAGGGATGTATTGAAAACAAAAAAATGTTATATGATTGAAAAATTTTGGTTTTTGCTTTGATTTTGTACGACGAAAAGTAATTGAGATATCTTCGTTGTAAGTTCGTATGTGAGTACGGGGACCACCTTTCCCGAGTCATTTTAACTTAAAAATCATAAAAAGACCGTTCAACTTTGCAGAGCCTGAAATTCTTTGCACACTCGTTAAAAAACTAATCGCACCGTTCAATGAAATCGAATCATGTAAACTGTGTTAATCTCGATAATTTTGCAGCATTCAGATATTACTGCATGTGTATGCATATGTTTAAGCGTATCCTCATAGATGGTACACATGTATATATGTACAAGAAATATGTATACAGGTACATGTAAAATTGAATGGCTTTCACTTTTGGTTTGAAGCCCCAAATACCCTAGTCCTAAGTTGTGATAAGAAAAATATGTGCCCCCGCCTTTAACTTACTATTGCAGCGCCGTATATGAATATACTGAATAAGAGAGGGCCAAGAATTGAACCTTGCGGAACACCACAGCAGAGGATGGTTGAGGTTAAAGCCCGATTAACTGTTGCGCACAGTTATTTAAGAAACTATGCAAAAGCTTGAGAGCAGACGAGGAGAAACTAAACTGTGTGTGGAATTTTTTGAGAAGTAGGAGGTGATCAACATTATCAAAAGCCTTGGAAAAGGCTAGTAGTGTAAGATAGCAGACTTGGTTCCCATCTAAGTTATTCCTAATGTCGGTTGTGATTTTAAGAAGTGCAGTATCACAACTGTGGGATTTTCGAAAACCAGATCGTCAAGGATTAATAAGCTGATAACGTTCACAGAGCTCCACAATTTGAAATGAAATCAGTTTGTCAAGATCTTTTGCTAAAAATGTCTGAATTATGATTAGCTCAAGAAATTAACCAACGCTTATAGGTAGGTATATGTGAGGAGATGGCATACAACAACCAATTCAATGATTGCGTAAAGTCTCTTAAGCCCACTATGATAAAATCAAGGACATATTTACTCTTGAAAGTCAATAAAATAAATGATTCATTCCCAACGATGTCACCAAATTCATGCAAAACAAATAATATTGATTATTATTAATAATTTTCGCTAGAATTTTTCATCGACAATAATTTTTGTCTCTCTTCATATGAGAAATCATTTGAAACCTAAATGCAAATCACGTTGTGTAATTATTTATCTTATAATAGAGAAGTGGCTATGAATTATTCAGCTATAATTATAATGGTCAATAAATAATTTTCTACAGAATAGGATAGGGTGATATAAATTCACTAACTCATAGAACCAGTTCAGAATATATTTTTTCGGTCATGATGGTAGGACAGAGAGGAAGTTAATGCCGTTTGTTTGTATTTTTCGAATTCTTTTCTTGATTTATATTTTAAGAAATTTAAGTTTTATAGAATGGAGCTGTGTTAATCATCTCTATAGACTAAGCATGAAATAAAACAATTTTCTATACGACTGTATTGTATATATACCCGGGTAGGTAAGATATAATGGAGAATTTTACTTCACTATTGATTACTTGGTTAATATCAAATAACACCTTGCAATACCATTCATTATCATATTAATCAAACTCAATAGTATAGCTGCAGGGTTCAGTGACGTATCGGTTGTTGGCTCGGGTGTGAATATTATTCAGGATTAAAACCTGTGTAGTGAGCTTTGGATGTCCTCCAGAATCAATAGCCGTTGGGGGGAATATATTCCTTATATCTTGGAAACTGATGAAATTTGGCTTCCTCCAGGATATGTACGTCCAAAGCCAGCGAAGTTCAGCTGCAAATTACTACAAGATCGTAGCCAAGACACAGTGAAGTTCAGCTATAGATTCCCCACAAGATCCAATCCAAGACCGACCACTGCGAAGTTGAACTACAAATTCGTCCCCAGCGTCATTTAAGACAAGAAGAAGCAATATTGGAATAGGGAATACGGAAGCATTTTAGTTTCGGACAACAGTTTTGAGTAAAAAAAGCAGTTTAGTATTGGAATAGAGAGTAGGGCCGAATTTCCCCGCAAGATCCCTACCAAGAATCCTCCAGCATGAATACAACGAAGTTCAACAAGTTTCATTATGGAACTCACACCCAAAGCACATCACAAAAAAAGCTCACTACACAGGTTCTTACCATGGATAAATATTAGACCCGGGCACACAACCCATGACCTCACTGCTTCAGGAGCCCTTTTGCTATACTACTTATCTCATCCTTTCTCTATTTATCTACACCATCTTATAACTTTTTATTCTTAAAAAAGGATTTTATATGCGTAATTTGGCACTAAAAATTTTAAATAAAAATAAATCTATTAACTTCAGTACATCAAATTCGCATACATTTGAAATGGTGTTTCTTATACAATAGCACATCGTCATTCTAAATCTATTACCTCGTTTATGACTAGGTTCAGCCCAGGTTCGACCTAGGTTCGACCCAGTCATAAAAGGGGGTCGAGTTGGAACAGGGTACATTCAACCCCTTATGTTTTGATTTCAGTTCAACTCTATTTCAACCCAAAGTGAACTGAACTCGACATCATATACGATGGTCGAAATTTCAACTCGACCTCGACTCAACTTTTCACCCTAGTTCATAAACGGGGTATATCGAGATTTCTAAATAAAACTGAATTGTTCCAATCGATAGTGTAATGTCCAGATTTTCTACCAGGAATTGTTTAACGCATATTTTATTTTTGTTCCATCATGGAATTACAATTTGCGAATTTCTTAAATTATAAAATTACCAAGAAATGCAGAAGTTTTTTTTAGTCTGAGAGTTTCATTGAAAATTCCATAAATTATTTAGCGTTTTTTATTGATGTAAATATATACTGGTCAAGGTATATCAAATATATAGCCAAGAATTGGGCTTAATAAATTTTTCTATTCATTTATTTACCTAGTAGAAATTAAGTATATTTACCTAGAATTTTATTTATTTATTTATGTTTTTTTTGTACAAAAGCTATCTTTCATCTTTTCAGGTAATTCTCACACAATCGCTAATAAAAATTTCTTAGAAAATTTATAACAAAAATTATTTATTTTTTAATCCTAAGAATTTTTTGTTTTGTTTTTTGTTTTTTCATAGAAAAAAATCATACTTTTTCTTTTTTTTTAAATTTAATTTAATATATTTTTTGTTTTCGGTAGAAATAATTAAATATCAATAAATTTCTCTGCAATATTTTAATTACACTAGAAAATATTGATTTTAATGCAAATGCGGGCAGCAATTTGCATAATTTACATTTTTTTTGGTTTTAAAATATTTTCATCGCATTTCTTTCACTTTTTATTTTTTTTATTCATGTTTTTTATTTTTTTCCACACCAATATTTAAAGGCATTCATTATTGGTAGGCTTTACATATTCTGCATGTTTGTTTATTTCAATACCTGCACACTTTAAATGAATTTCATTTCGCAGTATTTCATTTTAATTTATCGAATTTTTTTAGGTCCTTTATTGAGTGAGAGAGATTCCCGGTTTTTAGGTGTAAACAAAACCGAAAAATTTTTACCTTTTCCTTTTTTCGAGGAGTTTATTAAGGAAAAAATTTAATTAACTTGAAGTACAATTGTATGGATCTTCTGTTCGGAAATTTGGATGATCTTCATATGGTCGAACGCCAACTAATTTCTTTGTATCGCGCACCTTCTCAACTTCGCTCATTACACGTAGAAAATTTTGTCCAGCTAATTTTGTTAGATCATCAATTGACCAGCCTTCACCTAGTAGTTCGGCAAATAGTGTTGGATATGTGGAGACATCTTCTAGACCTTTCGGAGTACTGGAATGAATAAAAAAAGAAATGGATTGTTACAGTAGATTGTTGTAAGCAGAACAGTTATGATAATCGTTACATTAAGGATAAAGTAAACTATCAAGGATGCTTTTGTTATTAGAACCTAAGTGGAAGAATACTTTTAAAAGGATATGTGGTTACTATGAGTCAATATATGGCGATTACTAAACATGCCGATCTTTAAACAGGCCGGTTTGTAAGCTATCATCAAACTCCAACACATAAGGCAAGCTTGAAATTCTTACTCTTACTCAAATTTTTGTAATTTTTACTACTTTTAGGTAAAACATCAACAGCACCGTAAAGAATACTTCGGTTTGAACAAACGGCCCAAAACGTGGGCATTAATATAAGCAAAACAAAGAACATGGTGGCCCATAACGATCCAACATTAACTTCACTTCCAATTAATTCAAGATGAGCATCCTTCAGCAGACGATCGTGCTCGAAAGTGCGTTGCAATAAGGCCAATGGGATGCAATAACAATGTGGGGTCAACTACCTATAGGAGTTTCGATTGATAAATTCGTGCATTAGCAAGCCTAAACCCCATCAAGCGAGTACTTTCTTCATTTACCAGGAGATGAAAACTAAATCTAACAGCCCTAATGTTAAATAGCGTGACCCTAGAGTTTTCAAGTGATAAAAGATGAGAGCAACCATTTCAAAACTGAGGGAGTCAAACTGAAGCTCATACATTGGCTATATACAACCGTGATCCTACTAATTGTCGCCTAAGTTACTTTAGTGTTTTTATACCCAAACAGGGCAACAGACCCCCGGAGTTGTCTAAATCGTACAGAATTTTCACTTAACCTTTTTTCTTTTGAAAACGATGGGAAAGTTGCTAGACCTTCATATTAGGTGCAAGCTGGAGCTCTTCCTTCCTCTATAAAGCTCCCAGTTCGCTTACTCGAATGGTAATTCAAGATAGGTTGCTTTACACCGCATGGTCAGCGAACCCGAAAAAGCCTTCCTCGCTAAGAAAACTGCTTTATGTGGGTTCTTTGACATCGAACGTACTTTCGCTGATCAACTCAAATAAAGCTGTCCTGGTACCATTCTCCAAAGGCTACAAAGTGGATCTAGGTCCTATCTGCATCTAGGGTACCACAGTTGAGTATCAGACTCAGTCAAATATTTGGAAGTAAAGTTAGACAAGAGACTGAACTGGAACGCTCAACTGGACTACGCCATCAAAGCCACAATGGCCATATGAGTTTGTCGAGGGTAAGGATCTAAAGATGAGGGACAGGCTAAAGATCTTATAAGACCCTTTGTCTTAAGAGGCATTATCACTTAAAACAGAGCGGACCCAAGGCCTGACTGACTGGCTATGTAGGACTGCGGTATCACCTCCACAACCTAGGGCTGTCTCTAAACACAGAATGCCGACTCTGCATGAAAGGCGACGAGATTTCCACACATAATCTTTGTGAATGTTTTGGTTTGGAAGAAGAGCGTTGTCAGAGTAATTATGAGCCCCGCTCAAGTCTGGTCTTTTTCAATTGAAGACCTTCTTGCCTTCGTCCGGAAGGCTGATGGTCTGTTCCGTTAGTGGGATACGTACATAATAGGTCTAACCCGGCCGCAGTAGTGCGGGTGCCATACTCGGCGTTTTGATACTCTCCATGCCTATTGTAGGTTAAGAATGGGCGAGTCTGATTTTTACTCAATATGAGACATAAATTCAAATCTATAAAAGTCCGTTGACATCCCAAACGCAAATTTTTGTATCAAGCTGCTCTAATTTCTGTTTGGGATGTTTTTTCCTGACTCAATTAGAGTTTGAGTTTAGGGATGCTTAGGGTCCTTATTAAGGCAGAAAAATACTTAAAGTACACGCATTAAGTGTTTTAAATTTACACACTTTTCGCATGTTAAATTAACACATCTTAAACGCGTAAAAAGTGACTATACACGATTTTACACTCGAAATGTGTTTTGAAATCACACACTTGGGTTTACAGTGAACCTGCTTATTAAACGCTAGCTTCTTCCTCATTTCATTAATTCGCATTAGATTAAATCGTCCCTACTTCTGTTGTCCTACTAATAGATCTCCTTTGTGTCATCTTTATGTATGTTTTATTTTTTTTTCTTGAATGCTACGCTACATTCACTGTAAAAACAATAGCACTTAGGCTCACTTGGTGTCCTAAATTCATTTCTCTTGATCTCACTAAGCAAAGCTCTCTGTTATTCTACAGGTTATCAAGGTTATTTATTCAATATTTACTTAATATCCCTACTTTTCTTTAAACTCCTCAATATTTCTCTATATACACCTAAACAACGTCTGACACCTTATATTTTTGCCTTGATTTGGGGCATTAATAATAACAAGTGACCGATTTAATAAAAAATGAAATAATTTCGACGTTTTTCAAGTACTCCTGGGTATATTTTATGCTCAAATTGTATACTGCATATAACTACATATGGTATGTTCAACGATAAAGCAAACCCATTTGTACCTAAATCAAGAACCTATCAACATTTTTCAAACATTGCAAATAAAGAAAATTGATTGCTAAAGGAGAGTCCATTGTGTAGTAACTAATCACAGCAGCTTATACATCCCTCTACCTCATAAAACCAAAATCGAAATACTTTCTTTAATAACAATTCGAACAATTTTTACATAAAACCTCCCAAAAGCAATAACAGCACAGTATTTTCGTCAAATTAAAAGAATAATACCAATGAAGTAGAGAGGTTCACAAAAGCGCTATCCTAAAACGTTTTTGGCTTTTGCAATGAATTTGATAAATAATTACCAAACAAAAATTGATGTAGGTACGATATACGAAACACAAGGATTCCATACCCTTCCACCACCCAAAAACAATCCAATATGCCATATGATTATCAAACACAAAAACAGGAAGAAAAAAACAATAACCCAAAAAGAGTCAAGGTTATAAATGACAAAAGGATTCGGAATTGAAATAAATATGAACAATGGCGAAAATTGTACAGAGCAGAGTCAGATCTGCTAATGAGGAGAAATATCGATTAACCTGGCATATCAGGACCATCAGTTGTAGCAACAATAATAACAATTAATTATCACGGCAAAAACGACATGACTGTGTGTATTGTTATGCTCGTCGCTTATGATTAGTAAAAATTGTTTGAGCTGCTTTGTTCAAGTGGAGAGGAGTAATTGGGTGCGCGTATGTTTTTACGGATTTTTCGCCTTAGGATAATGGCGTCTAATTAAGGAGGTTCACAAGTAAAATTTTTATGTACATGTATAAAACTTTGATGATATTACTTGGAGGTATAACTAGGCTTATGTGAGTTATAAATGCCTAAGGTATAACCCTTCAAATTGATCCTAGAGTTCACCAACCGACAAACCGAAAGACCAATGCAACAAAGCAGGATTTATGTGTACTTAGCAAGAACATGTATTGTACTATTTAAACTCTGAGCTTTCCACGCATAAAAGGATGAAACTACGAAATATATTATGAAGGTGCTGGCACAAGAACTTTGGTACAAGAACTTAGGATGACTAAATTACAGAATATGAGATAATGGAGTGTGATCTGCCCCAAAATGCATCGAGCGAATATAATCGCATCGAAATCGATATAATCGCATCGAAGTCGATAGAAAAGATCTATTAGCAAGCTTAGTTAGAAAGAGAGTAGTGTATTTAGAAGAGAATAGAATGGGAAAGGAGTCTTAGGGAGGGCGCAAATTTGTTATCTCTGTTGTCATCTTCTTAGTCCTATACTAATCAATATAGCTTAAGTTATATTTATGTTTTACTAGCATAAAACCCGCGTGCCTTGCAACGCCTTTAAATAAAAATTGTTTATTATGTGCAATGTTTTCCTTAAAAAAAAACAAACAAAAAAGTCAGCTGTTATTATCCCTAAAAAGGGTTTATTATAGTGCATTTTTTTAATAAATATGGTAAACAAATTGCTGCGTGTATCACCTCTACTAAACAAATCTGCAAGTTTTGAAGCAGAGATTGGCATGTATATGTCATCAAGGGAAGTGACATTTTAGGGTTTGACGAACGTTCGTTAAGTTTGTTCGCCCATTTACGTGGGTGCAAGAAATTATGAAGCAATCAAAAATGAATATTAAATAAAGTAAATTTCGAGTCATTCATTTCTACGTGATTATAGCGATGCACTGTCAAAATTTCAGCCCTTCAGCTTCAGGGGTTTGGGTTAACCCCATTTCACCCCCTTAGGGGATGAATTTCGAGTAATCGCCCCTTAGTGGATGTCCACGTCATTATAGGGATGCACTGTCGAAATTTCAGCCCTATAGCTCCAGTAATTTGGTAACCCCATTTCACTCCGTTAGGGGATGAATTTCGAAAAATCGCTTCTTAATGAATGTCCACGTCATTATAGAGATGCACTGTCAAAATTTCACCCGTTTAGCTCCAGCGGTTTGGGTTAACCCCATTTAACCCCCTTAGGGGATAAATTTCAAAAAATCGCTCCTAAGTGGATGTCCACGTCATTATAGGGATGCACGGTCAAAATTAAAGCCCTTCAGCTTCAGCGATGTGGGTTAACCCCATTTCACCCCCTTAGGGAATGAATTTCGAAAAATCGCTTCTTAGTGGATGTCCAAGTCATTAAAGGGATGCACTGTCAAAATTTCAGCCCTATATTTCCAGCGGTTTTGAGTTGATCCCATTTTACCCCTTAGGGGATGAATTTCGAAAAATCGCTTTTTAGTGGATGTCCACATCATTATAGGGATTCACTGTCAAAATTTCAGCCCTATAGCTCCAGCGGTTTGGGTAAACCCCATTTCACCCCCTTAGGGGATGAATTTCGTAAAATCGCTTCTTAGTGGATGTCCACGTCATTAAAGAGATGCACTGTCAAAATTTCAGCCTTATAGCTCCAGCGGTTTTGAGTTGACCCTATTTCACCCCCTTAGGGGATGAATTTCGAAAAATCGCTATGGATGCACTGTCAAAATTTCAGCCCTTTAGCTCTAGCGGTTTAGGTTGTGCGTTGTCTGTCAGTCAGTTACTTTTTATACAATAGAAAAAAAGTAAAGAAAAAAAATCCCCTTACAACTTATTGAACCCCATTTCACCCCCTTCAACCCTTTTTTCTCAAAAAAAAAGTAGCCTATGTCCGTCTCCAAGGTCTAAACTATGTCTGTTGCAAATTTCATCAAAATCGGTCCAGCGGTTTAGGCGTGAAAGCGTAACATACAGACAGACAGACAGACAGAGTTACTTTCGCATTTATAATATTAGTAAGGATTAAATTAAATAATTTGATAATAGATGCCGCGCAAAAATTATTTAAAAAAATAAACTATTATTTTCTGTAATTTAATAATTGAATATTTTGTTTAAAGCAAAAATGGTCTAGTGGAACATCATTGATTGTTTATTATCTTTTTTTTTTCTTTAATTTATAATTCGTGAATAAAATTATTATAACTCTCTGTCTGTCTGTCTCTCTGTTACGCTTTCACGGCCTTAACCACTAAACCAATTTTGATAAAGATGAAATCTTACAACTAAATTTTCACCCACTTTCTTATAACCAATCAATTTTGGACATATGTATAGTTCGCGTGACAATGCAATGTTACCATTTTGTAACAGAATCAAGATGGCGGCCTAATATGGGATTTTTGCAATTGTGGTCCCCGACAACCCGATATGGGTATCAAATGAAAGGTCTCGGAGCCCCCTCATACATGGGGTTGACCTCAATCAACGCTTGCAAATGACCTTAACGCATGCTTAAAACCATCATATATTTAGGACAGTTTTGAAAAAAAAATCACGCTCCAATGAATATGCGTGTCCCTGTGCTACAAGATGCCTCTGCTCAAACATGTTCCAAACAACTTTTGAACGTTGGTAATGGCGGAATTCCAATCGATAGCAGAACATGCTATTATTTTATTATTCGGAATCAAAAATACGAAAAAAAAAATGTTTTTAATATCTCCTACTGTATATTAAAATTCTTGTCACCAAAATTGGAAACGCAGGCAGCGAAATGACAATTCCACACATATTAACATTTCACGTATGGATAAAATCCAAGCGCACGTGTGCATTGTAATTTCCCTTTCGAAATTCGTTTACTCCCCCATATCATCTAACCCCGACAAGAGTGGTAGTGAGACCGTGGAATTGTGATTGGGAATATAAATGAGCTGGTGATTTGGGTTTTTAAATGAACGGAGTGATACTTTTCTTTTTGAATGTACTTTCGTGATGGGGTTTGAGATTCTCATTGGCCACGGAAAAAGCGATTTTGAGATTCCCAATTGTTTTGACGCACGCCATACTATTGGTTTATGTGTGCAACGAGGCGCACCGGGCTACAATTAGTCTTTAATAAAGACGAAACAAGTATTTTATGATGGAGTCAAAAAAGAGAATAATTTTTATCATTAAAGGATGTTTTAATCGTTTTGGGAATACTTCGATATATTCCAAACGTAGGGGATTTAAAACCAGTTCTGCCATGTATGATTCCGGGGTTTAAATGTGAAATTATTTTTCGATTGAATATATTGTTGCCTAAGTCTATTATAATGTAGTATCGGTATTCATTATCAAGAGGTCATTTCGCATGGACATTAAGAACTGATTTAGAGAATATTTGAGACAAAATATGAATCATTATTGAACTTTATTAAAATTAAAAAATCATTAGATACCTTTAACCTTGCCTCTTCTGAAAAGTAAGCACTCCCCACCAAATTCACACCCAAAATACGAAAAGTGCCTACAGGCACACTTTTCATCGTTCCTCGTTAACATCTAAATGAATTAGCATTACAAAATTGACCTCTACATAGGTTAAATAAAGCGCACCTTTCACCCCAGCATCATTAACCTCTTAAACTCCGATACCAGTTTTAGCCACCCCTGACCTTTAGCCCATAGCTCCTTGGCCAGTCATGGTATGTCCTTGTATGGTATATATTTACCTTTATTATCTACACCCAAAAATCGTCGGTCCAAAAATCGAGGACTAGTCCAAAAACAAGATAAACGATATTTGCCTTGGAATACAGT
This sequence comes from Thereva unica, assembly GCA_949987705.1. NCBI lineage: Eukaryota > Metazoa > Arthropoda > Insecta > Diptera > Therevidae > Thereva > Thereva unica. The sequence goes on from OX465285.1 coordinate 89,316,102, forward strand.
GGGGGGAGGGGGCTTCACACTATTATATAGCAAAGAAGCACTTCAAATTTCTCCATCCCTTTAAGGAAGTTGGTTAGGGGGTTGATAAGGAATATAGGTTGTTTTTTTGGGTGTATACCTTCAGCCCCTCCACCGCATCCTTCTGTTCCATCTTTTCTAAGAAATATTTAGTTACAAAAGAAACGGATAACAGAAACCTTTTCATGATTTCTCTAAGCTAAGATCGATTTCTTTCGATGTGAAAATTAATGAAAGACCATTTACCTTTGACAACTAGGGCCAGCTGCCATTATTTAGAAGGAGAAAAGGTAAATACAGGAGCAACGGCAAATGGCAGCGAATTATATTGAAATCCCCGAGAATCTCCAACTCTCGGACTCGGAACTGATTTTTGTCCTTATTTTTGTCTATGTGCATGAAAAGACCGGGGAGATGGTGGGATGTATGTGGGGATGTATTGATTAAAACTTTTTCTAGGTATATATGTGTTTTTTCGGCCTACAACTTCTTCTGCTTCGGATCTTATATAAAAGCGACCGAAAAATGAATGGTTTTAATTATTGGATTCATTCCTAAGATTGTTATTATGAATGCTACATCTTCATTCTAGACATCATCTTCCCCCCACCTAGATAAGGATTACTGTGAAAGTTTATCACTGTACGTGTATTCCTATAATTCATGCCAAAGGATATCACATGTTTCGTGATGTTTTCTTCTTGTTGTTTCTGCAGCAATTTACCGATACAGAGGAGAAAGAAACATGAAATTTAATAACTTTAGCTTGGCAGAAATTTGTGATTATTTTTCGATTACATACATATATACACATACATCCATTCATACATTCCTTTCTAGTCTTATTTATAGTAATCAACTGAAGGAATCTGATCCTTAATTGCATGCAAGATTAGCTAATTTTATGTCGGATAGATATGGAATTTTGATTAAACAGAAATTTAAATTGGAATTGCATGAATATTGTTGAAAATTAAACTTACAAATTGATTCCGTCAAATCCAGCCCCAAGTCCTACGTGGTCGATTCCAGCTATCCGTTTGATGTGGTTTATGTGAGCTGAAAATGACATTAATTAGTTAAATGGTGCAAAATGATTATTGTGTATGTGTGTGTGTAAATTGTTAAATATATTAGATTATGTTTTTGTTTTTAATAATAGGAGATTTTCATTGATTGGATTTCATGAAATTATAGTTAACATGATACGGGGCATACTGTTTTACAAAAAACTACAGGTGCGCCATCTAGACCTTCGGTATTTCAACATTGAATTGCTCAATATTTTTTAAGCTGATTTCGTCAAATGTACGCGATTCTGAAATGTCATTCTGTACCATTTTCGCTATGAGTCAAATATACACAGAAAACATGCCCTGTAATTGTAGCGCTTTACATTGAAAACAATCGTTCAATTGTGAAAACTGTAAAAACAACCAACATTTTCATCTCTTCTCTTTGGAATGGGTGCCTCGTTTTCCGAGTTAACGGCACTAAATTGACGAACTCAAAGCTAACATTCGAGCCGAAATCGATGCAATAACGCCCAAAAACTCCGCCGTTTCCCAAGTCCAGGGTGTGAAAGGAGTAGGATAGTCGACCTGCCGAATTGACCAGAGTCGGAAAACTGAAGAAACCGCATGGCTATACGAGCTAACTATTTACGAAATAATGCTACTGCATCCGGAGCAGGCGATGCGCCAGCGCTGCGGACTAGGGTTGCAGGTCAGAAGTGGGTTACTGGCCGAAGACCCACTCGTCACGTGGAATATACGAACAGGACATCACGTCGGTCAAAATTAAATCATACCAATGTAATTATCGTAATGCGAAATACCAGTTGCTGCACTATCGGATCTACGACTTACCGGATCCGGGATATTGACGATCGTCCCACCAACAATCGTCGAAACGATGACGCTTTACTATTCCGGTGGTAAGAAAAAAGATGCCGGCGTCGGGCCATAGACGATTGACGGGCTGCCAGCAGCGTTATGGCATTCCAACCGATCCACTCCATCCACTCAAACACCAAATCACCTGGCGAAATCCATCCGGCAACGACTCGGCGATGTTAGAGTATGTTTTGATCTACGCAAGATTTCGATCGACGCTCAAAGACGTACGTGCTACGTACGTGGGCCCGATTGCGGATCCATTCGAGCGAAATTACATATGCGATTAAAGAGCAAAGAAAACGGTGCCACTACCAACCAAGAAGAATTGGGCGTGCCTACAGGATCCGACCATCGGGCGAGAGTTTCGAGTGGCATTACTCAACAAATTCACGGCGCTTCCAATACCGGACGATATCGATGTAGAAGAAAAGCAATTATCGGAGTCTATTGGTGGGTATGAAATGCAGTTGTGTCTACCCATACGTAAATGAATGCAGTCATGGATCTCGGATAGCTGTCTGGACCTCGTCGATCAGTGGAAACGAATGAAACACGTCTATTTCGAGCAATACCGACAATTGAACAAAAACGTTCGACAGAAAATGAAATCAGAACGAGAACCGTACTGGAATACCATTGCGGCCGACATGGAAGAAGCGAGTGTCGAGGCACGAGTGCCGGATGCTGTACCAGACAATTCGGCGGTTAGGCGGCAAAATAACATCAACAAACGACAGCATCAACAAAATCGGATGGACCTATCGTGCCTCTCTCATGGGCGCCTGCAGCTTTGGAAAGAATTATTACACCAGCTGTACAACCACGATCCGCTAGAAGACAACAATAAAGGTAACTGCCCAAAGCCGGAGGCGATATCTCATAACAAACATACGGCATTCGGATCGTGTATCGTCGGCATGGAAGAAAGCGATTTTTGTGCCAATTTTGAAGAAAAGCGGCAGTCGGGAATGCTAGAATTATCGCTGTATTAGCCTCATTTCGATGGTCAGCAAAGTATTTACGAAAATCCGCTTTCGATTACATTGATTGGAACCGCTTGTGCAGAGCTTTGGAAACGGAACATGTGCCATTCTTCTCCAAGCGTTGTACGATAGCTCAACCAGCAGCGTTTGTATTTGAAGAGACCTATCCGAGGAATTCCCGATTCAAAAAGATGTCCGACAAGAAGACATCGCTTCGACACTCCTCTTCAACGTTGTAATCGTCGCGATTACGCATGAAGCATTCGATGGATGACGCGGAGTTCGATACGACGACCCACTTGATGTTCGCCGACACGGATGCCGAAGCAATGAAAATCTTATACGACATTTCCTACATCGCCCGGGAATCAATACGGAAAAAACCAAAGTGCTTACAACGACGGATCGAAAGCCCGCGTTCACGTCGATGTAACCAAAATCGGACAGGTTCCTATGTTGAAATATTTGGGATCATTGGTTGAGGTGAAGTAAGTAAGTGGCATCGACGGCCAACGTTCACAGCCGCATCGGCTACGCAACAGCAATATTTGCCTCGTTCAAGTGGTACATATGGAAATGAACAAATATGCCCATAAAAACGAAAATACGCCTATACTGAACGTTGATTCTTCCGATTCTTTTTTATGGATCGGAAACGTGGACACTGCACAAGCCGTCAAAAAGCTTGAGGTCTTCCAAATGCGATGCTTGAGGCAGATATTAGGTGTCTCAATCTGCGATCGCCTTCCAAACACGACAGTTAGACAAAGATGTGATCAGCAGATACTGATCAAAGAAGAAATACAAAAACGACGACTACCTTGGTTTGGACATGTTTGTGGAATGGATGATAGCCGCTTGCCACGTAAATTTCTCTGGCGATACCGTCCGGCAGACTGGAGAAGTCAGCGATAGGCACCGAAGAAAATCGTTTAACAAATGTCAGAGTTAATCAATATTGAAATACCGAAGATCTAGATGGCGCACCCCATATAATATTTACTAAAATCTCTACCCTAAATCTTTGTTCAAACTTAAATAAAAATCATATTCTAAACTAACACTAAAATGGAATACCTTACCTACAGCATCATGTACAGTTGAATTTTCACTACATGATAAAAATTTTGAATAAAAATTAACCATGACTATGCCACCATTTTTGGCTACAGATTGCAGGATATCATCCTGTACATTACGGCTTGAATTGCACAATTCATATGCCGATGAATGAGAGAATATCACAGGTGCTTCACTTGTTGCTAAAGCATCACGCATTGTACCAGTTGATACATGCGATAGGTCCACGATCATTCCTAATCGGTTCATTTCGCGGATGATTGTCTGAAAAGATACAAAAGAAATATTTTAAGGATAAACGTCTAATTCCATAAGAAAAAGGATATATAATTTAGCTTTAATACTCCTAGTAATTTTTCTTTTTATTGCTTGGAAGTCATTTCTTATTAATTGAAAGTCATATCACTGTCTGACCTCTGATGTTCATTTGCTCGACTTAACAAAACCCCACCCATTGGAGCATATCCTTTTATTTGCAAATTCCACATTGCTGTCAACAACTTTACAAAACGAGTGAGTATTGATTTCTTATTCTTAATCCAATGAACAAATGGGAATGTCTTATTACTATTAAGGCTGACACAGCAGAACCATCAGAGAATGGCACATATTTCTGCTTAAAATGCACCTTTTATCTTCCTTCTTGAATGCATTCCATACAAATGCGTCCTTTGTTCTTTAGGACATGAAGAATAAATTTTAAGTAAAGTAGTTTTTGCACTGAGACTTTGATTAGAACAGGCGTCATTGTGTGTTGATGAGAAAATAATGGGTGCATTGAAAAAGAAAACTATGTCATAAAAATATTTAGTTCAATGCCCTTTGTTTGGAGTCATTAAAATAAGTAATTCAAATGATGGTTCTGGTAAATTTTTATAAGAGTCACATTTACGTGCCCAATTAATAAGAGTCACAATGAACAAAGGTGAAACTATGCTAATTCAAATAAGAGAGAATGACTGGCGAACAAAAGTAAAGATTCAAAGACAATGATACTAAAAAACTTTGGATAAGTGTTTACCATTGTGCTTTTGAGATATCAAGTATATGTATGGCCAATTCAATATGTTTTAATGTTCTGGTTGTGGGCAATTCAATTCTTGAAAAATTTATTAAAATTTCTTTAAAAAAAACTATATTACCAGTAATAAGGGGGTAATAAAAGGGTAATAAAATAGCATGATTGAAACCCTTTGTATCGGCACGTTAATTGGAGGACTGTGAAGTTTGAAAGCAACGGCTGAATTTTACCAGAATCTTATGAGGATATTCGACAATATACCCTCTAATGATATAAAAATGATGTTGTGCGGCTTCAACGCTAAGACCGGAAAGGAAGTCCAGTATATGGGAACAATAGACAACCATAGCCTTCAATCACCAAGGATAACGGTGACAGGCTTATCGATCTCACCAGTAGCAAAGGAATTGTGGTAAGCTCGACGCTCTTCCTGCATAAAACATCCATAAATGACTTGGACGTCGTGCCAGCTATCTCAGAAAGTTTGCTAGACGAATGCCAATCCGGCTTCTGAAGAGGAAGGTCAACCACCGGCCAGCTCTTTACATTGAAACAACTCCTAGAAAAATGCTGGGAGAGGAATGCGTATATCAGACCTTTGAAGATTTCAAGCAGGTATACGACTCCATCCAAAAAAAGAAGCTACTCCAGATCTTATTGGAGCTGACATATAGCTAAACTAGTACATCTGATACAATTAACTCACCTCGATACAGATTCCCGAGTACGGTTCAGAACAATTTTACAGATGCCTTCCAAGTTAATCAAGGGCTCAGACAGGGTGATGGACTGGCGCCTATGCTATTCAACCTAGCCTTGGAAGCAGTCATCCGAAAGTTGTCAATTCAGCGAAACTGCACGTTGGTAAATAAATCCGCTTAGGTGATCGGGTATGCCGATGACATCAACATAGTAGCCAGGTCAGTGAGAGCAGTCAAGGAATGCTGCTCAGAGATCAAAAAAGCGGCTAAAGAAGTCGGCTTGAGAATCAAACTAAATTCTTTTGAAAGGAAGATTTTGAGAACATCGGAACTGATGAAACTTTGGTCAGAAATCAAGAAGACTGGAGAAAAAGACTAGAGAAGGTCAAAACTCGAGTTGGGCTGTAGCACCATTGGAACAAGAAGAAGTAAATCCACTTTTCTAACCAGAACTAGCATCTAAAAGTTCATGCTTGATCTGAAAGTAGTGGATTTAAGGCCCATTAAAGGACATAGTCCTTCGTTTTGCTTCATTTTGAGTATAGACCTTATTGCGGTAGCGTTAGTCCCTTCGCTCTTCATAAAAATTCTCTTGACTTCAAGAAGTCACCTGAGACAAAAGTTGCTCCCATAGTACCAATTGCTCCCATAGTACCAAAATCGACTTCAGAGTGCTAAATTGGTAGCAGATTATTGTGCATAATCGTAATAGGAGTAATGCAGTGAAGTGAGGATATTTTGGTGGAGGTATATTCCAGGTTCAATTTATCTGCTATGCCTGGATTGAGTATTTTATATGCTGCTTAGTGCTTCTATCTTACGGTTATAGCATAGAATCTAGTACCTAGTTTCGTGATTGAGATTGATGACAAAATTACAGAATTTAATAGGTTATGCCTTGACTTGTTTGAGTTTGAGCCCCTGAGGAGTAAAACTATCAGCTAAGTCTAAACTTTGGTTTATTGCAGAAATTAAATCCCTCATAATAGAAAGGGAATTTGCCATTACCATTGGTTGTTAAAAGTAAAAAGTGTAACGATAAAAATATCTTTTAGACGCCTTTGGAATCTGGTTGTCACAAAAATGAAAGAAGTCAAGCCCTCCATTTCACTGAAAACTGAACGGAACAACTTGCGCAATTTGGGTATCCGCACTAAAAACAAAGCCTCTGCCTACAACCTTCGTCCTGAAAGCCATAACCAATGTTTTATATCTAACGAACCGACTACGCAGGCTAATACCCCAATACCTCTCTATTATAGGTTCATCTGACGGCTTGTGCTTCCGACACGTTGATTATAATCCACTTTTTGGTTACACCTATACCCAAGTGCTCCTCTCCCACTTTTCCTTCTGATTTCAGGCCTATTAGTTTACATACATACTTCCATTTCTGACTAAGGTTATCGAAAGTTCAAGGGCTCAAATCCTTGAGTTCTGTGAAAGACTTCAATTTATAAATGTATGGCAATCTGGTTTCCGAACACATCATAGTTGTGAAATTGCACTCCTTAAAGTTGCAAATGATATTCGCAGCTCTCTTGATGAACATCACGTTTGTGGTTTATTGTTCCTTGACTATTCGAAAGGTTTTGACTCTGCTTCTGAAAAAACTTTCCTACCAAGTCCGCTGTTTCCCGACTGTTCTTAAACTTTTGCATAGCCTTTTAACCAACCGCTCTCAAATAGTTAAACTCGGTGAGTCTAGTTCCACCCTTGGCCTATTAACTAATGACGTTCCACAGGGCTCTATTCTTGGGCCCGTTTTATTCAGCGTTTTTATTAATGATCTTCTTTTAGCAATAAAACAATCTCAGGTTCATATGTATGCGACAACGTTCTCTCTTTGTCTTCGTAGCGCTGCTATGGAACTCTCTAGTTGTCGATACACAATGCATCGTATATTATAATATTTTCATAAGCGCCTCCGCATGTCCTACACCACGTGCCTGTCCAAATCAATAAATTGAATTTTCATTAAATCATTTTCCAAACCACCTAAAATATTTTTCTTTCTGACTAGACAATCCAATGATACAATCCTGAACCTTCAATTACAAAATAACAACAAAAATACAAAGTTTGTTAATAACAACTCTCCCCGACCATTATTATACGTATATCCACAAAAGTCTCAAACGAAATTTTCTCTCTACCAAAAATTTATTATTCACGTTGTGTCAAAACTTTTTGATAATTTACGATCCCCAATTCATGATTGTACAAATATATATTTAAATTGTATGTATATACGAGAGAGTATATAAAATACAAAGTGAAACAAAGCCGCCACCGCCCACAATGTAACAAGACTTAATCGATTGAAAATAAGCACCCCTAATGAAATCAATCCTCTACAGTTATAACACAGTAATTTAATTGGTTTGAAGGATGCCTCTATTACTCGGTTTTTGGGGAAGGGGCGGGGGCGGGCCGGGGGTAGACTGCTTCTAATTGCACACTTGTAACTCAACTTTATCTGAAAATGAAATTATACTCAACTTTTGCCCGTGCTACCATTTTGATTCAGTAGTAGATTTGTGTAGTCTAACTTTCTCTTTTGGTGGGTCCACCCCTCCTACACCCCCTTTCTATTATCTAACAGACAAAAAACAACAAGGAATAGAGATAGAAGAAAAACCTAAGCAGTCCCATGAATTTCCTGGTTCGCAAGTATCCCTTTTTCCTTGGCCCTTTTTGGATGGTGGTGGGGTTTGGGGTTGGGTGAGAGTTTATGCTCCTCCAGTTGCTGCTCCAGCATCGTTTTATTTATCAACACCCCAGAAAAAAATCCAAATTTCATCAAATTAATTTAATTTCCTCGTAATATCCTCTGGCTCCGATCAGGATCCATTTTCTGTCCCTTCTTTCGGTCAGACTGATGGTGAAAATATTTCACTATGGACGAGACGAACTTTATATATGTATATGTTTTGCCTCCTTTTTCGGTAACACAACAAAAGGGATCTAATGAACTTGTAATGAAATCAATTTTCTAAAGGGCATTTTGCATTTTCTTGGACGTGAAGAAATTACTATGAGGAAGTTTTTAAGAGCCTTTCACTTTTTTTTTTGTTTTTTTCTCTTCTGTTTTCTTTTTTTGTTTTTGTTTTGAGGTTATGTACTTTATGGAATACAAGTGGAGAAAGTTGTGAAAGTTTAGTTTTCATATACAAACGTAATTTTCGGTTAGAGTTCACCCCTTTCGAGTTGAGCTTGTTAAAATTTTGGAGAAACAGAGAGAGGGAGATAGAAAAAAAAGAGAATAAATTTCATGATATAAACTTCGGGAAATTTTCGCAAAAATAAACACGCTTTACTTGATAAAATTTTCATGTTTTTTTATCTCTGGTTAAAAGTTGTTACTTTAAAATTGTTGGGTGAGTAAAATTTTTAATATTTCTCAGATATTTACCCTCAAAAATTTTAACATTTCTTCCTCTTGAACTATTTTAATTGGCTTAACTCGGGAAAAATGCATTAATAGTTTGCTTCCTAGTGGGTTAATCTGGTATTACTGGATGCCATCGGGAATAGGTTCCACCAGATAATCTCAAGTGGTATCCGCGAGGTATTTAGAATCAAACTTACTTACTTACTTATGCTCCTGTAATCCCTAATGGGACATAGGGTGGACGCACCTTATCTTAAATTATAAACAGTTCGGCTCTAAACTTTTTTGCCTCTCCATCCCAGCTTCGCCGTTGACTATACCTTATGGTAAAGGACCTTTCAACAAAAGGTAATTTTAAATTTGGCGCCATCTTTGAACTGTCAACATACAACTGTCATGACATGACATTTGACAAGTAAAAATAGGAGATTTTCAGATATGGATACACTCGAAAAACGCATTGAAATAGTGAAAATTCACTATAAAATTCGCGAAAAATTGGTGATTCTTAAAGTTTGTACCGCTTGTGATTATCATCAAGCAACTTATTGCAAAATTAGAATGCACCAATAAACTTGTCATCGTTTGTCCTAGAACGCATGCTTGACCTATAACTCTGAGTACTGTGCCAAAGTAGGTTGAAAGCCCGTATACAGGCTATTTGTCTGCATTCACAGCTTGCTCGAAAACACTAATGACAATGGGCAGCGAGTTATAGAGATGGCAGAAAGTAAGAACATAGTCGTTGCAAGTACTAGATTTGCGCGTAACAAAGCCACCTGGGTATCTCCTGATGGAGCCACTCGTAACCAAATAGACCATGTGTTGATAGACCGCCGCCACCTTTCGGGTCTGATGACGGTACGAACGTACCGAGGTGCCAACTTCGATTCGGATTACTATCTCTTTTTGGTATTGTGCTCCGAGTGCGTATTACAAAGCTGAAAAGTTTTGTATCCGCTGATTAAGCTCGAATCACTACTCTGCACTATGCAATGAAATGGCCAGAAACAGCTATGGTCATGCATTAGAACTCGCCCTAACTCCTGGGGATGGGATGCCGGGCGTCGACGAGAGTTTGACCCGCTTTAAAAATATTGTTATTGGTTCTGCTGAGTCCATCTTAGGCAGAAGTCGTAGAGATCGAAACGACTGGTTCGATAATGAATGCAAGCTGGTAACTGAACGTAAGAATGCTGCATACCGGAGCCATGCAGCAGTCTCAGGAAACACGAGCACGCGAAGAGAAATATAAAGAGCTCAGAAAAGAAGAAAAGATAATTCTCAGGCGAAAACAGGAAGCCTGGGAAAAAAATCTCATCTGTGAACTAGAACAGTACAGAGAGCGACGGCTGCACCAGGCACCAGGTAGTTCTTCCGAAGAGTCCGCAGTATGACGCAATTCACACCACGTTGAACATACTGCAACGACAAAGAAGGGAATCTGATCACCGATCCTAAATACATCTTGGAGCGATACGAAGAGCACTTTCATGAATTTCTAAATGGCGAGCTAACTGAGGATTCGGAAGTATGTAGCTCGCAAGAGTGAAGATGAGCCTGCTCGGAAAGTTCTCTGCGTAAGACCTATGGGGTGCGACAGCGTGGGAGACGCAATCTCCGTTGAAAGGATGGCGTAGACCAAGACGCTCAGAGCTTAGGGGTGCCAAACTGGATGACATCGGTCACATCAGAATCGAGACCGGTGGAGAGAACAGTTGCGAGAGACCAGGAGCGGATCCCGGTTGTAGAGCCGTTAAAGAAGAGACTGAATGATAAAGATCCATGTCAAACTCAACAAGGACTTGATAATTCATTGGGTGTGATTTAACAAGCCATTTCCTGAGTTGAAGTCGGGAAAATGTTGCGCGTCTATGTCGAACTATCACCCCGCTTATCCTCCTTCCGACTACCAGCTGGTCCGATTGGTGACGCATGGGCTGGCTGAACAGCACTTCCGATCTTTCGAAGGGACCAAAAATTGGGTCGAGCTTTTTCGATGCGGAATCCGTATGCTGCCAGAAAGATGATGAAGATTCAATAACACGTCGAATGTGTTAGAGTAACATTCGAGAGTGGGACAAGCTATTTGTGGGAGTTTGTTTGCAGTGGTTTGCGATATATTTGCGATTTGTGGTAAATTAAGTTGTGTGCGCCTGCCACATTTTTTTTTTGTGATAGACTAGAGACTTAGGGAAAGCCCCCTTTGTACTGTTCGACAATCTATTTTTTCCTATAGAATGTCGAACAGCAGCTCTAGCCGGAAGATGAGAAGTAGAGAGAGAGAAGTACATAGGAAGGAGCTGCCACAACCTAGCCGCGATATATTTTTATTCCACCTACTTCCAACCATTTCGCGACTCTGGCATCGGGGCATTTGAGAAACAACTCGCTGGAGTGTTATGCCTCCTGAAACGAGTTGAATCTCTTCAACCAACCGATGACATGCGCTTGGTGGAGTAGGGAAGGACTAGCAAAGGCTATGACAGGAGGAATGAGGAATGTAAAGAGGGGAGAAGAAAGAAGGAAAGTTAAGTGGGTGGAAAAGTGGAAAAGGCGAAGGACCGTGAGGCTGGCCGGGATTCGAACCCGGGACCTCTGGAATAGTAGTCAGGCGCCTTACCCCTAGGCTACCGAGGCCCCCATGCCATTATTTCAAAAGGCATTCTCAGAGCACTAAGTTCGAACTGTCGATTTCAAATATAGAACTCTCAACGCGATCAACGATCAACGCGTATTCCCTAGTCGACTACCAGTCTGAATCAGCTCGATACCCCATTGGCGGACGATCTATCGGAAGAAGTTCAAGGTGGCGGAATTAGAATTTGAACACGTGGCGAATAGCTAAGTATCTACACCATCATCGGCTATCATCTTCTCCATCAGCTAAAAATTTTGACAATATGGTGATTCAAGACAAGATGGACCAATGGGTTTACCCTATGCATCTTCAACACACCGAGGAGTAACAAGATATTACTCGAAGTTCTTTTTCCACTGAACTGAAAACATTTTTTAAATATTCCCTTAAAGCTAATGTCATCTATATAGTATATATCAAACCCCCTCCACTTAGTATAATAATACATTCAAAATGTAGTAAATCACCATTGAAAAACTTCCGTATTTATTGTGTCAATCTCCGTTGAATGTGCACTTTTCCATGCCTTTGTACCCATTTAAAAAGGAGAGAGCCTTATGGGGGTATATATTCATCCCAAAAGCAGTAAGTAGACACGTGCGAAAAGTTGAAAGACATGATAAAACAGAATAATAAAGAAGGAATGGATTCTCCCCAGTGTGTACTCCGGTATAAAAGTGCTTTTCTACATTTCTCATTTACATTTTTGTTTATAACTAGCATCTAAGGTATACACAATTCTCTCCGCACTCTACATTCTCTACCATGGTGCGACGACGGCGACGGGCCAACCCCCTATTCCCATATTGAAATGCAAGTAGTACACCTCGCACCGGGTGGGAGGGAAAAACTGTTGTATCTTATGCGCGCGGGAATGGCTTTTGCGGGTGGGTGGTGAGATGGATGGTAATGCTTTTCATCACCCAGTAGTGCAATAGTGGAATAGTGGAGGTAAGTGTATCAAGGATGGAGGTTTTAGGTAGGAAGGAGAAATCAAAGAAAAAAAAACACTATAACTATGATATAACAATGGAAATTCACAATGAATGTTGATTTAAGGACATTTTTAAGTGAAACACAAAGGATTTATACTTCCATGATTTTTAGCTTCACAAATCATCATCGTCTATGCCAAGCTCTTGTTTGCCATCGTATACACTTCATATACTCTTCTGCGGAATGTAGAATAAACAAAGGTATAACACAAAAAATAAAATTGTGAAACCTTGCTTTTTCGGTCGTTTTGAATGTACATATTATGTACAAATGTTTGCGTGGGTTTTGATAACATTAATTGCATCCCCATTATACAACACACATATATCATATTCACTTGAGAAGCTATCAAACGTTCATAAATGAACCACAATGCGTCTCAAGCCAAACCATTTTCGAAATTACATAAGACTGAAGTCTTGTTGGTTGTCCATAGCACATGACTGTACATCACCGAGCTAGGTATATAATCAGTATTAATTAATAGAGAATATGTATATACCCAATTGCTTGCAATCTGGTTCTGTCTCATCTAAATCATCAATGATGTTATCAAGTTCCAAGGGTCTTTCATTAGAGATGAACTGCAGGATATTATTCCCTACTTGTACAACTTCATCCCCATATCAGAGATTCGTCCGTCAAATTTATCTGAAGATGAATGGTATCGGGTTGCTTCTTAAGTTAATGCAAAGTGATTGCTCTCGACGACTCTATCTTAATTGATAGTGTAAAGGTTGCCGGGGTTAAACCAGGGATAAATGTCTCAATTATGTGGTTTGGATTTAAATGTAGTTATGCATCTTTAGATTTTGGATAGAGTTTATGCCATTGATGATTGGTTTTGGTATTGAAACTTGGGAATTTTTTTACTCATATCAAAGTAAGGACATAACTGTATATAACACAAGAGATCTATAAGTCCTACACCCAGGAGTTTCTTACTTCAAGCAGAAATGACCGCGTTTGTACTGGTAACCTGAGGCGTAACCAGTGAGGGGGGTTATAGGAACAGACTGATCAGGCGTAAATAAGATAAACCCCCTTTATAACCGACCGCTTCTTTAAACCATTAAAACTGAACTTAGCTTGAGAATGAAATTACCACCTATTCTAAATTGTGACCAGTCATAAGTCACAACATTTTGTGACTCGTACTTGTCATTGTTGGTATCTATACTGGTATTTTTTTGTGTTTTTTTTAACAGTTATCAAAACAGTTCTACAACATAATCTCAGTCTAGAATGATATTCCTTCATCACGAGTAGCTTTCTTGTCTTTACGCGAAGATATTGGCTGCATTCGAAAATTCAGCCAGCTGCGCAGAATTGGCAGTATCGCAGTATCGGCTGCAGGATATATATGCCCGTTTGCAGCGGTTTGATTTTTTCAATGACGTGCTGCCAGTTCTGCGCAGCTGGCTGAATTTTCGAATGCAGCCAAAATATTGAGATTATACTTGCTACGTACGTGTAAGAAGAGTTAGCAGAAGCACATTGTGTATGTGTTAAGTTTTTATGCCAAAATTTTCTGGTAAGATGTCTTGTCATTTCTATAACTATCTCCCAAAAACAGGTCCAGTAACAGTTAAAGGAATACCAGTGTAGATACCCTCATTTAGAGTTTGTGACTATTCTTGTGACTATCAGCTGTTTTGGTATTCTAAGTTCCTAGTTAAAATAAAAATCTTCGGTGTCGGTGTTAGCTTGAGGAGTCAAAAAGTTGATCTGTCACGGATAGAGAGAGATGTTGTAGGTTTCATTCGAAATAATACCCTCCTCATACGGACCTGATCACGACAACAATTTGTCATTAATGACGAATATGAGCCTCGTAGTCCCAATGAAGCACATCTTACGTGGTTATGACGAAAACTCAAATAAAGGGTTATCTGTCGGTCGATAGATTATTTGAAAAAAGCTCGATTTTGTAGTTGTTCCGCAGTGTCATAGGGTATCAGCTCATTTCGATTTGATTATTTGAAGTTTTACAAAAAAAATATTACTTGTTTCCAGATCTTTATTTTACCATGTTACCCTCTAAAATGGCATTCGTCATTGAAGACGAATTTTCGTTATAATAACATTACGGTGTCTCGAGGCTATAACACAGTACTCCGTCTTTGAATCCGACACAATTCTGGTGACCTCAATCGAAGATAAGTCTAAGGCCCCCTTGCTTGAGTTGGATATAAGTCCACGATCGTTATGCTGTAAAAATGCTAAGGGCGACCGGCGATGTCGCCCAAATCAATCGAATTCCTATTTCGTAGTCGTTGCCTGTCAAAGTTGTTATGTTGGCTGTCGAAGCTGTTATTTTTGTCGCCGTCGTCTTTAGTGGGTGCACGCAACTAATTTCGCCGTGCCCGACGAAAATCGTATTTTCATCACCCTTAGAATGTTTACAGCATCAAGATAGATCCGGTCCGATCCGGTACGTGCGTATTTTGTATTATCGAAGACGTATGAGTGGCGCAGAGTACTGTCATCAACGAAGCCGGGCTTACACCAAGCAGTACATTTGTCCCTTTCACGATGGAATGCACCCATCTTTCTTTAATTTTCTTGTGTTTGTCATTACAATAAGACCTCGCCTCATTTGAAGTATGACATTGTACTACCTCAAAAGAGGCACCTCTTACAAACTAATTTTATACACTAGGACCGAGTAGATCTTTTATGACAATTTGACAAATAGTGGGTGTTAAAATTTACCCCTGGACATACCGTCAGGGTGTGGAGCTGATATTTGGCGCTATCTACTTAGTTGCTTGTATGGGTAGAAAGAAAATCTCGATCTAGTTCGTCAGAACTGAATCAATATCAATAGGTTAAAATTTAGCTAACAGAGTGCGAAACTCTATCAAAAGCCTTGGAGATATCCAGAGCAACCAGTCCAGACTCACTAAATAGATGCACACTTTGATAAGTGTTCTGTCAGACAGATTAAAAGATGCCCTGTGGCCTGTTTTGGTCTGAAGCCGAACTCTTTGTCATGGTTAGACTCTAGGTACCCCATAAGCCTTTTGCTGATGATTATCTCGACGATTTCGGAGCGAATAGAAGTGACAAGGGGCAATCCCCACATCAGCCATTTGCATTCGGAAAGCTTTTAGCTTCAAACTTAAGCTTTAGTTTTACTCATGAAAATCATTGTTTTTGTTGTTGACCTGCTTCATTTGCTTCATATTTCAGGCGACTATGTTAATGGCCATGAAAGTTGCCATTTAGCATACTAAAGAGAGTGGTTCTCTTTCGACTGCGTAGGTCAAGCAGCAATGGACATGATTAGTACTTTGTTGGGGGACCACTTTGAAAAACGACATTCGCGCTTAAAAATATAAAGCTTTCGACACCGCCGCAGTTATTGCTCGCATATCAACAATGAAATTCTCAAATTTGTTACCCTCTTTTTTCCAATCCGGATAAGGTAAGACTTTAGTTGTCCTTTGTGGGTCTTATAGGGCAATCCATACCTGGTCCACATGAAGCAGTGGGGCCGGCATCATAGTGACTCTATCTTCACCCCCTCAAAATCCTAGTCGGGTTGCGCTCCCATGCCCCCATTAAAGTCATTATAAAAGAGCGTGTTCTAACAAAACGATCCCTAAAATATTTTAGAAGACAATTTGAAACCAAAAGACTATTAATTGTAATTTTAATCCTTCCTACACAACCCGCCATACTATGAACCCAATTAGAACCCTAGTTTAATTTAATGTTGTTACAAGAAATCCCAAGGTAACGACGGTCTTATAGCACAAAAACCCGCCACGGAAACAATATTTGAAAAAAATGGGGGCAGGGATGAAGTCTCTGGGTAGCAGCAGCACACACCTATACTATATCTCATTAATTTACTTAATAAATACCGTTTATAAAAGTGATTTACTTGAACATTCAATGACAGTATTTGATACAACAAACAAGCCATAATATCATCCCTTTTTAGCAAATATTCGGCGTTAGCCTAGTGTAAAACAAACGAAAATTCATTTATCCCAGTTTACGTGGGTTCTCCTAATTAACTTTAAGCGCGACGATAAAATAAATACTAAAACTCGTTAACAATTTTCCCCTCTAATACAATGAAATGTGCCCATTGCCCCGCGCTCAGCACTGTAAGGAAATCCCGACGTTTAACTATATTCAAGCTGGTTTTTCGGTTGTGGTTGGTTAACGCCAGTATTGGGGGGTGGTATGGGGTGGTGAATGCGCGGCGTTATCCCAATGGTGGATGAGAAAGTCATCGCCCAGGCAGCCCCGCACTCAGCAACCCTTTGAAAAAGTTCCCAGACAGATAAATCTTAATCTGCGACTGTTGCGTCTTAAAATTGCAAATAGAGGGCAGCTGCTGCTCATCATCCCCCACCCCCACACTCACGCCAGTTCATGAATATATCGCTGTTTAAATTTTTTAATTAAATCAATTTACAAGGCAAAAAATAATCCTTAAATTTTAATGAATAACATTCGTGTTGGCTAGAAGAGCACCCAGGCGGAATGGGAAGCCAATGGGGGCAGGCCACCCTCCGCCCCCGCATTCATGTTGCAAAGTAACCAGGTCACAGGGACTGGCTAGGATGATGCAAATTAAGGATGAATTTTGCCTGTCGCTCTCCTAGCGCGGAGGAACGGGTGCGGGGAAACAGGATACCGACAAATTAAATTCCAAGCAGCGTAAAAAGATTTTAAGATTCCATTAAAAAGCGCTTTTCATACCCGTAGTGCGAGAAAAGATACTTTTAATATAATATCAACAGGACCAAAAGGCCACCTTGGGAGTTGAATGGTTACTCTAGATATAGTGCAGGGGAAAGGGGCAGAAGGTGGTGTAACTATTAGATAGCCAGAGAGTCCCATCATCATCATCATCGTCACCGTCAGGAACAGATTCTCCCAGCCATGATACCAATGCACCACCTTCGCACAATGGACCTCCTCCATCTGCCGGGCTACGGGGACTAACTTCAGACTTTTCAGTACAGGATGACGGGCAAAGAGAGAGAGACCAAGGAACGATTGACGACGAGGCAAGAGTCAATCTCCTTTTTCTTCTGCTACTTGACATTCCCATAGTGAGACCAGCGATCCTCCTGCCATGAGTAAAGATATTCCTTGATGTAGTGTAGTCTAGGTGTGCTGCAGCTGTTGAGGAAGCTTGATATTTCAACTTCTTACTTAATTGGCTTATTTAGTCTATAAAAGATATCCTTCGCATATTTTCCTGTCAGGCAAGAAACTCTTAACATTCATGAAAAATTATGAAGGTGTCATTAAGCTTTTGTAACAAGTGCAAAATGTGGGAGTTATTCTCTTTGCTGCAAAGGTGCGACGATGGTGATTTTGATCTTGATTAGTTACAGTTTGTTGAAAGTTTTAGTAAATAGACTGTTGGTTGTTGCAATAGTATAGGTTATTCGTCAGTATGTGAGGGAAAACTATGTTGACTCAATGGTTAACATTACCTGTAGGTCTAGCGTTTTCTTGACGGAACACATCTCATTTGGTATATTGTTCAGCTAGCGCCGTTTTCATTGGCTTTTGATCAGAGTAAGGTTGAGAACCACCAATCGATTCATTGACAGTCCTAGCTCATACACTGCATCACCTCTTGACGGACCGCCATCCTTTGTTCACGATTTTTTACACTTTCGAGTGTCGTACATGACCCATTTTTCATCACCTGTTATGAGACGTTTCAGAAATGGGTCGTATTCATTGCGTTTTAGCAACGCACTCACGAGGTACAGTGCCATGCCTGAGTATATGGTCGCCTGCGTGCCGCATTCAAGGTCACATCACATAAAAAAGTAAATTTTAAGAATTGGGACTCCAGGCCAAAATCGCTCCAAAAAAGAATTCAGGTATTTAGAGTGATTTTTGAGTGCCGACAAATTATAGTAGTTATCAATTTTAGTGTGGCGCCCAAGCGACTGGCTCACTCAACATACCTAAAAAATGTTGTGAAGCGAATTTGGTCTGGAATCCCAATCCTTAAGTTATTCTCAAATTGGAGCACTCAAAAATCACTTTCAGCGACTTTGGATGGGAGCCCCAATTAAAGTTCTAAATTTTCCCAGGCTAAAGTGTCCCAATACCTACTTTCGGGAACAAGTTTTTTTTTAATATGAATGTCATAAGAACGTCAGAAATACATCAGTACAATGAACCTTCAGTACCTTTCATTCCACTTTAAGGTTGTCCTTATACTCAAGTAACTTGTCTCGTGCGACCTTAGAAGTTTCGCCTTTGGCCTCTTTGGAATGCCTTTTGCCAGGAAGGGGAGCACACTTCTACAACATTTTTCCTTACGAGTTTCGGGATACTCAAACTTGATTACTCAGAAACTCCTTGGAAATCCGAACTACATGGAACAGCACCCTCTCTGACTATATGAGTCCAGTCCCGTTAACGGCACGGTAACATTATAACTAGGCTTAAAAGTAACGGAATATGAAAGAGCAGGGGATAGGTAGTGTGGACCTTGTTGAGGGTGAGGAGGAAAATAGAATCGTAGCCATCTAACTAAAAATATTCAGCTGTCTGTCTACTGCACGACCAGCATCACATCACTACAAAGGATGCCAATTTCTCATAAGCGACTAACTTTAAAGACTAATTTCCAAAATTGTAATTTCCTTTGTTTTTTTTTGCTCCTTCCTTCTTCGTGCACTCTTAATATTTTAATTAAAGAAAATGTTTCTTAATTTATAAAAAAACTCAATTACTTCCATTTTTTTTCTGGTGTATATAAAATCTCCTCTTTTGGCAGGCAAACTCCCGGCTCATAATATTAAGCAGGAGTTGGATTCAAAGTCCTCATATTTCAATGTTAAGTTGAGGCAGGAGGGAAAAGTCCTCTTGAATAGGATCTTTCAGGACAACCGTTCTTTTTTCTGTTTCTTACTCTAAAATATAAAATAAAGTCCTCCGAGGATACAGAAAAACGCGCTCTTTATATACGACAAAGAAACACTTCTCGACATAGGAAAACTTTTTTTTTTGAAATAAAAAAAAAGAAAAAAAATTAAACAACAAAATATTCAGAATAGCGAAAAAGTTTTAGTACGGCGCGGCGTCGTTTGAAAAGTTCCTTCATTCCGGGCTTAAGTCAAAGTTAAAATTTGCCGCGCTATGAAAGTAGTTAAAGGAGGAAAGGAGAGGGAAGGAAAAAAAGATGGAGGAGCAGGCATAAACTCGCATAAAATAAAAAGAAAGGACGAACGCTGCTTGCAAATTTGCTCTTAGACATAATAAAGGCTCTGGAATGTTATATAGCAGCGGATGTAGAATCCTGCAAGGAGCATAAAACAATAGCGAAAAAGGCTGCAGTTGGGTAATGGTGGATGTAGAACAAGAACTGTAATCAAGTTAATTTGATATAGTGGAAGAGTCTGCACGGAGTATATGCACTAAGCTGCATCCTGGGACTTGATGGATGAATTTTGTACTTATTGATAATAATAGTAGGAAAAAATAACCTCGGAATTGGGGAAATGGGGATATCATTATGCAGTTGAAGAGCCAAAAGTTGGCAAACACAGAACGTCTCACGTCACGATTGACCCGCCACCTCAGATTGTTAAATCGGCGATGCGTGCGGCATTCCTCAGTTTAAGTGAATGACAATGGGTGGTGCTACACAGGAGAATAAGGCGCACTCGTGAAACTGCGGGTTTCCTCCTTTACCCCGTTTATGACTGGGTTCAACCCAGGTTCAATCTAGGTTCAACTCAGTCGTAAACGGGAGCCGAGTTGAAACTCGGTCCAATCAACCCAACTCAGCCCTCCTACCTGGATCGGGCTGATATTTCGATTGAGTTGTGATTGGGTTGAAATGACATTTGATTTGTTTATCTCCCATCCGTGAAGTCCGGCTTTGGTGCTAGTTCGGTGTTTTTGCTTGCACAGGAATATAAAACTGATGAGAGTTTCACATAAAAATTTGAGGTTATGTTTTGATTTCAGTTCAACTCTATTTCAACTTAAAGTGAACTCAACTAGACATCATATCATCATCATATAGGGTGGTCGAAATTTTAACTCAACCTTGACTCCAATTTTCAAACTACTCATAAAAGGGGTACTCATTTAGTGCTACATGAAGTGGTCGCCTTCGTTGAATAATTCTGTATCGTATATGCCACTTTGTGTGTGTGTTAGAGCGTGGCCATTGTTTATACTTTCGAGAAGGGAGAAAAGAAAGACTGTCAAGTATATGTGTAGTAAAGGATACTGAAACACATACATATGCGAAACTCGGCTTAACCTGATTGGTTTCGTTGAGTTTATGGATTTAACGAAAATTTAATCAGTCCTCGGTTCCATAGGCGTTTAATCTGAGTAACACAGGATTTCAAAAACCCTGTTTGAAGGATGAGCTTCCATTACAGTCTATTTATTTTACTTCAACTTCTTCGCTAACCATCGTGTTGGATCACCTATGAGTTTAACTTTGAAGACTACGATTCCGAAGATATGTTCTCCATGCTGAAGCAAAAGTTTCCCTATGACGTTATTTTTTATCGTAGACTACACATTGTGGTATCCGTCCACCATCTCTAAGGTCAGGGTCGTTACCCTCGCGTCGGCATGACTATTGGTCTCTTCGATTTTGCTTTCTGTTTATTATTTTTATTCACTTGTCCTCCGTCTGTTCAGGAATTCCCAGACTTCTTTCACTTTTTTATATTATAGGCCAAGCTTACAAATTTTAGCAGGTATTCTGGCGATTGAGAGTGGGAACTAAGTAGTCTTCATAAATCAGTTTAATTGGCAGCTGCGTTGTAATTACCTGATTGATTGCTTGCGGACGGTTGATTTACAAGCATCTTGGTAGCTTCCGTCCTTGCTTCCATGTAGCTACATTTGTTTGCTCATCTGGATGGAACTCAAGATCACTAGTCTCTGAGTTGGTCAGCGACCAATTGCACTTACATACAACATTATCGTTTGTTTTGGTATTTTCCAACCGAGTTTGGGATCAACACCTGTCAAACACAAATGTAAATCAAATTCATTGATTATGACAGTTTGGTTCCCACACTCAATCGTCCGAATACCTACTTCTACAGTTTACTATTAGTCTAAATCCGCCGTCGCCTGGTCCCAAGCCCAGGGTGTGAAAGGAGGAGGGTGGTCGAGCTGTCGAATTGACCGAAGAAACCAGGCAAGAAACAGCATTTTTTAAAGCGGTACCGACAGCAGCGTATGGGAAGTTTAGCATGTCGTTCAGGTTAGTAAGAAAAATAGATGTTGGTCAAAGAAATGTACTCTCCGCTTGAATTCCAAAACGTTGTAAGATTATATTATATTAACTTCGTAAGAATTTATTCCACAGCGGTGTTGTTCAATTTATAAATGAACTCCTACAGCAGTTACTTTCCAAGTATCTAACTAAGGAATCCAAATTAGTGCTTTTTAAGATAATGCAAGAAGGCACAACCGACCAAGTTAAGCGCACACCCACTACAGATCCAAAAGGCAATAATCTTTAAGGAGTGCCACAGCAAAAAAGACCATTTTGAACTAGAACAGTAAAGAGCTCTTTCATTACAAATAACACCAACTCTCTACAAAACACTATACAAATTCTGATTTTGAATTTTAAATTCAATTCTCCAAAAAAACAAAAAAAAACGTATCCTTAGAACACCCAAACTTATAAAATATAAACAAAAATAACGAACATTATATCTTTTACCCCATATAAAACAGAAAAAAAAATGTTTATGCATTTTGTATTCTGTTTGAAGCCCTCCCTCATTCCGCACTGTGAAAACGAAAATATAATATCCAGATTCTTTTTTTTCCTAAGAAGGATATGCTTCAGGTGGGATACGGCGAAGGTGAGGATGAGTGCAATCAAAATTCATTTCCAACACACTGGCACAAAATATGTTAAATCATCCATAAAATTTCTCTAGCTATCAACCGTAGAGGTTTTTGTTTCTGTATTTGTTATTTCAAGTCAGTCGAGTCGTGCGAGAGATATTCCTCCTTATCCATTGGTAATATTATCCTAAAAATTAAATAAATTCTTTTTTATGCCAATCGATCTATAATTTATTTGTGAAACATAAAAATGCTTTTATTGCCCTCGTCATATTCACAAAAATATTCAAAACACAACAAAGAAAAAAAATGAACGAAAACGCATAAAGCTTTTAAGAAAGCAAAAAAAGGTAAAGTTCACCCGATCATCTCTGGAAGAAGGGACAGGGAAAAACCTCGATTGGAGAAACCTTTTTTTTCGCTTGCTTTCTTTTTGATACCCCCGAAAAGAAAAACCCATAAAACATATAAACACATTCGTATCGAAGAGGTGTGGGAGTATATTTTTTTCGGGGGGTTATCCTATAAGAAAAGCGCATAAAAACATGACAGGAAGAGAAAGTTTATTATTTATTCAAAAATTGATGGATAGGAAAAAACTCATGTTCATATATTCCCAGGTCCAACCGTTCCCATACCCACCCCCAGCCAGTTACCCTCGAAAAAAAAATTATTTCCGCTAATGTTGAATCATTAAAACACGCTTTGTGCCATCATTGCGGATATATAACATGCAGGATGATGAGAACAGCTGAGCACATTGTACTCTCATCTGAATTACCCATACATACATTCAACATTAAGAGGATGCTAAAGCACTCCTTGGGGCTCTTAATTTTTCATCCTTGCCGCTCATATAATAAGGATACTATGCAAAACCCACATGGGAGATCCCGGTTTCGGGGGCCTGTGTGTTATACATATGTATATATGCGTGTGTAATAACAGAATCACATATTTATACTCGTTTTATGGCTTAACAAATCTTAATTACAGTAGCGCTTAAATTTTCCGCTGACATTAAACTGAAGATGGTAGCGCCAAAGGATAGAAAGGATGAAATAGGATGGGGGGCTATATATATAAGAAAGTGTATGAATGAATGTTTTTTGGGGCAGGGGGAGCAGCCTTAAAGGATCCTATGCATGGGGCATGGGCAAAAATGGTAAATGGGTAAAGAGGCAATAGCAGCAGACACATCTACGAATGAACATTAACGGGGGTCTGCCCAATTTTCGAAATAATTTCCTGGGATTTATGATCCCTAACATGTCATAAAGTGCCAAAGATTCCGCCCAACAAAACAAACGACGCTCACTCCACAGTTAAGTAGGCTTAATTCACGGATCCCATGGGTGGAAGGAAACGCTCAAAACGAAAATGTTTTATGCCTATCGTAAAAGCGTTTCATCAATTTCCACTCAAATTATCCGCTTTCCTCCAGCGAGAATGTTATCAAGATTAGATCCTTCTGGTTGCCTACATTCTTGATTTTAACCCACCACCCTAGTTCCCAGTCTCTACCGCCATATACCCTCTTACACCCTAACACCCCCGCACAGACAAGCACAGATCCTGGTCTACCTTCTAAGCTAGTCGGCCTGGTTAAACCTAAATGGGTTAGCTCTTATTTGCACTAAAGGCAAACTTTTAAATAAATGAACTGAAACAATGGCCAGCCTTGGGAGCGTGGCCCCGTACGGCCGAAGACCACCTTTCTTTAACCATGTGAACCTTAAGCCGTAAACAATTTGGCCTGGCTTCCACACGAATAAGCATCGCTCGTAATGAATAAACTTTCTAGAATCTAGATAGTCTCTCGTTACCGGTTTTGCAGGATTTATTTACACGCTCGAGCCTTATTTTGACCTTCCTACGGCGGAAATAAACTGACGGGGAGACAATGACAACATGACAAAAGGAAACCGGACATGAATTAGCCCTGGGGTCCCAGAGGGTGCAGGATGTTCCCTCAGTTTTTATCCCTATACACACATATATATATACAAACAACATTTCTGTATAGTCTCCATTGTCAACTGACTTATGGCTTTCAAAGAAGTTTGATGTCCCTTTGCACGCCCTCGCCAATCCCCCATCGACAAATTTCACTTTCGGCATCAGTCAACTTAACATAGAAACACTACACAGAACAGAAAACAGAACGCAAAAGTTACAAAACAGGAAAAGGTTACGTTTATATGGCTTTGAAGGACTCGCAGGCTCCTCTTCATTCTTGCAAAAGGGATGGGGGATTAAAGGGTTTTATGTTGACAGCCGTCTTGAAAGTGGCTCGTGAATTAACAACTTTAAATTTAAGGAGATGACTTTATTGCTAATTTTCCTTTTATTGTACGACTCCTTGGAGGGTGAAAGTTTTTGTTTTACTATTGGGTAAAAGTTATATGAGGATGGCCTTTTCGAGTTTAAAAGATATTCGGGGTGACAAGGAATAATAATGAACCTAATCAGATAAGGAATGAATAATTTGCCGGCAATAAAGGTCTTTAAATTCTGACAGTATAGACAATACCAGCAGACAAACCAACACAACAAAATGAATTAAACTATTATCTCAAAATTATTCATCACAGAAAACTGGTGGCTATACATAAAACATACAATGCGAAAGGATTTGGAAATTGTGGTTCAGGCTTCTTTGTAACTAATAAAGGATTTTATTTCAGCCAGATTAACTGGCCAATAATAAGTACAATGATCTCCTTTCGAGCTATTGTTAGTCTTCATCCTTGGCTGAGATTATTATCGTCTATTTCGGGTTTTCTTCTTTGTATACAGAGAACAAGCATGACAGCCTCTGTACTTCGATGTACTGTGGTTGTACAGTGGTTCTGTCATTGTACTTTTGACTTGATTGGAATATCTGCCATCCCCAATTTATTGTCGTGTTCTTTTAGATGTCACTAAACGTTTAATTTATAAAATAAAAATGGACATGGCTTTGATGTGATGTCGTAAAGTTTTTTTTTTTTTTTATAATAATGAAACCCTATTATACCCAAGCTTGCCATAGTGGAGACAACACACCCATGTCATAATTCTTGCTATCCACTTTGCTCTAACTAGTAAGAATTTCGATTTCCAGTCGTTTAAATCAAGCGACTGTAGCACAGGATCAAATATAAACCTAACACCAACTGTTGTAGTCCTCCAACTATAATCTTCCATTATACATATAAGACAAGCACTTATGAGACATTCTCATGCCTCTCTCAACCACCAGGTACATCGTATCCATTCTAGATTGGGACCAGGATCGTGTTATTATTTATTTAAAGATTGATTGATACAAAAAATTCATGTTCATATATTCCCAGTTCGAACCGTTCCCATACCCACCTCCTACCAAAAAATATTTCCGCTAATGTTCAAACATTAAAACACGCTTTGTGCCATCATTGCGGATCTATATCATGCAGTATGATGAGAAGATCTGAGCACATATACTGCTTTACTCCTTGGTGCATACTGCTTGTGAGTTTATTGGTACTTTTGCTAAATGATGCCCTCCACAGACCAAAAATACGTAATTTTCAAGTGTACAATATATTGTCAATCCAGTCGCAAAAAGTGCTAAGTGCATGTCGTATTTCTAGATCCCGTGGTCAAATCATGTGCTACCAAAGGCTCTTTGATGTCGAGAAAAGCCACCAGCACTTAACACTGCTCTTTAGACTTTGAAAACAAAATCGTGAAGGGATGTCTCAGTGGACTTCTTTTCCTGGTACGCATAAGATATATTCTTATCGACAATTAATGGAGAAAATTGTTTGTTTGCAAGACGATAGACTTATCGGCCGGAAGGATTTAGTCTGGGTGTAACATCCTTGATTTTCTTCCAAGAAGATGGGATATAACCAAGAGCGAGGATAATTCTGAATATTTTCTTTAGCCAGGGAGTGATTTGGTTGCAGCTGTCCTACAGCAGTAGGTACAGGATTAATACCGTTTACTCCAGGGGACTGGTTGAAATTAAAAGCCCGAATCGCCTCCCTGAAGCTGGAAACAGGTACATGCATGTGAGCGATGCGGGCAATGACAGACTAAATATAAGTAAATTTTTTAGTTACATGTAAAAGACTAGATGGAGAATAAATCAGAGATCTACATCCATTACAGATTTCATTGAGTGCATTGACCCCTTCAATACACTACATAATCCTACCACGAAAGATCATCCAGTTCGTGTGATGTGAGGATTCCTATATGGTGATGATGTTCAACGACTCATCACCCACTCTAAAACGGATGTGTCTAGGATATGAGCACTCCTTTGAGATAAGCCAATCACTCACGTAGCTAGCAAAATATTGAGTGGCCTACCTACTTACCTACCTACAAATGCCCTTGTGTCTCCTATTGTTATCGCAGATATTTATGACAATTCAGTCAAGAAAATTTTGGTGGAATACCATTTTCTTCTGGCGTTCCCCAGGGATCAGTTCTACCACCAGGCCCTTTACATCGACAAATATAAGCCAAGCTCGTGCCAGTAGATCTTGTCTATCGTGAACTGATGTCCAATTTAATCAACCGCGATATGAAATTCATTCTTGATTTGGGCCGAAAGAATCGTGTCGAATTTAACGCCTCCAAAACGAAGTACTGTCTCATCTTTAAGCAAAACCTGCACCAACTTTCCTTCTGCCTCAGTGTATGGTATAAATGCAGCGACTGACCCATACTTTAACATCCTAGGCATACCTGCAACTGAGGTTATGTGATAAAACGATCAGATATTCCAAATCACCAAACCCTAATACAAGAATATATCTCCCGCAACACAAGACTAGCTAGCTCGGCTCATTCTTATGCCGTGCAGTCCCTTCCTTTTGGGTTGTGGTTTAGCATATCGTTGATAAATAGAACAACCCGTCAGTGGAATAATCTCCCGCAGTCAGCATTTCCCAACTAGTATAACATCTTATTCTCGCATTATAAAAGCAGTCACAAGTCACAACGAAGTCACAACAAGTCACAACAAGTGTGTGATGAGTTTCAACGTGAAGGCCTATACTAAATAAAAAGTAACGCAGAAACGAACTGGGTGTAACTTCTGTTAACATTGGCATAAAAACGAAAATAAGAAGTTCATAAGAAGGAAGCGCGACGTGCCAAAGCTTGTGACTTGTGACTAGTCACAATTTTAGAACATCGGGGTAAGAGAGTTCAAAGGTATAAGGTTGCTCGCCGTATGTTTCAGTACCTCTGTGTCCTATTTTTATTCTCTTCTACCCTTGAAACTAAGCTTACTACTAGGTGCTAGACTACTAGACATTGCGCTATGACCTAACTAAATGACAGACTAGTAGTACAAAGAAGGGTTGGGTAGGACACGATTATAAATTGAGTTTTTAAGAGGCGCCTCTTTTTTATTTTGAGCCAGTACAAGGCATACTTCAAATGAGACGAGGTTTTAAGAAAGAAAGAAAATAACTACTACTAAAGAGAACTTTTTTACGAGTACTGCCTCCGAGTAAAGCCTGAACCAAATATGACGTACCGTATCGTATCCTAACGTACGAACATGAGTATTCATATGGCACCGACTTAAAATTAACTTAGTGAACTTGCATCTATTCGATCGTTAGGGTACGTACGGCTACGGTACAGCACCACATATTTGGTTCAGGCTTAAGTAAGAAACCTCACTTCCCCCTTAATAGTTTCAAGTTGGAAATTTTACTGCTCCAAACGAAGTAAGAGTGCAGAAACTAACCGCTATGTATTTACAATCACACCTTGCTCGATACACACTCATACCAGTAGTACATAATATTTGTACCGGGACATTTCAAAAATTTGAAGTCTCAGTACAATTTACGATCGTGTAAGGAACAAATGAACTGTCTCGTGTGTGTGTCTGGCTAAACTCTAGTACAAAGGGTGATTGCTAAGCTTGGTTTTGTTAAATATAAGAAAGACGATAGAATCGGCACCGGGAATTTAATGAATTCATTCAGAAACATAAGAAAAACGTTTGTACCATTTAAGAACACTAAAAACACTCGCAGTTTCAACAAAATAATGTTTTCCTTTAAAATGTCAAAGAAATTAAAAAATTAATTATGAAAACAGTCTCATTTCTTAACAATTGTAGAAAGGAGAAATGGTTTGTATATACGAATGTATATGTATGTGTATATCCTTGATTTTTGTTATGAAAAACCTTTCGTTACATTAAAACCAACGAGACTACGAGCTCTATCGTGTAAAATTAATTAGATTTTTCCTTGCGGAAAGGTATTTAATTAAGGGTCGCAGCAGCTATTAAAACAGTATACCAGGCACAGCAGAGCTTAACTATGAAAACCAGCAACAAGGATGAAAACGACCAAACGGACATTTCGGGCCACCAAACCATCAAGCCCTTAAAATGGGATCCTAACATTTAAAGAAAAAGAAGCAATTCCTGCAAAAAAAAAGGAAGCACGAAAGAAAGAAAAAAATAATATAAAAAAAAAAAAAAAAAATAAGAAAAAAAAATAAACTTAAAGCACTTTATCTCGAGGTTGCTGATATGTGTATGTGTGTGTGTGCGAGTGTATCCTGAATTACTAGGAATATTCCTCAATGGAAGGAAAATAATTCTTTAAAAAAGGCTTTTAAAGGAAATTTTGTGCACAATAAGAGGCTTTTGTTGAACGAATAAAGGAGGACTCAATAGGGAAACGTATCTTTATTTCGTTTTTCACTTCAATAAAAATCTATTGAACGCAGACAAAAAGGAGCGAGCGAAATGTTTAAAAAAAAAAGGAAGAATTATTCGCTCCTTTTTTGTGTTCAACGTTGAATCTATTACGCGGGCAAATTTACAAGAAGAATACAACTAACAGCAACAAAAGCGAAAAAAACGAACTAAAAATCCTTCAAAGGACATGAAAGTGCTTAAATACATACACCAACACATACACAGATTTTACATCCCCTGTTGTAGTTGTTGTTTCATTGGTAAACTTACAACCTTTTAACCTATTTTGTTTCATTTTTTTTTGTTGCACATAAAATCCAAAATACAATCATTTTTTTTTTTGTAGTCTAACCTACACGTGAAATTCGACAATTTAATCCTTTTTTAATATTCAGCCTACTAATTTTATGTGTGTGTTGTTTATTCAACGTGAAATTTATATGCGGCGGTATTAACAGAATTATTTGCGCCAGGATGCAGAGAAAGTTGATTAATAAATCTGGCGGGGATGGAATTATTACAGCTACAAAGCATGGGTTATCTGTGAGAGTTTTAAATGGGATGAAAATACAAATTATATTAAGCCATAGAAAAATTTATGAGGTTTACAATTATATATTTATGTGGGTGATTCCCAGTTTTAAATTATATCCTTTTTTGTGTGTGATATATGCCCAAGGATAATGATTTTCTGTGATGATTATTTAATTAGTTGGTTTACCTGTTCAAATAGTAGAGTTGAAAAATACTCTAAAATTTGGTGCCACTCTCTCCTCTTGTATTAGTTCAAGGATTATAGCATTTTCTAATTTTTTTTTTCAGTAGAACTCTCTGGCTGAACACCTCCCATTTTCTCGCACTCTACAAACTACGAATACGAGTGAGTATTTCCGAACTCCTATTTATGCAAGAATTTAAACGCAGGATGCATCGCTATCTCCTTAGTAGTAAGGTAATGAGGTTCCAGAACCACCGCCTTGCCTCGCTCCAGTATGCATTGTGGTTTGTGTACATGGTGTGCTAAGCTTTTGGTAGCTGGAGGTATGCAATGGGGTTTATATCCGTGGTGTGGTGAGCTTTTGACGCCTGAAAGTGTGTATTGGGGCTTACGGGCGTTGGGATATGCGCTTATGGATATACAATGGATTTGAGTGTTTTCAGTGGTTGTGAGTTTTTAGGTGTCAGGCATACCACCAGAGCAATATAATTTTTGATCTTCCCAGTGAGAAAAATTAGGAAAGCTGCTCAGGGGAGCTTATTCTGACCGTTGTTAAATGTGCTCCCAAAAGAGCATTACTGAAGTTTTCATAATTTTTTTAGAACGAAGAAAACGTGCGAAAATTTTACGGACTATAAAGAGTGATTTTAGATCAATGGACTGGCTATCGCTCGATACGAAGAACAAAGAGCTTTGGAAGTGGTTAAAATTTAAATGAGAGACTTAAAAAGTCAATTGTAAAAGATTAAACAAAAATGAAAGCTTTTCGATACCGATATAAAAAGGGTTTTTAAAAAGAATGTTCTAGGAAGCCTGTAGATTCCTTGCATATTCTTTTTTAAAAAGCTTTTTTAATGCATCTAGAACGCTTTTGAAGGAGCATAAAAAGGTATTCTCTCTTGCAATGACATGCAATGCTAAAAATATATGGAACTGGTAGGAAACCGGAGCGTTGTAAGCTTTTTAAAGAGTGCTCAAACGTGGCTTTTGAAGCACTTCATTTTCTGCTGGGTTGCTCATCAGGATCATACCGACCAGGATTTACTTGAATGAGTGTAAATTAGGGTACTTTATAAGGGCTGGGAATTATTTTGAGAGTTTCGCAAATTCAACTGGTCTGAATTTGGGGGAGCGAGCCCTTTCCAATGATGCTCCATTCACTCAAATCGGTGCACTTTCGAAAAATCAAATTCAGCCAAAATTGTCCCTCCCTTTGCATAATTGCCGGTTTTGGGAAATTTCTGGAGCGGTCCTTTTTTGAATGGGAAATTGTTAGGGACCTCCCAGGGAGTCTGTGAATTCAATCCCACCCCGGGCTGACTAGTATTTCCCGAGATAATGGGCATTTCGCAGCCCGCCTTTGGGAATTCACAAAAGAGGGCATAACTCCCGAACCCCTTGGTATTTTTTTTGGCAAACACAACTGGGCTGAATTCGGGGGATGGCCTATTAATAGGCCAGGTTTTTATGTATGCATTTTTGCAAGCTTTATTTCAACCAGCGGGCAAATATTCATGAGTTATCATCAAATACCCAGCGAATTTGTTTATATAACGAACTAAGCGCTTGTTCGTATGGTTTGCTTTTGGAGTTTTTTCGGGTCAGCTATAAATATGTAAACAAACAGCCATGTTCTGCTTGCGAAATTGCTTGGGGTAAATTTGGATCTCTATCAAACTTCCTTTATGGGCTTTATTTTTTTTTGCTAAATTAAAAGCGTGCCACTTACGCTTTTTTAATTAGAGGGAATTTTCTAAGCCAGTCGGTTTGTTTGGCCAAAAAGCTCCAAAATCAAATCACATGAGTAAGCGCAAACGATACCAAAGTTTCTCCAATCAAAATTTCCCCTTCAAAAAAGCTTTCATCCAAGCGAAGACGCGAACCTTAATCTTAAAAGTTAAAGCTACAAAATTCTAAAAAAAAGTCTGGACACGAGAGAACGGAACTAAAAAGCTTTCATTCAAGCAAAGACGTGAACCTTAGTCTCAAAAGCTGATGCTGCGAAATTACAAAATTAAAAATAAAGCTCAACAAACTCATGCATATATGTAATATTGTTATATCCCTTAATGCTACTACCAGCACCACTATCGTAACAATTTAAATCTTATACTACTACCAGCGCTCCTAGCGCAACCAGTTCAAACTTATACTACTACTAGCGCCCCTAGCGGACAAAATGGTATCATTTTTGGGAGTATGACGTCACATTTTGTATGAAGAAAATAGCTCAGAACCACTTTTGCTTATCTATTCGGAGAGGACCTGGTTTGGAAAGTTTTTTTGCTGTAGGATTTGGAATGCGAAAACGACATAGTTTGGTCTAAGTGAAATTGAATAATATCGGCTCAAAATCGGTACCGCTGGAAAGAGCAGCTAAAAGCGACTAGGGTCGGATCGCTGTAAGCGTGTTACGTGCATGAAATCTAGGTATTGATAATAAAGTAGTGTAATTTAAAATACTTGCCATTGGCTAGATTTAGTGAAATTTAAGATGTGGTAGATTATTGAAGCATCTTTTCTGTAACTTGCTTTTTCAGTAAGATTCATCATCTTCCTCTCATTTAATCAAGAATTTTCGCTGCCACTTTATAAAATTGCTAATTTTAGTAGAGTTCGCTGGCACCATACCTAGTTTCAGAATTGCTTTCTTTGTCCCCTTTGACATGAAAGCAATTAAATTAACCTTTGAGTGATGAGAATGAAATTGAAATAAAAAGTAACCTTTATTGTTTACAATAAAACAATGTTTAGAGTTCGTTCCTTTTATATTTGTATTAAATGATTCCCACTGGAAATTGAGAAGACCAGCAGATGCACATTGAGCATACCTATTTTGAATTTAAATTAAATTGCTGTAGCACCACCATCAATGCAACACTGCTCCATTACGAGTCGTACCCTTTATTCCCGCTAGGTTAAACCTAGATACTTAACATTAAAGGCTTCCCCCAAAAGATAATCTCAGCTATTGAAATTCCACTTCTGCTTCAAGCGCAATCCACTTTCCCCTTGTCTCAGCAGGGGTCCTTTCACACTTCCCCCTTCCCCCACCAAAGGAATGTAGTTAACGGAAATTTACAAGCAGAGCATTCTCATTTCTAATATAACAATTCCAGTTCCGCCAACATGACAAACAGTTTGCCCTATAAGGTATGCCAATATAATATTTGCAATAATGGAGAACAATCCATCAATCAACTTTAATTTAACAACTGAGTGCTAGGCCAATGCCGTCCCGGGGATAACTACACAGCCAGGACGAATCAGCAAAACATCGTCAATAACACAGTCTTAGCTCCTTCTGGCTTTATTGGAATTTGTCTGACAAAAGGGAAGCCTACAAGGACTTAATTAATGGATTTCACTCCTACTAAAGTACACGAATAAATCTCTCAACAGAAATATACATGTACACAGAAAAATACTAAAAAGAAGAACAACACACCAACCGGAAAAAAACACTGCCTTATTTTCAAGAAGAAGGAAAAGGATTGCCTAAGTGTCCGGAAAGAGGACTAGAGAATCCTTTTTAACGTGAAAAATTACGCTCGCATTAAAAACAGGAATTGAAACAACTTTTTCGTTTTTTTTTTTCGTTTTTTTCGTTTTTTTTTTTGAAAATAAATCGGAGTTCATGTTTATGGATTTCTTTTTTTCGGACGTTGTCCTTGAGAGTGCTGAGGTCACTGAAAGTGATTTCGAAAAAACAAAATGGGGATCTACATGTGTAGATAAAAGAATAAACTTGGGGTCTTTTGGGGTTTTACAAAGTGGTGTTTTAGATAACAAAATGTCCTTTAACGGGTTTCGCTTGCCCGAGTATTAAATGTATTGTAATTTGTTATGTAGCGGGGGGGAGTACTGGGGTGCTAAGAAGAGCCAAAGAAGATGC
This sequence comes from Thereva unica, assembly GCA_949987705.1. NCBI lineage: Eukaryota > Metazoa > Arthropoda > Insecta > Diptera > Therevidae > Thereva > Thereva unica. The sequence continues at coordinate 89,349,996 of OX465285.1, forward strand.
TCGAAGGGTGCCGTAAGATTTATGTGCTGTTAATGCTTTTTCATTATTTCTTTTCGTGTTGAATTTAATGGATTTTTAGTTGAAAATGGCGATATTACTTCAAGAAAATCTGTCTTGCTTAGGGACAGGGATAAGTCTTTAAATTATCTTTTATTAAAATCTTAGAAATTCTTGATTCTTTTATAAAAAAAAAGGAAAATTGTATTCCATTTTTCATCAATCAGTAGAAACAATATAGTTTTTATTATTGTAGGAGTTTAGGCACAATTACAGAGTTGTCGAGGTTAGTGGGCAAAAGTTCAAATGTTTTACGGTTTATTTTGGCATTTTGCATAAGCAATTAATTCGTTCCTAGAGGGGATTGTGGAACAATCTATCGGAGCCAAAATTTCCGAACATCATACAAAAAACAGTCAAGAGCTCAAACGCACGGTTCATCGCCATCTCCTTCAACACACTTACTGGGGGGCCTCGGTAGCCTAGGAAGTAAGGCGTCTGGCTACCATCCCAGAGGTCCCGGGTTCGAATTCCGGTCAGCCCCACGGTGTTTCGCCTTTTCTACTTCCTACCTACATAACTTTCCTTCTTTCTTCTTCCCTCTTCTTACATTCCTGATTCTTCCTGTCATAGCCTTCCTTAGCCCTTCCCCGCTCCACCAAAGCGCACGTCATCGGTTGGTTGATGAGATTCAACTCGTTTCAGGAGGCATAACACTCCAGCGAGTTTTTTCTTGATGCCCCGATGTAAAAGTTGCGATAGTAATGGTTGGTAGTAGGTGGACTAAAAATATCGCGAGTAGGTTGTGGCAGTTCCTTCCTCCCCGACTAGACCTGCTGTTCGATATTGCACTCTATACGAAGAAAATAGATTGTCGACAGTACAAAGGGCCTTTCCTGAGACTAGTCTTTCACATAAAAAAAAAATAAATATCGTAAGGCCCACTTTCACACACAGGTCGACGGCAGGCCGCGGCCTGAAAGTTTTCGCCTTGAAGCTAAGTATCACAATACACTCATCGGCCACCAATTGGATGGGGCCTGCAGTCTAGCGTGTGGGCAGTTATCGTCAGTTTGTGCTTGAAGATTTGAACTTCTTTTCAGTTTCAATCCGTGAATTTGCGGCACGAATTCAAACCGTATCTACTCGGAACTGAAAGCAAGTGCCTTTAAAGTTTTCGTTGAGGCCACGAACATTTTTGCACTTGAATTAACAACCTCCTATGCTAAACTGTCGTCTTTGCAGGCGGATACCTGAAGGCCTCATCTCTCAGTTAGACTGAGTAACGTGTGGCCTTCATCGGGCCGTGTCTGTCGACCCAGCCCGAGTGTCTGTCTGGAGTGTCTGCCTGTGATTTACAAATAATTGTGTTTTTCTAAGTTAAGGTTATATACATACGGGTTAATTTAGGAAATAGCTAATCCAATTGCAGAAGATTCAATATTTTCATGGGCTTAGGGTTATTTCATTTACTTGGATCCGACTATCGGATCCGATTATCGGAGCCGACTATCGTATTCTACTATCGCATTAGACTGAAAGCTGGAATCTATAGTCGAAGGAAAGCGAGTGATCATTGTTTTATCATTCCAATTGTAGACCCCAAAGAGCTCTATCTAAATCTTTAGGCTCGCCTAAGTGAATTTTTCTTTTGGGCACGATTTCGACAATGGTTACACAGAGATTGCCATAATGAGCCGACTACAAATGAAGTCTATGTGCTATTGGTACATCAAAAATAAGATAACCGGGACATAATACTTCATAGAAAAGATAACAAATTAAATATTAAAGCAAATTCAGGTATTTTCAGATTCAGTATTTTCTTGAGCATATTTTAGACTGCTTTTTCACTAGGACCCGACTATCGGCTCAGATGGAAAACTAGATCTGATAGTCGGATGAAAGGGATTGGTAATTTTTGTTATCATTCTAATTGCTATGATCAAAGCTTGGAAACGGCTAATCCAATTTTCGGACTCTCTCTCTTTCTTAGGTATGTTTTACGCTACTATTCCCCTCGCATACGACTATCGGCTCAGACGGTAAACTTGATTCCGATAGTCATAGGAAAGCGAGCTGAAATTTTAGGCCTTTTACGGGATGATTCAGTATTTTCTTAGGCGTGCTTAGGCTACTTTTTCATTCCGCCCCGACTATCGGATCAGACCAAAAACATGACTCGATATTCGAAGGAATTTCCAAATTTTTACAACATACTTGGGTTCAAACTTATGGATTATCGCCATCTGCTACAGCACCCTCCAGATTCTCCTAATCTATCCTATAGTCTTCTACCCTTTACTACTTGCTTACTTACTTACTTGAGCTTGATTCGCAAACTTAGTTTAGGATACACAACTACAAGCTTTGGATCACTTTCTCTAAACGCCAAGATGAAGAAATGACCACCCATCGACGATACCCTCGTTAATTGGTCTAGATCTTATTGGCTTATCACATTTTACTAACTTGACTTTTTTTATTGTTTTCCTTTCGTTTCGGGCCATCATGTTTGTTACCAGCTTATGTCTTCCCTTCTCCATTGTTTTCGTATCTTGTTTCCCACTCTTCGGTTTTTCACCCAAGAATTTTAAAGAGGTTTCGTTTCAGATCTTGAAGTAAATTCAGGAATGTTCGTATTTCATCAACCACGTAGATTGAATAACCCGACCCAGTTGTATGTATTTTCCTGCTTCCCCAACAACTCAGGAAATTAAATAAATTCCTGTTCACTATACATATATATATTATATCAGGACCATGCACAAGTCCTTAAAAATGCCATTCCATTCCTTGAATTACACATATGTATGTCTTCTTGTAAGTACCAGAGCGAAAAAATGTACCTTAAATAACCCTACACACATCTCAAACGGAAGGAAACGTCTCCGCACAAATCTTGGAAAATATTTTACAAAACCGCACAAAACTGAAAAAGTAAAAAAAAGGACTTCTCTCCTCCTGCAGATTTCGCCTTACCATGCCAACCATGTCAAACTAACAAGGTATTTCTTTTTTCAAATCGCGCCCTGGCAACTTAGGCCAACAAGCCTTATAGTAGTACACGTGCAACAGTCCTTCATTTTTGTTGGTGATGCATTTAAGGACATTTTCTTTCACGAACTTATCCGCCAGCCACGCTCTGGCATTTTTCTATAAGTGTGCAGTTAGACGTGTGAGTAGTTTATACGTTTTGCCTTTCAGTAGTAATAAGGACTAAGAATTAAGAGAAAGAGTGTAAGGACTTTTTGGGTTACGTTTGAAGGGTCTCGCTTTCGTTAAATTAAGGATTCAATGTAGTGCAATAACTTACGGAAATTACTGCATGCCTTTGTGATATGGTGTATGATATTAGCACTTATAGAAATATTGCATGTTGCTATGAATTGTTTTATTGTGTACGATATAACATATGTAGAGGGTGAAGGATTATTACGGTTTGCTATAAGGGCGGATAGAATGCAATTTGTGATACAGTTGGGATTATTGACGAACATTGTGAATGTTAATCAAGATTTTCTAAGTTTTTTTCTCATTATTACATAGAAAAGTTGAAATATTTTACAACTACTTTACTTTTTTATGTAGCATTTCTATGCTTGGAAATCACCCTTTGTACGATGGTTTAGTAGAATACAATGCCTAGTAGGAAGCTTAGTTCAAAGTGTATTTTTTTTATATGAAAAAACCAAGCTTAGGTGTAACCTTTTATACTACCAGTCCGTCATGTCGTTCAGTTCATGGTGCAATGTCTAATAGTAAGCTTGGTTTGAAGAATAGAGGAGAATAGGAACAGGCATGAGGTTATGAGGACTCAAGAGGATGTTGTAGGAACTGGCGACGATCGGAAATACTGACCGCAAAAGATTGTTCCACAATCGAGTTGTTCTATTTAGGAGGGATCCTAGCATGTAGAAGGTTGAGGACAAACAGAAGGACTGTAAGCAGAGGGATGGACCCGAATAGGCTACTCCGTTGTTCCATGCGGGCCGATGGTAAGAACTGTAGATTGTGGCTTGAGTTAATATCATCTCCTAATAAATACCAGTCAGAAACGGGTTAGGTGATTTAGAATATGTGATCATTCTATCCGCAGATCCTTCTCAGGTCATTACTTCTACACCGTAGATGGAGCCGGATTGGAACGTGTTTGCAATTTTGGATGGAAAATAAGAACATATTAAACCCGACCCAAATCTTGCACCATCTATCGAGAATGAGTTCAATGTCCCTCTTGATTGAGTCAAATGTTCGAGATCATAGAGACTGTGTCTGCCACACGCTTGTCTAGCAGTAGTGTAATAGTAACAGGGCCTTTCAACAAGAGGTGTTATTTTAAATCAATAGAAAAGCGAAATATTTTCGTAAAAAGAGATGACATTTCTATTTTAATATCAAGTTCAAACTCTTAGGTTAATAATGGGACACAATATCTGCCAAATGTCTGTTTTAATTCGTTTTACAGTTGAGACGGCAAAATGATGCCTCCATTTCCAGAAATCACACAGGTAATTTTTCACGCAATAGAGTCACAAACTGTCTTGTAGATGGCGTCGTTTTGCTGAAAATTAACGTCGTTTACGACCATATCATCAATATCCGACTAAAAACAATCAGTCAATATCGTTCACTGTAACAGTGGAACCAACAATAGTTTTAATAACTCTAGTCTTTTACATAAAAAAAAAATAAAGTGTGGTCCGATTACACCGCCAGACCAAAAAACGTTCCAAACTGTCACTCGTTGTGGCTAACCAGGTAGTTTGACTATTTCTTATGAAGTTGGGGATCCGCAGATGCAACAGTATCAGCACTGTTTACGTTTTGTAACGTAATAGAGGGCCTCGGTAGTCTAGGGGTAAGGCGCCTGACTGCTGTCCCAGAGGTCCCGGGTTCGAATCCCGGCCAGCCCAACGGTCCTTCGCCTTTTCCACTTTCCCACCTACATAACTTCCCTTCTCTCTTCTTCCCTCTTTACAATCCTTCTGTCATAGCCTTCCCTAGTCCTTCCCCGCTCCACCAAGCGCATGCCATCGGTTGGTTGATGAGATTCAACTCGTTTCAGGAGGCCTAACACTCCAGCGAGTTGTTTCTTGATTCCCCCGATGTCAGAATCGCGAAATGGTTGGGAGTAGGTGGAATAAAAAAAATATCGCCGCTAGGTTGTGACAGTTCCTTCTTCTCTTCTCTCTATCTTCCGGCTAGAGCTGCTGTCCGACAGTGTATACGGAAAAAATAGATTGTCGATAGTACAAAGGGACTTTCCCTAAGCCTCTAGTCTGTCACATAAAAAAAAATTCAGTTTCGACTGAAGGAGAGTTACGAGTTACTATATATTTTGAGGTCATCGGCATAAAAGAGATGTTCCTTAGTTTTTCTGACAGGTCCGAGATGAATATAATAAAAGTGGCCAAAGATGACTACCCAGAGGGACTCCGGAAGTTACTTCGATTGACAGAAATCCTTGAAATCTAACAGCCTGTGTTCTTCCGTTGAGATATGATTCTATCCATCTTAGGACAAGACCATATATTCCAAATTTTAGTAGTTTTGTTATTAAAATATGGTTGGTCGACACAGTCAAAGGCCCTATTGAAGTCAGTATAGACAGCATCGATTCGATGACCGTTCTCCATACCACATAGTAGTTCAGAGGTTAGTGACATAAGGTTAGTAGTTGTCAAGTGCCCTTTTTTGAAGCTATGTTGTTGGTCATTGAGGAGCGGTATGAGGTAGGCGTAGGATTTCTTCCAAATTTGAGGAAATCTTCCTAACGATAAGGGTTTGTTGAAGATAAGATGGAGGAGAGCAGAATTTGAGTTGGGGGCCATCCATAAATTACGTCACACGTTAGGGGGGAGGGAGGGGGTCGGCGAAGTGTGACATTGTGTGACAAGGGGTGGGGGGGGTCTAAAATTTTGTTACGTCACATTTCAAAATCTAATATATCTAAATATAGCAATACTACTCATTACGCGAAGGATACGTTCCGCAAAAACTCGCGTTAAAGCTGGTGACAGACATACGCGCAATGGCGGTTGTGTGATCTGTGTATTATTTTTCTATCCTACAGAGCGTCTCTTTGTTTTAGGTACTAATTACGGAACTGCTGTTTTAGTTTAATAACTTCTAGATGCAAAATTGCACAATATGTGACGTCACACTAGGGAGGGGGGGTCTCTCAAATGTGACCAGCTGTGACAAGGACGGGGGGGGGGGTCAAAAAATCATGAAATTCGTGTGACGTAATTTATGGATGGCCCCTTGAGTAGCACTGCAAAAAGCAAGGGCCCTGACCTTTGATGATATTTAGACTGTTAAAACGTCTTTGACGATGTTATCTATAAGAGTTGAAGTAACAGTGTGTGTGTGTGAGTTAGATCAGTGTGGGTTGTATCAGATATTGGATAAAAGACTTCGGTAAACCTGTCAGCCAACATATTACAAATTTGTTGTTGGCAAGAGGAGTTTTTACTGCCATTGGTAAACCTGACCTAGCTCGACGAGCATGAATTGGACTTTTCACATCATTAACTTGTCCGATGTTTTGAATCTATTCTACAGTCTATTTAGCCTTTTCTGCCCTTGTCTATCTGTTATTGACTTTTATTTTTCCTTAGGAGTTTTAGGAATGGGGCAGGAACTTGTGGTGTACGCAGGTTTTACAGATTGTCATAACCTATGGACGGATAATGATATGCTTTTCTCCCCGATTCTAAACTACAAGCTTTTGAGACTCGTGCTTGCCATTGAGAGGTTTATTTGTATTACTATCAGCTGTTTTAGTATTCTATGCACCCGTTTTTGAATTGTCTAACTTGTTACTGCAAAATTAGAATACCAGTGAGCGATTCGCCAGTCGACACACACTTGTGATTGCGTTGTGACTTGTGACTGTTCGATTTATTGACCAATATCGAGTGTAATCTACAACGCATAATCAATGCTCGGTTTGGAACTGTGTAAATCTGTCGTTACCACCTGGCGATTTAATTTCTTCTTTCATTTCGTACATGATACCAAATTAGATATTGAGAGTCCTCGAAATCTACAAAGTTAAAATTACCAAAAAAAAAAATCTTTTTTAGATTAAAAGAATTTTTTTTATTCGTTCTCTCCATCTGAAGTCATAATGAATATAAAATTGTTGACCTTCATGATAAACAGCTCGTAGATTACAGAAATCCCTTATTTTTTTGATTAAATTTCCAAACACAATATACAAATATTTTTTTCCTTCGTCTTTCCAAAAAAAAAAAAATGTACGAGGTTAATATCATATAGCATCCAAGGCAGATGCGTTAGGAATACTTTTTTTTCTCCTGGCCTTTTTTTTCGGATGGTATAAAAATTTCCATTTCCAATTTTTACGGACCTTCTTTTTACGTAAAGGTTTCTACCAAAATGACATTTTAAAATAACCCCGCAAAAAATATATATGTATGTATATCCTTCATCCTATACATTTTACGATTTTTACTTACCATTTAATATATTCCGCAGATCCTTTTGCCTTGAATTTTTTGAAATAAAAGCCAACCACCAATGGGTATGTTGAATGTATGTGGGGTAACATGAGGCTGTGAGGGGGGGTGTTAAAATGGTCGAATGGTATGAGCATATTTTTTGGGGGTTGGTTGGTTGGGTAGTGGAGGTGTAGGGAGAAAGGTATCGCGCGAGAGAGGCAAAAAAATAAAACGAAAATCCAATGAAATATTGCTCCATATTACGTTATGACCTTCCTTATGCGTAGTGATTTACAGGAACCAATCAAATGATAGAAGGAAAATCCTTCAAAATTATTATTCCTTGGCAGTATTCTTTCTTTATATCTAGATAACAAGCTTCCAACCCCCACCCGAAAACGACTCATACCCTTCTTTATCCATCTCCCAGCAATGCCCGATCGGTGGTGGTGGTTGGTGGTGGTTGTTGGGCTGGTGAATGCCGTTTATCAAGAGCCACCACGTATGTGTAACGAAGGTAAAGAGAGAGAGAGATCTATAAAAGGAAGTTTCGAGCTCAGCAGAAAAAACAGGACGAAAAAAAAACAAAAATTGAACGACAAAAAGGTGTTTGGGATGCAAATGAAAATGAGAAAAGCATTTTCCAAGACAGGTAGGACGAGTTGTACAATTTTCTTGTGATTTATTGCCTTCCAAGTGATTTCCTGACTTTTCCTCCAACCTCTATGCAAATTTCGTCTGCCTTTATTTTATACTTTTAGAAAGGGCAAATCCATGGCATCACCTCATTTTCCGCAATCTTGTCATGGGAGGGGCAGAATGCCTGAACATTTAGAACCTTAGTCCTTTCGGGTCCTTATTTTCCCTGTTCTCCGCTTGCATCAATTTGGTTCAGCTCGTAAGAGTGGAGAGAATCTGTAGGGTTTCAGTTTTTTTTTTATTTTTTTTTGTGCTGCCGTTGTTACCTAGTTGTTACTATCGAAATCCTGCTCATCCTCCTCCTCCTCTTCTATCAGTCTAAATTCAAGGATCCTTTCAAGTCCTATTTCTATCTCTCGGCGCTATTGTGTGTAGTTTTGTTTCCGCTTTCATTTCGGCAGCAACAAATCCAATGAAAGGCAGGATGAAAATTTTCCTGGCAAAAACGTATGTGGATAAGCACACTCACAGAAGATTCCATTTTACGGAAGGAATCCCTACTTTTCCTGGGTTGTACAGCTAAACAGGTTTCAGGCACTTCCGTTTTCTGTACCACCGCATAATGGCCAAGAGTTTGGCACCTCAAAAATTTCATATACAGCACTATTCCGTTTCTGGTACCTCCATACCTACAATCCATATACACACCATTCTATTATCACAGGAGATTCGGATGAAGGACCACAACCCAGTAGTACCATACAGCATGGAAAGATATCCTTCATAGTATTTTCCGCGCGTATCGAGGAGGACCTACATTTAATGATTTAGAATCTGTCTGATCGACTCAAACAAGATTAACTGGGAGCCAGCAAAGTTTTAATGGATTTTGAGTGATAAATGGTTTTTGGGCCGATTGAAAGTTGATTCTATGTTTTTTTTGTTGGTGCTTTGTGATTCTCTGTAGGACTATGTTTTTCCTACTTATTTCCTTGCTGTATTTTCAATTATGGACTTTTGGTTTTATCCAAGGGAGGCGGGGTTCATTTTCGTTTTTTTTTTTGGTGGTGGTGTAACTTTTCGGGCGGAGTTTGGGGGGATATCATGCGATTGATGGATTTCTGTTGTTATTTTTTTTGTTTCTTAATTTCCAAACTTGACTTAGAAAAATCATTTTATAGACACTTGGAAGGTTTTATTTATTGTTTTTTTTGTTTATTTGAATGATTGTTTCTTTTTGGTGTGATTTAGTTTTTTTTTTTCAAAGTAGAATTTATAAAGCAATTTCTCTTGATTTTCTAGATATTTTCGGGCTTGTCCTGTAGTACAGAGGACTATCTATGTATATATAAACTTATATCCGTATTCAAAAATCAATCAAAAGTCACAACGCGTTCAGAAGTTAGACAATATATTATTCAAATTTTTTAGTCACAATTTTGACAACTCGCAGTCACAAGGCTTTTCAAAATTGTGATTGCGTAAATAGCAGGTCACAAGTGTATAAAGAAATTTTTTTTTAACATTTCACGATACTGATAAGAGGTGCTCGGACCTTCACATCCACTTCTGTGTCAATGTTTTCTGGATTACTTTGACTATGTTGTCACCCACATTCATTTCACGATTACCATGAGAGATGACATTTTTGTGATTTTTCTTGTGACTGGGTGCTTAGAATACTAGAATAGCTGATAGTCACAAGAATAGTCACAAACTATCAATGACAAGAATGAGTCACAAAAGCTTGTGACTTATGACTAGCATGCTATGAATGTCGTTTGGTAGCAGCGACGTAGACGTTCCAGTTCATGAGAAGAAGAACGTTATAAAGAGGATTGTGTCGTCAAAACAATTTCAGATCTACCAGCCTTTATCATTTGGGAGTTGTATCAGCAGTAGGGTTACGGAATCGGTACTCGATATTTTACTCATATCAGTATTTGGCTTTCGATTCTACCCATATCAGTTCTCGATACTTTTGACCGAGTAGTTTTACTCATATTATTACTTATAGGGTGGGATTAAGTACTGAGTAAAATTTGCATTCAAGGCCGGCTTCAACCTAGCAGCAAGTTTCTCTCAACTCCGAATAATTTCCATATATTCGGTTTACACATGTGTTTCTTTGCCTCAGAGAGTTTAGGCACGTTTAAAGCCCTTCTACATAGCAAACGCAAAGTGCAAACGCAAATTGGAGCTTTTTTATATAGAGTACAGAAATTTGTATGCTTTTTTCACTGTTACACGATCGTGGATTCCAGACAGACAAAAATACACACAAATTTCTGTTCGATTAAAGAGCTCCAATTTGCGTTTTGGTATGTAAACGGGCCTTTACAGGTTTGAACTTATATCCCATCCCGAGAAAAAATCAGACTCGCCCGTTCTTAGTCTAAAACAGACACAACCAACGTCAAAACGCCTGCATGGAACCCGAAACAAGCACGGTACTAGGCCTGAGTAAAAATAGCACTCGCCTGCACTTAGCATGAAACAGACACACGCCGGAGTAAAGATCCTACATTTCCAAATGCGACCCGCTAATTGGCACGAACTCAGGAATCTGGCACGAACGGAATATTTTTAGACTAAAGTGAGCAAAATTGGGGCTTTCAGGATGGAGAAAACGGGCATTATTTTATTTAGCATATTCATTAGACTGGTTCTCGTTTGATTGTGCAAGTCAAGCAGCACTGGACGTGGTTAGCACTTAGTGGGGGACAGCTTGATAAAACGAGACTCACGTTTGGAATGGTCACATTCATTCATATCTGTAACAGAGGCGTGCATACCTCTGACGGGCGCATTTTTAGATATTCACGCCTGTAGCTAAGCCCACCACAAGGAAGTCGGGGAGGGGCGCAACTGGGTGAATTGCCCCAGGTTAAAGTCTCAAAAATGTATTGAAAACCAAAATATTCTTTTGTTATATAGCTTAAAAGGGCCGGCATGAGAACTCTTTTTAAATTTTTTTTTTCGAAGTTTTAAATTTTTTTTTAAATTTTAATTTCTGAAATATGCGTCCGGTGCAAGTGCACCATTTGGCCTTGCCTACAACAACCTATAGACAATTGTTGGGCCTTTTCTTAAGTATATAGTGTACCCAATTCGATTCAAGAAAGAATCAACACAGATGCATAAATTCATTGTTTAACGAAAAGAAACGCCAGAAGCACTTTGATATGCTTTAGAACTTGCACTCAGGAACAATAGAGCAAGTCCTGAAGACGATATTGGATCCCTGATTTTTGACGAAATTTGAACATGCCCTTATGCCCGAATAATTAAGGGTTTGGCAACAGTCATATACCCTGGATCCTCTAGATATGTTGCAAGAAGTGGCCGCTCCGTATTGCTCGTTCGACCAAGAATATTGCTGCTCTGGTCGAGGACGTCCGGGTCAAGACAACGATGCCCACAATTTCGCATCAGCAAATGTTAGTTGCGTCGAATTTTGGTGTAAGATCGGAAGATGTACCCTGGAAAAGTAGTGCGAACCGTTCACCAATTGCTTCCTGCTGACTGACCAATTGCTTCCTACTGAATTCATTAAGCGCTATAAACGATTTTATATTTAAGAAGTCTGCCCACATAACCGGAGCATACCACGGCCGTGCTATAAACGTATCAGGCACGAAAAAGCACGAGACGCACTATTTTGCTCACTAGCTGGTGGCAGCGTTCTATGCCCATATGCAACGTATGCCATCCATTGCACACTACAGTGTTGGTCGGTGATGGCAAAGTCTAGTGGGCGTTATTTCACATTAATTCACAGAAAGAATTTTTTTTGCATGTGACGATACGGTTACGGTCATGGTATGACACGTTATAGTGGGTAGACTCCTTCAGATGACTTTAGACGCATTTAATAGTTTCAAGTATTCACTACAACTGGTTTCTCTTGAGTAATCAGATTAAGTTAGAAGAATTTGGTTGTTTAAAGTAGATAGAGATTATTAGATATTACTATGGGTAAATTCAAAAACTCATCACTGCCGCATCAATGCAGAATTCAGCTACAGACTTCAAATTGAAGTCTGTAGCTGAATTCCGCAGTGATGCGGTCGTGATGAGTTTTTGAATTTACCCTATGTTGATGATTGAAGTTTAGTTTGTCAAATATCTGCAGTAGGAATATAGGAATTTTTAGGTATAACCTTTTATCCCTCTAAAAATATGTTACTATGACCCCAAACTACTGAGATTTTGAGCTTATGTAATTCCATACACACAATGTTGAATAAATTACTAAAAATCTGATTACAATTTTGCCGGGGCTTGAATATTACCTTTAAAAGTAATCACCAAAAAGTCCACTTACCTTTCCAAAAACAGTCAAGCCTCCGTGCTTAACATTGAACGTTGGGGCATCAGCATAGCTCGAATCTGCCCAGGGTGTGTGACAAGTTGATGTCAGTGTCATATACCTAACCCCGATGGCATACAATGTCCGTAGTACAGCCAGGGATCCTCCAAGGGAATGTCCGCCCTCTACTCCCGTTAACGAACACAACTGGTGATTTTTATGTGCTTCCACAATATCTAAAAACCAAAAGAACATAAAGCATTAGATTTTATGAAATGTTGTGTCCTGTGTGGGTGGAGGTGGGGGTGGGTGGTAGTGTGTGGTAGTGGTGCGGAAGGATGTATAGTATGGGAATTGTGGGAATGGGGTCAAGCGATGTGGGACGCCAAGGGAATGAATATAATGGCTTAGCCATCAGTCTTGGATGAAGGATTGTTCCAGGACATAAAAATTTCTGCAGGCATATATGTATAGGTATATATGTAGGCAAAATGTAGTACATATCCTCTTACGCTTGGGCAACATAAAAGTAAAAAGGAAACTTTTTTTGTCGTGTCTCTGCTGTACATATGGGTATATACGTGTGTACAGGATATACCCCCAATATTCGGATATAAAAAGGGAAAAGACCTCTCGCACACTTAATGGATTTTTCTATCTGCTTTTCTGGCAAAATCGAACTAAATCGAAATATCCCTGAGAAGATGATCCCCTCCTAAGCAGGATACTCATAGCCAAAATATATTCACTCGTTCCTGTCGTGTATCCTTGTAGGTTTTTTTTTGTGGTTGGTTATTTCACGTATTACAGAGCATAGCTTCATCCGGTATAAGGATTGATTTTCCAGAGAGTGAAATCCTGATAGATCTACTGATGTTCTCAACTTACCAGATACTGAAGTACAAGTCGTCAGTTGCGGTGAATAGCGTTCAGTCAGGCGTTTAATTACATCGATTTGTTCCAATGTTAACTGGACCGCGTCCCTGTGCTGCGCCTCGCATGGAACATAAGCTGCCCAAAACTGAAACAAAAAAAAAAAAAATGAAACAGAATTTTTAGTTAGTTTTATTCATATTTATTTATTTTACTTTAAGACTAAGAAAAATGTAAGAACAAGTCGAATAAGAATTCCAGTGAGATTTCCTTATACGATAACCAAATTTTTGGTGGCAGCGGTACCAAAGGGACACACACAGCAGAGGATGAAAAGAAGCGACGGGGGCGAAAAAGAAATGCTATTAAGCTTAACTTTTGGGTTGATCCTTCCTGAACACAAAACTATATTTTGGGGCAAAGTGTAAACCTTCATAATGCTAAGGATTATCTAGGATTTGCGCCTTTATAAAAAATTTCCAAGTTTAATGGATTTTCACTTTCAATTTGCTGAATCCTGTGCCGATTTGTACCCAAGGATATCCTTTTTAAGTATTAATACATGAGCCCGGAAAACCAGCGTGTGTGTTGATGTCGGGGTTTTTTTTTGGGGGGGACGGGGGCGGAGGTGATTTTATTATTGTCCCCCAACTTTAAAATGATTAGAAGAATTTTTTTTTGGGGGAGTGTAAATGATTTGAAGAAGATGTGGGAGGAGAGAAATTTATTTTTTACTTTATTATTAATTGAAATGCGAGATTATATACAGTGGGGGCGTTTTTTGAAGCTCTGTGCCATTGTACGAATATTTATAGCACCCACCATGGCACGCTGATTTGTTGACTAAACTTTAACCTATTGGCAATGACTTAGGAGGAGAGTTTCCTTTTTGGCCATTCTACCAAAGTAGTATTGGACGGCGTTGAATTAAAAGCCCACACCATCTCTGTAGATGTCCGTCAGGGCTCAATTGCACCTCCAGCTCTTTTCTTGGTTCCAAAAAATTACCTACTCCCACGGCGACTTTTTCCCCGCATTACAAAAGACTAAGCTTGCTCGGCTCAGTTGAACACCCTACAGCCTTTATTTTCTAAATACATGGAGCAAAATTGGAGCTTTTAGAAGTTGTATACGACGAAGAAAACAGGTAATCATTTTAGTGACCATAAAGGGTGCCATCAGCATACTCAATAGCCCAGTTCTCGTTCGATTGCGTAAGTCAAGCAGCATTGGACATGGTTAGTACTTAGTTGGGGGACCGCTTTGTAAAATGACATTGGCGCTCGAAATGGTCGATTACAAGCACTTCCATATCTGTAGCTAAGGCGTGCTTACCTCTGGAGGTCATATTTTTAGATTTTCAAGCCTGCAAGAGCGTGTATACCCGCGTGTATGTGATGTGGGGGCTGTTGAATCCCTTGGATCACCTTTTTATAAATCCCAGGACTAAACTCCCCTTGGGGGATATATAATTGATGTAGGTGGAAAAATCCATGTTACTTTCAAACCTGACCCCTAGATCCATCACAGAGTTAGCGTGGGGACTATGTTGTTAAGGAAAGTATAGTCATAAATTAGCGGACTATGTTTCCTACAAAAAGTCATAACCTCACACTTACTAATATTAAGTACCAGGTTGTTGTTGGAACACCAAGCATAGAAGGTGCTGAGGTAAACTTGCAAAAGTTTGAAATCCTCAATACTTCTTATTCGGTGGTAGAGTTTACTGTCATCAGCGTAAATAAGGATTTTATAGCTCAAGGTAACAATGACATCAATTGATAGAACAAAAAGAAGAGGACCAAGGTGACTACCTTGCGGGACACCATAGTTTTTAGACTTGGCTCCGCGGTATATAACCTGGTAGGTCCTGTCGATTAAGTACAACTGGAAACACTGTTTGGCAGCTGGTGATAAAATAGTTTTTCTTTTCAACCCTTCAGAAGAGTAGATTTTCAGTGCTATCATTCGTTCTTCGTCGAAACCGGCATCCATTAAACCTTTCGCAATAAATGCAAGAGGAGCACTGCTCATTTAGTCCATAAGAAGCAAATATCCTGGAAAATATAAGTGGAATCTCTCAAAGCCTTTTGTATGTTTACTACAGATCGGGAGAGCTATCTTAGTTATAACCGCCTCGGCAACCCTTCAACATTCAGAAGGTGTAGACTAACTTGGAATATTTAGCTTGGTTCTTCCATAATCATCATATTGCTAATTTAAATTTCTTTCTTATTTTTATTATAACAAAATAATTATCCTTTCTGCAATAAATCCCCTTTCTGTCAGCACATATCCACATTAAAGCCAACAACTTGACCGACTTGGATGGATAAGTCTCATTACGGCAAAAAACCTCTGCACTTTGCCTTCAAAAAAATAAAACTAGCACAATCCTTACTTCAAAAACACACCATAAAACAGCATCATCGTAACACAGCTGAAAGGATGCTTACCTTAATCGCAGCACGGCGCAGAGCATGTCCTTTAAGCACACGCCACCATTACACACATATATGCAGTCCAAGTTTGAAATTAATTTTGCGGTTGAGCAATAAATCAAAGTGCATAAATTGCACTTTACGACTTGCACTTTCACGGATCAGGAGATCGAAAAACCGATGCTAGTCAGTCCACTTGCCGGAGATAGAGATTGCACTCGCACTCAGAATCGCCGTAATGAAAATTTCCCCCCATTGGCTGCAAGGATTTAAAAGGATGCAGGAAACTATTTACAGGTCAGTGATACTCCGCGAAATTAGCCCGAGGATAATAGATGACTAGAGGTGGAAGGAAGCATGGTGGTGCAGGGATGCGGACTGGGGCTGTAAGGACGGTGGCTCATCGCGCTGAAACTGAGTGTTTCTAGTTTCTAGGGATTTTTCAAGCGCGTTTATTTTGTTGGGAAAGTTGTGGACAGTTTTGTCGGGTGTAATAAATTGTAAGTGAAGTTCTAGAGAAGAAAATGTAATTAATTATGAGAAGTGGTCATCTTCTGTCTGTGGCCCTTCGGGGCCATATTTTTACTTGTGCTTAAATACATATCTATATATTTTTTGACGAGACGAGAGCTTGAGAGGAACTTTTCAAAACTTTTATCTGGAAGGTTAATTACCAAAGCAATTTCTATTCTATTTTCGTTTTTTAATGTAGTCGTGACGGAATATTTTAATTAATATCATAGTAGGGCGGAGCGCTTAAACTTCTTCTACGTTGCAAAACTCTAAACAAACAGAAAACTTCCGGCCACTGTTTAAATATTTTGTTTGAAACTTCATTAGAGCATTTGCAAACTGGCGATCTTTAATATATTTAAGAAGGTCCTCCATTAAAGACAGTTTGAGTCGACTAAAAGAAAAATATAATTTAACTAGGAAAAGCATCAGCCGAGGAGTGCTAATGATGCAAACAAATTTTCAGAGTTAATTTGATTGAAGCGACTTTGTAATTACTCGAAAACTATAACGATCCAGGTCCAGGTGATATACTCACACCAACCTGAATATACATATGATGTGGAGAAACTAAGCCATATGCTTTACATACCCTTGTTTGTAAACTACAGAGAGGAAAGAAAGATGCCGAAAGATTGAATTGTATGCATAATTGTTATTGTCCTAGTGAACCAAAAACATGAAGACTGAAAAATTTACAGACAGTGGGCTGAAATCGTATATGGAAAACATGATTTAGAAAGAATAGGGCCCTCGAAGGGTGCTCAGGCTAATAAGGGTCAGACCAGTGAGGTATATAGACCAGCAAGTTTCCATCTCTATTTTCTTCGAGGTGATAACACAAAGCTTGCTGTCTCAATATAGTTAGCGCCAGTAATTGTTTCGGATGGTGGACAGCATTCTACTAAGCAGTTCCTGTTTGTCGGTTTTGTATGTCTGTGCCTAATAAATTAGTGGAGTCGCAGGATTCCCGACAGCAGCGACACTTTTGCCCATATTGCATTATGTATTATATCAAAAGTTAAGTGAAGAATATACATAATGCATAGCACATAATACATCAATAGTAGCGCCATATTAACATAATATATAATTTATTATACATAAAGTTGTGAAAACTCCTTTTTGGACGGGAAATTGTTAGGAACGTTCCGCCATATTGTCATGGCCATTTTCAGTTCATATGTTTTGATAATAAATTTGTTATTTGCGACCTTAAAAACGCCTTGATTTCATTGGAATCAGAACACAATTTTTGGTCGGCCATTTTGAATTTCGAGCCAGCGGGGCTATTTTGAATTCCCGAAATTGCGCTTAGAGGTGCGTCATGGGAGAGCCCTTCCCCCTATTGAAGGAAGATAGAAGAAACATACAGAATGTTGTAATAATTGCTGTGGTGTATTAGCCGGCATAAAAGAAATTAATGGCCTAAATTCGAAACTGACTTCTTAACTCAATCAAATCTTAACTGACCCCAACCTTAACTCTAAACTGAAATTTCAATTCAACTCTTAACTAAATTCAATTCAACTCTTAATGGATATTTTAACTTATAGCAGCTCGTAACCCAACTTAACTCAATTCAACTAGTAAATTCAACTCAACTTATTTCAACTCAACAACATTCTAATTGAATTCTAAGTCCAACTCGTTACTAAACTCAACTTAATCCAAGAGAAATATTACGACATGCCCTAATGCCTTCTGCCTTCCCGGCATACGAGTCGGTCTTACCCCAAGGCGCCAACAGACGTTTCACAACGAAAATTGCAAGTTAACGGTGACGATTTTCTAGGTTTACTTCCAAAGTGGCGCTAAAAAAGCTTCGCTTCAAAAACGCGTTGATCTCGGACCCTCCTATTTGCAAGGTGCAATTGAGTTCGTAATCACAGAATTCAATCTGATTAGGAGGATGAAAGATATATAGCTGGAGATCATCAGCATATAGATGAAAAGAGCACTAACGGATAACGGAGGGAAGATCATTATTACAGAGGAAGAAAAGCAAAGGACCAAGAACCGGACCCGTAGGCACACCTCCAGGCACACTTAGGAAAGAAGACTGGAGTAAATATAGTTAGGCTAAGTATTTTTTGCATTTGTGTTCGCAGACCTTCGACATTGGTATCAAATGAGAGGGCATGACACTAGTAGTGTAGCGTCTTTCCAAATTGAAAATGGGAGCCAACACAAAATGGCGGAAGGTTAAAAAGTAGAAAATACAACCGATTAACTTCAAATTTTGCACATATGCGTAGTTTGTTGGATAAAGCAATGGAACCGTTTTGTAAAATAATATAGATGGCGGCTCCAAAATGGCGGCCGATTTTTGTATTCGTTTTCCCCGACCCCCGACATGAGTTTCAAATGACAGGTAGAATACCATTAGCCGTGTAGCGTCAATAGAAATTCTAAATATCGGCCAACACAAAATGATAGAAGACATGTTATAGTCACATTCTCTATTCGTTTCTGAAATATTTGTAAGGATATTTGGGTATTATATTTGTTTTGTAAAATATATCAAATACCGACAAAATATTGAACAAATTCAACTTCATAATGAAAAAAATTCCTTTACAAAGGCATATTTAAAAAATTTTAATTAACAAAGTATTTTGTTCTTCTTGTAAATTTCCACCAAACCGATTACATTATTAAAAATCCAATTAAATTATTATTCAAGCGTAAATAAAATCAATCTGCTCTGCTGATGGTAAAATATATGTATTGCAATTAATTAACGATGAAATTTTCAAAACGATGATATGAAAAATTATGAAAGTGCCTCTTTTAATGAAAATCACTTCTAGATCAATTTGCTGCAGTCCTTGTAAAATCTTTTTTTTAAATATCTACTAACACACATACATATACAGATTATTATTTTATTTTTTTTTTTTGCTGCTCAGAGTAAGGAAATTATTTTCAGATAAATTGTTCCAACTGTACAATGAAAAATTAATTAATAATACATTAATCCCTTTTTAACATTTGTGGGCAATTCATTAAAATCATTTTATCACGAATTCGATAAATTCATTCGTCCTGGCATTAAGCATGTAATATTATGCCGCATTATCGCATTTCTTCAAAAAAAAAATGCATTCTGTGTGTGAAGTAATGAGGAGGATTTTTCCTTTTTTAAAACGAAATTTGTTCAATGGAATGAAATAATGGTCCAGGATGGTCCAATAGATAAATGGAGGCGAGGATATAATTCAATTGTTTTTTGATATTTTTCAGGTTGATTATTATGAGGAAATTTATTGAAAGTGTGTAAAATTAAGTTAAGTTTGGATACGATATGTACATTATTGTTTTTATCAACAAGCGCTTTTCATTTTAAAGATATAAAATTTTATGATAATGAAAGATTTTATGATAATGTTTATAATTCATTATGCTTTACATTAAAATATTGATATGAGCATCTATTTTTGTAGAAAACAAAATCAAAACTGAAATTATTGATTGACAGACAGCTAAATAATGTTGATAAAGCAAGCACAAGCAATTAAAATAAAAGAATATAAAGGGACAACCAAATGTGACACCTAGATGTCAGCGTGGTTCGCAGACGGCTTCGATCTTGGAAAGGTAAGCCAGCGATGCGAGTCGCCATTGCCCGATAATGCATATTAGCGATTTCAATGATTGGGCTATCGAATGGGATAATCGACAACCGTACGCAAGAGGACGCATATTCCTAGAAATATTCTCGCGATTGAGCGTGGTGTTAGTCAAAACTGGAGGCGCAAATACATTTTAAACGGATGCGATCGACATCACTTACGTGAGGGATTCAGTCGCGAAGGACCCACAGTGGTGGGTGAGTGGCGTGTACAAGCACAGTGACTACCAAGCCTTCATCTTCGAGGTGGGTCAGGGTATAGAAAAGAGAAACCTTAGATGCGGAACGGTTCAAGGATGGGTCGTAAAGAAACTCAACGCAGAGGTGTTCGAGAAAGTATTCCTGCATGATGCGAGGTCGGCCGGAGCTGCCGAGCAGAGCGGATTGAAGACACCGCAAAGCTGGCATGTGACGAGTCCATACCGCGGCACGCCGGCAACCGTCAACATTCACCAAACTTCTGGTGGAACGCAGAGGTCGAAGAAAGCCGAAGGGTCTGCGTGAAAGCGAAAAGAAAAACCCAGAGAAATCGGATCCGTCTGGATTTCGACGAGCCCCAAAAAATATATAAGCAAGCGAGAAAAAGGTTGAACAAGGCCATCACTAGAAGTAAGTGCGAGCACTTCAAAAGCTTGTGTAGAGAAGGAGACTCGGACTCTTGGGGCAGAGTCTATAAAATGGTTATGTTAGTGGTCAAGAGGCGATCACCTGGCCCGCTCAGCCCTAGAGAATAACGTACGTCCTGTTTTCACAGAATGTACGCACCGTCGATCTACCCGCCCTTCACCTGGGCCGAGAAGAAGTACCTGCAGTAACTGCAAAGGAGCCCCTGGCATGGATGGCATACCAAATAAAATGACGAAGATAGCAGGTACAATAGCGCCAAACAGGTTCGCTGAATCTTTACAGCATGCCTGAGAGAGGGGATGTTCAGGAACTCGTGCTCCCACCGAAACCGAACAAGCCTTTAGGGGACCCATCGTCGTGCAGATCGATATGCCTACTTAGTTGCTTAGCTAAACTTTTTGAGCGGGTGATCTTGTTGATTCAAGAGCTATATATGGGGACATATTCCTCTGGGAAAAAAGTCAAGGTAGTTTTCATTTTAAAGGCCGACAAAAGATGCAGTAATCAAGCCAAATTCTTCAGCCATTGCCATTGTCGTCCGTCTAACATATTCTGGATCTTGGTGATGCATGCCTTCTCTGGCCAATATATATATATATATATTCTCGCTACCACGCAGGCCGCATCGTTGCCTATGGTCCTCTATGCCCAGTACGCGCGAAGAACGCTTAAGCTGGAGACAGATACATGCGTACGTCGTATAATAGAAACGCGTAAGTGCAAATCGCAAAGTGACATACAGTTACGTAAACGGAACATGCGTAATGTAAAACTAGGTCCACTTCCAATTTTTCCGCATTGCCGCCGATTTTTTGGATATTTGTAAAAAACTAGACGGTACCAAAGCACAAATATGTCTGTCGTCAAAATTCGCCGTAAACACCGTACGCGCTGTATGCACGCGTATGCGGTCGTCCATTTTCTGCTGTTAGCCTTCTAGCTAAACGCTACTGGCCACACTTGCACTGCGTAAAGCTAGACTGAGTAACCACCCTCGTCATCAGGAAGCATCGGATTGGTTTGAGCTCCCACTTTGGGCATTTTTGGAATCTCACTTAGAACTCTCATCTTACTACATAGACTTAAAAAGTAAGCAGCCATCGGTCTCCTCCCTCCTCAACCCGAGGGTCATGTAATTACTTCATTTATTACTAGGTTCAACCCAGGTTTAATCCATGTTCAACCCAGGTTTAACCCAGTTTAACCCATTTATAAACGGGCTTCGAGTTGAAACTAGGTCCACTCAACTCAACTTATCCCTCCTACCTGAGTCGAGGTGATATTTCCTTTCATATACGCGGGTTGAGTTGAAATTGGGTTGAAATGACATTTGTTTCATTAGTTCACCATCCGTGAAGTCTGCCTTCGGGGTAGGTTGCATAGGACAATAAAAAAATAGTTTTTAAAATTTTCTTAATGAGAACTCCACACAAAAATTTGAGGTTATGTTTTGATGTTAGTCCAACTCTAGTTCAATTTCTACTGAAGTCAGCTTGACACATATACGGAGATTGAAATTTCAACTCAACCTCGGCTCAAATTTTCAACCTAGTCATAAACGAGGTATATGACCGTGGTTAGACCTATCTAAGGTGTCCCTAATATTTCAGGTGCATACGAGTAGGTGTTCTACTACAACCTCTTGGGCCTTTCTTTTCATACCACTGAATCAAAAAAGGATATTTTTCCCGTGCATTGTGATGAAGAGAAGGAAGGTATTCAGCCACAACATACCAGCAACTGTATTAAAACATTCCATAAAAATTAGAGTTAGTTGGTGTTCAATTTAAAGAAACCTATCTTAACTCTTTCACTTCAACCATCTACTCTCCATACTTGAACCATCTATGATGCTTGCTGTTGTCAATTGTGTAGTACTCGTAAGACTTTACGACCATAAAACAGAAAAGAAAAAGAAAAGTGTAAAAGAAAATCAAAATGTATTCCCTGTGCCATGGCCGCACTTTATTGTTGGCCCAATTAAAGCTGCGGCACGTGTCCTTATTACGACGAAAATCGCGTCCTTGGTAAATGCGGCTCCGAGGCGCCCCAGCAAGGAGCATAGTAAGTTTCTGCTATTCAACAGTTCATTCAGGAAAATTTCCTCTAAAATATTCATGTTTTACGGAACAGCTTCTTCTCCCGCTGAACATAATGGCAGAGCATTTACCAAACGGCTCCTTCTTCATTACACCCAGCTTCCTTGCCATCGCGCTATTTGCAAGCGATTTAATCCCAGGTCTTCAGCTTAAGCTCAATTTTTTTTCCTTTTTTATTTACCCTTTCGACTATTATTGTCGTACCATAAAAAAAAAGAACGCAGGTAATTCAATTTCTTAAGAGCTTCCGTGGGTGGAAGGATTGAGTTGCCAAACTTTGTAAGACTAATGGAAGTCTTATTGTGACCCTTACCTTAATTAAAAAATGTTAATGCTCATCCCGGAATATAAATCAAAGTTAGTAACAAGTTCTTAAAGTCTCCTCTGAGCAAGAGGAAGATCGGCTCCCAAAAATCTTCGGATGTTTGCCTGCTGGTCTGGGGGGGTTTGGGGAGCAGAAGCCCGGGGGCAAGTAATAAATTCGAAATTTTTTTCGGCTGCTTCCTTACTGCTGCTCCTCAACATGTCAAAGATAAATAATGGAGTTGCAGACCCGGGCTGCCCAAGGACGAGCCGAACAGCTCTCTATCTTATGAAATTGCTGGAATTAGTGGTAATTGGATTTTTTTTCGCCTGAATGCAATATTTTCTAGCATTTTTTTTCTCCCTTCTCGTTTTGCGCTGTTCCTGAACCCTAGTTTATGTGTGTGTATGTCCGCTCCTGGGAACACAACTGCCCAACAGCAAACATCTTTGGCTACAATTAATTCCGACCTAATCAGACAACAATCGCAGGACAACAAGAAGAGAACATCACACGGAAAAACAGCTTATTATATTTCGAAATGGACGGACGACAACGAAATGAAAGATTTATAAATAAAAGAAAGTCTCTTACCTGTGCGGATACTCGTCCTTTTTTCAGCCGCTGGAGATCTGTGTGACTCCAGTGACTGCGGGCCCAGGGCATTACATTTCTAAGATCTTCGTCAAAACTGAAAGCAAGAGGGTAGAGAGAGAGAGTTTGAGGTTAGCTTATTGCGTAATTTTAGTATGGCGGAGCATTTGGGTGGTACTTACTTAAAATCATTTAATTTATTGTGTAAAAATTTACGAATATTCCACGGTAAGTCATTATGCCCGTCGATTAAAGGCACTTCGTCTAAAAGTTGTGTCGCCACCCGCAATCTCTCTTCAAAAGGAGCACCTGGAAATTTAATAAAAATTAGAGTTTTTGCCAATGTTGTGAGTTATTTAAAATAAGTTATTAAAAACAATACTTATGGAACTATTAAGGTGTGGGGTGGGACAGAGAGGGAGATGCAGCCTCCACTGGAAGAATGGCGTAGACTAGGACGTCTAGTGATTAGGAATGCTAAACTGGTCTATACAACTGCCTACCTGTGTATTTGTATATCAGTGCAACTGGAACCGTCAATAGCTGTATTTTTGTAATGAAAGTTCTCCCCATACAAATCTGAACACCCACTTTTTATTGGGGTCTCTATCGAGGTTTTGGCAAATTTTAAAATTGCCCATTCTTTTCAGAATGTTCACTTCACGCCAGTCAGAGAAACGTCATTTGAAAACTATATGCGCTCCAGCTTCCCCGACCTCAATAATGTTCAGTTCAATCCACATAAATGGCTTCACCGGCTAAAGTTCAGTTTATGTTCAGTTTGTGTTTGAAATTGTTGTTGCTTTTTCGACAGAAGTCAGAAATGCAAAACCTCACTGGAATAGCATTCCACTATTCCAGTTGATTGCTCTCTTTTGAACGAGCTTTTACGTTTAACTTCAGTTCGAGTCCAGTTGGGCTGTCTTATATGCAGTTGAATATGTGGAAATTGTATGCGAACTGAGGCTATTTTAATGTTCGGTTCACTAATTCGCTTGAACTTGTGCAGTTCGGACGGTGAAGCTGCAAAAGCTCTCGCAAGACTCAAACCAAAGCTTGTAAGCTCATCTGCAACATCTGGTTGAAGCCCAGAACAATATTCGGCACATACCAAACCAATCGTAGGACTTCTAGTCTTGGCGCTATTTTGGTGGAAATTTCCGAAATCACCCTTTGTACTATCACTCTATAATGTCCTTCTGGTAATGGTGCATCGTTTCATTCGAATCTTGGCTTCTAATGATTGACCCAGCACCGGCAACTGTCACCAGCTCAGCATGCCTGTCTCAGTGGTAGATCCAGCGAAAGAGCCTTGCGCTAGGTAGTGGGAACAATCGAAAAGACAGACCTTATATTTTGGCAGCCTTCTTAGATATAGACGGCGTCTTTAATAACGTACGTACCGAATCGATTTGAGAAGCACTCATAGACCTAAGAGAGTTCGATGTACAAATAGAGACCTGCACTATCTCTAGCCCGACTTGGCCGACTTATAACAAAGAAAAAACAATTTGCCTCTTAAACATACCCTGAGATATTGCCAGAATCACGGCAATCGTCACGAGATCTTAGCCCGTAGGAGACCATACTGCCAAGTTGGGCATCCCGATAAACGTCTGGCCGTAGCTGCGGCGAGGCGGACGAGAGAGAAACACTTGTTTCTTCCGGCTTTAACTAAAGCCAAGCAGCGCACACTAGGCAGTTACGTTTTGGAACATTTAAGAGAGATCTGCAGACTGGAGATCAGATCATTGTTAAGCTTCCTAAAATCCACAGGATGGCTTTAGGCATCCGTCACACCCGACCAACAACCACTGAACAGAAGGAACACACAAAACGGCGCCAAGCGCTAATTGGGCTTCCGGTCGCACTGGAGGCAGCCCTTCACCTACCTACCTACTGTCAAGTGTTGCGACAGCTAAGCGTTAACTTTCAACACTACGTGGGGATAAAATTTTGTATGGGTGAAGACAGGCTTATGGGTCTAGCCCGTCCACTATTATTGGATTTCCACTTGGTGTAATGAGGCCAAGTCTTTCTAGTCCTAGCACATAACGTTTTCTGTCTTCACGTCTTAAACTACGCCTAGAAAACACTGGAAGAACTAGGCAAGCGGCAGCATTTTCGTGATTTAATGAGGGGTAGTAGGCGTTGGGTCGATTGCGCCTGGGAACTGAACTTTGTCCTATACTTCGACTCCCGAGGTCAAACCAATTAGTAGATAATTATCGAGCAATTAATCGTGTCGCGGTGATTGGGAGCCGAACTCTCTCCACGCTAATCACGAACATAAGAAGCCAACGCTTTAACCAACTTGACCAAGGCGGCAGCTATAGCGAGTCTAGTTATTCGTGTATATGTGTATGCCTCCACCAAACTCAGATTTGGGGGATCTTTTTTTTTTTATGTGAAAGACTAGAGTCACAGAAAACGCCCTTTATACTGTGTCGACAACCTATTTTCTTCATATAGAGTGCAATGTCGAACAGCAGCTCTAGTCGGGGAAGAAAGGAACTGTCACAACCTACCCGCGATATTTTTAGTCCAAATACTTCCAACCATTACTGTCGCGACTTTGACATCGGGGCATTGAGAAACAACTCGCTGGAGTGTTATGCCTCCTGAAACGAGTTGAATCTCATCAACCAACCGATGACATGCGCTTTTTGGAGGAGCGGGGAAGGGCTAAGGAAGGCTATGACAGGAGGGATCAGGAATGTAAAGAGGGAAGAAGAAAGAAGGAAAGTTATGTGAGTGGGAAAGTAGAAAACGCGAAGGACCGTGGGGCTGGCCGGGATTCGAACCCGGGACCTCTGGGATAGTAGCCAGGCGCCTTACTCCCTAGGCTACCGAGGCCCCCTGCGTATAGACCAAAGCCATAGCTCTTGTTATGCTAGACATACCTCTTTGTTTAGGACCTGGGCACCTGGTTTGAAGTTTAGTTTCGATGTCATGCAGTTAGATTGCCTACTAAAGATTTCTGGCAGTAAATAGCGGAGTATATTGCTGCGTTTATACGTCTTATCCAATCGGTTCAGTTCCTTAACCAAGCCTTTTTATATGAGATGCCACAGAAGAGTTAATATGGTTCTAGACCAGTGGCTCAGATTCCTCAGTATCTTGGCTATCATTACCCCCAGATATTTTACTGAGTCTGAGTAGTACTCAACTGTCGTACCTCCGATACAAATAGAATAGGGCTAAAAAAATGTAACGTTTGGAAAAATGCACCAGGTTATTTGGGTTGATTGATAGACTCTCGGTGGTACAACATTTTCCAGATTTCTGAGAGCCAGTGAAAGTGCTCTCTGAAAAAACACCTCAAGGTTTGGAGAGAGGTTTTTGGGATCTAGTTGCCATTGGTAAAGTCTTTCACGATGCTTCTTCTAGGCTATCTTTTTGGTGAGTCTCAACTCCTTCTTGTAAGCTGTCAGAGTGAACCTATATACTTCCTATTGCACGGCATTGTTTGCCTTATTGAATTCTCTCTTCTAATTTCCTACGCATTGCAGCAGTAAACACCAAATCAAACTCAGACTTCGTCGGTTTTAAATCTCCTCGAGTAAATCTAATTACTCCAACTCTTTCGAAAAAAGTTCGCCAAGATTTCGACGTGAAGAATTTACCAAGAATTTAAATGCGAAGTGAACTGAATCGATTAAACTGTTCAACCTCTTTTCTAACCAGATGGTTGTGCAAACGAAACTATGCAAAAGTTTGTATTTTAGGAGTTTTCGGGATAAGTTTTCTCTAACAAGAAACATTTATACAAATAAAATGTCTACTTACTTGCAGCGACACGTAAGGCCAAAGGAACAGCAACACTAGCAGCTCCAACAATAAGTAGAATAGAACTAACTGCCAGCCAGTGCCTCGAAGGATCAAATCCTGAAAGTACTTAAAACATTTAATAATATACGCATACACCCACAACTGAATCCAAAGACCAATGGAACTTACTTAAAGAATTTGTCCCGGAGCTGGAGGATCCCCTGCTAGGACACTGCCGGTGCTTCCATGGCATGCCAGAGGTGTTCGCCTGTTGTTGCTGCTGATGTTGCAGTTTCCCCTTAAGGCCACTGGTAGAGCTCCCTATCGACGTGTATGAGCTATCTAGGAGCGTTGATTCCCCGAAGCTGCAACTGAGCCCGTTCGCCTGCGTCCGGAACTGTGTGTAAGGAGTTGTACTAATGTCGTGATTATGATGGTGCCAGTGGTATCCGTCATGTCCTTGCTGGCCGGTAAATGAAAAATTCGACAAGGACTGCGAGAAGTACTGCCCGTTGGTCAAGTTTGACGAGCCGAAATGTCCAGCGTTGCACTGCACGTTGCTTTGATGGTGTGCCAGCTGTTTTGCGTAGCAGCTGCTTGGGCCGATTGTGTTGAATTTGCCCGGATGCGGTCGATTCTCGAAATTTGGCGCATATTGGGGTGATTCCTGGTGGTAGAAGAACACCGACTCCTCCCCCTTGCTCTTGAAGCATGGCACATAAGAGTCATCCCTTATGTAAGGATACGGTGTGAGCGGAATATTTTCTTGGTTCGTCCTTGTTTTGCTTGGCTCTGTTCTTACTGTCTTAACTGTCTTATTTACGTGACATAAATCCGGCTTTGTCGGCTCGACATGACCAACATTTGCACAATTTAATATCGTCGATGTACAGTCATTCAGCATTGATTCAGCTGCCTTAGGATTGTTTGTGTATCCTTTTATCAGGTCCTGCTGGTACGGAAGGGGCGGTTTTCTATTCATGGTAATGGGGGGCGGCGGTGGGGGAATTGTATCCACGTCAGTCGTTGAATCACTCTGTAAAAGGGAAAAATGGAACGGTTTACAATAGAATCACGGAATAAAAAGGACGAATAATGGCATGCGGAAAAAAGTAGGTTAGTACTACACACACACATACACAATCAAAAGTTCTGGCATGTTAGAAGCATTTACGGAAACAATTATGCTCTGACTTATATTTTTCAATGAGATGAGGTCATGGGAAGTGTGTGTATGCAAAAAAAATGATTTTGAGTCGCAATTTTTCATAAAAGGAGTTTTTTTTCATATTGATGGACGTTAAGCAACTTTTTTGTTGCTAACATAATATGCGAAAAGAGTTTCTTTGCTTGAGTTTTTCAGCCTGAAAGGGATTCATAGTGGCAGTAATTGCTGGTGGCAAGAAAGTGGTGGAAAACTGCTGTTTAGTTTAAGGGTAATTTTGTGTAGACACATTTTCTTTAGAATTTAGGCTGGTATACTTAGGCTGAAATACTACACTAAAAATAAAAATAAATGACCGAGTGAATTATGTTTCTCCGTTACTTCGATTCCTCTAGCTATAGCGAGTAGCTGTTGAGCTTGTCTCATATTCACCAACCAATAGAACTACCCTTCAAAGAACCAGTTTCCCTCGCTTCGACGATACATCGTATGCTTATATTGGGCTCTCTTTGGACACCATACAAAACCCTGTTTCTTCATAACATAGTTTCTTCTTTGGATGGGAAATTGTTAGAAACATTCTCCCCGGAACTTTGAGTATATCCGGAGATAATAGCATTTTAGGGCGCTTGCGGGGGAAATCACAAAACGGCTTATATGTACCGAACCAGTTGAAATTACTCTAAAAAGTAAATTGACCTGGATTCAGGAGAGAAAGCCCTTTCCGACGAGGCATTTCTCGTCAAAATCAGAGAACTTTTTGGATGGGAAAATGTTAGGCATATTTCAGAGAAGTAAAGTAGCTATATAGGTTCTGGCTCCGCCTGTGGATTGAGGTCGAGATTGTTTTGGCTAAAAGCTTTTAGGTTTGTAACTAGGATGGGATATAAAGAGCGGAAAATGTCATAGTACCATAAACAGACAAAAAAGGCACAAGTTTCAATCTGATTATCTCATTATCATGTTCTGCTGGCAACCATCATATTTCGCCATCCTCCTTCCTCCAGTATACAGTAGCTATGGGAGTTCTGGCTCGATTTAACACGCGAATTTATATATACTCTTAAAACGAATGAAAGCAGTATCAAAAGCTCGTCTCAGTGGTATATGTAAATTCGCGATTTGATGTTGGGTCTTGGCTTTGGGATGATCAAGGACACCTGTAGTCTACACAAATAGACTAGCGCTGTTTTCCCCTTCCTGATCTTTTCTTATACTCCGGCCTCACCGGCGAACTGTACAAGTTTGAGGAAATTGGCAAGCTGAACTTCTATTTTAGCCTCAGTTCCTATACATTTTCACATATTGAACTCAGGAAAAATTAAGCCTGAGTTCGCCTAACAGAATATGAAATTCAGCGTGAAAGTGAGAGCTCGCTCAGAAGAGTGTAATCAGCTGCAATAATGGGATGTCATTCCAGTGAGCTTTTGCATTCCTAACTTCTGGCGAAAAAGCAACAACAATTTCAAACACGAACTGAACGTGACATTAGGTGAATCCACGTGCGCGGATTGAAATGAACTTTATTGAAGTGAAGCTGGCGAAGCCGAGGCTTTAAACGTAATGTTTAAAAGTCACCAGTTGAGGTTTACATAAATATATTTAACTGTCGCAGATTGATGATCAAATCTGAACATCATCAAAGGCTGAAACCCAAGCCCGAGACAATAGTGCTTGTCTTGTTAACGTGTGTGATGGTGAGGCCTTGTTCTATGCAAGACTGTTAAGCCACGAGTCTGCTGCTTGAATTCCTATTGCCCTGTTTTTATTCATGTTGGCTACATCCATCTTAGGGGTTCCTATTTATTACGTGAGGCGTTTAGAGCGAGGGGAGATAGTCGTGCCGGATGTCACCCAGTCTCACAAAATTTTTTTCTATATAGATAGCGTAAAATTGTGAGAAAACTGGATTAAATTAAGTAAAACGTGTTTTTGCATTAAAGCCCCTTACAGTCACACTGAAGTCACTTACAGGCCGCCGGCAGGCCGTGATTTTAGGTCAGGTCGGCAGGCACGGCCCGATAACGATCCACAATGAGTAAAGACTCAATATGACTAAGGGATGAGGACTTCAGTACCTGCCTGACAGGCCGTGGGCATGCAGGTGATGTCATGATTTCCTACAGAAATACGAGCGAAGACAACAGTTTAGCATAGCAGGTTATTAATTCAAGTGCAAAATTGTTCATGGCCTCAACGAAAACTTCAAGGCGGCTCCAGATTCACGCCGTGAACACCCGCGAAAAAAGCGCTAACGCATGTGTGGATGGCTTTCGCGCCTAGTTCGGGCCTTGCTTTCCGTTCTGAGTGGATACGGCGTAAATTCTTAGCAAAGGCATCTCCAATGTACATGCATATGGTCACTTCTACAGATCCGACAGCCTGATATTTCTGCCGACACCTTCTGTCGACTGTTGGATGACTTTACTTCAGTGTTGTCTTCTTTATCTGCTTTTGGGGAGATACATAGACTATTAAATAAAATTAATCTTCATGTATTTAACAGAAACTGATTCGGATTCCTTTTGCGTATCATGTTTTCTGTGGCACCCACCAAATTTCACGAAAATTGTACCAAAATCGCTCTACATTCATCATGAAACTTTTTTTTTGTTTTGTACAAAATTAATTTACACAGATTTCTCATTGAATAAAACTCGTCTAACTTGTAATACGATTCTATCACGTAGGCGCACAATAAATGAGTAAAGACCTGGAGGCCATATTTAAAAAAAACATGGGAAAGGAGAAATTGTTTTGTGAATAATTTTTATTTATAAATTTCGCAAATTTATAAATTCCTTGAAATATTTCGCAAGGATAACAATATATACAATTCTTCACACCACGCCCACTTAGCGCTGCGAAGTATGTAGAAGCAAAAGTTGCTCTAAGCTGTATCGCTCCTTCCCATTAGGCCAACAAAGATACTACATCTGTATAAGGAAGATTCCTTTATAGGATCCTTTGTTGCTTTCGGATATAGATGTATAAATTGGCGTCGTTACATAAAGATGATGCCTTATGCTTTCAATATTCATTCTTTTCTTCCATGTGATTTTGATTTTTCTCTTTTTTGAATGAGAGAACATAAAAAAATACACATATTATATGTATTTTTTTTTTTTTTGGAAATCTTTAAGAAATAATGTGTGCCCCCGCACAACTTATATTCAATTTAACTTCTATGGCTTGAGTATATGTATGGGTGTGTATGCTATGCTCCCAATGTTCAAGGACGAAGGAGAAGGTTCATGTAGACGGAAATTTAATATGAAGTGAGTAGGCATATGCGCGTCCTTAATACGCCAAACTTTGAAGAGAAACTCAAATAAACTTTTTTTGAGGATTTATTTATATATGTATATGTATGTATATAACATAAAGTTACCTTCAATTTAAATGATTTTTTTGTCATGGTGTATGTGTGACGGGGGATGTCGCTTCAATATAACATAATTTGCATTTTATCAAAAAATTGCGGGTTTTGTTTATTTAGTAATTTGGTGGGTGACAATCAATTCAATTAAAAAGTTTGCTTTTTGATGAAAGCCATCATAATGATTATAAATTGGTGCTTGTTGAATGGAAGTTTTATCATTTTATATATTGATTTTTATTGTTTTTTTTAAAGAGATGCTTATATTTATAAATGGTTGGGGTAGACTATGTATATAATTTCGAGGTCATCTGATGGTACTTCGGTATTCGTTCGTTTTGGTATGAGTCCAAA
This sequence comes from Thereva unica, assembly GCA_949987705.1. Taxonomy (NCBI): domain Eukaryota; kingdom Metazoa; phylum Arthropoda; class Insecta; order Diptera; family Therevidae; genus Thereva; species Thereva unica. Next base: position 89,382,167 of record OX465285.1, read on the forward strand.
TTGATATACGACTATGTTCTGTTTTGGCAAGAACAATTTTGTTCAGAATACGACTGGCATACGCCAGAATGTGGTACGACACGACGGAGTACCATTGTCAACAAAGAACTACTCAAAGATGTCAAACCTCACATCTCTTTAAAAACCAAATAAAAGCTGAACAATGGCAGATGCTAGATTTAGTATGAGTACCCACTCTCATTCGGCCTTTATTCAATTGTAAACAGGAGTAAGGCTTCATATCTCTCCTAAGACTACCAACAAGCTTCAATACAAAAGTTTCCTGCTGAAGTGGACAATGAAAACTAGTCAAACGAAGAAGACATTACAGACTATACAAATATGACTAGACTTCGTTGCCATTCCTGACGAAGCACTGACTCTATTGTTCCTATACTTTCATTGCATTGTACACGAAAAAGTACATTAAATTCAAGTCTGGCACTTATGAAGGCTTGCAAAAAATTTAACTATGAAACGTAATCTTGTAAAATTGATTGTGTCAAAAAACTTTATGGGATGCTATCGAGTCCCTGGCCAGCGGTTGGTACCCAATGTTAACGTACCCAAAAAATCAGTGTATGATTTAACACCTTCTGTTAACACACATGATGATTCACCTCATCGCGCCCTGATCGACAAAAAAGCAACGATCATTGCCAGTTACTTAAGTTTTTTAATTCGGTCTAGGCTTGTGTTGCGAAATGCACGAGAAGTCAGTCGTACTTCCTCTATTCAGACTGAATTTTTGAAAGGTGATGTCGGTGGCATCTTATGGTAAGGTTTGTAGCCCCGCTGAGAGTAGATTCTGCTAAAATTTCAAAGAGAGCTTTTTTAATTCTTACCGTTGTCGCAGAATTCTAACTCCCAAAGAGCTTAGTTTAATTCTTAATGACACTTCGACTGACTCTCACAGGCCCAGATCCACTACAGTTCACCAAGAGATTCCTCAATTCATTCAAGACGCAATCACTCACCAGAGCAAACTCAACTAATTTCACACAGGTGGCGCTCACTCAAACTCAAGACCACAACCGATAAAGTCAATGTGCTAGGAACTCAATAGCCATGCTATACTTGTCCATATAATAAATAAAAATATCATCTGCTACTCTGATGGACGAAACCATATAGGTGGGCATGTTAGTAAGTAAAAGCGCCAACCCCAAACGGATGACAGAACACAATTGGCACTGATAGGACACCGTTTTGTAATCACACTTGTAAGAATCTTTATCTAAGCACTGTAGTGTGCCTGGAGTGACATTAGATCAACCCTGTCATATTCATGTAACGGATGTTATATTCAATTTCAAATTTCGAAGCTTCTGTTAAGTCTTGTAAATTTCAAAATATCACGGCTGTGGCTGAAGATGTCGCAGAGGACCCCGGACCAGACGACGTGACGTGCAATTGGGCATCAGTCAGCGGTCCTAGAGAATTTTGGTGAAAGACTTGAAAATGTTTTCTTACAAGTGCAGTCAGTGCATTAGCTGTTAGCCGTTGACCGCGAAGCACGTGTAACCTACGCTCAAGCCATCCGGAAGCTTGACCACGAGGAAGAAAACTTTTCATCGAAAATCAATATGATTGGCGAAGCCCATTTCCATCTCTTCTGTGGATATGTGAATAAGCAGAATTATCACTTTTGGGGCACCGAAAAGCCGCGTTTAACCAACGAAGAGCCATTTCAGCTCATAACTACTGCAAGGTGTGCTGTTTACGCTGGAGGCGTCATCGGGTCTTATTTTTCGAAAACGCCGCGGGCCAAACGACTACGGCAGCGAGCGCTACACGAATTGCTCTTTCTTCCATTGGATGAATTGGGACAGGAGAACAAGTGGTTCCAACAGGGAGGAGCAACGGCGCATACAGCACAAGCCACAGTCGAATTTCTGAGGGCTGTATTTTTGGATCGCCTAATCTCTCTGTCTTGGTGATTTGCACTGGCCGGAAAGATCGCCCGATTAAAGTTCTGTTCATATCTACAGATATCGAACGTTGCAATAATATTCTTCTTTACAGTGCGCATGAACGTATTTGCATCAACCGTGACATGACCGCACAGACATGGACAGACGCGAGCCGTACCCGGCCAATATTCGCGGTAAAAACATTTTGTCTGCGCGGTTCATGTCTGTACGTGTCTGTGGGTGTCTGCCGGGAAGTATGACTAGAACATCGGAGCAGTGCAGACATTTTTTTTTTGAATAGCTTCCACTGAGAAGTGTTTGAACATTTTCAACAAAAATATAACTACAGTGTCTGTCGTCTGATACGGCACGCTAGATTTCTTTTTTTGGGGTTTCTTGATCACGAATCTATGTGAATAAGAGTCTTGAAGCCCTCAATGAAAATATCAGCCAAGAATGCGAGGGCCCGTATGGTCATCAATTCTGGCAGGTTCCACTTAGCCGATATCATTTTCCCGTCTTAATGGAACATCAAATAAACATAATCCAAAAGCAGAACCAAAGTTTTGCATTCATAAAAAATTACGACCAAAGAACATCGGGGTGACTACTTTTGCGCTACCCTGTAGTTCTTCCAAATTCACACGGTAAAATATGACTTTTAATAAATCCATAATCAGTGCCCTCGTGTATAATTTACTTCCAAGTGCCACCATCTAGTGCACTTTACAACAAAAAACTTTCACCCAAAATAATCCAGAAGGTAAACTTCAATGCCACAGCTATGTCATCCCAAAAACTTACGAACAATTCCTGCCATAATTCGCGAACGTGGGATCACACAGGGCTTAATAAAAGATCCTTATCCGAAAAACCAAAACTTCTGCCATAAATTCGGCGAAAGTTAAAATAGTTTCTCTCCTTTTGCAAGTTTTTATTTATTATCACCTTTCCCTCCTGCACCGGGAAAGTGGCAGCCGGTGGGGGTAAATTGCTAACTAAATACCTTATATTAACTCGCCCAAAAAATATTTCACCCTTCAATGGCATGTGCCCAAGCAATAATTTCCAATACAGCACCTGGACAGAAGAGGAGCCTCCACAATGCCATGCCGCCCGCCGCGCCGGAGGGAAGTATGGCGTATTTCCAAGTTGCCAATAAAATACTCACCTCTACACTATTGCTGGTATCCTGATAACTCGTTGGGAATTCAAAAGGAGTATCATCAGGCGAACCGTTTATCGTATTGTTCGCCTCGGCAACCTGTACAGGGATGAGAGAGAAGGTGAAAAATTCAAGGATGTATACAGGTAATATTTAAATTTTTTTTTTTCGTCAATATATATTTGGCTCACCTGCTTATCGAGAGATACCGCAGACGTCTTTCGCTTTTCCCTTTCCAGTCTCATAAGGATTTGTGCGTTTTGTTCGCATGTGTATGTGTGAGTTTTATTCTTCCTATCTAAGTTGTATTGATAAAGCGGTCGATTTGGATCCGGTACAATATCGGTGTCCGCATCGCAACTGCAGAGTGATTGATTGCTTCGTCCCTTGCTCCTTCTCAGCGAGCCACGGTTCGAATGGATTCGCTCCTCTGTGCAATTTGAAAAAGTCACGTTATTGGAACGTGTCCTTCCCAGCTGCACAGGAGCTGTAGCTGCTGAATCTGAATAATGGCTGCGAATTTCGAAATTATCTAAATTCGAATCGCACAGCCGTGAGCCCACTGAAAAAACCGGTTCCGGTGCCCGCTGCTGGTGGTGCTGCTGCTTAATTTGTTCGCGGCGCTTCTGTGATGTTGTCCAGCTCTTGTCCTGTAAGTTGCCAGAAATTGCCGCTTGTACTGGTACACCGCCCGGGATGTTCTCCCTGCTCCGGCGCTTCGATGGGGATAGGTAGTAAACCTCGCAGTAGTTTATGTCACGTCCGCCTGCACTGCTGCTGCTTCCGCTGTTTGAGTGACCATTGATGCGCTTCAGCAAAGGATGTCGATTTTCTCGAGTAGTGTCCTGGCTCGGCTGCTGTACGGGTGCCTTCTGTACTGGGGCTGGATTTATGCTACCATCAACCGGCTCATAGGAGCGACTGATTTCTGTCATTTTATGGTTACTTGACTTCAGGAATTATGTCTTCTTTCGAAGGGTCTAGTGGCCCCGACCTTGGTTGTTTGTTTTGTGTGTGCCTTTAGGCTCCTTCTTTAGCCAAATAAGAAAATGTGTTATGGGGGGCCCGGGCGTGTGAGAGATACAGACGCACACACCCACACTGGCGCAATTTAGATGGGACCCCTAGCAAAAAGGTTATCGGGGGAATGATACTTTATCCCTTTTGAACTCATGAAATATTCATCCCCATATATTTTATAGCCTCGAAGCTTCAATCAAAAGTAGAACTCGGAGAGATCTCGACGTTTGCTGAGGGTATGATATCCTTCTTTTTCGTCCTCTTCTTCTTTTTCTTATTTTTATTTATCAGGCCATGTGCCCATGTGACTCCGAAAGTCAACTACACTAGACGCCAAGTGGTGTGCCTTTTGAACTTTCTCCTGACATCTCAGTTCGTTTTCCAAAAAAATAAAAAAAAAAAAATAAAAAAAAAAATAAATAAATATCGGCAGTGCGATATCCCGATTTTGTGTGTATTCTTTGTGTTCTCCTTATCTCGGACCCATCCCTGCGTGCTCCTCCCGGGGGCCAGATAGTTCAGATATAGGTGTATAAATAATTCTGAAGCTTTTTATCCTGTCAAATTAATTTTTCAACTGCCAATCAATTTGTGGCGAGGGTCTGCGGGCACAGGGATGTGGAACATAAGTTTAACTTTATTCCCAGACTGGAATGTTGCGATTCGGTTCTATCGATTTCTTATCTTGTTTCTACACTTTTTTCGGGCTGTGTTGTTTGGGCTCACTGGATCCTTCTTGTGGAAGTTTTTTGAAGGCTTTTGGAACTTGTAGAAAATTCATTGGTAGTATGGTGATGACTAATCGTGCATGGTTTTGGATGCTAGACGCTTTATCTTTAGGCAATCCATTTATTTCAGGTGAAATTTTTGCTCGAACGAACTGAAATTGAAAAGGAAAATTTGGTGTTAGTGAAATGAGAGAGAAAGTGTTAAAAATAGAATTTAAAAAAAAGTAATAAAATCGATTGTTCAGGATGTAGAAAATTGTATTAAGTAGCAGCCTAGTCTAGTCCTGAAATTAACTGGTTTATCTGGGACAGTTGGTTTTTTGCAGTTTCAAACTCATTGATAAATTTTTCACTAAGGTGTACCCTGGCACTTGATATTGATCCAAATCATCTCCGGGTGAAATTTGTGGTTCATGTAGTGCGGGCGAAGGTATTTGTAAATTTGGCAGACTATAGCAGCGAAATTCGCTTGAATTCCATGAATATTACAAAAATCGAAACAAACAGTTTTATATCGGGGCTTCATGCGTAAGGTTGTAATTTTTAGCTGCATCCGGCTGTAGTGGAAACATAATTTGTGGAGTTTCCGGGAAAACTTAGGTGCTATGAAATGGATTAAGATAGTTGTTGGTGTCCATTTGTAACGAACCACGGCTCATTACAAATAATTCCTCTCATGAAAAAGCTTTAGAAACATAAAGATTCAAACACCAGACCAAAGAGAGACGATTCTTTCTTTGAAAGCTTCTTTTCGAAGCTTTAAAGCTTTCTACCGCGACGAGCTTTTCAGCTATAAAAGAAACTGGGGTGGCAGCACGTAAGTCGTTTCAATCGACTTCTCCATACAAAACTCTTGAATTTTTGTATGGAGAGGTCGATTGAAACAACTTACGTGCTAACACCCCTGCTTCACCAAGCCAAATTCAGTCTTTCACTAGACTCGTTCCGGAGAGGTCTTCTTCTCCGGTCCTATACCGTGTCGAAGTGTACGATCCGACCGAAAGACACTCAATGCAAAAGTTGGTCTACTTTCAACTTTCTCGGCATTACCATATTTGATATAACCTGAACTCCGCCGGCGTCTGGTCCCAAGTCCAAGGTGTGAAAGGAGAAGGGTGGTCGACCTAACGAAATGACCGAAGAAACTAGACAAGAAACCACATTTTTTAAAGCGGCACCAACAGCAGCGTATCCGTTGCGGAGACGTGCCCAATGAATCAAAGAAGAAAGTAGTAACCTACCCATCAGGTGGCGACAACAGTGCTGCACAAATGGCCGACGTTTTACCTCAAAATGTGCTTTAAAATTCACCTACCTGGAGTGGTGACTGAATTATTTGTTCCCATACCTTGATTTTTTTGAAAGATTTTTTCAGGCCATCACTTTCACGCCCGTTTTAATTTCCCGGATCGCTTCATTCGCCGCCTCACGTTTACCCAGTTTGCCCATGCGGGCGGACTGTTTCTCTAGGGCTATCAGGTCGATCGGAGTGACTCCGAGGGGGGCTTGGAGACCGTGCGGTAGGAACAAGCGACATTAAGAGCTCCCACCTCTGCTCCGTAGAGCAAGATGAATTAAGCAGTGAGCATGAGCAGACGTCTCATGCAGGTCTAAGGCCATGAACGTTGGCTAGGATCCTGCTAAGCGATGCTACATACCACCGCCGCTGCTTTATCCGCTGCTCGCAGCATATGCACTACGTAGGATATCTTGTTATCAAAAATTACACCGAGGAACTTTACTGCTTTCGTTGATGCGATTGTCACGTCTCCCACTCCGAAATTGCGCACCTTGTTGATGCGCTATTTCGAGAGTAGCACCATCTCCGTTTTGTGAGCTGCAAGCTTAAGGAGATTCTACGCATTGGCTGGTTGAGGCGCATCTGCCCATCGACGTCTCTCGCAGTGATGATCACAGCGCGGTTTCCTCCAGGAAGACACCCTCGGACATATTCGAACCCAAGAACCTGTCATTGGAAATGTTTCAAACGTCGGGTCCCAAAATGAAGCTTTGGGCGGGCCCGATGCTACCTCCCTTTTTCGCAAGTCATCGTTTGTTTCGTGCGCTATGAAGCGGTTATTCAGATAATCCCCCAGTATCGTTTTCAGGTACTGAGGGAGTCCAAAGTCGCACTCCGTCACGCCAAGCGCCCTGGCCCACCTAACGGAGTTGAAGGTGCTCGTAGCGGCCCGATCGAAAACTGAACTGTCTGGGAGCCAGGCTTCCTGCTACTCGTACGTCTTCGTGGAAGCGGGGACGCAATAGCCTTTCCAGCAACTTCTACAGCATATCTCCAAGACGCCGCCGTATCTGCCGGTCCTCTACCTTGCTGATCAGTACTAGTCTTCTGGTCTGTCAGCAAGCAATTTGCACGCCTTTCTGCTGGACGGATTTGGAGCTTTTCGGTTGCGAATCGAGCGAATGGTCGCTATCAGCTTCGCTTTGTTGAAGGGAAAGGCTTCAAGATAAGAGGGCAGTGAAAAGGATCGAATTTGTCCAAAATGGCTGAATCCATGGGGCGCTCTTGAGCAAATGTTTCTAGCCACTTCGTGACGATTCTATACCCTACTCCCTATTGGTCCCGGTCTACATCGCGCACATTCACACATTGCATGCAGTTACAATAGTAACACGTTAAATAAAAGATATCGCGAGCGACCGACCAAAATTGGCTTTGGGATCGACTTGTTGGCCCCGCCTGCATAAGCATACTTAGGTACACCGGTTCTCGTTCGATTGCGTAGGTTAAGCAGCATTGGACGTGGTTAGTACTTAGTTGGGAGACCGCTTGGTTAAATTGACACTCGCGTTTGAAATGGTGGATAGCGGGGCATGTATATAGGGTTTATTCCGGAAAGATTTTTATATTTTCGGGAGTTTGAATACCTATGGGGGGCGATGGGAAAAAACCAGTTGGTGAACCACGCTCAAGGTGAGAAGACAAAAAGTTAAGGCTGTTGCAGCAAAGTTCCTCAACTTAACCAACTGGAGGAAAGCTGCGGAGCAGAGAGACGTCTGGAGGAAGAAGCGGATGGGGCCAAGGCTCAAATTGCTCTCTAGACCCACCAAAGAACAAGATAGATTACTTTTCTTAAAAATCCACTATGTACCATTAAGTTTCAATTTCTTCCAATTCCTACAATTCCATCTCTACTCCTACTTAGTTTCTTGTTTGTATAAATGAATGATGAGTACTCAGAATAATTTGCTGTGAATTGCTTGAGCACCCTAGTATATTTAAAGAGAACGAAAAAAGAAACGAATTTCTGCTCTGTAAATATTTAATTTCTTTTACATCTCTCCCTTATTAAGGATCACAGGTTTCTATGGGATTTGCATTTGGATTCTATGACAGCAAGTAAACCCACTGGTGTCACTGCGACCGTTCTTGAACTCCCTGTGTTTTGTCAACATGTTTTTTTTTATTCAGTACTTGTTTGAAATTAAAATTATATTTTTTAGAGATTTTGAATTTGTTTAGTGTGTAACTAATTATTGTGATTTGCACTCAGAATATTGGTGACATTTTTTATGGAATGGAATGGGATTTGGGTGTAAGGGTGGGATTTTGCTAAACGTTTCCAATGTATCCTTAATAGACACGAAATTCTGTTCATGCCTTAAAATCTTGTTAATTTTTCTTGACTACACAATTGTGTTGTCATATAAATGGTCTAGGATGACTTAGAGTAACCACCATTTCTCTACAACAAAAAAAAAGTTAATTTGCGGGAGTATTTACGACTAAATAAGATTAAAAAAACACGAAGAACATTTCTCATAAATTAATCATAATCACAAGCTCGTTAAAATAATTTCAAATTGCCATGGTATCCCCCATTTTTGGCCCGTCTGGAGCGCCACCGCCGACTTCGGGACACATAATCTGGGGACTTGGGGAAAATATATTTAAGAAGCTTGAAGCGTTTACAGTACGTTTAACGATCGCTGAAGTTGGAGTGTCACGTCGTTTTAAACTTAATCCGTAATCCTTAAAATTCTTATCAGCGTAGTTGTAAAAAAAAAACCACCCCCGAAAGAACAGGGGTAATTTATGACTGCGCTATAGAAATGCCGCCTCTGTCGCATGAATGTTATCATCGTCGACTTTTCTTCTACTTGTGACGTGCCGCATCTTCTTATCTCCTTGGTCCTTGTCAAGGGAAACATGAGTTTCTCCAATTGCGAATCGTCCTTACGCTCTGGCTGCTACTGGGGTGGTAGTGGTTCAGCTCCTTCCCCGAGCGCCCGTACACAATTTTCCTGTTCGTGGGGTTTTCTTTTTTGTGTATGGTACCGCGCTGGACTAAAATATGTATGCACGGTTAGAAAATACATTTTCATGATTTTTCATTTCTTCTTTAAGGAAATGTCTCGGTTTTTTTTCGTTCTTCTTCTTCTTCTTCATCTTTTTCCACGTTTCGTTCCGTATCCTGACGGCAGGCAGTCAACGAATTTCTTCTCATGTGAAAATGTGGGTTAGGCCGTTCTTTTTGCCTTCCACTTTTTATTTAGGCTCTGCTGATGACTTTTCAAGGCTCTGTCACTTTAATGTTTTCTATCCAGGGTGGCATATCCTGGCATCCTTCTTATGCTCTATATAGAAACTCTATACAGGGGAAGAAAACTCGGCTTTCATTGTAAGATCCTTTCATGTGTACGTAACTTAAAGATTGCATACTGAATTTTAGATTTTATTTATCACTCGGTTTAAATATGAAAATGCCTGCTCCTGACAGGATTGTAAAAGGAAGAAAATAATTTGTCTTGTGGCTTTCTTTCATATCTGAGTGATTTTTTATAGAATGATGCGAGCAGCGCCAGGGTGTACTGCAGGACAGATATGACTATTCTTGAATTTTAGATTCGACAAAAGGTAGGCGGATGCTCCTTCGGTTTCTTCATGTATGTACATGTATTCCTTTATTTTTTGTTGTTTTTGTTGTTTTTGTTGTTTTTGTTGTTGTTGTTGTTATTTTTTTTGTTGTATGATAAATCGTTTACGTGGAGGATGAATATTCGATGTCTTTTATCTTTTAATTGTATCCTGTTGTTGTAAAGCGACGTTAAGGGGATATTTGTGAAATTTTTATGTTTTATGCCATAGAAGTTTTGGTTTATTTAAGATTCAAATTTGTTTTTTTGGTGTGTGGTAGATACTGAACAATTTGATATATTTGTAAAGTTTATGGAAAGTAAAAATTGTTTTTTTTTTATTCTCGTTTGTCTATAAATTGTAGCTTTGTGTGTAGTAGTAGTACTATTAATCTGTAATCGCCTTTGGCATCTCGTATATAATTTCTTTATGGCTAAATTAATCCTGTGGGATAGACATAGAAACGATACTTTTACATTTTTTATTTAATTTTTTTTTGCTAGTCCCTTGGCGTTGAATTATAAGTTATAACTTAAAGGAAGTTTAAATGCCTGCCCCAAAAGTATATCTATATTAAATTTTTCGATATTTATGATATATTCGACACGACAGAAAGTTACCATTCTCTTACGACTGCAAATGTCGCATAAGTTCTCGATGTAAATTGTCATGCGAGATCACTCGACGTGAAGCCATTGGACTCTTTCATATGAGGTTACGTTAATGTGCACTTCTCCGCAAAGTGAGTTCACTCCCAAAACCTGCATGTCACGTTTTCTTGCAGACTACATTGACATGAAACGCGATTCTTATAGAGGCATGCGAACTTGCTACTCTAATACATATCTTCAAAGTAGACAGACGTAGATACCATGTAAGGAAAATAGGTTACCGCCTAGTACACCGTTCACTCGAACGTTAATATAAAGACCTCCATTTACATGCAGGCCGCCGGCAGGCCGTGGCCTTACGGTTTCTCGCCTTGAAGTGTTATACTTCACTTCACTACACTAACCGGCGTCCAACTGGATGGCGCCTGTAGTCCAGGAAAACTGACGAAAAACTTTTTCCCAGTGGATACCGTTAGTCCAGGCCTGAAGATCTGGGCCCGATTCCTGTAATTCGACAACGCAATTTCAAAACATTCGCACAGTTAAAAAAAATGTAAATTTTCGTTTGGAACCTCTTGAACGGTCTTATGTTATTGAGTGCTTGGTAACCTTAGTAAAAAAAATTCGTGTTACAGTAACATAAATTCCGTATTGAAAACGCAAAATTTCCTTTCGAGAGAACGCTTTTGCTTGAAAAATTTTTTCGTTTTCAAATTCGTTTCAAACGATTATCAACGTTCGAGATACATGAACCGACCCCTGAACTTTTATTCAGTCTCAATTTTCGTTGAGGCCATAAAGATTTTTGCACTTGAATTGACAACCTGCTACGCTAAACTGTCGTCTTCGCCTGTGTGAATGTTGGGAATCATGAGGTCACCTGCAGTCCACGGCCTATCAGGCGGTTGCCTGAAGTTCCCATCTATCAGTCAGACTGAGTAATGTGCCTACTTCATCTGGCCTTACCTGCCGATCTGGCCTAAAAGGTCACGGCTTGCTTGCGGCCTGAATGTGAATGGAGGTATTTAGTTGCTTTGTGAAAAGTTTTTACTACACAAAAAAAATATCTCCATATACAATTTTTTTTTTGTGGCACTGTGCAGTAGTTTTAAGTATATGTTTTGTGGCGCGCTAATGCATTTGGGTTGTCGACCGCTGTTCAAAGGTATTTCTCTAAGTTTGACCGTTCCTTTGCTGGATGTTTTCTGTTCCAAATATAGAGCATCATCTCTGCGTCAACCAGCACAGTCTATCCATCTCCTCCTGCGTTTACCTACTAAAACTTACTAAAATTTCGTTTTAAAATTCAGCAGTTCTCGGTGGTTTGTGCTAATTGATGTACATATTTCCAAAACTTTTGCTAGAGTATGGCACCTTGTTTTGCTGAAAAACTTTTAGCTATTAGTATTGACCCCCATATAAAGAAATGGAAGAGTTTTTTCAGTCTTTACGTTCGATCAAATCAATATTATATGGCATCGAGTCTAAACGGCACCCCATCTCTGCCAGTACCCCTAATATTGAAAGCCTGCTTAGCAATACAGACCATTCCAAGGACAGTAGCCAGTATAATCCTTTTGTCGAATACCCCAGCCCAGTGGTCTGTACCTCATATGGGCTGGTTGAAACCTCTTTAAATGTGCTCTATTCATAGGATAGGAACAAAATGTGCTCTATTCATGATTTATGGAACAAAATAATACCATAAATCAAAAACAAACAATAACATAAAAAAATAATTATAAAACATAAACAAAAAACCAAGCAAAGGCCACCAACAACAACAACAATAACCGAAGGACCGACGGACAACACGTAAGTTTCTTCCACCCGCTTCCCGCGCTTCCTGCCGGTCGCTCCGGCGCTGCAGCCTCAATCGGTCAGCTGATGGGAGTCGTCTTGTTTTAGCAGGCATAACACTGCAACAAGGCTACTCCCGTTAGCTCCGATGGATGCATCGCCGGTGCGGCCGGCTACAAATGAGGTCATGGACCTCACGATAAACAGTCCCCAAAGTGACAATGATTTTATAATCAATTTTTGTAACGCGAACTTCCTAGCCGTTACGTGCGAGTTACTCCTCCATACCCCTGCTATTTTCGCACTGAGTGAAACCCAAGTGTTACCAGATCTTGATTTAGATCGATTTCAGGTGACAGGGTATAATTTAGTGCACAACTTTTCCGCCCATAGGGGATTAGCCATTTATATTAGGAATGACGTGGCCTTTCAGAAGGTGTACAGTAGTACATCCTCGGATTTTAATCATCTTTGGATTAAAATAATTATCCATAGCCACGTCATATTTTTCTGTTTTTTATATAGGAGTCCTAATATTAGTAATGAGGCCACCACCTCAGCTTTCGATGCTATTTCTGAACAGATTTCCGGATTTTTATTTTCCCACCCGGAAAGCGAAATCATTGTTGCGGGTGATTTCAACGTTCACAATGTACATTGGCTAAATTACTCAAATGGCACCAGTGTTCCTGGCAAAGACGCCGAGCTCTTTGCGAGCCTCAACAACTTGCACCAAATTGTCAAATGTCCGACGAGAGTCCCTGATATTCCAGGTCAAGGAGCCCATCTCCTTGACCTGTTTCTTACTTCCCACCCGACGCGGTACTCCATCAAAGTTAGCTCACCCCTTGGCAACTCGGACCATAAACTAATTAGCGCTTATTTCCCATATCCATCCTCGACCACAACCACCACAGCTCCTAAAAGAACTGTGTGGCACTATGGGAAAGCCAACTGGTTGGGTCTTATTCGCTTCTTCCAGGCCACTGACTGGGATTTGTGTTTCCGTAGTGCCAATGCGAACTATGCGGCTCTCTGTGTCACCAAAATTATTCGAGCGGGTATGCGCTTGTTCATCCCTCACTCTACCAAATCTGTGAAGCCTAGGCCAAACAGATGGTTCAATGGGGAATGTATGAACGCAATCAAAGCTAAAGAAGCCGCCTATAGAGCATACAGAGGTTCGCCTAATGAGCCACTTCGTCGTGAGTACGTCAGACTTAGAAACTCCTGTAACTCCATCATCAGGAAAGTCAAATCATCATTTGATGATAGATTGAGAAGTAAGATTCTTAACTCCACTACAGGCAGCAAAAACTTCTGGTCCTTGGTAACTGCCATCAAGAAGAATTTTACTTCCTCCTCAACACCTCCTTTTATTCACAACAAGGAAGTGATAACAGAAAGCAAACCCAAGGCCGACCTATTAGCTTCTCTGTTCGCCGCAAATTCTTCTTTACCCGATGCTGCTATGTCACCCCCCACTCTCGAGAATACCACCCACTCAATGGACGGAGTTCACTTCAGGACTCGCGAGGTGTTTAGGTGTCTCAAAGAGCTCGACGCCAACAAATCCACTGGTCCCGACAAAATCCCCCCTATGGTACTTAAAAAATGTGCCTCACCTTTGGCTAAACCTCTGCGCAAACTTTTTGCCCTGTCTTACTTCTCCGGAGTGTATCCCGACTCTTGGAAACTAGCTCATGTTCAGCCAATCCCAAAAAAAGGTGAAGCCAGCGACCCCTTAAACTACCGCCCAATAGCAATTACTTCTGTTCTCTCCAAAATCATGGAGACAATAATCAATAAAAGGCTGATGACATATCTAGAATCCAACCAAATTATACACGACAGGCAATACGGCTTCAGATCTAAACGGTCTACTGGCGATCTGCTTGTGTGTTTAACCGAGCGTATCAACCAAAGCATTCACAGCTTTGGTGAGTCTAGCCTAGTTGCTCTAGATATATCAAAGGCTTTTGACAGAGTATGGCACCCAGCTCTGTTGAATAAACTCCAAGCTATTGGTATACACTTAGTTCTAAGGAACTGGATTAAGAGCTTTCTTTCAGGCCGTTCAATCAAGGTAGTATTGGATGGCGTCGAATCCAACCCCCACGCCATTTCGGCCGGAGTTCCCCAGGGGTCAATTCTTTCACCCGCACTTTTTCTAATCTTCATTAATGATCTGCTCTCAATCCCCTCCAACCCACTTCACTGCTTCGCTGATGACGGTACTCTGAATTTCTCTTACTCCTTCGACAATATAAGACAAGCACGTGCCAGACCTTGTCTTTACCACCGTCAACTGATGTCGGCTTCGATCAACCGGGATATCGAATCGATTCTTCATTGGGGCGAAATGAACCGCGTCGAATTCAATGCCACAAAAACGAAGCACTGTCTGATCTCCAACAAAAATTGTACCGACCTTCCTCCTGTCTCGGTGGATGGAGAGAATCTAACGGCTGACTCAACTCTCAACATCCTAGGGGTAACTTTAACGGAGCATCTGCGATGGAACGATCACATATTCCAAATCGCCAAACAAGCCTCCCAATGCCTTGGATTTCTCAAGAGATGCAAGTTACTCCTCCAGCCAGCCGCATTGGCTACAATATACAAATCCTACATTCGGCCGCGCCTCGAATACAACTCACATGTCTGGGCAGGCGCCCCAAAAACCACCTTGGCTTGTCTCGACAAGGTGCAAAATCGTGCCCTCAAACTCATTGGTGATGGCCCCTTTCGCGCCTCCATAGACACCTTGAGCCACCGTAGGAATGTAGCAGCCCTCTCCATACTTTATCGCTATTACCATGGCGACTGTTCCACCGAAATTCAGGACCTCCTGCCTGCACGGCAACACTTTTCCCGCAACACAAGACTAGCCCGCTTGGCTCACCCCCATACCCTACAGCCCCCTCGTTCACGCACAATACGGTTCAGAAGTTCGTTTATGAATAGAACAACTCGATTGTGGAATGATCTCCCGCAGTCGGTATTTCCGAACTCGTACAACATCTTAGAGTTCAAACGTGAGGTTCATCGACATTTTCTTCTACACCCTCCAGACCCCCTCTAACCTTTCCTATTCTCCTCTATTCTTCAAACCAAGCTACTACTAGACATTGCACCATGAACTGAACGACATGACGGACTGGTAGTACAAAGGGTTACACCTAAGCTTGGTTTTTTCATATAAAAAAAAAAAAAAAAAAAAAAAAAGGAGGACCTACAGGATCTTTCTCGAGTGGGCAATGGGTCTTGCAAATATCGGGAACGACTTAGAAGGCCTCACTCCAAGGATACTGTCCTATTCTTACGCAAAAATGTTCAGTAGTGCGGTTACAAGAGAGTGAGAGCATTCGACAACACATTCTTTGATACAATATCTAGGGATCTAGCAGTCAGTCATTCACAACTCGAAAAATTTCCTGGGGTTGAAAACTAAGACTGCTTCATCACCCCACAAACCGCCCTAACCTATCCCATCAAACGCAGCTTTATACTAGAACTAGACATTGCACAATGACCGATATTGAAATGGACTGGTAGCACAAAGGGTGATTCCTAACCTTGGGTTTTCTACATAAAAATCAGTAATATGCACCTCTAGGGCTCGTAACTTTCACATCTGGATGAAACTGTCCTGTAATGTCCTTTATGTTCTGGTGTGTATATATGACATATTGTATATGGCGAATTATGAAGGATTGTAATTCTTGCTGTTACATACGACCATTTTTTCCAACATCAGTTTGAAGAATAGGAATGTCAGACTGTCCAGATGTCGAAGTTCATTATAGATATTGATTGACCATGATTGTATTCTGTCGTGTTTTTACAGATTTTTATCTTGGTTATGCTTTTTAAAGTCAATGAAGAGGTGCTCAAATTTTTTGTTTTCAGAATTCCGGAGAAGATTTTACACATACATATGACTATTGGATATTCAGGAACTCCAATCATTTAAAAAATCGACTACAATAATTCTTATTTGAAATTTTACATCCTCACTAGAAGATGTCCTTTAAAAAAAATTAATTTAATCATAAAACATTCCCACACATCCTTCCATCATCTGTTGGGTGTGTTGCCCAAGCACTTCAATATAAAGCCGATAATTGTGTTTCAGCAGCTGTTGGACCATCGTGATTATCTGATATCCTTTCATTGGATACCTTCATCCTTCCAGGCGATTGTCCCGTAAATACTTAGTGGCCTATTAATAAGACTTTCTTGTAAGAAATACGCCCGGTCAGAAACTAAATTAATTTACGACTTTTCGGATTAAAGGGACTTATGCAAGTTATCTTGCCTCCATTGTTAAGAAAGTCAAGTCACTGATGGTGGGTCTGCTGTGTTTGAAGGATATATAATACAAAAGAGAAGGAGAATATGGGACGTGTTCGCTTGACTTTATGGGAGGTACGGAAACTTAATAATCATACCATGGATTTTCTTTTTATTGTATATATATGTATATGTGTATATAATTGAAGAAAGAGAGAGGATAGCGCAAACAAACAAAAAAAAATTATATATAGAGAGTATATTTCACTCAAAGTTATTTTATGGATTAAGCCTAGGATACAAAGCCCTATAAAGGCTGACGTACTCTGGAGATGATTAATTTGTTTCAACTACATATATTTGTTAGGATAATACATAAGAAGAGTATCGGAGTAGATTGTGGCGACAGAAAATGCGTTAAGATAATTTTTGTTTGGTCTTTTCTGTTGTTAATTATATTAGTACAATGGGGAGGGAGAAGAATTAACAAGTTTAATGCGTATTGTTCTTATATTCTATTATTTTTATGCGAAGGAGCGGACACATTGTCGGCACATTGAACCTTTCTTATCTATAAATCCTTAAACTGATAGATTAAAGTCAACAAAGGAACATCATTTTACTTCGCAGGTCTTGTTGCACTAAAATCAATTTCGGGTCAACCCATAAATTATTTCAGAACTCTGTGCTGACTCGACTGTTCCATATATATGCGCTGGTGGCTTTAGTTGATCATTGCTTTAAATATTTATGTTACGTTATTACAGAGCGTGTCTAGTAACTTTAGTCGTACATCTGCTTTCGATAACACAAGTCTTCGGGTTACTTGTATCACGGTCCTTTTCATAATTGCATGGTTGCGCAAATAGATCATTTGCATGGTATTCAAAAAAGCAAATGTGCAACCATCACTTGTTCAAAATTGCAACTTGCTTGACAGGTCTGCGCAAATCTTGCAACTATTTTTGTACGCATGCTTATCTGATTAAAGAAGAAGAAAAGTGTCAAAAGTGAAATGTTGGCAGAAGATTTTCAGTTTTTCGATATTATTAGGTGTGTTTTATTTTAATTTAAATTATTATTGAAATTATTATGTATTCTATAGCGAAAATAATGAAGAAAAGAATTGGAGCACCCCAAGGATAAAATTTATTTTAAACGAAAGATTAACGAGCTAAAAACAAGACATATAATTTATCCTTCTTTTTCGCCGTGGTTACAAATTTTGGTACCGGATCTAGTAAAGCCGTGTTATCTATTAACAAACTGACAATAATAATTAATCACATTTTCTCGATCCATTTTTTCGTTTTATTTTTCAGCGGTAAACAAACTCAGAAAATGAAGGAAAAAAAACTTTATGCTTGAATCGTCAAATTTGACATATATTTTTGACAGCTGATTGCTTTCATTCAAAAATGCAATGTTTCTATATTGCGCAACTGATTTACCTGACAGTTGCTCTTTTGCAAGCATGCATGCAAGCAGTCAAGCAACTATGCAATTATGAAAAAGGCCCACATATGAATGCGCCATCTAGACCTTCGGTATTTCTACATTGAATAACTCTGAAATTTTTTAGTCGATTTCGGTAAATGCACACGATTCTGAAACGTCATTTAGCACCATTTTAGCTACGAGTCAAAACAATACGCTGAAATTATAGCATTTTACATTGAAAACAATCCTTCAATTGTGGAAACTGTGCGTGTCGAAAAACTCGTCTTGTATCGAAAAGTGGTGATTTGGAACGGCCTCCTCAATCTCCAGACTAGACGATAAGAGCACCAGACTTTTTTCTGTGAGATTATTTTAAAAGTAAAGTTTATGGCAGCAAGCTGAAGACCCACGACGAGCTCAAAGATAACATAGGAACCGAAATAGCTGCTATAACACGACCAATGCCAAAGTTAGGCAGGATGCCCGAAAAAGAGCTGCTTTTTGAGTATCGAATGGATGTGGTCATTTAATCGACGTTGTATTCAACAACGGATTTATAACAAATGGTAGACAATATCTATACAAATATAATTGGAGTGTCTGTCTGTGATTTCAAAATAATTATCATTTTTAAAGTTCATTTCATTTCATATGGTTGGTTGGCTCACGATATTAAAACGAAATCAAGTATTTTTAAAATGATTGTCTGGCTGTGTGTCCTGTATATTTCGAACCAAGCTTGCTATTGCACCATGACCTGAACGACATGACAGGCTGGTAGTACTAAAGGTGATTCCTAAGCTTGGTTTTCAAACATAAAAAGAAACCTGTATACATGTTTGTCCGAGCTAATCTCGGGAACGGCTATCCGATTGCGATGGGACTTTCACTTCAAGATTCAATATTTTCTTGGGCTTAGTATTTTCTTTTACTCGGATCCGACAATCGGATCCGATTATTGGATCGACTATCGTGTACGACTACCAAATTGAATTGACAACTTGAACCGAGTCGAAGGAAAGCGCGGATCACCATAATGAACCGACTACAAATGAAGTCTCTTTGCTATTGGTACATTAAAAATGTGATACACCGGGACATAATACTTCATAGAAAATAGTAACAAATTATATAATAAAACAATTTCAGGTATTTTTAAAATTTTTGTCGGTAGGTCTGTCTGTTTGTCCGGGCAAATCTCGGAATCGGCTAATCCGATTGTGATAGAACTTTCAGTATTTTCTTGGGTAGGTCGCAGTGCCAGCCAAGGCGCCCCTCAAAAAGAAATAGAAATATAATTTTCTTGGGTATGTTTTAGGCTGCTTTTCCACTCGGATCCGACTATCGGATAAGACGGAAAACTATCCGATAGCCATAGGAAAGAAAGTGGAAATTGAATTGATTCAGTTTTTTCTTAATCATGTTTTAGGCTAGTTTTTCATTCGTATCCGACTATCGGTTCAGACGGTAAACATGGTCCGATAGTCGGAAGAAAACGAGTGGAAATTGGATGAGCGGGATGATTCATGCGTATTTTAAGCTATTTTTTCACTCTGCTCCGACTATCGAGATAACATGACTCGATAATCGAAGGAAGGCGAATGAAATACTGTAACTGCGAGATATTATTCTTTTAATTGGCTGAAATACTGTGGATAATTATGGTTTACCATTTCCGCAAATAATGATTTCTGAAGATGATTTAAACAGACAACCTATCGACCACAATGAGCAATTGGGAAACAAATGTTGAGGTCGCCATAGAGCAAGTTCTGAATATGGTGTCATATGCCTCGGGAACGTCAAAATCTATGTTCACAAAACATATTCTGAATATAATTGCAAAATTTTTCTGATAGAAAAATCGAATTTTGAAAATAGTTTTAACATACATATGTCTGACTGTACACAGCGAGGAAAAAGAGAATGGTCCTACAACGGGCGAGTACCGGCCGTGATTGATTCATAGTCCTCGGTGATATGCCGGGCATCAGAAGGTTATTTTCAGGCCGTACACCACACACACACACACCGACTGTTATTTTTAATATTCATCTATATAGATATATTTTCACACATCCTAATACAATTGAGTTCTTCTATAATAAATCAGTGCATACAAAGAAGGAAAATCGTAATCTTCTCATTCTCTTTATATTCAAGGCTGACACTCGTCAAACCTATATGTGTATAAATATTGGCGCAGTATAACTAGTCAATTTTTCGGGGAAGGTGTGATATTCGCTCCCCACCAAACTCAAAACTCACCGCGTATTTATTGAGGAAATAAATCATCAAATCCGGAAAGATCATATTTTCGAATTCGAACATTTTATCGATGGTTTTGCTTTCTTCAAGCGGTTAAATAACAAAATTTTCCACTAAACTACGCGCCAAACAATAAACTGAAGACTTGCGAGCTTGTTTCTCTTGTGCATCGGTAGTCTTTAGGCATGATAATCCAAAGGCCGATTGTAAATAACGAAAATGTTATCCACTTGGCCTTTATAGGCCCGTCGTATGCCCGTGTGTACTGCTCAATACTCGGCAATTTAAATCTTTTGGTCAAGTTTGGCCGTCCTGGGGTCGTATGTGCTTTCGTTGAAAATGGTTAAAAACTCTACGGCCATAATATGTTCCTCAAAAATCTAAGCGGCCAGTGTTCGCCCGTTGTAAGGCAATTTATAATTTTTACCCGGGTAGTCCCAAATAAATCTTGCTCATTTTTCAAAATCGGCTAAAAAATGTCAGAGTTATTTAATATTGAAAGGTCTAGATGGCACATACCACATATCAAATTTCTTACAAAAAAAACTGTTTACTCTGTATAAACTTTACAAAACATCTCCATGGAACCCAACAAAATCAAATATTCCTGTTACTGCATAAAATATAGAAGATACTAATATGCAAAATAAGTTAAAGGTACCATAGGTCCCTAATTCATCTTCTCCGTATCTATAGATAAATAACAGAGCCTCTATTTTAAAACACAAACTCAGTATATTTGCAAAGGCGACCTTTTATGGAATATATCTGCAGAATCCAATTTCGATCATAAATACATTGGCAACTACCAATCCGACTTTCAATTCTTTGTGTTGAGTTGCCAAAACTACTTGTGGGAATACCAAGGAATAAGCTTCACATTTCGTAGAAATTCGTTACAGCATGTTCCAGAAGTAGCTATTCCTCACCTAGTCCTGCTACTTTCATTTATATACATATCCACTTCACCTATGGGCCTACACTTTGGAAAAACAATTTCATTTGAGCCCATGACTAAAATTGATAAAAGCATCCTCAACAGTTTGATTTTGCCTAAAAGTGCAAAACTTCCCTTTTAGGTGAATAATGGAAAATCATTGTTGCCTCATCCCCCGAACGGAAGGAAGTAGTAGGGCCCCCGAACAGCCAATGGTGTAGAATGTAGGGAAAGCGGTCACACATTGCTTGGATACATTGGATTAAGGGAAATTTTACCTTAAAGAGGTCAAGTGGTTGTTATATAGTAATGTATGTAAATTCCCAAGGCAGGTAAACACATAAGCCAAGGGTCAAAGAGGATTTTCGACTTCGATATAGAAGCATACAAGTCTCAACCACCCACTCCACTCCAATCCACTCTAGCTAACATAACGCTAGCAAAGCAGCAGAGGATAGTAGTTGACGACTCTTGTTTCGGTATGCCCCCGCTGGGGATACACACGTTATGTTCTAGGAGCTTACACACCAGAAAAAGAAAGCTAAAAGATATGACATTTCGATAACAAATAATATCAGAAGTCATCTTGGCGTGCTTTAGCTAGATTGTCTAATAAATAGAGGGCAAGGAAACGCGAGGGGATCCGAAATACTTCTCCTCTCTCAAGGACAAGCTGATGCTGGTAGCTCCGCTAAGAATACGGTCTTTAGAGGGAATTCCTTTTAATTTTCATCTATTATGCTCCCGCCCATGTCAACTGGATCCCTTAGCTGCCTGCAGATTTATCCCCAATAAGAAGGAATACGTGACCGAAATACAGGAGCCATCCACGTAGGCACAGCCAGGGAGAGCGTAGCTCAAAGTTTAAGGATAAAAATAAGACGGGGAACACTAGCAAGGAGCCAGTCCACCTTGTAATAACATGCCGCAATGATCATTTAAATAATCTCGAAGGAATCCTTCCTTATTCTGTTTTATGGTTTCACTTGAGAAAGGAGCGAGACAGACAAAATATATAATCATGAAAAAAAAAAATGAAAACGAAAATATTTTCCCTTGAAAATGTGAATCCGAAAGGAAAATATGGAAAAATCTTGAAAGGAAATAAATTTCATTTCAGAATTCCTTGGTTTCCTTTCTTTATTTTTTTCTTTTTTTTGTACTTTTTCAATTTTTTTTTTTCGTTGTTGTTGAAATCTTCTTTCTTGTATGTAAAATATTTTTCTAATTTTAATTCCACAATTATGATGAGATTCTGTATGGGATGCCTTCGTGCTTAACAAACAGATTCATGCATGCACAAAACTGGAAGAGACCAACTAGAACATATTTTTTACTTTCTATTCTAGTTTTTTTTATACTCTGCAATTATGCAACATGTAATTATATTACGCTACAAAACATCCAAGGGTCCTCCAGCTGTGTATGTTCAAAAGCCTTCATCTATCCAGGTTATGACTTTCAAGGGAGTTTTAATGGAAAAACGAGAAAGCTGCATTGTGATAAGCCTGTGCGTTATCAAACAAATATTATAATTATAAAAAAAAACTTTGATCCTTTTACCATAACTGATAGCACGAAAAGCGTAGTTTGGCATTTTTGCGGAAATTGTTCTTGTACACTTAATTAGCTTTAAGGCATCTCATATCATCTTATATCGAATCTTATGATAAGACGTGTCTCACCTTCACTTGGCATTTTGGTACAATCTACACTCCTATTCGTTATTTTTCTAGATCGATTCTAGACCGATTGAACAGGTTTAGCAGTCTGGCAATTGGAGCTTAGACCGCAGATAAAGTGAAGGGCAAAGTCATCTTCCTCAAGGCAAACCCTATGGGTGTCGTCCTCCGTCCTTCCTATCCTCCGATTCATGGCGCAGTGCCCGGTCATCAAGGCAACAAATATCTTATCACTTAGCCCATCAAATGTATCCAACAAGTGCATCCAACAAGTGTCCCGACACCATTTCTGCACCGAAAAGGAATCGCTTAGAGTTGGCCAATCCAGATGTGGATTTCCAGGGTAACTTGAGTAAGAACACCAAATTTGCGAAATCTATAGGTACATAATAAAAATAATTAGTTTAAAGAAATTAAAAAATACGCTTTTATAGTAAAATGAATCAAAAAGTAAAAAATAATTTTGAATATAAAGTTTCTATTGCTGTAGCCACTTACTTAAATGAAAAAAAAAGAAAAACATCGAGCGCTCTTTACCTATATTCTTATTTTATTAATACTGGAACTTTTCTTTAGCGCTCGACGCTTTTTTAAATTTAAGTGCCTGCAGCAATAAAAACTTTTCATTCAAAATTATTTTTTACTTTTTGGTTGATGAGCGTATTTTTTAGTTTTTTTTTAAACTATTTGCTTTTACTTTCTACTTTTTAGTCTATTATATGACTTCCGTCATTTTGTGGTTAGATTTAAAATTACGTCACACAACTTACTGTATTCTTACTGTCATACTCCTTTTGGAACCACCTTCTTGATTTTATAACTTCCCAGTATAGGAAGTTATTGTAATCGGTTCGAAAATCGAAATCGAAAATTTCAACGTATTTTCATCTTTCAAGGTCCCAGGAGCATTTTAAGCAAAGAATTGGGAGGAAGTATGTGTGGGTGTGTGTGTGTGGGCGTACGTATGTGGTCATTTTTTCCTGCACGATATCGCGCGAACCAAAAAAGATATCGATTTCGTTGAGGTATCGTTCGAAGCGTATTAACCGAAATATGATCTGAAAAGATTTTCATAAAATTCGGTCGAACCGTTTCTTTTTTTGTTTAAACGACGTTTATGATTTTTGTACCTGCACGATACCGCGCAAACTAAAAACTATATCGACTTCATTGAGGTGCCGAAAAAAGAATATTAACGAAGAAATGCTCTAAAAAAATTTCATAATATTCGGTCTGCTTATTGTCAGAAAGACCTTAAATTGACAAGTTTTGCTAATATCTAATAAACTCGATGAAATGAGACCCGTTCTAAACGAAGTGATCTTTTTTGGGTTCTGCACAGCGATAGCCTTCGAACAAAACATCACTTGTCAAAATCCGACAACCTTTCAAAATTTCGTTACCCTTTACAAACATAGCGAATTTTTCCAACCTTGGATTAGCACTTTTTGGAATTGTTTTCTACGCGTGATACAGTTTCAGGAAATTGCGGTTTATCCCGGGATTTCCAGTAGTTACCGCAAAATTTATTCTTTTTGGTCAAGTCTGACTAGTACTTAACAGTTTTGCTAATATCTCCGGAAAGCTTTGGAATTTCCAAATGAAGTCATTCGCTTCTCAGTAAAGTCAATGGCGCTTCAGCCCGCTCAATACGAATTTGAACACCCGCTTTAGTGGAGCGAACGAAATACGGAGGACATGTTTGTTTGCTAACGTTCAGGAGAAACAAATTTTCTAAAAACATCTTGTGGATTTACTACTATTATAGTTATTTGAACTAGCTTCTCTCGGGATTTCTTTGTCATCAGTTCTGATACTAGCCAATTTTCCACTAGTGCTAAACGTGTAACTATTTTGTAAGAAGTCAGTTTATTCCATCTTCGTTCATCATACTGGGAAGTTAATCTTGTGGACCGAAGGGGTCAAACCCACATCCCAACTAGTTTTTAAAAATGGTCAGATTGCATTTAGTACTTATACATGATGAGTTGAACTCAGGTTTAACCCGAGTTTAACTACATGTAAACGGGAGTCGAGCTGGGTTATGGTCGACTGAGCACGACTCAGCTCTGGGTAACTCATAACTAAAATTTAACTCATCGTATATACTATCGCGCAATCTACGAATGTGTGCAAAATTTGAAGTTGATGGGTTATATTTTTTACTTTTTAGTCTATTGTAAGTCTTCCGAAATTTTGTGTTGGCTGCCATTTTCAATTTGGAACGTGGTTTCACAAACGGCTCTCGTCGACAATGTGTTCCCCGAACTAAATCGAAATCATCGTAATTACGCTTGGCTCAGTGAAAACGCAAGCCTTACCGCAAAGAATGTCGATGACAAAAATGCCATGAAAATGAATCGCCGACTACCTTATAAGTACTAACCACGTCCAAGAGAACTGGGACTAGTTCACGCAATTCGACGTTGACTGAAAACGACACTAAGCGCGTTCTAAAACCTTACTATGGTTAACTGTGGTAAACTTTTGTAGTTCAAAAACTGCGTGGTTAACTACAACATAACCACTAGCATAAGTTTTTGACGTTCAAAAATTTCCATAGTCAACCATAGTAAAGTTTTTGAACGCGCTTAGTGTCGTTTTCAGTCGACGTCGAGTTGCGTGAACTGGCCCCTGATGGTCTACTGCGCATGCCAAGATAATTGCCCCGAACTTGCTCCCTTTAGTCTAAAGACGGTGCGCGTATCGTTTGACTCAGCCTGTAGCGGGTAAAGTAGAATTTTTACTCAGGCGTACCGTGCCTATTTTGCATGCCGCAGGCGTTGTGATGCTGCCATGCCTGTTGCAGGCTAAACACCAGCGAGTCCTGTTTTTACGAGGGTACTTTGCGACTCGCTTGTTTAGTACTGCTCTTTTCAGCCTACGCGTAAGCATCCCACTGTGAAGTTCTGTCTCAGGGGACTTATAAGCCTGATACGCCTGCGTATATTGTGGGCTTACAACCATATGTAGAAAATATTTTCTAAAAAATTCTTCAATCAATGAACTTCATAACAACAAAATCCGCCCTCGAAATGAAATCAGCTGCTTTCTTATTCACTACTTCTTTTAGGTAATATCCCACCACAATTTATATTCTTCATTTCCGCAATCCCATTTACAACAGCCAGGTAACTTCCATTCCATCTCTCTGTGCCATTCTACTTTCATCTTTTAAAAGGTAACACTTAAAAAAGATTTATGTTAATCGATGCTATTAACATAAATGTAAATGAAAAGAAACAACAAAATACATAGAAAAAAAACAGAAAAGCACTTCTTCGTTGTTGGTATAAATGTCAAAAAAGATAATTTTGATAAAAACGAACTCTAGGTAATAACAAAAGATTTAACTTCCTCCTTTTCAATTTTAATAAAAATAGATGCCTTATTACATGGTGACACTAATCCCATAATCCACCCAATCTTACTGCTGACACGTGCATATCCTCCTCAGCTTTCTCCTTCTTTAGGGGGTGTTTTTTTTCACTCTGTTGTTTTTGTTGTTGTTGTTGTTTTTTGTTGCTGCTACCCCCACCTCAACATTATACCACCCGCTTCAAACAGTATCACATGTGGCAACAGGTATTAAACAACACAACGTTCAGTTTAGGAGGACGAGAATGATATTGATACCATCGTCTTCTATGGTCCACCCCTCCACCCTTAACCAAAAAAAATAAAACACGTCTATACTTTTCCGCATGCGATAGGTGATGCTATATAATATATGTATATACACATATATGTGGAACAGAAACGATATAACATTATATGGTGTATATAGGGAAGTAGAAGAACCGTGGTGGGTGCGGATTTGAGGAGGGTGGTTTTCACCATAAAAAGGTATCAGTTTCACCACTGGAGAATTTAGTGTCGCACGCTCTTCTCTGTGCAAGCTTTATGTGTGTATTTTCACATAATATCAGTATTGTACAAAAAAAAGAAGGATCAATCCATGAAAGGCATAACAGAACTATAAAGAAATGGCACAACAGTATTCAACTCTCATCCTGACAAATTCATTTCAATTCTGTTCCAATTCGAGATTAACTTAGTCCTTTCCGACGATAATTGTGAAAATTCAAACCGACACAATTACCACCCCCCATCCACAGGAGCTTGCTGCACGACAATACAACAATGTTAAGTGACAGTAGGAAGAAAGAAGATTTGTATGCCAAAAGGATTTTCTATAATTAAATAAAAGCTAACGGGGTTTGAATTATGTCTTCGCGAAAAGTTGGATGAAACTCGTCCTTCTTAAAAATAATGAAACTGCGCAGATTTCTTGGGTGTCTGTGTTATGTCAAATTAAGAGAGGAATGTATCACCAGAAATTTTAACAATGAGAGTTCACTTGTATCTTGAAGGTAAATTCATTAAAATTTTGTATATATACCGTGTGGGTTGTGTGGGATGACGAATAAAGGTTCATTGCCATTTACAATGACGAAAAAAGAGTATTCAACAAAACAACGACGAAATAAAAAACCAACGAACGAACAACTAATTCAAGGCACATACAAGAAACATGTCCTGGGAGATGACACACATCCACAATGATATGATGTTAAACACAAATTAACAAACAGGACACGTTCAGCCAGAAAAACGAGCTAATTCGCTACAATAATTATCATTAACACAGGAGCAGGATAATCGCATCTGTTTTATCAGAAGAATTAACTAGATATATATATTCCTTTGGACTATACATATCTATGCACGGCTCCAGGGGTAAAGCGCTGCTATACGGGAGGGGGGTGCCTTGAAAAAACATAATTTTGTTTGTTTGTAAGGATGTTGTTTGTCGTCAGGATGAATTTAATATTTTCTTCCAGGGGCGCTGTTTTTTTTATTATTATATATACATACAAACATACATACTGGTATAATCTAAGCATAAACAGGTATAAAAACATGTTTCTCATTATATAATGCTGGCATGTTTTTGCGTATATCACAGCTCGTTAGGCGTATGAATAAATTTACATAATCGATTTGAAGGAGTCTCGTCCTCTTGATGAAAAACGATGGTTGGCTGCACTAACCCAACTAAAGCAAGACAAGGCGTGACAGTGTACTACCATGACTGTGGAGGCCATGTAATCGAGGGCGCAGGGATGAAGCTACACAGGGTTGCAAAAACAACAAAAATACCACCCCCCTCCCCCGCGATCAAATACTTTGAGAGCTTTTTATTAACGAAACCTACTTGTGTGTTATCCCTCTTTACAATCGTGCGGGCATATTTTAAATCGAGTTCGATTGCACTCTCCTCGATAAATTGGATTGGTTCTCTTTTTTTTCAATTTTCATTTTCTATACCCCCACCACATTTTTTTTACACAAATTGCAAACAAATTCATTTTTTTTTATTTATATTTCTTTTTTTTTGTTTGTTTTAAAAATCAATTTCACACAGCCGGAGATTTTTTCCCGCAAATTTTCGGTTTTTGCTCCCAGCCCCAACCGTCTCTATACCCATATTTTTTGATTGAGTACTAATTTTGCATGACCAACGTTTGAACTCTTTTTTTCCCACTTTATCTTTTTGCGTTTTTTTTTATTTTTTATGCTTTTTCTCTCTCTTTATCTAAAAATCAGTTTTGGGTGAAATTTTGTTTTGTTTTATATATAAATAGAGTGTTTTATTGGGATTTTTAATCAAGGATATTGAATCGATTCAAAATTTATTAAAATTTTGAACTACATATTTTCATTATGGAATTTGAATGCCTTTTTTTTAAAGTGTGGAAGTGCGGCCTTAGTAAAGCGAAATATGAAGCTTTTTTTGTTTGGAGGTTCAAATTAATTCCATTTTTTGTATTTGTATTTTTTCGATATCGTTTGGATTTTTTTCGTATTTCTACTTAATTAAAATCTTCTGCCAAAACCAGAAACCATTTTTATGAACCAGGTTTGATGTTTGATTATGTTTTGTTTACTTTATTTATATATAGAGAGATAAAATTCGTGTATTAGGTGAGTACTAGTCAATGATGAGAGGTTAGACGAGGTGGTGTTTCGCGTTCGACGTTCGACAGACCAGATTTTAAAAGCGGGCTATTGCAATACTGGAGCATAAAGAATGAGTGCAAGCGGGAGTATTCTGTTGAAACTATTCCTGGTGTGATGATGGGAGAGGCTTGGTGAATTTAAATTTGGATATGATGAATGTGCGATTTGCACACCCACAGCAACTATAGAGCCATCATGTTCCAAAGTGGAATAATGCAAAGAGGTTACACTGCCCAGATGCAAAACGGAAAGAGATTGGCTGGTAAAAAAAAATTGGTGTACGAAATACCACAAGACGCAAAAATGAGAAGTTGTGGTAACGAAATGAAACGCACAAATAACCAAAATCGTACATAGAGTAAACCTGGAAACAAATACATGCGTGCGAGCGTTGCGTGCGATGACAGAAATTATAGAAGCATGCGTTTTCAAATATGACCTGCCATGTAGAATAGAATGAACTGAACGAACGCAATACCAAATTTGAACTACTTTCAACATTTTCTGCAATGCCACATTCGACACAGTACCAGATTTAGGAGTGGGTGAACCCGGGCCACCACCCGCGGGCGCAATGTTCCAGGGGGCCCCACTGCGATCCTGTAATGTGTGCATTCATTTAGTTATTAAATGATAACACCTCCACAATACAAGACACAAAGCTGGATATGCACTGGAAGTAAACAGAGCTTGTGTTTGAAAGAACGTGAGACAGCTGGCAAAGGCACTTTATTATACGTTCTTTTGCAACCATAGTATTCAGTTTCTACCGATGAACCAGTGCTGGGCAATAGCAGGTCTTGAGAGCTACACGAGCTTCCTCGGAAGTTGCAGATTCCTCCAGTCCTGCTTGTGAGTTCAACTGAGGAAGGTATAGGACCCTCTATGGTCGGATCTGAAGAGGGGAATTACCCATAGACACCGAAACCGAACAAGCCTTTAGACAAGACAATTTGGCTTCAGAAAGTCAAGGTTTTGATGGCTGAAGCTTGTCCAAACAATGTCAGCAATAAAGCAAAAACTTTTCTGCGCACTGACAGCCCTCGACCACAAAAATGCTTTCAACTCGAAGAGATGTAGAAAATGGCCAAAGTTTTGATCATACTAGAATTACTAAAGTGCCAAGTGCGCATAAGCAGCAACTAAGTTTGGAGTAGATCGCTTCATTTGGGACTGAATGAAGGCGTAAAGGCTTACAGCACAACCTGCGTTGGTCCATTAGAATCCGTTCGGAGCTCTCTCCTATGGATCATAATGTGTAATGATGTGTTGATGCTCGGCCTCACAAAATGAAGCAGTAATGGTGGGCTTGGCAGACGATAAAGCGGTTACGGTCGTAGTATGCCACTTCGATGAGATAGAAAGATGCGTGAACGAGGTTGTCTGGGAGATAGTACATACGCTTAGCTCAAAACTAAACATGTTCTGATAAACAAACCAAGATAACCGGCAGCGAAAAGGGTTCACATTCTCTACTCATATTGCGCTCTCAGATACGATAAGTGCTGCTCGACCGATGGCTTTATTTCAAAGTACACTTGGAGAGCTAAGCACTGTGAAAGAAGATAATGCTCTCCAAAATTCGGCTCCTAGTCCGACTCGTTATGTCTTGATGGCGAGGATGGTTAAATCGGTGCATCCCAGTGTCCCCCCGCAAAGTTTTTAGTAAATGAGAGTAATAATAGGTATAAAAAGTAAACATATGAGCTTAAGATAACTTTAAAGAAATTGAAACTTAATCTTAAACAAAATTAAATTCCAAATTAAGTTAAAAATCCATAAATATCCAGACAATCCTTCCACAAGGTGCTATGAAGCAATTGCTCAATTTAATATAGAAACATCTTCCCTCAGGACCACATACAAGAGCATTCCATGAAACATTAAATTAAGATAAATTATTAAATTAAGCAAGCAACAGACGCACAAACACATTCAAATAATGCAAGTCATCTAGAACAAATAAAATTAACAAACGGATTAATTGATGAGTCCTGATGCCACGTAGGCATATGTATGTATGTAGAATTTGTAACCCCAGTATTCAGGTATACGAAAATGATGACCAATGGGTTTTTGTGCAAAAGCATGAGTTTAATAACTCTGAAAGTGACATACATTTCGAAGGGATGAAGGATGATTAAAGAAGGCATATGCGGAAACGTGACTTTTTATAAATTTCAATTGTATTAATACAGATTACCTTGACATAGTGGTGACAGGTATATTCGATTCGATCATAATAAAGAGCCGTGCTGCTAGGGTTGCAGAGAAGAAAAGAAAACACGTCCAATAAACAAGATTCGCCGTGAACCGGACTGACCTAGAGGCTGTACCCGCGGAGGAAGGCTGCAGTCAGAGAAGATGTGGAATAAGGTAGAGGAGACCAACAAATCATTCACTGGGAAAGCATCCTAGGATTTTTTATTTTATTTTGATAGATAGAAAAAAACTAGCCCTGAGTATCGACAATTTCTGTACCGTATGCTAACATACCACATCCATAGACGAATTTCTGAATGTCGGCCCATATCTCGATGGGCGAAATCAAGGCAAAACAAGCACCTATTCTGGTGTGGATGTGTGAAAGCACGCCCTGGAATGATGAAGTTGGCGCTGTCAACCTCTCTTCAACTATATAGATAAACCGTAATTTTCCCGGTAGGAAAATCATCTATAAGAACTACCCTCAAATCTAGAAAAAAGTTGCGACTAGAGGAACAAAGGATCTTGAGAGGGAGTATTACTCATCAGGAAGGATCCTTAACCACAGAACCCAGGTACACTTTATATAAAATTATTAGTGCGTCATACAAAAAACAATTGTAGAGCCAAAAAAGAAAACCTCACCAAAACCTCTAGCCCTTGGTCTAGAAACTCCTGAAAGTATCGTTTGTGAAAGTAGAAATTAGCTCCAATGTCACTCTTAAAGAAGCAAAACGTTTATTCGATATTAAAAATAATATTAATTCTATTATAGTCCGGGTAAACCAGCTTCCTTAGGACTTTTTAAGAAAACAATTTTGGAATCACAAAAAAAAACATGGCCGTCGGAGATATGGGGTTTTCCCGTGTTTTCCTTGTATCTCGAATTCTCAAGGTCGTGCAACCCCGTTCGAAATATTGACAAATTTAGTTTGTACAAAAATGTTGACCTAATTGACCCTTTGAAAGTTATTTAAGATCAAAGTTATCAAAAATAACTTATTGTTTTCTTAAGAAGTCCCAAGGAAGCTGTGGACTAATTTTCAGCCATTTTGAAGTGTTGCCTCCTTGATTGATTGCCTAGATTTACTTTTGTTAAGTGCCACTAATGTATTATTGTTTTATGCACCAACAATAGGAGGTCTAGGTCTAGTCTTCATGTAAGACAGAGGCGTCCAAACTTTTTGCTGCGAGGGCCAGTTTGGTATTTATATTCATTAGCGGGGGCCAAGCATCGTAAATATGTGAATTAAAAACCTTATTACAACTAAAGCAGCATTGAATTTTATTTTTTATAGTAAATTACAGATATAACAATACTAAACAAACATGTCTAAATTATATTATTATAAAATTGTTTCATGCAATTTTTAATGGGAATGGTGGAATTGGGTTTTTTCCTGGAGAGTTTCTTCAAAGTTGGGATTCAAATCGGAAACACCAATTATTAGCAATGATTGCAAATGATCATCCGATAAATTTGCCCTATATTTAGATTTCAGATACTTCATCCTGGAAAAAGTTTGTTCGCACATATAGGTAGTGCCATACATAGAAATAAATTTACCAGCCAATTGCTTTAAATTTGGAAACTCTTTTGCGTCCAAAAATTTGTAAAAATCGATCAAGTTTCCTTCCTTGTATTTGTTCTTGATTTGATCGCTAGCTTGAAGATCAATTATTTCCATTTCAAACTCGCCAACGTTGCAGTCATATGGATTTTGAAACAGCCGAATTTCCCTTTAATTTATGTCAAGATCAGAAAAACTGAAATTCTAGTTTTAATTCCGCGATTACTTTTACTGCAAATATGGTGGGAAATCTTTCGTCAGTTGCTGTACTAAATTTTTCGCAGCACGTGAAATGGGAAAAATTACATTCATTCATATGACTTTCGAGCAATATCAGCTTGGCTCTGAATGCTTTGATTTGCTCGAATAAATCACAAATTAAGTTGTTTTTACCTTGGAGCTTTAAATTCAAGTTATTTACGTGTGTCACGACATCTGCAAAAATTTCCAACTTCCAGAGCCACTCTGCATCCGATAAAAGCGGTTCAGGGTGATTCTTTTCCGCAAGAAAAATTTTAATTTCCTTTCTGAGCTTGAAGAACTGCAATAACACTTTTCTACAGCTAAGCCATCGAACTGCTGTATAATACGACAAGTCAACAGACTCAGATTCAATTTCGTCGAGGAAAGATCGAAATTGGCGATGATTGAGTGCACGTGATCGAATAAAGTTTACGACAGAAACCACTGGTTTCAAAACGCAGCTCATGTCGACATGTTTTACACATAGGGCTTGTTGGTGGATGATACAGTGCAGAAAAATTGGTACTGTTGCTCCTGCGCTTTCACAAGCTTTTCTTATTAGCCCAACCACCCCAATATTTGCACCAGACATGTTTCTTCCTCCGTCAATTGTCACACCTTGGAGTCGATTCCAGTCCAACAGTATTGCGGGAAAGACTTATCGTTTTGAAAAGTTTCACCTTTTCCGGACATAATACCCCAACAGCTTCCATCATACACTCTTTAACGATATTTCCATCCATAAAGGGTTTCCCTTTTTTCGCCAACAAATAAGCAACTTTCATGCTAACTAAAGTCAATGATTCATTTTCCGAGTTTGCCTTCCTAATGAAATTTTGCTGAGAAGACAAACTACGACTCATTTTTTCAAATTTTTCAGTACGCTGCTTGTCCTTAAATTGTGAGTAAGCTGAAGCATGTTTTGTTTCATAATGTCGACGTAAATTGTATTCCTTCATTACAGCAACAGTGTCATTGCAAATTACACATATAGCTTTGCCATTCTTTGACTGCGATTGCACAAAGAAATATTTGAATCCCCATTCTTCTTTAAGAACGCGCCACTCGTCATCTACTTTTCTTCTTTTTGTTTCCATGTTCAACTTTAAAAAATAATATTAACATAATAATTAAGTTATAATATATTAAATATAAATCTAAACATACCAATTTACAATATATCAACTGTAAAGAATGTAAATAAGCTCCGCGGCCGACGAATTTTTGGTTTGTCGTGGACAATCTCGTAGCTTTGCAGGCACTGCAGTTGAGTGCAGTCTGCCGCTCCGCGCCGCCCAAAGTCTAGAAATTAACAAGTCTTTCATCTTCATATGGTTTATGAGTGAAAGGCGAACAGCTATATGCACAAGTTCTTCAAATGACGATGTCAGGCTATCGGAGAGAGAATGCAACATTTTTATACGCGTTTGCACACAACTAAACAGCGGAAACTTTTATGAGTTTTTATGGGGATGAACTAAGGATGTATTGGTGCATATTTGCTCGTTTGTTTTGATTTATGAAAGAAAACAGCTGATTCGATTGTCTTTCCTTTTCTGTTCTGCATACTCGATCGAAGAGAGAGAATCTGGCTTTGTTTTGCCGAGCTCACGAAGTATGCGTTGAATTTTGCTCAGCAGTGATGTTCATATATGCACGCACACAACTAACAGGGGGGAAATTTTGTATGAAGATGAAGGACTTGTTATTACTAGACTTTGGCGCCGCCTACGTACAGTCAGAGTACAAAATCATTCATGTAGTCGAGCGGCCGAGTCGTATCGCAGAATACAGAAAAAACTTGAATACCAGACTGTACTTTTTCGAGCGTGATACCGTGCTCATTCTAACCGAATGCGCTCTTCATCTGCGCGAGATCTAATACCGACGCGCCACGCTACATTTATATTTTACGAAATTTTTCAAAATCCTTGGCGGGCCGGATAAAATCGCCTGCCGGGCCGGGTTTGGCCCGCGGGCCGTAGTTTGGAAACCTCTGATGTTAGCAGAAAAACGTACCATGGTGGGTTTTTTCCATGAGCTAGTTTCCATGAGTCTAAATAAACTCCGGAGATTTAAAACAGAACGAATGCATTAATGTAACGATTTCGTCTGCTAAAGGGGGCCTCGGTAGCCTAGTGAGTAAGGCGTCTGGCTACTATCCCAGAGGTCCCGGGTTCGAATCCGGCCAGCCCCACGGTCCTTCGCCTTTCCAACTTTCCCACCTACCTAACTTTCCTTCTTTCTTCTTTCCTCTTTACATTCCTGATTCCTCTTGTCATAGCCTTCCTTAGCTCTTCCCCGCTCCACCAAAGCGCATGTCATCGGTTGGTTGATGAGATTCAACTCGCTTCAGGAGGCATAACACTCCAGCGAGTTGTTTCTCGATGCCCCGATGTCAAAGTCGCGATGGTAATGGTTGGGAGTAGGCGGACTAAAAATATCGCGGGTAGGTTATGGCAGTTCCTTCCTCCCCGACTAGAGCTGCTGTTCGACATTAGATTGTCGAATAGATTGGTCAACAGTATAAAGGAACTTTCCTGAGACTCTAGTCTTTCACATAAAAAAAATCTAGCACTGGTCCCACGATCAAGATAATAAAGCGTGTATTAAAGGGTTCATCCACTTGGGTTAACAATAACGATGGTGAATAGCTGCACTGAAGTTTTATTTATTTTTTTAGGCTAGAAACAAGAAAAGTTACACTAAAGTATCTGATATTAAACGCCTTACATTGTGAAATTGAAGACAAGAAAAACATAATTTCATTTTCCTTTATTTAGATTGAGAAAATAGAAAAAAAAATATCAAATAAAATTGAATAACCTTGAAATAAAAGTACTTGAAAGTTATTAAAGACTAATAGAATTTGATCCTCTTAACTTTTCGCTCTTCGTATTTCCTAAGAATAAAAGATTTATATTAAGGATATTGCTACGCCCTGAAGCCAATTCATTTTTAAACATACTTAAATATTTAACAAAAAAAAAAAAAGAAAAAAAAATGTAAAATATGAATATTCCTTGAAAAGCGATTTTTTACAAGTACTAAATGCTTTTCCAGTTTTTTTTCTGTCTTTCTCGGAATAGATACCAATTAAAACTTTGATTAAAAGTCATTTCAAGCGACTATTCATCAAATTAGCCTTCATCACAGATGAAGGAGCTTCATCGTCGCTTTTCAACGCAATATATAGAGAAGGAAAAAAAAATATATACACCACCCCCGACGAAGAACTTCCTTAACTACTTGCTAACAGCTTGCAGGAAAAAAAAACTGGGAATAAATTGGGCATGCTGGGTATCAATTTTCTAGCTTGTCAGGACAAGAAATAAATTATTTGGACTCTATTGATGTTGAAAAAATTGAGATTGAATTTTGACATTTAGCTGAAATATATATTTATGAAATACGAGTACAAACACATACTAAGGGGGAGGAAAACAGCAAGAATACACCCGCGCAATTTGGCACATACAAGCGAATTGTCTCAAGGAATTTTGTTCTTGTTGCTGTGATTAAGGACACAAAAAATCCTGCTAAAAGAGCGACTGTTTAGTAAGGAATCATGGCTGTTGATGGCTGCGAGTTGAATATTGCACACATACACAAAAAAGTCCAAAAAACGTCGTAGAAGATGAAGAAGGTTATACGAGAGCAAGGATGTTGAAAGGACACATTTGGAAGGGGCATGGTGTTGGCCTGGTAGAGTGTATGGCGTAATAAGGCTTCTGACAGCTAATTATGCAGTGACGAAAAGACATAATATCGCAGCTAGTCCGTCTAGGAGCGACGACGTCTGTTCTGTCTCTAAAACAAGCTTTTTCGTCCTCTTGAAAATAATCCTCTCTAGAATCTCGAGGTCCTTCAAACTAAACGAAGTAACGAAAATGCCTGCCCCCGTTCGAGTCCTTTACGACTCGAATTCATGCAAGTAATTAGAAGAGTAAATCCACTTTAAGGCAGGACTAAGGACTCGTATAGCCCCGAGAAGACAATCCCAGTACACCACCATCTCAGAATCATCAGAGAAAATATGGAATGAGCTGCCACGAAATCAGATTCCCCTTGTTACAGTCGTACGTCACACATACATCATATCTACGCAATAACAGCACTAAACATATTTACATACCGACGAGAGTATGTCAAACATAAACTCGGCCCATAATGAAATGGAAATGAAATTTTCCTCCTATTAGTGCTGATTTCATTGTTTCAAAGGACCCTACTACTATTTACGCTCATTATGAAAGGGAGAGGGATTCGAGAGCGTGACGCTATTAAACGAGGAGCGAACATTTTTACACCCTCTACATACACATACATATTATTAACATTCAGGATATTTTTGCGGTTCCACAGATAAAGTTTCTTCCACAAGCCTTGATATCACAGTTTAGTAGTAGGTAGGTAGGGCCTAAGGATTTTGCCTGACAGTAGCTTTTTCTGTGCAATTACTGTAAATTACACACACGTGAATATGAGCATAAATTTAAGAAATTTTAATTAAGACCACCGCGCGCTCTGTAACAAAAGTACTTGGAACTAATTAAAGCCGTTTTGTCTTATGTGGAAATTTTATTACGTTACATTCAAGTATATTTTGTATGTAAGTGTTTGTTAAGTCAATAATACCTAAAGGAATTAGAAAGTTTTCAAATATCTTTTAAGGATTCACAGTGTGGTGGTTTGGGTGGTTGGAGAGGAAGGAGGCACGAGGAGGAGAAAGGACGAGCGAGGAATAAATTAGTGAATGTTTTATTTATTTGTTTCTCATTAAAATGCTTGCGTGGTTTTTATTTGGTTTTGAATAAATTTTGAGAAATTTGTTAAGATTTTGTAATCAAGGTAAAATAATGCGGTTGGGAGCATACCCCCCTGCAATGCCTACAATCCTCTCACGGGAAGTGGCTCTCACTGTGAAATTGGCTTGGAAGCTTCTAACTGTGTTTCTAGGTGACTTAGCTTTCGTTACGTAACATATACCCAAGATCCGCTTATGTTGGGTCTTCTACAAGATATACTTCCTTGTTCACCTTGGTAGCCTGGTATCGCCAGCGTCACAGCGGCTGGTTAGCGGAATTTACTCATTTCAAAACAGGCATAAAACACCTCTACCCAGATGACTGCTATTGCGAATAACAACTTTGCGAAATCAAAGCCCCGTTACAAAAAAAATTTGTTATGATTTTTGCAATAACCCTCGATTTGTGAATATTTCTTCTCTGTAGTATGAGTTTCTGCATCATCCAGGAGCTCAAATCAAGGTCCATCGTCTCCTCTTTCAATACCCCTACCAGGCTTCCACCATTCTCCACACATCGTCCGACCTCATCATTTGGTCCAGCATTGTTTCCGGAGTTAGTTTCTGCACCTCGCTGGATGCTTCCAGCACAATTCTGTGCTCCGCAAAACCCCGCAATTTAAAAACGAAGTGTTCCGTGTCTTGGGTATCCTCCGGCATCCTGTGCAGATCGTGAATAGTCTAGCCTGAAGCTGTGAAGGTATGTCCTAAAACCATCATGCCCACTAAGGCCCTGGGTGGGGTTGTAGCTCACTTCCATACGTTCCTCATCTTACGACATCAACTCATCGCACCTCCTCCGTCAAGCTGTAATGGAATTATGGTGAGGGTGACCAGAATCAGGTCTTAGCCCTCCTTGCATATTCCGGATCTTAGTAGTTAATACATTCTTATTATTACACATGCGTTACGATAAGGAGGCATTCTCGCTAATGCCCCACGATGATGAGCGTTCGTTCGATTATAATTCCCAAAGACCCAAGTGTGGGCGGACCTGGTCAAATAAACAATAACAATACTTTCCCCGCTAAGATTTCCATCTTTTTCCGCTTGTTGATTAGCATTATTTCCATTTTGTGCTCAGCTAGCATTAGACAAGCCTCCTCCTCCAGGCAGCCGCCTTGACTACAATCTACAAATCCTACATTCGGCCGCGCTTTGAATACAACTCGTATATCTGGGCAGGCGCCCCAAAAACCACCTTGGCTTGTTTCGACAAGGTGCAAAATCGCGCCCTCAAACTCATTGGTGATGGCCCCTTTCGCGCCTGCATAGACACCTTAAGCCACGGTAGGAATGTAGCAACCCGCTCCGTACTTTATCGCTATTACCATGGCGACTGTTCCACTGAAATTCAGGACCACCTGCCTGCACGGCAATATTTTTCCCGCAACACAAGACTAGCCCGCTCGGCTCACCCCCATACCCTCCAGCCCCCCTCCCTTCGCGCACAGTACGGTATAGAAGTTCGTTTTTGAATAGAACAACTCGACTGTGGAATAATCTCCCGCAGTCAGTATTTCCGAACTCGTACAACACCTTAGAGTTCAAACGTGAGGTTCATTGTCATTTTCTTTTACACCCTCCAGACCCCCCCCCTAACCTCTCCTATTCTCCTCTATTCTTCAAATCATATATAAAAAAAGCGTTCTCGAAGCACGTGAATATCTGGGTTTTGTCCAGTGGCTTTCCTAATACACAGAACCGTGCCCGCGAATTGGCCCGCCGCCAAGGTAATATCACACAAGGAAAAACTAAACATTCGGAATTGGGGCTCCAAGCCAAAATCGTTCCAAAAATGTTTTCATTTATTCAGAGTGATTTTTGAGTGCTGACAAATTGAATGTTTATTAATTGTATTGTTGCGCCCAGGTCGGGCGGCTTTGTGGAACGATTTTCGCCTGGAGTCCCAATTTGCAATCCCGCCCCCTCCCCTCTGAGCTCGTTGTGAAAAGAAAAATACATCTCCCGCCTAGAATTTACTATTGGAGCACTCAAAAATCACTTTAAATACTTCAAATTTTTATTGGATCTATTTTGGTCTGGCGTATATTGTGGAACATGATTGAACGCATAAAATCTTGGAATAGGGCATAACGCTTGCTCTTGCAGACGAATAGGTTGGCTTGGTCTTGCGCCAAAACAAGAGCAAGAATGCAAGAGAAAGACCATTTTTGATCGATGATTGATCGATGATTTTGATTGATTTTGATGATTAAATAAAAACTTGAATTTTATTCACTTAAGGTTGATCCACACATATTCGTGCAGTGACCGCGACTTCAGTGCAGTACCGCGAGCGTCAGTGAAAAAAAAATATCGGTACGACATCTTCGCACTATGGTTGCTTTGATGAGTGACTATTCGATTTTAATTAGTCATTGAAGCGTGGAATAAATTCTTAGAATTCACCTGTTTCCATTTACTTACAGCGATTATCATTACTACTAATTCCATTAATACTATTATTCTAAAACTGTTTTTGTGTTTTGAATATTACTGATTCACGTTATATTTCTGCTCTATATCTCAAAGTTTTCATAACATTTAAAACTAATTCATCCATGAAATCTCTTCCTGGTTAGCAAAATTTTCGTGTTATCATCAAAACACATTTCCATTGTTTTATCAAAATAAATTACTCTTCCTTAAACTACCTAAAAGAGTTTACAAAATCCTTAAAGCACAAGTCTATAGCATAATATAATATAAATGAAGATTGTAGTAGTTAAGGATTACCCCGAAGTGTTATCGTGCGATAATTTAACAATCTTTACACCTGGCAGCATACTTTGATTAAAATTCAGCACCCCTACATCGCCTCTAGGCCAATATAAAAATGATTACAACTTTTCTAAATATAATTTTACTTTTAAACTACAATACAAGTAATTGCTTAATATATATGTATGTATGTATATAATCTGGTTATACTTTAGCTCTATTGATATAGTAATAACATTTTGCGAGGTGGGGGAGTTCGGAATGCTTGAATGAAGTTTTAAAGCACGTTTCATTATCTCTTGGGATGTTATGATTAAGTATTAGCATCGCCTACGATAAAAGCGCTCTTATCTTCTAACTAAACTTATTTAAACTACGAAACTTTTATATCGGGTGATTAATTCTATAAAGTTGGAAGAAACAAAGTTTTTTTTGCCCCTAATCCGCCCCCAGGTCCCCACCAGTTTTGCCGGGGTTATTTCGGGGTATACTATACTTATACTAGAGAGTCGAACAGGACTACCACCAGAAAAAGGACAAAAAATACGTATATATAGATATACACACAGGACCTCCAGGGAATAATATCTGAAGGAACGTTTTCTCTGAATTTCTTATGTTAGTCATCACCTCCGGGTAATCCAAGTGAAAGTTTCTTGTGCCTCTAGAATTCGTGTATTCAATTGCAATTACACCAATAACATAGACGATACAGTGGCAAAGGAAACTAG
Organism: Thereva unica; assembly: GCA_949987705.1. Lineage (NCBI taxonomy): Eukaryota > Metazoa > Arthropoda > Insecta > Diptera > Therevidae > Thereva > Thereva unica. The sequence goes on from OX465285.1 coordinate 89,423,208, forward strand.
GGGTAAAAAAAAAATTTTTGTGTTAGCCGTTTTTATTTTGAAAGGAAAGAAAAAAAATTTTAGTATATATGTATGTATGTATGTATGTATACGCAGAAAAGTAGCCAACAAACAACAAAGTCGTAAAAATACGTACAAGGAATAAAAAAAGGATCTCAGGATGTTACTTTTTGTAACCCATTCACGTAAGTTTTTTTTCGGGGGGGCCTTTTTCATTCTTAATTCACCTCACTATTCGCCTATCACACGGACGTTGGCTCGTAGCGCAAAAAAGGCGATCAATGATGAGGGAATATCTCCGTAACTAACCTAGTTTACCAACGAAATGTCCTTTATAAGAGGCTACTTACTCAACGTTCTAGGACATGAGAAAGGCTTTTGGCGTCGTCTTCATCGTTCTCCGTCGACGTCGTCCTTGTTGGTCATATACATATAACAGCGTATATGCTATCTTTATATCTACATGTAAATATATGTATAGCATATGTGTATATATAATACTTGCATAGCGGCGGCGACCGCACATGGAACACACAAACAACGAAAATCAGATCGTAAAAAATTTATCATCCCTAAGCTTATCTGAGTTGTCCGCCCAACAAATTCAAGATACGCCGTATGGATGCTGAAAATAAGGGTAGAGGACTTTTACTGATGCCAGGAATTTCGCTTGTTGGTAAGTGATTCTGGCTGAAATGCCTTTGGGAACTCATTAGGTACCCATACTATTACGGTCCCGGCGCTTGATTAAGGGGGGGGTGATGCTAAATTGAAGTGAAGGTCGTCGCTGCTGCACACACATCGCCACCCCCGGGCGCTGACACGCATGCTTCATGATCCCCAAAATTCATTACAATTTCGTTACATTTACATAATTCCCATCAATAACAATAAAACTAAAAATTTACTTATATTTTTTTTAGTATTTATTTTTTATTCACTACCATGCCGACTACCAATAAAAATTTTATGAATGCATAAAAAAATTATCCCTAAAAACCTAACCCCTTTTCAAAAAAAAAAAAAAAAATACTTTCACGTAATTTTTTAGCAATTTTCGTTTATTCCTAAATTTCGTGAACGTGTGTACAGGGTGGGCGCCCCGGCAAAGAAAAAAAGGACGAAAAATAAGTAAAAATAATTTCGTTCTAGTTTCGATAGGTTTTTTGGCACCGTCACCTCGCCGGGGCCACCGAACCAAACACCGACACAAGGACCAACCACCAAACAGGGTGAGCTGGGTGTGGGGTGGTAAAATTGGGTGAAATTTCCCCCGGGGGAAAAATTCAGTTTCTGCAATCATCGATGTGAAAAATGTTTGTCGAAAAAAACCCGGGTTCAATTTCAGTTTACAGCTTCAAAGTCACGTTCGTACTTATTCCAATATTTTCTCTTTGGGGCACAAACAAACACACCCTTATACATCATCTGTACATATACATACAAACATTTTTTCAGTACAAGAATCCAGGAGGATAGAAAATTGATAAGATTGTAAAAATCTTAAAAAAAGTGGAATGAAATGTGCATTAGATTAGGGGGCGGTGGTTTAATCTTAATGCGATGAATTATGGGAATTTTGAACTTTTTCTCCAAGTTGCACGAAGGATTCGTTCGTAAGGATTCGTTTTAGGAGGTCAAGGAAATATTTTTTTTGTTGCTAATCGAAGATAGGCTGATGGGAGGTAGAGGTGGAGGTAACAATAGACCGTTAATGGATTTAGTATGCTTATATTTGTGGAGATAAGTGATTTGTTCTGTTCTGTTTCATTATTTATTTATAGTTACTTGTAGGGGACAATCACTGAAATCATAGGTAAAGTGACAATTTGTGTTATTCCCGCTTGGGCTCCCACTATACACAGGCACAAAAATCTAGAAGTTCTTATGCTATAGAGGTATGCACTCCTCTTTTATAGATATGAAAGAATTCGTAATCGATCATTCCAAATGCGAAGGTCTTTTTACCAAGTGGTCCCCCAACTAAGTACTAACTATGTCCAATGCTGCTTGACCTACACAATCAAACGAAAACAGGCCTATTAAGTATGCTAATGGGATCCTTTATGGTCACCAAGGCAATTGACAATTTTTCTTCGTCCTATACAATACACAAAGCTGCAATTTTGCTCCCTTCAGTCTAGAAAAAGTATGAGCTTACCGCGCTTCCTTTGGACTATTTCGTGCAGATTTTGTTGATGCGTGCCTGTAGTAAGTAGAATTTTTACTCAAGCGCACCAGGCCTGATTTGAGTGTTATACAGGCTGTGCATGTTTCAGGCTAAGAACTTACGAATCTTATTTTTTTCTCGGGCAGCTGCTTCTTCTGTTCATGAATTATTTCACGATTTCAACGATCAAGGCTGTTACCCGATCGATCGTTTCAAGCTCCTTCAGGCATAGCCAATCAGTGTCATCATCGTCTAATATCTGATACTTCCGCTATGTTCTTAGTTTCACAAACAATGTTCATCCAAAACCTCAAAAAAACTATATATTCTCAAATATCTTGTATACGAGATCATCCAACCTATGCTAAATATATTCTAGGGGAACAGAAACGTGTATTCAGACAAACAAGATTGACCAAATATTTACTATTGCAGCAAATAATGGAGAAGTTATATTAGTATAGCTTATATTTAAATTTTCTGGTAGTAGGTATTGCGGCGATTGGGCCTGGGAAAATAAACAAGGCAAGGTACACCTCCTCCTACCCAAGCCAAACTGGTTGAAGTAGCATACAAAATGAACTAATTCTTTAATGGATTCTTATTGAGTTATCTTTAAATGACTACTATTGTTGAACACCTCACTCATACTTATTGCTATCATCATCATCAGGAGATCCACAGCCTATTGTTGGCCTTGGCTTCCTCCAGCATTTGCCTCCATGATTCTCGATCCCTGACCCGACTTCTCCAGTTTCTTATGCCCAACTGTCTCAAGTCATCCTCGACGTCATCTATGTATCTTTTCTTAGGACGACCTGGTCTCCGTTTTCCTGGTGGAGCTTTCTCCAGCACTATCTTTGTCGGGTTTCGTTCTCCACCTCGTTGTACATGACCAATCCATCGTAGTCTGCTTATTTTGATCACTTTAACAACGTTTGGAATCTTGCTGATTTCATACAACTCTGAGTTGTATCTTCTTCTCCAAACGCCCTCAACCTGTATTCCTTTGTAGATCGAACGAAGGATTTTCCTTTCGAATCTTCCTACCAATGCTTCGTCTGCGTTTTTCAATGTCCACACTTCCGAACCATATAGCAGGACAGGCCTTATTAGTGTTGTGTAAAGTGCCAATTTTGTCTTCCTTGAAATATTTCTAGACGTCAGGTGCTTGCGTAGACCAAAGTAGCATTTATTAGCCAGTGCTATTCGTCTTCTGATTTCGGCCGATGTGTCATTTCCTTTCGTTATAATCGTGCCTAGATATACGAATTCATCCACTGCTTCGATGTTGTAGGTGTCGATCGTTATATTTTATCTGCTACTTCTGGTGTTTTTTGTGCACATATGTATATGTACTTTGTTTTGTGCTCATTTATTTCCAACCCGATTTTTTTAGCGGCTTGCTCAAGTGCTACAAAGGCCTCCTTCATGCTCTCAAATGATCTTCCAAGGATAGCAATATCGTCGGCAAAGGCTAGTATTTGCACTGACCTGTCAAAGATACACCCTGATGTGTTAATCGATGCATCTCTTACTTATCGCTATGTTAAAAAATAATCAGGTCTGCTAGTGTCCTCCTAATGCATTGAAACTAAAGAAATAAAATTGCAACAAAATTTACGAAAACTGTGCACATACTCGTATAGTGTTTTACGACACATTCCTTTACAATTCATTATATTCTGGCTTTCATATAATATTTCAATAATAAAACATAGTTGCAAATTGCGATAAACATTCTAACATAAAGCTCCTAACTTTGTAACCATTTCCATGCAATGCTGTTGGAATTCCTTTGATGCCAATGTTACCTTCGGATCCATCATCATCATCATCATTACAGAGTAGAAACGGTAATTAAATCTGTAAGGACGATCATATTCCACAAACTGCTTTAGTTGCTTTGGTTTTCAGTATGTGGTAGGAAAAATGGTGTATCTTTGCAAGGTGTACCTGCACTGCACACATCACTCACAAAGAGATATTGTGCATTAGATACTTCATTGTCGTCAAAGACCTTTAATCTAGCCTGGTTCATCATAGAAGTTTATTTCCATTGAAAGCTATTTGGGTTGGGTAGTAATGCAGTATAACCACACTCGTTATACGACCAACTGCACTCTAAACAAGTTGGTTACAACTGACCATTTTAATATTAAATTAAACTTTCGAATGGCCCGCAAACAACAATAAGATTTTAAGGATAATGAAAATTGTGCATCACAGCTCGCCCCCCCAAGAGCAGCCGCACAACTTCATCTAAGCAAAAGTCTTAAAACACACACCAAAATTTTGAGTCACATATGTGCTAGCAACGGACGACGGTCATGCTTTTAATTTTCTCCATTAATATCTTAGGATGGGACAATATCCTTAGCCTGCTGCATCTCTCTCTATAGTTATTTCCCCGGCTGTGTAAAAGGACCCAAGGAAGATTAACGATCTATGTTTAGTCTTGCAAACTTCCTTTCATAATATCAAAGCCAAAAACTAATTTGGACAAGATGACCAAAAACTTTCTGGCACCGACATTAAAACTTGCAGTTATCCTTGCGTCCGGGGTGTGTAGGACATGACCGCCCTGAAAACTGCATTCAAAATGCATTAAGCCTGCACCCGTTCCAATTTTCGGTCCGATCATCCTTGGTAGAAGGATGTGCGAGGACACAACGATGAGAGATGGAGATAGAGGATGGAGGCGGGGGAGGATGTCAGCGAGGTAAGTTTTAAATGGGGGCGTAGCGCAAAATGAAAGGATATCGAAGTAAAAGTTTATCCTTGAAGATTATGGGAGACGCATGTCATTAAACTTCTGTGTATAGAAGAATAAACTTAATTCAATCGGGGATAATTGATGAGAAAAGTTTTGTGCGCGCATAAAAATCCCCTGAAAGGTGAAAGAGAGAGAGGCTTTAAGTGAGTTTCAAAGATCTTAAAAATAATGACTGCCAGTCAGAGAGAAAGGGCGAAGAGGCGAGGTGAACTTTTTATGTAGAACAAATCAGGGAATGTAAGAGGTTATCGTAGTAACAGCGATTTGCTTCTTATAAATACTTGGGTATATGTAGCCGTGTTTTCTCAATATGCTAAAAGGATTTAATCAGGTATTTTTATGATATGTAATTCCATTCCAGGGATTTCTTTTCGTTGTACAAATGATTTGTTTTTGTCTTACAATTTCACCCACATGCACAAAAAGGATCCCCTACGCTTTCAGTCAATGTTTATAGAGTTCTAATTGAATGTTATGCTTATAAGACTTTTGATTAATTCGTCTCTTCCAAGAATTTTAAATCTGTTTTAATATTTGAGTAATTCATTTGAGTCATTGTAGGAAGGATATGCTTACTTAGTAAACTTACTAGTACCAGGAAACCAGATATTCCCAAATGTTTTATGTACGAGATCATCCTACTGATGCTAGATTATATTGTAGGTGAACAGAAATGTGTATTCAGACCAACAACGATTGACCAAATATTTACTATTGCAGCAAATAATTGAGAAGTTATATTAGCATAGCTTAGATTTAAAGTTCCTGGTAGTGGGTATTGGGGCGGTTACGTCTGGGAAAATAAACAAGTTTTGGACGATTGAGATGAAGGTCAATAAAATGCAGAGATTATCTTAATGCATTATTTACGGCAATTAATACAATTTTAATGGTTGGTTAGGTTAGGGTACTGGTGCACAGCCAGTCACTTAGGTCAAGGGAGTAGGCCCATTGTAATGCTATAATGATGTTAAAGTGTCGTTTCTTCATTAAAGCACCTCGAGATTTCCGCAAGGCTTCACCAAAAGTGGTAAGTCTCCTTTTGCTTAGGGCTGGGTAGTAACAGAGAATGCGTTTTACATTTTCCTCTTCGTCCAGATTATTACAGCTTGTGCAGAAATCGTAGGTCTTAAGACCTAAGTGGTCCGTATGCATCCCTATCAGACAGTGTCCGGTCGGCATCCCTACTGCAACTGAGAGGTCTCATCTACAAAGGCTCAGCAGTGAAGTGGTCCGCTTAAGATCGTGGGAGGGCCAAGTAATTTTGGCCAAAGTGTATTTGTTAAGGTTTTTCCAATAATTCTCTGCTGGTTGCATTGTGTGCTGTTTGCATTGGAGTTTAAAGGTGACCCTAGACATATCAACCCTTTCCTTTTCAGGAAGGAAAGCGACGGTCGTGCCCTGGCTAGCCAGCTAGTCAGTTTTACAACCCTTTATATTTCGGTGACCCGGTCGATCTCTTTGAGAGATCTGCGGCATTCAGAGATAGTTCTGGAGTTGTTAGTGCAAGAGCGAAGGGCCTTCAAAACCTTCTGACTATCTGAGAAATGTAGATAGTTACGTCCCTGTCGCCTTGCTGATTGACTTGCAGAACAGCCTCATATGTATATGGCGGAAACCTCCGCTTGGTATACACTGTAGTGATCGGGTAGTCGGAAGGGGTGGTGTTTTATACTACTAATTCTGATTTTTTGTGTGTGTGTGGTTTTTTTCTGGTTTAACGCTGAGTCCGCCGTTAGTTGAAGTGGCGGTGAGGCTGGAGGGTTTATCGCGATGGTTGCCTGAGCAGTAGTACAACTCAGGAAGTTGGTGCCCATGAGCAGTGCCAGAGATTCTCCGCTTGAGTCTGTCCAACCTCCGTTTTCTTTGCGTAAGTAACAACGCAGCTCGAACCGAATTAATCATACTCGCGGTGGACTTCAATGCACATGCAGGGACAGATAGAACCAGCTGGGAAGGAACGATATGCAAATTCGGACACGAAGTCCTCCTTTCATTCACAGCTTGAAACAATTTGATCGTTGGCATCAGAATCTTCCGACTCAAACACCAGCACACCTGGCGAAATCCATCCGGCAATGACTCTGCGACATTAGACTACGTTCAAAGGCATACGAGCGATGCGTGGGACCGATTGCGGATCGGACCATTATCTCGTTTGAGCGACATTACAGATACTGTTACAAAGAGCGAAGAAAACAGCGCCTCCACCAGCCAAGAAGATGTGGCGTGCTTACAGGTCCTGAGCATCGGGCGAGAGTTTCAAATGACATTATCCAACAGGTTCGCGGCGATTGCAATATCGGACGATATCGTGTAGTAGAAAGGCAATTCTCGCAGTCCATGCGGGCTGTGCAATAGAGTTGTCTCGACCTATCCGTGAACGGACGCAGCCATGGATGTCAGACAGTTGCCTGGACCTCGTCGATCAGCGGAAACGAATGAAACACGTCGTTTTCGAACAATACCGACGATTGAACAAAGAAATGAAATCGGTACGGGGAGCGTACTAGAATAAGGTTGAAGCCGAAATGGAAGAATCGGCGTCGAGGTTCGAATACCAGACGCTGTACCAGATAATCGGGCGGTTAGCTCGAGGTCTTCCAAATGCGATGCTTAAGGCAAATTCTCCGTGTCTCACTACGCGATCACCATCGAAACGAGACAGTTAGACAAAGATGCGATCAGCAGACACTAATCGAAGAAGAAATACAAAAATGTCGACTACGGAGGTTTGGACTTGTTTGCCGATTTGATGATAACCGCTTGCCACGTAAACTTCTCTGGCGAGACCGTCCGAATTCAGCGATCGACACAGAAAGAATGGAAACGAATGTTGAATGGAGTTCGAGATTCAGCGCCACCGACGTCAGCATATCCATTGCGGTTATGTCCCGCACGGACCGCCAGCTAACGAGCCAAATAAAAAGAAGAAGAAAATCTGTTTGCACAAGTTTAAATTTTTGAATTCCAAAGTCAAAAAAAAAAAAAAAAAAACGGAATTATTACATACGAAAAAAATTAATAGAGAACTTACCTATAGCTGCAACTTCCAAAATAGCGTGACCCATTTCATGGTAGAGATATTTCGGAGCTGAAAAAATAAAATTAACACGATTAATGTTGTATAAGTTAATAAAGACGATATTAAAATTAAGTTAATTTGTAAAATTTTATTTAACTTAGAAGATCTTCATTAAAATATTCTAGGTAACTAACTACACAAGAACCCCCTCTTCCAGCTGCACAATGCTACTTTTCCTTTTTTCTTGAGTAAACTTCTCTTATTTTTTCTCTCCCTCTCTCTCTCTCTCCAACCAGCAAGGATAAATTTTAACCATCCACGAACTTAAGCTTTTTAGTTAAGCCTCAATCTGGTACCGAAAATTTGCATGTCGTTGCTCGGCTCCTTAAATCAAACTTTTACACAAACTTAAATTACTTGGTAACAACTTTGCATAAGGCTCCCCATCTTGCAGATAATAGTATGCAAAAGAGCTCCTTCGTTATACCTTCTTCGCCAGCGTCATCCTCTACATACATGCAAATCCGGGCACGCATCTATGCATATAAAAATATAAACAGGATATAGTACAAGCTGTGCAATATACACAGAAAAAAAACGAGCTCCTATTCCACATATATCCTTCCGCAATTTCAAGATGATACCGCGGCGGGACAAAAAAAAATTGTATAATGTTTGATGATGGTGGAGAGAGAGATGATGGTGGAAACAAAGACTTCCGCGACGAATAAAAAGCATTCACGCAGAAATTCAGCTTAGAGAGAGAGAGATAAGGAAAAGGAATATTCAGAAAGCTTGCAGGACCCGAAAAAGGATATACAAGGATATGGTGTAGGGATATCTAGTTGCGCTTCCAGAACGGTAGGGTGGATCAAAGACACGAGGTCTGTGCATTTGTGTCGTAGCGGATTGTTCTCTTTTTACGGGGACGGGTGTGTGTATGTGAATGGGTAGAAGGCTTTTTGTTCAGTTTCCTGTAGGCGGAAAGGACTAAAAGAAAGATGTTTTCAGGCTAATTCAAATGGAGACGGTTCCATTGTAAGACGGATGCTCGCAGGCAGTTGACATGCATGTAGGTTTTATACTGGAATCGTTTCTACTTGGCGAACCTTGAAACCAACAATATAAGTACCTGGAAGTGACTGGTTATCGGGAAGTTCAGTTGGAGGATTTCGTTTTATTTTTGGATTTCCGGTGAATTTTTGTGAGGACGAAAAACTTTTGAAATTTTACGCCATGTAAATAATATTTTTATTTTTAGTACGACGAGACGTAGGCTGGTTGCGTGGAAAGAAGAAAAAAAAACTAAAGATCCCATACACGAGCGCTCCATTATGACGCCAGTCCATTGGACCAGCTTGCATCCTTCCATGTGAGTGATTGTACATAAATCCTATAGCTCTAGGCTACCATTTCATATAATTTTCCTCCTTTTAAGAATACTGCCTTCAACGATTATCAGTTACCGAGGCTCGAGACACCGCCAAAAACCGAGAAGAATGGAAGCGAATCGTGAATAGAGTTCGCGACCCAGCGGCACCGACAGCAGCGTATCCGTTGCGGGGACGTCCCACTCGGACCGCCAGCTAACGGATCAAAGAAGAAGAAGAAGACTGCCTTCAAAACGCAGACGAACTACTGATTTCGGTGTTCAAACAAGAGATACTTCCTCGATTATTATGGTTATAGGCGATGCCAATAGAAGGTATGACAAATTACTATAAAGAGAAAAGAAAGAAAAAAGGAACGCAGTCAAGGCAAGTTGAAGAACGAAGGCTTGGAATCGAACCCCGGACCTCTGGAATCGTAGTCGGTCATCTGAACTCTTAGGCTAATAAAACCGACAGGTGTAATTAGTTCTGAATCAAAGAATAAATAGTGTAGATCCTTTTGGTCTTGATAGGCTTAAAATTAAGGTGTAAATGGGGTTATGTATAAAAGCGTGGACTAAGGTGTTGGACTAATCTGGCGTTGCAGGTACAAGATTACTTTAGAGGCAGGAGAGGGTTTGTATTGTTGGAATAATCCCTATGATAGTAGCAATTAAGTTTAGTCAAGGCAAAATGCACGTGAATGTGGCTCAGGTGAGTGGTGTCGTTATATATCGACAGAGACTTTTTAATAAATGATCATGATGCACAGTTAGTTCACAGGGTCAAGTGTACCAGTACCTACTCCAAAGCCGGATCAAGAATCTGGAATCCCCCAGGCAGGCACACATATTTTTAAAGCAATATCCGATCAGACATCCGTCGACATCCTGGTTTGCCTAGTTGGTCTATCTGCCTGTTCTATTTAGACTATCTCGTTAAGTGTGAGTTGTGTGTGTTTTGTGTGTAGAAGTACTATTGAAAATTACTTGGCTTAGTTTCAAAATCCAATTTTTATGCGAAATATTATAAGTTCACCAATCAAGGCACAAACGAAAAGTGTGTTAGTTTTTTTTTATGTGGCAGTGCTAAGCTCAGGAGTCACCCTTTGTACTACTAGTCCGTCATGTCATTTGTCACGTCATGGTGCAATGTCTAGCAGTAAGCTTAGTACGGGGGAGGGGTGGGGGAATAGGTTAAGAATTATAAAGGTACGGGGGGGGGGGTATTGAAGAAGGTGGTGATGAACCCTGCGTTTGAACTCTTCGATGTTGTAGGAGCTCGGAAATACCGACTGCGAGAGATTATTCCACAGTCGAGTTGTTCTATTTACAAACGAATTCATATCTTATTGAGTGCGTGAAAGGGGGAGTTGCAGTTGCAGGGAATGAGACGAGTGGGCTAATCTGGTGTTGCGGGTATAACATTGGCGTGGAGGCAAAAGAGCGTTTAACTCGGAGGAACAGTCACTATGATAGTAGCGATAAAATTTTGTCAGTGCTGCTATATTCCTACGGTGGCTTAGGGGGTCGATGGTGGAGCAAGCGGTATCGTCATTAATTAAGGGCCTTTTTTGGACCTTATCTAACCATGCTAAGGTTGTTATTGGAGCGCCGCCCCAAATGAGGGAGTTGTATTCGAGAAGAGGCCGAATGTAGGATTTATAAATAACAGCACGGGCCGATGGCTGGAGGAGGAACTTGCACCTCTTAAGAAATCCCAAGCATTGGGATGCTTGTTTGGCGATTTGGAATATGTGGTCATTCCATCGCAAGTCTTTGGCTAATGTCCCGCCTAAGATGTGTAGGGATGGGTCGGCCAAACCAAGTACTGTCTTATTTCAAAGAAAAAGATCAACACCTCACCATCCTTGAAAGTGGATGACGTGGGACCACGTCATCCACTTTCAAAGATGGTGAGGTGTTGATCTTTTTCTTTGAAATAAGACAGTACTTGGTTTTGGAGGGGTTGAATTCGACACGATTCTTTTTTCCCCACTCTAGAATAAGTTCAATGTCGTTATTAATAGAGTTGAACATTAGTTCACGATCATCAAGACAGGATCTGGCATGTGTCTGCCTTGTATCGTAGCTGTACGAGTACCGTAGAGTACCGTCGTCAGCGAAGCTGAGAAATGGATTGGAGGGGATTGAAAGTAGGTCATTTATAAAGATAAGAAATAGGGCCGGTGATAAAATTGACCCCTGGGGGACCCCCGCAGAGATGGGGTGAGATTCGGATTTGACGCCATCCAAAACTACCTTAATTGAACGGCCGGAAAGGAAACTCAAGCCCGCAATAGGTGGCACCAGACCAACATAGCTATACTACTCGATGGGCGGGAGAAGTATAACACAAATGCCACTTGAAATTTCTGATTTACCCCCACTCCAGTGAGGTTTTGAGTGGGTTGTGTTGAGTTATGTGGTCACACGATTCCACTCTGCAAGCTGGGCAACTTTTGTTAAAAAGATTTTCCACTAAAACCTACCCTTCAGGAAATACCAGACCGTTCCTGGACTTTTCCCGCACCTGGTATAATTTCCGTAGAGTTTCACGAGATGCAGCATTAGTGCTTCAACTCTCGCACTGTTGCTTGCGGTACAAGATAACATGTGAGACAGCGGCTTCTGCCCCATGCGAGAATAGCGCGACAGTAAAAAAGCTAAGTCTCACAACGAGACATCACTATCGAATGCGAGAGTGTTGCGCTATCGCCCGGTCTCGCGAGATTTCCCAGTCTATTAAATTTTTTCCCGGAGCTTGTAGAGTTCAAATATGCCGGTAAATCCTCGACACGCCGGCGAGAGCGCGATTTCACCCTCATAAACATCTTATTGTGTCATCGAGAGTAGCGTAACTAATCTTGTCACACTACTCTCGCGGATACAATGGTGTGAATAAAAACTAAGTGAACACTCTGAGCGGATTCTCTTGAGAAGAGTGTGTCGTTCAGAGTGAACACTCAATTCGGAGTGAATAAAAATTCTCTAAAATTGCTTGCATTCACTCAATAATAATAAGATGAGAAATGTCAATTTTATGTTAAATTTTTTTTTTTTTTGCATTAAGTTTGTTTTGCATCTACGAAAAGAAATTTTTTTTCAATGTATTTTTTAGTCTGTTTCGATTTGTTTTCGAAATTCACTAGGCCATGACGAAAAATACTCCAAGTATCATTCTGATATGTTCTATAGCTATTTCATCCAGATGATTTTGTAGATTATGGAACAAACGAAAATCCGATGGTGCAATTTCTGCTGAATATAGTGAGTGAGCATCGTTTGTCATTCAAACTTCTCCAGCTTTTGTAAAGGCGTTCTTATTGTATTTGGCCAACCGTTTTCTTGATGATACTTTTCGCCTTTCGCTTTTTGGACAAGTTGACCGTTGGTGACGACTTATTTAACTCTGGAGTTTCGGGGTGTTTTCTTTGTCTACCCACTGTCTTCCTTAACATTTTTATACAGGACCCACTTTTCATAGCCAGCCTCAATTAGGTACAGCTGTGCGACGTGAAAGCAAGGAAGGGTCCACGTTCACTCTCTGCTGCTACTAAATTCCGAAACTTGGTATGGTGTCGATGAACGTTTAAATGATTAAATCCAATCTGCTCTGCTAGTTCGTCAATGGTTACGATGGTTGCTGCACCAGGTATCACCGGACCTCCTCGTCAGGCTCCACACTTCTTCCAGGACGAAACCCCTCTTGTAAGCTGCAGTTTCCGAGTCGGAATTTCTTGAACCACCCTTGGCACTGGCTCAGTTTTCCTTCTACAACACCCTTCCTAAGCCGACCCTCAGCTCATCCTGCTTTAACGACAATGAATGCAATCAACGGCAACGAATGGAGCACAGATAACAAACTGAAAATCAAAACTTTACAAAACTACAAAAATAAACTTTAATTGCTTACTCTTGTTTTATTTTAAACTACTATATTTTTTCTTCAAAGAATTAACATAATGCAAAAAGCACTCAAAAACTCAAACATTCCAATGCAATCCTCATTAAGGACAATAATAATCCGTCATTTAATACTATTATACTTTTTTTTCACTTTTCATTAGCTCGACAAACTACTCTCATTCATTCTTTTATTAACTGCAACATGAACAATGGAGGAGCCCTTAGAATTCTTTTATAAATAAAACTCTCTCTCAATCTCTCCTTCCTCTTCTATATCATTCCAGGATGATTTGAGAACAGGATAAAGAAAATTGCTCAAGACGTAATTAGCGACTGAAAAGCTTCTGATTGCTCGTCCTTGATTGAAAAGGAAGAAATAATAAAAAAAATATAAAAAAAAACGAACTGAAATAAAATGAAGAAGTTCGCTGGCTGATTTCTCATTCTGTTCAAGTATTGCTGCTGGTGGGAGAGGGGTTGATGGGTGTAGGTGGAGCACTTAACATCCTTCCCACCACCTCCACCACACCATAACTATTCAAATGTAAGACAGTAAAATCAGTTAAGGCATTATGATTCCTTTCGTCCTGGCTTCTGTATCGGTAAGGAATCTCTAGTCCCAGCTAGAATGGATAGTAAAGGACCTTTCACAATTCTCAACAACATCTTGTCGAGTAGATATATTTACGTATTCAATGAGAGACAGAAGGTCTTCTCTCGAATATTGGAGAGAAATCATCGAAATTTTTTTTAATAAGATTTTTTCCATTACAAAAGCTCTCCCCTTTTCCTTCCACAGTGTTTTTTTTTATGTTTTGGTACAACTCGGTGAAAAAATAGGGCGATCAAGCTGTGTGGGAAAAAGGCTGAGCAGAGAAAGGAGGGAATAGAGAAGCACAGAACTGTTGGGGATGGTGTTGAATAAGGCGATTTAGATTGGTAATAAATTCCATGAAATACGGAAAAAAACCTGTTGATATATCTGAGGAGATGAAGCCCCACACGAAGAAGAAGGAAAAAAATACTATTCCCCAAAAATAAGATATATCTCCCCTGGCTGCAATCCATTTCGGGGATACTTCCTTCTTGCCCTTGACTTATTGTATCCTTCCTATGGTTTTTTGACTCAAGACCACATATTGAAAGATATGTGGATATGCGGGTACACCATCAGGAATTGAGTAAGTCCACGCAAGTCATGGCTACGAACGAGTATAAGATGCCATCGGAACGAGAATGGGGGATACCGCAGAGAACTGCAAAAGGATTCCACAATAGACTTATATCCTATTTTCTTCATTAGCTGTATCGAAACATTAAGAACAGCTTAACTGACACATACACGCACCATATATCGCCATAGAACACTATGTCCTTGGTAATTCCTTGAAAATGTGGACCATTCACAAGCCCTATGGCGGGAGTTATCTACGAGAATATAATTCAGTTGCGATTGACAGGGTGACGAGCTGGGTAAATTTGTTGCCATATAAAACTGCTTATGTGTGCTTTATCTGGCATCTCTATTCCTTCCCGTAAATCTTTCTCAAGCTAGGACTTCTCTGCCAGCTATAGGACTTCTCTGCTCGACTTAAGGCAAAAATTTTCATATAAATCGCATAACTTTTGAATGTTATAACTGTCACACAGAAGTCCTTTTCAAAAAGTAAAATAACAACAAAAAAGTATAATAATAATAATTCAACAATACATTCTCATAAAACAAACATTTTATATCGCGCGCACAAACACACATTCACAGATACACAATAATGAAGTATGGATGACAGTATCGTAAAATTGAGTGCTGGGGGTTTTAAATTGCTTTCTGTGTGTTGTAAATAACGATCTTTCAATATTATATAAACATGTAACTGTGTACATCTATATATACATATAAATGCGTCAAGGATGTAGGATAAAACACGCTAAACAATAAAAATAAGAAACCTGGAGTGGGGAGGGGGAGGAATATGGCGTCTAAGCTTCAGGAATAATAAAAAAGTTTTTTTCTTCCGCCTCCTCGGGATTTCGATAGAAGGAAGCAATCAAAAACGGTGTTATGCAGGATTAGATGATAAATATAAAAAAAATACTCAATATGTTTACCAAATTTAAGGGATGAAAAATTCTTTATTTATCAAATTTTCATTTCTATATCAACACAACGGCAACAAAAAAAGAAATGTTAATAAAATCGAATCGAAATTTTTAGGTCCTTTTAAGAGCAATATGGTTTTATAAATGTAATTTTTATTTTTATTTTTTATATTCTTTTTTTTTGAGAAATTATTGAATATTAAAAATCATTTTAATTTAATTTTACTTTAATAGCATGCATCCTATCCATGTGACAACATATGAATGCAGTTTTAATTGTGTTCCAATATCACATTTCGGAAATTGTTATGTGGTTATTGATTTATATCAATCATCGTAAATGAGGGCGAGATATTTTAATGTATAAGTGCTTGAATAAATATTCTTTATGGGTATGAAAAAGGACCTTTTCATTTACTGCAAAATCATGAATGGTATTGCACTAATTTTATAGCCAGAAAGACCAGTGTCGTTTGATTTTACTGTATTTATTAAATGGTCTTTCAACAAGAGGTGTCAGTTTAAATTTTGCGACATTTTTAAACTGTTGACATACAGCTGTCATTGCGATGACGTTTTATAATTAAAAACGAGGACGTTAAAAAATTACTTTGAGCGATGAGGTTAATTTTCGTTTGCTGGATACTTAAGGGGGTCTTCTGCTTACGCGGATTGAAAAAATCGATTTTTTTTTGCATTTTTTGAATATAGAGGATATAAGGAATACGTCTTATAAACGGTTTCGTGAAAAACACATTCCTTCTTGGGTTTTCGAAGCCGGAAACATAGCCGCCTCCAGCCGTTCGAGCATTTTCGCGTAGCGCGCGGCCGCTCCGTCCTTTTTCAATTTATCAACCTAGTTCTTGAGAAAAATGGAAAGAATGAGATAATGGTTTTAGATTAATTGTTTCGCTTGATGAATGTAAGCGTGTCTCTCAACAATTTTCACTTAAAATTTTCGTGCTAACTCAGTCAAAAGCCGAGTCTTTAGTCGAAAACATCTCTATCGTTCCCGTATTGAAAATCGCTGTTTTTCGGAGTTTTGCGAATCGAAATGGACCGAAAGTATTCGCGTAAGAAAGGCTATAATCGTATCGGTGGTCGTACGAGGGCAAAGACAAATAATAGCCCATTTTTGGCCGAGCTCGAGACAGAATATACAAGCGCATCAGCGCGAAAATTGCTGCTTTCAGTTATTGTATAATTGAATTTTTCACAGTTTTCACTGCTATTTCCGAGTCTGTCGTATGTAAAGAGTGCCAGGGAAAAGTGCAGTTTTTACAAAGTGAAAAACGTGGGGTGGGTTTCAAACTGATAATTCAATGCGAAAATTGTGATAAAAAAACTGTAGAAAGTTCTCCAAAGATTGATCGTGCTTATGAAGTGAATCGAAGATTAGTTTTGGTGTTCTGTTTGCTCGGTATTGGACTTGAAGGAATCAATAGATTCTGCGGACTGATGGACATTTGTTCCGGATTAGCGAATACAACGTACTATGCGTGTCTTAAAAACATTGAAATCGCCGCTGATGCCGTTTATAATACTGTGTTACGGATGGCCGTAAATGAAGAGATGGAAATCAATCTAAAAAACGGGAACGTCAAGGAGAATCTCACTGTTTCGGGGGACGGTTCTTGGAAGAAACGAGGCTTTACATCCCTGTTTGGCGTGGCAACACTTATCGGCAGTAACAGTGGAAAAATTATAGACACGTTGGTGAAATCTAGTTTTTGCCAATTATGTTCGACTCAAAAACACTTGAAAGATGAGAACATAGAAGAATTCGAAGAATGGTACCGGGAACACGAGGAAAACTGTACATAAATCACAGTGGAAGCGCGGGTAAAATGGAGATCGATGCAATTACAGAAATGTTTCGGATATCAGTTGCAAAGCACGGTGTCAAGTACGTCAATTATATCGGTGATGGTGATTGCAAAACTTTCAAAGGAATCCTTGATACTAAACCTTATGGCGATGAGGTTATTGTAAAGAAAAAAGAGTGTGTGGGGCACGTAGAGAAGCGGATGGGGTCGCGGCTAAGAAAACTAAAAAAAAAGAAAACAAAGGCATTGGCGGTAAAGGAAAGGGTAAGCTGACGGACAAACTGATTGGAGAGCTGACGAAATTTTATGGATTGGCGATTCGGCGAAACTCGGATTCCGTGAAAAACATGAAAAATGCGATTCTTGCTTCCTTGGAACATTGCTCCTTATCGGACGAAAATCCTCAACATTCCAGGTGCCCCCCCGGAGAGGATAGTTGGTGTAAGTGGCGTCAAGCAGAGGCCCGTGGGACTTTGAAAAATTTCGAACATGACAGAGTTCCCATCAATTCTGAAATCGTGGAATTAATGAAGCCAATTTACGAAAATCTTTCATCTGCTGCCCTATATTAGAAAGATGTTTGGGCGCGTATATACTCAAAATACAAATGAATCGCTAAACAGCTGCATCTGGGCCTTGGCACCCAAACATTTACATTCCGGGAAGCAGGTAATCGATCTTGCTACTCATTTGGCGACAATGATTTTCAACGAGGGATATATGTCGATTTTGCAAGTCATGAAAACCTCGGGGATCACTTTGGGGCAGGTAGCGGAGATGTACGCGACACAATTGGACGGGAAACGCATCGACCGCTCCGAGCGTAGGCTGAGTTTTGCAGCTAAAAAGGCCCGAATAGAAGACCGAGAAGACAAAGCTGCTAGCCAAGAACATTTTCGAGATGAGGAAGGAGAGCTCTACGGCCCTGGTATTTCAGATTAACTGGTTAGCTTATCGAATTATGCTTTACCTCATACTTTATCTTTAAACGCAGTTTCCCGAAAATCACTTTTTTTATACTTTGTGGTATGACTTCTACAAGTAATTTTCATCGGATTTGACTAATTTTTTTTTACTTCTTCATAAAACACTTCTCTATGCTTCTCCGAGTACGATTTTTGGAATTTTGTTTTGTTCAATTTTTATGACCCTCAACAGGTCAAAAAACGTTGTTGAAAATACAACTTTTCACAAAAAACCGTATAATTTGAAAAATTTTAAAAATAAAAAAAATCGTACTCGGAGAAGCACAGCCAAAGTAAAATTGAAAATAAATTTATTTTACTTTTCACATTTCAGACAACTGTGGGGGTGGATGTCATACCACAAAGTTGACTCGGACACTTTCGTCAGTACTAGTTTGACCACTTCTCAAAGGCGTAGGATTCACCACACACATAAGGCATTTGTCATTTTTCAAGTTTAAACATGTACAAAAATAATAAAAAAAAAATTTCAATTATCTTGTATAGTTTCCTTACAATTAATTTCCAAAAATAGACTAAAATTCCGGGCGCGTAAGCAGAAGACCCCCTTAAACCAGCAAAACTGTCGTTGAAGTTCCGGAAACCCACGAGTAAAGTTTGGTACGGTTTTTGGGATGGGTAATTGGACCATGGTTTTCTGAAAATGCTACTGGTTGGACCGTTACAGTTGTAATAATCCGCGAATCATTGCTAGAATCTCTCTCCAAGATCTGTAGAAAACAAATATTAAAACACCTGACCAAGGAGAGGTGTTCTCTCTTTAAAAGCTTTGCTCCGACGCTTTAAAGCTTCCTACCCAGTAGAGATTTTTGGCTATAAAAGAAACCGATGCACCAAGCTTTTATTTTTTTCTCGGACTCGTTCCGGTGAAGTCATATTCTCCGGTCCTACAGTTTTTTCACATTAAATTCACCCAGTTGCAAATCAAATTAATCCTTTTGCAAAAAAAAATTCACCTTTTTACAAATAAAATTCACCTTTTTGCACCCGTTTGAAAATTAAGTTTCGTTTTTAGCGATATTTATATGAGGGCTTTAGATGAATGCTGCTAATGTTCATCTCAGGCTGAAATGAAAAAAAAACAGAGAGGAAATGTGTGCGGAATGTAAAATGTGCCAACACTCGTCACGCGGCGCTTGTCTATTTTTATTAAAACGGAGCTATGAGTGTATGTAAATTATTAGTCAAAAATGTCCCGCAAGGAAGAAGAAGGCGAATGAAAATTAGTCGGGGCCTTCAATACCATTTGCATTACAGAGACGAAAGAAAAAATTCGCTAAGCAAGTGAGACAAGAGATCGGGCCTTGGAAATGTTTGCGGAGCAGAAGGCTAAGCAAGAAGTTTCACCAAAACGAAAGGCAGTGACATACCAAGAAGTCGAAGAGAAGTCGCCATCCGTTCTGGGCTTGTCATCGTGGGTTTTATCACCAAAATGAAATTAAATGATTTAATAGAATGATGAATAGTAGTATAGCAACAGCGCTCCGAACACAGTGAAGTCAGAGGTTCTGGGTACGATTATAAGCTTTATCCGCGACAAGAACCTGTGCGATTTAGGTTTTGTGCTTAAAGCTTTAGCGCTACCTGTGTGAAATAAATTGAACTGCACACTGATGTGTAAGTATGTCTGGGGTGGGCTGTCATGCTAGGGGAGTCTTGGGTAAGAATAGGTGGTCTTGGGTGAGATCTGGTGAAGGAATTTGACCCAGGTCCAATTCTTGGCTTTATAGCTAAGCGTGGTTTGTCGGGTCTATCTAGTCTATCTGGTCTCACATGCTAGGTGTATTCAATCGCTCGAAGAAAAAAGGAAAAATTGACAAAAAAAACAACATTTTATTGCGGTGTATTGATAAATATTTTAAAATGTTCGAATTCGAAGATATGTGTACCGGATTTCATCATGTTTTTCTCAATAAATACGTGATGAGTTTTGAGTTTTGTTGTAGGGCGAAAGTCACACTTTCACCTAAAAATGACTTCTTTTTTGTGTATTTAAATTTAGATTTGTTAAGGTGTCAAAAATAGCGTCCCAAATTACAGTAGATGGAGGATTGGAAGACCGGAGTAGCCCATCTGTAGCCTCTGCGCGAATAGGCGAGTCTTCCCATCACGCCCATTGTCATTGTCCTGTGATGCCGATTAGCACGGCCTTGTTGTACGTGGCTCCCTTGATTGAATTGAAATAAATTTTCAGCATAAAATTTATATTCAGCTCCATAATCAGAACCTATTTTCTTGAATGATTTACATTCAGTGCTTTATTGTGAGCTGGTCGTATAATATAGTCACAACTATATAACGTGCCATTTTCCTTATTTTCCAATCTCGAATTTAATATTTTTTTTTTATATTTTCCTCTACAGGTTACACCAAAAATAATCGGATAAGATATCCAAACTGGTCGTTATCGTTACCATCTGTAAATATCAAAGGTGGTGACTACACAATATGGACTGGTTTACCTTAGCTCCAGGCTCAATTAGAATTAATTGTTTAATGTGTATGGATATCTAAGTCAGCTGGTGTATCCAAATTACCAGGGGGGCTTTCTGGTGTTTAATCAGTTAAAGATAATTTTAAAGTATTTGCGACATTTGAAATTTCCTTTGTTGGTTTGAAAAGGTAGGGGTAGAGGACAGAGCAGAATGAATGGACACTCTTTATCGCTGATTACTATCTTCGATATTTTCTTTCCATCTTTTAATGAGGTATCTAGGGCACAAGTATCGCACTCATCAATTGAACTTTTGACAGTGTTTCAGTAGATCACACCGCCTTATGAGCTAAGTGGTCTGACTAGATATCAGTCGCTTCGGATTGCCTGTTTTGACTGCTCCAAATAACGAGACAATTGCGATTCTGTAGCAGAGAGCATGAATGGATTCATTTTCTTGAAGACAAAGCCTACAGGTGGGCGCGGACTCTCCACTATTCCATCTCAACAATTCTCTGGCCGTAGAAAGAAAAAAATTTCAGCCAATCAGATCAAGTAATCGAGTTTATTAAATATACACGAGTTTAGAGAACATAGTATCACAACTGCACCAGCTACCAGGTAAGTAAATTATTAAGTCACTCATAAATTTCGTGAAATAGTTTCACATCCAAAAGGGATTAAATGAAAATTTAACCTAGACGATTTAGCCTTACTTACTTTATAGTGATTTACCTTTTACTTTTTACATAACCTGAGTGAGCGTTTGCCTCCTCATATATGCTCTCCCTTGATAAGACTATAATCCCATACGATAAGCCGATAATCCGCTGTCAGATTTTCTGGACAATTTTTGTTTTTATTTCAACTATGCATAATAGCATTTTCGACTTATCTGGAAAATATTGTGGCTCCTGATATGTGCGAGTATGTACGTGTGATGGAGTAGTAAAAAGGCTGTCGAGTTTTTTTATGATGGAAATCAGTGAAAAATGTTGAAAGTTACACGTGACAATTTTAAGCTTCTCTTTAAATTACTAATCTACAGAAGCACTAACGTTTTTTTTTTGTAATAGCGAAAGCCAACTGAGATATTATATAATTGAAAATGGAATTAGTAATTTTATTGGATGTGTAGGAAAATTTGTTTTTGTTTAAATATGTTTAGTGAGAATATGTAGTAAGTGGTAGTAGAAAATTGTGCTGAATTCAGAGTAGAGGGTTTTGTTACTTCCAAAACGTAGTTATATCAAATAATTAGTTCTTCCATAGAATGATTCATATATCTAGCACCCTAGAAATCGTCACACATGAGAACATAAGGAACTTCATAAATAAAGTCATCATAGGGTGAAAATAGGAGCAGACATTAAAGACGCCCTCTAAAAAAGGTGTTTTCTAGTGTATTAAACAATATTATGACCCCACATGTGGCTCGACCCATGACCCTGCATACACAGCTCCATGCTGTACCGACTCGGTAATTAGGATAAAGACTGCCAGGCTCAATAGGATAAATACTGACATCAATAAAACAGAGAAGGACAAAGTAAGAAAATAGGAAAAGGTGGTTTCAGAGAAGTTGAATTGGTCCGCGGTTTTCCTTGAGAGTCGTTGGTGGATCTCCCGGAGGGCAATCTTCAGGTAGAAACAAACAAAATGCCATATTTGGCCAAACAAAATGCCATATTTTGCCCTTCTAAGTACGAATAAACCTCAATACAAGCACTCAAATAACATCAGCTTCCGATCGATCGGGGCTAACCTCTAGCAATACCACACTGCCTTTTGATCGCAAGGAGACAATTCGTCGATAGAGGTTCGTCACGCTGGCTGTAGGGGCCTGGGGGAGAGAAACTAGAACAAACAGTTTATGCAGCAGGATGTCACCACTTACTGAGGTTCGCATAAGGCTGGTCGTCCACTGGAAGCGTATTCGAGCGGCTACGCGCTTCGGCGACATGAGCGGCTACATGCGGCTCTGAGATACGAGGCTTCACGCTACAGGGGTCGTCCACTGCAAGCTTTTCATGCTGCTCAGTTTGAAGTGAATTGGACATAATAATTTTGTGATTTGTAAATATAGAAGGCTTTTAGTACAGTTAAATTAAGCCGAAAAAAGCGTAATAGTGGAAATGATTGGGTACAGGTTGAACATTGGCACAGAGCTTCCGTTTAGGGTTCTCAATAAGGGGTTATAATACAAAATCACAATTTTATTCGTTTTTTAGCATTTTGCTCATGCTGCCAACCTAATGGAGTCACTCAAGCTCCTGTTGTTTATATCAAATAAAAGATTACACATTCACCTAAAAGATGAGTCTAAGTATATTGGTTTACGATAATTAGTAAACTAGTTATTCAACAAACAAATAGTAAATAGTTATTGAAACAAAATACATTTTTTTTTTCGTAAACACCCTGTATTTTAGTAGTTAACCTCCTCTCTAAAACACTATTTCTCCAAATGCATCCAGGAACCCTAAAGAAATTAACAACGTTGGACTACTACGTTGAACGTCTGATAACCTATACAAGTCGTGAATGAGTGCATATGAGTATTTTAAATCTTTAAAACGGTGATATTTTTTGAATGGCAATTCGTACGGGAAAACGTATTATAACTTTTTAGTAGAGAATCGCACGATCTAAAAACTTTGTGAACATTATTTTATTATAGGACTTACGGTTTTTGCAAAAAACTGATATATTGACCCTAAAACCCCATAAAAATGAACATCCCGGGGTAGAAAATCGGTAGACTTTATAACCCCTTATTGAGAACCCTAAGAGGAAGCTCTGTGCCAATTTTCAGCCTGTACCCAATCATTTCCGCTATTTTTCCTGTACTATTTGGAGAAAATTATTTCCTGATTCGAGCGGCTACGCGCGACCGATCCAAATTAATTTGGATTCGCGCGGCACGCTCGAATACGCCTATAGCCGCCCGCTCAAAGTCGCTTGCAGTGGACGATGTTTGTATGAAATTCTTTATGTTGGATCTGTCGCACATAGCCGCGTGTAACCGCTCATGTAGCCGAAGCGCGTAGCCGCTCGAATACGCTTCCAGTGGACGACCAGCCTAATTCCTAGAACCTCGCTCTGTGTAGGGCTCCACGGCACAAAGCACTGAAAAGCAAAGGCATGCGTCCACGAGAAGAGTCGGTGCGAAAGGACCGAGGGACCGTGCTTTGATGATGGGCTGGTCTGGCAGTTACTTTCAAGACAACGACGTGAATGATTTGGTGAAGCAAAATGGGGCACCATCTGCTAGGGAAACTAATTGGGCGGACCACTGAAAGCCTTCGTCGCCCTCTGCAAAAAAGCGATTCGAAGAATTACAGAGTGTTTTCAAGTACTTCAAAGTCTGGCCACGAAAAATTGGGTCTCGCCTGTTGGTGCAATATCTTGCTGTGGTACCATCTCCACAACCTCGGAGCGCACTGCTTGAGAGACAAGACGCCGACTCTTCATGAAGACTCTTTATGAATATGGAAAAGTAATTAATTCGAAACACACTGAGATTTTGTCCAAGCTAAGAATTTTGAAAAAAAAAGTAGGCAGGGTAAAAAAAATTCATTCATTCCTATAGTCACCAGGTTGTGTGAAATTTTGAAGTGGAAATATGAAAAAAGAAACGTCATTGTACCAGGGTGGGTTTTTCAGTTTATTTTCTCCAATTCGACGAATTTTCTATTACAGGTAGCCTCGTCGTTCCCTCCTCCTCCGCATCCGCCGTGCCGGGAACGCTGGTATGCAAGTAAGTGATGGTCCATGAGTTTAAGATGGTGGGTGCTTCGGAGTCTCACCCATCGACGACCCTTCCAGTGAGCCAGACCCCGTTTTTGAGGCCCAGGGTACTGCCTTGGCAAGGTATTGATGGTTCGGTCAGACGGTCAGAGTTGTTTTAGCCTTTTTTTTGCGCGAACTTGAGGTTGGTCTCTTCGACAACCAACCGAGGGGTCACGAAACAATATATCATTGAAAATATATAATAAACCAGAAATGACATATAGCATAGGAGTTATGAAGTTTTAAGTCTCGTATTTACAAAGAAATGCTTTCTTACAAAAAATATCGACTTTACATCCATTTATTCACAAAATAAAACCATCAATTGCGAAAAACTTTTTAATTATTTACAACAAAGAAAAAAATCTTTAAAATTCAAAATTTATGAATTCCAAGGAACCCAAGAAAAAGAAAAAGGAAAAATGAACCAAGAAACAAAATGTAAAGAAATTATGCATTAATAATTCGCTTGTGGTAAGTGCTACTCAGAAATTTAATTTTCAGTTCAGCACCAAGGACGAATACTGCCTATGCCTGCTCTCGTCCTTGTATGTTTGTATGCAGGCATATATACAATGCCGAGGCGGACAAAATATTATTCAAAGAACGACGACGAGAATTAAGTTAACAAAAT
Organism: Thereva unica; assembly: GCA_949987705.1. Classification (NCBI taxonomy): domain Eukaryota; kingdom Metazoa; phylum Arthropoda; class Insecta; order Diptera; family Therevidae; genus Thereva; species Thereva unica. The sequence continues at coordinate 89,448,229 of OX465285.1, forward strand.
TATGATGAATGGATTCCATGCCAAGAACATACGGAATCCAAAAATTTTCGACCAAAAATTTCGACCCTCTTTGCCTCCTTACCCCCGCTGGCAGGGTCGTAATTTAAAACAACACAGGCAACCTCCAACATCCTGGGAATCCTGACGGGCCAAAGGAGCCCCCGCACATGCCTCGGCTCTCTTGACCTGGATTAAGGGGGGGCCTAATTACGATTTCTATATGCTATTAAAATTTCATCTCTCATTAACAGAAACGATGGAATGTGGCTTAAATTTCTGGATCGTAAGGTTTTGCCTAACATCAAAGTCTAACGCGAAACCGTAGAACCGGCAGTGGTGGCACCACCGTCGTCGTCGTCGCGCGGTGGTGGTGTACATTTTACGCTTTCGCTCGCATCCCTTATGGTAAAGGATCCCCGAAAACCACTTTAAGAGGCTCTCGCAATTCTTGAGCACAACTCATGTAGCAATTTGGGTGTTCCGCTTTTGGTATTCGTTGTAGTCGTCGTCATCCTCGCGTAGTTGTCGTCATCGTTCATCTTCATCATCCCTTAGTATCTACCCGAATTGAAGGTATTAAGCCTCATTAATCGAGTCTTGCACTAAATATCCTTTAAATTAGCGAAGTTTATACGCGCACACCGATGGTGGGTCGATGGGAATTTGGTATTCTGCGAATTTCAATAATAATCACCCCAAAATGAAATCCTTTAGCCATCTTTCTCCTTCAACCCCAAGTCACTCTGTGTTGTAACCTTGTCTTAAGCATTCGACCTTTCTCATTGATGTTAATTTAAAGAGCCCCTTTGTATGTGGGCACGGCGCGGGGGTGATGCAGGGGAAACTGTATTACGGACCAGGGGATGTTGGCGGGGACAAAATGGCTTAGCGGGGGAATCCGGCCCGGAAACTGGGTCGATCGATGTGAATGTAGGAAAGTTTAACCTCGTTGAATTAACCTGGATCCGACGACGTATACTATATCCTTGCTGGAGCAACTTTAATAAAAAAGAAAATTAAAGATTCGTCACTGCAGCAACTAGAGACACAATTTTTTTTTTCATCCCTTTTTTCCTGTTGAATAGCTGGAAGTGGAGAGGCTTACGGATTATGGGAAAAGTTGGTCCTTTAATCGGAAGAGGGCGTATAAATGTAATTAAATATTCTTCTGTGAAATATTTGTAGATAGTTTCTAGTTTTTTGCAGTTAAATATTGTGTGAGAGCTTTGCATACTTTTTGTTGGCTGATTGAAATGGACTTTTAAATTTCCATGAATAATGCTGTTTCTTTAACTGATGAAGCTTATAGTCGGAGATGGACAGAATAAACTTCCTGCTTGTACTTGCCGTAAAAAGTAGATAGTTTAACTTTATCCTTTTTTTAGTTTAAGTTTTAAAACAAAAATACTCATACATTGAAACTACTGGACAATTTCCTGTGGAATACCTTCAGAAAATGTTAAGGTAAAGTTTATCAACCATCTTCATCCTCCCTGAACTGATATTATATGATTCAAGACCATACGATGACTTCCGTCACCTTGACGCAATCACTCTTCCGGATTGATACCTTTCCACTAAAACTTATCCCCGGTTCGGTTGCACGATCTTCACGTACCTAAATTTGATGAACGCTCTTGCAGAAGTACATAGGGCTGCTGTTAAAGAAGAGGACTAAGTTTATATGGGCATCCCAGTGTGGGGAAGCTTTCCAAGGTGACTCGGAATCAGTAGAAAATAAGAAATTTCTGACCAAAATTGAAGGGTGTTTAGCCAGGGTGAGTCGTATGCCGGTGGAGGATGAGCCAGAAAGAAAGGAGAAAGCTTGTAACTCCTTGGGTCCGTTATACACGAAGACAGAGGGGATGACCCGGACGACGACTCGTCCGAAGTGGTTGCCGAATTGTCACTTCCCACGGCGGTAATGACTACCAGCACGGCTCAAGCCCAAATATGCAAATGGGGAACAAAATTTACCGGGGAGCAGAACGAGTGAACGAAATGGCGCAGTGAACGAAATGGCGGAACGAAATGGCGAGTGAACGAAATGGCATGAATCGTAGTCAACTGTATCGTTCGGCCCTAGACCTATTCGAAGGGTGCGCACTAATTTGGTATCGGGCAAACAAAGGTTGAAGAAAATAGAGTCGATAACCGAAATGGTCGAACTCTGGTCGTCATCTGAAAGTGTAAATCGCGATGGGAGAAGCTACTTTGTTGCAGACCAGTCCATTCGATTATACAAGATCAAGGCCCCTGGCTGATTTCTTTGATTATGCGGTCGGAGAAATTCTGGAAGAAATCAGAAGTCATTTGTGGTACCCTCTAGTTTTATATTCCAAAAAGTTTTTTACCGTCGAACAGGTTTACTCTGCATTCTACCGCGAACTTGTAAAGCAGCTTCGATTTATGTACTGCCCAGAAAGCGAGCAATCACCTCGTCATCGAGTGACCGAAAAAAAAATGTTGTCTCATTTTGGAAGGTTTGTTGATTTCGACCAAACCTTGTAATCTCGTCGTGATTGCTCACGAAATATCAGTAAAGCAAACATAATACTTTCCTATAGGCCGTATAAGCCTGTTGCCGAATTTCAGTAAGGAGGATAATATTGTCGTCACAGCCGCGGGGCCACAATCTCGATTCGAAATGGAGTGCGGAGTCGAATAAGAAAAAAATGAAAAGTTTTCCAGGTTGTTACCAGTATGTTGAGTGAACGTGTGGCTCGACCCACGGCCCTGAGCACTAAAAACACGATGATCCATTAAAATAAAGTCTGCCGAGCTCAATAAAACAGAGAGTGGAAGGGAAAAGGAAAAGAATAGGGAAAGGTGGATCCAGATCCAAAAGTTGGATTGGTCCAGGGGTTTCCTCGTCGTTGCTGGATGTCCCACAGTGCAATTTTCAGGTACACGGACCTGACCTAAGACAACACCAATAGGCCTCAAAACAAGCACTCCAATAACATAACATTCTGTTCGATCGGGTCTAACCATCAGCAATACCAATCCAAGGTTTTTAGAGATGGGTCAGAAATTAGTTCTGCACGCAGATGAAGAGATGTTGCAGGTTTTATTTGAAATAAGTGAATTATTCGTTTTGGTGGCTTTGAATTCGACACAATTCTGGCTGCCCCAATCGATAATAAGTTCAATGTCCCTATTGATTGAGCTGAGCACAGTCCGCTGTAGTCAAGACAACATCTGGCCTGTACTTGTCTTGTAGTATCGAAAGCATATGAGTAACGCTGATAACGTCAGCAGCCAAGGTGTGAAGTGGGTTGAAAGGGACAGAGAGTAGGGCTTTTTCGAAGATTAGAAAAAGAGTCGGTGATAAAAATGATCGCTGCGGGACACCAGACTAAGATTTGATCCCATCCAGCCCCATTACCTTAATTGAAGGGCCGGAAAGAAAACTTTCGATCTAGTTATTTAGAACTTAAGCATTACCAATAGCTTAGATTTTTTCTAACAGAAGGAGTGCCGAGGAATTAATCGATCCATTGTAAATATTAATTCTAACTTGAGGTAGAAAAGGGAGGTAAGTCAATTTATCTTAGTAGAAGAACTGGAAAGTCGAACGATCATCACGTTGCAAGAAATCTACCTCTAGGATGGTAGAAGAATGTTTTAATCTCTAGGTTGTCGGTGCTCCAGGTCCATCTTATTAGGATTATATCCGATGCTGAATCAACCAATTATTAACATCCCAGTATAGGAAGTTATTGTAATCGGTCCGAAAATCGAAATCGAAATTTTCAACGTATTTTCATCTTTCAAGGTCCCAGGAGCATTTTAAGCAAAAAATTGGGAAGAAGTATGTGTGTGTGTATGCGTACGGATGTGGTCATTTTTTCCTGCACGATATCGCGCGAACCAAAAAAGGTATCGACTTCGTTGAGGTGTCGTTCGAAGCGTATTAACCGAAATATGATCTGAAAAGATTTTCATAAAATTCGGTCGAGCCGTTTTTTTGTTTAAGCGGCGTAAGTGATTTTTGTACCTGCACGATATCGCCCGAACCACGAAAGATATTGACTTACTTGAGGTGCCGTTCGATTCGAAGCCTATTAGCGACAATATGATCTGAAAAGATTTTTATAAATTCGATCGTGCGGTTCTTTGGTTTAAATGACATAAGTGATTTTTGTACCTGCACGATATCGCGCGAACTATAAAAGATATCGACTTAGTTGACGTGCCGTTCGAAGAGTATTAACCAAAATGTGATCTGAAAAGATTTTCATAAAATTCGTTTTTTTTTGTTTAAACGACGTTTATGATTTTTGTACCTGCACGATACCGCGCGAACTAAAAACTATATCGACTTCATTGAGGTGCCGAAAAAAGAATATTAACGAAGAAATGCTCTGAAAAAAATTTCATAATATTCGGTCGGGTCTTTTTTGTTTAATAGAAAAACTTCGGCTAATTGTCAGAAAGACCTTAAATTGACAAGTTTTGCTAATATCTAATAAACTCGATGGAATGAGACCCGTTCTAAAGGAAGTGATCTTTTTTGGGTTCTGCACAGCGATAGCCTTCGAACAAAACATCACTTGTCAAAATCCGACAACCTTTCAAAATCGTGCAAAAATTTCGTTACCCTTTACAAACAGCGCGAATTTTTCAAATCTTGGATTAGTACTTTTTGATTTCATTGTTTTCTACGCGTGATACAGTTTCAGGAAATTGTGGTTTATCCCGGGATTTCCAGTAGTTACCGCAAAATTTGTTCTTTTTGGTCAAGTGTGACAAGTACTTAACAGTTACAGTTTTGCTAATATCTCCGGAAAGCTTTGAAATTTCCAAATGAAGTCATTCGCTTCTCAGTTTGTCAACGGCGCTTCAGCACGCTCAATACGAATTTGAACACCCGCTTTAGTGCAGCGAACGAGGAAGGAAATGTTTGTTTGCTAACGTTCAGGAAAAACAAATTCTCTAGTAAAATCTTGTGGATTTACTACTATTACAGTTATTTGAACTAGCTTCTCTCGGGATTGCTTTGTCATCAGTTCTGATACTAGCCAATTTTCCACTAGTGCTAAACGTATACTATTTTGTAAGAAGTCAGGTTATTCCATGTTCGTTCATCATACTGGGAAGGTAATCGTGTGGACCGAAGGGGTCAAACCCACATCCCAACTAGTTTTATTTCCAGCTACAATTTATCCATATTTAATTAGTTGAACCAACAAATATGCAACAAAATATTTCAAAACAACGTTTGAACGCATTAAAAAATTCACGTTTTTAGACTAGTTATAATCCAACGTACACACCACTATTTGCAAGAACGTATCCATAGTATAACGTGTAAGCTCAGATCCTTTGAATAGCCTACAGGTTCAACAATCCCTTTATCTTTATCTTTGAGCTGACAAAATCTCTAGAATAGTAGTCCATTCATTCCAGTGGCACTATGCCCGTGTGACTTTTGGACGACCATACAGAAGCATATTAAACTCAAGCTACAAACATTTCCTAGACACAAAACATAGGCAAAGGCATAGTTCTTTTCAATATACCTGCCATTCACTGTAGTAATTGAGTATCGAACATTCAAGCCAACAACATTCTCTGAGCTAAAGTCTGCATTTCTTTAACACAAAAGCCAAAGTCAAAATCTACACATTTTGTATGCCTGATTCCCATGCCAATTAACCAGTGAAATAATATCCAAACTCTCTCTCTGTCGTGTTTTTCTTCTATAATAAATGAATTAGTATGTGTGAGCCATAGTCCTGTGGAATCTGGTATTCAAAGGTAATCTTAAATAACGACATCTGACAAGACAGGAATTCACGTATACTCAAATGAATTTGATGGACTGCTATGTATATACATATCTAGAGAGAGGGAGCAACAATAGCAACAGCAGCAGAAACATCGGCAACAAACGAGGCTTTGTGAATAGCTGAATGTGCCCACAGAACAAACTTGTATGGCATTTATATATATGTATGTTCGTATATAAATGGGGCTAAGTTGAAGGGACACGTACGGAAGGTAACGTCAAAACGTTTTAAGTTAATCCCGTTTTTATTACATCGCTTAAGACTTTGGCAAAAAGTTCAGCTTTTGAATATGCCCATTTCGAGATTTTGTGTGGAATTGTATGTGTAGATGTGTGTGGTAAGGGTAGGGCTGCCATCGCCTAAATTTCCGAGGCCGAACAAAAACTACAAAAGCCTCGGACGTTTGGGTCAAATTTGAGTTTTCCCCCCGGACACCAATTTTTTTACAAAAAATTTAACAAATATATTTTTTTGGGGGAGTTAAAATCCAACCGTCGTATCGTATCGATAACCAACTAATATATTCGGCTACCAGCGAAGGGCTAGCATCCCCTTGTGGCATACATAGTTCTTTCTATGAAACCTACGAACCAACCTCGGACAGGACAAAAACTTAGGCAAAGATATCTAGAATTACCCCCTTGAAAAGTTGAGTCGAGGTAGAGTTGAATTTCGACCATGATGTCGAGTTGAGTTTATTTTAATTTGAAATAGAGTGGACCGGAAATCAGAACATAACCTAATTTTTTTATTTCTGTGCAAGCAAAAACACCGAAGACAAAACCAACGCCAAAGGCGGACTTTACGGATGGCAAAAAAAAACAAAACAAATATCACTTAAAACCAATTACGACCCAGGTAGTAGAGCTGAGTTGAGTTGAGTGGACCCGGGTTAAATAAAATCCAGTAGAGGAAACAGAGACGGAAAATAGATGTGACAGAATTAACAGAAGAGTAAACTGGACTTAAAGCCTGCACTCCACTATTCGCGAAGTTGCTTCGGCGAAGTTGATCAAAGCACGGTATACAGAATCAAGGCTTTAGTGCTGAAGTCCCTTGGTGACCCCCTTCAATATAAAATCGAAGCTGTTGTTATTGTTTCGTCACTAGGGGACCTTTTTTTTACGGTATTGGAAGATGTCAGTCTCTTTTACATTGCTTTGATTCTGGATACGGTTGTCCGATATACGTGACTAAACACCCATGCAACATCGCGAGAAGCCCAGTCACCCGGGTCACACACCTCGAGTCCTTTGACTCGGGCACAAAAAACCGCCAAAGATGCAAAGTCGGCCAAGGCGAAGTAAAGTTACACAAAGTGAATCGAAGTGACTTTCTTCATTCTGAATATCGACCAACTTCGCGAGTAGAGTAGTTCAGGCATAAGAGCATACCAACTTATGCTAAGTAGACACAGAACAATGGATTCATAAAGAAAAGAAGCGAACTAAGAAGAGCATACGAAAAGCAAAAAAATCCAGTATTGGGAAGAAGAAATGAGCGAATTAGATGAATCAGCAAACTCAAATGACACAAGGAATTTTTATAAAAAGTTAATCAGCAGCGTAAAGAATTTCAACCCAGAATGACGTTGTTGCAAGTATAACAATGGGGATGTACTACTATACTAAGAGCTGCAAAAACGTGCCTACCAAGTACGAGGACGAAATGTTTTTGAATTGTTAGTACTCACAGCGATCATAAGTATTATTAGTATTTACGGAGTAAAAAAAAAATATGTTGATCTGCCTGGCCAAATCTGGAACTAATGTCTTGGCAGACCCCTTTTTTGCTGTTCTTTTGGGACCGCAACTGACCAATTGAGTAAGAGTTTCAACCTACAATCAAATTAAAGTTGGACATTTTTATACTAGAAAACAAAGGTCTGCCGGGTTTATGACGGTGCCAAGTATGTGGCTGGTCCTCCGAAATAACGCTCTCCTACCTCCACGACAATCTTCTACTCGCAACACAAGATTAGCCCACCCATCTCAGTTCCACCACTTGCTGCCTGTCCATTCGCGCACTCAACAAGATAGCAATTCATTTATCAATAGAACAACTCCACTGTGGAATAATCTCTCCATTCATCCAATGGCGCTACAGCCCAAATCGAGCCTTGGCCTCCTTTAGGGCATTTCTCCAAGTTTGACGGTCCCTTGCAGCATTTTTTTTTTATATGATAGACTAGAGGCTTAGGGAAAGCCCCTTTGTACTGTTCGACAATATATTTTTTTCGTATAGAATGTCGAACAGCAGCTCTAGCCGGAAGATAGAGACTAGAAAGAGACAGAGAAGTAATAAGGAGCTGCCACAACCTAGCCGCGATATTTTATTCCACCTACTTCCAACCATTTCGCGACTCTGGCATCGGGGCATTTGAGAAACAACTCGCTGGAGTGTTATGCCTCCTAAAACGAGTTGAATCTCATCAGCCAACCGATGACATGCGCTTGGTGGAGCGGGGAAGGGGGCTAGCGAAGGCTATGACAGGAGGAATCAGGAATGTAAAGAGGGGAGAAGAAAGAAGGGAAGTTATGTGGGTGGGAAAGTGGAAAAGGCGAAGGACCATGGGGCTGGCCGGGATTCGAACCCGGGACCTCTGGGATAGTAGTCAGGTACCTTACCTCTAGACCACCGAGGCCCCCTATGTCTCCAGTTCCGGATGTTGATTTTAATTCGACATTAGCTTCTTTTGCTGCCAAAAAGAACCTTCCCACGATGTTCACATCATCCGCATATCCACGTATGTGCACATACCGACTGTGTAGCTATTGATGCACTCCTCTGAACTGATGTTTTCCTTATCACCCATTCTAGAGCCAGGTTAAAAAGCATGGGTCCAGTCCATCTCCTTGTCCAAGTAATTGTCGTACTTCGAACTCCTCTGTTATAACATTTTCGATCCTTACTTTCGCCAGTGAGATGTTTGTTGCGCATTTGACCAGTTATACCAGCTTTGAGGGGACTCCTAATTCCAATAAGATCTCATATAGCCTTTCTCTGTTTATCGAATCATATGCCTGTTGAAAGTCGACAAATATCTGGTATTCCTTTTCCAGGTTTTCTTCAGAATTTGCTTTAAGGTCAGCAGTTGGTCCGAAGTTGACCTGTTTATCCTAAAACCAGCTTGATATTCTCCTATAAGGCCTTCCGCTATAGGTTCTAGTTTTTGTTTCAAAAGGATTGTGAAGGTTTTGTAGCTGGTGCTGAGGAGTGAGATGCCTCTGTAGTTTCTACAGGTTAATTTATTCCCTTTCTTGTAGATTGGACATATAATCGCTTTCTTCCAGTCCTCTGGTATAACTTCTTCCTCCCAGATGGTGCATACGAGTTCGTGTAAGGTTCGTAATAGTTGGAGTCCTCCTTCCTTTAGCAGCTGGCGCCTGGCGATTTGTTGCTGGAATAATCTCTCGCAGTCAGTATTTCCGAGCTCCTGCAACATCCAAGAGTTCAAACGCAGGGTTCATTACCACCTTCTTCAATACCCCCGTACCTTCATAACCCTTAACCTATTCCCTCAGTACAAGCTTACTGCTAGACATTGCACCATGACGTGACAAACGACATGACGGACTGCAAGTCAATTTTAAACTAAGATTTGTTTTAATTTATTGAGTCCCATTCAATTGATCGGGTCACCCCTGACACAAAAATTGCCCCGGACACTTTCTAATACCCCGCGCGGACTGCCCCGGACGCCCTCCAAACTAGGACACATTTAGGGAAATCCGGACGGATGCCAGCACTAGGTAAGGTTTTTTTTTCGTGTATGCCCCGCCCCCTGTTCTTCCAAAATTCAATGTATCCTAATAAGAAGAATTTCAAATTCGTATTAAAACAGATTGGAATTTTCATTCCATATAAAACACGTTCTGGGATGGGTAGGGGGTTGGAGTAGGCCACCATCTTCTGGAAAAAAATCCCTTGTAGAAATTAAAATGCTTCATTTCTACATAATATCATTAAATTCAACAGGAGCACGACAGCCCCCAGAAAAAAAAATCCAAATTCGGTGACAGCTTGGATACCCCATCTACACGCCAGCTACAACGCTCGGCTATAAAACACAGTCCTTCCATCAAATGAGAAATTTATGTATAGCTTTTGACAACTCGTAGAGGGTGCAGATGTGGCACAGAGCCATCTCATCTGGAACGAGTCGTCTTCGATTACGCTCCGGCAACGGCCCCGCAAGGAATAAGAAAAGAAAATATTGAAGTTGTCAATGCATGATTTATTTATTTGCTGAGAAGTTAAGCTCTGCCACATTAAGGAGCGGAATCACTGAATTTAAACAGTACACGACATCTAGATGTGAATTAATTCAGTCACCCGAGGCGTGTCTGCTTGGAGCAGAAAGAATAATAATAATAATAAAGGAAATAAATTCACCAAACAAAAAATAAATTCATTTGTCCTTTACATGAATTGCACATTTCGGCGAAATCATTATCAGATCCTTAATTATCCTTTATGTAATAAGAGTCTGTGGCCATGGGATCGCAATTAAGGCCAACCTACGGTGCTTCTGGTTTAATAGTTTGGAATGCAGCTAATTTCGTCCTTAATTGCATGATAGTCTAGGAAATTGAACCGGGCATTACCCATTGGGGCTTGATTATCCTCGAAAATGTTGTTTCAGTAAAGTCAAAGATCATCGCCATCTTGGATGGGGTATGAATTTGGGGGCTGACGAGTCACTATGGTATTTTAATTAAGTCTACAAGTTGTTTGAGTTCTAGAAATCTCGAGATGCCCTCAAGCATTATAATAACCCTTTTTAATTGGTTCTTTTGATTGTAATAAGCAGCACAAATATAAATAAGATAAGGGATAGAAGATGGGAGGAGTGTATTGGTTATGGAAATACTTCTTAGTAGCTTATAAATTGTGTAAACACCAATGGAACGAAATAAATCTATATTCTATAAAGTCGAAATATATTTCAGGCCAAAATGTATTAGTACACGATATTTAATCAAAAATTTCGTCCCGGGCTAGTTTGCAGACCTGAGTAAAAATACAAAATAGGCTTACAGCGGGCGAACCCCGGCCACTTTAGTTTCTTCAGAGGGATATGATGGCCGTAGAATTTTTAACCATTTTTAATGGGAGCACATACGACCTCACCACGGCCAATCTTGACCAAAAGATTAAAATGGACAAGAACAAAGCTGTACACGTGTGTGTGGTGTACAGCCGTACTGTCCAGTGAAGGAAGAGAGTGAAATGAAGGAAGAAACTGACCCAACCAATTTCAACCGGCAGGCTCCGGGCACCTTACTCCCTATACTACCGAGTTCCCAAGTCGTCGATTCGCCAAAGTAGGATTCCGAACAAGGCGGCAGACTGCAAACCGCAGGCGACACTACTGGGTTGTACGATAAAAATTCAAACAGCAGGCGACTCTTGATGTAAAGCCTAGGCTGAATAGATGTTTCAATGGGGAAGAAATGAACGCAATCAAAGCTCTAATAATGCCGAGTATAGAATGTACAGACCTTCTCCAAATGAGTTATTCCGTCGTTAGTTTATTAAGTTGACCAACTGGTCCCTAGGCGTGTCCTTTCTGATATAGTCTGCAACATTGCTTTAGTTTTGTCTTGATTAATTGTTAAACCAATGTTTCGACGTGAGTGCGGGAGTGCGGGAGTGCGGGAGTGCGGGAATGCGGGAGTGCGGGAATGCGGGAGTGCGGGAATGCGGGAGTGCGGGAATGCGGGAGTGCGGGAGTGCGGGAGTGCGGGAATGCGGGAGTGCGGGAATGCGGGAATGCGGGAGTGCGGGAATGCGGGAGTGCGGGAATGCGGGAGTGCGGGAATGCGGGAATGCGGGAGTGCGGGAATGCGGGAGTGCGGGAATGCGGGAGTGCGGGAATGCGGGAGTGCGGGAGTGCGGGAGTGCGGGAATGCGGGAGTGCGGGAATGCGGGAATGCGGGAATGCGGGAGTGCGGGAATGCGGGAGTGCGGGAGTGCGGGAGTGCGGGAATGCGGGAGTGCGGGAATGCGGGAATGCGGGAGTGCGGGAGTGCGGGAGTGCGGGAATGCGGGAGTGCGGGAATGCGGGAGTGCGGGAGTGCGGGAATGCGGGAATGCGGGAATGCGGGAATGCGGGAGTGCGGGAATGCGGGAGTGCGGGAGTGCGGGAATGCGGGAGTGCGGGAATGCGGGAGTGCGAGAATGCGGGAGTGCGGGAATGCGGGAATGCGGGAGTGCGGGAGTGCGGGAATGCGGGAGTGCGGGAATGCGGGAATGCGGGAGTGCGGGAATGCGGGATTGCGGGAATGCGGGAATGCGGGAGTGCGGGAATGCGGGAATGCGGGAGTGCGGGAATGCGGGAATGCGGGAGTGCGGGAATGCGGGAATGCGGGAGTGCGGGAATGCGGGAGTGCGGGAATGCGGGAGTGCGGGAATGCGGGAGTGCGGGAATGCGGGAGTGCGGGAATGCGGGAGTGCGGGAATGCGGGAGTGCGGGAATGCGGGAGTGCGGGAATGCGGGAGTGCGGGAATGCGGGAGTGCGGGAATGCGGGAGTGCGGGAATGCGGGAGTGCGGGAATGCGGGAATGCGGGAGTGCGGGAATGCGGGAATGCGGGAGTGCGGGAATGCGGGAATGCGGGAATGCGGGAGTGCGGGAATGCGGGAGTGCGGGAATGCGGGAGTGCGGGAATGCGGGAGTGCGGGAGTGCGGGAGTGCGGGAATGCGGGAGTGCGGGAATGCGGGAATGCGGGAGTGCGGGAGTGCGGGAATGCGGGAGTGCGGGAATGCGGGAGTGCGGGAATGCGGGAGTGCGGGAATGCGGGAATGCGGGAGTGCGGGAGTGCGGGAGTGCGGGAATGCGGGAATGCGGGAGTGCGGGAATGCGGGAGTGCGGGAATGCGGGAGTGCGGGAATGCGGGAGTGCGGGAATGCGGGAGTGCGGGAGTGCGGGAATGCGGGAGTGCGGGAATGCGGGAATGCGGGAGTGCGGGAATGCGGGAATGCGGGAATGCGGGAGTGCGGGAATGCAGGAGTGCGGGAATGCGGGAGTGCGGGAATGCGGGAGTGCGGGAGTGCGGGAATGCGGGAGTGCGGGAATGCGGGAATGCGGGAGTGCGGGAATGCGGGAGTGCGGGAATGCGGGAGTGCGGGAATGCGGGAGTGCGGGAATGCGGGAGTGCGGGAATGCGGGAGTGCGGGAATGCGGGAATGCGGGAGTGCGGGAATGCGGGAGTGCGGGAATGCGGGAATGCGGGAATGCGGGAGTGCGGGAATGCGGGAGTGCGGGAATGCGGGAATGCGGGAGTGCGGGAATGCGGGAGTGCGGGAATGCGGGAGTGCGGGAATGCGGGAGTGCGGGAATGCGGGAGTGCGGGAGTGCGGGAATGCGGGAGTGCGGGAATGCGGGAATGCGGGAGTGCGGGAATGCGGGAATGCGGAAGTGCGGGAATGCGGGAGTGCGGGAATGCGGGAGTGCGGGAATGCGGGAATGCGGGAATGCGGGAGTGCGGGAATGCGGGAGTGCGGGAATGCGGGAGTGCGGGAATGCGGGAATGCGGGAATGCGGGAGTGCGGGAATGCGGGAATGCGGGAGTGCGGGAATGCGGGAGTGCGGGAGTGCGGGAATGCGGGAATGCGGGAGTGCGGGAATGCGGGAATGCGGGAATGCGGGAGTGCGGGAATGCGGGAGTGCGGGAGTGCGGGAGTGCGGGAATGCGGGAATGCGGGAGTGCGGGAATGCGGGAGTGCGGGAATGCGGGAGTGCGGGAATGCGGGAATGCGGGAATGCGGGAATGCGGGAGTGCGGGAATGCGGGAGTGCGGGAGTGCGGGAGTGCGGGAATGCGGGAATGCGGGAGTGCGGGAGTGCGGGAATGCGGGAGTGCGGGAATGCGGGAATGCGGGAGTGCGGGAATGCGGGAATGCGGGAGTGCGGGAATGCGGGAGTGCGGGAATGCGGGAGTGCGGGAGTGCGGGAGTGCGGGAATGCGGGAATGCGGGAGTGCGGGAATGCGGGAGTGCGGGAATGCGGGAATGCGGGAATGCGGCAATGCGGGAGTGCGGGAATGCGGGAGTGCGGGAATGCGGGAATGCGGGAATGCGGGAATGCGGGAGTGCGGGAATGCGGGAGTGCGGGAATGCGGGAGTGCGGGAATGCGGGAATGCGGGAGTGCGGGAATGCGGGAGTGCGGGAGTGCGGGAATGCGGGAGTGCGGGAGTGCGGGAATGCGGGAGTGCGGGAATGCGGGAGTGCGGGAATGCGGGAGTGCGGGAATGCGGGAGTGCGGGAGTGCGGGAGTGCGGGAATGCGGGAGTGCGGGAATGCGGGAGTGCGGGAATGCGGGAGTGCGGGAATGCGGGAATGCGGGAAGGCGGGAGTGCGGGAATGCGGGAGTGCGGGAATGCGGGAGTGCGGGAGTGCGGGAATGCGGGAATGCGGAGTGCGGGAGTGCGGGAATGCGGGAATGCGGGAATGCGGGAGTACGGGAATGCGGGAAGGCGGGAGTGCGGGAATGCGGGAGTGCGGGAATGCGGGAGTGCGGGAGTGCGGGAATGCGGGAGTGCGGGAATGCGGGAGTGCGGGAATGCGGGAATGCGGGAATCCGGGAGTGCGGGAATGCGGGAGTGCGGGAATGCGGGAATGCGGGAGTGCGGGAATGCGGGAATGCGGGAATGCGGGAGTGCGGGAATGCGGGAGTGCGGGAATGCGGGAGTGCGGGAATGCGGGAGTGCGGGAATGCGGGAGTGCGGGAATGCGGGAGTGCGGGAATGCGGGAATGCGGGAGTGCGGGAGTGCGGGAGTGCGGGAATGCGGGAGTGCGGGAATGCGGGAGTGCGGGAATGCGGGAATGCGGGAGTGCGGGAATGCGGGAATGCGGGAGTGCGGGAATGCGGGAGTGCGGGAGTGCGGGAATGCGGGAATGCGGGAGTGCGAGAATGCGGGAATGCGGGAGTGCGGGAATGCGGGAGTGCGGGAATGCGGGAATGCGGGAGTGCGGGAATGCGGGAATGCGGGAATGCGGGAGTGCGGGAATGCGGGAGTGCGGGAGTGCGGGAGTGCGGGAATGCGGGAATGCGGGAGTGCGGGAATGCCGGAGTGCGGGAATGCGGGAATGCGGGAATGCGGGAGTGCGGGAATGCGGGAGTGCGGGAATGCGGGAATGCGGGAATGCGGGAATGCGGGAGTGCGGGAATGCGGGAGTGCGGGAATGCGGGAGTGCGGGAGTGCGGGAATGCGGGAGTGCGGGAGTGCGGGAATGCGGGAGTGCGGGAGTGCGGGAGTGCGGGAATGCGGGAGTGCGGGAATGCGGGAGTGCGGGAGTGCGGTAATGCGGGAGTGCGGGAGTGCGGGAGTGCGGGAATGCGGGAATGCGGGAGTGCGGGAATGCGGGAGTGCGGGAATGCGGGAGTGCGGGAATGCGGGAAGGCGGGAGTGCGGGAATGCGGGAATGCGGAGTGCGGGAGTGCGGGAATGCGGGAATGCGGGAATGCGGGAGTACGGGAGTGCGGGAGTGCGGGAATGCGGGAGTGCGGGAATGCGGGAATGCGGGAGTGCGGGAATGCGGGAGTGCGGGAGTGCGGGAGTGCGGGAATGCGGGAATGCGGGAATGCGGTAGTGCGGGAATGCGGGAGTGCGGGAATGCGGGAATGCGGGAGTGCGGGAATGCGGCAATGCGGGAATGCGGGAGTGCGGGAATGCGGGAATGCGGGAGTGCGGGAATGCGGGAGTGCGGGAATGCGGGAATGCGGGAGTGCGGGGATGCGGGAGTGCGGGAATGCGGGAGTGCGGAAATGCGGGAATGCGGGAGTGCGGGAGTGCGGGAATGCGGGAATGCGGGAGTGCGGGAATCTAAATTATCTAAAATCTTAGGGTCAAATATGAAAGTTATAAACATATAGTGCCCCATTTATACGTAAATATGAGGTTTTCTTAAAATTTGTAAAAATGGTAAAAAATATTGTTAGGAATCTAACATTCCTAATCGAAACAAAAAAAACCGTAGCAAAAAACATCAAATTTTTATGCATTAAGAAAATCAAACCACAATTTTATTGCGATAAGAAAAATGCATTTTTATCACGAAAGCGGGCTCAGATTCTGTCTGCGTTCATCTGAGCCGTTGGAATTTCAAGCAACAAACAAGTTGCAGAATTGCTTTATTGCAGTTTTAATTGCTGAGAAAATTTTGTCCTCAGAATATTTTATTTTAAGTTTAATGTTTTGTTTTGTTTTGGTTTTTTTTGTTAAGAGAGTATGTATATAAGTTTACGAATAGAATAAAATAATTCAGTTGTTAATCAACTTGAAAGGCGTTTTGTTTAATTAAACTTTTCAGAGCATTTCAAAGATTTGGTGTCTCGGTACATGAACCAGAGACACCCACTACAACAGGACTAGGTATCAAGCACCTTTGTCCTAATTTTAAAATCTATTACAAAATAGAGCAAAAGAACTCTACATTTTTCTGGTGACCCCGACGTGATTGAACAATTGTTCAATCACAGATACGTTTTTGGATTCATCAACATCCACTCAACATCCACCATGGAGGAATTAACCAGGCGGCAAAAGGAGATTGGAACTGAAATAGAGCGCATTGCTCTAAACTATTCCAAAACCAGCAGTGCTCGGAGAACAGCATCCTACATCCAAAACAAGTTGGAATCGTTAGGTCAACTGTGGAATACTTTCGAGTCAACTGACAACCTCATACGGCAAAAATATGATGATCAATGCGATCATCCATACTTTGCCAAGGATTATTATCAGCAGATAAAGGATGGATTTGACAAGGTGTGTGCTAACATGAGCACACAATTAGCAGCTCAACAGATCTCATCAGAGATCAGTGATGACCCTGCAGCTATGGGAGACCATCAGCAGACTCCCCAACCCTATATGCCTGCAACAGCAGCACGAGATGATGCCACTAATCAGCCCTTACTTACTGAGGAAGGAGCAGCTGGTTTCAAGCCTACCACAACCAATACAACTAATCAAACTTTTCCAAGTGCCACAGGGGCGATTCCTAAACAAACAACTAATACCAAAGTGAAAGCACCGCAAACTATGCATTCCACATTGGTAAATAGAGCGAAATTAATGACCAGGTCATTGGAAAACACGCTACAGGGCGAGGTTCCAGGAAGAAGCGTGCAGACATCGCGATTCTACCAGTTTAGAATTGATATGATAGAACGTCAATGGAAGGAAGTACAGCAACTACAGTACACCATCTGGGAACAGGCAAACATCGCAAGTGATGAAGAAAACGCAGACTGGTTCTTCGATTTAGAAAGGCGAGTACAGCAAAACTTACTCTACTTGTACGAACGCATGGACTCCTGCAAACAACAAACTGTGGAATCCGCACCAACTCTGGATCAAGGCACCAGCAGAGCATCAGCCGTAAAACTGCCGAAAGTGACTTTACCCAAATTTGAAGGAGATTACCTCAAGTGGCGTCAATTCCGTGATTTATACAGCGAACTAGTTCATAAACAAGACATTGCTGACTGCCATAAAATGTGGTATTTAAAGAACAGCCTTCAAGGGGAAGCTGAGAAACTCATACGTCACTTCACAACTTCCGACAGTAATTACCAAGCAGCATGGAGAGTCATTAACGAACGCTACGAAAACAAGAGGCTACTAGTTAATGCATTAATCAACAAACTTCTTTCACAACCAGCTCACAGTGTGGAGAGTGCTTCAGCCATCAAAGCAATCCATGATACAACCCAAGAGTGCCTGTTAGGATTAGAGAATCTTTCCATACAAACTTCACAATGGGATGCCCTGCTGCTGCACATCCTAATAAAGAAATTAGATAGAAGCACACATACATTATGGGAACAATCCCTCTCCGAGCCTAGGTCATTACCTTCTATGACAGAATTTCTTAAGTTCTTAGAAACTCGTTTCCAGTCACTGGAAGCTGTTGGAGGAAGGCCGAAGACATCCGAAGAAACTCCGAGAAGACATACAGCTGGAAAAGCCTTGTCAGTAACTACCCCGTTCATCGAGAACTGTCCCCACTGCAAGGGACAACATAAATTATACAACTGTGAACGATTCTTAAAGCTGTCAACACAAGATCGTCGAACAATCGTAAAAAGGGCTCAATTGTGTATGAACTGTTTTAAACCAGGGCACAACTACATCAACTGTGCCTCAGGAAGTTGCAAAAAATGTTCACTTAAACACAACACCCTTCTTCATGCGGATCCACCAAGAGCTCGCGGTAACCCTGACTCCAGCCAGACCAAAAAACCAGCATCCACAAACTCTTCATCAACAACCATGCCGTCAATGGGCAAACATGAATCCGCAGCAGATTCGGCTACACTTTCAACCAAAGCAACTCAACAAAACAATGGATATGTGATCCTTAGTACAGTCCTCGTCAAAGTAATAAACCAAGAAGGGACCGAGGTTCAATGCCGAGCGATCCTTGACTCAGGATCGCAACTCAACTTTGTGACAGAAGAATTAGCAAAGAAACTCCAACTAAAGAGTGAACTCAGACCATCTAACATCGAATTAGTTGGTCAGATTAAGTCTGAAACAAGTGGACAAACCACCGTTACACTTGAATCCAGAATTAATGATTTCAAAACCGACATGGCCGTACATATATTGCCTCAAATAGTGTCACCACAACCATCACGGCCACTAAACAGTAACAAATGGCCAATTCCAAAGAACATTCCACTAGCCGACCCGTTTTTCTACAAGCCGGGCCCAATAGACATTCTCATTGGAGCTGAGTTCTGTCACTCAACATTAGCAGTCGGACAAATTAAATTAGGAGACGAGCTGCCCATATTGCAGAACACCGTTTTTGGCTGGATAGTTGCTGGAAAAGTGCAGCATTTATCACAAAGCCATTCTATATGCACCATCTGCTCAGAAGATGAGCACCTCAGCAATCAAATTCAAAAGTTCTGGCAGCTCGAAGATGTCGAAGGAAGAAATGAGAACTACACCTCAACTGAACAGCAGTGTGTGGATCACTTTAATCAAACTCATCAAAGAGATAGCAATGGCCGTTTTCGAGTTCGGTTGCCAATGTTGGAAGACCCAGAATCATTGGGAGAATCAAAGGACATAGCATATAAGAGATTCCTGTCCGTGGAACGTAGACTTAGTGCCAATCCAGAACTAAGAGAACAATACGCTTCGTTCATTCATGAATACGAAGCTTTGGGACACATGGAGGTGGTGAACTTCAATAACATCATGAAGCCTTACTTCTTTTTACCACACCATGCAGTTGTAAAACCGGAAAGCACTACAACAAAAGTACGGGTGGTTTTCGATGGTTCCGCTCGCACCTCCTCCGGAAAATCTTTGAATGACATTCTTCACACCGGACCGGTCATCCAAGACGATGTATTTTCAATACTATTGCGATTTCGACTACCAAGGTACACATTCACGGCGGATATAGAAAAGATGTACCGCCAAATTCACGTTGACGAGCGAGATCAAAATCTTCAATTAATATGGTGGCGTGACAGTCCTGCAGACAAGTTGAAATGTTACAAACTAAAGACCGTAACTTACGGCACAGCATGTGCACCGTATTTAGCTGTTAACTGCCTACAACATCTGGCTGAAGAGCGAGCAGACGCGTACCCACTAGCACTGAGGGTAGTAAAGAGAAATTGTTATGTGGATGATGTTTTAGCTGGATCAGATAAACTAAGTGAAGCCATTGAAATGCGATGTCAGATAGAATCCCTGTTAAAAGAAGGAGGATTCTTACTCAGAAAATGGTGTTCAAATCATCCACAACTGCTACAAGGCATTCCGTATGATCAACATGAAATACAGATAGATCTAAATAATGGATCTGATGAGCATATTAAAACGATGGGTCTTATCTGGTACCCTAACAATGATATATTCAAAATAAGATACAACAGAATAGATCATAAAAAGGTCACAAAGCGTACTGTGGCATCCGACATTGCACATCTGTTTGATCCATTAGGCCTAATGAGTCCAATTGTAATTACGGCGAAGATATTTTCACAAACCTTATGGTCCATAAAGTTAGATTGGGATGCAGCCTTACCCCAGGAACACCACACTTTCTGGACCAACTTTAAGAAGGAACTTGACCTCCTCAATGAGATCTCCATACCAAGGCACATATTTTCACACAATATTCCAGAGAAGGTACAACTTCACATATTCACTGACGCCTCAGAAAAGGCTTTCGGAGCAGCTGCATACCTACGAGCACTGTATAAATCAAAACTCATAACTGTACAGTTACTATGTGCTAAGTCAAAAGTAGCACCACTCAAGCAACACACCCTACCTCGGCTAGAATTATGTGCTGCCAAGCTAGGATCCGAGCTTGCAGATCGAGTCCGGAAAGATCTCCAGCTCTCAAAGGAAAACATCTATTTCTGGTCTGACTCAGAGATTACATTGTCCTGGATCCATTCGAAGTCATCATCGTTCCACACTTTCGTGGCAAACAGAGTTTCCAGCATTCAGCGACTATCCAAGCCGACCCAGTGGAGACACGTTTCGTCTCAACACAACCCAGCAGACCTCATTTCCAGAGGTCTTTCACCAGAACATTTACGATCTAACACTTTTTGGTTTCAAGGCCCATTTTTTCTTCATGGAGCAGAATCAGTCTGGCCACCTCCGTTTCAACAGAAGTCTGAATGTACGCAGGAACGAAGAAAGGTTGCAATGGCAACCACTACAAGTAATGAACACATCATAGACACCATAGACCATCGAAATTCATTTAAAAGGTTAGTGCGAATTATAGCCTACGTCAGAAGATTTAAGTATAATGTCAGGAGCCGCAAGACATGCTCAGGAAGGCTTGAAGCCACAGAATTACACGAATCACGAACAATTATTTTGAAGCATATGCAGTTGCAGGAATTCAAGGATGACGCTCTACATTTAAGACGTTACCACGAAGTATCGAGAACTAGCCCGATTGGTAGTTTAGCACCTTTTCTTGACAATGATGGCCTTATCAGGGTTGGTGGCCGCCTTCAAGCCTCCAATCTCCAGTTCGATTCCAAGCATCCCATTTTATTACCGTATACACATCCATTAACGAAGGTGATAATGACAGAACTCCATAGGGACAATCATCATCTTGGCCCTCAGGCACTACTATCGATGGCGAGGCAAACCTATTGGCCCATAAAAGGAAAAACACTATCAAGATCGATAGTGCAGCATTGTGTTTTCTGTTCAAGAGTGAAACCTAAGACTCTCAATCAACTAATGGGAAATCTTCCTGCAGCTCGTATCCAGCAGTCAAGGCCCTTCATAAACAGTGGAGTGGACTTTTGTGGGCCAGTATGGGTCCATTACAAATTGCGGGGAAAACGTCCTCAAAAGGCATATATCGCAGTATTCTGTTGCTTCGCTACTAAGGCAGTGCATTTAGAAATCGTAAGTGACCTTACATCTGAGGGATTTATAGGTGCCCTTAAGCGGTTTACTTCACGAAGAGGACATTGTCGCCACATTTATTGCGACAATGCCACAAACTTTGTTGGTGCTAAGAGACAGCTTGAGGAGGTCAGACAACTTCTTGATTCAAAGACTGCAATTGACAAGATATCGACTACCTGCAGTTCGAAAGGAACTGATTTCCACATGATACCCCCAAGGGCACCCCACTTTGGTGGTCTTTGGGAAGCTGCAGTCAAGTCAGCCAAACACTTATTACAATCCGCACTGGCCGCAGCTTCCATGACATATGAAGAAATGGAGACAGTAGTGACCGAGGTGGAAGCTATATTGAACTCAAGACCCATTACCCCAATTTCGGATGACCCCAAGGATCTAACGGCCCTTACACCAAGCCATTTTTTGATTGGGGAACCACTGACTGCGCCAATCAACGCTCATGTAGAGCCCGACAAAGCTACACTAGTCACAAGGTGGAAGTTAGTAACAAAATTAAAGAATGAATTTTGGCGGCGATGGCACAAAGAATATTTAAATCAACTCCAGTTAAGGTCCAAGTGGAAACACTCAGTTCAAAATATTGACCGTGGCACGATGGTGATCATCAAAGAGGAAAACACTCCTCCACTTAAATGGACATTAGGGCGAATAGTTCAAACCTTCTCGGGAGATGATGGACATGTACGTGTGGCTGACGTTAAAACATCCACGGGCATATTTCGTCGTCCCATTCATAAACTAGCGCCACTTCCGATTGAAAAACTAGAAGACGAAAACAGTGAGGTACCAATTGCAGAGAAAGAACCGCCAACCGGATCAGCATCACCTACAGCTTCAACAAGCTCAACAAACCATCATCGACTGCCCCAAGGACAAAATCAACATTCCAAAAGAATGAAAATGTCAATGGGATCCGCCATTGTGTCATTACTCCTCACCTGCCTTTTCATTCCCGGCAACTCTTGCTCACCTGTAACTACAACAAAATTTGCAAACCAACCTGGAATATATTTTGAACACTTAGGACCAGCCAATATAATTGCAAGCGAATGGAACTTAGTGGTGTATTATGACATGGAATCCTATTGGAGAGAAGTTCAGCTACTGAAGCACCATCACCAGGAGCTGCAAGCAGCTTGTAAATTGATGGAAAATACTGAAGCGTGCACTCACACATCGATTCAACTGTCACATCATATCAACGAGCTTGAAACAATCAACAAATATCTTCTCAAAGACACAACTCCTAGCAGATCAAAAAGAGGCGCAGTTAACATAATAGGCAATCTGGCGAACGCGCTATTTGGAGTGCTAGACTCCACCTATGCAGACGAGATGTCGAAAACCATTGAAAACATAGCACAAAATGAAGAACAACTTCAACATCTATTAAAAAATCAGACGTCCTTATTAGATGCTACACTGAATGTCATCGCCAGAGATGAGCAGGAAATTAGTGCACATTTTAATCATTTAAAGGACCAAATAAAACAGATCAATGATAGCATAAACGGAATAAGACAGGAAAATCATCAGCAAAAAATATGGGAGATATTCACAAATATTGCTGTTCAGGCGTCTTTTCTGGCTTCAAATCTCCATCGAATTCAAGATACCATAGCTGATGTAATAGTTGATGCTCAACATGGAAAATTAAGCCCTCAACTGATTCTACCAGATCAACTCGAACGGGAGATAGGAAACATTAAAAAACATTTTCCATCATCTTTAAAATTACTTGCTCCATCAGACGACATTCTACAGTACTACAACTTGTTATCTATAAAGGGCCGAATTCGCACACGTCATGCCATCTTCAGAATCACAATTCCACTAGCAACGGCTGACAACTTTGAGCTGCTTCATATTCTTCCCGTTCCAGTGCCACTTAACAGCACATTTGTTGCCATACAGCCAACATATCCCTATCTAATGATGAATCTTCACCGGGACCACTACTACCCACTGACAGAACATGAGTTTGCATCCTGCATATTGACAATGAACAATCAATATTCGTGCAAACAGAATCATCCATTATACAAACTAGGATCAACCGTTTGCCAATGTGAGGTTACTTTTCTCAATCAAGCGAAGCAGTCCTCGTCATGTCGGATAGTTACAGTAGAAGATGGTCCTCATTGGATCCAACTGCAATCAGGAAACCAGTGGATATTTTCATTAACCAACAAAACTACCATTAACGTGGTATGTGGAGAAGTTATGACTCAACTAGCCATTGAAAATAGTGGCCTACTCAGTTTGCAAGATGGTTGTGTAGTCAATCAACCACTTCTAACTCTGCAAGGACGGAAGAACCTATTCTCAACTACAAACAAGGCAGTTCTCCCAGTCAGCAATATAACCGAAAACTTACAATCAGCACAATTAGCTCCAGCGATTTTCCAGACGCGCCACTACCTTCCTCATCTGGAAGAAATATCAAGAATTAAGAAGCAGCTCCATGATTTGGATGGAAATCTCCCAAAACTACACCATCTTAACACTCATCATTTCGCAACATCATATCTATGCATTGTTGTCGTCATCATTATAGTGGGCTACCTCATATACCAATGCTACAAGGGTCGATCTCCATCAACATCAACAGGAAGACAACCAGCCATCGAGATGGAGGCATCACCACCACCTATTGAATTTACAGCCAATTTCGGACCCACGGCTTGTTGAATGGAACATTCAACCGTGGGGGAGGATGTTAGGAATCTAACATTCCTAATCGAAACAAAAAAAAACCGTAGCAAAAAACATCAAATTTTTATGCATTAAGAAAATCAAACCACAATTTTATTGCGATAAGAAAAATGCATTTTTATCACGAAAGCGGGCTCAGATTCTGTCTGCGTTCATCTGAGCCGTTGGAATTTCAAGCAACAAACAAGTTGCAGAATTGCTTTATTGCAGTTTTAATTGCTGAGAAAATTTTGTCCTCAGAATATTTTATTTTAAGTTTAATGTTTTGTTTTGTTTTGGTTTTTTTTGTTAAGAGAGTATGTATATAAGTTTACGAATAGAATAAAATAATTCAGTTGTTAATCAACTTGAAAGGCGTTTTGTTTAATTAAACTTTTCAGAGCATTTCAAAGATTTGGTGTCTCGGTACATGAACCAGAGACACCCACTACAACAGGACTAGGTATCAAGCACCTTTGTCCTAATTTTAAAATCTATTACAAAATAGAGCAAAAGAACTCTACAAATATCTTGTTTGTAGTTTGCATGATAAGTTTTGTTCTAAAACTTGCGTTATAGTTTTGTTTGTGTTTAAAAAGAGCCAAAATTAAGAATTGTAATGTTTATTTTGACTACAAAATAAATAAAAAAACCAATCTTCGAGGTGGGCAAAAGGCTGATTTTGTAATTTTTTTTAAATCTTTATACCATCTGGGGCACCTCTTAACATGCAATGAGGTGAATAATATTTTTTGTCTTCATTTGTAAGCTAAAATGACAACTTTCTGCAGGTATGCCCTAGCCGTTGTAAAAAAAACAGTTTTTTCACTCCACCCTAATATACATATATGTCTCAAAGAGTTTGACGCCAATAAATCCACTGGCCCTGACGATATTTCCTCTATAGTACTACAGACTCGTGTCTCACTTTTGGCTAATCTTTCGGGCCCACCTTTTTCCATGCCATACTTCGTCGTCGGACTTGATCAGACTTTTGAAAACTAGGTCATATTTAGCCCATTCCCAAAAAATATAAATCTAACAACCGCCTAATGGCACTTCTATTCTCTGTATAGTCATGTAAGGACTTGGATTGAGAGTTTCGTTTCTGGTCGTTCAATTAAGGTAGTATTGAATGGCGTAGAATCTAAATCTCATAGCATATTTGTCGGTGTTCCGCAGGGTCTATTCTATCACCCTCACTTTTATTAATCTCTAAAATGATCTCAATCGCCTCCGACATACTGCATAGCTTTGCCGCCTTGTTTCTTTTGGCTTTCTGATCCTTCACAGGTGGTAGTTTAGCGCTTAGTGGCTGGTAATGAAACCAACGGGCGCAAATGTGTTAAAATTGTTTCCACTAGATCCCAACAGTTCTTTAATCGCTTTATTAAGTGCAACAGGAAGAAACCGCTTGGAGTTTCTTGAAGTATACCTTCAGTGCACTCAATTATACTTCATCAGGGCCTGATCGTATAATGCCTTCCTCACCAAACATTGTGAAGCTTCAATAACTGGAACGAAATCGGTGAAAGCAGTCTGGCCTTCTAGTCCGTCTTTTCATGCCTCTGCTCGCTCTGGGGGAATGGCTGTCTGAGAGAATAAAACTGCCCTTATTATATAGTCCCAGTAGGTATTGGGTCACTTGGGCGTGGGAATTACCTTGAAAACTAGCTCATGTCACGCTGAGTTCTAGAAGATGCGGCATAGTATACAATACATCTCTGCTTAAAAAACAGCAGCAAGGGTCTTTTACTGAACGCTCTACAAAACCTTGGACTTACAGTTGGGGTGAGTCTACTAAGGGCCGATGGACCCATGGACTCATACTAAATGTGGATAAGTGGGTAAAGCGACCGTCATAAGATGCGTAAAGGGGGGCCACATTGATAATTGGCGATGCATTCTAAAAACAATAAGAAAAAGGGTGTTGATTTATATTAGACTATCCTAAAGTGTTTATACATATTTCGACCAATTACCTATGGAACTTCTTAAAAAAGTGCAAATTCCTCCTTCGGTCTCGGCTACAATCTACAAGTCCTACATTCGTCCCCATGCCTTACACACTTACACAACTTACTATTAAAAGAATATTATGATCTGATAAATGAAGTAACAAAAATCGCCCTACATCTTAAGCTGCTTTTACATAGGAAAAAACTGCCAACGACAAGGAATAAAAAAGTTACTTAACTGACTCATTACATTTCCCAAGTTCTCTAGTTGCTATCATTTTTCACAATCAGGAGATCATCTGCTGCCGCAAGATGTCCTGTGTTAGGAGGAAACTTTTAGGTCGTCCTTCCATTTGTACTGATTATTCCGCCATACTCCCGTCCGCCAGGCGGAGGGAAAGTGTACTCCTTTCTTCTTAGCTACATTTTATCTACGAATATAAACAAGAAGAAATTTCAATCCTTTCTCAAACCCATACTTGAGGGGGTGTTTGTCTCAAACAGGCAGGCGGCAGGAGCCCCAACTACCGTAAGTCTCCCTACCCTAGCCCTAAGGTTACCCCCGGCTTCTTTCATTGTGTTACCCGTTACCCGTCGCGTTGTGATAGATGTGCTGCTCAGTAACTGCTTTCAGGGGCATTTAAGGTTTTACCCTAGATTCTCCAAAATTAATAACTTTACCGCGAATCCTGGATAAGAGCACGTGCAAATAACTCATTTTGTATCTTTATGTGTGGATGCTGGTGTATGGGTGTGCTGCTCGTCTCAACAGGAGGATTTTTACTTTTATCCTGAAGTGAAGGGGTGTAAGCCCACGTGGTGAAAACTGTAATCCTGCTTTAACAACCCCAAGCTGTTTAGCTATTTACTATCAGAGCTTATTTTGCTGCTGCTGCTGAAAAAGGAGGTCGCCTTGTAACAACGCCCGCAAGGTTAAACATTAAATCCATCAAGACTTAGTTTAGTCCCTTAACCAACTCTCATCCAGCAGAACACGATTGTCTGTATTAGTGTGTATGTATGTGTCTATGAGTGTCTCTTTGTCCCGCTGGTTATGTTACACCGCCTCAGAACTAACCTTTTTTGAGAGATTATTGTTGAGATTTCGGAATCTGATGGCAACTAAAAGGATTTCTTTACCCTTTTTCCCCGAACAAAGCCTGACGACCTCAATAGCAGCTTTTAAGGATAATCACAATTCGAAAGAGAGAAGCTGAAAAAGCTCACACGGTATATGATCCCGAATGGAAGTTAAGGGCCGGGCGCTGCTTGATTCAGTTTTGACTTTTCTCGATATTTTCTTGTCGTTGTCGTTGTGTGCGGCGGAGCTCCTCAGTTTTGTATTCTTATGTTCATTTCCTTGCAATATGGCTGCGGTTTCCTAAGTGTTATGTATGGGGGTGTCCTGCGGTTTCCCAGCCAATAGAGCAACGAAACCAACACAAAAAAAAAATCAATAAAAAATTTACACATGAATGGACAAAAATTTTATTTGAAATTGTTTGGAGCCTCAAACTCACACACACAAGAAAAAAAAATTAATTCAATGCGAATGAACCGGAGGGCGAAGCCCCATCGAAAGCCCCCAATTTTTACTGCTGGGCAAGCGTTTTTTCCCCCCACTTCAGTTTGTTGTTGTTGTTCTTGTTGAGGTGCTAAAATTTGAAATTTTATTTTAGTCCAGGGGCTGAATTCGAGAAATTGACAACCCTTGACACTGTACATATGTTGCCACTCCTCTAGTGTTGTAGATTTTTTTTTGTTTGCTCTTTTGAAGGTTTTATTTGGTGAAAATAGTTTAGTAGAGTATCGACAGAGTCCGTAGCTGCAGGATCCACTTCTATCTGGTGGTAAAGTAACTAAATTGTCAGGAGTTTTTGGGTTAGAGTTAGAGAAAAAAATTGTAAAGCGATGGTGATTACGGAGTTTCAAGTTAAATGGACTTTCATTGCACAGTACACACAATTCATGTTACAGTCCAGGAAACAAAGGTATTTTTATGTTCCATTTCAGCTTAGTGTCCGACTGCTGAAAGAGGATCAAATTGTCCTTAATTCTGAAAATACCTTAACGAGAACACAAAGGGCCAAAAGGTTAAATCGCAAGCTGAAAATTAGAATCATCCCAAGCAGCTTAAGCAACACCTGAATTGCAAAGTCGGCGAGCCGTGCCATATCTCATTTTTTTACTAGGAGTGCTGAGAAACCATCGTCAGTCGAGCAGCAGGAGATCTGTGCTCGACTATTTGTAAGACCAATGCCACATGTGTCTGCAAAACTCGGGCATATATAGAAGATATACTACGCGTCCTCTTGAGATAGTGATGAGCAAAGGCAAGAACAAGACAAGACTTCCGTAGCCTTGGTCTTGGTCTTGCGAGCATAGCTAAGCCTTGGTCTTGTTCTTGGTCTTGCTAAATGTTCTAGATCAAGACCAGACTTCAAGACTAAGACCATTTTTGCTCTTCACTATCTTGAGAGAACGTCACGTTCTAACCAAAAGCATTGAAAGTTTAGATTATAAGGTAATCTCCATGTCAACTCAGGAACTGCATGAGAGAGTAACTCATTTCCCCATGTCCTTCATCGAAAAACGCATCCATAAGTTGCAAGAACATGGCTTTGTGGTTTTTGGCCCATTCCCGGCGGAAAGTTTCCTTGAGATGATAGGCACTTTGATAGTTTTGAGTGCTAGCCTTACTCTTTAGGATGCCTTAGGTAGAGAAGTCCAAACAATTTGCATCCGGATAGAACCAAACAGAGACGCAACATGGTACGAACATTACCCCGGTTCTACAAAAACAGCTTTTCCGGCCATAGAGAGCATTGCTAGCATTTAAAAGGAGTGACTCATGTGATTTTCGTGTGGATTGCTCTATACGGCCCACAAGGCTATTAAAAGATATTAGTTAGCAGGCAGCAATGACAAGCTTTAACCCACTTTTTATTTCCATTTAAAAAAATCTTCAACTTAAAGCCTTCGTTTGCTTGGTCAGCCTATGTGCATTATGCTTCAGCGATATGACTACGGAACTAGTACAGATTTCGATGAATTGCTGCTTCATCGTCAAAAAAGAAGGAAAGGTTTTGGCGATGAAAATTAACACGTTACACAATAATCTCAGCACCAAAGAATTGTGGTGAAAGTCTGGCTAATCATTAACATCAACAGCAAGCCGAAATTTAAATTGTTCAAGGTCCGATACTATCAAAAAGGTGTTCGAGCCTCTAAAACCAATTAAAAATTACTAGGTATCATTAACGAAAACAAATAATGCAGCTGAACATGGAGAATTGCAACACAAACGACCAGCATACACAACAAACAAACAAAGTGATTTTCCAGTATGATAACAGCTGATCAGAAAGGTGTATATAACTGGCATTGCTCCTTCGGATTTGGATTTGTTTTGATTTATGCCTTATGTCCTTTTGAATATATCAAAATATGGCTCGAATCATTGATATCCCCAAAAGACATTCGTCCTTCGAGAAATCAGCCTTCTAACAGAAATATATTTGATAATAAGGAGATAATCCTTTGATCTGATTATCTTATGGTTTCGAAATAAATCTTCATTTTCAGAAAAAACATCCCTTAAATTTAAGATAAATAATATCAAATATAATTTAAAGGTGTATTTTGAATTCTTTGTAGGTCCTTTCATGATATTTATAATTTTATTTTAAGTCTTCTTATAAAAAAGCTCTGCTGTCTTCTTGTTAAAAGTAAGTAGTAAGGCTATAGTGGTACTGCCGCTATGACTTCATTGGTTTTAGACTTGGAAGTAAATGAGCGCCACCTGTGTGAAATTAGTTGAACTTTGATGCGCCTCGGATGAACTTTTGCGCCGGATGGGGTTTTGAGATTCGCTGTGTCTTGGGTGAGCTTGGGGAATTTGGATGAACTTCGCTGTGTCTCGAATGAGCTTTCGAACTCGGTAGGGAATCAAATCTGTAATATTGAATTTCTATGTGCCTTGGACGAAATGTGATTCTGGTTCCAATGGGGTATGATGCATTAGCTGTGACTGGATGAGTTTTGGTTTGTGTCAGCGTTAAGCTTATGTTATATAATTAAGACAACGATTTCGGGGCTAAAGCAACATTTTTTTTGTTTAATGGTTATGTGTTCTAATAGATCAGGAAGAGAAGATAGGCTAGACAGATCAGACGACAGACTTAACTTATACCAAATATACCAATTGCAGACTGGAAAAGCTTTTTTTTGGTCAAAGGCTGGCTGTCCAAATTCCAGCGCCAACAATAATTATTTTTCTTAATCGCACACATCCCGCCAACCCCTGTCTGTTTTTGAAAACAACTAATTCGGCCAGATGAAAAACAAAAAAGTAAATGAAGACAGTAAAAAAATTACAGATAAAAAAAAATTAAGAAGACGAAAAAAATCGCTGCTTTCTTATATCCGCAGATAATTCATTATTTCCATGACGTAATCATATTTTTTTACTGTTATCTTTTATAATATTATATATGTATATGCATATCCACTCGGAATATAAAAGGTTGATCCCCAAAAGGTCTAATTCGGCTCTACGAAATGTCCTTTTTTTCTGATGATCCTTTGGAATTTATAATGTGGCAATAAACGAAGGATTAGATCCTCCTCTTGGTACCATGAAAAATAGTAGCTTCTTTTCTCTTTTACATATACATACATACACATATCAAATATACACATACATATATTCGGACATGTCCTTTATGTATATAAAACCATTTCTGGCCTTAAGAAAAGTTATTGTTAAATATTTATTGTGGGTTTTCTGGTACAACAGGAAAACGTCAGATAAGGAGAATGATAAATTTATTTCAATAAAGCATGGATGGCACACGGCATTTGTGGGCGGGGGTGGGGGCGGTGAGGTGGAGGGACAAAACCAAAATTTTAAATAACCCAAAGAACCAACGAGACCCAGACCCATATGTATGTGTCCAGCTTGTACAGAAATGATTGAAATGTTTTCTTCAAACTGAAAGAAAATTTATCTTCTTCCTTTTTCTCCACATTTTCGTATATCCTTATTCCTGGACTGACCAAAGCCTGAGAAACCTGAGACATCCGTGAAGGAGCTTCTCTAGGCAAAAATACACAAAAATAAGAAAGGACGAAGAAATGAAATGAAAAGAAATGTATGTATGTTCGTGTGCTATGGGTCCTTCCCCCCCCCCCCCCAAAAATAGGCTTAGCCATCGTCCTGTGAATATCCTGTGATGGCGAGTATGTTCCTTCCTGATAACAAGGATTTTTTTCTTCTACTCATCTTGTTCTATGGGTGCTCGAAATCTAAAAAGGAAACATGCCAGAGGACGATGGAGGAATTAAAGAGGTGTCGAATTCACCTTAAAGTGGTGTGTCCTACATAGCGGTATGAAAACTTAATGGAAGGAAAAAAGTCGGCGTTTTTCAGCTTCGAGCCTTATCCTGAAGTGGTTTTGTGCTCCTGTTTCCCGTGTGCCACATACATCCTTGCCAGGCCAACTAACAACCGAGACATTCATCCCGGTGCGCTGTGTGCGGCGCGCTACTGTTTTGTCAAAGTACGTATAGAGTATACACTATATTGAATGGAGAGAGCCTTTTAAAATTCCAAGAGTTGTGCACGTACGTGCTATGTGTGTGCTAAGACGCTCTAAGCTGGTTGACTTTTTTTTTCTTACCCTAGAATTCTGTGTGTGTGGCGGCGCCCCTCTGGCTTCGGGGTGCTGCTTTCCACTTTATTTAAGTTTAGAAACATTTTGTAAGACCCTCCTTAGCCTCCTTAGTGATGCTATTCTTCTTATCGCAAAAAAACAACAACAAAAAAAAAATGAGGAATTTCTCTAGCACACGACAAACTAACATCACCCAAGCCGCAATAGATAAGACCAGGTGAAGGTATTACATCCACCTTGAGAAATAGTAATGCGAATTGGGTCGGCTGTATTACCTGTAACCCAAGCATCATCCGGGAGGGGAATGGGGTGGCAAAACAGATGAAATTCCTATGCAACCTTAACGTATCACCGAGGGGGGAAAATGTCACCGAATACACCAAGAAGAAGTTGTACGAAAAAAATCGCTTTTAATGGAAAATGCGGTTCTGTGGAATTTTAATGAAAGAAATTGAATTATTCAGAAAGGAATCAAAATGGCGCATATTCAGGGAAATGTGGGTACAATAAATGTCGGTGAAGCTCCTCACACCCGACTCACTCCTCATAGACGCCCACCCCGACAGCGTTGATGTACGTGTGCTTAAAGCCGGGAATACACATGCCAGTAAAACGGGTAAGTACCTTGCATGCGTGAAAATAGAATATGCTAACAAATGGTGCAACGGTGATCAATTTGCACTTACTAGTCCCCTACAGGAATATCACCTTGCCTGTATCTAGCAAGTGAAAATTTATCGCCCCTGCACCATCTATTGGTATATTCCATCTTCACGCATGCAAGCTACTTACCCGTTTTACTGGCATGTGTATTCCCGGCTTAAGGTTGCAAAAAGGCATTGACTGAATTGAGGTTTCAGTAAAATCTGTGAAATTAAATACACAGAGGGATCGGGCGGGGGCGCAGTTTAGGAGGACGTAGGGATGATGCTTTTATTTGTCCTTTTTATTATTATATTCGAAAATAGTTTTTCGTAATTGAATTTTAACTTTGAATTGATTTCACGCTCTGAATAATTTCGCTATGCAATTGTTTATATGCAAATGTAGTCTATTGGATCAGAAGGCGATTCCGTATACAGGGTGTTCGTAAAAAAACACCGTTTTTTTGGTTTTACTTAACAAGAGGATTTTTATGTGAATAGTTTTAAATGCCCAATTGTTTAAATTATAGTTATTTGCATTTGGTTTTTGAAGAGGTACTGTAGCCGATTGAGTGCACGACAGAACGCTTAAAAGAAGGGATTTTATTTGGGTGAACAAGTGGAACGAAGAAGAACCATGTTGCCTAGTGGAATCGAACCATAGACCTCTTCGGTGACAGTCGGGCACCTTTACTCCTAAGCCACCGAGGCTGAGTAAACACATCTGCAGCTGATCAGGTTGATCGGTTCTGCAGATCATCGCCCGAAAAAACGAGCACTTACTGTGTGATTTTGGCTAAACAGCGAGGAGGATACTGAGTTTCCTCTATCGTGGCTGCCTCATTTTCAGGGAGATTTGGGATACGAATCCTAAATCAAATCTTGTGATCTTACTGTTGTAGTCAGGCCAAATATTTCTAGTTTTGATACAAGACGTTAAAGCTTTCACTTGAACCTTGCTATTATAATGAAGTGTACGGTGATAACTCTCTTCGTCACAAAGAGTAGCTTTGCCTACCTGCCGAATTGACCAGAATCGGGAAACCGAAGAAACTAGGCAAGAAACCGCATTTTTTTAAAGCGGCACCGACAGCACTGTATCCGTCGCGGGGATTTGCCGCTTGGTTCGCCAGCTAACGGATCAAAGCAGAAGAAGAAGGAGTCATATATGGATGGATGGCTGCTATATAAAGAAACCTTGAGGTACCTACTCAGCCAGCATTTTCTAGGGTCAATCCTCCAGACCGCTTATCCATCAGATGTTAGGTGTAGTTATAGGGCCATCCTAGACCTTTATTCCCGGAGTCTTTCTGGGAATATTTTCGACCGTGACCAGGTTAAATGAGTCCCTACTACTACCTCTCTTTTCTCTTTTTTTTTCTCAATTTTTCCGGCACTCCTTCAGAAGTACCTATATCTTAGTCTCGACAACCTGGTCTTCATCGTTAGAGCAGCTTCGACTGGGGATACATTCCAACCACCTGGAGGAAAGTCGGGGTGGTTTTTATTACCATAACAGGGCAACAAACCGCAGGAGCTGCCTAATCTTACAGATCTATCAGCTTAACATTTTTTCGTTTCAAAACGATGAAGGCTGCTAGACTTTTATATTGGCTGCAAGATGGAGCTCTCCCTTCCTCTACATAGCTCCCAGCTCGCTTACTCGAAGGGTAAATCAACAGAGGTTGCATTACACCACCTGGTCAGCCAAATCGAAAATCGTTTCCTCGCTAAAAAAAAACAGCTGGTGGCCCAAGACTAAACAAGTTACGTCGATCCTCAAGTATAGCAAACTGCAATGGCTTGCTTGCTTCTTTATTACCGGAGCTTTGCGGACCACAAGTCGCAAGACCAACTCCAAGGTCTCGATTGCAATGGGTAAGTGGCCGTCTGTTTTCCAGACGGAAATACATACCAATGCGATCAATTGACCTTGCCAAGTTGCAGGGTGTTTTGATGTACTCCAGAGTCTGATCAGAAGAAATGAGGTCTCGTTGTGTTGGTTCCTCGGACACTACACCTCGGACTACATATACATCGCGAGGGAGGGGTCTGCGACGTTGGTCCAAGGCCCATAACGAAGGCGATGCTTAGGGTTTAAAGCGTCCAAAACAAGAGGCAGGTTTTTAATGGATTGAAATAGGTGTCCCAATACCTACTTTTGTGCGACATAAGGGTTGGACCATACACGAAGTTTGTCCGGTACATATCTTGCAATCGATTGAATACTTCCGGTTACCCGATCACCCTGAAATCTTGCACACAACTTCAGCTCCGTTGACAATGAAATATGGTATACTCATTATACCGTTAGATCCATGGCGGCCGTCTCAAGAAGGTGGATTCAAATATTCTTCACAACCCCTTCGACATGGGTATCAAATGAAAGGGTATGATAAGTAGAATATCATAAGCAATATAGTATACTCAATATATCGTTTGGCCCATGGCGCCCATCACAAGAAAGCGGTTTACCATTTTCTTCACAAACCCCTCGACATGGGAATATGGAACGGCGGACAAATTGTTACGCGGCGTGAAGTAGACCAAATTTCAAGGAAGAAGGGCCACTCGCACTTTCTGATTAGCAAGAACGCGCTAAACGGCCGGCGCTTGGGCGCTGGTGACACGGAACCCTAAAATTTTTTCGTGGAACCTTAAGGTTCCGCGGAACCCACTTTGGGAATCACTGTTCTAGAGCACTAATAACTAAAGTGCAAAAGAAAGCTACAACAAATACTAAATGATCGACGCCTCATTTTTAAGTTATGTAATGGGACTCAAATTTTATTTTTATCCAAGTTTTCTGTTTAAAGCACAAGAGCTATAGGTAATCTCCTACAAAATCATCCTCTCTCTTGTCCATTCATTCTTCAATGAAGCCATATCCTCTACCACTCCCACTCTCCACTGCTTTTGATTTATTAATATAACTACCACTAAAAATTTTTCCCTGTTCCCTTATCTATTCACGCATAACTGATTGATGTCATTGTCAAATTTAAGGATTAAACTTCAATGGTAGCACATTAAAAATATCAAAAAGGATCAATTAAACTAAAGGTTCAAAATTAATTTTGATTAAATAAACTTAGTTTACACCAAAAAAGCGAGGAGAGATAATATTACAAATTGGTATTCTCGCTTGTATTGTGACACCCTCCACTCCCAAATTTGATGATTATGTATATAACAAAAGGACCTTCTACCAATTTGATGAATTATGCAAATTAGATGAAACAAACACACACAGAGAGAGAGAGAAGAGAGAGCTGTGTTTGCGTAAATTAGCGGCTGCTGATAATATGGTAAAAACGAAACAAAAATTACTCTGGCAGTATAACAATATCAGCAACAACAAGCAGGATAAGATGAAAAAAAAATAAAGGAACAAAAAAATATATATATGTGTGTGTGTGTGTATGAAACGAATACACACACAGAGATGCCCAAAAATTTGAACAGAAAATAACATTTCCCACGCAGGAATTAATGAATAGCCCTGTTGTGCTCCGCCAAGCGCGAATATTTAATCGCGAGTTTATCAATTAATTGAAAATTTTGCTCCTTTTTGGCCAGGACACAGGCGGCAAACGCACAAACTTACTACTACAACTCTCGCCCTAATTCTTTTTGCGCTTTGCCAAACACACCCCCTGTTCCCCAAAAATATACATGGGGCCTCAAGGACGACAGTATACTTTGTCCGTTCGAGGATACTATCGTTGACTTTCTCTTTCGTCCTGTCTTGTCCTGGCCGTCATTCTTCTTCTCGTTCTCTGTTTTTCGGGAATTTTATCATCATCATCATCAGATTCTCCATTCGAATGGATTGTGTCCAAACATTTCTCAAATTATTTTCAGTTGATTGATTAGCTCTCAAAAAGACGTCATAAAAGTGAATTAGTGCCATTCTACAGGACGACTCAGGTGCTGATAATGTAGAGGGGCGAACAACAAAAGAAAATCTCAGTTCGCTATAAATTCATCCCCTTGTGCCCCCCCCATTCTTAACCATCCACCTTTTCTTCTCATTCAACCTCCATGGGTGGTAGTGGATGGTCGACAGAAAGGTCCTTTTATCATAGGCGCAGCAAAAGAATCGCATTCCTTTATTTACGGGGAAGGAGGGAGAGACTGGACTGAAACTGAGCGTACAGCAAGGGTATCTTTTCAACAACAACAACAACAACAAAACAACAACAACAACAAAACACCATCAACAAAAAAAGGATATTTCTCAGGAATCCCCACTAAGAGCCGGAAAATTGACGTGTGCAACTTCCTGTGAAGTCGAAACGAGATATTTATTATATCCGAAGATAAAGTGAGAAAGTTGCGGCAGTAAAATCGTATCAAAACCGGTGAGTTGTGTGTAGTCGAGCCCTTCTCATTTATTTTACGAGTACGGCCCAATCTCTAGGTCAAGTCCTACCCTAACTACAAGGGATGGGTGAAATTTTCTTCTAGAACATATTTTATTACCATACATGCTTACACATGCCTCAACATACACACACACACAATACCATATGTGAATTTCGGCTGTCTAAGGACATACCATCAGGAGATAAATGACTTCCCCCAGAAATAGAGTCTATTTAGGTCCTGATTGGTGCCCAAATGTTGTCGGATTGTTGAGGTTTAAACAGAAACCCCCAAAATGCAGAGAGAACTATGGCTACAACACAGTTCACTAATACACTACAATAAAACACCAGATTGCATTGCTTACATATATACATATCAAGAATTTCCACACCTTGATTACCTCTGAATAAATAAGCACATCAAAGGATCCTATTGTGGTGGGAAATTCTGTAAACCCCCAAAATGCATGGTGGACCTACTCTCGTCTAGTGAAAAAGGAGAAAGTTTTTAGCCAAACAATATGTTCACATTTTATAGCAAGGACACGAATTGAGGAGATGTCGTTACATTTGACTTTTACGGCTGGCCGCTTTTATAATGATGGGAAGTAAATAGAATGAGTCTATTTAAGGACGATAAAATCGAGTAGGTTTACAGCAGCAACAACAAACATTTTTTATGGCCATTTTGTGGGGAATTGCCGGAAATGTTAAAAATTTCGTTTTTTTTTGCCTCATTTCGTCTCGGGGATGCTGTTGTGTTCCTGTTTTTTTTGTGGTAATTTATTTGCCTTAAAATATTATTTAAGATGTAAATGAATTTGTTCTTAACAAAATAAAAAGAAAAAAAAAATATGAGTAATTTCTTACATTTTTTGAAGAAAGGAAAAATTTTTATGGGTTTTTCGTGGTCTAAGATAAAAATATTCGCTGCATCATTAGTCCTGCGGGAGACACAGCGGACACAGACACTTTAAGATTGGGAATTATGAAACTAAGGCAACAAGAAGGACTTGAATGGCTATTCATATTATATTAAGGGTGCAAAGCAGTTAACATTTTAAAGAAATATCGTTTAAAAAGACGCGGCTCTTATTAGTAGTAGGTGATGAAATAAAAGAGGTTAATGTTCACCCATTTAGAATTAAATTGCCCTCTAGATCGGACAGTGCGTGTCAGCAGCAATACCCAATACGTGTTGTTCATATTGCGATAATTTAGGTGCCATCTATTAGAAATTTGAAGCAACTGGTATTTGTAATGACTTAGTTAGTTATGCACTAAGCTAACATGGCGCCATCTATTGGATTCGATTTTGAACGAATGGTAATTAAAGACAAAGCTTTTCAAAGTCACCGGAAAAGGAATGTTCCAGTAACACTGATCTAGTCCAACTGTGGGCAAACCCTGTCTCGCGGGCCGTAGTGAATCAACATGAACCGAGATAATTAAAAAAATTGAGGTGTCAGTACAATTTACCAAATTGTAAGAAAAAAATGTACTGAATCGTGTGGCTCAACTCTAGAAAAACTTACAGGCCATAAAAAGGTGTCAATTCGGCTCGCGAAAAAAACTAACAATTTGCTTCCGTAGGCCTTGGCAATCCCAGAGGCCCGGCCGTGTTTCGAGTCATTGACGCAACAACTACAAATGTATAGAGGGGTCCAACAGCGAGTTTTATTTTTCTGTTAGAAAGTTCGGGCCCTTAAAAAAGAATAAAAATGATTTGTCCACTAAACGAATGTGGCGTGAGTGATGGGCTCCATCTTTGTAGTCGTGCGAGTCTCAGACCAATGGCAAAGAAAAGCTTAAATTTTCTATCTAATCTAGACTTAAAATATTTCTTTCTCTCATTTTGCTTACCTCCGCTTGCATTCCCAGTCCTTTGGGAATGATCCAAAAGCCAGGAAATTGGTGCCCTACGAGTTGAAGCAGAAAGACGTCAAACGTGGTTTTTTGACGTGACAACGTCTATTAAATCGGTTTAAGCTAGGACGCGCCTGTGAAAATGTCCCGGACAATGTCCCGCACACAAAAAAAAAAATCATATCTCCGCCCCCATACATGTTAGGGGGGTGATTAATGGCTTTCGTTAATTTATCCTCTACACGGGAAAAATACATTCATTC
Source organism: Thereva unica (assembly GCA_949987705.1). NCBI lineage: Eukaryota > Metazoa > Arthropoda > Insecta > Diptera > Therevidae > Thereva > Thereva unica. Next base: position 89,486,941 of record OX465285.1, read on the forward strand.
ACCTTATTGACGTGACAACGTCTATTAAATCGGTTTAAGATAGGACGCGCGTGTGAAAATGTCCCGGAAACAAAAAAAAAAAAATTTGCTTCGAAATACACTGATAATTTATTAATTGAGAAAATAATACAAAACGTAATAACAGACGTTGTCACGTTCAAATTAATAGACGTTGTCACGTTAAAATACGGACGTGACACTTCACATCCAAGACCATTAATTTTTTAGTCTTGGCTGGCTTGATGTTAGTCACCTTCATCTAAGGCTTATACTATCGAAAGGAAGTGCAAGGTAGTATATTTCTTCGTCACAAAGAATGGATTCTGTACGTTCTTCACTGGAGTGTCTACATTGTTTGCTCCTACTCGAGCCTCGTCATTTGCGTTCTCGTTACTTACGATATTTCTTTGATTCGGTAGCCACTAAAGAATTAACCTATAGATTGTAGATAAGAAAAAGAGCTATTCCAGATAGTTTTCGTCCAGCTTAGACTTTATATAGACCGATTTTGTATCGAATTGAATGATTCTAGCCTCGTCACTTCAATCAACTAAACTAACCAATCAACATTATATGTAGTCGCATTTAGAGGTCAGTGTCGTCTCGTTTTTTAGTTAGTATGCTGAAAGTCTTGTGGCATGAGAAGTCGTTTGAGTTAGACAAAGTGACTTTTCAGTCAAATTACGACCTTCAGTACAGCATCTTTCTCACTAAAGCACAACACGCCACTTTCTTCAACTCAAACGACTTGTGGCGAATTACGACAGGGCCGACACTGCAAGAATCGACTATCAGCACACCGCTCTATTAGTTTCACATCATTTGACAGAAAATACGACTTTCAGCCTGAGTGATAGATGGGCCTCAAAATCCGTATGGCAACTCAGTACAGGGTTACCAGGTTATAAGGTAAAAAATCAATATTTTTTCCCATTCGAACAGCTGCTACAACGTCAAAGAAGGACGGGTTTTTCGGGTTCGGATAAGAATGCATCTCTTTTTATCAAAGACGCATTTTACTTGGATTGTGAAAAATTGCATCAGTGTATATTACCCGCATTGTGGGTTGACAATGTACAAATCTAGCCATCAAACTAATTCGTGATAGCACCTCTTTTGCTTTATTGACTCACCACCGAAAGAAGTTCGTTTATAAATAGAGAAATTCGACCATAAAGCGTGAGATTAGCATACTAAGTAGACTGGCTCTCCTTCGATTTCGTTGGTCAAGCAGCATTGGACGTAGTTATTACTCAGTTGGGGGACTGCTTGGTAAAACAACACTCGCGTTTGGAATGGTATATGCCGAAGCGGGCGCATTTTAAGATTTTCATGACTGTAGAGGTAGGGAACTTATTTCAAAAAATTAATTTATTTTAATGGACTCCGTTTGGAAAGAGTTGTTTTTGTTGAATTAGCAAGTTTAATCGTATATGTTTGGTATGATTTATTTTCTTTAATTTTAGTAAATAAAGAAATATTAAACAAGCTTACCTTAACTGCCAATGTATCAATTTCTGTAAATAAGCAAAAAAAAAATTATTAAAACGTTAGACACTAACAATTAGAATATCGGAACAATATCAAAAGTGGTTTTAGCTACAATTACGTTATGCTAAATCTGTCTTACAAAACAAATATTAAATGGAATACCGCAAAGTTCCCGTTATGCCCTAACTTGTTTTCGATTTGATTTGAAAAGGAGTTTTTAAAGAGTCGCTGCGCCATGGGCTTAGCAATCTTATAATCAACATCGTACAATCTACACAGTCAACTTTGCCTTAAGACGAAACTTCAGGTAAAGACGGTTGAGAGCTCAGACAAAAGTTCACATGTCCAGCGCATTTGTTAAATCAATACTGCTATAACGATCAGAGGCCTGTCCCATATCAACAAATAACAAGCGAAAACTGCACTCCTTTGTAAATCGTTGCTTGAGAATGCGAGCAGCGGAAAACACCCAACCTACGCTGGAACAGTCTGGTAGACCAGGACGCCCAGAGCTTGGGGATGTCAAAGTACGGCATCGGCACAGAATCGTAACCGAAGGAGATAGCAGTTGCGAGAGGCCAGGCCCAGTCCCCGGTTGTAAAGTCGTCAAAGAGAAGAATCTTAAGGAAGTACGCTTAGCTTTACACTTGGTAGATGTTGGAAAATGACTTAAAAGTTTCCGCCAAACACACTCAGAAGGTGTGCTCTGCATCACTGGTCGGATTCAAATTTCAGCTTCACGCTTATTTCTCTAAGGCTACACTTTTCCCTTGTTGTTCGACTTATCTATCTTCTTTGTTTGACCTCATCATGTCCAGATCTAAAATGTTCTTCTGCTATACCGGCGTTTTGGCAATCGCTTCCAGCTCGGACCTGTCTCTCATCGTTCCGAGCTGAACGGTAAATCATCATGTTTGAACAGTTAAAGGTATATCCGGCACCCTTCATATACACTTAGTTCCAATCTTACTTTACCATATTCCAACAGTTGAGGTGGATCTATATGGGTCCGATGACCATTAGTCACCTCAATCCAACTTTCTTCGCTGGTACTCTATGGCTTAGATATAAGTATGTACGTTAGAGCCCACGACAAAAATGAATGAAATCTCAAAATGCTGCTCCCATGGGCAGTGAGGGTCTTATGTCTCCACAAGCGGGCAAGGTTACTCTGTTTGTTACAAAACGAAAATAACCAGCTCAATTGTATTCTCAATCATACTTCCACATGAGCGCTCATTTTCCAATTTTTTTTTATGTGATAGACTAGAGGCTTAGGGAAAGCCCCTTTGCACTGTTCAATCTATCGACAATCTATTTTTTCGTATAGAATGTCGAACAGCAGCTGTAGCCGGAAGATAGAGAGTAGAAAGAGAGAGAGAAGTAGGAAGGAGCTGTCACAACCTAGCCGCGATATATTATTCCACCTACTTCCAACCATTTCGCGACTCTGGCATCGGGACATTTGAGAAACAACTCGCTGGAGTGTTATGCCTCCTGAAACGAGTTGAATTTCATCAGCCAACCGAAGACATGCGCTTGGTGGAGCGGGGAAGGACTGGCGAAGGCTATGACAGGAGGAATCAGGAATGTAAAGAGGGAAGAAGAAAGAAGGAAAGTTATGTAGGTGGGAAAGTGGAAAAGGCGATGGACCGTGGTGGGCGCCTTAGCCCTAGACTACCGAGGCCCCCATGCTTTATGGCGTGGGCTCTATCTGTCACCGCACCCTTTTTGGTTCTACATCCTGCATTCTATGAGCCAAAAAGGCGCACTCCTTCTTTGGTCAGCATGTCTTTATAGATCGTCTTCACTTCACACAAATCGGCACCATAGACGTTGTCTTGCACACGGAAACAAACTAACTTCTGGCTAGGGCTATCCATTCCAACCTTTGCAATTGTACAGTGCGCCATTCATTACGTCATTCGGCTCCCCATCCACCCGCATAACCTTTATTATATTGACTTCTGAATTATTTTTAAAAACCATTGACATAAAAAATACCACAGTTGCAAGAAATACCACACTGATTCCCTCCTTCTATATGTACCCAACCCAACCACAATGAATTCAAAGAGATAAAGTTTTTGCAAAATTTTCATGTAAATTTCCTCAACAAGAAATTCGGCACGTGTTTTCTTGAAATAAAAATAAAATTATGATATATATAAATATAATAAGGCATTCTTCGAAAAACCCTTCTTTTAGAATCCATTCTCGTTTATGAACAAAAGAACAAAGTAAGTAACCTTCGAGCTACCTTTAGTCAAGAAACGTGTTATCTATGTATGTTCAAGAGTTCGAGAGCACGAGCCTCCAACTTCGAAACTCTCGAGATACGTTGCAAAAATTTTAATGAGCATTCTCAGCCTCAACAGAAAAGAATTATACATAGACCCAACCATATTTCAACATCGGTCAAATCCTTCAGGGCATGTGGCGAAAAGGTTTCTGACATACCAACAAAAAAAAAAAAAAAAAAATGAAAAAAATATGGCAAACAGAAAACACAAAAAATTTCCTTTCGCAATAAAAAATAAGTTTAAGTAAATTTCTTATGATTTTTATCACAAAAATAAGAGAAATTTGGACTTTTTTCACCGTTTTTTTTTTTTCAGGTAAATCAAAGAACAATACAAACTTAATCCTCTCTTCCACCTGCGATACATACCTATATACAAAAAAAAAAAAAAAATTGTTTGTCTCTCAAAATATGCTTCTTTAAAAGGTCACCACTTCGCACAAGGCACTTTTGAATTCCCAGACGGGAAACTTCATCCTGAAAACTCCTTGGTTTCTTTCCCGTTTCTGGGTATGTGTGCGTGTGTGAGTTTTATAGAAAATGCTTTCACTTCTTAAATTTCAAATGAGTTTATTTTCAGACGCTTTTGTTCTTTTACTTTTCTTACACACACACACGCCCATATGCCATAGATATATTTCAGTATGTTCTACGATAAAAAAAGGGCCCTACCTTGGGGCTGATGTCTGATGTGTGTATATGAAAGCCCCTGAGGTGGATTCGTTAGAATCAAGATCCCTTTGCGTGATGCTGGATCCCCATATGATACATTTTAAAAATAATTTAAAATATTTTTTCCTTTTTGTCAGTTTTTTTTGTGCTGTTGTTGCTTTTCAATATTAAGATGATGAAAGATCCCTTTTTTATGAAAGGTAACAGCGAAAAAAGGAGATATTTTTATATCCATTATCCAAAGGGACGACGACGCATGCAGGCATTTTGTGCGCAAAGTTGTTTGCTCGGCTTTTCTTCAATTCCTACTAAAGTCGACTAATTAAATTTAAAATTTTCTTTTGCGTTTTGGAATTTTTGTTTATTAGAGTGGAAATTGTATCCTTTGTGCTACTGGCGGGTCAGATCCTTGTTAGACACGTGTAGCAGAAGAAATTGGCAATGCTTGTCATAAAGCTGAAGTTGTTTCTTATTCCTGGAAGAATCATTTCAGATTGGAATGAAGTAACGAGTCTTTCATCAACAGGTGTAATTTTGAATTTCGTACCAATATCATTACTTTGATAGTCTAGTAACTGCTGGAAAAATTGTCAATGACATTAACGAGTATAGTACATAGCAGCATAAATTACTCTCCGTTAAAGCAGAGTTTATACTACCGATGTAAGAAAATTCCAGCGGAATCAATTCCAGCTTAGTTTAGAATTGGACTGGATAGGTACTTTGTTTGACTGACTCATCAGGTCGTTTGACATACAAAACAATTAGCCACGAGGTTAACCCCGTTCGCTCATACATCCTGGGTTTTCTCATAGTAGGCGCCCATGGAAACAGGGGTTGAGTAAAGTTTCGTTAAATCCAAGTAAACTCAACGAAACCAGTCCGGTTAAGTCGAGTTCACTTAGACGGTTTTGCGTTATTTTTGTATTGCACCGTAGGCAGATAGCTTCAACTAACGAATTTAATTATTTTGTGGAGTGTAAGGGCCTCAGCCCACGAGTCAACTGATTTGTAATCCTAATATACAACTGGTTTCACAATAATCACAAGCACAACCAGTTTGCAATCAAAATGAAGCCTTCGTCCACGCTCGAGAACTGATTTTGGATCAATCGGTACTCTGCGCCCACATAGTTTTGTCGAAATGTTAAGTAGTTCAGATGAAGTGCAACCACGCAACTGAAATCGCTTCTGACCGGCAAGAACAGTCGCCCTCGAGCAGTTCAAACTAGTTTCAAATCTGCTTCGTTTCTGTCGACCTGTCAGTTCCGTGTGCAACTGGAATTGCAAATCAGTCGATTTTTATTAATATTTTGCAATATTGTTGGTATTTCTCTAATAAGTCCCGGTTCTTATAACAGGTGATTCTATTGGTCAAATCCCGCGAATCCGGCATGGTAGTCCGACATTCCTGATCCCGCAAAAATGTATCTTGTGTTCGCGGGATTGGCCTCCCTAGTCGTGATGGACGTAACCTTTCTAGTTGTCCACAGTAGAGTTGAGAATCAATCGCTTGATTAGCTAGAAGAACCTCATAGCGTACGAACCCCTTTCAGTCCAACCACGTACATAGCATCACTTTTTTCGATATCAATACTGACTTCGAGAACGCTTGTGACGATAGTTTTTAGTTCTTCTTACGCCTTCTTATGACCCTACCGTCTCCTCCCAATTACAACACAGATCTTCCATCTCCCATAGACATGTCTTTACCAAATTCAGGCACATGCAGTAATTATCACAGCGAGCCAACTCTCACAGTCAGACATGTATCTACATAGATGTTCGGCTAGAATAACAGTATTCGTCATTCTAAACTACTAACCAGAAAGTTAATGAATGGATTCTGGTCCCAGTCCACGAAAGAGCAAGCAACTCTACTAAGAGCTTGTTACGCTTTGTTCCTTAAATGTTTGTCGGCAAACTGTTGGAGGGCTCTTAACTGTAATACTAATATTCAGCGTGCAAATTGGCGAACTGAACCATAAAATAAACTCAGTTGGCATACAATTTACACATATCCAACTGAGGATAAAACAAACTAACTGAACTCGAACTGAAGTTAAACTTAGACGCTGGCTCAAAAGAGAGTATTTCTGACTTCTGGCTTAAAAGCAACAACAATTTCAAGCACGAACTGCACCGTATCCGGTGAAACTATTTATGTGGATTGAACCTAACATTACTGACCTGAGGCTGGTGAAGCCGGGGCATTAATTTTCCTTTTGGTATTTTCAGGAATTTTATTTTAAAATTTACAAGGGCCACAACTTGTGTTAACTCTACCAAACCTTCACATACATTGGTGGATTTATAATTATGTAACAGAACAAAATTTGAAATTCTCAGAAAATGAGAAACAAAAAACTTATTTCTACAAACCAACATGGTTTCCTTCCAGCTCGTTCCACTACCACCAATCTCCTTGAATTCACTTCCCATGCTGTTGAAGGCTTCGTTTCCGGTTGCCAAACTGATTGTGTTTACACTGATTTCAGTAAGGCATTTGACAAGCTTTCCCACTCCATTATACTTTTCAAACTAAAAAAGTTAGGTTTCCCTGAAGCCCTTCTATTATGGTTCCAGTCCTACTTAGCTGACAGGACCTACCAAGTCCTTTTCCGTGGATCCAAATCCGCCACCATTGAGGCGTCATCCGGTGTCCCTCAAGGCAGTCATCTTGGCCCTATCCTCTTTATTCTTTCTATTGATGATATTGTTACCTTGCTAAGACACTGCAGAATCCTGATTTATGCTGATGACATCAAATTGTACCGTCACGTAAAGAGTATGGAGGACTGCAAACTTTTGCAAGTCGACCTCGACACCTTTCACTCTTGGTGCGCTAACAACAACCTGGTTCTTAATATTAGTAAATGCGAAGTCATGACTTTTTGTAGGCGACGTGATCCTATAATTTATAACTACTCATTTTTTAGTGAGGGTGTCCCCCGTGTTAATTTTGTCAAAGATCTCGGGATTAGATTTGACACCAAGCTGGACTTTGCTTCTCATATCAACTATATTTCTACCAAGAGCAGCTTAGTCTTGGGTTTTATTAAAAGGTGGTCCAAAGAATTTAATAGCACCCTGATCACTAAACACCTCTACATCTCCCTTGTCAGACCTTTACTTGAATATGCGTCCCAGGTTTGGTCTCCTTACTATTCTTCGCATGTTGGAAAAATTGAGTCGGTTCAACGTAGGTTCGTTCGATTCGCATTGAATCACCTTCCTTGGGAAGACCCTTTAATTCTTCCACCATATGAATACCGGCTTAAGTTACTCAACTTAAACATTCTCCACAAGCGTCGTGAGGTGGCCGATGTTGTTTTCGTCCACCAGCTTCTTAATGGACATGTCGACTCAGGTTTTCTAAGGCGCCGTGCGTCGTTTAGAGAGAGCCGATACAATCTGAGAGGACCACCGCTCTTACACATCAACTCCTCTAACACCAATTATGGCCGATTTGAGCCTGTTAATCGCATGTTCATTAATGTAAATAAAAATATTAATGTTTTTAGCGTGAGCACTAACAAAGACCTGCTTAAAAGGAGTCTATTTGTTGTCTCATGACTGTTTATGTGTTTTGCATGCAATTTTTATTGGTACTTAATCTTTTATGTTTGCATGTCTCAGCTGAGCCACGGCAGTGGTAAATATTTCTCAACCCTGCTGGGAAGTGCGCCTTCTGTGTTAAAAAAAAAAAAAAAAAAACGTTAAATTTTTTACCGCTATTGAATTCTCATCCTGACATAAGCTCTTTACAGGTAACTGAGAAATTTTCATAGAAAAAAAGTTCTCAGAAATTTTTTCAAAAATAGGAAACATCTTCATTTATTGCAACATTTCTCCATTTATTGACTCATCCACGCACACCATTAACAACATTAAAATTGCTTCTAACATCAAAAGTAAAGGTCGTAGCATAAAAGTTGCTGAGACATTATTCACAGAAAATTGTCTAATCTTTCCAATTGTGTAAAAAAATAAAAGTTTGACTTTGACAAACTCATAACTCTGAAAGTTGGTGGGTTGCAGCCTTGACTTGACAGTTTTAGATAGGTGCGTAGATTGCTACGTACAAGCTGAGGATACTATACGAGGCATCAAAAGTATTTATAGTAAAAGCACCGACGAACTTAAATCTCTTTAGACCTAGTTTAAAAATCTCCTTACAATGATACATACATATATCACATTGCATTATTAAGCCACTAATACTACATCTCGTTGTTTACGTGTAGTTTGACGTTACCTAGTAATTAGTACAGAACATTACATGATCCCGAGAAAATCCTTGCTCCACTTCCAAAATCCTCGACTAACAAGCAAATTATTTTGTTCGACATGCCTCTTGAACTGCAGTTTTCCATTTGCATACTCTTCGTCGAAGTAAATTCGCTTCACGTTCTTCCACCCCCGATTGACTACTATTTCCGGGGGATAAGTAGGAAGATTTACGAGAATAATTAAGGAGTTAAATCAATCGAACAACGATGGGAGCAAGATGAATCCTAAGCATCCGAGAATATGTCTAAATCGATAGACATGAAAAACGTTTCTTCTCCGAAAATTCGTGGAAGCCTAATCCTGATCGAACGTTCTTTTTCTTTATGCATTAAAGATATAAATAGTTATTCAAATAAGAAATCGATATGTAGATTGTTGTAGGAAAGCAAATCAATTTTGGCACTGGAACTGCATGGGTTTAAGATTAACAGGGTATCAAAAATGCGCTTTTTTTCATGTTATACATATTATCATGTTAGAAGTGGGATGCAGGATATTTTTGATAATAATCCATTGCAGTTAGTTACATAGGAAAAGGATGTTTTTTTATTACCTACATGGAAAATATTTTGTATTTAGAACTAGAAAAACAGGCTAATGAGAGCTCATGTCGATGAAATAATGTAATTTGTTTGATTCAACAAGTTGTGAATTAGTTCGAGTTTAATTGGTCTGCTTTTGAAATTAATGCACAATATGTGTTTTGAAGCTAATTAGGGCAATACAGTATTAAACTGGAAACCATTAGGTTTTTTAAAAACGATGAATTAGTAAATGAAAAATGAATTAATAGTAGAAAATCGAAATTAGTAACGTGAATACTCTCAATTATATCGGAGGATAAAAAGATAAACGCGTGTGGAGCGTACATACCTGGCGTGTTAGCTGCGGCACGTACATATATGCTTTTAGGAAAAATAACCAACTTAATTATTTTTACTCGGGTAACTGGTACCATCAATATGATGGTGTTATGACTTGATGATAGATCTGCATCTAGATCAGAAATGAATAATCATTCCTAAACCCCAATTGACTGGCCTTCTAGTTTCGGAAAGATCGCTCCTCTAAGCAGACGCAACATGTTTTTGTAAAAAAAAAAAAATCGGGATTTTCTACAGCCTCGGACCAAGGGTGATGTTACACGGTATTCGAATAAAAAAAAAACCGAGTATACTAAAAACCATAGCAGATGAAACAAACATTAGCTCTTCAAAAATAAGATTGCAAATCGAACAAGAAATACATATATAAAAATAATTTTGTTTCTCTCTGTTTTCTTTCTCAGTTTCATGTGTAGCACAAATAACAAAAATAGTCCTTGAATGGAAGCCATAAGGATAAAAAGGTGTTCATAGATATAGAAACCAAAAGAATAGCTTAAAACAGTGTTTGACGAAAAAATTTTGTAGAGGAAATGATCTGTTCCTCAACGATGATGAAGGATGGATAATATTCTGTAGCCTGATTTTCATTATCTATTTTACAACCTAGAAGCATAAAGAATATCGTCAACAGCAAATTGTGTATTCGAGAAATCAAGGATCAGTTTGTTTGGCTACCTTATCTGAGAATAAACCCAAAGAAGAAAGCAAGACAAACGACAAGACCTCATATTCTTTGGCCATCAGAGCTTATCAATGGAAATATGCAAGCAAGCATTGGCTGTCACGACTCGAGCTTATATACATATGCATTCCATCAGAAATCAAAGAACAAAACCGCCAGAAGTAGTAGACAAAACATAACGATACCCACCTACAATATAGAAGCAGTAGATGAGTTTGTATAACTAGCAAACGAAGCATTGGTAGGAAGATTTGAAAGGAAAATCCTAAGTTCGATCTACAAGGGATCAGGTTGATGTCATTTTAGAGGAGAAGATACACAGCTCAGAGTTGTATGAAATGGATGGATTGTCAGGTTGAAAGCGGTGCGAAACAAAGATAGTGCTGGGAAACGGAGACCAGGTCAGCCTAAGAAAAGATATATAGATGACGTCGAGGATGACTTGAGTCAGTTGGGAATAATAAAACTCAGGTCAGAGATAGAGAATCATGGTGGTGAACACAGGAGGAAGCCAAGACCAACAATAGGCTGTGGAGCACCTGATGATGAGAACTCAGAGAAATCATCACCAAAGCATGTTAAACACTTAAGTTTCACTTTGAAGTTTACCATTGATATCTAACATATCTCTAGTGGTTGCAAATTCGCTGTCGAGAGTCGAAACAATATTTCCCCATCACTTATCGGCTATGGCGAACGCCTATAACGACGACTTCAATATATACTCAGATCGACGACATGGTTGAACCCAAAGTCTAGTAATAACAAGTCTTTCATCTTCATACAAAATTTTCACCCGGTTGGTTGTGTGCGTGTATATATGAACATCACTGCTGAGCAAAACTCAACGCATACTTCGTGAATTCAGCGAGACAAAGCCAGATTCTGTCTTTACGGTAAAGTATGCAGAACAGAAAAGGAAAGAAAATTGAATCAGCTGTCAAAATTGAAGTCATCAAAACAAACGAGCAAATATGCACCAATACATCAACATTATCCCTATAGAAACTCATAAAATTTTCTGTTGTTTAGTTGTATGCTAGCGCTTATAAAAATGTTGCATTCTCTCTCTGATAGCCTGACATCGTCATTTGAAGAACTTATGCATATAGCTGTTCGTCTTTCACTCATTAACCATATGAAGATGAAAGACTTGTTAATTTCTAGACTTTGGTTGAACCTTGCAATGTGTAAACTGGCAAGTAGACAAAGAATATACTGTGACACGTCTACTGGCAACATGCGTCCCTTCATTCCCAAAGAATATCGCCAAGAAGTGTTTAACATTGTGCGCAACTTATCGCATCCAGACAGCCTTCCGTTTCAGTGATTCTACACTAACGTATAGCTCTAGTTCATCAAAGTGTTCTCAAGCACAGAGAGGTCTAGGAATAACCAAGTGCTATTTGGATGGTTGTATCGCTCGCTATGAGGGCCTTACGGTGCAGCAGCATGTGGAAAATACAATTTCGACTTTTCGCCAATTTAAGGACGATTCCAGCACATCTACTTGGTCATAGTGAGACACTGAGATTACTGCGAAGGTGCTTACTTGTATAGACCGTTTTACAAGATGGCCAAAGATAGTCCTCGTGCAGGGTATCATGACAGAAACGACATTCCTATATGGTTGGATTTCAAGATTTGACACTCTAAAAGAAGATAATAACAGACCAATGATACCAATTCGAGTCTGCCCTGCTCAATAAATTAGGGGAATTATTAGGCTTAAAAAGAAACAGGTTATTACCTTATCACACCCAGCGGAACAAAGTGGCAGAACGCTTCCATAGGATAATGAAACCGGCAATCATGGGTCATATATCTCACCAGAGATAGATAAACTTCCTGTATCTTAACCCAAGCAATACCAGCAGGGTTAGTTAACAAAGCTGAAACTAGTACCGTCACAAGCAATTACTTAAACAACAAGGTCAGGAAGAAATGTAAGAGCACCAGACAGGTATCGTTTTTTAATACTTATATGAAAGTCTTAGCTGAGATGTGACTCTTTGTACTACCATGTCGCAATGTCTCTTAGCTCAAAGGATTGAAAAAGGATAGGATAGGTAAAAATGTCTTGGGGCTGGAAGAAGAGGAAGCGGTGAGCCTTACGTTTGAATTCTTGGATGGACAGGCGGTAGGTTATCAGGAAGAGGCTCCACTAATGAGCGGTTAGAAACACAAGGATCGAGGTCTACCTGTGAGCTATCTCTACCCCAAATAGCCAATGATGGTAAGTTCTTCCACAGCAGCTTAGAGGGGAGAGAGGTGTTTTATTGTTGTTCAAAGTATTGTCTTTTGATTTACAAAATTGTGGACTCTAATGTACCTCTGTAGACTTTTGGGTGGTTTTAGACGGCGGTAACGTTGTTACAAATATTCCCTTTCAGAGATCAGACATTTAATTTCAATGGTTAACCATGAACTTGAATCAGGATTACGTTTAGTTCGCCTGCATTTGAGAGGCACAGTTTCTTGCAGTACAGTTGTCCTAGTTGTAAGAGTTAAAAAAGTCCAACTTTGTCATTCAGGCCAGAATCATTATAGATAACGGACCAGGGTGTGGAGAGACACTTCTGCTATATCATAGCAAAAACCAATTATGTTCTAGGGTCTTTTTTTATTTTTGTATAAAAGTGTATAGACAATAAAAAAATCTTAAAAATACGAAACATTTAAATAAGTTCAAAAATATATCATGCTTAAAAAAATACCTTTTATTAAAATAAGTCTATTAACCTGTTGCTATGCTCCTTCTGCTTCTCAGATTTATTTTTCTCTTCAGATAATAAATTTCTCTCGTTTTATTTTTTTTTGTTTTATTAATAACAAATATAAGTCATCACAGCTTTAAACATCCTCTTTTCATTTTTTTTGTATCCTTCAAACAAAAAACACCCCTTTTTCTACAATAAAATTTCTATATAGAAAAAAAAAAAAAAACTTTTATTTTTATTTTTATTTTTTTCTTCCTTCATTCACTTTTAAAAACTTCAGAATTACTTAAAAAAAAAGATTCATTTTTTTCCTTAGCACCACCAACCAACAAAAAAAAGGATATTTTTCAACAACCTTCTACCCCGAAAAAAAAAACTGTGCCTGATGTCTGAAGCTCCTCTATCTTCCTTGAATAGAGAGATGATAAGCAAAGCATTCAGATTTTCCACTTGGATACGCGCTTCTATACCACACAGCCAAGCCAGAGCAGCACGGTATACAACACCGAATGTAAAAATAATGTAAACAGAATTTTTTTTTGATTTTTTTGTTTTATTTATAATTTGTTGTTGTTGTTTGTTGCTTGTTGTGGTTGTTGTTATTTTGGGGCGCGGGGGTGTAAAAGAAAAAGGGTTGAATAATTATTATTAAGAGAGGCGCTGTCGTTCACTTAAACCACAAAAAAAAAAAAACTTTTTTAAGGATTTTTATATATATTTTTTTTATTTTATTTTTTTTTTTAATTTATTTATTTTTTCTACCTTTCGATCCTTTTTTTTTATTAATTTTTTTTTCGATTCTTTTAAAGGGTTGTTAGAAAATCTCTTAGCCACAAAAAAAAATATTATTAATTTTTTTTTGATTGGTTAATTTATAAATTTTGGAACAAACACTTTCAAACACTCAAAAACACTTTTATATGTTATAACAAAATATAACTGATACAATATTGTGTATATTTTTATTTGTACGTTCCAAAACTCTGAGGGAAAGAGAGTATACGATGGAGTAAAGAAAGTCAATCACTCGTGGGCTTTCCTTTTTTATAGATACTATATATATTTTTGTGTGTTATTGCAAAAAAGGTCCTTATTCCTTCAGGTTTCGTTCTGGGGTTTGTAAGGAATTTATTTTTTTTGTGTTCGTTTTTTTTCTATATATATTTTAAACAATCATCCCTTTTATTTTTTTCCTAAAAATATTTCAAATATATCCTTAATTTTTTTTCTGTTCCTGTTTTGATGTTATTGTTGTTGTTATTATTATTATTGTTGTTGTAGTTGTCTTAAAACACAATTTTTCTTATTTTTTTGTTTTTGTACGAATCGGTCCACACGTTTTTCTCAAGATTGTGTGTTTGTTCGTTCAGCTTCGTCCTTTTTATTTATTTATTTTTTCTTTTTATTCCACGTCTTTTTCTTGATGAAAGAAATTCACTCAGAGAAGAAAATGATTATTTTCACACGCGTTAGGTTTTAGTAAAAGTTCGTGATCTCTTTCAGAGCCTCCTACACTACACAGCCTCCCCCCGAAAAAAAAAACAACACACAGCTCCGTAACAAGGCAAAAAAAAAGATACTCAGAAAAGAAGTTCCGGCTTCAAAAAAAAAGAACACCGAAAAAGGAAGTATCTAAACCGAACGAACGTCACAAGGATAACATTCACCAGAGATACAAAAAAAAATCGCTTAAGTTAAGGAAGAATGAAAGAAAAAAAAGTTTTCTTATTTTTTTTTTTTTTTTTTTTTTGATAAGAAAATTAAATTTACGAGGGTTTTAGTAATTTTTTTTTGTGTCCAAACTCCTACCCCGAAATTCTTCTTCTTGGCAAAAGGGGCGAAAATCGGTCGACCCTTATAATTGTGTGACTAAAAATCTAATAGCGTTTTTTTTATGTTGTTATCGTTATTTTTTTACAAAAAATACATATAGATGTATGTGTTTATATATTTGTATATAACCCGACGTCTTTGATAGCCGTTAAGATACCAAACTTAATCGGTTGGTCACTTACAACAACAACAAAAAAAATATAGTCCATTCATCAACAAAACACTTCACTCAAGATTTTTTTTTTTTTTTCAAACAAACTTCTTATATCCTTTTATTTTTTTAATTTCTTCCTTTTCCTTTTTTTAATATATTTACTAATTATTTATTTATATATTTATTTATTTTTTATTTATTACTAATCCTATCTCGAACCGTTTTCTCTCCACGAAACGACAAAAAACGAGATATACAGTGTTTTTACACCAAAAAAATGTTGAAGTTTGAAAAATTTTCGCGTCTGGCTCCGATTTCACCGGATGTCGGAGCTTAACTGACAAACCTCGGAGATGTTCAAGATGAAAGCGTTCGGTTATGATGGGACCAGAAGAACATAGTACCAACAAAAATAAAAAAAAAATAAAATACACACACACAATATATTTTTTTTTTGTTCTCCCCGTCTTCTATATTGTTGAAAGCTTACGAGATACTGCGATACCCTGGCAAAAAGGATTCAGCTTCCTTTTTACACAAATACCGTTTCAGAAAATCAGGACCAGGGGCAGTAAAGCTTTATAAGCATATCTCTCTCAACTACACCCACTGTATTTTGCGATATCAGGTCGGGGGCTAGGTTTGCATTTTGGTAAAAAGCTCTCCAGCACAAAATCTATCCAAGGTCCTGGTTGTCAGCTGCCAAGACAACGCATGTGTCCATCCTCCCCCATCTGATCTGAGTTGGGGTCGGCATAAAGCTTGGTAATATTGTTGAAAAAAAAAAAGCATTTTCACCAGCATCAGCATCCTACACCAGCAATATTTTCCAGGGATTCTGTGTATGGTACGAAGGAGCAGCATAGTCGGGGTCTGGTTGTATATCCTTCAAATGAAACGAATTTTTCCCCAAGCATCCATTCTCCAAGGGGCGCCCTCTTAACACCAACGCGAATACGACACCAACAACAGAAAAAGGAAAAAATCTCCTACGCCAAACAGCTTTCTTCATCACATCGTCGTCGTCAGCAATTTAACGAGGCATTGAGCAGGCAGTCATCTTTGAATTGAGGCTTTTGTGGGAAAGGCATTACCCTGTAAAAAGGAGCTTTCACTGGAACTCATTAGTATCTAAACACAGGGACCAAAAGCTCTACTACACATCTCATATAATCAACACGACAAAAAAAAATCAAAAAAAATCAACAAGGATACACCACACAAAACACTCAACTACAAGGCATCACATCTCAGATGAAAGTCTCAAGACCGACTATATACAACAACTTTAGACTATAGCTCATTTTTCGTTGCTGTTTCTGTTGTTGTCGGTCGTCGTTTGCTTTGGATTACTCCTGGAAGACATCCTTGAAGAGTGCATGTTTATTTGTACAATCTCAAGGACACAAAAGGATACATACATACATATGTATATATGAAAAACTAATAAAATTTTTGATTAAGTCGACGACTGGTGTCTTCACGCTTATTTGCCTTCATTGCCATAACATATATGTATAATATGTACAAATATACAAGAACTAAAAACGAAATCCGTGAATGGAATGAAATGGAATACATCTTATTCCTGTTTTTTTTGTTAGAAGTACAAGTGGGTATTTTAGAGCCCTTTTCTCCCCGTTTGTACATATATACATCATCAAAGAAACATAAAAAGGATACTATGTTTTCTTGAAAGATGCTTTTTGATGTTCTGTGATATATGCAAAGATTGCTTCTAAATTTATTTCTCCTCTTTATTTCACCCTTATATTTTTACAATACTCCCACCCCACTTTGAATAATAACCTTAGATATTGTTTGCTATACATACATATATAGATTTTTTCCCAGATTATTATGCACCATGTGACAAAGATGCTGAGAGTTATGACATAGACTTCATGTCTCTACCCTAGTATTTATTGGAGATTATATATTCAAAAAGAAGAATTTAAGGAATTTGTTGAAGGATGATAAATCTTACATAACAAGTCCTTTTGAGTTTTTTTTTTTAAATTAATAATTCTTATATCTTACTAGCTGGAAACCGATGTGCCTTGCTGCGTCCATCGAAATAAGGGAAGTATGTAGTAAAAAAATTTCGAACAACGAAGAAGTTCTATCCACGTAAGCCCCAATTGACTCAGATGGAAAAAGGTAATTCCTCATCAAAAATAAATATTAGTGAAAGAGTATTTAAAAAAAAAATATATAGTTTAAAAAAAAAATAAAATAAAAATAAAAAATACGCTTTTATTGTAAAATTGTCTAAAAAGTAAAAAAATAATTTTGAATTTAAAGTTTTCATTGCTTCAACTAGTGTATAAGAAGAACCTAAATTTCAAAATATACTGAATAAGAATACAAGTACTGAATAAGAATATCTTGAGAAGAAAAAGGCAAATTCATTAACGATAAAATTTTGTGATCTAAATGATATTTTTTTGTTGATTGTCTTCAAAGGACTACACGAAAAAAAGGAGATTCCTTCAGCAATTTATTTGATATGATGCAGAAGACTCTTGAGAAAAATTGTTGAAATTACCAGAGTAACGACTAGTTTCCCCGGTATTAGTTTTTTCGTGTTTTGGATCAAATTTGTTCTTGCAGCTATAAGTTTATACTTCGTTCAGCTTATGGCATACTTAACATTTATATTGTTACAGTAATTGTTAGTTAGAGTAATGAACTGAATATATTTTTGCACTTTGATACTGGTACAAAATTGTTCTTAAAGGATATGATGAGTGTTTAAATAGAAAAGGACATTGTAGTTATGTATTTATGCTCAGATTCAATGCTTATAGGCTATTTCACTCAAAGCCAAAATCCAGTTAACAGAAGTGCAACAATTTTTCCAAGAAATTTCCTTAAGCATAGCCATGGAAATGTATCTAAAAGAACCAAAATATGTATACGAGTAAACATGCTTCTGCTGCAAAAAGTTCTTATTGGAAAGTTTTAGGATCAGTTAAGAGCTTTTGCTTTAATGGAAAGCTTTTTGCTTCAGTTGAGAGCTTTTTTATAAAGTGTAGAGCTTTTGGTTTTAGTGAAGAGCTTTTTGATTCAGTTTAGAGCTTTTTGCTTCAGTTGAGAGCTTTTTTCTCTGGTGAAAACTATTATGCTTCTCCTTTTGATTTCAGTGTAGTGAAGGCTTATGTTCATCCAAAGCTTCTATGTTTCTTGCTTCTGCTTATGGTTCTTACTTCAGAACAATGCCTTCTCGTGTGTTTTATGCCAGATATATCAAAAATAAATGGCAAACGGACGAAAATTGTGTGTACGCTACCCCTGAATACCACCCACTAAAAACAGGAAATTCCATTTTTGGCTAATATCTCTTACACGGCAAGTTTTATCATAAAATGGTGTTTATAAAGTGTGTAGATCATGCGATTATCTACAAAAAATGACCTTATACAGTTTCCCGTAGGAATTGCCGTTCATGAGATATCGTCGTTTTAAAGATTTAAAATACTCATATCATTTGCAACTTGTATAGATCATCATACACCTAGGCTTAGACAATTTCACATAAAAAAAAGATGACAGACGTTCCTAATGAGGGGATTTGTTGTCCATATCACATGTTTACAAGTAGTATTCAAGGTGTGGAACGTCCATTATGCCGCCCATACACAAAAAGATGTCCTTGAAGTCGCTGATCCACAAAATATTGATAGCACAATACGTATTCATATAGTAATTGGTAATGGCTTAGAAAATTTTGCTAAAAGGATCATTGTTGCATTGTTTATGCTCCTTTATTCCCTCATGGGACATAGGGCAGAAAGAGTTGCCCTCCAGCGGACTCTGTTTTGCGCGACAGCTCTCAGCTCTGACCTTGATCTCCCAGTTGTTGCGGCCTCTTCTAGTAGGGTTCTCCTCCATGTTGTTCTAGGTTGCATTAGTTGTGACAAAAAAAAATCTTAAAAAATTACTTGAAAAACCAGAAAAAATTTCAACTTTTATTTCCTTAACTTTTCCCTTACCTACCCAAAACATGACCATTCTTCACAATACATTGAAAGAGTGGAAATGTTCTACTTTACATAATGTTGGCGATGAAAGAACAGGCCATATGCAATTTAAGCACAGCAACAAATCTTTTGAACACTCTACACCCTCCTCCCCCTGCCTAACATTCAACATCGACATACAACAAAAATATTTCTTTTCCACTTAAAAAAAAATGTCGTCATCCACCCCTTAAAGAATTTAACTGTGCAAAACACCTCGGGGTGCCCTTGTTTGAGGCATAAAAAGACGATCAAAAAAATTCCTTGGGGTAGAGGGATTCAGCACCACCAGTGTATATGCGGGCGGCCCCACGAAACCTCTCAATTGGGGGCCCTCTAATACCCGCAGAAGTTACAAAAAAAATACTTTAATCTGGAGAAAAGCTTTACACATTTCAATACGCATTTAATTAGTGCTTTTGGAATGGGTGGGTAGCCACCACTGGGAGAAAAATTTAATTTAGTAGAATTTAAAAAATTGAAATTAATTATTAATTGAAAAAATGTATTGATTTTAGCAAAGTACTTATAGGCCAAACACTATAAGGGCCATTAGGATAATTAAAACTTGTTTCCAGGACATTGAAAAATTACATTCCGTGAAGCGGAGAGTTGGATATGTGAGCAAAAATAGGTAGTACACATAGTATAACAATTTTTAGAAATATAGCGTGAAATAGTATCTCTGCCAGCCGTTGTCGATTTCATAGAGTAATTTAGGGCAGGTATCTCCCCAATTTAAACAAACCTACCGCGTTCCAACACTTGGCCCATTATACTTCATCCCCTATTCCTCAGTTTTGTACATTACATTGTTTCAACCAAACATGCTAGTGGTGTGTTTTAGCCTAGTTATTTGTCGCTGAGGCTTCACTGTTCTAGACAAAATGCGTTAAACAAAGAAACTGGTTCTTGCTATGGCCTCGCGGGTCAGTTACAGAAAACATGAATTCTAAAGGCAAGTCCGCCATCGAAAAAGTGGCTTATCATCCCATCTACTGGGCCCCAACGATTCTTTAGGCGATTTAATAGACTGCAGGAGATGGAACCGCTAAGACTTAACAAACCAGGTGCGGAGCTCTAGCGTTCCATTTGTTTCATTAAAGTTATTAAGGACCCAGATCATCAAGCTGGTGAGTGCTAGAAAGTTGGTTTCAGACCTACGAATACAGCATCAGAGTCTTGCCACAGCCAGTGCGTCCTAAGCTCTGCTTACAAGGAGCGGTTCTGTCCTGTAAATGGTACCAGATAGACACATAAGCCAGCCCTACCACATAACTTCTATTTATTATTAGTCTTTTATTCAGGGTTTGAAAGCAAAATAAACTTAAAGCAAAGCACATATTTTTAAGCTTACTTTGCTGATGACTGTGAAAGCTTGTTCCAAATTGCTGCGAATGCTTTCAAATTACTTTCAGGAGCATACTTGTCCGGCTGCAAATGCTTTGGCTTTAAAATACTTTGCTGTGAAAAGCTTTCTGTTTGCCTACAGCTTTTCAAAGCTTTCCTTTCCGCAGCCTGTGAAATACTTTGCTCGCTTCAGCTTTTTTTCATGGTGCAACTTTTTACATATTCAAATGGTACTTTTGTTTAGAGGTGTGGAAGCTTTTTTTGTATGTGTATGTGAAGCATTCGCAGCCGGAACAGCAAGCTCCAGCATTCGTAAGCAACAGCATAAGCAGCAAAAAAGCTTTCACAGCCTGCAGCAAAACGATTGAAAATATGATTGCTTTAAAGTAAAGTAAAGTAAATATCTGTGGTCATCTTGGCAGCAAAGCAAAGTCAACAGCAACAGTATTAAAATTGCTGTAGCAATTTAAACCCTGCTTATATTATCATGACTGAATTCTTTTTTAACGGCTCTACAACCGGGGATCCGGTCCTGGCCTCTAGCAACTGTTCCTTCCACCGGTTCCGATTCTGAACCGATGTCATCCAGTTTGGCATCCCTAGGATCTGAGCGTCCTGGTCTAAGCCATCCTTCTAGTGAAGGTTGGGTCTCCCTCGCTGTCGCACCACAAAGTTCTTGCCGCAGAAGTCCAAGGGCGTCCTGAGCTTGGTTTAGTGGCTGATTTCTACCATCTATTTGAGGCGTAGTTGACTTGGAAACTTCTCTAGCTGAATGGTGTTCAAGTCAATATCATCAAGTTGTATCTTGGATCGTAAGTGTTTGCCATTAAAAGTGACAGTCCTTTCTCTATCCATTTTCACGGAAATGACTCAATTACGCGTACCAGACTAAATAGTTATGGCTGGCCGCACCATTAAAATAGAAAGTGCTGAATTTTGTTAGTTGCCGCAACTAAAAAATCGCCTGTGTGCAGACTTACGTTTACTTTAGCATGTTCTATTTTTGTGATTAAAAAGTTGCTTCAAATTAGTTGCTAGTGCGCGGCCGACCTAAATGTTGAGGATGCTTATAATTTAACGAAACGTTAAATTATTACACCGCAGATCTACTATATAGTAAAATTTAAAAATAACCAAAACCAAACCACATTATTTCAGGCTAAAAAAAAAACCAAATTTTGACTAGACGCAACCACATCGCACTTGTCCATTTTAACAATGACCATTTTAACGAATCATGTTTGGTACCATTTCCTACCCACTTTAGCAGAAAACCGATGTCCAAAAATATATTTGTAGCTTCGTGACAAGTTTTAATTTGCATTTGCTGTAAAGGTCTGGCATTGTGTCATTCCATTTCACTATCATCTGGCACTCGCGTTTTAAAATCGATGAGATTAAAATTGTATATGCCCGAAAATGAGCGGCCAACAATTCTCCAAATAGACACCAAATTCAGGTCAGTATACCCCCTCTACTAATCCATTGGGGCTTGTACATATCACGTGAATCCGATAATTTCCGACACGTTTTTATCCCTGCACCATATACCACCACCAGGGACAGAATGTGCCCGAGCTGTATTTTGCGGGTTATTGTGTGATTTCTGGTATCTATGCCCCCGCCAACATGTCCCAGTATATCAATCAACTTTATTATGTCCTGTGAAATGCGCGCTAACTTAGTGCTAGCAGGTATGTGCACTTCATCATGATCCTTGTGGACAGGGATGGAGCAATATCATCCCTAATAAGCGGTAATGAACTGCATCCTGTTTTTTTTTGTTTTCGAATGTCCACCCGGGCAAATTGGACAGATGAAGCTGTACCGCGGAACATTGAAATGTACTCGGGAAAAATTGGCAAATAGAAAATTTTTTAGTAGTGGACCATGCCCACATAGCAGCGCGTCGGGCACAGGTTAATCGCATTTTCCCCTGGTGTCCAGGATTCTGGCCAGATTTAGGTGGTTGTCAGGTTGATGGTGCTGCGTAGGTATACAGGGCTCGAAGTGATAACCTCTCTCCTTCTCTGTGTCGGAGCGCCCCGTGCAAATGAATTAACCCACAAGCCTGGGACCTTGGTGGCTTCGGCTTCGGGGATGGACATATTGCAAAAACAAAACACACAAAAAAAAGTTTTAATTAAAATTTCATCCCAAAAGGCACCGAGTTCTATTTTATTAACAGTTATTTTGGTTACACGGACGATGAAGATATATGACAGGACTTCCTCTAGTTTTAAAAAAATAATGACCGTGACTAGGGTAACGAATCTGTGCTGTGGATGATTTATGTAAATGGGTCACCCGGGCTCGCTGAAATTCGCTTGATGGAGTTTCATTTGTATGCCTTTTTTTACCCCAAGTAACAGAATTAACAACTAGGTGAAGCCAGGCTAACTTCAGGTAGGAGAATGGCTTCAAAAATAACGTAAACAAGAGAAGATGGAATTTCATTATTAAAGTGCTCTAGATAGATAGAATACTTCTTACGATTGGGATTCAGTCCAAAGTCAGGGAGGTTCCGATCTAAAGTTTGCAGATTGTTTACCTCACTGTCGCCATTCCATCTAGCATTTAAACCGCGTATTCCAAAAGTGCATGATAGATAGAATCCAGAACTGTGCGAGGACTTCTAATCTCTAGAATTTAACCTAAAAAGATATACAATATGATCGTATAAAATTTGACATATGTCAGTCAGTAGGTGTTGAGACGATTGAGAGTGGGAACCAGCGGTGACCTACCTATTTACATTTGATTGACCAGTGACCTACTACTGCCACTTTAAATTGACAGACGATCTAATTATGCCACTTTCGATTGACAGGTCAGATCTACTTACGACAATTTTCCACCTTGGGCTATGTATGCCCAGCCCTACTCCATTGTTGGGTTTGAGCCGTCCGAATACTGAGAAAAGTCTCGATGGTTCCAATAATGAAGGGCTCTTCAGAATTAGTTTGAAAAATCTAGAAATTCGATAAGATAGTTAGGAATACCAACGCCATATCGTGGAAAGAACAACAGTTTCAATCGAATTGAATTGGAAGGTGAATTTGAATACGATCGAGATGCATTGAATCAATCACTCTCCACCACTGTTCACCACTTCAACCACTGTTGAACCTTCCAACAGAAGGAAGCGTACAATATGTTAAAGCAGGCCATTGATGATGGAAATGGTGGCTTATTGGTGGTACTGGGAATTGCAAACGACTGAAAAACCGACATGCAGTATTGGAAAACACTTATCAATAACTAAAGTTTAGGTAACAAGCACAAGCAAAGAGCTTGACTCCAATCTCAAAGAGCTTGACTCCAATAAATCCACTAGCCCCGACAACATTCCCCTTATGGTTCTTAAAAAATGTGCCTCACCTTTGGCTAAACCTCTGCGCAAACTTTTCGCCATATCCTACTTCTCCGGAGTCTATCCCGACTCCTGGAAACTGGCCAAGAGGCTTTTGAGATATCTTGAACACCACAAAATATTAAATGACAAACAGTACGGCTTTAGACCAGAAAGATCTACTGGCGACCTCCTTGTTTGCCTAACTGAACACCTCAACCAAAGTATACACCGATTTGGTGAATCTGGCCTGGTTGCTCTAGATATCTCCAAGGCTTTTGACAGAGTGTGGCACCCCGCTCTGTTAACTAAACTCCAGGCTATTGGTACCGACTTCGTTCTAAGAGAGCCTCCTTTCTGCCCGTTCAATCAAGGTATTATTGGATGGCGTCGAATCCGACCGCCACACCATCTCCGCAGGTGCTCCCCAGGGCTCAATTCTATCACCAGCTCTCTTCATAATTTTTATAAATGACCTGCTCTCAATCCCTTCCAACCCACTCCAATGCTTTACCGACGACAGTACACTACGTTACTCCTATGGCTTCGATACTGTAGGACAAGCACGCGCCAGACCTTGTCTGCATTTATCGCAATCTCATGTCCATTTCAATCAACAGGGGCATCGAACGAATTCTTGAAGGGGGGCCGCAAAAACCGTGTCGAATTCAATGCATCAAAAACGAAATACTGTCTCATCTCCAATAAAACCTGCACCGACCTTCCTTCTGTTTCAGTGGACAATAAGAACCTAACGGCAGAACCGTCTTTAAAAATCCTAGGCATAACACTATCCGAAGATCTTCGGTGGAATAACCACTTATTCCAAATCGCTAAACAAGCATCACAATGCCTGGGATTCATTAAAAGATGCAAATTCCTCCTTCAGCCGTCGGCCAGGGCTACAATCTACGATTTTACCGCAACGATTGCTCTACTGAAATATGTAACCTCATGCCTCCACGGCTACTTTTCTCCCGCAGCACTAGACTTGCCCGCTCTGCTCACCCTTATAGTCTACAGCCCTTATCTTCGCGCACACTCCGATTTAGAAATTTGTTTATAACAAGAACAGCGCGACTGTGGAACAACTTACCTCAGTCAATATTCCCGAACTCATACAACACCCAAGAGTTCAAGCGAAAGGTTCACCACCATCTAATGACGGCATGACGGACTAGTAGTACAAAGGATGACACCTAAGCTTAGCCTATCATATAAAAAAAAGCATCAGCTGGGATCAATGCACAAGGGCTCCAAAACGCGCATTGGAAGCACTCAATCAAACTATGAAAGATCTGCGCAATGCCGATTAAATAACCGCTTGCCTTAAAGTTACATATTCCTTTCCGTGTTGGGAAAAGCTGACCGAGGTGTTGGTCATACTTTAGGCTATTCAGTTTGCTATTTCGTTGCTTTAATGACCTCCATGGTCCCGGTATCTATTTCAAAATAATAATAGTAATAAACTGCTTTGGCCGATACCAGATCTTCCAACTCTCTTTTCGGCCCTCTAAGCAGCGGTGCCTAAAACAAGCGGTCCCCATCTAAATACTAATCGCGCCTTGTGATTCTTTATTATTGTGGTAGCACGAGAACTGGTCCATATAGTATTATAATACTAACAGAATGATTCCTAGTCAGGAATTAGAGAACTTTCAGAACGGACTAGCTTGCTGGTTAATAATTGTAGAGCCAGAGAGAAGCATAGGACTTTTAAGCATAATTTATTTTATAGCGATAATAAGTTGAACAACTTAAATAAGTAACCTAATGTCATAGAAATGCAGCCTTTGTCCGTACACGCTCAATTCAATTGCCAAATATATTTGAAAATCGGATGTATTCAAGACCATCTGCCAAGAAGGTTCCATGGATATATGAAAATCAGTTAGGTTCAAGACCACACTAAAGCAGTTTTGGAGACCATATGTCAAACCACGGCCATGAAGAATTGCAAAATTTGGCTCCCATGCTCAACCGCCCCAATACCTACTTCGACATTTAGCTCGTGTGAGTGAACAGGAGTCAGCTTAATGCCATTATGACCCACTTTTTTCAGCTGATAAATCTTATAATTTTCAAAACTTTGTAATTTTTAATTGGTTTCATGGATTTTAATACATTTTAGGATATCGAACTGTTTATACTCACAGCTTCAAAGTAAATCTCACTGAGATAATTAACAAATCCTTGCTACACAAAAACCAATTACTACAGACAATAGCTCCATAAATAATGCTTTGTAGTAAAGACAAGAAGTAGATTTCATTTTTCCACTTCCGTAAAATAATTCCCAAAGCGCAATAATGAACCAACCCCCCAAAAAAACCCCCAAACAAAGAATGTGTAACAAGCCAAAAGTAATTGATTACAAATTTTCGAACAATTAAAGTCATATCTAATGCTGGATATGGGGTAGATGTATGTGTTCGTGTATTGTGCATGAAGAGAAAATGAGAATAGTCATTAGTCCTCAATAACCCACTTCTTGTATCTACTTATCATTATGATTTAGCAGAAATAATAACCTCATGGAATCTCCTAACACTAAAACCCCGGTAAAGGATAATTGAACAGAATGAATTCCTGATTCTGTGCTTGTTGCCAGGCTGCTTAATGGTACTAGGATGGAGCTAGTGAGGGTGGTGAGAGGAATTACATGAAATTTAATCCAATACTCAATTTAGGGGTGAATGTTATGGAAAATGTGATTATGATCACACATTAATTTAATGCTTTATATGAAAATATGTAGCAATCAAAATTCCGTATAATTTACATATTTTCAATTTTAACGTGGCAAAATGTATTGGGAGACCAAAATTTAAACCAATATTATTGACAATGTTTGAGATTTTTTTGGGTAAAATCATGGCATCAAAAAGAACTTCTGTTTTCTCTAGTGGAAAAACTGAATAAATTAGTTTTCACATGTTTCTTTTAATGCACGAACAGGGTTATTGCCAAGCCCGAGAGAGTTCTGGTGTTATGTTTGGATAAACCCGAACAGACGGGGACCTTATTTTTACGATTATGACCTCATGTCTGTCTAAATCAATAGGAGCAATTAGATGAATACATATTCCAAATGGCCAAACATTTCTCAGTGGATGAAAATTGTTCCTCCAACCGGCTCGGTCATCTTCAAATTCTATATTTGGCCCCTCATATTGGCAGCAGGTTTTCGAAAAACAACTATTCCTGGGTAACATACAAAAACGTTGCACCGTCGATCGTTTTAGCCTGTAGCAACTCTAACGCTCTCAGTAGGTGTTGTGGCGATTGGGAATGGGAACTAAATTATCCAAAACAGGTGTTCTATGCGACTAAACCGTTACGACTCCCCTCATTTTTTGTTCGTGTTTCCATAACTTATCCACACTCGGCCGCTTTGTAACCTTAATAAATACACCCTATATACACAGCATCAGTTTTTTTGACGTCAATCCTGGCTTCGTTTTTCAGGATCTTTGACGAAATGACTATTATCGTAATAGCTGGAGCACGGCGCGCCTCACTGAACCCACATAAGCCAATAGTAAGGCGTGCGCCAAAACAATTGGGAATCTAAAAATCCCTTCTTCCATGGGCAGTGCGAGTCTCAAATCCCACCACCACTATATTCAAAAAGAAAAGTGCCACTCCGTACGTTTAAAAACCCTCACCTGTTCATTTATATTCGTTCCCAATTATAATTTTACACGTTTTAAAGACTGTGGCTGATGATGCTGATTTCTGATGTTACATCCAGGTGTTTCTATCTGGTTCAGATTCAATGGGAGCTTGAGCTCTAAATGCGCCATCAAGTAGCGTTGCAATTCCCAATGATATCACCGCGAGTGAAATCTCATTCCCCATTCGAATCGACGCCAAAATCAAATTGATAAGAAAAGGTTTTCCTGTACCGCCTGGAACAACCAGGAAAAAATCCCGTTACTTCCTTTGGATAGACATGGCATAATTTTGTCATAGGATTTTTTGATCAGCAATGAATTGTCTTGTTTGAGTTTCAACGAAAAATTTTATCTGATTTATGTCGAATTGGTGTTCTCGCACCAAGTCTCTGATTTCTGCCACGTGTCCAATTTGAACTTTGCTGTTGATTGAATGGCAATCTGGCTTTCGCAAATGTCATAACTCTGACACTGCCCTCCTTAAAGTGACGTCTGATTTTCGAAAGATGCATTACGAACATCACATTTTTTGCTGCATATTGTTGCTCGATTTCCCAAAAGCTTTTGATAGTGTTAATCACCATTTCCAAAAGCAAACAATCTTGCAATCATTGCACCAATGATGTTCTTATACTCAAGGAAACATTCGAACTGTCAACGTTCTTTCAAAGTGCGTTTACTGGTGTCGCTGCAATCAGTGGCTAGTAAATTATTTTCAAATAACGCCATCTTTTGGAAAAACGTTACAAACATTTTCCCAGAACTAAAATATTATTTATACAATAATTTTGGATAAAGACTTAAACGTCTTAAAAAAAAAAAACTAGAAACAAACTATATTTGTAAAAAAGTACAAAAAAAACAAGGACATTCGCCTCCAGGAAATATCACGCCCTTGCATAAATAATAAATTCGATACACATGTGTGTCCATAAAAGTGTAGCGCATCTTCCGGTACTATGATATTTAAAAAAATATATATATACATACATCTATACATATATCCTGAAATCCCCTAAAGATATGTTTTCGTACTTGGGTTCCACTTTGTCATACCTAAGATAAAATCCCATAGTAAACATCCATTACCTAACGTAAATATTTACTCGTCAACCCCAATTTAAATCCCCGTAGCTGTTTATCCTTCACGAGAGCCTTTCACTTGGCTTTTTAACCGTACATCTCTCTCCTCATCTATAGCGCCTTTCATCAGTTGACAAGTCTGTATGTGATCAGAAAGGATGCTTCAAAAGGTGCATGCATGCCTAATCGTTCTCATCCTTTGCGTTCTACTCTTTCTCTGTCATTTTTTTTTTGTATTTTGGAATTTTGCGTTTAAATCCATAAACGGGGGGCAATAGGTGCTCCTCTGCTCCCTAAAAGTGGATTCAGCCTTTGAATCCTTTCAGAGATCTCGCATGTTTGCTTAACTTTTCTTCTGTGTATCCTTAACCATAAGCCCGAAGAACATATTATGTATATCCTCTCTCCTTCGTCCTTGTGCAATTGCTAAGGTTACGCGATTATAAGAACATAAACGAAAAACTACTACAAATACACACATGCCAAAGACCAACCCCAAAAGCTCACCTTAAAACCTGTAAAGTGCAGGTTCAATGCGTGTGCTTATCCGCAGTTGATTCAAGTTCCCGAGAACACACTATGGATGGTAAATTATAAGAAAAATAAGGGATGCGCTTTGGGGAGCTCCACACTGAAGCCATGAAAGCGGCTTATTCTAGGAATTTTTACATATATTCAAATTTTTTGAAAGGCCAGCAGCACACCATAGACAACATGCCACAAAATGAGGGCTTCTTTCAAAAAATACATATATGAGGGTTGATGAAAAGCGTGATCTCTTTTGAGGGCTCCTCTCTCTCTCTGTGTGCCTTCCCTTTGCTGGTTTCGGGGGAGACTAATTTAGAAATTTCTCTATGCATATGAAATTTGTTATGAAGAAAAGGAAAATGATATGAGAATATTTATTTTAGGAACAAAAAAATTCTTTCAGCAGAATTTAAAAAAAAAAAAAATGACTGTAATACTTTTGATATTGAGCGCTTTCTTACATTGTAGAATTTTATAAATTCAAAATTTTTGCTAAAAGGACTCCTCTGCCTTAAGTAAACGCGAACGTTTTATTTTTAGTGTAATGAAAAGACTCCGGAGTCCCAAAAAGACTTTTCGTTTCATGGGTAGCAGCTTTGATGAAGAGTCCTGTTTTTTCGTCCTTTCTGCATTCCACTATTTTCCAGCTTATTTCAGAAGTTGCCTTTGACGTTTTAAGGCGTAAGCACCCTTCTTCTATTTTAGTATAAATAAGCTCCATTTTTATTTAGATGCTACGTGAATAGGTTCTAGTGGAAACATACGTTTTGTTATTTGAATCTGTTTTTAGTCGCTTTTGAATGATGGTGTTTGTAACTCATTCGCACTCTATTGTGAGTTTAAGTGGTATATTCAACCTATTTCAGGTTACCTGCAATTTATGGTCTAGCACTAAGTCACTTCTGATAAGCTAGGTGTGGATATTATTCTGAATCCGAAGCTAAACTGAAGGTACAACAGTGAAGAGAGAGCAATTTAGGCCAGAGTAGCTATATCAGTACAACTGTAGCAGGAGAAGGAGATTGACGCAACATATCCCAGTAGGCAAGTGAGCTACATAGTTCTAAGAGTACTAGTACAACTCTTTCTAAGGAGGGAGTAGTAGTTCTCAGCTGGATTATATCTTTTATTTGAAAACAACCCACTACTTTTGCACAGTGGTGTCCTACGATGGAGTCAATTACATTGCTTCGAAGAACTTCGAGAACTAATTCATTTTGAACTAACTGGAGAACTAATTCGTTTCTAAGTTTTTGGATAACTAATTCATGTGAACTAATTGGAGAACTAATTCACTTTGAATAATTTGGAGAACTAACTCATTTTGAAGTTCTTGGAGAACTAACTCATTTTGAAGTTCTCGGAGAACTAATTCATTTTGAACTAACTGGAGAACTAATTCGTTTCTAAGTTTTTGGATAACTAATTCATGTGAACTAATTGGAGAACTAATTCACTTTGAATAATTTGGAGAACTAACTCATTTTGAAGTTCTTGGAGAACTAACTCATTTTGAAGTTCTCGGAGAACTAATTCATTTTGAACTAACTGGAGAACTAATTCATTTCGAAGTAACTGGAGAACTAATTCTTTTTGAACAACTTGGAGAACTAATTCACTTGTAGGTTCTTGGAGAACTAATTTATTTTGAACAATTTGGAGAACTGACTCATTTTGAAGTTCTTGGAGAACTGACTCATTTTGAAGTTCTTGGAGAACTAATTCATTTTGAGCTAACTGGAGAAATAATTTATTTCAACCAACTAGGGAACTAAATCATTTTGAACCAACTGGAGAACTAATTAATTTTGAAGTAACCGGAGAACTAATTCGTTTTGAGCTAACTAAAAAGCTAATTCATTTTGAACTAACAAAACCACTAATTAAATTTTTTTTAAAGAAAACTCTTGTGGGCTTATCACTGATGTCGTGATTTGAACTAGCTCCTCTAAGGATTACTTTAGCACCAGTGCTGGATTTAGTTGTTCCCCACTAGTGCCTTGAGGGAGGCAGTTATCGTCATCTTCGTTCGATACCCCATTGAAAGATGGGTACATTGAAGTCCCCTAGAACTAGTAGCTCATTATCATACTTAGGATATGGTTCACGCAAGAGATGAGAATAGCATATTGGTTTTTACCTCCATCGTCAAGTATGGTCTGGAGGGAAATAGCAGCACAGCAAGAAGAGATTTGTTTTGGAGAAGGATATTTTGAGAGCCATTAGCTCAATGTGAAGGTGGAAGGAGAAACTGGGAAGGGAGATTGGATTACAAACTACAAGCGAGAAGTACGCCACCCACACGAGCTCCCGAGTCAGTGTAGCGATCCCTCCAAAACACTTGGTAGGAGCAATCAATAAGTTCAGCATGAAGAATGCCTTATTGGAGCCAGGTTTCAGCAAATGCTATGAACCCGCTAGCCGTCGATGACAAAAGGATGTCATTAGTTTTTGGCCTGCTCCCCCTTACGTTCTGGTAGTAGAAAAGGAAAGCGTCTCGAGTTTTTTTAAATCTGCGAAGCGCTCGGAGTAGAAGGGTTTACATTATGGGCTCGAGTTCGGGTACGTGGAAGAAAAAGCTTGATGGTCCATCTGACTGCATGACATCAAAACTAAATTCACCAAAGACGAATGAGAAAATATACAGCTCGACAAGCGCTATGACGAAGTTCTACACCGAGATGGCTCCAAATCAGAATAGTGTGGGTGCTGGAATTTCCTATCCTTCGTTTAACCTCTAAAAATGATATCACCAATGGTATTATCAAACTACTGCTGAGAAGCGACGTGATCCAACTCCCAATGAGGGATTGAATGCCTTTTTTTACTGCGGCTTCATTGATCGCGTCGCAGGTAACGTTATCAAACGCACCCTCAATGTCTGCAATGAGCAGGCAGAGATTTGCTTGGCCCTCATGGACTTCTCAATATCTCTCACTAACACAAAAATGGCAGTGTCTGCGGATTTGCCTGGCAAATTGCAGGCAGTGAAGTGGGTTCGCTGTAAAACCCTCTCTAATATGCCTGTCTAAACGGTCCTCCATCGTTTTCAGAAGAAAGGAAGACAGGTTGATAGGTCGATAGGATATTGCTTCCCTATACGATCTTCTCCCTGCGGATAAAGACTACTCTAGCCTCTCTCCAACATCTTGGAATATGGGCTAGCAAAAAGCTACACCGAAATAATGGCAGCAGGATTGGTAAGATCTCTTCCAAGCCTTTTTGAAAGAAAGTCGGGAAGATGTGGTTCTTTCCAGCAGCCTTGAAAGGCTTGAAGGTGCCAATGGCCCATTTAATCTTACTCGCAGTGAAGAGCCTGTTTGCTAGGCCTTTGTTCCTATTGTAGGACTGATGGGCAAGTACTACCTCCGATCCAGTTCTAGTGAGGTTCTAAGGCCAATCCAGACTTACCTGAGGCCCCGGGGAATAAGTCCTCATTAATAGCTTCATGAAATCGTGGTGTTCCTCGTAAAGGGGTGGGGTAATACTTAGACAGAACTTGTGTAACCTCATGGAGGCTGAAAGCTTGTCTACTTCCGATTCTACAGCTTGTCTAGAAGCAGATGTCATCAATTTTGGCATCCGCAAGCTCTGGGCGTCCCGGTCTAAGAATGGAGCACTCAATATGTCGAACCAAACTATATCAAGTTAAGCTAAGGCATGGGATAGTGCGCATTTGTTCTATTTGAGATTTTCTAGTATTTTTAATTGGCAAAGCTCAAGAGATATCCAATTATAAATAGAAGCAGCTAAGCTCTAGTTTGGCCTCAGCAATAAATTGTAGAATAGGAATAAAGTTAAGATAGGAGAAATTAATTTAAACTTATAATTACTAGAAACTCAAGATAACTTGAGTTGAGTTTAAACTAAAAAGTTAATTTAAAAATATTTTCTGTTTATCCTTTTAATATCCAAGATAAAAGATAGAAATAAATGAAACACAAAACTTTTACCTTTCACAATGACATCGTCGCAAGTCATCAGAAAGGTAAATATCCAATTACAGCACCTGACAGAAGCGCTATAGTTGGATGATGACGACTACCTTCCATTATTTTTTCCAACTATTCCCGCGCTAAAGATTATTACTCATCTGAAGCTGCTATTATAGTCCCTAACTGCAGTCGCTTTCAAAAAATTACCTTAATGACACGAAAATCTCCTGGGGAATTTTTATTAAATTTTCCACCATTACTATGCTAAAGGTAAGTTATGCACCTTTCTTCCTCAAGAATTTAGAATTTCTCTCTCCGGACTTGACCCTGCTGGATAGACTGATGGCCAGCAACCGCATCGAGGTCATTTCAAGTGCAGATGGTAATAAAAATCCATTACCGCAGCCAGCAGCCATAAGCCAGCAAGGTGGAGATTTGGGTTAATTTCATGAATTTTTAAGTTAATTTACTTTTTGGATCGGGTTTGAGTCGCAGTGCAAAGGTGCATGTGGCAAAGGGACCTTCCATGGGGAAGTATTTGTGGGTAAATGTTAGGGATCAAGGATTTGACAAGAAATTGTCCTAGATTCGAAGGATTATGGCTTTAGGGGTTCGTTGTTGTAAACCTCTTCTATTTTATGGAACATTGCTCAATTAGAACACCAATTTAAATGGCACCCCAAAGTCAGTAACATATTTCATAATTTCATTAATACAATTGTTCTGTATGAATATGGAAACATTTCTACATAAAAGATGTAATTAACGATAAATTAATTAAATTACATTTAAAAACAAATCCGAGCTTCGTTGGCTTTATTCGGAACGAAATTGTATTCCTATTGTATAAAACGTTATCCTTTAGATTATTTTCTTTTTCTCATTTTCCTAATTTCCAGCTAAGACCATTGTTTTCTCGAAGTCGGTTTTATATTTGTGTTCTGCTTTTTCTCTCTCTCTCTCGTTTTTTTCCTCCCTCCATCATAAATCTCATTAAAGTAATTCTTTATTCTCTCAATGTAACAAAAAAAAAAAAAAAAAAATAGTAAGAATCCTGAGAAAATTCACACCTGGACTCTTGAAGCTAATTTATTCAACATTCGGAGAAAATATTCAGCGAAAACGAAATCAATTCATCTGTGCGGAAAACCCAGAGATAATTTAAGATTTATGTAAATAAGAGAGGAAACGTCTTTAAGATAAGACTGTAATGATAAAAAGGATTTTATTTCTTTAAATTAATTTTGGTTGTGGCAGTAATTGATTTTTATGAAATATTTGGAAGTAAGTTTTGAATGATTTTTATATTTTTAAAGGTGATGATTTTGAGCAATTACACTAGTATCGTTCCATTTCAAAAATGTTTGTTTTGATTTTTGTAACATTCTTGGCCTACCTTTCAATACACCCTCTTGTTCTCGGATTAAATAAAACGCCAATTTCGCTTGATGCTAATATAGACTGATGTGAGGTGTCAGGGTTAGAGTTGAGCAGGACTTAAGCCGGGAATACACATGCCTTAAAAATAGATAAGTAGCTTGCATGCTTGAAAATGGTATATGCCAGTAGATAGTGCAACGAGGATACACTTGCCAGTGAAATGGCATGCCTTAAACCAATTCTGGTTGGTGGCATGCCTGTAACTACCAAAAGACAATATATGTGCCATTGATTAAGCCAGTTTAAATTAATAATAGAAATTTCCCGAAGTAAACTAAATATTGTTACTTACAACGCAATGCATTATGAAACATCTTAGGAAACGAAATTTGGTGGAAAGTGGTCACCTTTCACCAAACCGTTAAACCTTTCATTTTAGTTTTCATATTTTGTATTATTAGATTGGAGATCTTTCATAATTTTACGATAGGCGTTTTCTCGAGATATTTTTTTTTTTTTGAGGGAGGAGTCTTCGAATTCCACAGACATTCATAATCTCGGAATAAACTAATAAATTTAATAGTTTTCTCATCTTCCTTCGTGACATATTAACCACATATAAATCACGATTTCATCGCCACGGCATTTCCAGATGACCTGGTGCGTTCATACGTGCTCCTCCACCACACATTGCATGCCAAAAAATGAAATGCTGTGCAATTTACTTGCATGCCTCCTAAAAGCATGCTTTTTCATAAACACACATGCTAGTATGTGTTATGTGCAAGCTCCTTGCATACCATTGTGCAAGCTATGGGCATGTGTATTCCAGGCTTTACACGAAGCAGTACAATTATCCCTTACACGATGGTAAATTGTACTGAGGCCTCAAGTTTTTTAAATGCCCCGGTTAATAAATTATGTCTTACTGGTATTTGAGCGTATATCGAGATAAAGAAAGCGAGGTGTGATTGTAAATTACGTATGTAGATGACAAACAGTTCTTACTGTTTTGCGACAGTAAAATATCCAATTTGAACTACGGCGAGGCGAGATTGGTAACACGAACTGGAGAGGAGAGACATTTGTTAATTGTGTTGCGGTAGTAAAATATCCAATTGATGAGGTGAGATTGTAAATACGAACTGGAGAAACATTTCTTACTTTTTTCGAGGGAGGAAAGTTTTGTACTGCAGAGACATTTCAATAGCAGCTCGCCTCATTTGAAGTATGACATTGTACTGGCTCAAAAGAAAAAAGAGGCACCTCTTACAAACTTATTTTAAAATCGTGTCCTACCCAAGTACTAGTCCGGGTACACATGAGTACATAATTTTTCCGACAGTTCCGGACTTTCCGTCCAATTCCGTAATTTGCCATATAATGTGTATTAGGAGCAAAATACCAAAGTATATATATGAATAAGAAAACTGTGATTAGTTGACATATGTAGTCTATGTGGAACTCTGGATCAGATTGATTTTGCAGGCCCAGTATCTCGACTTCATGACCAATTTCTTACTTCCATTCATTAAGATATTTGACCGACTGCTTCATAACACAGAGCACTACCTAGTCAGACTAAATTTTCACATCGATATTCTGCCACTATTAACACAGTTTCTAAAAGAGCTGACTGGAACTATATGTGGAAGACTCTAATTCGCTTGGGGGCGACCGGCTAACAAAGACCTCGGAAGATGGTGACACCCGATTTGTCACTTCTGTAAAAATCCGAGAAAATTCACTGCAGACAAACACCTAGCAGATCTGTTAGCAAGTTCTAATCCCACCTCCCCGCGGTGCCTTTTGGGGTATTACTTCAGAAGGAGTTATCGGGTGACGGGCGAATGACGAGCTTTCTGCGTCACAAAACAGATTTTAAGTCGGTTGGGCTGAGGGTTAGTCACCTGCTCTTATAAAAAACACCATTGCTACGAATCGGCCAACAATGCCTCGGAACCAGATGGGCAACATTGCGGCGACCTTTGCTTTTCGAACAAGGACACGAATCGGATCATGGAATGGGTGAACACTGCTTGCTAAGGGACGGCGAGATGAAGTTCTCAACGAGATGAATCGATATAAAATCAAGATCATGGGACTTAGCAAGACTAGATAGCCCGATGCGGGGGTGGCGTTGGCGTAATACTCACCAAAGAAGCAAGGTCCAGCCTCCTTAGCTGGTCACCAGTTTCGGAGAGGATTATCACTGTGCGTCTGTCTGGGTACCAGACTAAGAAGAACTTCGGCAGTCCAATGATATGCTCCAACTGAAAACGGAGAAGATGACATCAAAGACGAATGAGGTTTTTCGCTCTATTCCAAGAGGAGACAAAATTGTTTTGATTGGTGACTTAAAAGCACAGAACAGCCCCAATAACACCGGTGAGCACACAATTGGAAATCAAAGCCTAAGCCAAGTTACCAATAACAATGGTGAGTCTTTCGTTGATCTCACCAACTCATGGTAGGTGGAACTTACTTTTGCCACAAGAAGATACACAAATAGACCTGGGTATCGCCCGATGGTAGAACGAAAAATCAGGTCCAATTGAAGCCAATGCTCATTTAGCCGTAGTTCATAGGTATATTGATGTTCTACCGAGAAACCGCTGAGTTGTTATGAACCATGCTATTTTCCAGCATACATGCATTTTCCTAATACTGGTAAACAAACAAAAAAAAGGAAAAAAAGACCACAGTTCAAAGAATAAATAAAGGAAGCACGTCATGGTACCAGGGTGGGTTTTTTTTTCTTCACATGTTTTTTAGTGAGTTAATATAAGTTGGAATAGGCATTGATTCGATTGCAATGGATTGAATTGGTTCTGGATACTAGCATTTAGCAACATAGAGCTGCTAAATCTTTGAATAGCGTGTAAACCCCTAAATACATAAGAGAGCATGAGGAGAACGATGAAAGCAGCAATAAAATAAATCAATAAAACCGGGACTATAGCCTAATGTAAAGTCCATCAAGCGTAAGTTCTTAGTTCTCCCACACGCTAATTAATTGATCGTCATGTTCATCCAATACTACTCCAAGGTAATTTTTATGTATAAGGGAATCATAAGTGACAAAGGAATGCTAAATCAGGAGAATTGGAAATGTGAAGGACAATATCCCTGATAGGGGCTCGTATCTTGGTTTCTGGAATGACAGGCGAACGTTATATTCTAGAGATTTATAAAATAGATATTTCTAGACTATCGATAATAGAAACTGTGTTCAGCATATACTTGCTATTAATTTCATTGCAAATTAAATTACAAATACCACTCAATGTTATGTACGACCTAGTAAAACCCCTTCTTGATGAAGCCATACAGCCATTAAAACATTTTTGATTATTTTTTTTTTTGGCTAAAATCAATGTAACACATCAATACTTTTATTCAAAATCTGTTTGAAACAAGAAATATTCGAAATATATACTTGTCCCCATCAAATTATCAAGAAAGAGATACGCAAACAATAGTCAAAGGATAAATAGACAGCACAAACAATAAGACTAAAAGGGATACTAAAGCTAAAATAATTTCAATTCGGCTTAAACCAAAATTTCATGCGGTTTACAACCCAAAACTAGAAAATACAAAATTCTTGACCACATTTTAGGTTCAAGGCGTTACAAAAGGCATTCCAAGTACAAGAACAAGGAGTTAATACCACAATACTATCAAGACTTTGAAGAAGAAATAAATTTTAGCAGATGTAAACGAATGATGAATAAACAATAGCCTAGACAGAGGACAGCCACAATAGGTGCAAATGACAGGTTATCAACAGCATAATAACAAAAATGAAAATGTTATCATGGAAAATATTGAGCAGAGAATTTGACAAAATCTTCTCAAATTAAAGACTTGAATTCTGGGAATATTTTGATAATAATTTTCGATTGGAAAGAAGAACTAAAACAGATTTGCTTGCATGGATGATGTTTTTATTATTCATAGTTTGGGTTAATCCCTACTTGAGGGACTTTAGTTTTATTCATGACCACACACCATTGACCATACCTCATATCCATATTCTGTTAAAACTACTAAAAAATTATATCTCACCACATCATGCAGAATAATTGAGAATGCAATTACATAACCTATATACGTTCATTTTACGACAGGATGAAAGGTTATAAATTCCGAAATTCTTCAACTCCCCGAAAAAAAAAATTCCAGATAAAAAAAGCACACTGTCTCCACACTACATGCTTCCTTGTACATTTTTTCTTTCTCTCTGTCTCTTTGGCTGCCTTTATCCTAAAAGAACATTCCTTGCAGGATTACAGAGATTCTCGACTGGAACATAAATTCCCATGCTCCTTGGAATATCTAGAGAGATTTCTCGTTCATCATCCCTTCAACAATGGCATGTTCTTACGACGTTTGACTCTGTAACATCCTAATCAAGTCCGATGATACTTGCACGAGAATTTTACACGTGAAAAAAACGACAAGGACACAACAAAAAACAACAAAACCGACATTTTTTAACGGATACCAAATCACCAACTATAAAACTATCGTAAAACTGGAGTCCTTTTTGGCTGCTTCCTCCTGAATGAATGGAGGACCTCGATGTAAACCTACTCTGTATTTTTGGGGAGGATAATAAAATAGGAACGGATTTCGGATGCCTTGAATATCCCCCCCAAGACCTTTATATTAAGATGTTTCCTTATTGGAAAGAGAACAGGAACCAGTGGAGGTAGATGAAAGCCGTTTTATTGGTAGGCATAATTCCATTCGGTAAAGGGAGGTTTTGTTTGTACGTTTTTGCGGTCTTATTATGAATCTGGCAAAACCTCAACATAATTTGCTTATGGGATAGAGTAAATGAGAGTTCGCTCAAACAATTTCGCTTTCTTGGGACGTGTAATTACTTTAACAGCCCTCAAGGCAGTAAAATTTCGCCAAAAAAAACCGCAATTCTTTATATCCTTTCGAGAGTTTAAGCTCTTAGCTTCAAAGTTACAGAGTTTGGATTTCTACATAAGCCATACGTAAAGGAGATTATTTATGTGTTTTTATGTATGCTTTTGTATATTTATGTGTATTTATGTAGCAGTTAATGTCGGCTAAAAACTTCTATAGAATGTTGTCTCTGCAAAAAATAAGCGTAGACATAGGTTAACGTAGGCTGCTCGACCATATACTATACGTACGATTCCGAACAAGGATGGAGACTGCAAACCTACAGGTTCGCAAACGTACCTTAAGGTTCAAGCCAGCAGACCTAGTGGATCACTTGTAGATTCTTAAGAAACTAAACCTGGAACTATTGATCTCATTTTCCGATATGGCCTGCGCCAAAACTATTGGGAATTTTACTAGCAGCCCAGGAAATGGCAATTCCACACACATTAACATTTCGAGTATGAACAAAATACAAGCGCACGTGCATTGTAATTACTTTTACGAAATTCGTACACTCCCTCTTAGCATCTAACCACAACAAGAGTTGCAGCGAGACTGATTGAGATAAATGAGTGGATGATTTGGGATTTTAAACGAATAGAGTGATGTTCCGCTCTTCTCTTCTCGAATCTACTTTTGAGGTGGGAATTTGAGATTCTCACTGTGCCATTAGAGACTCTCACTGAGCATGGAGAAAGCGATTTTGAGGTTCCTAATAGTTTTGGCGCCGGCCATACCATTCCTGACTCTGGACTTCGACAAATAGTTTTACCGACCTCAGTTCAATAATATTCAGTTCAATCTACATAAGTGAACCTACACAAGGATGTAGTATTGGAATTTTCATAGACAGCCAAGCCTCTATAAAAGCTCTGGATTCAGTGATGATGCGCTCGAAGTTAGTGGAGCGATGTAGAGCTGAGCTAGACAGGCTTGGTAGAAAGCACAACGTGACTGTCGCCTGGGTTCCCGGTCATAGGAATATATAGCGGAACGGGAAAGCCAACTACCTAACCAAACAGGTATTCTCTTTTCGGAGTTTCGGAGTTCGAAGACCAAGATAGTTAGCAGCCTACTTGGTGGAAACAAATCTCATTTTTGATTACCACCTTCTGCTTACCGTTACCCTGACCAAACAACCACTCCACAATAAAGGTACACTACTTTTGGCCACAATTGGGCCCCCGGTTACACTGGAGGCCGCCCTTCACCGACCTACCATGGCCGCTGTCAGCCCGTATGTGCTCCTATTAAAAATGGTTAAAAACTCTACGGCCATCAAATGCCCATCAAAAAGCCAAGCGGACGGTGTTCGCCCGTTGTAAGGCCTTTGGACTGTGGAGCACTTGTTGTGTAACTGTGAGGCTAGGAGCGACGAAGAGATTCACTTAAACGTAAAACAAACGAGAGTTGTGATATGAAGCTGAAAGCAATTTTAGGCTTCATACATCAAAAGCCTTAACTTGGAACGTTTTTAACCATGGGATTGGCCCAATAGACTAATTTAAATTAGGTTGCAGTGCTCGGAGAAGACGCTCCCTTAAAGGATGAATGAATGACGATGCGTTGGAAAAGTCTGATGTATGCTAGAAATGGGTCCACACGATAAGGACTTTTCAAATTTCTCTCCGGACTTGAAATTGATTTTTTCTCTGTGTTTGTTGAAATTCCGTCGACATGGTCACTGCAAACAAATGTCCTTCTAGTGTGGACCCACCATATGGAGATATCAAATAGGTCACATTTTGCCAAAGCCAGAATTACAAAGACCCTAAAGCGAGATCTTGGTGTATTTATGTGCATTTACTTTAGCTTCCACTCTTCTTCAACCCCCACTCTCCTCCGTAACCTCCACAACTCCAAACGTTATTTTTTTTTGTACTAATACAAAGCTTTCGAATATTAAAAAATATAAACAAGCCAAGCACAACAAGACACCATATCATGGCTTAATCTTGTATAGTGTGTATCCACCCTTTTATAGAAGGGCATTAAATCCCCTCCTCGATTGCGCGATGATTTATGCTGGAAATAAATTTTAAATTTGTACCAAATATGGGAGAACAAATTTTGGTATATATTTTCGTTTCGTTTTTTTTTTGCAATTTCCCCCAATGATTGATGACTATTCACCTGAAGTGACACGCTCGCATCCGTTCTGATTCAAGGTAAAAATTCCAAGCGATAAAATTTCAGGAGTGTTGGGGATGGAAAGTTTTGTGTTTTAAAATTGATTAAATTTTAAGCTCTTGGAAAAAAGAGTTATAAATTTTTCAATATGGATCGGATGAAAATAAAATTAAACTTTTATTAAATTTCTTTTTTTTTTGTCAGATTAAGCCACACAAATAATGTGGAATAAGCGATATTTTTTTTTATTTTTTGTTGTTTGTGTTGCGGGTATGGAAATTGAGTTTAATAGTATAACTAATTGGTAGCATTCAAAATGTCATTGGAGTAAGCCACTGATTGATTGTGATGTATGGATGCACCTTAATCGGTTAGTTATTATTTTAGTTACAAAAACAGTTGGTAGATGTTGATTTATATTTAGTTCCAAAAGCTTCAAAAGATGTATATTTATGATTAAAATTTCATGGTGTTTTTACAACTGATACTTCAGAAAGAGTTACATGAAGTATGTACAAACAGTAAGTGCGCGCCTGCAGCCATTTCAATGTAATGCTCAAAGAAACACAATCATAATGTTCATATATCTCAAGGCATTGTTTTTATTTTGAAAGCACCAAAAAAACACATTCAACTATGTTTGAAGGATCCTTGAATCGTTCCATCACTACTCCTTCATATTCACCCTACACAACAGTAGAAAACTTCATGAGAGAAAACTGCTAGCCAACGGGCATGTAAACATCTGGAAATTTTCACGATTCTGATTGAAAAATATACTTGTTTGGGTGTCTTCGAAAATGCATCACTGCGGTATCACTGCAATATTCAGCCACAAGAGTTTTAATTGCTGAATATTGCAGTAATACCGCAGTGATGCATTTTCGAAGACACCCTTTATTGTTTTCTTTTCTAAATAAATTAAAAAAAAAATTTCATTTAAATGCTGGTACATAACCGGTTCTTACAAAGCCAAATACTTAGGTGGTTGTCACCTCACCATAGTGAGAAATGTC
This sequence comes from Thereva unica, assembly GCA_949987705.1. Lineage (NCBI taxonomy): Eukaryota > Metazoa > Arthropoda > Insecta > Diptera > Therevidae > Thereva > Thereva unica. The sequence goes on from OX465285.1 coordinate 89,529,374, forward strand.
ACTGTATTCGTCCATATTGTGGACAGTGAATTCAATGAGGTTAGAAATTTCTTTCAGTCTTATGTGTTTGCCATTGTCGGTGGCGTAACATTTCTTCTAATTGAGGATAAACAAAAAGTTAGATATTTGAAACCATTTGTCACAAAAAGATATTCGCCTCTGTGCTGAAAGTCGAGTCGTGTGGCGTGACCAGCTGTTTGAGTTGAAGAAAGTGACGTTTGAGTAGAATTACGACTTTTAGACGACAATTTAGACTTGCACTCTCTGTCCTTTGTGCTGAGTCATAACTCGACAGAAACGTCACTTTCTTCATCTCATACGACTTGTCACGCCACATGACTCGACTTACAGCTCAGGGGCCATTGCAACATGTAATCTACCATGATCTCAAATTTCTTCTTAGTCGTTATTCTTACACTAAAAACATAATTATAAAAGTTTTATTTTTAAATATTTCGCCATTTTTTTTATATGAAAAAAAAAGCTTGGGAGTCACCCTTTATACTATCAATCCGTCATGTATTTCGTTCAAGTCATGGTGCTACCAGATAGATTGGTTTGCTTAAAGAATATAGGAGAATAGGAAAGGTTAGAGGGGTCTGGAGGGTATTCAAGGAAATGTCGATGAACCTTACTTTTGTACTCTAAGATGTTGTACAAGTTCGGAAATACTGACTGCGGGAGATTATTCCACAGTCCAGTTGTTCTACTCATAAACGAACTTCTAGACCATATTGTGCATGAAAGAGAGGGCTGTAGAGTATGGGGTTGAGCCGAGCGGGGCCGATTATACGAGTTGTATTCAAGGCGAGACCGAATGTAGTATTTGTAGATTGTAGCCAGGGCGGCTGGCTGGAGGAGAAACTTGTATCTCTTGAGAAATCCAACGCATATGGACGCTTGTTTGGCCATTTGGAACATGAGATCATTGTATCGCCGATCCTCCATTAAAGTTACTCCTAGATATTAGGAAGGTGGGTGCAATTTTGACTGGAAATGAGACAGCACTTCGTTTTGGTGGCGTTAAAGTCCACACTATTTATGCAACCCCAATCAACAATCTATTTGATAGGCACATCCTTGTCTTATGTTGTCGGAGACGTAAGAGAAACGCAAAAGTACTGTCATCAGCGAAGCCGAGAAGTCAATAAATTTCGTTGGAGTTATAACACTTTTATTTATAATATTTTTCGGCTACATCGTACTGTAAGACAGCGCCATATATGACTCTTACTTTCTTTACCTCATATTCGTAAATAACTATGTAAACACTCAATTAAATTTAATTTCCTTACAATAAATTGATAAAAGACAAAACTTAACTCGAACCATAATAAATTAAAAAAATATTCAAATCTCAGAACCTCCGTGACTATAAAGCTTTAAAGCTCTTTTTTGAATATCTGACGTAATAAAAGCTTTACATACATAACTTTTACACCATTTTTTTTTTTTGTTTTTTGGAAATTTTCGTTATGAAAGTAACTAATGAAATATTGTTGTAGAGGGAAAAGTATTTTTTTGTAGTTTAGTTATTAGTAGTGTAGATTGTAGTAGATTTTTGTAAATAATTGGATAATAGGTAATATTAAGTTTTCACTAAAAATTGCCACTTACAAGAACTAAGTTCCGAATTTCGATTTTACCCAAAACTTCCTTGATATTCTTAAACCAAATCCTTACAACCTTTTATCATAATCCGTAAATTAAAGCCTCTATTTACAGGTCTTGCGCCTTAAAATCACCCCCAAAACATAAGCCTCTTATCTAGCTTCTACACCTGGTGAATACAGTGTAGTTGCAGATACCGAAAAGGTGGTAATCATTAATCATGCACATCATTTTTTCTGAATGACATCTGATGGTGTGAGAGGATAACCTTAATTAGTGACGAAATTATTCAGTGAACCCAAAGACTTCCACCAGACCCGAACAGAAGCAGAGCAATCTTTCCTCCAGTTGAATTCTCTACTAGCATTTTCAGTATTTTCAAGCTAAAGATAAAAAAAAATGTCATCCAGTATGAACATAGACATCGGTCGTCCAGAGAGAAATGAAAAGATAAATCGAAAAATGTAATCACTGTCGAAACTTTTGGATAAACATGAAAGAAGTCACAAGAGAAAGAGAAAGAGAAACGAACGACAAAAAATCGGTTGTTTACTTGAAAATAAGTCTAGATTACCTGCAGAGATATCAGCTACCAATGGATCCTGAATCTTCTTGTAGTACTGTTATCATTATTTCAACGAAAATTCAGCCAAATAGAAGAGAAGCAAAGACATCCCCGACGATTGTAAAAATTGATAACAGGAAAAGAACTCCGGCGATGAGACAAGACAAGTCCTTCTTTTGTCAATTCGCTACGGTTCAGGAATTCGCTTTCTTATTAATAATGCTCTCGGTGATGTTGTCCTGACAAGTTCCTTCCGTGATTTTGAAGGATGGGCTTACCCGTTGGTTTTCCTTCTCGATGATTCATAAATATGAAAAGGTAAAAAAGAGGACGAACAGAGGGGGTGAAGGTGTGTTATCTTATCACGAATAGCGAATGGTTTCTATCATCCTGATTCAGTCCCCCACCCCTCCGCCCACACTCTATAAATATAAAAATGCCTCTCTATAAAATGATTTTTTCCTGTCGCTGTTTATTTTGTTCGAGGAGGGATTTTTGTCATTTTGATACCAAGGAGAAGGATTTAGTAAGTATTTTAGGTGTGTCGTAAACAACAGGATAACGATGGAATTGCTTTTGCTTATTCAGTTGACAGAAATGCTTAAATTGAAATTTTAAAGCCACCTTATTCGTGGGATTTGTAGCAAATTTTTTTTGGAGTGTGGTTTTTGGGTATTTTAATATTGAAATATAAATTTCGATCGTGGAAATTATGGGGCACTTCCAATTTGGCTTATCTAGCTTCTTTTGGGATCTGATATTTTGGTAATTTTAATCAGCAATCATCAGGGCAATAAGCTATAAACAAGTCACGAAGGTGGTTGTGAAAATTCTATTCAGTTCAGAACAGAATTTTTCTGGCAATGAATGTATTTTTTTAACAAGTTGCAAAAGTAGTATAGCTAAAGCGGCACGAGCGCAGTGACATGATTGGTTGTGGTCTCGCGTGTGGATTTGGTCTGGGATATTAGTGAGAGACACCTGTGTGAAATTGGTTGAACTTTGCTGTACTAGGTTTGTGTCTTCGATGAACTTTCGCACTGTTGATCTTGTGGGGAATCCGTATTGAGCTCCTTAATCTTGAGGTTGATATTGGGGGGAACCTGATCCGGGTTGCATTCTTTAATCAATTTCCGATGGAGTCAGGGCCTTAGTTTCTGCCAGATGAATTTTGAATTCAGTTTTTGTTCAGTTTAGTTTTGTACATTGGTTGGAACTTGTTTGTAATATATTTTTTTGTAGTCTATGGATTCTAGATAGTGTTTCTAAAGTATTTGTAGAGGAGAGAACATAAAATTTCATCAACAATCCTCTACGGGCAACGGTTTCCGACTAGGGCAACCATTTGACTAGCATAAATAATCAACTAAAATACTTGTCTTCATCAAGGCACTCGTGTAAGTGTAGGCACTTGTTAAAGAATCCTCAACCTCAAAACGCTTTTCTATTTTTGGTCTAACAACTTACCTCAAAATCCTTTATGGCTGCTACAAAAATATCTTGTTACCATTTGGGTTTGCACTTAAGCTAAAACGTAGTCAAAAAACAATTTTCAATAATCCCACCGAGCAGTATAATATATTCCCATCTCTAACCGTGCCCTTTCGGGGCCTTCGCACAGCCATGAACGATAATGCAATGCACCTCGTTTATCCTCCTTTATCCACGGTCGCATATTTGTCTGGAAATTTAACCAATTGTAAGTGCATCCCATCCTTTCTGCAGTGAAAGGATCTCATCATGTCGTTTTCGTTCGTGGTTAATTTCATCTGGATTCGTGCTCACTTTAGCTTTGCATGCAGACGTTCCGTTAGTCAAAAGTCGTAACTTTAAGGCTTTTGTATATGGAGGACTTTAGTAGTGCAACCTTTTCTTCGTGTTGGGTTTTAAATAAGTATTCCCTTAGCACAGACAGATGTCTCGGTGGTAGACTCCAAAAAAAATATAATACAGGCACGTGATGATGTGAACCATTTATGAAACAGAGATGAAACTTTCTCTCTTTCTCTTGCTATCTACATTACTTCTCATACTCTCTTTGAAATGAAAAAGGGGTTTCCTCTTGAAAACACTTGAAATTTGAGAGCAGCTAAATATAATAAAATAACAAAGTTTTTGCCCTGTTACGGGGGATTATTTTGGGGGTATATCAAATTTGCCCATTTCGCCCTCTAGACTTTTGATGATGAAAACGTGAATCTTTCTCCCCCGACTTCTTGGGTGTCATGTTATTTTTGAAAGTTTGCGGAGGAATTTTTCTTTATGTTTTATAAGAAACTCTCGTCTTGTGGGTAAAAATCAGCCTCGCTATGGCATTGAACTTAAAATTAAAGCTAATACCGTAAGTATTTTAATAATATGAGCTTCATTGTAAAAGATTTGTAAAAAAAAAAAATTAATATTCCACTGAAATGAACAAAGGATCATCCATGTGTAGTCAAACTTAAACGAGAAATAATTATTTTTTTATAAACAGCGTCCTTGTTCACTTCCTATTATTATGAATCATTTATTTCTGCTGTAATTATGTAAATTTCGAGTGTTCTAAAATGTAAGTGTGAAAAAGGCAGACAGTAGTAGTAAAATCTTGAAGGATGCGAAATGATTGACTCCTTACAGATTGCAAGAGAGCCATACAGATCACCAAGAATATGGATGTACCACAAAAAAAATGTGAAGATAAACTAAGAAAGTAGGTACTGCGGCACTTGGGTATGGGAAATTAGACCGGTCTGACATCTAAACATAATGGCCTCGATTCCCAGATCCGGCGGCGCGGCAAATCCGCAACCGCGAATCTCTCTTAGACATTTTCCGCACTTTAAAAGTGTGATCCGCAACAAATTTTCTGCGGATTTGAAACCACAAATGCGCCTAAGATAATCCGACGTCGGGTATTTCATTATCGTGTGAGTCTTCACTCCGAATTTTTGATTTAATTGAATCCGCGACTGCGGATTTGAGAATCGCAGTGTCAAATCCGCACTCACTTCCTCTCCGCCGGATCTGGGAATCGAGGCCAATGATTAATTTCCCATTAAAATGTATTAAAATCCGTTAAGTAGGCAATTAACAAATAACAGACTGGTCAACACTCTTTATTTTCTCTCACGCATGTACTGCAGTACCTTCTATAATTGGTTCTTGATGCCCGATGTCAGAGTCGCGATAGTAATATTTGGGAGTAGGTGGAATAAATTATCGCTGTTTGTTTGTGGCAGCTCCGCCCTGTATTCTAGGAATCTCATACATTGAAAGAAGACGCGCTCTGCGCCTTCTTAAGCACTTGAACATGCCGGATACAGTGGTGAGTCATAGTGCCCGATACAATGGAGGTATCTGCAATATCAGAGCTGGGAAATGGTAGCTCTTAGGAGCCACGCTTGGGAGTTCGAGTGAGCAGCATCTTTCAGATAATTTTGAGTTCCAGTGAGAGTTATTAACAAGAACTTTACAAGAGCTTTTTAGGTGCTCTGGATATGTGGACTATTGCCCACCACAAGCCTATACCCTCCATGTCCTTTCAAGAGCTGCGTCACGTTGTAACTAACTTTCTGAACGTTCCTCACAACCTATCTCTCCAAGTTTGAAATCTTAACAAAATCGTCATATTTCACTGGACTCGCAGCGCGCCATTGCCTCCGGTTGTCTGCTCACTTCTATAGGGGTAGCACGCCTGGAGGGCATTTAGTCTGTATGCAGCCATTCATTTTCTGCTGTTAACCATTCTGTTCCACGCTTGTTGCCCACAATTTTAATGTTAGGGGTTTTTATTGCTAGCGATGTCGTCAATCTGAAAACAGATAAATACGCGCGAGCCTTGCGGGCGTCAGTGACAAACAGTATACTGTTGCCTGAACGCATAGTAAACTACGCAAAATTGGGTCTACTTTCAAGTTTTTCATCGTAACCCCGCCCGACATATTTGGTACGCCTTAAAATAAACCCACATAACAAACTCACCGCGTCGCTTGGGTTTTTGGTTATGAGTGAAACTCAAGACGCAACACGCATGTATCTGTTTCCAGCTTTAAAGGTCTTACTTCTCAACCTGTCATCAAATGATGATTTAAATTTCTTAGCGGACTTCGTTCTGTTACATATGCTGCTGGATTGAATCATGCACGCTCCCATACAAAGAATACAGGGCATGCTAAAACGCTTTGGAAAGGAAATACATAACTCAATTTGTCAAGCAGTGAGACATGGGAAATCAGATATAAAAAGGAGTTAAATCAAATCTACGATGGCATAAATTTTGTGACGCTCATAAAACAGACTACGGTGGACTGGACACGTCGAGCACATGCTAGCAGAAAGAGTAGCAGGAAATATCAAATTGGATAACTTCATACAGAAATCGAGATGACTGGAGAACGTGGATAAAGGAAGGCAAGGCTTAAGCTGGACTGCAGCGCTTATCGTAGAAGAAAGTTTGAGATTCGAGTTTTTGCAGCTCCAATGCGGAGTGGTTTTATGATTTGTTGAAAATCCTTCCTTAAGTGTTTAACGTTTGTCCCTTGCGTAAACACCAGTAAATCCTTATTAAACATCTGTAAAATTTGAACTCCTTTTAATTACTCAATCAACAGTTGAATCTATAAAATACAACCTAAGTCTGCCCGCCCTTATTTCAATATTTCTTTTTTTACCTTCAACAACGACCAGTAAAAAAACCACCCTCGCACACAGAACAAACAACATTTTAAGGACTCTAAATTCCAATTAAGATTGTTTGTGCTGAGCTACAGTACTTACGTAATTAATCCCACAAAAGCCCGACTGGACGTCTTATGGCCAGCAATGCCCAGTCATGGGTCCTGAATAAATACATGGTGAATTGTTGAATCCTGGTGTCATTGCGTCCATTCAAGTCTTTATGGAAATGATCCTGCAGGACTAATTTATATTCATTGCTGTTGTATGGGAAAGATAGCACTAATAATGAGTTCTCGGCTCTGGTTGCATTTGCGATACGAATCCTTAAGTATCGACTGGGGACCAACTAGCCCCGGTTGTTCATGGTTGCATCAAATTTCGAGGGGCTCAGACCCGAAACCATGTTTCCCTTTTCCATGGGGCTGTACCAGAATATCACAAGCGACACGGCTCTTGGATTTGTGTGTGGTGGTGGTCTTGCGGCGGAGGACTGAGGAGCAAAAGGACATTTTCCAGAAAATATTCATTTCTTGTCCTCTTTAACATACTGGGTTTTATTTAATTGTTATTGGACGTTGTGTTCTGTGATGCCCGGGGGCTGAGTGGGTGTGTGATGTGCTTTGCTGGGTCTTACTGGGACGTGTATGAATATTTCAAATTGTTAACTCTTTGCAGGAAGAGAGACAGTTTCAGCATACATATGCATGGTGGGATATGTTTTTATTTGAGGTATAAACTGGCATAAATTTCTGTGTTGTTTGTTTATTAAGAAGTTTTCGGCTGAGTATATTTTTGCAAATTGGAAATTTAATCCTTGTTTTACATCAGCAACTTATGAATTTCAATGTGGAGAGTTATTGGAGTGTTATCATCGACAAACTTTTGATTATTTTATTTCATGTTTAGGTGCTGTGGAAAAATTCATGCAGCATACCCTGAATGTTGGAAAATACAAATTTGTCCGAGGCTAACAATAATTAAAATAATTAATTATGGTCGAGGAGCGAGAGAGTTTACAATAGCAGGCTAGTTGTTTGCGCTTTGATATTTTTCGGTAAAGTTAACATGATTTGAAACATACGTTTTTGGTTTATGTTTTGTGTAAAATGGCAAATAAAAATATGTGTTCTCCAATTTGTTAAAGAGGTATAACGTTTGATTTTCAATACCACACTATTATCATTGAACAGATTGAACAGAACTGATTTACCCTTTTTAACTCCCCAATAACAACGTTACTGTCATGGATAACAAAATTTAATATTCTAATATTTGTTGAGCATTTTTTTATATCGCTATATCTAAGTTCAGTAATCAAGCTTTTTTCTAGAGTCCGCGGCATATCATACTCAAATTTTTAAAGCTAAAATTTAACTATACTTGCATCCCACCGCTGCCACCAAATGTGCTAGGAGTGTGGCATTTTAGTGGATTTCTGTTTTTTTTTAGAATATCCTCTTGCATTAATAAGAAAAAAGTGTTGTGGCCTTCCATATTTTTACAACCCACCGCTGCCACCAATTTTTTGTAACTTGCCACGAAAGGTGCAGATAGTGCCACCGTTTGGGGAATTTCTAGTCATTTTATAATATCCTTTTGTATTAATAATATAAAAACCGAAAACCGAAGGGAGGAGGGTGGTCGACCTGCCGAATTCACCAGAATCGAGAAACTGAAGAAACTATGCAAGAAACTGCTTTTTTAAAGCGGTACCGACAGCAGCGTATCCGTTGCGAGTACGTCCCGCTACGATAGCCAGCTAACGGATCAAACAAAAAGAAGAAGAAGAAGTTCTCATCATATGATGATTCGACTTTCCTGACGGTGAACTTACAGGAATTTCCCCTTAAGCTGCGGAAGCACAAATTCAAGTGAGTAACTGAAATGATGCAGAACCGCTGCCACCAACTTTTGTACCGGGTTAGTTCTTTCGATACCAAAAATGAGGGTCCTTGGGCTTAATGGAACTAGCCCTATTCGGTCTACGACTACGGTTGTGTTCCTTATTATTCATTAATCATAAGTGAAGAAAAACGTGGCGTGGAAAAGAGTTATAAGAGGACACGGCCGGATTTTGGGGTTAGAGCGGATTAAGAAAGTATTTTCAGTGTTTTCTTTTACAAATTAGATTACGTAAAATTAAAAATGGGCACCCTAAATCTTTGAAAACTCTAACATCAATGAAGTTAATCCTTAATCCTGATTTGATCAAGAATATCAACTTAGTTAAGAATCAAGATTGGTGTTAGTTTAATGATTTTACAGCGTGTGTAAAATTCCGAAATTCTTCGAATGTGAAATCTGAGAGCTTTTTCCATTAAATTACCACATCAATGCTTTGGTTTGAGATGTAAAGAGATGGACAAATGCAGTAGTGGGTGACACGAGCTTTCAAAGTAGTTTCATACCCTCCTATCCTATCCTAGTTGTAAGTTCGAATGAAAGGTGAAAGCCTTGAGTTAGCTTTAAGTTCGAGTTTAGAAGGTATAAAAAGGAGCTTTTAAAACCTTTTTAATGCTCTGAAAAAGCGAGCGGTTGCCTACTATTGTTTTAGCTCGAAATTTTGAAATGTTGAATTAAGATTCCGCTAGGATTGGGCGTAAGTAATATGTACAATAGTTTGATATTCGATCTGTTTCTGTCTTTAAATATCGGATCAAGTATCAGCCACCACTAGTGGGCTGACTTTGCTTCAAGACCAAAACAACAATTAAAAAGCCACAATCAATATATTATCAGTACCCTATCAAAGATTACAACACCAGCAAAAAAAAAAGAAAATCAATAACCTGGCAATTCCTAAAACAACATAAAACTTAAAATAATCTCAAAGGGTAAACTGTTAACCGGTTGATTGTGCAGAATATGAAGAAAAAGGATTATTAAGAATTCCCTGGTCATGTTATATATTTCAATGAACATATTACGTACCTACAGAAGAACTTCCCCCAGAGTTAGAATATGTGGGACCAGGCACACAAGGTACCATCACATCAGAGAGCGGTCGGGCTCAAGAGAGCATAACATGTTCCGGTCAGTTTGGGATCTTCATATCCATAACCATAAGCATAAAGAGGGTCTTAGATGGAATTTGATAAGATAAGCATGTTCTCGGGTGGTTGATTATTAATAAATAAAACTTGCATCATACATTCAGGGAAAATTTAACTACAGCTAAACAAAAACAACAACAACAGCAGCAGGACATCAACTATCCTGAAGGATGCCCTGAGACTTATATAGTATGTAGGGGCTTCGCCTCTTGTTGATTTAAATCCTATGAAAATTTCATTAATACATCGAACCAAAAAGGAAAGGGTTAAGAAGAGTATCCTTTTAGTAGTTAAAGCGTTTCGTTCTTTGATGTTTCGTTACACAATTCGTAACTAATATTCGAAAGCTATGGGGCTACATACACCTTTATAGCCGTGCTTGGACCTTGAATTGGGTATGGCCACATTCTGTATTGCTCAAGTATTTCATAGGATAATGAACACTAAAAACAGAGAGAGAGACTTTTATATGAATGCCTTCAATATAGGTTAGTCTGGGTCTAAGCAAGTAGAGATGAGGGGATGATACCAGTATACAGAATCAGGCAACAAGAACGAAATTAAAAGGCACAAATTATCCCAATCTGTTGCTAATTAAGCTATCCCTTTTGCCCACATTCCAGAAAATGGATAGAATCAAATTAATTAGGTAGAGTGAAGACGCATCTTTTGTTATATATGTAAAGGATAAACGTTAGGCAATTGTTGTGAGATGTGTTTCAGTAAGGTACCTTTTTCTTGTATCTATCTATATATTTGTATGTATATGCCTATTATATATATACGGGTGGTATATCTTGAAACAGTGGTGAAACCTTTTATCCTTATGGAAGATTGCACACCTACTTTTCTGACAAGGGTGTGGGCAACAAACCTGATATGTCTGTCTCTAATGTTCAATAAATTTTCATAAAGCATCGTCCCAAATGGTTTGTCTCCGCTATGTACATGTATATATAGTGCTAGTGAAGGATGTGTTCGAGAAAACCGTAAAATTTTCTTGTAAAGGATACTAGAACTCGTTTTTCCCGAAGATCCTTAAAGTCCCTGCTGTACAGTGTACTATGGCAATATCCACTCATTGTACCAACGTATCGTAAAGATACCAATGACCCGTCTGGGTCGTATACCATACAACCAAGCATCAACAGAACTCGAGTGGGAAGGATATACGCTTCGAATCCTTTTCCCCACATACCAAAAAAGGGATCATATACATAAGAGCGAGTGCTGCACTTTATTTGAACTGTCTTAAAATCCGTTTAAAGCACATCAGTTTTTTTTTGTTAGTTCTTGTTAGACTTAAATTCAGCTACAACAAGGAGAATCTAATTATAATCGAATGAAGTCTTGTTGAAAACTCCTCACCAGAAATCCATGTGGGTGTGTATATGTGCACTTCTGGTTACCTGCAGAATCTATACATTTTTTTTTTATTTCTTATCCTTTTTAGTTTCTCTACAACTGAAGGAAATGCAATTACGATACAACCGAGAAGCAAGTCTTGCCTGTATGGAATATCTTATTGATGGACTCGATTGTCATGGGTTTAATAAACGTTCGAGGATAAATTTCGTCTTTTTTTTCTGCATTATCCTGATTTTGGTGGGTAAAGCTACGTCTATTCTTGAAAGGAGCAGCTTCTAATGTGCTTGCCTCTTCTGTGGGGGTGTATGGATGTGTGGTGGCCAAGGATCTGTGCCGCACAACAATAGGATTATTATGGCGAGTTTTTAAGAGAGATGCTATAAAGAATGTGTAGAGAATTTTTTATTACAAAAATTTTAAGGACGATATTGACTTTTATATATCGGATAAAGTGAAGTTTTGTTACGGTTTCTTGATTGCTTTTTGTTGCTGTTCTTGTTGGATTTAGGAAGTTCAAGTCGTGCATGTAATATAAGATTTTTGAATTTTGTAGATTATAGGCCGGAAGGGCAGTTTTATGATGAGCTATATTAAAAAAAAAATTACTTTGTTTGTTTAGGGTTATTCATGAAGCTGGATAGCTCTGATCAAACGTTATTCAATCAAGGACAGTATGCTAAAGTGTGGTCTCCTTTTAATAATCTTTTATAATAAATTTGATACAATGTAACAATTTCACAATATATGTTGTGGCCAATGTTGAACACAGCTTGCTTTAACACAGAGCTGAAGCGTGTGTTTTGGTAGATTATGGAATGCAGATGGTCTTGCTGCCACACCTGTGCACACCTCTATCATATTCAATTTTAAAAGCTAAAGATTTAACTAAACTTACATCGCACCGCTGCCACCAAATTTTATGTGGTGGTATTTTGTAACTTAACCCAAAATGTGCTAGAAGTATCGTATTTTGGTGGATTTCCGGGCCTTTTATAATATTGTCTTGCATTACTAAGAAAAAAATGTTGTTGTCTTCAATATTTTTACATCCAACCGCTGCCCCCAAATTTTTGTTACTTGCCACGAAAGTTGCTGAGAATGCCGTCTCTTGGAAGATTTCTAGTCCTTTTTTAATATAATTTTGTATTAATAAGAAAAAACGTTGTTGCCTTCAATATTTGTTCCATATTTGTACATCCCACCGCTGCCACCAAATTTTTCTATGATAATATTTTGTTACTTACCTCAAAGTGTGCTTGGAGTGCGGTTTGCAGCAAACTACGATTTCAAGATGTCATAATTTGAACCGTTTCATGTGCGCAAGAGCTTTTGTGTTTGATTTCGGGCATTCCAGAGATGTCTCATGGAGGTTTTCTTAAATTAATGCATCAGTAGCATTGGATGTCCAAACCTAGTCTAAGTTTGAAGGCACAGTACCACATGTGGAGTCAAAAAGGCCGACAATATGCCAAGTTCTATTGACTATGCATGGACAAAACCGAGAGTTTCGCGCACAGTTTGGTTTACTGTCCATCATATGACTCCATTATTTGCAAGATGTAGGGCAGTTTCGCTTCGAACACAATGGGCGGATTTAAGTAAAAATCAGTGGGGGAAATCCTCTGCATCAACGCTGAAATGTCTCTAGGCAGAGGGATGTAGAAAAACTAACAAACCTAATGGTACGATTCGGTATCCTTCAAGCAAACTATATTACACATTAATTCACAGCCTTTGCAAAAACACCCAGCCAGAAAAACTACAAATCTAAACTTTTAAAACATCACCTGGATCTAGCTTGAAACAATTATTTAATTCTCTATATTTTCCCAACTGCTGAAAGTTCGCTTGAAATCACCACCAAAATGCTTTTCAACTTTAATTCAACATCTGCCTTGGAGCAGGCAACGACACAAGCGAACCCCCCCCCACTTTTTTCTACAATTGTCAGAACTAATCTGAGAGAGGTATAATTTTTCTAATTGCCGGTGCAAAGGTGAAGCAAAAATCGAATAAAATTTATCCTGCTAAGCCCGAAAGGGACTAAAGTGTCGAGGGGGGTGGTATCCCTCGGTAGAGGCACAGGCGGTGCAGCTGCACAAAGGTGGCAAAAACAAAAAGCTAGCATACACAAAAACACTACCCAATGGGAAAAAAAGAGTCGCTAAAACAGGAGAAAATGCAATTTTCCGTTCGGTAAAATAACTTTTAACAGGATTATAAGGACGAAAGGTGTTCATTCCAGGTTATTCCAGCAGAAAGGTCCTTTGGTGACTGGTTCCATTGTGTATACAGTCGTTGGATACCGTCGCTTCCGCTGCCCGAGGAGAGAGAGCTAGAGTCCCTGGGAGTGTCCTGCTAAGAATGGATAACGTTGACCAAAGCTGCTAATAAAATTCATAACCACAACGTGGTTGTCTATAACTTGGATGAACTTTGGCGGTGTGCGCAGAGGGGGCGGAATGTCGATATACCAGAGGAACATATCTCCAGGATCCAGAGTGCGGGTATAAGGCTCCATCCAGGATTCTGGGGTGCCATGGGCTGAACAGCCATGGCATCGCAGTTGGGGCAGAATACATAAGCGAGTTGCGGCAGGATTATTATCAGCAGTTAGGGCCGATGGGTAAAAAGCCCATAACGACGGGAATCTATGCGCTAATGTGATTAAGCGAAATCAGTTTAATTAATGCACACAGTGTAAAGCGTTTAAGCTCCTCCACAGGTTTAAATTCTCTAACAACTTGCAGCCATGGGAGATTTAGTGCCACTACCAAGGAGTGAGAGAGGATTTTTAATTCATATCCAAGCGAGTTTACATTTACATTCGTACAGGATTATGAGAGATTAACTTCTTGGGTAGAGTTTTAGTAGTATTTGAAGAATGGAAGTTAAAAGTTGGTGTGCTGGTAGGATATCTTATATCGGGTTTGAGAGGATTAGAACATTTATTGGCCATAGTCCATAAATTAAGCGTTTTGGGAGTGGGGGTGGTGGGGGAATTTCAGAGGATATTTGGCATGATCTTGCGACAAAATCTGTAAAGGACATCTTCAAATGGAAAATGAATCATGATCCTAAGATGAATTCTGGAATTTTGTTTTAATGATGGTGAATTCTTTGTGTAACTTTATACACTTCAAAAAAAGGAATACTTTTTGGCCATAAGTTTGCTTGGATATGTATTCCCTAGAGTAGAACACAGAAATTTAGTAAATAAAAAGTAAGAAACTATTAAGGAATCTCCATCCAGAAGAACTCCGATAACATCAAAATTCCAAAATTAGCAGAGAACAAGATTATTAGAGTGTGAAAGGTTTAACTCGACCAACGCTGAATAATCTATCCAAGTATGGCAAAAGTTTAAGGAAAAAATATCTCAATTATTAATCAACCACCATGGCAACTTTACTAAGCAGACGGAAGACTACTTGAATAAAAAGTGCCTGAGGTAGAAGTGAAGTGATTTAAGTGTAATTTTTATGAGCAACATTAAATATTTCTTCCAGTAGCGCATAAACTTTTTTAATAGGATTTCCAACCAACTTGAATTTGCAAAACAGCACTCACCCCAAAAAATTAGCCATATATTTCACAAAAACAAAACTAAGTTTCTTGGCTTCTTCGCACCATGCCGCCTTCCAATTTAAGCACATTACAATTTATACAATTCAGAATAAAAAAAGCGGGATTCATTGTTTTCTACACAAGCGCTCCCCAAACTACCCTTAACCTACCCTAACTCTGAAATAAGCTTCTTCCTTATAATATCCTTTTGTATTAATAACAATAAAACACCCTTTTCTTCAGTAGGAATTGACTTCCATATCTTTCCATCCCACCGCTGCCACCAAATTTTTGTGTGGGGATATTTTGTAACTTACCACAAAGGGTGCTGGGAGTACCGTCTTTTGAGGGTCTCCAGTCCTTTTGTATACACAAGAAAAAACACTTATTCTTCAGTAGGTAGAAGTCTTCTATATTTTTATATCGCACCGCTGCCACCAAATTTTTTGTATTGTTACATTTTGTAACTTACCACAAAAAGTGCTTAGAGTGCAATGTATCACAATCTTAGACATGTCTAGATGAGGACATTTCAAGCCCAATTCAAATGCGCCAGCGCATGAAGCCATGCTTTCGGACATTTCAGATATGTCGCTATCTCTAGCGATTTGACTGCGCAAGTGCATGGAGTAATAACATTAATGAGCTGTGTCGCTACACCACTACAAAAGGCTCTGGGTCTGGTTAGTTACTTGTTACGTAACTATTAAATTAGTTATATCAATTAGCACTACTTGATTCACTACCGTACGGAATCTTACTATTGATTCTCAGTAAAACAATCCCTAATCTTACAATATCCAAACACCACATTCCACGAATTTATAGAGACACGACAATTAACTCTATTCCATATTGGTCCATGAAAATCGTATAATTATCTTTTATTGGAAAACAGCACATTCGCAATAACATGAATTATTAATTCGATTTGCCCTTCGAAAATACCAAATTACCTAAAAGCACACAAACTGGCATTTTGAATTGATTTTCTGTCCCCAGTATTGATACAAGCTAGATGCGAGAGTGAGAGTCTACAGTTTTCGGGTCTATCCAACACAGTTATTACCTAGGTCCAGATTAAAATGAAATCCATCCCAGGGCGGTAGCACATTCCGTGCCTTACTGTATTCAATCTTGTAAAGTCCACCGTATAAACAATTCAGGCATAGATTCCCTTCTAGGCTTTATTATTCAAATATTCACCAGAACCGTTTTATCCTAGTGAATACTGCATTCACGACTCGAATAAAGGATCCTTGTAAATTGCAAGTCAAATCTCACCAGAGATATCTGCAGTACATCCTGATTCATGATGTCAAAGTAGATTTTTATCCCCACTCCCCTTTTTTTGCGCTCCCTTTAGACCGAAGGAATTCCATTTCGGGGTATGTGTTTCTTCGTTGTGTTTCAATGTATTTGGATGTTTGGCTGTGTGTATACTGTCTTGTGCTTTACACAGAAAAAAACAGGAGACAGGATATTTGAAGTTTTTGTTCACATGCCGCTGTATATGGCGCCGGAATCAAAGTCTCCCACAAGATTTGATGGCGTTTATCAGTTTCCTCAATGGGGAACAATAGAATTTTAACCCTTTCTCTGGATTTTTTTTCGATGCCCTGAGCGACATGCTGCAGATGAGTACCGAGAAGGCCACTTTTGTCTAGATTTCCTTTCTTAAGCTTGATGCAATTGAAAGGAATAATATCGTATAATGAAATTTTTGTTTTTAATACAGTTCTATAGAAAATTGTGTTAATAGAGAAAAAGTTTCCAGACCGTTGCCCTAAGATTGTTCATAGTAAAAAGCAGCATTTTTCAAAAGCTGGAGTGTCCTACTTTACAACAGAAAATTGTTTCCTGAAATCATATGGTAAGATTCCTTTATATGAGCTAGGTATTCTCAATCGGGTCACCCGTTATTTAATGCGGGTCCGAGGCCTTCAATGATAAGGCGGAGGGTTTTGGCTAAGCAAGGGTCTGGTAATGTTTCCAGCGGTCTGGACCGTCGGTTGGGCCCACCTTTATTTTTGCTAAAAATGACCCTAGACGATCAAACTCTGATTTCGAGTACCTGATCTGGTGAAGTTCAAACCGCTTCATGCTTTGACCAGTTCGCAATTGTGTAAGCGAGCTAATGGGACGCCTTAAAAAAACGGTTGAAATACTAGTAAGATTGGTAACGGGACCGCAAGTAACGACCTACGGAGGATAGGAAAGGCTAAAAATACCACTTGTTTTGCCTCGAGGAGAGCACCAGTACGCCCTTTAAAGTATAGGTAGTCTTCTGCAGGTGTCGGATGGTGAAAGATTAAAAGACTCGTGCATCAGAGTCATACAGATTCATAAATTATTACAGAACTTTCAGAACTTTATTCTGACTTGATTCTAGCATTTGCGCGTTATTCAATCCTCACTCCAAATGTTTATATTGCGTCACAGTGAAGCTCCCTGCTTGTATTTCTAGTTTAGCTCGTACATCTGGTTTCGATAGCTCAAGTCTCGTGTTTCTTGTGTGGCGTTGCTAGTTTGCCTCTTGAATATAACAGCAGTATAGCTATGTCACCAGTGACGTCATCGGTTCTGGGGTTGGGTGTAAGCTTTATTTAGGACATGCAGTTGTATGGTGAGCTTTTGTGGTCAGCTTTGGCTTTAGTTTCACGTTGCACTAGTTGAGCGGTGGGGTAGTGGGTGGGCATTAATGCTAGCGGAGTCTTGAGTGAGAATCGGCGGTCCTGGTGGGATTTTGTAGGGCTTTGATGTTTGTGTGTCTTGGGGGCTCCAATTCTTGGCTCTGCCTAGGATTATCTTCCACGCAGAGTCAGCTTTTACACTGGAGATCGAATCTGTAGTTTAACTTCGTAGTTGTGAGTCTTCGATGGGGAGTGGAATCTCGAGGCTAGTGTGTGTTAGGTCTCTTAAGTGGGCTTGGTCTGTGGGACCAGACAGGCAGACTAGACCAGGCAGACCAGACCAGCCAGACCAAACCCGACCGACCAGACCAGACAGACCAGACCGATTAGACCCAGACAGACCAGACCAGACCAGGCCAGACCAGACCAGACCGGAACGGACTAGAACAGACCAGGCAGACAGACCAGAAGTTAAACTAGGCGCCAAAGCTCACCACAAAGAAACTCACCATGCAAGTTCAAATAAATCTAACACGCAAGCACACAACCGATGATGTCACTGGCTCGATAGTGACATATCAATACTACTTAAAACCAAACTATAGCCAATTTTTTGTGGTAGGTCAGAGCTCAGAGGTTCTGTTTAGCAAAGTAAGTACATCCTAATCTCTATGCAGGGGAACAAGTGATAAAAAGGAGGGCAAATCGATGAGCTTTAACTACTAGGAAAGATTTGGATTTGCTTACTGTACAGTATTGGGTGATTTGCTTCGTAAGATTTTCCTTTGGTTTGAACCGAAACGCAGCCAAGTGATGGTGTAGTGTGCAAGGTTTAACGAGGTCTTAGATTGAAAATTCAAAATGGAATTTGCGATACTAAGATATAAGACAGAATGACCTTTAACTAAATTTTCAAACATTAAAAACATCTTAAAATTAATGAGATGTAGAACGTTTCCATTACCTAAACCTACAATGTTAACCCCGTCTCCCCCTCCTCTCACTTGATTACCAAACAAGAAAAAAGCTTAAGCATATTTTTTTTGCATCAAATTCAAATTAAAACCTTTCAAGTGTCAAGTTATCTCTGCAGCAAGATTTCATACAAAAACCAACAGATTGTTAACAATCTAAGCACTAGACGATTCTCATCAGCAGCCCCATTGTCACCAGCAACCACTATAAATAGTAACAAAAGCGGCAAAACATGTCGTCTACTATCATCATCAAAGCACACCTTATCAGCTTTTGCACCTTAATCAAGCTATTGTCGGATAGTCCTTCACCATGGAACAACAACCCCATAATGGAGCAGCACCCTTTGAATGTATCGTATTACGGGTGGCATCCCAACCCGAGCTGTGCTCACCCCGCGCTTCAAGTATTAACAAGTCACCACTAGAAATGAAGAGCCCCGTGCTCATCAATGAAGCGCGACTGGCGCGAGTGTGCCCGGCTGCATCGTGCTCTGCGCCCTTAGATTGTACTTTTCACCACCGCCAGGTAAAAGACGCCAGGACATGCAATGAATAAAATCATTACACGAGTGTGTTTCGGCGGGGGTGTGAGGCGGTCGGTGAAAGTCGCTAAGGACCCTAAATGACTTTGAGATCGTGTTCACGTCAGTGGGTACTCATGCACACATTCCCCAACGGTCCTTACAAATTTATGATTGCCCTCAGATCCGGGAAAAAAGGAAGAAACACTCAAGTGGGGATTTGTAACATCGGACGGACGCCGGGCGGGGGCGGAAGAGGGCTCTGAGTTGCTGCAGAAAGGGCATGGTGGCAACTTATGAAATGGAAATAACTGTAAGCAACGAAGCTCCTTTCCGAAATTTTCATGGTCCTGGGAATTGTTTCACATTTCCTCTGTGGGCCCCGGACGAGTTGACCCTTTTTACCTGTAGTTATTTGCCCTTTTTGTGGGGCAATATGGGGGAAATGTTTAGCACACCTGTCAAATTTGCAATACTTTCAGCCCACCGGTAATAAAACCCGGAATAGATGAGAAGAAAGGGACTTCAAATCCCCCACTGTAGACGCAGCCCACTACTCAACTATTCTCCCAATCTTCGCTCCAGCTCTCAAGGATGAATCGCTCCCCGTGTTCCGTGTTTGTTAAGAATGAATAAATCCAGGATGATTTCGATTCTTCGCTCTAAAAAAAGGATTTCGAATTATGTACAATCTGGTTTCTCGGGGGCGGGGTATGGACTCATGGGTACCCTAGGCCGACCTTGCATACCAAGCGGATGGGCCCAGCAGCCCCGGCAACACAAAACGGTGCAATAAACCGGATTGCGGGGTGTGGGAGGTCCATGTTGTTAAAAACGCCCGTAAACATTTTCATATCAGCGCCGTTACATTTGATGATTTCCCAGGCCCATTTGTTTACGCTACCAACTTGCCCCCATTAAAATAAAGAGGGGCCAATTCTAGGGCGGCCATAGAAGATTATTACTGTTTATTGTGAGCGGATTAAGGTCCTGTGTAAGGACTCGACTATGGCCTGAGGTTATTTTATGGAAGTTTTCAGTATTGCAGATTATTTGTTTCCGTTTTTCGGTTTATTCAACGGGAATCAATTACAGCAATTCGGGGAAGTGTGCTGCTGAATGAACGGAAAGGACTCAAGTGCTGTTGAAATTCGGACGAAATTGATACGTCAATTGCGCGATGTTGCAATAAATATTGCTCAAGTGTAGGCATTTGGTGGAAAATGTGAATTTTGATCTCTTTATTCTAGTGTTGATTTCCCAGAATGTAAGAACGGGCAGCGGTGGGATATTTGCGGATTCAGAGATTATAATTGAACATCCAAAGCTGGGAATTAACAACGATTTCTGTATGCGGTTTTCAAGTAGTGGAACTTTATATGTAGTTACAAAATCACGAAAATTGTTAAATTGTTAAAATTCGGAACATGTTGCAGCGATTTCCGGATTAACATCAGCTGTATTTTCTGTACGTTATGAACTGATTGAAGTTATTTTAAGTGTTTTCTTTTATTACTTTTATTGATCTTTTTATTTTTCAATTTATTGAAGATAACAAGTTTTAAAATTCAGTGTTGCCAGAAGATATATCCCAATAATGGCCTTGATTCTTGCAACATTAAGAGCAATTCCTTCTTCTTCCTACGGCGACGGTATTAAAGCAATATCTCAGCAGATGGCCTCTAGTTCCGCCCCATATTCACCGAGCCTCAAACAATAAACGAAGAATTGCTCTGTGTTACCCTGACTAATTAAGCATTCCCGGCATAGCTGGAAGTCATCGCGTTCGATATGATGGAAGATTTTCGGATTTTCTATATCATTTAAGGTCCATTGAAGAACTTCGTGAGGTCGCAATTCACTTCCCAACGCTTCCTAGTAACCCACTTATTCGCTTTTGGGATACGTCTGTGGGTCCACCGACCCTTAACAGACTCGTCCAACTTGCCTTGCCAAGGTCGATCCACACATATCCGTCAATTGACGACGACTTCAGTGCAGTACTGAGAGCATCAGTCAAAAAACTATGGGTCCGATATATGTAGCTCCATGCAAACAAATTGAGAAAGACGCGACATGTTCCCAGACATCCTATACAGTAGGGGACCACTCTCTCTACCGTAAATTTCATGATGCCTTGAGATCACTGTCCAAAATTCAAAACTAAAATGTCGGATGCCATTGAAAATTGACCAGTGTTACGGAATAAGGAGGTGCTGTGTGAATGTCAGTGAAAAATTCATCGCGGAAGCCACTGACACGAAAATCATCGGCGCCGTTCCGTTACGGATATGTGTGGATCGACCATTAGGTATCCGTATTCGTGCCACTTTCCTTGGCGATTTAGCCGCCTTTTATTTTGGCCACCTGCGTGAACGCAAAAGCAATGAACGCTGGTCAGGCACGGCCCTGTAGTATGCGACCTTCCATTTTCTGGTGTTTGCCGTCCTGTTCAATGCTGCTGCTGAAACTGGCGCTGCATATAGCAAGACAGAGCTATACAACCCTGACATCAAGAGACCACGACTCGGTCTGCCACCCCCCCCCCCCCCCTTGATAGCAAACTTTGGAATCCTGTGCCAATAGCAGACGCTTTACTCGTCATGCCCTAAAAGTATTTAGCCTGCGGTCGATCATCACTCCAAGGATCCTTAGGGTGGGCTATTGCTGAATGATCTGTTCTCATATCTTGATCCTTGCGGACACTAGTTTTCTACGTTTGCGCAGCTTCAGTAAGCGTGAGATTCAACTCGTTTCAGGAGGCATAACACTCTAGCGAGTTGTTTCTCAAAATGCCCCGATGACAGAGTCGCGAAATGGTTGGAGTAAAAATATCGCTGCTAGGTTGTGGCAGCTCTTTCCTACTTCTATCTCTTTCTACTCTCTATCTTCCGGCTAGAGCTGCTGTTCGACATTCTATATGAAAAATATAGATTGTCGAACAGTACAAAGGGACTTCCCCTAAGCCTCTAGTCTATCACCTAAAAAAAGCGTCAGATCAACGCTTTCAGGCCAAAATTTATTTTAAAATGCACGAAAAAGTAAAAAAATAATTTTGAATGTAAAGTTTTTATTGCTGCAGCCACTTTCTTAAATGCAAAAAGTGTGGAGCCCTTTTTACCTATAACCTTATTTTATTACATTTAAGTTTTAATACATTTAATATTTCGTGCCAGTCGTTCCAAGGTTCCGGTACAGGTCCTAGATAGTCTCCTTGTCTACCAGTTCATTATAGATATCGATTAGTTACATAGTATTTATAGAAATTAGTAATCTTAGGTAACATCTATCGACTTTAACATATTCCCAACTTTTATCTAAAAACTTTAAAAGACCTAAGCCCCTAAAATATTAAAAAAAATCGTCTATTCAATAAACTTCCATAGAACTTGCCCCAGCAAATTTTCAAGTCTATTGTTTGCTTCAAAAACGACTAAATTATACCTACATGCCTCCACCTCCCCGGTGCCGACATACCGCACTAGCTTCCGTAACCACAAATTAAAGTAACTAAAAGTTGCTCTCTTCTACTCATTAGTTTTCTTGTCTTGGGTGCGTAGACCTTCAGGAACCCAAATTATCCTAATTCTCAAGGTCTTCAGATGATTACCATATTTCTGACTCGTTGAGGAGAAATTTTTGTTGGTTTGGCACAGATTTAATTAAAGATTAGATTACAGTATTAAGCCCCGAAAGGGCCGGCCATTGCTGAGCTGGAATCCCCAAAAGGGATACCCAGAATTGGGTTTTATAATAGTCGGACAGTTAAATCGCTTTATTCACTTGAAATTGCCAGAAAGATTAAAGTAGATTGAAATTCTTGAACTATGGCAATTGTTACTATTGTTGGTTGGCCAGCTAGTTTTGGTAGAGAGAGAGGCTTAAGCCGGTGTTATCTTATGAAAAACTATGGATTTTACATACTTGCGGAAATAATTTAAATTTTTAAGTTGGGATTTAGTAAAAGAGAGAGAAAAATCTTGAGGTGTTTTTTTTTTGGTTTGTTGAATATTTAAAATTAACCCTAAGGGACTGGTTTTGTTGGTATTGATTTTTACGTTAGCCAAGTAAACTTTGAACTGAAAAAAATTTTAAATTAAAGGACAATGGGTTACCACTATAACCCTGAAAAATGGTTGTTTGAAAATATTCTACCCTCTCTGGAATCTTTGCTTTGAACCACCAGTCCTTCATATCATGGTGCAATACATAGTATGCTTAGGTCGAAGATAAAATAAGATAAGGTGTCAGAAGGGAGCCGACGATGTATCCTGTAATTGAACTTTTAAATGTTGAAAGAGCTCCGCAAGCACTAACTGTGAAAGATTATTCCTAACTTGAGTTGTGCTCTAGATGAACAAATTGACTGCCTATACTGTACTGTGCAAAAAGAGAAAATTTAGACAGTGTTCATCCTCCGCCATCCACTCAAACACGATCTCGACTGACGAAATCCATCCGGTAACGACTCGCGATGTTCGACTACATTTTGACCAACGCAAGATTCTGATCGACAAAGGCGTAAATGACATGCGTTGGGTCGATTGTGGATCAGACCATTATCTTGTTTGAGCGAAATTACAGATGCCATTACAAAGAGCGACGAAAACGGCACCACCACCAGCCAAGAAGAATTGGGCGTGGCTACGGGTCCAGGCCATCGGGCGAGAATTTCAAATATCATTATCCAACAGGTTAGCGGCGCTCGCAATACCGGAAGATAACGATGTAGACGTGTGTGAACCTATCCGTTGACGGACGCAGCTATGGATCTCAGACAGCTGTCTGGACCTCGTCGATCTGCGAAAACGAATGAAACACGTCGATTTCGAGCAATACCGATGATTGAACAAAGAAGCTCGACAGAAAATTAAATCAGAACGGGAAGCGTATTGGAATAACGTTGTGACCGTGGAGAAAGCGGCGTCGAAGCACGAGTACCGGACGCAGACCAGACAATCCGGCGGTTAGGTGGCAAAACAACATCAACAAACGACAATATCAAAAGATAGGATAGAACTTTCGTGACCCCTCTCCATGAGCCCTTGAAGAGAATTCTTCCACAAGCTGTACGACCACTATCTGACACAAGGTCCAGCACTCGAAACGCCAATTATCGAGCAGCTTACGAATCAGTTTCTTGATACCGTACCGACAATTATCGAGGTGAAGACGGCAATAAAATCGCTGAAAAATTAAAAAGCGCCGGGAATGGACCAAGTAACCGCCGAGATGATCAAAGCCGAAGGTGATGGCACACATATGGCATTCGGATCGTGTCCCGTCGGCGTGGAAGAAAGCGATCGTTGGGACAATAGTTTGCGATAGTTGAGAATGCAAGGATTATCACCCCCTTCCGATCGTCGGCAAAGCATTTACGAAAATCATACAATCGAGGCTACAAAAACATCGAGAACAACCGAGCCGGAAAGAGCAGGCGGGATTTAGACCACATCGAGGATCTATTGACCAAATATTCACTCTCCGGCAGCTAATGGAAGAAAGAATTAGTTGCGGCAAAACGAACTGTCATCGTTTTCATCGATGTCAAATCCGCTTTTACATTACGATTGGAACAGCATGTGGAGTCTTGGAAACCGAACAGGTGCCATTGAAAATCATCCAACTTCTCCAAGGGTCGTACGATGGATCAACCAGCTGCATTCGTATTCGAAGCGACTTATCGAAGGAGTTCCCGATTCAAACGTCCGACAGAAAGACGTCGCTTCGCTACTGTTCAACGTTGTAATCGGCGCGATTATGCGTGACAATTTCGTAACCGACTTGCTGTTCGCCGACGGGGATGCCGAAGCAACGGATATTTTATACGACATTTCCCGCATTGTCTAGTCATATGGGTTAAGAATCAATGCGGAAAAAACCAAAGTGCTCACAACGGAAGGATCGAAAGCCAGTGTTCTCCTCGAAAAAACCCAAATCGAACAGGTTCCAACTATCAAATATTTGGGATCATTGGGTGAGAAAATGAAAGTGGCATCGACCTCCAACGTTCAAAGCCGCATCGGCCAGGCAACAGCACCATTTGCCTCGTTCAAGTGGTGTATATGAAAATGAGCAAATATTACCATCAAAACTAAAGTATGCCTTTACGTTGATCCTACCGATTCTTCGTTATGGATCGCCATCGTGAACACTGCTCAAACCGGACGACAAGAGGTGGGAACCTTCCGAATGCGATGTTTGAGACAGATTCTCGGTGTTTCATTCCGCGATCACCTTCGAAAAGAAACAGTTCGACAAAGATGCGATCAACAGACACTGATCGAAGAAGAAATACAAAAATGTCGACTACATTGGTTTGGATATGTTTGCCGAATGGATGATAACCGCCTGCCACGTAAACTTCCCTGGCGAAACGGTCCGCCAGACTGGAGAGTTAAGCGATCGGCACCGACGAAAACCTGGCTAAAAATATGGAGGGTGCCTTAAAGAGTCAAGGATTATCAGGTGTCGAGACTCGAGATTTTGCCAAAAATCGTCGAGAATGGAAACGAAGCGTGAATGGAGTTCGAAACTCAGCGGCACCGACAATTGCGTATACGTTGCGGGAATGTCCCCCTCGAAAAAGAGAGAAGACAAAAATCAATTTGTGCTGCTACAATTGCCAAAAAGGGGTTCGAAATTTTGGAATTTTTAGACCCCAGGAAGAGTGCCTGTGAAAATAGGGGAAATGAGTTTTCTAAAACTAAAAAAGTAGTCACAAAAGCAGGGAAATAATAAAATTATTTAAGGATTTTCTATTTATTTCTATTTTTTTCAATAATCCAACTATCATTGTCGAAAACTGCCAAAGCTTACTCCTAGTTGTTTTTATTACCTCCAAGGGTTAAACCTATAATTTAAAATTAACTGAAAATGGTTAAGTAAACCCTAGGGTTGACTTAAACTCTAATATCCACCGACTGGACCCTTGTAGTCTGACCTTAGTTTTTGCTACAAACGGCTCATTTAATTTAATTACATCGAAAACTAATTTCTTTTTTAAATCAGTGTAAATGTTTTTGACTAGATTCGAAATTTTTCGTTTGTGAAATTGAACCCAAAGCAATTTTGGCATCATCTTCTGGACCATTACCCAAAAATGTTTTTTGATTGTGAAGTAAAGAAGAAAAACCCGGAAAAGAAATTAATTAAAAATTCACGTTTTCAAACAAACAAAAAACACTAAAGAAATTAAATCCTGAACCACCATCGATTACTTTCCTTCATGATTTTTTTTTTTTTGTATTAAACAATTTCAAATATTGCAGGATATTTCTTCTGTCCTTAACTTCCGCCTTAAGGATTTTAATTCAGCATAAAAATTTAAAAATAAAGTGTGAATGTTCCCAAGCATCTCACCCATTTTTTTCCTAGATCCTTCTAGGACCTAGACCATCATCTATTGGTAGTTGTTATTCCGCTAGAATGACAGAATCTCTCAATGGGAAAAGTACTTCAAAACTAGGGACTCCAATTAAGTGTGAAAATATTCAAAAGGGAATCCAGACCGTGATTTGCAAGAATTGTCCTATCAAATGGATTCCTGATTCCTAAAAGGGATGAGAGAGGATCTCACATTGGTCGAGGTGAGGGTGTACCAGGAAATCATTAAGGTTTTAAAACGGACACAATCGAAACTTGAGATACTACAAAAATCACTTTATAGTTGATTGTGTTTGAAGGCGTCTTTGATGATTATGATTTATTAGTTTGATTAGTAGCCACCTGGCGGCGAAATACATAAAATATTTATAGAAATGGACCCAGACAACTTTTAGTTCCAGGAATACCTTAATCCAATTTCCTTAGTAGATTCATCTGGATCAAGTTAGGGACAGCTTGTCTGATACAATCTTCGTTAAGTTTTTACTTAGCCAAAAAGTTTAATAGGAAAATTCTAGGAATATTTAGATTTAGAATTCTCATAATTCTTGGGTTCAGAATTTTGGCTTCATTTGGTTAGGTATTCCTAGGCAAACTAAGTTTAATTTGGCTCAGAAAGAGTGTCAAATTTCATTCATTTATAAAAAGCTGGAGACTCTGTTTGGAGCTGGCTTTATTTTTGGTTTGATATTCTACAAAAATTGGGTTTGAATTTCTGAAATAAATTGCCTTAAGTTTTTTTCTACTTTAGATTTGTCTTATTGGCAGGCAACTTAAATTGAAAGCTAAGAAATACTTATTCAGATCATTCAGTTAAAATTAGTGTCTATAACAATATCCGGGATGATGTCTTCTGCATGTAACTTTGTTTTGACCTCGTTGCTAATAATGATAAACGAACTGTAACTAAGGCTTGAAATATATATTAAAAATACTACAGTTACCTAGCCGGTCAGAGGTTGGTCCGTAGCCAAACCAGAGATCGGACCGTGGCTCAAAGGACGGACAGGCTCGCTGGGGGTCTTGGATTTTAGAGACACTGGAGATACCGCCTTGAGCTGTTGCACCCTACGTACCTGCATAGAAGCGCCCTCAGAAGGAGCTGATGCTGTGTAATTATGAATATGAGGAGGGGCACCCGAAAATGTGAGTTCCGGGGGAGGGGGGGGGGGGGGGCAACTTTGCCATTTTGTCCTTCCCTTTAGCAAACCATCCTAAAAACCTATACCTCCTTCAAAACAACAGCCATACACTCTTGCTAAAATTCAGGTATATTATGCTTCCAATACTTAGTTTAATGAATTACTCCAGTACGCGAAGAAAGTTAAACCCGCCCTGGTACCATGACGTGTTTCTTTTGCGAGTTCGACTTACCAATGCCTTTACCGCCCCGTTGACATTCTAAGCGTGAGTGAGGTCGAAAAATAGCCTAGATTGCCCACACAAAAAAAATTACTCAACCACCCGCTCAATTTACCTGGAGTAATTGCATACAATTAACTATAAATTTGGTTGTAGTTGCACAATTGTCATTGAATTAACGTGTCATTATTCACAACCTTGTTGGGGGTGTAAAGAATTTATAACGTCGAATATACCCTTATATCCGACACAGCTCGAGACTTCATCATTTCCTGGAGTAAAGCACCGCTGGAAAGCCGCGTTGGGGACACCAGTCACTAATAGTAATGACTTCTGGTCCGCCAGAACCTACCCACCACTGCTAAAAGCTAGACGGAATAGTTGAAGGGGATTCACTACTCTTGTTTGTTCCGGGCCACCTTCAGCGCCCCACGTGATACTTTAGCACTATACCTGCTAAAAAAAAATATACCCTAATATATCCAAAGAAACTATGATTTACCCCAGGTTCTTCTTTAAGTTTACTGATTAGCCTTCAGACTGCCAATTCTTCCTATTGCTTAATTGGAAGCTGAGTCCTCCTGAAGAAAATGTGACAGAAACCTTGAAGGCCAAACTCATCCCCCTGCTTACAAATCCTGCAAATTGGTCCCTCTGCCCCTCCGATCCTTCACAAATACAATTTAGGGCACAGTGTCCGGTAACTTCGCTTCAACAGTTCTCTGGACACATTACTAAATGGGGCTGGAAGAAAACGTTTACAGTTGGATGATGCAAGAACCTCCAGCTTTCAGCATATTTCTTTAGACTCTGTGCGCTTAAGAAAGACCCTCTTCACCAACCAGCAACAACCAGATAGTCACCTCCAGACCGTGAATGTAGAGCGAGCTGTTTGGCACAGTCAATCGCTCAAAACAAAGCCAACGCTACTCAAAATATCGAGCTAATCTAGGGTAGCGTCTTGATAGTCCCAAATTATTTATAATTCAATCCAAACGACAGCCGAAAAAGGCTGTGGCTCCGGCAGTACCGGTAAAGACTTGACCTAAGCGGAACTTTGGTACCCTATTAGCAGATTCTTTTTTGGCTCAAATTGGCCGTCGTATGCCCGTTTGAACAGATCAGTACTTAGCCATTTAAATCTTTTGGTCTTTTGGCCGTCATGTGGTCGTATGAGCTCCTATTAAAAATAGTTCAAAACTATTTGGCCATCATATGCCCATTAAAAATCAAATCAGCCGGTGTTCGCCCGTTGTAAGGTCAATTTTTTTTTACTCGGAGATGCCAAGGCTACTCTAGAGCTTGTGATTTTCCAGTACTGGAGGTGGCCTACTTAGTAAATCTCGAAGCTATGACAACATGTAGTGTCAGTCCATAGATCGGAGAACTGCAAGCTTACTTTGATGTTTATTTTCGTCAGGTTTTGAATATATTGCCGTTGGTTTACAGCATATGGTTGAGTATTGTACAAGGTTATACATATATCCATGACTGCAGATTGCGAACTACAAGAATAACAAATTCGCTATCTCCTGAAAATAAAGGTCGCTGAAAAATGCCTTTAAAAAAGATACCTTAAACCCCAAAATAAAACCCAATTTAAATTGAAAATCAATTCATTCCTAAAATTCATTTCAAATTCCATGTTCCAAATCGAAAAAAAAAAACTTTTTTTTTGTAATTAACCCAAATAATCTGAGAACCTTCTAACCCTTAGCAACCCTTTATCATTTATGCCAAGAAGCACAAATTTGAAGGCTTTTGGCAAGCATATCGCAATAAAATACCTTGTCTCTTTTCCATCTGCCTCACCTGAGCAGCGGCAGCAGCAGCAGCAAAGAAAAGGTGAATCATCCCGAAAACAGTTTTGCGACATGAAAAAGGCATAACCGCATCCCTTAAAAAAAGGTTCGCAGCCGTTCCGTCGTTAGGTTGGCCCGGTGGAGCCCCGATGCCTAAAATGGAAACGAGAACGAGAAAGGATAATCGTGGGGCGGCGTGGCATAATATCTCGCCCCCACCCCCGAACAACATTTGGAGACTCAAGTATATTATTATTGGAGTGGAACATCTGTCCGCTCCTTTATGGAGGATACAAATTTAATTTGGAAACAATAAACTTCGGATATGACGGACACATGTTGGCGCGCAGACGACACACACGCGCACAGTTGGTATATAGTGGAAAGGTTGCCAGCAGCATTTTCTAATTTCTGCCAGGATCGACACAAATCCGGAAGATTAACGACCGCCATTTAGCCCAGAAGTTTCGTCCTGAAATTGGGAATGTCTCAATCGAATTTCGTGTCGAAGCACAAGAAAAGATGAACACCAGCGAAGTTATGGCGAATAGAAATCATTCTCGGAGGCGATATACGTGCCATGGTTTTAAATGGTTATAGCTGCTGATGGGACACTAGACATCTGGTCCAATGGCGGGCATCCGGAAAGGCGTCCAAGTGTAGCCTCTCCGTTCTCATAAAGAGCCCTTATCACTGCAGGCGGATTGGCAGCTCCTCACGCTGATGCCCCATTCCCGGCCGGCGTATGCCCGCTCACTCATTTCCAGCGCTTAATATTCAACGGACTCACATTGCTCATTTATAAGGATACTCGTTCCTGAAATGAAGGCGCGTCCTTTGATATGACTTTGATGTTCGTGGGTGTTTTTAAGGGTGAAATAAATCAACATGTCAACAATATAATAGGTTGTTTTGAAAGATATGAATTAAGTAATTTTTTCTGCAAGCAGAGAGAATTTAGGTTGATTTGAGAAAGTGTCTCGATTGTGTGAGGACCGAGAGTGGAGCTCGTTCGTATGGGGTAGAAGGAGACTTCCCCGGGAAAAAATTATAGTCATCATCAAGGAACCCCGCCTCGGTGCCACATATTTTACTCTTCATAATGGGATGCTGTCGGTTATGTTTTTTTTTTCTTTTCAAGAAAGTGCAAAGTGTCTTCGTAGGGTCTATCATCTATTTTATTTATTTTGTCAATGACGTATGTACATAAGGTGCTAGACATGGCAAATTAGGTGGAGGCTGTTTGCTCAGTTGTTGCAGCTAGATGACAGGTATATAAATCTTCTGTCGCTGTCTTCCGTCTAGATCAGGAGTCACCCTAGGAATTATCAGACCCCGTCAGCATGTCTTTCACGTTATAGAGCAATGTCTAGTAGAAAGGAATCTTAGCTGAAAGAACTTTTCATGAAGAATAAAATAGGTTAACGAAAGTCTGAAAGGGCTGGAGTTGAGGTTGATGAATCACAAGGACATATGTTGTGAAATATGGCCTACGGAAGATTGTCCAACAGGTGAGTTGATCTATTTGTAAACCAATTTCAAAAATGCATTGTGTGCGAAAAGGAGGGCTACATGCAGTGAAAATAAGCAAAGCAGGCTAGTCTCGTTTTTTGGAGTAAATAGCCGGTGTAATGATATGGGTAAAATTTTACCAGTGCTGGACATTTCCGCGATGGTTCAATGAGTCAATTGAGAGGTAAGTGATGCCATCAGCAATTAGCTTTAGAGCGTGGTTTTACATCTAGTACACCACAATCACGTTGCACTACTTGCTTAAGGTAATGTCATATGTAGAACTTATACATTGTTAAGTGAACGGTGGAAGCTCATCAATTGAGCCTAGGCGTATGTAGGGCTATCCAAAAGACACTAAGTTCACTTCTCCATATATCATTATTTACGTCCTAAATCGATAGCCTGGTCTCTGTAGGGGTCCGTGTTATACTGAGAAATGGTGGTTTAAATTTGGAAATTTTGGACTACTCTGAAATTCCTGGATTGGAATAATTGCTACTAAGCCTTGAAGCATGCCCTAAATTTTGGACAGGGCAATTCCTGACCTAGTTTTGTGCAGAATATGCAGTTTTATTAGGACGCCGTGAAAACTGACAAAGTTTAGGATCTTGACCTCCAGCACTCCGTTTTCTGGTGGTGATCTCCAGCACTCCCAAATTTCCAAGCCTGAAAATGACTTGGATCAATAACCTCATTACCTCATTGGCCACCATAATTTTGCTTAAAGATTTCTTTTTGATTTTAGGACATAAAAAGATTACTGAAAAGGTTGTTAGCATCTCTTTAGAAATCCAAAGCATAAGGAAGCTTGCTTCACAATTTGGGATATGTATTTATTGAATCGCATATCCAGGTTAGTGTTTAAGAGATGGCTCGTGGTAATAAAATTGAGTGCTTTTAAATTTTTAATTTTTTTTCAAAGTTTAATTTTTTTTTTAATCTTATTTTCTGCAATTTTGCCCCGTCCAATTGCGCCCGGTGCAAGTGCATCACTTACACCTATGCGAGCGTTACCGATGGTTATGAAGATGGGCTGTTCGGTATTGAAAGAATTGTCGACCGATTCAAACAATAATAAATGGTTTGCAAAGAGGAGAAAGTACTTCAAAAAGCACCTCGTTTTGAGTGCAATAAGATAAAATAAGAGAAAACTGAAAAATAGAACCGATTCAAATTCAACAATTAAACATCGATCACCTTTTGCTTCTTTATATGGAGAAAGAAAGTTTTGTTTTGATTTCTCCCTACAAAAGAAGGCAACTTTTGCTTGACATTTTTTCATGAAAACCTACCCTTCAGGAAATATCGGACCGTTTCCGGACTTTTCCCGCAGCCGGTATAGTTGCTATCTCTAATCCGTTTTTTAATATAAATCTATAAAAAACACGAGAGCACGGTTCATCCTTAGCATGTTGAATTAACAAAGTAGATATTCCGGATTAGTGAAACGATTTGTCACCCATCGCGGTACAACTTTAAGGTCGATACAAACATATCCGTGAAGGCACGTTACCGATGCTTTTCGTGTCAGTGAGTTTTTGTTTTTTTCACGGACGCCTGAAGGGTACTGAGAAAGTGGATGTCCTAATGCGTCGGATGTGTGTTAACATGCCTTTCCTAATTTATTTCCATAGAATGACATCGTTCCGATATACTTTTCACTGATGCTCCCGGTACAGCACTGAAGTCCCTGTCACATCACGGATAGGTGTGGATCGGACTTTCATCTTTAAAATTTTTGAAAATTAAAAGTTGTAGATTAATATAAGGTAACCCGAAACCCATAAACGAACGGACCGATAGAGACACCCCACCAAACCATTCTTTCATTCTTACGAACATCGGTGAACGATCAATGTCTTTGGGACAATATTTTAAAATATCTGAAGTGGGAAGGCAATAGTCAGAAGAATGTAACAACCGATCATAGTCAAAATGAGATAAGATTCAATTTACACTTGAAAGAAATTATTCAAAATCTAAAAAATTATGCCCACCAATGTGAACAATCTATCTGAATGTCTGGAATGGAACATTTCTAAGAAAGCAAATCGTAAGAAGATGAGCTTTAGTGAAGTCAACCTAAAGTTCGAACCCCAATAATATTGACCTCATGTCTTTACGAAGTTATTAGTGTAAATGATTTGTCCCGGACTGGCATAGATCCATTCCCTGATAGTGTGTTACAGATTTGATAAGGGATATAGGGTTTGCGACAGAATTTACGTGACACAGCAATCCTTTTTCTTTACAATTCACTAACTTCGATTTTTCGCTAGGAAACACGATTGAATTCCAACAATTTTCAACAATTTCTAGAAGAAAAAAAAACGCAACAGTTTCAGGGTCCAATAAACATCCTTCTTGGGGGGAAAAGTTATTTGTCATCAATCCAGGCACCTGTTATTCGAGCAATTAACATCCCCAACAGCCAAAAATAACTAAAAATTCTTTTATCGCATTAATAATGCCAACTTTGTACTTTCCCCCTTTCTTTTGAAAAATGTCAAACTTTGACCTTAGTTGAAAGAAAAATAGCCCCTAAATCTCCACTGAACTTCTCTCTCACCCCTTGATATAAAGTCAATCAGGAAGGAAAATTTCTGCCCTGGAAAAAAAAATCAAAAAACACCCCACGGAAAAAAAGAATTTGTTTTTTGTTTCTTTTTTTTTGGTGACTTGTGGATATTTTTTTTTTTACTTTCCTTTCGGGGGGTTGGGGGACGAAAAACTTTAAAAAAAAAATTCCTTCACTTTCCTTAAGAAAACATGCGACCTACATCAAAAATAAACCACTTGGAAGCTTCCCCAAAAAATTTGCTTTGTTAAATATCTCTGCAGCCATCGCTCAGTAGTTAAAAGGTCAAGGGATAAAAGTTTTATGGGGTTTTGTGCTGAAAATTCTTGTTTAGAAAAGTTCGTCTGGGTAAAGATCCTTGTGGCAAAAATATGGAGGATATAATGGGGGGGAGCATACCATGTTGACGGGGTTAAAGGCACAAAAGTTTAACATAAGGAGTTTAATGCAGTATCAACCACCAACAATAGAGTGGATAAGGCAAAATGACTGGGTTCAATTGTTATAAAATTTATAAGTTCGCGGAAGGGATTAAGGGTTGAAGTTTTTTTTTCTTCAGTTTTTTTCCTTTAAAATAAAGTTTTTTTTTATAGCTTGGGTCAACTGATATTTTGCAGATAAATGACTTTCGTAGTAGTTTTGAGAATTGATTTTTTGGGTTGAAATGATGGGATGGCCGATAGGAGTTCTTGAATGGAAATTGGAAATCTAGCACTTTAATAGTAACGAGTACTCGTAGTATTGTTGCGAAATGTTTTCTTGACGAATTTGCAGATTTTTTTTAAGGACTTTGGCCATTAAGGACTAACGACACTTTTTTCTTTATTTTTCTTATAGCCCTGACGCATATTTCTAAAAATACATTTTCAACATTTCTCTAGGTTTCTCAAAGGTACAAAGGTCAAAATTCCTAAAATAAGGTATTGTCTGTCCTTTCTTAAACGCCATAACTTTTAGCAACCTCGGTAGCATGGATTCTAAAATTTCCGGCTAACAGAAGCTAAGATTCCAGTTTCTAGCAGCGTGCATGGGTTTTATATATTGTGCTGAGAACCCGAGGTTGGTTGCACGGAGACGCCAATCTCCGACCCTCATACAAAAACTAACAATTTAACCACCGTCGTCACCAAGAAACACACCACGGTGGTTCCCGGGGCCCCCATGAGAGGAGCTGACTCGTCGGGGGTCTTGGGACATAGACCTCGGAGACACCACCTAGTTTAAGTCGGCATCACTTACCAGGCTGCGAGCTCCTCCCTCAGGGTAGACGCGGAAACCCTAGTTAAACAGGGAGGGTACCTGAAACCTTAAAGTCAGGGCGAGGTGAATCGCCCACTACTTCGCCATCAGAACGCCTTATCACTTCAACATATCAAAAACTTTTATCCCAGAGAAACGCAATGGGTTCGTACAATATCAACATAAATTCAATTTTTATCCAACACCAAAGAACAACGTTTAAAATATTAACTAGTTTACAAACTCGGAATTACTTCTAACTCTAGCGTGTAGCAAACCAGCGGTCTTGTGTAGCAAACCAGCGGTTAGAGACGAGATAAGTCAGGGTTGCGTTGACTAACCCACTCTGGTACCAGCGTCGAGTTCCAATGAGCCAAAATTTACAAACAAACTTTTTTCACACGACCCAGGCGGCGTAGCACTTCTTTAACTCACTAATCTAACCCTACCTTGTTGGACGTATCAGACCACATCCCCGGTACCTCCTCTCCACCAATCCCTTACTTAAGGCCGCGGTCTGCCGTCCTTCTGATATCCGGTTTCCAGCAACCGCTAAACTGTACGGGCTGCTGCCGGGTCTCCCACTTGCTTCGTCCTAGGGATAAATTCGAACGCCTCCGACTGATGGGTTATTTTCCTCTTCGGTTTCAGGTCTTCCTCCAGGCACGGTCAGGTCCGGCTATTCCCGGCTCATTTGCTAAATTCTCCGTTGGCTCCAGCCGTTAAGGGGTCTAGTAATAAAATTTTCTCCAACCGCAATCCCGGCCGTACTGCACCGAATTTAAAAAAAAAACTTTCGTTTTCCTAAGTTTACGTTAAAATCTTAGAACTGACTGCCTCCCAAATTTTCCTTGCTTTTCTCGCCAACCGGAATTTTGTTTGCCGCCATGGATCTAACGACATAGCCTATTATATTCTACTTATGACACCCTTTCATTTGATACCCATGCCCAGAGGGTTGTGAAGATAATGGTAATCCGCCTTCTTGAGACGGCCGCTATGGACCTAACACTATATTTAGTATACTATATTGCTTATTGTATTCTACTTTTCATATACTTTTATTTGATACCTATGTATGTCTCGGGTGTTGTGAAAAAAAGTGGTAATCCGCCAGGGTATTTTATATTGCTTATTGTATTCTACATATGATACCCTTTAATTTAATACCCATGGCGAAGGGGTTATGAAGACAATGGTAATCCGCCCTCTTGAGATGGTCGCCATGGATCTAACGGTATATTAGGGATACTGTATTGCTTATTGTATTCTACATAACATACCCTTTCATTCTGCTTGATAGACAGTTACAAGTGTGCGTAAGCTTATCGCCCTGCTGAATCTCGGGCTTTCACTTCAGATTCCGGTACTCACACTTGTCTCTGTTTTAGACCCATCCGTGGGCCATACTAGTCCACCCGGAGATGCTTTAGGAAAAGCCCAAGTTAGCCTATCCTGTATATATCAGCAAGAGTTAACCCTTCTAGCACAGAAGGCGCACTTTTCAGCTAAGCATGAAAATCTATATATACATACACATACACACACATATATATATATACATATATACATATATAGATTTTCCCTTCTAACACAGAAGGCACACTTCCCAGCAGGGCTGAGAAATATTTACCACTACCGTGGCTCAGCTGAGACATGCAAACATAAAATATTAGTAACAATTAGTAAATAAAATCGTATCTCTAAAAAGAGGATGAACATAAATTAAAAAATAAAAAGTAAGGGCATCCAACATGTAACCCACCAAACAACATAAGATGTAATCAATCACGTGAGATTGAAAAGACTCCTTTTAAGGACATCTTTACCAATACTCACGTTAAACACATTAATATTGTTGTTCACGTTAATGAACATGCGATTGACAGGTTCGAATCTGCCGTAATTCGTATTAGAAGAGTTGATTTGCAAGAGAGGAGGTCCTCTTAGATTGTAACGACTCACTCTAAACGATGCACGGTGATTTAGAAAACCTGAGTCAACCTTTCCATTAAGGAGCTGATGAACAAAAACAACATCGCCCACCTCACGGCGCTTGTGAAGAGAGCTTAAGTTAAGTAACTTAAGCCGAGATTCATAAGATGGAAGAACTAATGGGTTTTCCCAAGGAAGATGATTCAGTGCGAATCGAACGAACCTTCGTTGGACCGATTCAATAGTTCTAACATGCACAGAGTAGTGAGGAGACCAAACCTGGGACGCATATTCGAGTAATGGTCTGACAAGAGAAATATAAAGGTGTTTAGTAATCAAGGGGTTGTTAAATTCTTTGGACCACCTTTTTATAAAACCCAGG
This sequence comes from Thereva unica, assembly GCA_949987705.1. NCBI lineage: Eukaryota > Metazoa > Arthropoda > Insecta > Diptera > Therevidae > Thereva > Thereva unica. The sequence continues at coordinate 89,566,527 of OX465285.1, forward strand.
ACTAAACTACCTCTAGAAGAGATATAGTTGATGTGAGTGGAGAAATCCAGCTTACTATCAAATCTAATCCCGAGATCTTTAACAAAGTTTACACGAGGGACACCTTCATTAAGAAAGGTGTAGTTAAAAATTATAGGATCACGTCTCCTACTAAAAGTCATGACTTCACATTTACTAATATTAAGAGCCAGGTTGTTATAAGTACACCAAGAGTAAAAGGTGTCAAGATCAGCTTGCAAAAGTTTGCAATCCTCAATACTCTTAATGTGACGGTATAACTTGATGTCATCAGCGTAAATCAATATTCTACAGTGTCTTAGCAAGGAAACAATGTCATCAATTGATAAAATGAAGAGAAGAGGGCCCAGATGACTTCCTTGAGGGACACCGGATGATGCTTCAATGGGTACTGATTTGGATCCTCGAAAAAGAACTTGGTAGGTCCGGTCAGCTAAGTAAGACTGGAACCACACCAGAAGTGCTTGCGGAAAGCCAAGCCTTCTTAATTTGAGAATTATAATAGAATGGGAGAGCTTGTCAAATGCCTTGCTAAAATCAGTGTAAACGCAATCAGTTTGACAACCAGAAACGAAGCCCTCGACAGCATGAGAAGTGAACTCAAGAAGATTGGTGGTAGTGGAACGACCTGCAAGAAAACCATGTTGATTCGTTGAGACAAGCCTCTTGCAGATCGGAGCGATCGCAGAATAGATAATTGATTCGAAAAGCTTCGATATAACAGACAACTTCGCAATTGGTCTATAATTCGATATTTCGTTTTTGCTACCACTTTTGTGAATAGGAATTATAAACGAATTCTTCCAAAGCGTAGGGAAGCACCCTTTATCCAGGGATTTCTGAAACAGGGTTTTCAGTGGAGACTGGAGAACCACCACACAGGACTTCAGGACAGCAGGTCGAATACCGTCAGGGCCCGAAGTGAAGTCGAAAGGGAGTTCATCAATATGTTTCACGATATCAGCAAGGGTAATTGAGAGAGGTAAAAAATGAGGCTCTCGGTTAGGGGTAATGTGACGAAAATTATTGTCATTAGGCTGAAAGTCAGAAGGTGAAAAAGATTGATGAAAGAATGATGCAAACATGTTGCAAATCGCAGGTGACTCAGAACTAGACCAGTTCGTGTGCTGCATAGTATTAGGGTAGTTATCAACTTTTTTCTTAGAGTTGACAAATTTAAAGAAGTTCCTAGGATCAGTAAACACTTTATCACTCATGCTGCTAAGGTGTTCACGATACAGAGTAAAAGAGAGTGAACGAAATCTGTTATAGCAATTGATAAATGAATTGCGACTACGAGAGTCCTTTCTCTTTAAATAGGTTTTCCAAAGTCTATTCTTCTGATTTTTTAAATGCCTGAGTTCATTATTAAACCAAGGTGGAGAAGAAGGAGGCTGCACAGAAGGCTGCTCAAATTTTGAGATTCTAAAGCTTACTAAAAAAATCAAAATGCAGGTTTTTGAGCTTCTAACAGAACAAATAGAAACTGAAGAAATCACCGCCAAATCAAATCAACTTTTCTTTTGATTCAACTTCAAAAACAATCTTCTTTCTAGTTACTTTATATCCACTTGTCAACAAAACACAATTTAATTAATTTCGAAGGATTTTTCAAAAAAACCAAAAAAAAAAAATCTGCAAAAAGATGTCCCTTAGAGGCTCTATAAAATGCGAAAAAATCACCTTTGTACCATAATTTAAAGACTCCAGCTGGCTGTCGAGTGCGCGTCCTCGTCCTTATCCATGGGAGCTTTTTTCTAAACGATGAAATCCGTGGCTGGAATCCGTCTTCACATCTCTTCTATCCATTAGGGAATTGCTGAATCCGGCCAAATCAGTCACTGAGATAAGTTGAAAGAAAACTTTTTTACGATCCTAGAAATAAACAAAACGAAACTTGGAATAGCGCGGCGCTCACAGACGAGCCTTATTAGTACATGTTCGTCCTTGAAGAATCCTCTCTCTTTTTCGCTTTTGATGGAATCTTTTTCCTTGTATGCCTGTCGACTTGTTTTGATCCTTTGACAAATGACTGCTCTTCTGCCAGCTACCACCCAAGGGAAATAAGATAAAAGCCCTTTAAAGCTTCTCCTCTTTTTTTACGCTCGCCCAGAAACGGATGGTTTTCTTTGACACTTTCTTAAAACCCCCGCAAAAGGAAATTTTCTGCCAAGCTTTTCGCATAGTGTGTCTGATTGGGTATAGGGGTGGGTATCGTAATATTCCTCATTTGTATCAGCCCTGATGCTGGGAGAGATGCTCTAACATCTCTCGGAAAGTCAACGGGGTATATTACACAGGATATATACGAGCATACTATACACCCTTGTTGTGCTAACATCAGCCATCTCGGGGCATCAGCTAACACAAAAATGCGTCCTTTAACCCATGTTTAGTCATAACCAAAACAATTTTACACCAGATGTGGGTGTTTCACAAGATCAGACGGTAATAAGGTCAGAGGTCGTGGATTTGAGAGTTTTTGGTTTTGGAAAACACATCCTCGACATATCTGGAGGGGGTTTTTTATAGACTGAAATCATTTAATCTCGGGTTTTGTGGAGCACATCCACAGATCCAAAAGAGTCTCTACCGCCGCCACCAGATTCAGCCAACATCATCCCGTATGGGAGGCATTCGAAAGGTTTTTATACTGTTATAAAAATTTTCAGGCTATTCTCATATCAGTTCAGGGCTCGGGGATGATGAAAGTAACGAAATGGCCCTTTTTCGTAAGGAAATTCTATCATAAAACTTTTTACTTCCCATGCGAAATAAAAATTGTTGAATTTTGTTGGATTTTCACTTAGACTTTAAAATATGGAAGTATGCAGGAATTTGGTAGAATGGCATTTGAATAATGGACTATAAACCCCTCGAGTGGGCTTGGGATCAAAACCAAAACCTTGTGTGGATTTTTTTATATTTTCATCATACTTTTTATAAAATTGCAATTTTTGAAAAGTTTTACAAATTGAATTTGAGGAAAGTTTGGAGATTTACGTAGCATAGGGTGTCTCAGGATCACCTGTCTCGACCGTAAACGACCAATAAATTAAGATGAAGTTAAGTGAACTAACTTTGTGAATCATTGAAAAGCTAATGACATGCTTCAAAAAGGAAAGTTGTAGAACTGCATGAGAGAAATTATTGGTTTAAAGGAAAAACTGACAAAACTGTTAAAAATTACGACTGAGAAGTGTAGAAAACAAAGATGATGCGATCTCACCAATACTTTTCAATAATCCATAAAAAGCAGGATGAAAAAAATGCAAATGCAAGATGCAAAATGAAGCAACTAGCATCTTCGTAGGAAACAGATTTGTGGTTAATGTCTAGCTCCACACCAAAAAACCTCTTTGCTAGCATGGCTATCTTGTTAGACACTATCATTGAGGAGGCCACCATTTTTCACATCAAAATCACCAGAACCAATTTGGTGCAGCAGATTTTGATAAAGTGCCTTTAACATACACAGCTGAACACAGCTGTTTAGTACTATAGCTACAGAGTTCTGGACCAATAACGTCATCGGATGTGGATGTAGTCTGGGCTGTAAATGAGCGCCACCTGTGTGAAATTAGTAGAACTTCGATGCACTGGGTTTTTGTCTTGGGTGAGCTTTAGAGCTCTGCGAGCTTTCATGCCAAGTTGCTGTGGTGAGTCTTTGTTGGGATCTTGTAATGGTTGTACATACTAAATACCACCATTTATTTATTCTTACTCGGTGTAGTTTTTATCTAACCTATCTCAAAATTTTAATTTAAGTACGAAAATCTCAACATAAATGGCCCACTCTTTGTCTTATCTCCTCTTCCTCCTGAACTCTGATTAGCCTCATACAGCTATATATAAGGGAAATTGGAAGATGATTTTGTAAGAGCTTACCAAAACGAATGGTGCATTAGCAATGCCGGCTTTGTATTTTGGTGCCCCGTGCGATATATTTTTATGCGCCCTTAGTCTATAAAAAAACCTTCCTTCAAATCTGCTGATTCTAAATCTGTTTTAGTCAAGTACTCAAAATTCAGAATTATCTGCGAATACATATAAGATCAATTCGAAACGAAAGAAAGAGACAAATATTGGTTGCCAAAAAAATGTTGCGAAAGCTGCTTAAGTACTTTAATGGCTTGGCTCGACGGAAATTACAAAACCATGCCATTTGCAACGCCCATAATTTGGAATGAACCACAAAACCATAGAAACGATTCTTACTTTTGTATGACTATGACGTAAAGATTCATGAAGACCAATTCATCGAAGCAATGATGGTTTACCTTTGCAGAGAACAAAGCAGCGATGAAAGCGTGGACCAAAGCGGCAAAAGCAAGCAAGTGAATCCCTGCTAATACGCGTGTAGTGGAACATACTGCAGCACTATGCAGGTCTTTTGATACCATTTTAGACCTCCCCCTGATACACTATCCGCTAGAACATCATCGCCTTTTCTTAGGTACTTACCTTTTCTAAGAGTATGATCTAATGCAGCGGTCGGTAGCCTATGGCATGCGTGCCACTAGGTGGCATGTGAGAAGATCTCTGGTGGCACGAACACAATTCGGAAATGTGCAGTAAATTAACATTATAAATATGTTAAGGCTGCCGGCAGGCCGTGGCCTGAAGGTTATTCGCCTTAGGTCCTAGTGTAATCAAACACTCAAATGCCTCAAACTGGATTAGGCCTGCAGTGCAGGAAAACTGACAAAAGTCTTTATGTCTGTGGGTATTTACCGTTTGAAGATCTGAGCCTCTATTCGTTGGAAAATTTCGTTGAGGCTATGAGCATTTTAGCATTTGAATTAATAACCGCTAAGCTGTCGTATTCGCTTGTGTGTATAGGTCCCGAGATCACCTGCAATCCACGGCCTGTCTGACGGATATTCCTCAAATCCTTATCAGTAATGTATGACCTTCATCGGGCCGTGTCTGCCAACCTGGCCTTAAGGCCACGGCCTGCAAGTGAATGGGAACCTTAAAGTCTGGCCTTCATTGGGCCCTACCTGCCGACCTGTTCTGAAACACCATATTTTTTGTAGACTAAGGCTATTACCAGTGACCAAGCCTTGCACTCCTGTAAGTTCCGAATAGTTACGGTACTTACATATTTTTATATAGTGTCCCTAGTCCTGTCATCCTAATGAAATCCTTAAAAGCCCTTTAAGTTTGACTGGGTCGAGTATATTTTATGAGGGTTGAAAGGTTAACCTCGATCTTCTATACTATATAGCCCAGTAAAATAGGCTTTCAACCTCGGTAAACTTCATACGGAGATAAAATAAACCTTAACTAGTTGGGATGTGGGTTTGACCCCTTCGGTCCACACGATTAACTTCCCAGTGTGATGAACGAAGATGGAATAAACTGACTTCTTACAAAATAGTTATACGTTTAGCACTAGTGGAAAATTGGCTAGTATCAGAACTGATGACAAAGCAATTCCGAGAGAAGCTAGTTCAAATAACTATAATAGTAGTAAATCCACAAGATTTTTCTAGAGAATTTGTTTTTCCTGAACGTTAGCAAACAAACATGTCCTCCGCATTTCGTTCGCTGCACTAAAGCGGATGTTCAAATTCGTATTGAGCGTGCTGAAGCGCCGTTGATAAACTGAGAAGCGAATGACTTCATTTGGAAATTCCAAAGATTTCCGGAGATATTAGCAAAACTGTAACAGTTAAGTACTTGTCAGACTTGACCAAAAAGAACAAATTTTGCGGTAACTACTGGGAATCCCAGGATAAACCGCAATTTCCTGAAACTGTATCACGCGTAGAAAACAATTCCCCGTCAAAAAGTGCTAATCCAAGGTTTGAAAAATTCGCGCTGTTTGTAAAGGGTAACGAAATTTTTCCACCATTTTTAAAGGTTGTCGGATTTGACAAGTGATGTTTTGTTCGAAGGCTATCGCTGTGCAGAACCCAAAAAAGATCACTTCGTTTAGAACGGGTCTCATTCCATCGAGTTTATTAGATATTAGCAAAACTTGTCAATTTAAGGTCTTTCTGACAATTAGCCGAAGTTTTTCTATTTAAACAAAAAAGGCCCGACCGAATATTATGAAATTTTTTTCAGAGCATTTCTTCGTTAATATTCTTTTTTCGGCACCTCAATGAAGTCGATATAGTTTTTAGTTAGCGCGGTATCGTGCAGGTACAAAAATCATAAACGTCGTTTAAACCAAAAAGAACGGTTCGACCGAATTTTATGAAAATCTTTTCAGATCATATTTCGGTTAATACGCTTCGAACGACACCTCAACGAAGTCGATATCTTTTTTGGTTCGCGCGATATCGTGCAGGAAAAAATGACCACATACGTACGCACACACACACACACATACTTCCTCCCAATTTTTTGCTTAAAATGCTCCTGGGACCTTGAAAGATGAAAATACGTTGAAATTTTCGACTTCGATTTTCGGACCGATTACAATAACTTCCTATACTGGGAAGTTAAAAATATTATTAAAATATCAAAAGTTTCCATCGACGGTATCAAGGGTTAAAATTTCTTTTCAGGTTTAAAGGGTAAAAACGGCTATTCTCATACTCGTATGAGTGCATTTATTAAACTCGCAATATCTCATGAACACTTACTCGTAGGAAAAAATGCATTAAAAAACTTTTTTGGAGAGAATTGAACGAGCATTAATTTTTGTTCAGGTTTTTATATCGAAAAATAAATATTTTTCGTGAGCTTGCTAAAAAACAAAAGCCATCTCTTCATCCCCTATAAAAATCCCCTTAGATTATTTTTTTGGGTTTCATTAGAGCATACCTAATAATAAAATTCTATACAAAAATTATGATGGTATGGAATTTTTTTTATAGTACCAGTACTGAATGTAGTTAAGCATGTACTAACCTAGGTGTAACCGACAACTTCATCCAGTACAAAAGGTGATTCCTGATCCTGAAACAATGTCATATTGTAACAAAATGCAAGAAAGTTGTGTGAGTTCTGTTTTTTTTTTTTTAAATATAATTCCAAACTTCCCAAAATTCTACAAAAGTCAAATTCAAAATTTACGACACATTTTCATCCCTTCCATCCTTAAAATTCAACAATGAAAACGAAAATTGTTTAAAAACTTTTTAACAATCCCCAAACTGATTCTGAGTGGCTTTATTGGCTCTAAAATTCAAAGCATCCACTCACAGCCCCCAAATCGAGCTGCAAACTTAATTCTAGATCCTTGATACTTTTTGCAACATTTTATCTCTCATAGAGTGAAAACTAACACACAACATGCAACAGACCCTGCCTCCTCACCACCACCACTTGTGCGTTGAATAATACAAATCCCGGAATTAAGGCAGAGTGCCTATAAATATTCTCGGAAGCTTCACATTAGGAATACAAATCTGTTGCCCCATTTTGTGAACTAAATGAAACACACCTATGAACTGAGAGCACCTCCGTAAGAGTTCATACCATTGTCATCACAGCCCCGCCGCCTCGTTCCCCAACATATACACAGAATTCTCAACGGGTGCATAAGGACACAAGGACACCCGATAGTGGCATGGGTGCAATTATTCACCTTAAAGTGCATAAACTCATTAAGCGAGCGTGTATAAAGCGGGATTTAGCCTAGACAACTTCACGTGAGGGGCATTCACCTATAAAATAATTTTGCATTGTATCTTGGTAAGGTGGCGCCTGGGAAATGCGGTGGCCTCTTCAGCCATGGGGGAAAAACAGAATATTGCGGGGATTTTAGAGGAGTTTTCCAAATTGCAGATTAGTTCGGGGCTTTACTTTATAAATTACAAAAGCGGTTATTAAAACGGGAACTGGCGGATGCTTCTGGATTGTAACAGTCATGCATCTGCAACAAATTTTTCCTGTACAAAATCTCAGTTAGCAGGAATTATTAGGAGTGAGAGCTCTGCTGGTGTAATTGCTCGTTTACAGTAAAGGTTGAGAATTTTAATCCTTGCAACATAGAGATTAACAGAAAGTATTGACAAATTGAACAGATACTGGCCTATGTCGCCTAGGGATTAAGGCACTTGCCATCGCCTCTAAACACAATAAGCGAATGTATGCCTTGCAAAATGTTGGGAGCCTGCGTTTTCAGCATGGAACACTATTGCAAAGATCTGTTCTGTATTAACCAGACAGCATCTGCATATGCCGGTCTTTCACCCATGTTCTTCATGAGCTATCTGACAGATGCATGTCCTCTGAGAAGGGCAGTTAGGACTCTGAGTTCGAGTTTAATAAGCCCAGTAATGCGATAAGTCCTTTGTTCCCCATATTCCAAAAAGTCTCTTCCGTGTGATGCGATTCCAGCTGCAGATGGATTTAATCACCGAGTTGTGTTTACTCCTTGGGGTCCTATTCTGGAATTTCCAGGAATATCCCACCGCTGCTGCCAGTCCCACATTTTGGTTGTTGGGTATATAACCGCAGTTGGATTTAGTCACTGAGTTTTGTTTATTCATTGGGTGCTATTCGGGCGCTTCCAGGTATATCCCACCCCTGCCACCACTGTTGTCACTCTAAAATTTTAGTCGCGGCGTCTGCTACCGCAGTTGGATTTAACACCAGGGTTGAGTTTATTCCATTGGGCCCTATTCGAGAACTTGCAGGAATATCGCACCTCTGCCACCACTGCTGCGAGTCCCAAATTTTGGTCGTTGAGTCTAATACTGCAGTTTGATTTAGCTGCTGCGTTGAGGCTACTCTTTCGGGTGCTATTCGAGATCTTCCAGGTATATCCCACCGCTGCCACCACTGCTTCGAGTCCCAAATTTTGATCGTTGAGCCTAATACCGCAGTTGGATTTAGCTGCTGCGTTTAGGCTACTCCTTGGGGTGCTATTCGAGATCTTCCAGGTATATCCCACCGCTGCCACCACAGCTTCGAGTGCCAAATTTTGGTCGTTGAGTCTACTACCGCAGTTGGATATTGCTGCTGCGTTGAGTTTACTCCTTGGGGTGCTATTCGGGAATTTCCAGGTATATCCCACCGCTGCCACCATTGCTGCGACTCTCAAATTTTGGTTGTTGGGTCTAGAACCGCAGTTCGATCTAGCCACTAGGTTGAGTTTACTACTTGGGGTGCTATTCGGGAATTACCAGATATATTCCACCTCTGCCACCTCTGCTGTGCGTCCCAAATTTTGGTCGTTGAGTCTACTACCGCAGTTGGATTTAGCTGCTGCGTTAAGGTTACTCCTTGGGGTGCTATTCGAGACCTTCCAGGTATATCCCACCGCTGCCACCAATGGGTATGGATCTTTTGTCTATCTGGCCAGAGCTGCGTATGCAGGCCGATCTTAGATGTCATCATGGTCTTTTGGGCCACCAAAACTTCTAGGCCCGCTATTCTAAATCGTCAGCTGTCAGATATTAACGTGATACAGCGCAAAAGTCGAGATTTATTTTCAATGAAACATATAAATTCGTTTATAATATTTTTACGGACTTTTCTGCCCTAGTCGAAAGCGCAATTTTTTAAGGATATCAACGCTTAAAGTATCTTTCAAAAACTACATATCTAACACTAAAATTTTAGTGCCTTTCATTGTGATATAATAGAGATTATTGAAATTATTTATTAAAGCATGACCTTCCTACTGGATTACCCAAGCACAGTATACATTACATCCAGGCATAATACGCAAATCTTCCCAACAACAAAAAAATCCACCATATTTTAAAAGGAAAAACCTTCATTTTCTTCTTATCCTTTCCTTCAATCATAAAATAATTTGTAATCTTAAGCAATCTATACCAACACGCACCATTTTCCCTTGGCGTATATCCCCAACATATCAGAAGATAGTCTGGTGAGATTATGGTGTTTCAGGGATGTCTTTGTTGACACCCTATTCACTTCGCCCGAACAATGAATTTATCCTTGCCAAGGAATCCTATGCCTTTAAGCATCCAGACAAAAGGCACAAAAGCCTTTCTCAACTCTTGAGTTTCAAGGGATAAAATTTTTGGTAGGCAGAGGCTAGAGAATCTCACTCTCTCGCGCGCGCCCTGGCATAAAATAATAAATTGGTTTACGACATGACAGACTAAAAGCGAACGGATGGATATCAAGGTGAGAGTGATATCGCTCCTTTCATTGAGGTGAGTAACTCAAAGGTATAATGTGATTAGAATATATTTCTTGGGAATAACCTTACCGAAGGTGGAAAAAGAAAAGGTGTTAAAGTGATTAAATTATTTTTCTATTGACTGAATACGTGTTAAGTAGTGTTCTATACATATACATGTAACTGAATTGATATGGTTTATGTAGTGGTGTAAATGATTTTGCGATTTTCATCAATAACAGTGTTTTGAATGGAATTTTATATTTTGTGATGAAATTGCGAAATTTGTACAACATGTAAAAGGGAGTTGAGTAACTTAATCGGAAATGGATACTTTTGTGTGCTTCGTGTCTGCATCATATTCTGGAAAGTAAAATTACTCAGCTTTGCAAAAATCTTTGAAAAACAAAATTTTGGGAACATACTACAAATGAAACTATACAGAAGTCAGTGCAACGCTGTTATTGAGGTGCCCATTCAAAAGACCAATTTAGCCTATCGGAGTATTCACCTCCTCCGAACAGGCGGCTTGTCGATGTCAAAACAGGAACGAAAGCTGGAATCAAAACATTGAACATGGTAGTACAGATGGACACATACACATTGTTTGCTTGAAACCAACAAAGATTATTATAATCGGACAATCAATTGAGTTACCAATTATTCACTGCCTCTCCCCAAATACCAATCACCTTAAACGAATGAACGCATTTGAAAAAAAGTGGTTGGACGGTGAACTTTAGTCCTTTTGACTGTTCTACTTATCTATTTAGATTGAAAGAACACTTACTTAAGACAGCCTTTTGATCTAGTCATATTCATACCAAAACGTACAGGTTACGCCATCTAGACCTTCGGTATTTAAACATTGAATGACTCTGCGACTTTTCAGCCGATTTCGACGAATGTACACGATTCTGAAACGTTATTCAGTACCATTTTAGATATATAAGTGAATGCACAACGAAAGAACCCGCTGAACTTGTAGAGTTTTAATTTGAAAACAATCGTTCAATTTTGAAAACTGTGCCTGCTTATTAGATGATTTTTGGGACAAAATGTTGATGACAGAAGAGGCTCATTTGACACTCTCTGGCGGAGTCAATAAACAAAACTGTCGAATTATGGGAGCGTAGAACCAGTAGACCCAAGTCTCTGTTTTGGGCCGGAGTGTGATCAAAAACCATCATCGGAACATTTTTCTTTAAAATTGGAGAAACCATCGACGGCGAACGCTGTCGTTTGATATTGGCACAGCTTGTGTGTCCAAAAATGCATGAAAAAGGTCTGACGAACTTATATTTTCAACAAGATGGCGCACCTTGCCACATTTGGAGTGGCCTGCTTGTTCTCCGAATTTAACAGCATCAGCCTTATTTCTGTGGCGTTACGACTAACACAAAACTAACATACGAGCCGGAATAGCTTCTATAACACTCGAAATGGTGAGCAATCTTATGTAGGATACCCGAAAAACAGCTTCCACATCTTCTCAGATAGTCAGGTAGCTCTGAAAGCCCTGCGCTCTTGTACAAACAGTTCTAAAACTACCACTGAATGTCAAAGATCTCTTAACGAGATGGCTTAACAGTTCAGAACCCTTCTCGTATGGGTGCCCGGTCACCAAAATATAGAGGATAAATTGTAAAGCTGACGAACAGGCTAGGAAAGGCACGACCGCCACTCTTCTTCCAGGAAAGGAAAAAGTTTGTATGCCTTGGGCCACTTTTAAACTCCGATGCAAATAGCACAAACTGCAATGAATGAAAAAAACATTGGATGGATCTTAATAAATGCACTTTGGCCAAATTAACCTGGTCCCTCTTATGATCTCAGGCGAACTACTTCACTATTGAGCCTCGGGAGACAAGACCTCTCAGTTATAATGGGAGTGCTGACCGGACACGGTCTGATAAGAACAGGTCTAGGTCTTGATACCTACGAATTTTGCAGAAGCTGTAAGAATACGGACGAGGAGGAAAGTGCACAACATCTTCTCTGTCACTGCCCAGCCCTAAGTAAAAGGAGGCTAACCAACCCTTGAACCCTTTCTAAAAGTGGTAAGTGGTTTGCGGAAATCTCGAGCATGGAGATTCATTACTCTTCGAGATGGTTTAGCGAAAAAACGACACTTTAACATCAGGTTTAAAATGTTATCACTATGGCATCACAATGTGCCTATTCTTTTGGCCTAAGTCTAAGAGCTTGAAAAGTTTAGTCGCGGTAGAGCTGAAATTTGGACCACCGTATATGATGTGGAGTTGAGTTCACTTGGGGTTGAAGTAGAGTTGAACTGACACAATAACATTTTTGTGTGAAATTCTCATTAATACTTTATTTAACTTTTTTGAAAAACATGGAGGGTAATAGGAACGAAATAATGCAAGCTACATCAAAGACACACTTCATGAATGGTAAACAAACAAAACAAATATCACTTCAACCCAATTACAACTCAACCCGCGTATACAAAGCGAAATATCATCTCGACGCAGGTAGGAGAGCTAAAATGAGCTGATTGGACCCAGTTTTAACTCGACCCCCGTTTATATCTGGGTTGAACTTAGGTTAAACTTCGGTTGAACCTTGTCATAATCGGTTGGTCGGTCGGGATAATCTTATTTCTCAGATATATTAAATTTGCATACATTGACGTGTTACGTCCATCAATGATCAATCTACTGTATATAGGAGTTTTTCTTAAAGGACCCTAAAAGTATGCAGAAAAGGCCCGCAAAGAAACATGCTATGAGGAAGACAATAGCTGGTCCACCGCGATGCTAAGCTGAAATGAATTGGCGAACCTGGACTGGGTCAAACTTTTATTGATCAAATAAATAGTTTGTCAGCTTATAATCGCTGAAATAAACTTGAATCGTGAGAACGAATTGACTTTAGTGATCGAGTTGAATTGGTTTAGATCTCGCAATTACAATTAATTCATAACTGTGGCAGTATTAATCAAATTATAGCACAAAAGTTTTGTATTCAATATTTAGAAAGAAAACTGAAAACCTTTTTCTTCTCTTTCACCCCAAAAAACTTTTAATCCAAATAATTTAACTAAATAAAAAGAAGTACACCCCGTAACATTAATAATAACTTCTTCCCCAGGTCCATAAAAAAGGCAGTTTCATGTTGCTGGTCTATTTTTAAGACCAACTTTTTTTTTTATAATGTAATAAAAACCCTAAAAAGTAGTAAAAATGTTTGTCATACCTGAAATTTTACATCTCGCAAAATTACAGTCTGGGAGCGATGTTTCTCTCTACTTTCAGGCAAAATTTGCACAGGCAATTCTAGAGAATTTTATGCAATAAAATTAATCCCCAGCAATTTTTTATATTAAATTACATCTGCTAACTGCCGTCTCCTTTCAGCACGTCCTTTTCGTGCTTTTTTATGTTGGGAAGGATGCCATAAATTTACGTTTTTCGCTTTACAAATATACGAAGTAAAAAAAAAACCCGAAATGATTTTTTTGGAACTAACTGGAAGAGAAAAGTTTCTTTTTAAAAGAAAGCCACGTCTTACAAATGGCGCTTTTTGTCATTTTAAAGATGCCATCTCTGGGGTGATATTCGTGATTCGTTTTTTTTTTTTTTTTTTTTTGTAGAGGGTGTTTGTTGCAGATGAGACAAATATGACATTAAGGAAGTCTCTTGCCCAGATAGTACTGTTTTAGGCAGGTGTAGTTGGGGGCTGTAATGAACACATATATTTTTTTGGGGTGGTTAATTTATGTACAAGAAAATTGTGGTTGGAAATTATTCGCTGTTAAGTTTGTTAGATGGTGGAGACGTGCGATGATTTTGTTATAAGTAGAAATAGGTTACTTACTTATTCAATGTATCAACTGGGATTTGGTTATGGTCCAATGTGAAGAGTATAATCCCCAATGTTCTGCGCACTAAGGGCATTAGTCTCGGTCTAAAGGGGCCATCCAAGACACAGCAGCTCGTCCCGGCAAAGTTCAATTGGTTTCACACAGATGGAGCTCGCACCCAGAGCTCAGCGCACAGGTTCTTGTCCCGAACTAAGCTAAATCAAAACTGCTCGAATCAACTGCATAATTCTGTGGTGTCTCCATGGTGTTTTTTCATGAGAGATAGCCTGCCGTTACACTAATACACGAGTGATCTATTAGTACAAATGGCCCCAAGCCAAGACAAAACATCACCGTGTGTTGGGAAATTCAGAGCGAGGGGTGACTGGATTTTCGGTTGGATTTTTATTGGCCATTTATTGTCTTGCTCGTATATGGGGAATTCCGGAGACCAATTGCGCCGAGACATCCATTGAAATTGTTTTTTCTTGAGTCCAGGATATTTTGGACGATAGATAGATTTCGTAACCAAAAATAAAAACCACCGTGTGCAACAAACGCGAACCCGAAAATCAGAGGTTAAGCAAGGAAACCCCTCAATTTCGGCTTATATTGGGCGCTAGGAACTGGCGTTTACTATACGGCGAACGGGCATTCTATTGGTCTTGGGTACCGTGGACTAAGGGGAAGGAACTGAAGTGGTGACCCTCCCTCCAGAAGCGGAAGCAGGTTCCTGTGGCGTATTTTTAGTTTAGTAAGTGTTGCAAGGCTGGATCGACTGAAGGGTGCGGGAGATAAAGATCCAACCAGGCCTAACCAGTAAACAGGAAACCATCCCTGTGGTGGCAAAAAATGGGGTATACTACCGTGAAGGCTGCTTATGAGTAAGGACTGGTCTTAGCATTACTGAAAAGCATCGGACGTACTGAACGAGAGGACCTATATAGGAGGACTAAGCGTCTCCTAGATATTTTAGCCGTGTAGTGACTATTACTATTGTTGTTTTTTTTTTCACTTGAACTTTCACTAGTATTATTATTTTTGATTACCGTTTTACAATTGTATACACTAAGTTTTAATTAGTCAATTGATAATGTGAAGAGTTACGAGTTGAGGGGTTCAGTTACAGCATGTCCTTAAATGTTTACAGATTGTTGAGATTGTTAAGGCTCCTTTCTAGAAATAGTAAGGTTGTGTTAATTTTCATTGATTCCCGTTGTTGGGCGCATAATTGTGATATTTTTGTATAAAAACGTCTTGGTGCCAGGACGGGTTTTCCTTTTTTTCAGGCCCCCTAGGGAAAAAATAATAAAAAAAAAAAAACAAAAAAAAAACCTTGAGGGGAGATTCACCGGTTCAGGTGAGTGGTAGTGCTGTATGTTAAGTGGTATCTCCAGAGTCTCTTCACTCCGCGACCTTCCGATGAGCCAGCCCTACTCTTGAGACCCGGGGTACCGCCGATGATCAGGTTGCGTTGAATTATTTTGTTCCAAATTTTTGTTTGTTTTTGTAGATGGATCCGAGGTTGGCTCCTTCGGGCAACTAACCCACGGCTCTAAGTACAATAATCTGACTGGCTCGAGGTTCGATCCTGAAGAGGCCTAAAAATTTGGTCTCATTGAAATGGATTCAAGCCAAATTTGATTCAAACTGGTTGGTTCCTTTGTGTATGGGGGCTTTTAGAGATCAAAATTTTATATAAAATATATATCGAAATTGTATCAGTTACTGAACCAATTGAAGTTTCTAATGAATAAAATATCTCTTAATATTCGTGCAAAAGGTTAATAAAGCCAATTTTAAACCATCTTAAAGTTAGAGAGCAGCTTCGCTTAAATCTTGCTTAGATCTCATTAATAATTTATTTGTCTGTAAAACTTTTCTTCTTAAGTCCTAACCTTAAAAGATCCGCAATTTTCGTTTGACATTTCACAAGATCTAAGGAAGACGAAATAAATCATAATAACTTTCGAAAAGAAAGGTTTTTGGCTGCTATATGGTTTCCAAGCTATTAAAATTTTTTTCATGAAAGCAACCCCTCGTATTTCAACCCTTAAAATTCATAACGACGTGACTGATATCAGCTATTATCCTAATCGTACCCTATTAGGAACTTTTCACTGCTGCATTCCGCCTGTGAAAAATAAAAGTAAAAAACCCCGAAGTCAGCAAAAACAACTACGAAAAAAAAACCTCAAAAAAACAAAACCTCATAAGTCAATCTTCATTACTGTCATTCCTATCTACGAAATCCATAATGGAAGGCAGCATACCCAATCTAAGACAAGCGTGTGCCAGGTTTATGCTAATTTAATGGATTTCCACATCTCGCTCTAAACCTGTCTCAGTCAGTCAATCTTGAAAATCGCGCCTCCGTCTTTCGTTTTATGTTGTGCTTCCCCTCGCTGTAATTTGCCCTTACCCCATAGTTGTGTTGTTGTACTGGTACACTGTCGCGATTCGAAAAATCCTTTTTCCCTTGTCCTGTTTGTGCCATCCTGTAAAAAGTAGACAACAGGAACAACTTTTAGCTCTTATGCTGATTTCCTCTTCCTAGCCGTTTCCGTGTATTTTTGCTGCTGGGTACCAGACCCACTACCACACCAGCATGGTCTAGCACCTCCTTAAGTTACCCTTGCGAAAATAGACCATTTTGTGAATCGTAATTTCTCGGTTGAAGCTTTCGCAAGGACACAAATGGTATCCTTGCCGGGGCGATTATTTGTCAGTGATTCCATCTCATGTTGACATGCCTAGCATTGTCGGGGCCCCCGGAATGTATTTTTTTTTATCTTATTCCAGCATCATAGTATCCTAGTTGTCATCTTCAGCATAGGCCAGTGTGCTACCAGGAGGATGGCGGCGCTGGTATCGACCTCGGCGACGTAGCTGCCGCTGTCATATCCTTGGGAGTATTGATTTCGCATAAACGGAAAATGCAAAACACGCAATGTCGGATGCGGAGAAGCTTTAAAGCCGGAGAACAACGGAGACGGGGCGCACAGTAGTAAAAAATATATACACATGAGGCCTACGTCTACTTTTATCTGGCGAAAGTTGAACGGAAGCGAAAATCGTATCCTTCTTTTCCCAGAATCGTTCTGCTCTCACGAGGCTCATTGCAGGAAAAAAACTTCAGCAGAAAGGACGAAGAACGTGAGGCAACGACGAGAATCGGAACAGGGGGCGGCTGGGCGACTAGCGGAGCTTTTCTACTCCCTCGGTGCGTGATGCTGATGTGTAGCCTCCTTTTGTTCTTTTATGACCTTGGCACAGTGGCCGAGTTGCTGCTCCTTGTACAAGGATACATTTTTTCCTTGTTTCAGAGAGATTCGTTCCTTGTAATTTATGTCCTGGGTGATGGAACTTTTCGAGATAGGCTTTATGATGTGACTTACTGCCTGGGAGCTGGGTCCTTTGCCTGGGTATTTTCTGGGGCTTTTATCCAGCATTCATGCATGAAGGCCTTAAATAAATTAGTGAAAGAGTTTTCAGCTAAAAACATCAGCTCTATCCGGCAGGATGCGTTCTTGCTACTTCATTATTATCCTTATACAAGGACATTTCAGCATATTCCCGGGGTTGATAGCCACCAGCTTGGTCAGTTAGCAACTGTAATCTTCATCTTAGACAACGTACTTCCCTCTTAATTTTTTCTGCTGGCTGGGAGGAAAAACATCTCCAACCTAGAGTAATGTGGTTGTAGAAGTTTTATTTCAATGGCTGGTCACACTCCATCTCTCGGATGGTCCAGCAGCTATGTACATAAGCCAAAAGATCATAATTCAAGTGGAGTGTAGTAAAAATTAATGGAACATAAAAAAACTCAAGTGAAATTGATTTAAATCTGGTTTTCCCTCTAAAATAAAATTATTCGCCTCGAGTGTGTATTGAGATAGAGGGGGATGGATGAAATTAAGAAAGTGCTGCTTTTTATGTTCGACTGTTATTGCCCGATTTACTATCTAAGAAATCTTTTGTTCATTCTTGAAAGCACTTTCGTTTTATCGTCGGTTCTTATCTATTGTCGGAGTATTGTAGTTTTTAAGTTCAGATTTTGCTTTTCAATATTCTAGAAATTGAAAGTAGAAGGTTCAGTAAACTTTCGACTCCTTCCTTAAACTATTAAAAGATTCAATCTAAAAGTTTGGGATTATTGTACTATTATTTGGCTATAAAATCTGTTTTTACGTGTTTATGCAAGTATATGTTCTTGAGGTTGATATGAGTCAAACGTATGATGTAAAATACTTTTTTTGCAATTTAAACCCTCAAGAAAAGTTAGAAACTCCCTTTTTTTCAGAGGTCTTTATTTTGCTTATTTCATTTTATGAGAAAAAAATTTAACTTAATAATTTGACACTTTCATTCCCTTCTTCATCATTCTCGGTATGAGCTTAGGTCCTTCAATCTTGTACTCCATTATCGTCTTTGTATGTAAACTTTGGCACTTCAGGCAAAAGTGCGAAGTGGCTTTTCGCTTTCTCACTGATAAAAAAAAACTTATAGAGATCCCCTGTCTGTCCTTTCGTTTGAAGTCCATTTTCTTCGCTGATATTACTGTAGCTAAGATGGCGCTCTATATGCCAACTTGTAGGCCTCGCCCAGGATACCTTATCTTGAAAAAAATAAATAAGTGGAAACTCCAGCCTGAGGTAGACTTAACACTAAAAACTAAATTAGAATTGCAAGTAAATACAGACTGCATCCTTTGTTAAGAGGTACGTCTGCTTGTGGCTATTGAAATTAGTCCTTCGAAACCCCTTGAATTGCTATCACATTTCCGCAGAAATTTATGTATTTTCTATGTTTTTAGAGACGTTCAATCTCACTTCGAATTTTCTTTATTTTTCATTGATTTTTAGTATGCCGTTTTTATTACCCTTTTATCACCCCTTTATTACCCGTTTATAACCTCTGGTAAAGGAAATCCTCCAAAAAACTAAATACATATATTGCAAAAACTCGCAACAGTTTTTTTAATGTGTTGAACTAAGCTTACTGTCCGTATTCTAAAAGCAGTCACAAGCCACAACACAACAAGTGTGTGCGTGGTGAGTCTCAATTTGAGGCAATTTAGTACTCTAACTTTGCAGTCACAATTTATACAATACTCTAGTGGGTGATTAGTATACCACAGTTGTTGGTCTCACGAATCAAACTCTCAATGACAAGCACGAGCCTCAAAAGCTTGTGACTTATGACTCATCACAATTTAGAATATAGGTATTATAAGATTAGCTCTTATATGTCGTATGGTATGTTGTCCAGAAGTAACCGTAGTTTCGATAGATAGGGTAGGTTTTAGAGGGGGATTCCAATGGATCCATCGGTGCTCAAGGGGAACCTTAATACTTTACTTTACCTTGAACTCGAATATTACGTTGTACGAGCTCGTAAGTACTGACTGTGAAAAATTGTTCTCTAGGCTAGTTTTTCTATTTAGTGTTGGCGAAGTTAAAAGAGAATTAAGTATAAAACTGCAGGGGGTCGGGCTAGATTTGTATTGTGGGAAAAATATTGCCTTGTAGGCATGAGCATGAAAGCATGAATTTCAGTCGCGATAAATTTTGTTAGGCTGCTGCATTCCTACAGTCTTCAGTAACGCCGCGTTTATTGCGGATTTCTTTACCTCAAGGTGGAGTGGTACCAGATTGAAGAGAGTCTCTAGTGCTGCTTTCGGTGAAGTGCGGATGGCTCCAGTAATGGAAAATCAGGCCATCCTTTAAATTTTGGCCAAACCCTTAAACGTCGTTTTGTGTTACTAAACTGAAGTTACATAAGCTACCATGGGCCTGATGAGACGTTACTCCTCAATCATTCTGTGGTGCCAGGATTTGAGCAGATCAGGGCAATTCCTGAAAAGCTTCCCTCGAAAATCCGGTTGACTTCGCCGCTGCGTTTTCAAGGACGATATCAATGATCATCTCCTACAGCTGTGCCAATTGCTTCCCTAGTTGAGGCTTTCTCTTGTGCTCTGATTATTTTTAAGTAGGATAAATTAAAAGGATTGTACGAAAACGATCAAGTTTATAAACGTCAGTTCATTTGGTCAAGTTTCAGGGTTTATAAACCCGTATTTGTTTCCATTAAAAAAGGCTGAAAACCGTAGGGCCATCATATGCCCCTTGAACAGCCAAGCGGACGGCGTTCGCCCGTTGTAAGGTAATTTTATATATTTACTCGATAATTAGAAGAAAAATGTATACAAACCTAAACATAGCATCTTAAAGCCACAAAGTAGCTGTATACTAACTTTATTTTGTATCTTAATTGTGACAAGCAATACGTTTGGTTCAAAGCTATATTGGCCATCTATATTGAAACTTCGACAAATACGTACTAATTAATCAATAATGGATTGATAATAAATTTCAATCTTTGCTTATATAACGACATTACCGATGTGGTTCTATTTGTGGCCGCTATTTCCCTCCCTCATACCCTGTTTGGTAGTTCCTGCACCAATTATCACTTCTGTAGCCATATTTGTGCTAGATGAAAGCTTGCAAGGGTTTTATCCTGGTTATTTCTTAATTTATGTTGGAGCTGCTTTCTAATGCCTCAAAGACAAGGCAGAACAAAGCCAACAAATGTAATGAACACCTAAACCGACCTCGTTAAAGTCTTTAGGTAGATATTTTTCTGCACCACTCATTAATTCTGATTCAACATTTCACCAAGCAACAGTATCTAAAATCATGACATTTCAAGGACGTATCTAAAAATGGTTATTCATTACGATGGCAAAACTCTTCAGACTAAACCACTTTGTACCAATCACATTCTAAAGCAAAATGATCCTGAAACTACATCAAAGCACACAACTCACAACCAGCCCAAAATTTATCCAATAAGTGTCCCGCCGCTTCGTATCATTTTATCAACTCAATACTCATTTCTACACCATGGTACTATTTTTGTATCTTTTGGATCCAATAAAGAAGTTTAAGAACTTTTAAACTTCTTTCACCAATTACCAGTTTCCATTTATAAAACTTTCCTGACGAGAGTCTCTGACACATTCTCAATTACGCTTTTCGATGATTTTCATCAAAACTAGCGACAATCAAATTACGACAAGTTGAAAGGAAAACCCAATTCAATTTCTAATTAAAGGCGTCGAAATAGGCACCCCAGACTCCAAGGTAAACAACCTCCAACAGAGGAGACATACTCTCTCGCATTGAGGTAACACCTACCACCACCGAATGGGAATCTGCTCTTCTTGCCTCAATCTAGTTACAAACTTGCAACATAAGATTTACGATGAATTGGTGTCTTCGTTTTAGTTAGAGTGGGGTTAGAGTGGGGGAGGGGAGTTAGCAACTTTGAGAAGGTGGAATCAATTATTACTTCCAGGAATCCAAACTTTAGGTTCGAACAATAAACGACGGGGTTTGGGGTGACTCCTTCTTGAGTTTATCTCGATCTATTGAAGTTATAACGAACTGAGCTCCATACACCACATGTGATTTTTGCTCCATCTCCGGCGGGCGTAACAAGGCATAAGCGACAATAAATTTGCATAGTAACCTCCTTGTAACCTGGATTTAAGTTATCACATCTGTTTGATGAACTATACGACTTCCATTCCCAGGGCTTATGAGAGAGACACTGACTGTCCGTGTGGAGGAGAAACTTTTCATAGAAACGTCTTTGTCGTTCTTGGAGCCTCTCCGCAGCAATTTTCTGTCGAGCATAGATATATATATATACACTGAGGTCCTTATAAACCTAGAAAACATCCTTCCCTACATCAAATGTATTTTAATCCCACAAATTATTGTGCTGGAAGGGAAATTGGTGTAGTTCCCAAAGGATATGCATACACATCCACCAGAATGAATTCAAAGGTGCCTTTCCTCGGTACATCCCGGATATTCTGTGGTATACATCTTGTTGTGCTGTGCAGTCATTAAGCGCGATACAAATGAACCTCCGCCCCCGCTGTGACTCTCTTCATTAATGAAATTCCTTGCGAACACCTTGTCCCGTTCAAAAAGTTAAATTACAGCACTGCCAGGCTAGAGCTCTTCCATATACTATATTGTATACTATACTTATACACACGCTCTCTTGTTATTAGATTTCAGTTTAAGTCAATTATCCTGGGACCCGCTCCTCGGCTCGGATCTAAGGCTGTATAGTGTAAATTGTCTTTCAATAATCCTTACGAACTGATTCATAAGGGATAAAGGATAGGTTGGCAGTGATTTGAACCTTAACCCACTTAAGATTCATAAATTCTAAAGCAATTACGTTTTTAAATGCATCTCGTTCGGTCGTTTGTCTTCCTGATGGTGTTCCAGCAGGATGGAAGCCTGACGTTTAAGTCGAAAGGATAATTTATTCTTAAGCTATCTTGTCTGTTGGAGATTTTCGGGCACAATCTTAGCTGGATTGAAAAATATTTTTCTTAAATTTTTCTTCCTTGGTGGTGGGGGAGGGGGAGAAAAATGAATATAATTGAATTTTAGGAGTTGGGCCAAGCGGAAAATAGAATGGCTCTACTGGCGAAATTATGTTGGAAATCCCTGATTTTTGACCAAGTACCACCACTACAAGTGACTACGGCCGGATTTATAAGTGATTATGCACCATTAAAGAAAATTTTCTAGGATATTTTCATTTGGTGTTTGTGTATTTTAGTATAAACGCGATCAATATCAGCACCAGAATATTTCGGGGATGTTTTCTTAAAGTCACGTTTTCTGTGTAGATCGCGCATCCGTAGAGATTTATCACGTACACGAAACTTTGAAGATATATCAACTAATTATCAAAGATTTAATTGAAAAAATATATACTATATAGATATTAAGTATATTAAACACGTGCACAAGGATGCAGTACAACGTTCCCCAAATCAAGCTCAGACTACCTTGGATTACTTTTTCACTAGGGTATGCGATCTAGTTACCTTTTTTGTAATAAAAGCACGTTCTGTTGATTGATCAAAGAAACCTATTTCTGGATGAGTTCTGATTGTATTCGTTGCAGCTGTAGACCTTGGCTTGATTCATTTTCAAAACAAACAAACAAAAGATAATGACAATTCCGACTGTTTTTGAACAAACATTACATAGAAGACTTGAAGTGTTGTAATTTTGTTTTATTTTTTTAAAAAGTGGGACGCTCCATTAACGTTTGTAGACTACTTCCTGCCGACTGTTTGGGACTATTACCCATTAAAACTCTCTTCTTCTACTCTCCCTATTAGACTCCCCGTTCATTAGCTTGCTGACTTCTTTTTCATCTGTTCTCCCGTATTAGGTATGCTTCTACAACAGCCTTGCGCCTACACGCGACAAACATAGACCTATTCCTAATAGGTTAAGTTCAGTCCCTTATCCCAGTCCTTTATCAGGGGCTTGAAGGTGGGCCAAGAGATGCCACAGAAAGGTTCGGGGCTTTGATCAGATCCCTCCCTTGCGAACTTGTGCCCAGCCTAATTGCCCTTGATGCCTTACTGTTCAAGGACTCAGTAATGCAAAACCCTATATTTCCCTGACCAGACTGACCAGACTCGTATTGACTGTATTGAACCAGTTTGCAGAGCTTAAGTAATGGAGAATACACTTAAAAATCTCGGTGATCTTTTAGGTCATAGGCACAAGTAGTAGCATAAATACAGGGGTGGTTGGCCGAACACGGGTACCAGGAACCGGCGCAGCATCTACGGCCAAGATCGAGTCACAGAAGGTAAACAAAGCTTGTGTTTCAAAAACCGTAACTTACAGCCGGCAAGGGCCCTTTATTATATTTTTGCACCTCTACAATACAGGCTCTAACAGCTAGAAGTGCCTAAGTGCGAAATATGTGTTTCGAGAAAATCTCTTTTTATAAATATTGGGGTGCGCCATCTAGACCTTCAGTATTTCAATATTGAACAACTCGGACAACCGATTTTGAGAAATGGGCAAGATTTATTTAGGATATTCTATACCATTTATTTTAAAACAGTTTCCGAATACAATGTCGATTAAATTATCATCCCCATTGGATAAGCAAGCATTTCGGGTGTTATAGCAGCTATTTTGGCTCGTACGTCAGCTATTTTGGTTCGTCAATGGTATTCGGTTTGCTGGCATAAGTTTTACTTTTTAAATAACCCACAGAAAAAAGTCTGAGGGGATTTTGTTTGTTGGGTCAATGTCCAAGTCTTAGACCCGTAACATAGGACTGGGCGTTTTTAGGCCCGGAGGTAGGACGAAATAGGTTTTATTTGCGGCTATGATGCGTATTTGGATGTCGCCCATTATCTTATTTTCTGCAGTAAGCATGGTCCCTAAAGAGATAAAATTTTCTACAATTTCTACAATATGATCGTCAAGACTGCTAATTCGCCCTAATCGTTGTTCTCATTTTGTTACGATCATATACTTTGTTTTTGTCATTTACTCGTAGTTTGAACTTTGCTGAGCTTTCTACAATTTAGGAAAAGGTGTCCAATTATGGCTATGACATCTGTGAAGGCTAGTATCTGAATGTTCCCAGTGGGAAAAATTGGGAGCGTAGCACAGGGGAGTGTACTTGGATCACTCTCAAGGGAGCTTTCTTGGAGTTTTCATAAATTTTATATAAAAAAAGAAAACGGGCAATTATCTTCATGCCCATAAAATGTGACATTAGCAAACTCAATAGCCCGGCTCTCGTTCGATACGGAGGACAAGCAGCTTTGGAAGTTGATAGAGTTTAGTTGGGGGACTGCTTTGGTAAAGCCACTCTCGGGCTTGGAAAGAAAAAGGCAATTGCAAAAGATAAACAAAATAAAAGCTTTTCGATACCGGATCACATACCCCCAGGCGCCCATGAATATTTCTTTTTTAAAAAACTTTTTTATAATGCTCCAACAACGCGTTTTTGGGAGCATAAAAACGTATGCTCCCTCGCAATGACATGCAATGTTAAAAAGAATATAGAACGGGTATGGCAACGGGAGCACTCTATGCTCCTTTTGGAGCGTTCCAAGATGGCTCTTGGAGCACTCCTTTTTCCCACTGGGTTCTTTGTGAAGATGCTATTTGCACCATCAAGCTGTGTTTGTTATTGCTTCCAGAGCAATGTTAAAAAATATTGGTTAGATCGCATCTCCTTGCCGCAGACCTGCTTCTTTAGGAAAGTTGATTGAGTTACAACCTGGTATTCTCACTTGTGTTTTAGATCCAATACATTACAGCGACCTATCCATGTGAAATTCAGTTCTGTTTTCTGATGCGCAAAGGAACTTATACTGTGTTATGTAACAAAGGAAGGCGGGCGATTGATTGTTGTGGGAGCTTGCATTTCGTGATCCATTGTTGTAGTGTTGAATTTGGCTCTTTGCAATAGTCCTTTGCAATTTTTTAATTGGTTTTTTGGATTGGCTGGGTAGTTTCTTTAAATTAGGTTGATTTCAAATATGTTGACTAATCTTAGTTGGGCAAGGTGGGTTTTGCACCACAGAAATTTGGAGATTTATTTCGAAGCCCAGAACGCCAAGATTGTTGCATTTTTTTAATGATCTGCGATAACTTATCCCTTTTTTAACTCTGCCAATTTTACCTCTTGCACTAGCAGGTAATTCCACCAAAGTCTCATTGTCGAGTTTCATACACTATAGCTAGGCTTGGCTGTTTTGGTCAGATTCCTAAACTAACACTGTGTTAGTTATGTATACATTCTTGAGCAAGCTGGCATTGGAGGTTATTGGTCCCGACCAGCATATACTAGCTCAGGATGAACAAGCTGACACCAATTTGAAAATTGCTCCCATAGAAAACCAGCAACGGTTTACGAGTTTTTGCTACGAATCAGGTTTCTAGGCCTTATATACCCACTTTCTTATGCAAGCTATCTTTGACTTCGAACATAGTCTGCCTCTCTGGTATTTGGTTCGGGCTAGAAGAGGAATTCTTATCTAGACATACTTCTGGCTATCGATCATCATCTCGAGGGTACCTACTCTTACATCTCATACCCTCAACCTAGGTTCAACTCAGTTATAAAAGAGAGTCGAGTTGAAATTGGGTCCACTCAACTCGACTTAGTTCTCCTAACTGAGTCAAGTTGATATTTCGCCTCATATACTCGTGTTTAATTGTAATTGGGTTGAAATGGCATTTGTTGTGTTTGTTTACCATCCGCGAAGTCTGCTTTCGGCATAGCTTGAACAGGAATATAAAATCATTTCGTTCTGATTACGTTCCATGTTTTTAAAAAATGTATTTATGAATGAGAATTTCACGCAAAAATTTGGAATTATGTTTTGATATCAGTTCAACTCTATTTCAACCCAAAGTGAACTCAACTTGACATCATATACGGTGGTCGAAATTTCAACTCAACCTCGACTCAACTTTTCAACCTAGTGATGGTGAAGCGGGTCCACTAATACATACATTCTTTCGAATAAGCTAAATTCCAATCCATGAAGTTCTTGTATTGTTAAGTTCTTTATATGTATTAACATTAAAATGGTTTAACACTTACCCAAGTCTTTAGTTCTAAACTATTTAACTACATACCCCTAGACTATGTTAGGTAAGTTTTAAACTCTTCCATATATTTTTTTTTCTCTTTCAAATCAATACAATCCCAAATTTTTAAATAAATTTATTTCTTAAATGCTTTCGAACCTGGTAAAACTTCTTAAATTGTTTTTTAAACAAAACTTATGTTAAAGATATTATTTAAAAACGTACAAAAAATGCATTTCTTATTAAAAAAAACATAAAATAAAATATAAAAAAATTACAATTACGACAATTATTTGTTTTTTAAAATCAAAAGTATTTTATAAAAATGCTTATTACTTAATTAATTAGGTATACTTGTAAATATATGTTGTAAATGTTTGTAAAATGGAATGTTTACGTAATACTAAAATAATTAAATTATTATTCATATTTTATGATAAAGTAAAAAACAATGATTGCATGGTTTTTAAGGACACAATAATAAAATATTAATACCTATTTAAGACTTTATGAAACCTTAAGGTGGTTACGATATGACAATTGTTTATTAATTTTTAGTTTTAAAATTCTTGTTTTTAATTGTAACAAGTGTTTTTTTGATATTTTTTTTTTATTTATTTATTTAATTATTTATTATCCTTTTGTGCTTCTGTTCCTGGTGATTGTTCAGGTTTTTTTACATAAATAATTTCAGCATATTCTGTTGATGGCTTCTGTGGTGCTGGCTTATCATCTGATGGTTTTAATACTAGCTCTGCATAAACTAATTGTTTATCTTCCTGGAAATTTTGATAAATATATGTAAATTTTGTTTTGCTTTTTCGAAATGGATTTAATAATAATGCATAAAGATTTTTAACAATAATAACACAAACAAGTAACTAGTACAAGCACATAACTCTAAGGTATAACTAAATTCCCAAAAAAATAACACACACACTTACCTTAGGTTCATTATCATTTCCATCAGGTGCATCTATTGGCGTCGTCGATACAGCTGCTAGCCTCTGTTCATCCTCATTAATTTGTTGTGGCTCTTCTGTTGGCTTTGACTTCTCGTTTTTCCTCTTGAATATCGCATCGAAAGTTGGAAACTTCCTCATTCTTGTTGTTTTTATTTCTGCACTTTCTGTGTCACTACTAAATTATTTTTATTTTGTTTTAATCTGTCAATTATTACTTTACTTTTACCAAAAAACAAAAAAAAAATCCAAACACCAAAAAAAAATCAATTATTAATTTTAATATTAAAAAAAAATAAAAAAAAAAATTTCATGTGGTATTCTCGTTGTCGAGTGACGTGACTACGAGCGACGCAGTGGAATGAAACTGTTTTTGCTTTCATATGTATCACCGAAAATGTCACTTCACACGCCACGTTACTACAATTAAATACGAATTTAGTCGATTTGCTTGCCAGGAATCTGTTAGATTGACAATGAGAATCCCAATTTAAGGTCGAAGTGTCACATCTGTCACGTCACTCGACAACGAGAATAAGACTGATCATCAATATAAGAAAAACATGCAAAAATATAACACAAAATCTTTTATTTTATTTTATTCGTTTCTGTTTGTTTTTATTTTTTTTATGTTATACAAGAATTTTAATAAACAGTATCATTATTTGGACGTACAAAAAAATATATATTATTAAAAATTATTAATAAAAAAAAAATTAATTAAATGTGCTCTATTTATTTTAAAACACTCTATTCCTCTGTTTTGTTCTAAGGGCTCTCGTTAACATTTAACAAAATTTGTTAGTAAATATACAAAGTACAGAAATGCATGATTTTCTTATGTATGCAAAACAAAAAAAAATTATAAGATAAAATTATCAAAACTACAAAGCAATTAACAATGGTGCGATATTATGATAAGTTATTGTAAAATATTGATTATATAAATGCATCAACTGTGACTATATTTTTATATTTAAAAAAAAAAACTAAAGAAAACTACAAAATATACAAAAGCAAAATGATTTTTGTTTTGGAAAATAAAAGGTTTGATCACTAATATATGGATGTGTGATGCCATGTGATATTTTAGTTTCTATAACCTAACTACACTCTATTGCATCCAGACGCAATAGCTATTTCAGCCAATTTGGGAAAGGCGTGTAGAGTTTGAAAAAAAAAAATGGGGAGTGGAGAATTTTTTGTGTAGGCTTTCAAGCTGGATGAAAGAAGCTTTCTCTATCTGAATCTGAAAAAAGCTTTCACAAAAGCTTTTGCGTCTGGATGCATACATCCTCGTCTATTATGAGCCAATGAACGAGGCTATTCAAGTTATTTTCCTTAGAAATATGTACGTATATTAAATCATATTTGGCGGTGTGTATTTGACACCTGAGAGCCTGACATTCCATTTTTAGCAAAATTTCTGGAGAAAAACCGTTTGTTCTATGTTATGTACAAGCTAAATTGTACACCTCGGCCCTTTTGTGTATGAGGTTTGATTGAAATAGTTGTACAATTTTGGAATTTAATAGGAGGAAGCTGACAAACAAAAAAATATGTTCTGATATTGGTTTAACTAAATTTTGACATCTATAAAAGTATTTATAAATTCAATCGTACCGCTTAGCTTGATTTCATAAACCTGACTTTAGCGTATTACTATGAGGTATCCTAGCCTATCTACTGGCGTTCTTCCGTTTGCCGTCAGGTCCAAGTAAAAAAAAAGGCCTTACAACGGGCGAACACCGGCCGCTTGGGTTTCAAGAGACATATGATGGCCATAGAGTTTTGAAACATTTTTAATGGAAGGAAGTACATCAGGCCCAAGGCGGCCAAACTTACTCCAAAGATTTAAACGACCGAGTACCCGGCTGTACACACGACGGGCATATAAAGGCCAAGTGCGTAACATTTTCATTATGTACAATCGGCCTTTGGACTATCCATACTTAAAGACTACCGATACACAAGATAAACAAGCTTGGCAGTCGTCGGTTTGTTGTACGTGAAGTGTGTGCGGTGTAGTTGAGTAGCAAGAAAACAAAGCAATCGAGAAAAATAACAAATTTTATTGCAGTACGTCGATAAAAATTTTAAATTGTTAGAATCCGAACATACATATGAGCTCCGAATTTCAAAATGTTTTCATAAATAAATACGCTGTAAGTTTTGAGTATACAGTCCTGTATACAACGTTGTGATCATCATCGAGGACTATGTTTCAATCACGGCCGGCATGCGCCCGTTGAAAGGAAATTTTTTATTTTTACTCTGGGGATTATCTCAATCAGAGTATTCCTTGCTTCGGTGAGTTTAGTCTGATTGCTCTAGATATCTCCAAGGCTTTTGATAAAGTATGGCACCCTGCTCTTTTGACCAAACTCCAAGGTTTTGGTATCGACTTAGCTCGAAGGAACTGAAACTGAATGGAAATGTAGCAGCCCTTTCTAAATTCTATCGGTATTACCATAGCAACGGCAATACAAGGTTAGCCCTCTCAGCTTAAACCCACCGCTGACAAACTTTTGCAAACTACAATCAAGGTGTTGTTTTACAAGTTTGTACTCTTAAAAAGCCCCATTATTTTATGTGACATGGTCAAGCTAAGGAGTCATCTTCCGTACTACTAGTCCGTCATGCCGTTCAAGTTATGGTAGACTAGTCATGGACTACGTCAAGTCTGGATATCCAAGGTTTGGCATATTTCGTCAGGGTATGATCGTCACCAGCCTCTTCACCAGCTGATAGAAGGCCCAATAACAGGTTTAGAGCAGTTGAATAGAGTACTGGGCTTTCCAAGATGTTCCTTTTATCTTGCATTCAAAGCCCTGATGACCTGGCATAACAAAGGTAACTTGGTAGAAAATTGGCTCACTAATGTCATTGTCATTGGCATGTCCAACATATGCAGGATTGGCGTATACCTCGGCTTGTGCACAAACAGAACGATCAGCTAAACCTATGGCTTTTGCCTCAAACTACGGCTTTTATACCCCTTTCTGTCCTGCAGCCTTTCATTTAGGATAGCAATGCACCCTGCAGTGTCTTAAGAAAGATCCAAAATAGTCTACCTTGTGGAACTTCAGCCACTATCATTCATGTGTCAGTTTAGACATAGTGAAGACATATAACTAGACCATCGAAAAACCCCTCGTACAACACGGTATCTTACAACACGGTTTTTGGTAATATAATAGTAATTTGCTGGTCAGTTTTATTCCACATTGTTCTTTTAAACTTATCCCGGACCACCTTTTACTTGCACATGTAAGCCAAATTGGAAAAGGTCTAAATACTCCAGTATCTAAACCCCGAATAGCACGAAAACGAATAGAAAGAGCCCGTCCCACTTATCCAAAAGTCCCTTTTGATTGTTAAATAAATTAAAATTCGCACATTTCAAAAAACCCTTTTAACTCCACAGGGGGTGAAACGCGGGTGCATGTTTGATTACAAAGTTCTAAGCCTTTATCGGCAACAACCAAAAAAACCATGCAAAGAGCTTTGCATCACGGAAGCCATCAGACCTACCTCAAAACAATTGCAATCAATAGCGAAATTTGCCAGAGTAGAGAAGCCCCTGCAGTAGGGTCAAACAAAGTGCAGCTCCATAAGCCACCACCCCTATTGTGTTGGGTAGGTATTACAAGGTAGTAGTAGGGTAGTTGACGCCTGTTACTTGTTTCCTATAATAAAAAAAATCGTCCTGTTGGAGCTGTCAACAGTGAATGGCAATACTATGCATGTATTGGCGGCATCGAGGTGATATTTTTGTAGAATTTAAAATTTTATTTTGGCGATTTTCGGAAAGGTGTTGGAGATTTTCGGAGTGTTCGTGACGTTCTGTGTACTCCGAAAGTTTAGTTACTCTATAGCAAATGAATGGCGCTTGTTTAGAGCTCTCTAAGCTGTTTCGGATTGAACTTACATGGTGTTTTGTTTAATCAAGTGTTTTTGAAATGTACTGGACTGGAATTTTAAAACCATTTTGTTGGATTGTTAATTAAATAAATTGTTGGGGTTTTTTTTTAAGAGAGGGGAAAAATGTCATTGGCATTTTTGGTATTCATTTATTTTGCGGTTGAAAAAAAGTGTGTCAAGTGTTGATTGAATGAATGAAGTATTCAAGTATTTATGGCGGTGGATATGAAAGTTGTTTTTTTTAAATTTACGCGTGAATAATTTGATTGATGGGACTATGATTGTATGATTGCCTGCTTTAAGTTCCGAGCTTTTAGAGAACCCGATAGCCCATTGGTTGAGTTAGGTGTAGGGCATTATCATTTAATTAGAATTTTTCTTTCACAAAATCGATTAATTTTTCTCATCTGTAATTTTTTCCATCTATTAAAACGCTTTAGTGTCATTGAATATCTATTTAGACAAAACGGAGCTTATTAAAATATTCAGCGTGCATATCAAAAGTCATTTGGCTACCGATCTGTGATTGCAAAAAAAAAAATTAATTATCAATGATTTCAAAACATTCATTTTATGAATTTTAAGTGAATACGTGATTCGATTTTCAATTCTTCTGATTCTTTTCCGCATAATACAAAATTGGTCGGGGTTGATTTTCAGTTTTCAATTAAAATATTGCAATTTATTATAATTGATTTAGAATTATTGTTACTGTAGTAAAAAAAGCCATCACAAAAATGCACTTAAGTGAAATAAATAAAAAAATTTAATTTTTTACTTTAATAATTGTTGTGAGAAAGAGATTATTCTCATACCTTGAAATCTTCTTGGGCATGAAATAAAACAACAAGTACTTTTTAGGATTCCATATTGGACTGTATAAAATTTTTTTTCAACTTTGGTATTTGTTTTTTTGGGTTGATAGACTTAATTTTTTTCTTTTTCAATTTCAAGCATGTTTCTCAGTAGATCCGATCCAAAATATTAGTGTTAAATCTTCTATCAAAAACGAGTTTATCTCCTCTGTGCAGCGAGTGTATTCAGTTGTTTAATGCCTTGAGGCTCTGCCAGGATGGATCCTCTCTTTCCTACCATGCTAATTCGACTCTTATGGACCAATTTAACGGCGCATTCCTTGGCCAGACAGGGCTTTAATATTGTATTCATCAGACCGGGACCGGCTGTTGGGCCACACTCTAGTTTGATGAAGTTGCCCCTTGCGTCTGGACTGGCCAACTCTAAGCGGTTCCTTCCTGAAACACCGTTTAAAGCGGGTAAGGAATTTTTGGGGCGCAGTAAAAAGGATGTAAGGACACTTGTTTGCTTATGGAGGATAGGAAGCTTTTGCCTTGAGGAGGTTGGATCTGCCCTTCAAATGAGGGCTCCGCGATAGGGAGAAGCAGGGGCTCGTTCTTTAACGTGCTCCTGCTCGAACAGCAAGTCTAAGTGACAATTTACTATGCAGGCCGGTCCTACAGACCGATATGTCTTCTTAAACCAGTGCTACACGATACTATGAAAACCCTCCAACATTGGACGCATGATGGTAGGATGCATGGTGTGACCGAGTCTCAAACTACTTAGTGTCCAAAATCAAGCGTCCAACTTTGGTCTTGAGTCACGTTCGGGCTGCCGTTGTTATTGAATCAATCGTTAAAAAGCAACATTCGTCTGAACGTTAGCCGTATCGTGAGTTGCATAGGCAAACTTTTCGAGCGGGTGATCTGTAACAGGATACTCCTTAGCGTCGAAAGGGTAGGTGGCCTATCAGATAAACAATTCGGCTTCGGAAGGGGAAGCTCGACGACTGTTGCAGTCAACATGGCGGTGGGCGTAGCAAGAGATGCAAAAGAGAAAGTAACTGCTGCTCACTGATAATCCTCGACGTAAAAAACTCAGCGAGGTAGAGCAAAATAATTGAGGCGTTGATCGTTAATCTAGCTTGATACATCAAAGCACTTAGTGCGAGTAGTAGCGAACTATCTACAGAGTAGGGCGCTTCATCATGATTCGGAAGATTGTCAAGATGCGGGGTTCCACAGGAATTCGTCCTGTGTCCATTCCTGCTGATCGGAATGTACAACGATGTATTGGGGCTTCGCATTCCAAACGATCGGATTCGCGGATGACATCGGGTAGTGGTCGTAGAAAAAGCCCAGATGCCTTCGAATTGTATGCGGACGAAGTGATCTGGAAAGCGATAAAAGCGTGGCTAGAGCGGGCTGGACTGAAGCTTGCTGAGCAGAAAACTGTGAGCGGTGATGATAAGCAAACGAGAAACGCTAGTGTCCGTAAGGATTGAGTTATCGAGGCTCCAGACATCGCCAAAAATCGTCAAGAATGAAAACAAATCAATGGAGTTTGAGTATCCGTTGCAGAGACGTCCCCATCGGACCACCAGCTAACGGATCAAGAAAAAAGAAGATCTACCAGATGCTAAACTTCAAAGCGCACTTGGAGGACACGGCAGATAAAGCGTCTGCGATCTGTGCAGTACTCACAAGAATGCTGCTCAACGTTGGGGCCTTAGACTCAGTCGTCCTATAGGGGAGGGTGGTTCCAATGTTGAATGCAGCGTTGAACTGGACTGTAAACAGTAGGAAATTGAGGGCCGTATTCAGGGTAGGTGCACTACACGCGTGTTGCGCATATGGACCATGTCCGGCTATGTTTCGTGTGAGTTATAGCGGGGATAGACCTTCTGACGAGAGAAGGCATACATATCTATAGCCCAGAATAGGGCTATAAAATGGTCGGCGGCAGATAGCGCATTGCGAGGCGAAGTGTTGAAACCAAATTTTGTCATAGATTACTAAGAAAAATTCGCTTCGATTTGAGAATTTTAAATTGGTTACCAAAGTATATATGTAGCTCTGTTCGGCTATTGGTTCAGTTCAGAAAAATCACAACGGTAGTGATTCACGGCTTAATAAAATTACTTGATTCCTATGCAAACATCACTTTGATTCCTCCCTTGGCATTACGTCGCCGTGTATTACCACCATTGTAAGTTTTTCACAAGCAGTCGCCGAACAGACCTGATGTTATCAATATAACAAATAACGTTCAAATTTCTTGATAGATGTCAAAATTACTAAGTATACCAATGTGACAAAATAAAAAAAATGTTTCCCCATCTGAAAATATCCACCAAATTCCAAAATTGCACGAACTTTTTGATCAAACTCCATCGACTGTAAAAGGATTCTTAACACCCAACATGGCCGCTTCCTAGATTACACAGAAAATACTACCCACAATACTTATTAAACATTCATTGTTTTTTTAACAACTACATACATAAATAAACACAGCCAAAATATCTAAAGAAATGTCCTAAAATTACACAAAAATTGTTATATTTTTTTCCAAAATAGGCCTAGTGCGTTTTGGGCTAATCCTTTTGCGCATGTTCTAGAATATATGTGCCACACTAAACTAAACAATCCGCGGTAGTAACAAATCATTTTTTTTTCTCCAAAAAATTCAATGAAAATTTTCATGATTTTAGTACAATCTAAATTTTCGAAAATTAGAAATTTTGCCAATTTACAAAAATCTGCATTTGTATGCGAATTTTTGAAATAATAAAAATTGTGAGAGAAGTTTTGTATGAATATGTACTAATACTAAGATGATTTAGCTTTTGAAAAAAATTTTGAAGCACGAAGAAAAGGATCAAAGACACTGTCAAACTATTTTATGAGAATGAGGATGATGCGCTTGCGTTTTGAAATTTATTGACTAGACAAAAAAAAGTTCGCTCTGAAGAGTCGTCTAAAAAGGCGTTTTACAAAGTTAGCTGCAGATATTATTAGTCACTAAAACAACGGTGTTATAAAATATTGTTCTTTCTTTGTATATGTATAATAATATATATATGTATATAAAAAAATTTATAGAAATAACAAAACACAATCAATCAATCAAATAGTATACAAATGATATTGGCGCTCTATCGCTAGTAAATCTCAGTTGATTTGCTACCACTATTAACTAGCAGTCTAGCCTGTTTCTCTAGCAATTCTCTTTGATCCTTTGGTATCCATTTTGAGCATCTCGATTCTGGGATACCCAGCTCATTGCCGCGTGTTAGTAAGTCACTATTTGTTTCATTTAGGCCAACTCCACTATCACCATCGCCACCAGTATTCAAACTATTCCCATTTCCACTGGATTTGGATTTTGTTGGAATCGGGGAGTAATATACAACATCATTGGCGGGAACTGTGGTTGGATTGTAAACCGTGTCCGGTTTTGAGGGGGCATTTGTTAAATTGCGACTGTTCCTTTTGTTGTTGTTTTTTTTACTATTTAGTATGATATTGACATTGTTGAGATCATCCAATAGAGCACTATTGGCACCACTTGGAATGTTGTCTGTTCTTGATCTGAGATTGAGGAAAAGGAAGGATATTGGTTGGTTGTATAATACTTTTCAAAACAACAAAAAAAAAAACAAAAAAAAATCTTAAATAATTTTTGTTTCTGTTAAAACACAAAAAAATAAAAATGATATCGACAGATGAAAACAATACAAACGAAAATGGAACGCGGTATTACAATGCGATAACAATGCGAATTTTTCTATACAATTAAGGCGAAAATCATGAGTAATCAAAATGGCGTGTCATGCATAGAAAATGATTTTTTATACTTACGTTTCGCTTGTTGGTGATTTTGGTGATTTGGCTGGAATATACATATAAAAGTTTTAAGATAAGCTTTGTTATCGAAAAATTTAAGATAAACAAATATGTATGTAGGTTATGTTTAATTTGTGTAAAAAACAAATTTTTTTGATTATTCTGTAAAACTGTCACTAATTATCTATAAACAAACTTTAATAATAAAACATACAATGTAAGAAGTTTAGAGTAAACCCCACACGACTTTTTTAAATAAAGGGTCTTTCAACAAGAGATCTGATTTTGAATTTCGCGGCATTTTGAAACTGTCAACATGCAACTGTCATTGACAAGTTAAAGATAAGAGAATAGAGGGTTGATAAATACATATACATACTCGCAAAATGCTGATGAAAATGCATGAAAAAGTAGTGATTTTTAATCACAATTATTCTGAGTGATTAGACAACAAAAATCAAACTGTTGCACCTGGAGCTCCAAAAATTCAAGCGAAATAGTCGAACAACCTGTCCAACTACAGCGAGTGACAGCTGGGTGCGGTTTTAAGACTGGCAGTGAAAATTTTACAATGACATCTCTTGTGGAGAGACCCTGAAGTTAGAAACAGCAAATACGCAGCATGGTTGATGTAGCTTGGCCGTAGATGTAGACCCAAACCTTTCGTTCTTCTTCGTTGTAGTAGCTGTTCGCACGTGAAAAAATAACGTTCGACGCCCTTTCGATTTTAACTCGTTTAATATACTCAATTTTCTTTGCTTGGGAATGATCCACCAAAGTATTTAAACTAAATGAAATGACATGAATTTTGATCCAGTAATGCTCCTAATTCTGCGCCTTCAAATTTTTTCACCGCCTGAGCACGTTCCTTTAGATACACGAGTATGTGACTTCTTCAAAATGACGCGCCAAAGCGCTAATTGGGCCTCCGATTGCACTGGATGTATCCCTGCCTGCACCAACCATCTATGGCAATAACAACAGTTGATATACTCGCATCAATTCTTAGCAAAATCGTTAAGGTTAGTGTTTAGAGGTTTTACTCGACCCATTGCTTGAGAAGATATAAATATTCAGGTACCAAACCTTTTCGTACCGGGTTGTGCCGATAATCCCTCGTCGGAAAAGAAAAGCCCCAAGGCTGAAAGTCGAGTCGTCACCACGCGACATGTCGTTTAAGTTGAAGAAAGTGACGTTTCCAACTCAACTTCGCATTTCCACTTAAGAATTCTTCTTATGGAATCGATAAATTTACGGGAGAGCCCTCAGTAACATCCTGGGACTAGGACTGATTAACGAAATATACGATATACCGCAACAACTGGGAGATCCTGGTCAGAACTGGGAGAAAGAAGAAGAACAGATCGACAACAGACCAGATTTTCTTAATGAGAGAAATACTTGAAAAATACTGGGAATAAAGCCTGAAAATAAAAAATAAAAATAAAAAAAAATAAACCTTTTCAAGAATTGTATAAAGCTTCGCAAACTTTAATCCGCCAAAACGGAACCAAACGTGTGTGGTGAGTCTTGGCCCTTTTCATAATTGCATGATTGCGCAAATAGATCATTTGCATGGTATTCAAAAAAGCAAATGTGCAAATATCATTTGTTCAAAACTGCAGCCTGCTTGACAGGTCTGCGCAAATCTTGCAACTATTTTTGTACGCATGCTTATCTGATTAAAGAAGAAGAAAAGTGTCAAAAGTGAAATTTTTGTCACAAGATTTTCAGTTTTTTCGATATTATTACGGTGTTTTATTTTAATTTAAATTATTATTGAAATTATTATGTATTCTATAGCGAAAATAATGAAGAAGAGGTTTGGAGCACCCCAAGGATAAAACTTCTTTTAAACGAGAGATTAACGAGCTAAACAAGACACATAATTTATCCTTCTTTTTCGCTGTGAGGTTTCAAATTTTCGGACCGGATCTAATGAAGCCGAGTTATCTATCTACAAACTGACAATAACATTAATCACATTTTCTCCATTTCCATTTTTTCGTTTTATTTTTCAGCGGTAAACAAACTCAGAAAATGAAGGAAAAAATCTTTATGCTTGAAACGTCAAATTTGATATATATTTTTGACAGCTGATTGCTTTCATTCAAAAATGCAAAGTTTCTAGATTGCGCAACTGATTTACCTGACAGTTGCTCTTTTGCAAGGATGCATGCAAGCAGGCAAGCAACCATGCAATTATGAAAAAGGCCCTTAACTTGAGGCAATTGGGTATTCTAGTCACCATTTTTTAAAACCCACAAATGGGTGCTTAGAATGCCAAAACAACTGAAACTCACAAGAATTAAACTCTCAATGAGAAGCGCATGTCTCAAAAGCTTGTGACTGGTCCCAATTTAGAATAGCGAGATAAGAGTAAACGACAGAAAAATAAAGTGATTGTATCAAAAAGAGAACAAAGATTAGGACGAACCATTAGCCTTTACAATAATAAATTGGAACTTTTAGACAATTTTATACATATATACAAGATAAAGGACTACATCCTTTTTTGCATTAGTCCCGATTCTAAAGCACAAAGAAATCACTATTAACGCACCAAATTCTATGCTATAAGTGTCTGTGGCTTGTACATTGACTAAAAAAACAGATTGCCTTCTTCGAAAGCAAAATCCTTAAAAGAACATTTGGACCTGTAAGGCTTAACCACAAATGAATATCGGACATTAGACCAAACGAAGAGCTTGAAGAAACGCATGATGAAATAGATATAGTCATATATAGGTATAAAGTTGACTAGGTTGCGATGTTAAGAGCAAGGATTTAAAAAATTGCTGCACTAATTTCATTACCTGTCATGATGGTGGTGGCGAACCTCCAGTATACGTGCCAAAAAATACAATCTATATATTTTATAAAATTGATGATGTGTATAGCTACTGGTAATGTTAAAATATTGAATAAGGGTGCAGGGGTGTGTTTTGTGAATGAGAGGAGATTTAAAGGAGGAAGGAATACTTTATTATTATAAAGTGAGGTTATTGCGAAGGCTTAAT
The DNA here is from genome assembly GCA_949987705.1 of Thereva unica. Lineage (NCBI taxonomy): Eukaryota > Metazoa > Arthropoda > Insecta > Diptera > Therevidae > Thereva > Thereva unica. The sequence goes on from OX465285.1 coordinate 89,605,444, forward strand.
TATTTGTTTTCAGTCCGTGTTTAAGCGCCCCACTTCTCTCGAAACAATAACATAGTGCGTTTCTATTACAGCTTTTGTCCTCGAAAGCTTGAAAATCTGAAATACTCGAGCTCTGCCTAGTTGAAGGGACATATTGGGCGGCTTGAAATGAGCCTTCGTTCTTAAGCAGCTGATTGACTACGACTAAACCATTTCGAGTACTCAATGTTTTAAGCCTAATTTACATGACAAACACTCGAGCTGATAAAAAAAAAGTGTTCGATTGACCAACGAAATTTTCAGGTGCCAGTTAAATTTTCATACGCCACGCGTGCCATAGGTTCGTCACCCCTGATCTAAACTATCGTTGCCTTGGTAATATTTTAGAAGAATATTACCGAAAATAGTGCGGTGTCTCCATGGTCATAATGGGTAATATTTCCTTTTCTATAGCCGGAAAATTTGGTCGTGGAAAACCGGATTCATGTTCGAACCACCTTACGCGTCTTTTTGCTTCAACCAACCAGAATTCGAATAAAAAGCTATGAGTACGTATTTAAATAATTATTGTATAACCATTTCATAAGCTAACTAAAAACACCCCTAACAATTTTAAGCCCCTAAAACCCCATTCTGCATCTTTCCCATTTTGGGGAAAAACTCCAAGTTGGCAGCGCTGGTTCAGAGCTCCTGAAGAAAGAATGCTAGTCAGGGTTTTCAATTCATAGGTGTATGGATGACGTCCTAAAAGATATACAGAAACTTTATATAAAAAACTGGGAGAAACTAGCAAGATGTAGATACCACTGGAAGAAAAGACTTCAAAAGTCCTTAGTCATAAAAGAAATGCAGGCCAGTTAAGAAAAAGAAAATCTACAAAAAAATCTAAATTATTTTTTCTTTTTTTAAAATTTTATTAACATATAAAATATTTAAGTACAAATACAAATAAATGTTTGCTAACTACATTTATGCTTAAAAAACTATTCAAAAAATGTTTCTGTATTTTTTTGAAGAAGATGAAGAATAGAAAACTATTCGAGAAAAATTAAAGAAAGAATAAAACAAAAAAATAAAAATAAAAAATGAGAAAAAAAAGAAATATTATATAAAAAAAAATATATGTATATAGAAAAAAATAATAAATTTGTACTTATATATAATACATAAAAAAATTGTAGTAAAACTTTTCTTTTTGTTTAAACTTAGAATTTAATTTAAACTCCTAAAAATAGTAATAATAATAATAATAATTATAATAATAAAAAATATTCGTTCTTTTTTTTTATATATATAATTTAAGTTTTTATTTTTTCATTTTATTACTAGTTATGTTTTTTTTCTGTTTATTTTTTTATTTATTATTATTTTTTTTTTTCAGTTTTTACATTTCCTAATTAAAAATGGGCAGTTGGCAAAAATTTGTATTTTTTTTTTTTGATATTTTTATTTATTAATTACTTATTTATTATTGAATTCACATTGAACGCGCGTCTTTTATTTACTTGTGCTTGATAAATAACACAGATAGAATTATTAAATGTGCAAAATGCGGCTTGGTTTAATACAAAATTATTTATAAAAAAATAATAATGAAAAATAAAAAATGAAATAAAATAATATTTTTAGAGGTTTTGTTTATCCTTTGGAGGGCGGAGGGAGGGGGATTTAAAAAAAATTAAAAGGAAATTATAAAATAACTTTTCTTTTTTAATTTTTTGTTTTAAATTCCAATTAAAATTTCTTGTATGATCTTAAAATGTAATTTTAAAACCGGACGGTTAATGGTGGAATGTAAAATGTAAATATACCCTAACTAGTTTTTTACCTTTAATACAAAAACTACAATAAAATGTATTTTTTTTTTAAATTTTCACAACAATTAGATTTGTTACAATTTTTTTTTTGTTATTGTGGAGAAAATTTCTAACAATTTTAAAAATTCTATAAATTTTTTGATTGAGCTTTATAAGCTCAGTGATTTTCCATATATATATGTATGTATATATTAAATATGTTTTTTTATTTGAACAAAAAATTCTCAATAAAACATTACATTTATAATATTCGTTATTGTACGGATTCGAGTTTTTAAAAAAATATTCCATCAAAAACACTTATTTTTAATATTTTAATGTTTTTTTATTTTTAATATTATTTAATGTTCGAGATTTAATTGCTTTTTTTGGAGATTATATTTTTGAATATATTTATTACAAAAAAACATTCGAGTTTGAAAATATTCTTCTGTTTTGATATATTTCTATTGATATTTAGTATAATTATAAGAAAAATAATAAACAAAAAAAAATTATAATTAATATCAATTTGTTTTTAATTTTATTACTTAGACTGGTGTATTAGTTTTTAAGTCCTTTCCATTTTGATGACCATTGATGTTTTTCTTAAGATCAGCCTTCTTTTGAGATTCAAGCTTATCAGTAACTGGCGGTGTTACCTCCTCAGATTGATGTGTTGTATCAATATGCTCAGCTCCATCATATTCCTTGCCATCGAAGTCATCATGATGTGGATTGATTTGTGCTTCAGAATCTGGACCAATATCCGTATTCAATGTTGCTCCTGTAACAACAACAACAAGAACTAACTTTCATGCCATATTCATTTTCTTTATGTTTTTTGTTTTATCATTTTGTTTTTATGGTTAGTAATAAAATAACTTTTTTTTTGTAAGAAAAAAAAACTTGTCTAATATGTTTAAACTAAAATTTTTAGAAAAAAAAAATTAATAATTTATCATTTTTTTTATTGTTGATAAGAACGCGTTTTTAGGTGTGAATGTTAGCTCTTGCAGCTGTTGCTAAAGGAGGTTTTAATACTCATGAATTTTGCAAAATTAATTCATGTTTTCTTTATAAACTGTATTTTTTGCTAGTGTCACTTTATCAAATATTAAACGCGGCATTTTAAAAGAAATTAAATAAGTTTGACGGCACGAACTGAACAAAAACAAAGCAAACAAAAAATATAGCGATCAAATGCGATAAATTAGTGCAAAACGCTGTTCGATAAGTCATTTAGTGTTCTAACTACATACTCTCTTCTTCTTCTTTAACGGCTCTACAACCGGGAACTGGTCCAGAACTCTCGCAAGTTTTCTCTCTAGAAATTTGAAAATTTCTAGTACTACATAAATCTAATTTCATTCCGAGACAAATCTAACCTCTAAAGTTTCCTCGCCTGAGCGTACCTAACCAGAAATATACCACTACTATTGATCAGCTCTCATTGAACTATGTGACTACTATACTAACAAAACCTATAGAACAAATAGCTCAAAAATATTTGCCGTCTCTACTATCATATTTTTCGAGGCTTCCTCTAAGCTTTATCAAACTAATTGTAACTGTTTGACTTGAAACAACAATGCCTCTCTGATGTGGATTTTAGGCCAGAGTAAGACCAAACGCATCACCTAGTGGTCCGAAACCTTTCTGCAGCTTACCTTGTTGACATGTAAGATCAGCAATCAAGAATTGGGTCGACCCGAGTAAAAATAAAGAACGGGCGTTACAGCGGGCGAACACTGGCCTCTTGATTTTTTAAGGGGGATATGGTGGCCGTAGCATTTTTCACCATTTTTAATGGGAGCACATACAGACTCACGACGGCCAAAATTGACTAAAAGATTTAAATGGCCAAGAACTAAGCTTTACACGCGGGCATTCCACGGCCATTTTGAGCCAAAAAAGAATCTGCACCAAATGCATTGTTGAATTTGTTTTATGGGGATTTGAACATTTTTGTTATGTACAATGAATAGTCCTTTCGATTTATCCTACAAGATTATCGAATCGATTTTTTTTAATCCCATTATAAACGTTTACCCGTCGGTGTGAGTGTGTGTTGTACGGCCATACCTCCCTTCAAACAGCCTTCTGATGCCCTTCACATGACCGAGGGCTATGCTTGTTTCAATAACCTGTGGTTTTCGCCCGTTGTACGGCCATATATTATTTAGGGATTAAACAGGGGGATAAACTGTCGCCTATGCTATTCAACTTAGCCTTAGAAGCAGTCATCAGAAAGACGTGAATTCAGCGAAACAAATCCGGGTGTGCCGATGACATCAACATAGTAAACAGGTCAGACAGAGCAGGTAAGGAATACTACTCAGAGATTAAAGAAGCAGCCAAAGAATTAGGCTTGAGACTCGATGAGGATAAAGGCTGCAGATACGAGCAACGATAGGTAGATGAACATAGATTAGAAGTAGTCGACTAATTTGCATGCTTAGGCGCAGCCGTGACGGATAAAAACGAAGGAAATAAAATCTTTTCCGCACACCGTAAATTGCTGAAATCACGAGCAGTACAGCAAAAATCAGGGTACTCCCGTGAAAAGATACATTCAAATCGACAAAGCTAAAGCGGTCAAATTTTTAAATTTGAAGAGGTTGCAGTTAAAAAATAACAGAGTTTCTGATAGGCAGCTGCTCGCTGAACTATTACCTATGAACAATGGGCCTGGTAGGTAATTGTAGCTGTCGGTTCTGCGGAGCAACTCATGAAATTGTGGAGCACTTGCTGTCCGAGTGTGAGGCTACAGCGAGGAGATAAATGAGTCGCCTCCATCGCGGCTTCCGAAGAAGAAAAACTGGCCCGATTAGGTTGAGCGAGTTTACAAGCAACTAGCCGGCGAATTTAGACGACACCGGCGAATCAGCTAGTTCGATAGTGACGATGTCACACAAAACTCTCCACTCGCTCAGTAGCCAACTAGCTAGCGCGAACTAATTCCGACGTTTTGTGGTCAATGAAACCAAATATTAAAAATAAAGAAATGCAAAATTTTTGAATGCGACTTCCGGCTTTGCACTGTAGAGATGCCCTCACGATATTCAAATAAGAAACTGATTGTGTCATTAATAGATAATAATAGATGGCCTCAAATATAAATCCCACGGCATCTCAGCAGGGTCCCTCAGGGATCTGTCACCTGGGCTATTTCTAATCTTTATAAATTATCTACTATCTATCTTCCAACACACTTCACGGCATTGCAGATGGTGTTACTCTGGATTACTTTTATGCCTTCGATAATACAAGAAAAGCAGTGCTAGATTCTGTCTTAATCATGGCGGGCATTTTTCCGACCTAATCAACAGGAACATTGAAATTAAGTGAGAAGAAATGATGCTAGTATTTCTAGCAAGGAGTCTGACAGAAAATTACTCAATGAATACCTTTTACTCGTTCAAAAGTTCTCGATTCCTTGAAAATCGATGCGTAGGTACTTTATTGACATTTCTATGAATCGAGCCTATGCATTACATTCGACCAATTACAAATACTTATGTATCTTACATCCAGAGTAAAAGGACGCATGCCATACCTGTGCATACCCACGCTCCCGCTCCAGGCAAAAAATTCTAAAAATTCGCCCCAGAGGTATGCATGCCTCTGTTACAGATATGAATGTATTCGTAATGGACCATCCTAAACGCGAGTGTTGTTTCCCCAGGGGTCCCCCAACTAAGTACTAACCACGTCCAATGCTGCTTGACCTACGCAATCAAACGAGATCCGGTCTACTGAATATGATAGTGAATAAAAAAGCGTGAGCGTAGCGTTTGACTCATATGCAAATTTTATTCGGTACTCGATTCTACCCTATAAGTACTGATATGAATAGAATCGAAAGCCAAATACTCAAATGAGTAGACTCGAGTACTGATTCCGTATCCCTAAGCACATGATCTGACTAGAATAGACTGAATTATCGAACACGGAATGATAATAAGCCATCTTTGCAAGTAAGTTGCTTAAAGGGTGATAATACAACTACGGCAGATCCTGGACGGAGCTGAAAACTATCACACAAAATAGAGTCAAGGAAAGCAACTGTTTCCGCATTGTTGGAAAAAGATAGCTAAACATCGATATGAGTTTGCACCTTGTCATTATGCCATTGCTTCTATATTTAAAGGTGGAAAAAATCTAAAATTATATTAAATTAAAATAATCGAATAGAAAGAAGATAAGCCTTTGTTTTTGTTCAGATTTAGTTTATCACAATTAACATGTTTTTGTAAAACATTAAAAAATCATAAAATTTCCAATAGCAGAACTTTATCCATCAAAGAGCTTTCTTTCTGATGTCAACGACTGGCTAGTTCTAATTAACTGAAACCCTTAAGCAACTGCTACAACCAACCAATTCTACCCACCGAACTTGATGCTGCAAGAGTATTTCAGTAATTAATTTTTCCATCCGAACAGTGATTATACTAGTAATACAAAAAATCGTAGAAAAACAACTTCTTTTAATTTAGTTTCTAAATCCAAAGTGACAGTCAACATCAATCTCACCACAACAATTAATTTCCAAGAGTGTGCAAGACTAAAAAGAAAGATACCTACTCCCTAACTTTTCCTTTAATGATTGTTACGATAAAAACAGAAAGAAATAGCAAATGAAGTCTCAACACTAATTACGAAACGTTGGAAACGTACTTTCTTTCCATCACGAACGAAAACCCCTATTTAATCATCCTTCGTTGAAATCCATTTCTTGTGTGTAAAGAAATAAAATTTCAACCAAGGATTCAAGGATTCACTAAAACGTAGAGTATAAACTTAAATAGGATAAAAAAGAAACATAGATTATAGAGGTTTGAACTCACCTGCGAAACACCATCGCCCTGTTACGCGAGCAAACACTATCAGCAGGACAATTGCCAGCAAAACTATTACGGCAACAACGATTCCAACTATGGCACCAATATCGAGTCCTTCTGAAACTGGAGTGTTGGAAGAGCTAATCCTTACTGTGTAGTCCTGCGATCCGAATTGATTGCTCGCTCTCAGACTATACTCCTTTATAGTATCCTGTAGGGTCAAGCCCGCGATACTCAATGACACATTATAGGCTCCCATTCCTAGGTCCAAGGGTTCATAGGCTTCGTATCGTTCATGCTGAGTGCCTTGTGGTATTACATTGCCATCGACTGTCCACTGTACTGATGGTCGTGGATTTGCTTGGATTGTGACATTGATGATAGCCGTTCGGTCTAAGGTCACTCCGTATACCCTAATATCTGGCTGTGGTTGAGGTCGATCTACAAATTATTAATTAGAGGTTAATTATAGAAATTAATTTAGATAAGAACAATAATATTAACTTACAGCTCACTAACAACTGCAAGCGTCTTTCCTTCGGTTCACCGCGATCTGTTATGTGTGCGGCACGGCAAATCAGGAATTTCCCATTGTCCTCGGGGGTGAGATAGCGTTGGATTTCTTGGGTGGTTGTAGAAACTGTGGTGTCTTTAAATGGGGTATCTAAAAATTCTTGTCTGCCAAGTCCTTCGTAGATTGGCTCATCATCCAAGAACCAGGTGATGTTTGCTGCTGGACGACCATCTCTGACAACGCATTTCGCTCTGAAGGGTTGTCCTGCCTCAAAGGCTCCATGTTGACTTTGGGAGATTAGTTCAATTTGTGGCTCATTTGGAGGTACTAGAATGGAAGAAGTTAATTGAAATTAAATTGAAACAGGGGGTTTTTATTTTACTGAATTAAGTAATGTTACAACTATTTTCTTATAATACATTCAAATACTAAATACTCGATGAATGTATGACCAACGAACCTACAGAAATACCAAAAAGTGTCTTTTCAATAATGTTCCAGTTTGGTTCACACGAGTAATTTCGCAAGTTTTTGTGGATATAAAGTATAAATTCAAAAATGTGCAGTGTTCCTTTTAACATCGATGGTATACCTAAGCTACTTGCTGGTTAATTCCGTATTTAAACGCTTTGCTTTATTGGAAAAGCAGCAGATATTAGCTTGGATGTTTACTTTGTGTGCACGAAGTTAGTTGGTGATATTTAATCTCTCCTCTATAACGTGTGCGCTTTGAGTGTGAAAATGTGTTAACTTTCGCCACTTAGCGTCGATAATTTATCGATGTAATTCAATATTTTACCACCACAAAATCCGATATTTGGCAGTTTTATGGGTGAATTAAGAAGGTTAATTCCGAAATATTAGAAAATTTGGGTTTTTATAGCATTGTCATAATTGCATTAAAAACAGTATGACTAGGTGTTGGGCTTCAGGAAGACCCAATTAGGGGTTTGGCCCGTTTTAATGGCACTATGTCTATTTTCTTAAAATATTTTGTGATTGTTTGCTTCAAGATTTAGTTTTTAAGTAGTTCCTGGACTTAGTTTTGCAGAAGATCAACTTTTAGTTGGCAATGAAAGTCTGATCTTGCACATTTGACAAGACCAAAGCAAGACCAAGACAAGACAGGACAAGGAGAAGTCAAGACCTCAAAATCAAGATAGCAAGGCTTTTTGCTCATCACTAAGTGGCAGTAATGAGCGAAAGTCTTGCCTTGTACATTTAGCTGGACCAAGACAAGACTTCGACTTTTTCTAAGACTTTTGGCACTTAGTGATGAGCAAAATATCTTGCTATCTTGATCTTGCAGTCTTGTTTTGTCTTGTCTTGTCTTGGTCTTGCTTTGGTCTTGCTAAATGTGCAAGAAAAGACAAGACTGCAAGACCAGTCTGATTCATCACTAGATGGCATCGAAGTCTAAGCGAGTCAATTTTCGCGTTTCAGCGCATACGGTTCCTTGCTACGTCTCTACAATTTCTTGCTTGCTAGGGAGCATCTTTCTAGGTTCTTTTTTACGTTGCCCCACGAGCGTTTTTTAATCGTCGTAGGGTGCGGTTGGTCCCAAATTTTTTTTGAACCATATGACGAGCAGTGCTTTTCGTACCATATACAGGTGCACGGGCATTCCGAGTCATGGAGCTACAAAGGATACCGTTTCACCAGCAAAGCAAAGGATACCGTTTCAATTTTTGATAAAATATCCGTTTATAAAAGACAGAATCGCACTTACAAATAGAATTCAAGTTGCGCGCGTACCAAAGGTGAGGTAATTTTTTCAAGTACTATGGTACCATGCTAGGGGGAATATTGTCACTGTCAGCAGATTTATTGATGTCAGGCTTCGCGAGTCTTGAAGAAAATGATTCCATTGAGTCGGCGAGAACGGGGTTAGGATATCAGTTTTGGGTAAAGAAGAATTTGAGGCGAACAGAGGCGTTAATTAATCGTCATTGGATTTGCTTTCTGGTATAACCTCCCCATTATAGATGATAGAAGGGGTGGAAGAGATGAAACTCTTCTTGATGGAAGTTCGGGGTCAAGCCCTATTTGAAAATTGTCGTATTTCGGCTGTCTTTGCCATAACATACTTTTTCCATTACTAAACTCAAAATTTATTATTGCAGGGTCTCTATTCGTGAATTCGTAAGAGTGTGAAACGGTGGTATAAGACCTGAAGTAAATGTCTCGGCCAGCCATAAATTGATTCACAACAAGCTGTGAAGGACTATGATATACTAATGCTCACAACAGCTTTCATGTGGGGCTAGTCAAATGAATATTTGACATTGGTAAGGGGAAGATATCGCCCTTTTGGTGATTCTAATTGGCTTGTGAAGCTCAGATATAAGGAATGTCTTCTTTTTTAAAACAAAGAAAATTAAAGGTGTCTCAAACCCCCTAGAATCTATATCTTTCTTCTGGGCACAACCTTTTCAGACTTCGTATGTTGCTCCTGCCCGAAATGCATAGTTGTGACACCACTTCTGTCTAGGGGTAAAAAAAAATTTACGGGTTTCCCTGGTTGGTATTTTAGCCAGTAGGCCTTGGCAGCGGTTACGTGCGATTTTGTGGCAGCGCGGGTGTGGGTGCTTAAGAGAAGCTCCAGGAATTGCCCCGATAATTCTCTCTATGCGCGGTCTCCACCGAGAGGTATGAAGAAAAGCTTTACTAGTTCTCTGGAAAAGTCAACTAAAGGTCAACTGGACAAACCCGATCACTAAAAATTAAAAAAATTCCCTGTTACAGCTCGCACCATAAAAGAAGGAAATTGAACGCGCATGTTGAGTTTAAAAATGAGCCGTTAATTTTCATTGTTAAATAGAGTTATGTTGATTGTTTGTGGAGACCTGAGACACTCATTGCGCATAGAAACCGCGATTTTCAAATTTTCTTCTTTTATGGTGCGGCCTCTGCAAGGATGACTTCTCACCTGACACTTTCACATTAAAAAAGATAGATGAGAAAGCATTTTTGTTTTATTGTTTCTTGATTTTTGATTTAAGGGGAGGTCCAACCCAAATGGCTAAAATCTACAATTTTTCATCGAATTACATGATTTTCAGATATATTGTGTATCTTAATTGGCTTTGACAGAAAATGTGTACGAAAACCCTCTCCAACAATTTCCCCCACCCTTTTTTGAATGAAAGAGTGAAAAATATGCCCTTAGGTGGATTAATTTTTCTCGGCCAATTTTCATCCGATCAACGTGAAGTTTGGCACATTTCATCTTTAATCAATAATGAAAGTTTCTGTAAAACAGATTTTTGAATTTTTATTTTGTTACGAAGTTATGATAGTTGGAATAAAGACATGCAAGAAAAACGCCATTTTGAGGCTATTTTCGAGTGTTTTTTACTTTTAAAGCAATATAACTTTTTTTTAAATAACGTTATCAAAAATCTGTTTTACACAAAGTTTTATTATTGTTCAAAAAGGATGTGCACCAAATTTCAAATAATGAAAATTGGCTGAGAAAAATTAATCCACCTACGAGAAAACATGACAAATGACATTTCGAGATAATGGCGATCAAAGATAAGAAAAGCTTCGTAAAGAGCGGTGCACCGTCGGACAAATTGTTAAAAAAACAACATTTATAAGGCTCATATCAAAATTTCGTTTTCACAACTACAAAATAAAAGAAGCATAGTATCTGAAAACACAATAAAAAAAGTTGTTTTTTTCTCATTTTTCATCATTTTTGGGTTGGACCTCCCCTTAAAATCGTTGATTTTTTTCGTCAATTGATTTCAACGCCGTGCAGGGTGACTCTGCGAACTCTTAAGCCTTTCGTTTGGCGGATAGTATATCAAAAAGTGCCCCCCCCCCGCCCTCAAATTAAATTGGGAAATTTAAATGAAGATTATTTTTATCCGTTTTAGGAATATGGGGATGATTAGGATCTAGAAATAAAAAAATTTCACGGTGAACCTCTTTTTTACAATCTTCTTTTATATGAGTGTACTCCTTCTAGGAATAGGCCAATACCACCCACTTGATTGTCTTTTAACATAAATCATGAGTGTGTGGCTTCCCTTATCAAACCCTTCTTATCATAGCATACTTTTTTGGTTCTTTTTAAGCACTCCATACTAAAAATTTTGTTTTATACTTTACAAATAATCTCGCATTTTTACAGCATGCCCCGTGACCGTGCCCCCAGAACGGTAGTCTTTATTTTATGAGACCTTCTCAGCACAAATGTGCCTCTTCAATTACAATGATCGCCTCAATTCACTTCTCAAGATTTATGAGATAATAAAAAGACCGCAAAAAGTTAAAGCTCTCCACGCGAAAAGCCCGATAAATAAATCGAAAGCGGATAAAAATGCCCAAAATTAAGTCGAGTCGAGAGAGACTGCTCCTTTTTTGGGCGAAGTTCATAATTTTCGGATGGTCCAGTGGCCGGAAGGTGCGGAGATAATTTACGGTAAAACAAAAGGAAAAATGCCGGTGAATGTAATTTTCATAAATTATTTCCCAAAAAAAAAACGAAGACAATGAAACTGTAATTTGTGCGAGAGACAATCGCTTTGTGTTTCGCGGTCCGCGGCTTAATAGTCCCAATTTCGTAATCAGCCTCAGCCGAATTAATGCACAGAGAGCGCGGTTTTAAAGCTTGATGATGATGAAAATTTGCATGAAAATTTTTGATCTAGGACAACATTGCTGATGGTGGGGGATGACCGTTTAGGGATTCCGCACCTTCACCTACTAAATTTCCTAAACCCACCCAGTTCACAATGCCGAAGAATCCACCTGTATCATCGTCGTGCAGGTGGAGGACGTGATTAAATATTAATTAACATTGAACGAAAACTCGCCGAATGCAGGTGGCTCTATGGTAAAGGAATGAAATTTTTGGGATTAAGTACGGCATCCGGCAAACCTGTTTCAATTCAGGTAATTCAAATTAAATTTTAGTCTGTTGATTATACATATGTATATATTTGCATAAGTGTGTTTATAGCAAAAGCACATGCACACAGACGAGAATATTTCTGCTTTCCAAAAACTTAATCTGTTCTTTGTGGTTACTGATCAATTTAGTGTGGTTCAGGGTAATTTAAACTTCTCGAAGACGTATGGCAATTCACAACTTGTGCAGGTTGTTGTACGTTTGAAATGCTTGTGTTTTGTATGGTTAACTATCTCTGTTCTAGGAATTCGTTCTCGTCTGCATGTAATTTTATGTGTTTTATGCTTTTCATGGCGTAATTTTGTGTGTTTTATATGTTTTCATCATATGTATATAGACTCGGTACATGCACGCCACATTCAAAGGTTTAACGACTGAAATGAACCAGTGAAGCATGTTTGGTAGGTAACCTCACTGGTGCGGCAAATTTATTTAAACTTAAGAAATAATGTTTTTATCTATTTTTTTTCTGCTTTAGTTTAATTGGAAAACAACTCCGAAAATACTCCGAAAAATTTGCCTTTTTAAATCTTGATATTTTTTTTTTTGGGATTTGCCATTTGACCAATGACACGATAACAAAATGAGTTTATAAGAGGTGCCTCTTTTTTTCTTGTGAGACAGTACAATGTCATACTTCAAATGAGGCGAGGTGCCTTTGTAATGTCAAAATTACAAAAACAAGACAAAAAAATAAAAAAGAAGACTGTGCATTAAACTCCCTTAGATAAGTAAGAAATCTATGCCTCCAGGGTGTATATTTATTTATATTTTGCAATCCCACCTCGCCTAATTTCAAGTTGGAAATTTTGCGGCTTCAAAGGAAATAAGAAATGTCTCTCCAGTACGAAAGCTCACTCCCTCGAAATATTTAAGTAAGGAATGTGTCTCCAGTACAAAATTTCTCTCCAGTACAAAACTTGACTCCTTCAAAGAATGTAAGAAATTTTTTTTCAGTTCGTGTTTACAATCTCTCTAAATTGAATATGTTACTGTCACAAAAGAAGTAAGAAATGTCTCTCCAATATGTAATTTTCCTAATCTCACCTCGCCGAATTTATTTCAATACACGCTCATATGCCAGTAGGACATTATTTTTGAACCAGGTAATTCGAAAAATTGAGGCCTCAGTACAATTTACCATCGTGTAAGGGACAAATGTACAGCAATGTATAAGTCCGGCTCAACTCTAGTTTGAACCCACACATGGTCTGCAGGATATACACAGCAGTGACTAGGCTAGTGCTGGACACATGACTCCAAAGTATGGTGGCTCGCCCTTGCCAAAGAATATAACAGATCCAGACTGGTCCTAATCGGGGCGAGATATTTACTGCAACCCCTATGGAAGCACTTAACAAAATTCTCGACCTGCTGCCACCGGATTTATATATTAGGCAGCAGGCACCCTGCACAGTTCTAAGGCTGCAAGACGCATATAGCTGGGTCGAGAAGAACTATGAGCGAAGAAGAACAGTTCACTACCACAGGAAATGGTAGAAGGGCCTAACGATTACATTTCGATAGGGAGCTTTTTGGCCAGATCGCTACCAGAGTGGACTGGGGAGATTTCCAGATGGATCCAAATGAGAGTCGGCGTAGCGGCTGGAGTTTCTTGGAGTTTGCTCAATATCTAAAAATGCCACCACCTACAATCTGTACTGGCACTCTTTCAAGCCTACCTAGCAATGCAGTCTTGCTCAAGGCCGGGAGCCAGTTTAGTCCTGTTATCAGATAGCTAAGCGGCCATCAAGGCTATAGGCTCGGCCCGTGTAACATTCAATCTGGGTGAAAGATGCCAGAAGCAGCACTCTATGTGCAACTAGAACCCGCAGAACTCTAAAGGCAGCAATCATGTGCTACTAAACAAAATATTGATAAGCAGTCTAAGCCATTAATACTGTTAAGCTGGCAACAGATGCATGCGATTCATGCAACTAATCCGCAGTATGCGCCAAGTCGTCGCGAACAGATAATTGCGTCTCATCTTTCACATAAAACACAAAAAAATGCAAGCGCATGTGTTTATTGTGTGTAAGTGCTTCTGTTTAGACATTTCAGCCTATATCGAATATGACAAAGCGGAAAGAGTTGAAATTAAACCAACTTTTGCGTTGAGTGGGTTTCGTTCAAGCCCCTGTAAGTCAGATCACATTTGAATTCAGGCACTTCTATAAAATCTATCGTGACACGCACCGCACGCACGCATCCATCTGTCTCCAGCTTTTGAATTGCGAACAGAAATTAAGCCAGATATATAAACACACCAGAAAATATCAAAGAATGTCAATGTGTAAAGAACCTGTGTCAAATCCACTCCAAAATCATATTGGCACTTCAATACTACACTTTAATTCTACACCTGTAGATCAAGTAAAACGAAGGAGTATATATTTAATAATAATAGTAATTAACTAAAAAAAACCAAAAGAAAAAATCTATACTTACATGCAACAATCAAATCAATGTTTCCCTCAAGTTCATCCCCTTCAGGTGTTGCCAGGAAGCACTTAACAGGTCCATGCATTCTAGAGCTAACTCTTTCAATTGTAACACCGCATTGTCCACTCTCTAAGCCCGTTCCAAAATACTTGAAGTCAGGCCTAACAGTCTTTGGTGATAGGACTAAAACCTTCTCTCCGGGAATAACTATCCGGCAGTATTCCAGCGGTGTACCAATTCTGCACAGGAGATTTGTTGTATCACCTTCCACTAAACTAATTCTTGATGGTTCAGTGCTAACCCTTTGATTTGCACATACAATGTTAACTGTGAAAGAAAAGAAAAAATATGTATAAATGATAAATTTTATTGTTATGTTGTGTTATGTGATGGTAATAAAATATGTGCTTTCATAAAGAGGAGGGGAGAATGCATCATATGTGATAAGGACATATGATAGTCTCGGTTCCAAATCGATAAAGATAAAGGTCTTTAATCGAATGGAATGACACTTTTCTTTTCGAATGTACTTTCGTAGCGGGATTTGAGCCTCTCATTGCCCATGGAAAAAGCGATTTTTAAATTCCCAATTGTTTTGGCGCACGCCATACTATTTATTAGCTTATATGTAGGTGCAGTGAGGCGCACAGGGTTCCAGCTAGTTTGATATAATAAAAATAAATCAGTTTTAAATCTAATCCCTTAAAAAAATTACACACGATGCCTCTGAACAGCTTGGGTATATTATACTATTACGTAAGAATAACATCATTAACAAATCATCCACCCATCCACAAAAAATCCATCAGACAAAATAAATGAAATTGAAACCTTTCTCTTCCCTTTTGCAATTGAACATAAAAAAATGCAACCCTGTTGGGGATAGAATGAAATTCCACCAACGTTCATGGATTACACACCCTCAAAGCCTTCAGCGATAGCATTCATCACACAATCCGCCAGACCAACACAATCCTCTCTAGACCATTACGTTTCCCAGACATTTATATATTTTCTTATATGGAATGGGGATTGCGGTTTTTTTTTCCGGGGGTTGAGGGTTGGTAGTATTAAATCGAGAAAAGTTGAAAATTTGATTTTACTGACATAAACGCTGCCGCCATTATTTTCTCCAGCATTTTTCCCGTGTTCCAGTGGATGTACGTGAATGCAGATGTGTAATTCAGCAGATAAACTTATAAAAAAGGACCTGAGGATTCTTGGGTTGGCTCTTTGTGGAGGGACTGTGTGCACGTGGAGTCTTCTGCATAGGATAGCTAACGATGGAGTTTTTCGCCGACGTATGCAAATCTGATGGCCGTTGTTTGTCTTTCTTAGCAAGCTACTACACTACCCAGGAGCTTCTCAGATCCACCTACGTATATGGGGCAACGGTGGAGCAGAGGCGACGATGATGATATTCTTCATATCATAATATACCGTCAGCATCCGCAGAAGTCTCAACTTTCGGGGGGCATCGAAATTGGATTTGGGATTATTATTTTGAAATTCAGTCTGGGACTCTTTGGCTGAGAGGTGGTAATTTGCAGAGCCCCGTAGCCAAGTCCAGGGCACGTACGGCGAAGTGATGGATTTCCTAAGAAAAATCGCGAATTCTCGGTAACTGGACACTTGGACATTTGTGACGAATACCCAGAGCACAGCCAGCTAAACGGTGGTAGTTGAGTCTAGTCACACCGAGCGTCACTTGTACCTTGGAGCTAAGGTCTTTAATATTCAGATGGAGTTCGACTGATTGTTCCCAGCTATGCATTTGCCGCCGTATCATCATTGGGTAGTTTGTTTTTTTGTGTTTGTTACCGGGTTTTCGCTGCTTGGGGCCATTTCCAGTCGCTGTGAGCACTCTTTCTCAATCCCGATGAGTTCAGCATATTTTTACCATCATGGCTTCATGATTACTTGGCATTCTCTTGGATCCCACACCGAGACGTTGTACGAGCATAACATCCAGAAATGGTGTCAAATGTCAGGGACTTGTGCTAAACGTTTCTCCATTGTCGAGAGATGGCTTGACTCTTGGATTTTTTTTATCTACCATCTATGGACCAGTGATGCTGCCTGCTGCTGCTATGTAATAGTAGCGCGATTGTTGATTCTCTGCAACCGGTTGAATATGTCGTTTTACATACAGGAACAACGCCTCTGTGGAACGTGATTTTTCCTCGTTGGCCAGTTGACCATGTACATACCTATATTTTAGCCAAATGCATTTTATATCCCATGCACCCGTCTAGACTCCCGGAACGGAACGGCGGGCAGGGCCCGTTAAGAGTATGGAATGCACGCCGGTAGATCTGCTGACCAATGCTACTATATACTAATGATGTTGATTTAGTGTGTGCAACATAATCTTGTTTATGGCACAACATAAAAACTGGTTGGTCAGGTCACATCATCATCATCATCCTCATCCAGCGCTTGTACCGTATACTCTAAAACTTAAACAGCATGGAAACGCGAGAGAGAAATAATAAGGCTCTAATGGGTCTCGGGATAGGTCCGTCCCCATCAGGCTGCATTCCTGCTGCAACAAGTGGATGCATTCAGTTTGGATTCTGGAGAATGGAAGCTTCATCGGAACTGGGGCAGTCTAGTAGTGATTAACTGGAATTTTTTTTGTTTGTTTGTTTTGGTTTCTCTGCACTGTTTTGTGCTTCAATCAAGTGCCAGATCGGTATGTGCACAATGCATCCACTGTATATCCGGGCATCAGCTAGAATTGCATTTCCAGATATACACTAATGATATGAACACAAATGGGATAATTTCCAGTTCGCCTTCGTGTTTTTTTGTGCAATGAACAAAATGGTTTGTTCATTTTTAAGACATTTCGACAAATTAACCCAATTTTCAGGAGTGTGCCTTTTAATTTAGCAAGGACATCTTGATCATTTCAACACATACCCGAAAGATACCACAGCAACCAAATTGAGACCCAATTTTAAGATAAATTAAAATTTTTAACAAATTAAAAAAATATGCTGTTCTAAAAAAAATATTAAATTTTCAAATTTAAAATGATCTTATCTAAAAAAAATTTTTAACTCTTGTGTTCACTTTGCAAAAGGATTCATTCAGTTAAGGATCAAGGACAACGGGACGGGGGACGTACTATACTCTACCATTTTCTGTAAAGTTTATGTGCTAATGGCCTGCCTTTTTTGGGTAAAGTATTTACACCACATTTATTTTATTACATGGTTATTGCGGATATAAATTTCCTTGCGCCAATTAAGATAACACTTTTTTGTGGGTAATGAAGTGGATTTTATGTTTATGTAATAATTTCTTCGTTAAAAAAAACGAAATTTTTTTTTTGCTTCATTTTTCGATGTGAGAAGATTGGTGGTGATGAACAAAATAAGTAACTTTATTTAGTCTAACTAAGGATTGTGACGTTGTCTATGTGAATGAATGATATACGAATGGAAATGGGAAAGAGATGGGGTTTTGTTGTAATTTTGTTGGGGTTTTTATCATATCAATGATAATATGGAGTGGAAAATGTATTATTGGAGGTGTTTAATTTGCTTGTGAAGGAGATAGATTTGTTTTGTTCATGTTTCCTAAGTTCATTACTGACTTATTTTACTTCGTACATTGTGCCAACTCCTGCCTTAAAACCTTCGCTTTTGCTATCGCCTATAATTGATTTTATATTCATAACTTAAATATCGGTGAGAGAAGGAAGCGAGTTAATCTCGCCGAATCTAGTCTCGCCCAATCGAGTAGATAAGAAAAACAGTACGGGTCATGCTAAGAGTCGTGGATATTTTGATTCTGGGGCCATATATGTATGCCCAGCCTACCTCGTTATGAGGTTTGAAACCGCCCATATACCAAAGAACAAGTCACTGTGTGTTTTGGAGAGATAAAGGTTCTAGCGAAACGATGAAAAGACTTAATACAGGTGGTTGTATTTTAGTTATCTTGGACAGTAGTGAAAAAAGGATACATAAAAGAAGTGGGAGGAAGATCAGCTCTTGTGTACCAAATTGTGCAGCCACACCATCCTTTACAACTTGGTGTTATGTTTGTAAAAACAAAAGCGCCGTGGTACCAGGGTGGGTTTTCTTTTCTTTGTTTTCAATGGATGTGAAATAACTGTTTTTTACAATTTATACATATAACACATGTTTGGTTGTTGTAGATAATATTTTAATTAAATTAGTAATTTTGAAGAACAATTTAGTGTTTGGTTTTGCTTCAGTAAAATGGATTTTTTAGGATGAAGGGCTAAAGTCCCGTTGATGGCGTAGTGGCGGCGATGAATTTTGCTCCAAACTTTCTTTTTCTTGTGCCCTCCTAGCTGCAATAAGTACTCAGCGTCCGCCCTGATGAGGGCGCTCTCCCACAGGTAAGAGGCGATGAATATCAGTATAATCCAGGGTCTCCTAACACCACGACCCCCCGACGAGCACCCCTTTTGGAGGTTCTCGGTGTCATCTGGTCGATTTTTTTCTCATTTTGGATTTTCCTTTTTTTAAATTTTTAGTTTGTTGTATGGGTATTGGCCTCTTCGGAAATCCAACCCGAAGTTCGCAGAACATGATTGAATAGCTCACTCAAATACAGTTAAAGCTTATGGGTATGGAAAATAAGGGCTTTTAGAGCGCCATTGAGAGCCATCTTATCTCAAACCACGGCATTGTAATTGAAAAAAACTCTCAGACTACTTACTCGAAATATCTCGTGTTTCGCAATTTTATGCATGGTGAACGTCGTGTAAGGTTATCAAATTACCAGCAATCATGGACTTTACTCGAAGTAGTCTCGATTGATAATCATGTTAAAACTTACAATATAGAGTTACCTTCGGTGATGTATACAGTCCATAGTATCCTTTGGGAAACGCATTATTTTACCATGTCCACAATGGAGTTGGGAGTCAAACGTCAGACGACCTGGAAGTACCTCATGGCGGGCGATTCCCCTCGCAACATCATGTTTTTTGAACATCAAACCTTGCTTAGTGCAAGCTTGTCACTATACCTTGTCCACGATATTTGAAGTTTTCGATTATTCAATTATCAAGGATTATGAGACTATATGGTTCTATTTCATTGTGCTTCAGCAGCGGTGTTAATTTGATCTATTATGTTTTTCGTGGTCATTTTATGAGAAACTCATATATTTGCAAAACTCACCTACAAAAAAATCGATTACGATTTCCCCTCTAAACGACACATATCTCGGTTTCAAAAAACGGTGTTCCACACTTCAAACCTCATGGTCCTAATAGCCGGACTCCTCTGAGATATGATGAGCGGCCATTGAACTGTTGCTGTTTAGACTAATTTCAACAAGGCCTTTGATAGAGTAATCGAGGTGGAAAATGAGGTACAGTAATGAGGTACCTAACAGAGGTGAAACCAATTATTAACTGGTTCAACGGGGGCAGGTCTAATTAGGGCTACTGACGGCTTCTGAGTTAAGTTATTTTCTTTCTAGCCGATCAATCTAGGTAGTATTTAATAAGATCGAATCTAAACCTCACAAGACATCTGGATTAAAATAACGTTATTGAACAATGCCCGAAGTTTGATCTCCAGAGGCATAAATGGTTCTACCATCAATGGATAACCAATCAGCCCACTCCAAAGTCTGAAATTATATTTATTGTCTACTATAAAGGATGGGAACGATAAAGAACCCTATCTGCGGGCTTGCTTCCAAAAGACTAATCCCTATTGTAAATTGTGACCAGTCATAAGTCATAAGAATTTATGACTAAGGTTTTTCATTGATAGATTATGACTGTTTTTGTGACTATCAGCGGTTTTGGTACTTTAAATCAAAAGAAAAATCAAAAAAAAAATTGATCTTCCATGACGAATTTACAATCGCGTAATGAGTTTGGGCGACAACGTTGCCAATGCACCTCAAAAAATATATAGATGTAGTGAAGCAAAGTGCTTGTGAACTTCCGAGCACCTTTCATCGAGTCGACTCTGCGAAACTATGTTGAAAACGGTACAAGAAAGCTGCTTTTGCAATTTTAACAATCGTTGTGACTGCGGATAGTCTAAATTATGACTGCAAAATTAGAATACTCAAATGTTTCAACACTTGTCATTGCGTTGTGATTTGTGACTGCTTTTAAAATACGGGTATAAAGTTCGTATTCGCTGGAACCTTTTCCCTAGAAAGAATCAGAGTCTTGTTCTTTTATGCAATCTGAACGTTAAAACTAGGCAAACTGTTCAAATTATTAGAATTGTGGTAGAATATTTCAAGTGATGGTAGGAATTCTTGAGCATGATTTTTTTTGAAAACAAAAAGTGCCCCTGCTGGGATTACTATAGGCGAAAAGACTGATTGGATTACTGATAACGTCAAGGAAACGAATCTCTCCTGTATAAAAGCTCCTGAAACATCTGTCTAAATACGAAGTTATTGCAAGGCGTAAACTGGAACACCTGGGTCGCCTCTTCCTAGCACAGAAAGCGATATGAAAATTAGATTCTCGACCGTACAGAGGCTACTTCTTAAAATTACCTGGGAATAGTACAAAACTGTTTGACCCCCAAGCTCTTGCAAGAAAATGAACGGAAACTAACCACACAAATTAATCAACACAAATTATTTTAGAAAATGTTCCCAAAAACGAAATTAATTGAATAAAAACGAAACGTAATTATTCAAAATGGCGCATTTACCTGCCAAAAAACGAAAAGGTGCTAAATGCCGTGGGAAGCAAATTTAATTAACAAAAAAAAAACGCAAAACTCCACACTCATTCAAAATGCACCCCGGTAAAAACGAATTGGTCTCTCTTAATGGGACTCCACATAAAAAATGAGGTTTTTAGCAAGTTCTCACGACCTTAAGATTGTGCTATTTTAAAATACATTTCTGCATCCATCAAAATGGGACCATAGAGAGATATCATAGAGTAAATACTAATCCGTTTCCCATAGATCGCAAACTACAATTTTTTCTTTTCTTGCTACGTTTAACAATTAAAAGGAGTCACGAGGTGTGAAATGGGAAAAAATATTAACCAATAATCAATCATAAGTTTCTATTTTCTTTTTTTTTTTCAAGCACACACTTTTTTATATGAAAAAAAAAATATTGAAATCCACCTTAGATTGTGGCATAGACAGCATTACTAGTAATAAGCAGATTTTAATCATCCTTCATTGGACGTTTGTACGTTTACGCCTTACGTATTTGGATAACCACCAGAAGCGGAATCACCATTAGCAGAAAGAAAGTGCTTGTTCGATCAGAAAGTGCCACTTTTAGAGATAACCACCGCCGAAGCACTATACCTGGGTAAGCTCTACTCTCTAAGATTAGAAAGACCTTAATCCAAGCCGAAGATATCCATCACGTAAATGTCAGAAATCTTCCAAGCCCATCTCACTTGTGGATTCGGGTGTGTCCCAAGTGGTTTGGTAATATCTAATTGATAGCTCACGCCGGAGAGTGGTTATATACAATAGTTGACACAGCATAACGAGGTAAGTGGCACCTGGTTACCGTCAGTCACGGTGCTAATTATAACTTTACAAAAGACTACAAATTGGCGCAAGAACAGAAGGAAACCCACCTCGGCGTGGCTATTGAACATCGATTATCGGCATGAGATAGATACTTTAGTTTCGTGATTATCAGTGGTCCCACTGTTGTTGCACCCCGAAAATAGGGCAGATGAACAAACAATAGATCTGGGGTTTGTGTAGAGTTTGATTTCTATTTAAGACGAGCCAATAGACCTGAATATGAAACTGAATCTGGGTCATGATCTGTTCTGATTGAAGTTCCTTTTGTTTGGTTCCAATCATGACAAGAAACGGGCTAATCAGAAATTTCGTGGTAAAAGTATGATGTGACAAATTAGTAATTCGCCCCAAAAGCTTGTCGGTATTTTCTAGAGAGTATACTTCTAGCCATGTACATTCACGTACACAACGTCAAAGTGCCTTAACCTGGAACAAAACCCCATAGAAATTGTTAACTCTTAGATTCCGATAACTTTAAAGCCTTTCCTGTCATGATTTGATTATGGCAGCCGAGAGAGAGAATCACGTGTTAAAACTACGTGGAGCTTATACACCACTACCTTCCACTTCTCTCTCACCTTTAAACTGTTCTCAACCCTAAATTACAAGTCATTTTGTTCCTGGTGTAATTCTATTAACTATGGGGTGTTCAAAGTGAGTTCAACTCTGGTAATTTAGTCACGAAATTGGTTAGGATAAGTCTTTGACTAATGAAAGATAATTGAGTCAATGAGGAAGTGATTGCCTCTATGAATAAAAGCTCAACTTCTGATTCTGTGACGATAGCTAGATATATGTGAGACGAGAGAGCGAGATATAGAGCAGAAGGGAGAAGTTGTGGTGGATGACTATGAATGATGATGAAGAATGGTTGGAGGGGTAGAAGATTGGCGACAATGATGACGATGAAGGCGCTATAACGTCTGGCAAAAACGTGGGCAAAGAATTTTGGAGTAAGGAAAGTACTAATTACTGAGAGATAGATAGATAGAGAAAGAGAGAGGGAGAGAGTGAGAGTTCCAAACATAGTTTGGAGAATTAACAGAAATATAAGATTTTCCCTCCCTAATTTAATTAATTAAACGGAATTAAACAAGTGAAGTTTTTTAAGTGACGAAATTTCATTTTAATTTTACACAGCGTTTTTCTTCTTCATAGTTTGAATCTCTCTATTACATCGCCACGAAGTAAGTTTGTCGAGTTGGGTTGAGTTGGTAGTTTTGTGGATCCAGTGGATGCAGTTGAATGAACAAGAAGGATTAACGTGATTGAAGTATGGATTAGTTTGAACAATTAGGAGTGTTCTCTAATAATTTCTTTTAAAAAATTATGTAACAGAAACAGATATTTGGGATAAGATGAAATAGAAAAATGGGTCCAAACTGGATGGATCTAAAGCTGGAGTCAGTCATTCTATTCCAGTTGGTCTGAGCAATACGTGTTTATTTTTACTGTCCTTTGTGAGATTTACTCAATTACCAGAGCAAAACAATTTAGGTTATTTTGGTTAGTTTTT
Source organism: Thereva unica (assembly GCA_949987705.1). NCBI lineage: Eukaryota > Metazoa > Arthropoda > Insecta > Diptera > Therevidae > Thereva > Thereva unica. The sequence goes on from OX465285.1 coordinate 89,628,988, forward strand.
TGTAAATCATATTTGCTCCCGCTACTAGCACCCTAAGCGAAGAAACGCCGCACTAGTATGGATGCCCCCGCTATAGGCATGAAAATCTAAAAATTCGCCCGCCACAGGTATGTATGCTCCCACTACAGGCATTACAAACTCGAGAATCGTTTTACCAAGCGGTCCCCCAACTAAGTACTAATCACGTCAAATGCTGCTTGACCTACGCAATCGAACGAGAGCCGGTCTACTGAGAATATTAGTGGCACTTTTATTGACCGTTTTCTTCGTTCTATAGAATTTGTTAAAGTGTGCGCGTACTCTGCTACGTTTGGGCTATTCCGTGCGTCTTTTATTGGTAAGTGCCTGTAGCGGAATGCATTTGGAAAAGTAGAATAATAGAAGTAGTAAAAGTGAGTAGAAGTACTTAGGTGTACCGTGTCTGTTTCATGTTAAGTGTGGCCGTGTCTTATTTTCACTCTGCCTGTTGCGTGTGCCACATCATGTAGCGGGGCCTGGGGCTTTAATAATATTATTATTATGCGAGTAACGAGGTTACCCATATGTTGAACACCGCGATCAAGCTAGGCATATTGTATGTGGACTTTAGGAACGGAAAAGACCGTCTGCCGTCCAAATGCAGGCAAGAAGGTCTTTAGTGACCAGACTTCAGTGGCGATAAACGTTCTTCTTCTAAGCCAGATCAGAGCTGGGCAACCACAGAGAACACGTGTGAAAATCTTTTCGCCCTCCATGCTAACTCAGCACACTGTTTTTTTTTGAGACAGTCCTAGGTTTTGGAGGTGATATCGTAGCCACACATGGACGGTAAGATATCCCACTAACAGCTTAAGTTCGTAATGTATCGCCAATTGATGCTGGCTGTAAAGAGACAGACTAGATTGTTGACAATTAGATCGAGGAACTTCTGAAAGAGTGCGAGAAAATATTATCTCCTCCGGGTTCTAAAGTCGTAACTACATACTTATTTAACTTTGTCCCAGTTGAAGGTTATTGTTATTGTTATTTATTTGGCAGAGTACACAAGGAAGGTGTTTAGAGAAAGGCTCTGGATGGTCTGAAACGGTCCCCGGAGAGTACCTAGCATCCCAGCAATAAGCAGTCTGAAGGATGCTCGCCTGGCAGGTTTAGAGTGGTGGAGTGTATGAACCACCCTTCTTTTTTGGAAGGCCCACTTCGTTTAAGAAGTCTTTGAAGAGCAGTCTAGTTGCCTGTGGTAGAGTCTACAGACTCTCAAAACGCTTCCTTGAGGCAGTCCTTTTGGAACCTCTCAACCGTTTATTGTAACCTGTTAGGGTGAACTAGTATTCTTCCCTTTGCCAGGTATGTTGTGTCCTATTAAGCAATCTCCTAACTTTCCTCCGCATCGCAGCCAGTCTGTCGTTCCCTAAGGGCACTTTAAGCGACGACTGGAAGGAAAAAACAGTGTTGCTCTCATGATAGAAGAAGATCAACACCTCAGTGAGCTGCGTCGCAGCCATCTCTAGTTCACAAAACTGAGCCAATAGAGGAGGCAAGCTGGTCTGATTTCGAGACCACAAAATTAGACCAGTTATTTGTTTTAGTAGCCAGGAGGAGGCGCGTATACATATGTGGGTAGCCGAAAGTGTTGAACCTGATAAGCAGATGATCCGAAAGTGAGGCGTCATTCAGAATACGCCAGTTTTTTACACAGTCGGGGAGTGGTCTGCTAGTGAGGGTAGCAGCAGCCCCTCTACACTCCCATCAGCGACAAAGATGGGTATGTAACCCATATTTTCAAGATCTATGTTATGCATAACAAGAAAGTCGAAGAGCACTTGGATCACAACCGATGACAAATTATCGAGTCATCTGGTGACAGACCTCTAAGAGTTCTTGGACCACTTTTAGGACTCCTTTAAAGAGACCCTAACTTACTGCCTGCTTGACCTTCAGAAAGCAAGGATATGGAGATTTTAACTACTTTGGTTTCCATCTATTTTTAGGGCCCCCCTGTGGCTTGCGGCTTGGGGTAATTTGTCCCAGTTGCTCCACCCCCTTGTGGCGGGCCTGAATTTCGAGTACCATCATGTTGCAGGCGCGTGCAGGCCTTTTAATGCGGTGGTGTGTGCCTGTCGCAGCCCAGCGGGAAATGTGGTCAGGTATTCTCAAGTGACACATCACAGATGCATCTTAGGGCCTAAAAGTTTCATGTCTCGATAATAATGCATCCCGGTATTATGACAGGGAATCTAGGCGGAAGGGGTATAGAATTTTTTCTGCACTTTCAGCTAACGTGAATCGGCCTGTTCGCGCTTGCGTTCCATTAGCAACATTAAGAAGCGATCTTTGTTCCATCTTTCTTACATTCCCCGTAAGGTATAAAAAGCTCTATTAAGAGACGCAATCGTACCCAATCATACATTCTAGACTGGTTCATGGTCCTCTTTGAGGAAGCACATGAAAAAGCTTTATATGCCTCCCTCCTGCGGACATGCTAATGTTAAAAAGAAATGGAGGTGGATACGAAGGGTCATGCATCGCATCTTCCAAGAGAGTGATCTAAGATTCATTATTGTATGATTCCATTTCCCGCTGGGAGGCTAGGAGAGGGCTAGTTTTATCTTTACTTGGGTATGGAAAACTTAGAACATTTGTATGGTGGAGGCTTCTGATCTTCGGATGGTTGAGACGACCAACACATACGTTGTTCACGATTGTGGCCCCATTAACTCAAAGAAAGCCATCACTCCTCAAGAGAGATTGACTGCTACCATTATGCCCTTACCAAGCGGGAAGAATTCATATTCCCTACAGCCATTCCAGCATAAGCTTTGGACCATATCGACTCATGCAACGAAGACTATAGTAACTCATTTTTGGGGTTTTGTGCATGGCATATATTTGGTGAAGTATAGTATCTCGAGATAATATAGTATTTGTTGTATTTTATGGCCAAAAATGACTTACTATATTTTATTCGAGTATTTCTGGTTGCCTAACCCTTTCGTTTTGAACTTCAGGTAAATATATGCCATGCACAATGGTAACTCAAAAACCCCCAAAAATGAGTTACTATAGTCTTCGTTGCATGAGTCGATATAATACCCGACATCTGTTCATTGCCAAATTTGCCAACATTGCAAAATTATTGTGATCTGCATTTTTCGATGACTTCCAAAACCAAATCTTGTGTACCAATTCTGATATTTTTTCATTTCCACAAAAGTTTCTTTGTAGTTTACGATTATCCGGGTCTAATGAATCCTGCATTCTTATTCCTATGGATTCAAAACTCCTTAGCACAAGGAAGGAAGAAAAACGCGGAAAAATTCAAAAGTGGAACCTTTGGTCTCTGATGATAAACGTGTTGATTCCATCATACCTTAATATATACTAACATATTAAAAAACTAATAGACGAATGCAAACTCTTTTTCTACGTTACGAAACTTATAGTCGGTAATAAATTACTTTGAATCCATTAAACAAAAATTATGATCGATCTGCATTATAGTTTCCTACAAAATAAGGTTAAAACACAGGAAATAGTTAAGTCATGGCAGCTTCCACAGCACACAAAAACTCCATTAATTACTAATTAAGTTACATGTCAAAAAATCACAAGAAAGAAAAAACTCAAAAAATATCCTCAAAACAAGCGAAAGTCCATGTAATGCTGGCATAAAATTTTCTCTTTAATCACAGTCAAGGGAATAAATAAATCTACAAACTCCGCAGGGAGAAAGTTATCAAACCTCGTCAAAGTTGTCTAAGAAAAATACACAAAAAACAACAACAACAACAGCAAATCCCAGCATGGTATCTGAACTTCAACTACACCGAACCAACGTCGAATCTCATTAAGAAGTCATTCCCTTTCATAAAGGAATTAACTAGCGCTTTCCTGGCATTTTAAAAAATCACTTTGACCACCACCTGATCCACCATCTTGCATTAGAGGTAAGATATTATCCAATCTTTGCAGCAAAACGCCTTGAAGAAAAAATTCACTCTTTGTCCCATAACACAAATTATTTTTTAAGCTGTTGATCATCGCATGGACAGAAAAAAAACGGGCGAATAATTCACTTTTAGAAGCGCACAGGTGAAGATGAGGTATTCATTAAAAGAATAAAGGTAAATATCCACGCGGGGGGCCAATCAGAGAGAGGAGAGGCAAAGGAGGCCTATCGCAGGCAGTGATTTTGCAATTTTCTCATGCGCATACAAAATGAATAAAATTAAAATATATATGCGCGCGCAGCTCAGTGAATGTACTCAAGGCCCCGCGCCGTATCAGATGAAGCTCGCATATACTCTGTCTATCGCCAAGCGGCTGCGGTGTTGCAACACTCTTATCTATCTCTGGGTCCCTGCAGTCACCTGCATGAACATAACGTGAATAATAATTCAAAGGTAAAACACGGCAAAAAAACGACATTAAAGCCACTCTCGGAATGCGGAGGCAAATCAACTTCTTGGGTACAAAACTTATAGAAAATGCTGTCATGGCCGTTCGCTTTGGGTCTTTCGCGCGAGCATTTAGCTCCAATCGGGCTGCAAAGTGACCCAAGAAGAATAAGAGATAAAATCCGACTTTTTTTTTAGATATGATTAAATAAATTCGGAAATGATGAGAAAAGAAAGTCAGCAGCACAAAGAGAATGACGGCCAGGGCGGAAAATTAATTTTTATGAAAATCTGTCATCAACCAGAACAGTTACAAAACGCCAACGAACTCTACCTGAAATCACGTGTTGAACTGTAAATTACCTGGTGTACCGTCTATTATCACGGTCGGCTAAGTCACACCGCACACAGTAGTAGTGCGGCGGCGGGCGGGCGGGCGGAATGAATGGTCGAAATTCGCGGAAAGTACAACACACAAACCGAAAGCATCACAACAATGGCCCAAAGAAGACCATTGACCACTTAATAAAATTCCCAGCCCCTGGGCCCCAGTTGTGGGGCTTGCGAATCTTAAAATCGGAGTCCGCTTTTTGTACTGTTGCGCCGGCGCGGCTACGGGGACATGGCGGCGAACTCAACCTGAAATGTGGCGTCCATAGACCGGAAATTACACGCCAACCGATCGTAGAAAATCGTCTGCGAACTTCATATACACTCGAAATCGAGTCAAAGAATCGAATATTAGCACCGAACAAGAAGAAGAATCGTTCTTCAGACAAGGTCAACCGTTATTAGTTGTCCCAGTTATCCAGTTTTTGACAGGTGTCAGATCGGCGAAAAGTTAAGTCAGGTAGAAAATGTCGAATGCCATTTGCGCGCAGAATCTGTATGCGATGCGCGGTTATTATGAGGCGGTTCTGGAAAATTACTTGCGATAGTAATTTTCTGCCTCGGTAAAGTGGAAATTTGTACTTGATGATCATGCAGCTATTTTGGGTTAAGATTGTGGAAAATTGGAGTGAAATCTTTTTTTGGGCGGAATGAAAAGAAATCGTTCGAGGAAGTAAGTCATGTTGATGCTCTTTGTTGTTACCCATTTGAGAGAACCTATAACAAAGTGTTAGGGACAGGAACTTCATAACGATATCCCATTTCGATGCCTTTTACCGTAGGTTTATCTCAGGTTGATCTAGAATCGGAAATGGTCTACAGCGTGATCGTTCCATCACTTGTGAATGGGCTGAATGATTTTGCTCTTTTTACTAAGACGGAACTGATCTCGACCAACGTCTGTTATAGATCTTGTTGTAGATCTTCTGTATAAAAGTTCCCGGAATTGTTAAATAGAACACAAATTAGTTTATTCATTAATATTTATTTAGCCACCTTTAACATAAGCCTAGTCGAGTGATCTTCAGAGTAGGGCCATTGTGGCCAACATGTTTAGAGAAGCTCAAAAATAACTCAAAAGCTACCGTCATATTTCTTCTATCTCTATCTAATTCTACAATCTCATCCAATCTTAGGCTCTATTGGATGTTATTCATCGTCTTATAAAACTGATCGTCGATCGTGATGAATGCTTCCAGAGTGTTGGGCGTATTATTCTGTGTTTTGCCTAACTACGATATTAAGATAGGCGGTGATCTTAAAGATCTCTTGGTATTGACGCTCCTATTAAGGTTCAAAAGGTACGCAATCGATTCGTATGTAGACGTGATCAATGATCATTCTCCAGAGCTGAGCGATGATAAACCTATTTTGAGCTGGTTGCCTTACGATGCTGCATATGCGGCGAGCAAAGATGAACAAAAAAAGAAAGATATCGGCTGATATGGTCAAATCGCCAAAAATTATAAAAAACCTCGTACTGCAGGACTACAGACAACATTGAGTTTATGGCGACATGAAGTATCAAGAAGGAGGCTGGCGTGAGTACAGTATGGAAGAAATAAAGTTTTGATTTGCTTTAAACGAGTACCTATGAGCAGAATCTCAACTAACACCAAATTGCGGCTGTTCAACTCCAACGTGAAGGCAGTACTTTTGTACGGTTGCGAAACATGGAAAGTCACCCAATTCATCACAAGGCGCCTACAAGTCTTCATCAACAGATGCCTGCGTCGTATCCTAAAAATCCACTGGCAGGATAAAATTTCAAACGAAGAACTATGGCGCCGTGTCGTCCAAGAAAGGATAGACGACCAAATCAGACGAAGGAAATGGAATTGGGTTGGCCACACCTTGCGACGCGAAAACGAAGATCTAGCCAAACAGGCCCTCGACTGGAATCCGCAAGGATCCCGTCGAGTCGGAAGACCTAGAACAACGTGGAGGAGAACCCTACTAGCAGAAACCGCAACAACTGGGAGATCCTGGTCGGAGCTGAGAGCTGTCGCGAAAAACAGAGTCCGCTGGAGGGCAACTGTTTCCGCCCTATGTCCCATGAGGGATTAAAGGAGCGCAATAATGATGATATGAGCAGAATGGAAACGTACAACGATACCCAACGCAAATTACCATATCTTTTAGACAGGGTATGGAAAACCTGATCATACTAGATTAATTGTATGCTCAGATGGACACCTAGATATTTCACTCGTAATTGTGAAGCGATGGGACGATACCCCTATGACTCCGATTATGTACGACAAGCATGCACCAGACCTTGCCTTCATGATTGTCAACTCTTCTTGATTGGGGCCTCAAAAATCATGACGAAATCTTCTTCTTCTTTGACTGCTCTACAATCTAATTCGAGCCTTGGCTTCCATCAGATTCTTCGTCCACGTTGTCTCCAGTTTCTTATATTGAGCAGTTTTGACCGTGGTTTGCCAACTGGTCTTTTCCATCTGGAAATAGATGCAGGACTGTTTTCTGTATCCTTGAGTCATCGATTTTTTGGACATGACCGGCGCAACGTAAACGCAGTAACTTGGCATGTGTCGAAAGCTTACACTCTTTTTATAAATCGTACAATTCGTGATTGTAGCGTATTCTTCATGTATTGTCTTCAATGATTGGGCCGTATATCCTTCGGAGAAAACTGGTCTCAAATATATTCATCTTGCCGGCAGATTTTTGAGAGATACGCCATGCTTCACACACATACCTAGCTACTGTACGTAAGATAGTTTTGTATATTGTTATTTTGCTTTTTTTTCGGTGAATGTCCCTGGATTCCATTACTGGCAGTAGTGAGAAGAATGTTCTAATTGCAGCGTTTATTCTTCTTTGCACGTTTATCATTTCAATGTAGTCTTCGTTGGCTGTGGACCCCAGCTAGTTAAATTGGTAACCTTCCAATCAACTTTGGTAAGAGATATTGTACCATACTCTGAACGACATGACGAACTATACAAAGGATGACACCTAAGCTTAGACTATCACATAAAAAAAAAAAAAAAAAAAAATACAAAGGGTTTTGAGTGATGCCCAACGAGCGATTAGTATTTTTGATTCATTTAAAGAAAACCACTTTGTTTTTATTAGTTGTCTTTAATAGAGTTAGGGTGTATCTTAACTATGTACTAGTGAGGACAGCAGATCGACAAAAGTTTAATAAACTGGTTTGACCTTGGGTTAACGCCAAAGTAAAATTTGGTTCCCATGCCCAATCGTCCTAATACCTACTTATTTGAAGATGCCAGGAGAAGGAGATCACCGCTTGATAATCTAGGCGGACTTTATTTATTGCTCCCATCGTTTTTGCAAGTTCATTTGCGGTGACTTGCGTAAGTTATACACAGCTGCAACACTTGTTTGTTTAGCTTGAGTTATTCACATAAAAAAATTTGAGAGAATTTTTTCCGCGAACTTTTCAACTCGAACTCTTCAGTTACATATAATTACTATGTTTTTATGAATTTCTGCAGAAAAATAGAGTTAATTGCCATGCATTATGAGCACACTTAACGTTTTTACATTTAACTCCAATATTTTAAAACAAAATTAATAATCATTGGAGACTATATGTATATTTGATCCCATCGCCCAAATGAACAAAATATTAAATGACATTACAAAGTACGTCTACTAAAAATATGCTGAAAATCCATCGTCGTTACCAAAAATATCGTGTTGAAACCACATACGCGTGGTCGTGTCCACATTTTTCAGCTTTATTTAATAAACATTCTGCTACAAAGGATCAGACTGGTTAAAAACATACAAAAAAAAAATAACATACTTCAATAGTTAATCACTTTTACAAAAAAAAAACAACCTGGCAGGCATTTTTTATTTCCATTATGTTATTGAAGTATCCAAATAAAAGGTTTAAATTACCTTAAAATTAAAAAAATGCTTTTTGGAATAAAAATCTTTCACATGAACGAAAATACCACACCATGGAAAAAAGTGTCAATTTCCTGTCATTACAAAACAATTCAATTTCGTTACAATTAACCCATGTTCACACTATTATGAAAACCGAATTTAAAAATAAATAAAAAAATAAATAAATAAAGGAGTTTTCGTCGATGATTCAGGTGTGGGGTGGGGATGAAAATGAATATAATTGAAAATCACAAATGAATAATGAATATTTTGCACCCCATCATTCCCCCAGAACCGGATTGGTACAATCAAGCAAAAACACAACGAAAATTGAAATGGAGACCAATCGGCCAATTAACATTCCGCTCAGGTATAATACCGTTAAATCGATTTAATAATATCGAAATGAAAATCCGTTTTTTTTATTATATCGTCCAGGTGGATGTGTTTATAATATTATATGTATACTTAGGTACACACGCTCGTATACACCCAACGAGCGGGAAGGAGCGAGTAATTCCTCCACATTTGGAATTATGCGGCCAGAATTGATGGATCCAAGCTGTGCCGCTGGGGGCCAACCGGAAATAGATCCCCAAAGTCCGATGTATCACAAAGGGAAGAACAAATTTCAGCTTTCATCCTTTTTCGAGAAGGATTTCCGCATGACGGACTGGTCCTGAAAGTGACATTCATCCTTCGGGGCGCTGTGTGGTCGTGTTGCTTCTACACCTGCATACGAAGTGGATTTATTCAAGGAATCAATCTTCATACATAATGCGGCGCACGTGGACTGAGAGATTGGGGTGGGGGGAAGTTTGGGGGTGGGGGGTGGAAGTGTGTGGAACCAGTGTGGTGAAGGATGGGCCGACCGGGGGTAGTTCAGTTTGGATTTCAATTAAATTTATTAGAACCTGTACCTGTGTACCTTGGCATTGAGGGGTTGAAGCAATCGTCGCTGTGGTTGTCGTAATCATGGTGACGACGAACACCTCAATTTATTCATACATATCAACGCGGCACTCACTCCGGGATAAGTGCACTCGGCTGGATCAGTTTCAGTGTCAAAAACATCCCTCCCAAGTGTCTGTCGGAGCTAATGTATTGTTTTCATATGAATTTTGAGGGTTGATAGGAAATTAAGGACGAAAATGAGGCCCAGATACCCACATCAACCATCACCAGTACACACCAATCCTTGAACACAAACTTTTCGTTTTTTTTTTGTTGCTGCTAATCCAGCGACTCACGAAAATTCAGCTCAGGTCTAAGGCTGTGAGGAGGATATCCAAAGACGGGATCCTGGTAAGAAAGAAGGCATTTTGCCTCGGGGGTGTATGCCGGCATTGAAGGGTGGGGGCTGTGAAGGGGGAAAAACTCCCTTTTGGGGTAGGTGACACGCATAAAACGTGTTTTGTGGCTCACTGATAAGGATGACAGACCTCAGGATCACATACATGTCCTTAGGGAAATTTATGTGTGTTGGGGCCACTGCGCAAGTGTAAGGTGCTATCAGTGTCACACAATAAATTTTTTATGAAAGGCATAAGTGTTCACGGAGATCCTATAGCCGACCCCTAATTCACCAAGGATTTGTCGCCTCGAAGGGATGTGACACAGATAAAATGAATGACAGGACCAGAGACGGACGTGCAATGAAATAATTGATGGCAAACGACCCATTCCGGTTTTCTGTGTACGTTTGTTTCGAACGTATATATCTAGATATGTAGACATGTGCTGCCATCAGGTGTGGTACATGCTTAATGCTTTCGGTCCGCCCTCTCTCTTATTTCTTTGGCACAAATAATACGTGAGGACAGGTGTCTTATTGTTTCGAGAGACTTTGATGATGCATTTTCAACTACTCTCTTGTTATTTAGATACGACGAGTATATGCGAGTATAAACCCTACAAAACCAGGTAAACATCGAGTCATACTATAGCGAAATGGCTCTGTTCGTATACCCACGTTTGGATTTGGATCATTGAACCTTGCAGGTGATGGAGCGTGTTCATTTATTTTCACCTTAGTTTATTTGTTTCCCTCATTGCCTAGGAAATGGAACTCTTCTATGTTTGCACAATGCCCAAGTGTTGTTTGTGTACTGAATGAACTAGCAGACAATATTTTTATTTTTTTTACCATTTCGAAACAATTTCTGCTGTACCTATGTGAAATGTGAATTGTTGTTGTTGTTATTGTTACCTGGTTAGACAGGTATTGATAATTTCAAAGTTATCTAATTGAAGCGGTACCACAGGCACAACAATACCGTAAAACTTTCTATATATCTTTCACAGTAGTTTTATTATTATTATTCTTCTTCTTGTGGTTTTTCGCTTCAATGGACTTCCTCTATTGAAGTGCAGCAAAGCCGCTGATGATTTTCGAGATTATTTTTATTTTCTTCTTTCCTTCTTCGATTTTTCTTCACTTTTTTTTTCTTAAACACAATTTTCACCGATAATAATTGACAATCAAAATGATGAAACGAAATTAATTTATTATAGCCTCTATTTTTTCTGTAGTACATTCGTTTTTTTTTCGGTGTATTGTTTTATAAAGAAAGACAACTTTTAAGATGAAAAAGGGTTAATGAACGTTGATAGTTTTTCAAGTCAGGCTGTTATAGGTTGGTTTTCATTGCGCGGTAATTGTTGAATTGTGAAATTAATCAAGTGTTTCGATTTAACTGTGTGGTGAAAATTCATTGGTCTGCAAATGAATGGTTTTCTTAGGCCTCAAGCGGTATTAATTGTATATTTTGTAGTTAGTGTGATGTAGTCAGTCATAAGCGGCAACAAAAAATTGAGGGCAAAAGCATTTTAGTGGATTTTTAATTAGGTTAAATGTTAGGCAAGATTGTTGTGAAATGTAATGTTTGTGTTGGTGTGTGCAAAAAATATTCTTTTATACTAAGAAAAAATATGTTTGCTAATTCATTGGTTTTTAGGTAGTCAGTAGTCCATATAGCTTGTTATTTCGAACTTATTTCCATTTATTTTTCCCATTCATAAATTCTTCCTGGACGATATTTTAGTGCCCGTTTCGTAGCTTCAGATGTTTATTGTATAGGCCTTGAATGATTCTATTAAATAGTTGGTCTATGAGCCAATGCAGGACGGTTTCTGTCCAGTAACCCTTTAATTTTCAATTGGACAGAATGCCACAAAATATTTAAATTGTAGCTTAGTTTGAAAACTGATTTTAGAATCAACATATACATTATTACAGTAGCTCTGTAAGCTTTTTGATTAACAGATTCCATACGGTAAGACGTGAGCAGGACTTATCCTAGGAAGAACATTTGTTCCTTACACGACGGTAAATTGGGCTGAGTGCTTAACTTTTTTAAATGTCCCACTTCAAAAATGTGTTACTACTCTTGGTATGAGGGTATATATCTGCATCCAAAGAACATAAATAGCTCTACTGCCTGTTATTGAAATTGGGTTCGTGCAACCTGTCTTGAAGTCTCCAATTTCTTATACCTAGGGTTCATAGATCTTCTTCTATGCTATCTATATATCCGTGCACCCAAACCCACGGACATACCAAGGACATAGGAACACATCCATTTGAACCAATTTTGAATTTTGTAAGAAACTCTATGAACTAAATTAAAAACCATTGAAAATATTTACTAATCAATTTTTCTTAGTAAAAAAAAAAAACAAAAGCGGAAGTTGTTAAGTGGCAATTAGCATGTATATGTAATTTATCCCACTCTCCTCCAGGCATAAACTGATTCATCGACCACTATGCAATTGCATTTCCTAACCACACCTCCTACCACCTCAGAGTCATTTACACAGAACCAGATTGTGACTGGTGGAGACTAGATTGTCTAGAAAAACATCTACAAAATCGAAGAATAATTATTAATTTCCTGTTCGGACAGAAATGATTCATTTCCACCACCACAGCATAATCGAATCACAGCATTTTTATTTTCTATAGAAAATAATTAATCACCCATCGTCACGCGTGTTTTCTTAAGCTTCAGCACCAAAAAAGGAATTTAAACCTAAGCTTTAATCCACACTGAAACAAATCCGTAGTAATTAACCTACGTGCGTACCTGGATTAGTCTCTGCACCTGAGATTCTTAACCCTCCCTGAAAGCGTGTGTTTGAAAATAAATTTCCTTGATCCGGTCACGAATTTCACGTGAAAAATTTACCTGAAAGGTACAAAAAAGATCGGGTTTCATCACGCTTTAAGTTTTACACCAATGACAAGTATTGGAGAAGTAGTGAAGAACATGGAGAAAAGTTTTGGCTGCATCTGTTGTTAAGATTCACTTTGGTGGTTTCTTACACCTGATATCTTACCTTTTGGTGGTTCTGTTTTGTATGCATGGAAACATATATTTGAAAGTCACCACCAAAACTTTCGGCTTTTTTCTCCTTCATGTTTTTTTTTATAAAAAACAGGTAAAACGTTGGCAATTTTGAAGTTTTTCCATTGTTTATCTTTTGTCATTATTTTTTTTTTTGTATTTCTGTGGTAACCGCAGCGCGTAACTGGAGCATTAAAAATTCACAAAAGAAATTCACTTAACTGTGTGTTTCCAGCAACACCAAAGTCAACTCAGTATTTACCTATGATATTCACATCAATTTACTCTACAGGTGAGAGATATTAAGCAAATGTGCGTTCGTTTATCTGTGGGTATAATTGTCGCAAGTTTTTTTCTGTCTCTCGAGATGGTTAAGAATGCGTGAAATGACTCAAATAAAGCCAAGATCACACAACTCTTCTTGAGGAAATCTTTCATTTCGAAAAGGTGTGCTGAAATAGGTGTGTGTGCACCTGTAGATATATGTACATATGGCGAGACATCAATGAAACTTCCGTGGTTTTGTTTTTATTTTTTTTATTTCTGTTCAAGGTTCTCTATTTTGAAAGTGGAGATAATTACTCGTTGATATCTTATATACTATTATCTTGAAATAAGGTAAACTTAAACTGAATGAGATAAAAACTTTTAATGTACAAAAACATCTTTCATTCTTGAGTCCACAGTCGGAATTTAGAGCAGATCTTAACTACAACATTTCTGACTATGTATATTCTATCCATGATCTTGAGAAATGGAATTTCATCTTATCCGGTTGTTTGTGTACTGGGGAACAAGTTAAATATTTACAGATACAATTGGATATCTCTTGTAGCGAAAATTTAAAAGTTTTTTTTTTCATTCGTATTTTATTTAAACAACTGCAATTTTAGATGATAAGTTTTGTGTATACATTGAAATAGATAAGAGAAGATATGACTGTCAAAAGGAATGATGCTGTGTGAATTTTTTTTTGGAAAAATTTCTGTTACAAGGCGTAACCATAAGAAGAAAAAATGCTATCATAAACGGCCAACTACAGGGACTAGAAGGGATTGAGAAATTCAATACTTTGCACTCGTATCGTAATTTTCACATTTTTGAAGTCTTCAATAATAATGGTTACCCTTATTCAAATATTGGCAGGCTGGTGATAATCATCGCTCATGTGACCATTCATTGCCTTACCACGGGCGAATACCGGCCGCTTGACTTTTTAACGGGAATATGATAGCCGTAGAATTTTTAACCAGTTTTAATGGGTGCACATACGGCCTCACGACGACGTCCAAACTAGACGAAAAGATTTAAATAGCCAAGTACTGAGTTGTACAAACAGGCAAACGACGGCAAATTTGGGCCGAAAAAAGGATCTGTACTAAATATATTGTGGAATTTGTTTTATGAGAAGTTGATCGTGTGGTACTATTTGATTTATATTTTAGTGGGAAATTTTGTTATTTTGTTATGAATCACAGAAATGTAGCTTGATATTTTTGCAAGTTTTATTAAAAGGATTAAAAATTATCCTAAACGAAAATTATTGCAAAAATTCAACAACTAAATTGTGGAACGGGGCTTGAATTCAAATCATTTTGCATGATAACTAAGTGCACCTCTTTAGTAGTTGTTATCAAATGGGAACGAATTCAGCCTTGCACCAAGATAAAGCTTTTCAGCAATGAGTTCAACTGAATCATCGATCGATAATATTAAGTGCCTAGAGTATCGCAATTGGATAGTAGAAATAACATTTACCAACTTAGCACCAATTTAGCACTCGTATCTATTGACTTATTCACTCAATAGTCCGATAATATTGAATGCTGAATCATTAAGCGATCTTACGAAGTATAGTCATACTTCAGATGAGTCAATTAATATTTTCTAAAGAAAGTAAATTTTATGATTAAAATTTAAAATAAATATATAGAGACGAAAAAATGCGCGAAGCAAATGAGACAAGAGTTGGGGCCTTGGTAATGTTTGCGGAGCAGACGGCTAAGAAAGTAGTGTCACCGAAACGAAAGGCAGTAATACAGCAAGAAGTCGCCATCCGTTTTGATATTGTCATCGAGAGTCTTATCAACGAAATGAAATTAAATGAATTAATAGAATCGTAGTGAATAGTAATATAGCGACGTCGCTCCGAGCCCAGTGAAGTCAGGGGTTGTGGCAACGAATATGAGCTTTATCCAAGACAAGAACCGGTGTGCTTTAGGTTACGGAGTAATAGCACGTCAGTTGTTTCAATCCACCTCTACAATACAAAAATTCAAGTATTACAAGAATTTTGTAGGAAGAGGTCGACCTACCAACTCTGTGTTTTACTCCACACTGATATGTTAGTGTGTCAAGGGTGGGCTGTCATGCAGGTGGAGTCTTGGGTAAGAACCGGTTCTACGATGGGTCTTGCATGTGATTTTTTGCAGCAATATATTTTTGCGTTGGGTGGCATCTAAACTGAAATTTTCAAACAAAGCGGCCGGCTAGGGATAGGTTTCGGAAAGACGAATAAAAAAATATATGTTTGGGAGATCGTAAACATTTAGCCGCTAGGGCGTTTTGAAATTTTTGTTTGGTAAAGAATTACATATCACCCTAATTTGTAACCCTATAAGATATTTTCATGAATAAGGCAGCAAACTAAGAGTAAAAATTTCTCAAATGTATCACTAAAAACCGAAGATTCATAATTTATAATGAATTTATGCTTAATCGGTAGGTTATTATGCACACAATCATGCCACGAAAAAGTTTTGTAAAAAATAAACAATTAACAAAGTTATAAACAAATTAATTTTGAGAGCATTTTTATTTTGAAAATTTTTTGCAACCAGCCGAATTAACATTTTTTGGTCATCACAACGTCGTTGCTTAGATGAGAGATTGAATTTTAGGTATAATTGAAAAAAGTATAAAAAAAGTGAAAATTTCATAATTGTTAATAACAAAATAAGATGTAAAATGGAAAAAAAAGGTGTTCTTCGCTAGGTAAAAATTCCAAAAAAATATGTTTCAATAGGAAATTAAATGCAGAATCATAATCCGTTGAAAAAACTCACGTGCCACTTTTCTCAACAAAGTTATAGCGATTTTTCATTGCATGGTAAACCGCGCGCGCCGGGCATCACGCGCCTGCCACCACCCCCCGGGCACCGCGCCCCATGCAACTCCATGTTTGCACACCGCGCCAAAAACGCGTTGCATGGAGCGCGGTGCCCGGGGCGCGGTGGCCGGCGTTTTCCTTGCAATGAAAAATCGCTATAACTTTGTTGAGAAAAGTGGCACGTGAGTTTTTTCAACGGATTATGATTCTGCATTTAATTTCCTATTGAAACATATTTTTTTGGAATTTTTACCTAGCGAAGAACACCTTTTTTTTCCATTTTACATCTTATTTTGTTATTAACAATTATGAAATTTTCACTTTTTTTATACTTTTTTCAATTATACCTAAAATTCAATCTCTCATCTAAGCAACGACGTTGTGATGACCAAAAAATGTTAATTCGGCTGGTTGCAAAAAATTTTCAAAATAAAAATGCTCTCAAAATTAATTTGTTTATAACTTTGTTAATTTTTTATTTTTTACAAAACTTTTTCGTGGCATGATTGTGTGCATAATAACCTACCGATTAAGCATAAATTCATTATAAATTATGAATCTTCGGTTTTTAGTGATACATTTGAGAAATTTTTACTCTAAGCAGAACGCAGGTGTATATAATTATGAAACACTAAAACCCTCAGGTGGACAGCTAGACAGACATGCAGCTCCCCAACAGAAACATGATGAATGGCTCAAACGAAACTGTTATGAATTATTTTCTCCCCATTACGTTGTGGTCAATTTGATTCTTTGTTACCACGTCTGGTCGCCATATCATGTTATGAGTATTTTTGTGCGAGGACATCGTTGAACTTACTACCATTCAGGCTAAACTAGAGAGATCATCCAATCTACTATTGTTGTGATTGGTAGAGTTGTGTAGACAATACTTTAGTAGCCATGTCTCGGGGATTCCATACAATTATTATTTACTTAGAAATAATTTTCATAATCAAAATTTCTTATTCCATTTAAAGATAAGAATAAAAGATTGAACATTTTTTCCAAAGAAAAATACTTAAAAAGCTAAACCACAATTAAAGGCTGCCAATCAGACCAATTCATCAAAAACGAATGATTTTCATATGCTTTGATTCTTCTCATAATGGAATATGATTTGCAAAGAAATTCTGAACATGAAATGTATGATTGATTTTCACTATGTTGGTTGGTATTGAACCAGCAGCACAACAGCCCACGCAATAATCATCCCGATCTTTTCAATATCAAAAACAAAAGTCCTTGATTAATGTCATGTCATTCAAGGAACAAAATTCATGAGAATTTTATTTTTATGCAAAAGGACTCTAGTTCTTGGTATCATTATTAATACAACAAAAAACTAAGAAAATAATTAACCAAGCAAATTTTCAATACTCACACACACATATCGGTATTGGTATCATAAAACCTTAGGCCCAGTAAAAGAATAGTTTACCTGGAAATAAAAAGAAAAGAAATGATGATAAATTTCAAGCCCAAAAGATAAGCTGTAAGATAACAAATAACCAAAAATGAAATTGACATATCCCGAACACAATTTAATCAATCTTCACAAGAGTATCAAGTTTCCTGATTGCCCAAACACAACAAATACTTAATTTCGTCCTTAGAAGCGATCCAAGAAAGTAATTTTTCATCTACATGACATCAATTTGTCAACAGCTGTTACTCAATATATATAGTACAACACACACCCCCGCACGCCCCCATTCCCCCACCGGGGGTTCTAGCACTTCAGTTGAGATCCTTAAAGTCAGACACGAACTGTCACTTATCCTGTTGCATCCAAGTCCCTTGCCTCGGTGTAGTATAGAGGAGAGCATTATGGAAGCTCTTCTAATGCAGCATTAAAAGTGCTGTTAGCGTAATTTAGAGGATCCACCCAAATCCTGTTGCAATACACGACAACGATATGCAAGGATGCGAATTATCCTTGTTGCTTTTCTGGGTTAGACTTGGGCATGTTTTCTACGTTTTTCTTGTTTTTATTTATTTTTGGCTTTTGCTTGGTAGATACAAGGACGAAGGAAGAACTCAAGTTTTTTTTTGAAAACTAGGGAATGTGGTCTGAGGTTGATGATGGAAAACAGAAGATTCATCCTTTTTATTTTTATATTTTTTTTTGTGTTGCCCTGTGTTGTTTCGAGTGAATTTTATCCATATCCAGGATGCATTATCCTTGTTGTTTTGCTTGTTTTCTTTATGGAGCTACTGAAATGCACCAGGAGCAGCCATGATGAGCTGTTGTCTCGAGCAGAACTTAGCAGGAGAAGTTATGCTTATTTTGTTGCCTAGGGGCAAGATTTTAATATCTATTCTATGGAAAAACAGGACGAAGGATAATAATTTTGAAGTAGAGAGGATAATTAAATTCTGGATAAAAGTTTTACAAAACAGAAAATACTCAATTAATAAGTTTTCAAAAGATAAACCAACCAGAGGCGGTTATTTATCTTTTCTGTGAAGGGTTTTTGTGTTTTTATTTATTTTATTGTGTTATTATAATGTAGGGGAAATTTACAAGCATTAAAATTCCATAATTTTGAAGCGGTATTCAAAAAACCATTATGGCTGGCTTTACAATTCTATCTCAAAATTGTAGTATAGTAAGCAAACTCATTAAAAAATCTTCATAGAGTAAAGTTACGTAATCCTTTCTGCTTTTATGTAGATCGCAGCTGTGTTCCATATTAAATATAAATACATTCTGACCAGGGTTAGTCAGTCATCCAACGGATCGATAGGTTATTATCTGTTGTAAGATATTTAAGAAAGTTTGTACTCATCCATAACTAATTTCGTGACTAACATGGACTTGTTAATAAACGTCGATTAGGGCCATGAGTCAACTTTTGACTAGTAACAGAGATGGCTAATGAGAAGATCTTTTACTTATATTATACTTATCTGGCCTATGATTTGTTCTTATACGCGGCTGTTCAAGCACGCCTTAAACAACGATCTTCACGTTAAACAACGATCGTCTGCTCCAGATTCATCCTTACCTAGGCAAGCAAATCATCAATGCATAAGTGGAATTTATGGTCGTTACTATGTGCCATGAACAGTTGAATGCCTAAGGGTGCAAAAAACCCGCTCTGGTACCATGGCGTGCTCTTTGTACAATACGTCAATTCTCAACAGTAGGACTTAACTTTTTATGTGAAATTAGAAGATAGGAGAAGGAGAAGAAGAAGATAGCTTAAATCCTGAACGCATAATATTAATTACTAAAATCATTACTATTACGCACAACGGAAAAACTGCCGATACTTGAACAATAAAATCAATTTGTATACCGAAAAATCATAGAAAAATTCTCTGATGGTTATTACTCGTCACTGGCAATTCAGCCAGTTTACACGATCCTAAAGGTGTGTTGAGAGTGAATAAGTGTGACCAAAATTGATTGTTCTTTCGTACCTCAAACTTTTGTCTGGAGTACGTGTTGTGAACCCTGAAAGCTCTAATTGTAAGAAAGAAAACGTCGTGGTACCAGGGCGGGTTTTTTTCCAGAACGATTTTTATAGTTTGTTTAATTGTCATATTCCCACTTAGCACATTTTAGCTCTAGGTTAAGTTGATATACTTTTCATAAGAGCTTTAAAAATTGTTGATTCTCTTTCAGATTATATTTGGTTTGAGTACATATCATGTGTCTACCGTTGGTTGATGTACATTTAAGTTATTTACCATTGATTACCTGTAATTGGAGTTTGTAGCTGTTAAATGTTTTTTTGTTAAAAGGTATTGTTTTTTTGTTAAAAGGAAATTGTTGGCTAGAATCTTGCGTTTTTTTGAGAAACAGATGTGCGTGTGTGAGGTTTTTTGCTTGTTCGAAATTGGTAATAGTATATATGCGGATAACGGTTCGAAAGGATGGCTTAGCGGCTGAAGATGGTCACCGGCCAGTAGAACTTTCGTGTTTAATTACCCTCCTGTTCAAGTCGAGAAGCTCACTCGTTCAGGTAAGTAGTAATGCAAGAATTTAAAGCAGGATCTCCGGAGGCTCATCTCGCACAGCTACTCCGGAGAGCCAGCTCTCGTCTTGAGGCCCGGAGTACTGCCTTGAAGCTGTTGGGACGGCTTATTTATAATGGCTGTTCGAATTTTGATTAGGACCTCTTTAATTTATCCTATTTGTAAATTTTGTTTTAACCCTTTTTGACCATTCTCCAGTACTCCTTTATGCGGACGATATGAAGAATTTTGTCCCATACGCTCTAAGTCGGACGTCGCCATACTTCAGGATGAAACTAATGTATTTCTTGAATGGTCTAAAGGCATGGATGTGGAGCTAAATAATTCTAAATGCAATGATTATTATTATTTACGCTCAAAAGACCCTATAATCAACCCTACTAGATCGACGGCTGTACATTTGCTTGTCCTACGGGATGATAGTCGAGCTGTAGACGGTACTGAGTTTGATAGTTCATGTTTTGATGATTTATAAGCAAATGTAACTTCCTTAAAAGCAGATGTTAACAATTTTCTAGTATATTTTTTTAAACACTTTTGGTTTTATATTAAAATCAATCCTATCTACGCTCATTTCCAAATAAACAGCAGCAATGTTCACTTTCCAAATTTATGACTCAGTAAGGGTTAGGTTTGATTGCTTTACTGTAATGCTTTCAAATGCGTCCTTATTTTTAAGAAACATACATTCCATTCGTCCTTTACTTTTATCTCTTCTATACTTAATTTTTTCCTTGGTAAGATTCAGTGGTTTGAGCTCTGCTTGGTGCTGCCAATAGCTGATGTTTGCTCTTACCACTTGAGCGACCTACATTCATTGAGAGGAGAAATTTATTTCTCAAGTGCTAAGCACTTCACTTTTTCCTTCATGTTTTTCGAGGTTATCCAATTCAGCAGCGTCTTGTTTGATTTTCTTTAAAAATCTTCGTCAAGGTTCTCTACCGGATTTACGAAAATGGTTCTTTAGTGTATTTTTTACTTTCCTTTTTTGTTTTTAAAGACGAAATGAAGGAGTATCAAGAAAAAAAAACTATGGTATAGTTTCTGGATTAATTTTTTCAACCCATTGTTCATCTCAATCCATAAATAGACCTCCTCATTAACTGACGGTATACAGTCATCCATATCGATTGCATCGCCCCCACAACGCCCCATAGATGAATCGATTAATCAAGAAAATCTAAAACAGAGTTCGACCGATAAACGTACAACAACAACAAGTCCTTTTAAAAAACTCCACCTCTCTGGGGACCCCCATTTCAGGTGAAAGTCGGGCGGCTCGCGCGGACAGGTGAAAGCCTTTGGATCCATCGGAAAGAAGTCCACATTCACACATGATCGAAAAATAAACGAAGCCGCAACCTTTCCACGGCGATTTCCTTTCTCTTCTCTGTGAATTTTCCGATTTTTAACTCGATTTGCCTCCATGCAACCGCGACGATATGAGGCTTTTGGGCAAATAAAAAAAATCGGTCGATTGCGATTTTTCCGATTATTTTTGTTTTTTCTTTTTTCGTTGATTGGGACTCAATTTCTTTTCGATTTGGCTGAACGACGCCGACGAACGGTGACCAATCCAATTTGAGGTATTTGCAATTAGAATTCAATAAAGATAATTGCTAACCAACAATTGTTGATCGTCGTTTTCTCGTCGATATTCCGGCGAGAATTTTTCGGGCATTTGTTAGGCAATTTCGATTTGTTGCAAAAATCGAAAAAAAAATAGTGCGAAATTTTTTTGTTAATTGAGAAATTGTTTGTTGTGTAACTATTTTTATTTGGTAAATTTCCATTATGAAATTGCCTTAAATGAATTTTAACCGGTTACTGAAAGTAATTTCATTCATTTTCAATTAATAGCGAAATTATAGTTGCAATCGCTGGAGACATTTTGATTTTTAGCACGGAAATACTACTGGTTTGTTGTAATGGTTTCTTCAGATCGCTGCAGGCACGTACTTTACTTAAGCTGCTGACTTAAGTAATATAGTTAGTAATCCGGTTATAAATGGAAGTTTTTTTTACTATATTTTCACTCAAAGAAAAAGTTAATGGATACACTAATCCAGAATTTAAGTTTGAAAACTTATTAATGAAAGGAAACTTAATGATGATGCGAACAGCTCAATCGATTTTAATGTGATTTTTAGTTTCATTAGTAAAGGAAACTTTTAGATCAGGTTTATAATCTTTAAAAGAAAAAAACACATTAATTATAGAAAAATTAATGAAAGTGGGTTTGTTGAGTGAAAACAAGAGTTATAAAAAATAAATTTGTGTTTAATTGCAAAACCTGCTTTTAGATCTTTGCTGTACTACAATCTACGACACACATTTTATTTTCAAGATAAGCAGTAGGTCTCAGAATTTGAGGATAACGATGAGGGTTCCGGAAAATGAAATTTCCGCTGGACGGGGGACATCGTCACTCGCAGTGCCATCCTGTGTTGCACTTAGCAGTGCATCATCCTACAAACTACAGCGCAACCACACATATCTATTTTCCCACAATAATCGCAGTTATTTTTTACAACAATTATTTTGATTCATTACACCGATTAATAAGAGAACAATTTACATTCACCAACTGCAATTAAGGGCAGTCAAATCAAAAATAATCACAACAACGGTAATCAATAGGCCAAATGAATGATCACAGTACTTTTGGACCCAATACATTGAGAAAAATTGAGCATTTGAGGAAAAAAAATAAAAAAGGTCTGAAAAAACCCGCCCTGGTACCACGACGTTTTTGTTTTTTACATGTTCGGCCGCCAATTATCAATACACGTTGACATATTGTATAAGTGGTGTATGAAACAAAAACAACATTAGTGACACACCCAAAAGCTAATCAATACAATAAATGTTAGCAAGAAAAATAACAACCGATAAATTAATTACATTGAACGAGAAAAAAATGTTCAAAAATCGCATCACCTTATAGCTTACAAATGCAATATATTTTTTCAACCAAAATCCAAGTGCAAATTCGTTAGTGTAAATACAATACTACAGTTTGGTGTATACATAATGAACTAATACTACATTTAGCTGATTGACTTCTCGATGGTTACTAGCTCTTCCTCCAGAAATCGCGTAGCCGGCACGATTTAATAGTGATACTGGGACCCAATGTACGGGCTCACTCTTATGAATGAGCACATCAGGAGACTCTAGATCCGGTTCCTTGATATGTTGACTAGCTGCCATGGGTTTCGTTGAGTTTTCCTTCTCCAGCTCCACAGTTTTTACCAACGCCCGAAACACCGGATCACAGGTACATTATATATAAAAAAAGTACCTGTGATCCGGTGTTTCGGATTTTCATATCAGTAAGCGTCGCTTCCGTTACATATAGAGTTTGCCAGATCGCTTGAACACATTACGCATAAAGTTTTGTCACCATAGTTAAGGCAATGCTTCTGCCTATAGCGAGATAGTGTCAGAGGACATAAAGGGCCAACCCGTTCTCCACTGGACACAGCCTGCAGGTGGTTTCCTCCGCCTTTTCGATCCTCTGTAAGACCAAACCTACTAATGTAAAAACATTCTGCCTGCACCATATCACTTTGGTCAGTGTCCCCCAGGGTTCAATCCTATCACCTTCTCTCTTCCAAATTCTTATACTGTACTTGACGAAATATTGAAGAAAGCCAGCAGATAAGCAAAGGGAAATGGTAGAACGGCTATGGAATTTCGAGCACACAGATAATATCGAGAAAATCCGAGAAAAAAAAAGACCTTACAACAGGCGAACACCAGCCGTAATTGATAGTACATAACGAAAGTGTAATCTATTTGGCCTTTATATGCTCGTCATGTGCCCTTAAGTTTGGCCGTCCTAGGCCCTCATATACTCTCGTTAAAAATGGTTAACAGTTCTACGGCCATCATATGCCCTTTAAAAGTCAAGCGGCCAGTATTTGCCCGCTGTAAGAACATGTTATATTTTTACTCGAGAAGACATGCTAAAGAAAATAGCAAGTTTAGGAATATGTGCATTGGAAGCAGGTCTAAGAATAAATTAATTATCAGAGAATGAGAGTTAACACTACAAACACCAAACTATTCCTTCAAGAAAACCATCTCATTGCTTCAATAAGGCGATAATGGAAACATTTTCCTATAAATTTACTAAAGCCAAAAATACAAATAAAATTAAGAAAAAATCTTCCAAAAATTCAAACCTTTAAAGCGGCATCTACGAGTACGTGCAACTGTCTCCTTCCACCTTTTCCTTAGTCGAAAGGCTACAAACGAATTTTTCTGTCCTAATTAAATTTTCTCCTCGTAAAAGCTTTAATTTTTGACAGAAGATGAGAATCTGTCATGCAGGAATGACACCACACCACATCATCCCGCCCCCCATGAAAAAGGATAAATCCTGACACTACATACACTTATATTTATATACAGAAAACGTGACAAATGCAGGCATTTCATTAATTCAACTCCTTAACAACAACAACAACCAACCGACAACGGAAGAAACACCAACAACAACGAAAACACGTGACGACAAACTGAATCACACATCAAAAAGAATTTTGGGACACAGAGGATGGATGCTTTTCGTCGGATCCTTTTTGATTGTCGTTTCCCTTTTTTGATATGGCAAAACAAAAAGATTTTTTCCTCCCATTCATATTTAAAGGATTGAAATTAAATTTTAATTCAATTTTTATTCCACTTCGAGAAAAAAGGCTTGATGCCACCGCCGCTGCCGCCTCACACAAAAAAGGACGAGCAAGGAATGACAGATATGTATACTAGGGACAGAGGAAAAAAAATTGGGACATATTTAATCACATCACAATTAATTGGGGAACGTGGACGTGAAAAAGGTAATGCCGTAGGACAATGAAATTACAACAGTGTAATCGGATTTGAATACAGGATTCGAGTATCGATTTTTTATATTTTATTGTTAAGTTTTTTTTTTTGGAATTGAATTGAATAAAGCAAAAAATATGCAACGACATTAAAAAAAAATTCCTCCCCCAGCGAAAAAATATCGAGTGACAGGAAAAATTGTTTCTGGTACAACAACGCCTTTCGGAAAGGATTATAGCAAGTGGAAGAGCTTATTCGGTTATTAATATAAATTGTGTCGTTTCGCATCAAAATAATATTATTAGCTTATGCTGTAAAGGATTTTATTTAAAAATATTTTACGGTTGTGATTTTATGTGTAAAAGCTCATTTAATTGTCGGAGAATGAAATTTTAAATTAAAACAATACTTTTGGGACAAACTTTCTTCAGCTGAAGCTATTGACTAAGTGTTGGGCATAGTTCCCGAATTTTTATACTTATTACTATCAGCAATTGGAGTGTTTTTAAATTTTTGGGACAGTCACAAATTTTTTAGGCCACCTTCCACCTTGTTTAGGACACGTACCATGGTTTAGGACAACGGTTCTGTGACGAAATTTTACATATTTTTGCAGTTAATTTCACCAATAACAGAGTTATGATGTCTGTATTTCTGGCGAATACCAAATCTAAGGGTTGACATTAGATACCATATGTTATTGAAACCAGAACATAGATAGTCTGATAAGCCATACGCGGAAATATCTGAGAAAGCAATTATAAGTAGTGCGGTGAGGCTGCTTATCATTCTTTGTCAAACTTTCACTTTTAGGGTGAAACTTCTGGGCCTAATATTGGACCCAAAACTCATTTGGAAGTCAAACATCGAAGAAAGGGTAAAGAAAGCTTGCATAGTCTTCTACGCATGTAGCCTTAGGCAATAGATTTGGATACGAGCCAAAGCTGGTTCTGTGGAGGTACATAGCCATGAAATGTCCAGCTTTAATGTACGGTTCGCTGGTGGCACCGTGGGTGGCCGTGGCTAGTGCTGAGCAGAACCTATAATGTCCTCAAGTTAGAAAGGGTCCATAGGACGACAACAAGTGATATAGGGGCGAATAGAAGCCTGCTTCAAAAGTCTGTCTTAGAATTTATAAAATTCAACCGCTGGGTAGACCAACCAAACCTCCACTGAGAGAATCTTGTACAACAGGACACTCGGAACTCGGAGTTATCATTATGAAATACCACGGCCTCTAAATCGTGGATATTTTAAGCGGCCCAGACATTCTCAGTTTTAACTGTGCAGTTGAACTGTGTAAAAAAACTGTACGATAAACTGGCTTGAAAATGTGGGGGTTCGGCAGTTCGTTGTATCATTTTTTTGCTCAGTCTCGTCAGTTTTGTTATGTACATATTTTTAATAATGGCAATTGGGCGGAACTAAGAGAACTGAACGATATATTGTTTGACCTGCGCAGTTTATAGGAGAAAAAGAGGGTCCAGAAGCTCAGGTCTGATACTTTTCGGCGTTCGCATAAGAAAATTTCTGTAGGATTTAGCCATATCTTAAGACCTGAAAGTTTTCGCCTTGAAACCAAATATGGATGGGGCCTGCAGTTCAAGAAAACTGACAAAAATCTTTGTGTGTGAAATAAAATTGTCAACTTATGCTTGAAGATCTTAACAGTCTCAACCGTGAGTTTACTGTAAGAATTCACGACGTATACACTCGGAACTGAAAGCCAGGCGCGAACTAGGTACAAAAACCATCTACTTTCGCGTTCGCGCTTGTTCACGGATGTTCACCGCGGGATTCTGGTGCGAAAGAACCGCTTAGACCGCTAGCTAACGGATCAAAGATATTACACGTTCTACACTATCTCTCACCTCTCCGAAAAAAGTATATGCTAATTTGATAAAAAAAATCATCTTCAGACCTCCTCGACAATAATTCTGTTTAAGAGCGCCGTATGTATAATGTGACATTAATCCTAAATCGTAAATTTATCATAAACATCAACCTAGATTATCCCGAAAAACTCACAGATTTGGGGTAATTGGATGACTTTCGCCACACGTTAAAACTCAAAATCTGAGATTTACTTTAAATGTGAAAACTGAGATCAACAAAATGATATGTTTTAAGAGGTAAAGGGGTTGACTTCGTGAAAGGCTTTGAAAAATATACAACATAAGCTAAATGTAATCCGTGATTCGAAATATTGAAAATCTCCGTTGATATTTACGGGCCTAAACCTATATTTTTGCCCCTGAAATTTGCCAACTGTTTATCGTTATTCCTACCAATGAAATTCTGCTTTAGTCCTCGAACCTGCACACTAATTCAGTCACCTAGAAGGTACACTCATACTAATGGATGTCACCCATAAAATCAATAATAACAATAATACACAACTTCAGTAAACTGCAAAATCGACAGGTATTATCCTTGCCATCAAAAACCACGTTCAGGTTCGAGGACAATTTCGTTATGCCCAAAATATTGACAAAAACCCCTGGATGAGGGCTTTATCAATTCGTCGCGCTTTTACATCGTTATACGGCCAAAGACCAGTAGACCAAATATTCCGTGAGTGGCATCAACAGTGACAATTACTTATCATTTAATGGGACCAATGCACGTCGCTTCATCATCAAAAGCTGCTATCACGTGACATGTGTTGTTGTGAACTGTATACACAATGGAAACAAATCGTCGATTTACTATATCGTTACACCACCACGTACTACATGAAACGTGTGTACAAACGAGTATGCTCCATCAGATTCTGACGTTCTGGGTATAATTAAGTATTACACTATTGGCCTGCCATTTGGGAGTACTACTCTCTCTCCATTATGCTGCCATCAAAAAGCTAGACTGTGTTCGCTGCATGAAAATTTTGGATGTTTTGTTCGTTTATGCGATTTATTACAAGATTTTTTCTGACCGCAAAAAAATACATACATTCAACACCATACCTCTACAAAATAAAAAACATAACAGTTATCGCCGCTGCACAGGTAACAGTCGTGCAGGTACACGAATGGAGTGAAAAAAAAGGTAAACAAAACAACTTCAGAATTTATCCGAAACATTTTTAAGCAAACTTTCAGTATTCTCTCACGGAACTAATTGAATTGTTTGCACGAAATAAAAGTGGCCATGTTTTTACGTGGTTCTTGTACCCATCAGCAATGGTCTCTAGCGTCGCGTCGGTGTAGTAGTAGTTTTGGCACATACACAGACCCCAACGGATTCGAACCTTTGCTATAAGATAGTTCAGGTTAGAAGCAGAAGATAAAGGAAGGTTCCTTATGCTTGTCGGATGACCTCCTTAAGTCCGGGCGGTGTACCTGTGGAGAAGATGCTGTTTTGGTATTCATGTCGTGGATGACCAGCTTTCAAGTGTTTTTGTGATGTCGCTTGAGTTATGGTCATTTCTTTTATTACTACTATAATTTTAATTATTCTGAAGCTATTCACTAGAAAATTTAATGATAATAAATAATTCTTGTCGTAAAATTCTTTCAGACTAAAAGTATGACTGTCATTACAAGCTAGGAGCTATGTGAAGGTTGAATAATGATGGGGTCAATTACCTTCTTGGGGTCAAGTTGTACTGTTAAAATATTTAAATGGGGTTAGTTTTTTTAAAGAGGATATTTAATGAATATATTTTTAGAGTGTCCTTATGATATTAAGCTGGTGTTCCCGTTTTGCATGTAACGGAGAAGATTTGGGGGTGGTTTAAAGCTAGAGTTTCCACCAAAAGTTTGACATGCTAGTTTATATTTTGCTTGTCCATATCAAGCGATGGAAAAGTTTAAGTAACTTTGTTATATCGGTTCATTATCTCAAAAAGCCTTGTAGACAAGAAAAGAATCTATTTTTTATGTAATTGTGTGAGTTTAAGCCATGAACTCTTTCCTTCATTTAATACAATTTTGGTCCAAAAGGGTCGCGACCGTCTAACTACAACGGAACTTAACTACAACATTTTTACCGTAAATTCGTACACCAGACTGATATCTCGTGTGTATTAGTACGCCTAAATATATGTTTGAACCAGGATGCGTTGTCCCGAGTAAAAATAAAAAATTGCTTTACAACGGGCGAATACCGGCCACTTAAACGGCATATGATGGCCATAGAGTTTTTAACCATTTTTAATGGGAGCACATACGGCCTCACGACGGCCAAACTTGACCAAACGAATTATGTAGAATGGTCCTTTCGATTTATTCTTCTTAAAGATAATTAATGGATGCACAAGAGAAATGAGCTCGCCAGTCGTCGCGTCGGTTTGTCGTACGTGAAGTGTCTGGTGCGTGTTTATTTCTATTTTGGTGGGGAAAAAATCGAAAACCCCATCGGTGTGTGGTGTAAGACCGTGCAGCCCTGCAAAAGACCTTCTGATACCCGTTACGTGGCTAAGGACTAAGTTTCTTTCAATCTCGGTCGGTGTTCGCCCGTTGTAATTCGTTGAAAGAACTGTTCGGCACTATGGGAAAGCCAAATGGTTCAGTCTTATCCGTTTCTTCCAAGCCACTGACTGGGATTTGTGTTTTCTTTAATGCCAATGCGAATTCTGCCGCTCTCTGTGTCACCAAAATCATACGAGCGGGCATGCTTTTGTTCATACCTCAACCTACCAAATCTATGAAGCCTAGACCGAAAATATCAACGCAATCAAAGCTAAAGAAATCGTTTCCAGAGCATAGAGACGTTCACCTAGTGTATCACGTCGTCGTGAGTACATTAAATTAAGAAACTCCTGTAACTCCACCTTCAGGAAAGTCAAATCAGGTTGAGAAGTAAGATCCTCACCACTACTGCAGGCAGCAACTCCGCCGTCACCTGGTCTGAAGTCCAGGGTATGAAGGGAGGAGGGTGGTCGACCTGCGAGAATTGACCACAATCGAGAAACCGAAGAAACTAGGCAGGGAACCGCATTTTTTTAAGCGGCACCGACATCGCTTTGGTGAGTCTGGGTTGGTTGCTCTAGATATTTCAAAGGCTTTTAACATAGTTCTGTTGACCAAACTCCAAGGTATTGGTATAAACTTAGTCCTAAAGAACTGAATTCAGAGCTTCCTTTCTGGCCGTTCAATTAAGGTAGTATTGGACTGCGTCGAATTTAACCACCACGCCATTTTGCCCGGTGTTCCCCAGGGGTCAATCTTATCACCTGCGATTTTCCTAATCTTCATTAATGATTTGATCTTAATCCCTTCAAACCCACTCCACTGCTTAACTGATGACAGTACTCTGCATTACTGTTACGCCTTCGACAATATAAGAAAAGCACGTGCCAGAGCTTTTCTTTACTATCGTGAACAGAATATAAAATCGGTTCTTGGTAGGGGCCGCATGAATCGGGTTAAATAAAACGCCACTAAGATGAAATACTGCCTCATCACCACAAAAGCTAATAACGTTCTAATGTATTCAGATAACAAGAAGGGTTTTAGAAGCATATTAATCTAGTTCTTTTATCTATGATCCTTGCAAAACTTTATTTTCTAGAAATCTGAAATAATTATCACCCAACACCCAATAGATAACATAATTGAATCAAAATATCAAAATCAAAAAAAAGTACTGATGGCAAAACACAGCCTTGCCTCATTCCATTTTTCACTGTAGTCGTATCTGTTATGTTTGAATTGTGTTAAGCATAATGTTTATCTTCAAGAGAGCACTGAAGGCTGATAATAAACTCTTCTGAATACCCTCCTACACGATTTAATACCTCTTATAACCCTCTCGATCAAGCTACACAATTCAAACAACAACAACAGCCTCCTCAAAAACAATATATAATTCAATCCTCTCGCGAACGATGATTTCCGATGCAAATTACTACAGTTTTGTGTAAACAAAAATAAATTATCGAATTTTTTATCAAGCAGAAAAGAGCCCAGATCCAAATAAACTCGCCTCAAAATCGATAATTCGCGATGTAAGCTGCAGATTTCCGCAATAAGCCCGTTGATTTCCTGTTGAATTGGATTCGCCGTATTTCGATTTCGATTATTTACTTTATCGACATCCGTTGTGTTTTTCCATTTTGTTTTTGGCCTGAGTTGGGATGTGTGTAAACACAAGAAATTCCGCCATGTCACCCAAAAAACACAGCCCAGTCTCTCTGTGGTGCTAGGGTTGTGGTACGTATGGTACCCAAATGCAATTTTCTATCAAACATAAAAAATCGTTTTTCCTGATGGCAGCTTTCTTTTGCAGATAAACAATTTTTTGCTGTTGTTGTGAGGCCAGTCGTCATGGGCTCTATCGGGAGTTTATTTATTCTTAATGCTGGGCCCATTCTTCATAAACAAACCACATCAAAACTGGCGGAGATTTGATTTGTTTTTCAATTAATCGCCATCCGATAACGAACCTTAGACCGTGCTGCTGCTGCAGGCCTGGGCAGAAACTATGCTGCCGGACCAGAGGATGGTGTATATGAGTCACACTATAAAGAAACTCACTGATCCATCTCGGTGACTGGAACTGGGGCTATTAAATTGGACTTTCATCAAGAATGGGCACTCTCTAGAGTGGTCAGCCAAACAGATAGACTTATATCTAGATAGATTTTCCCAGAATCCGTTGCTGATGGTGTGTGCTGGTCAGGCGGCTGGCTGCAGTGATTTAATTCGATTCAATCTAATTGAAATCACCGGAGCCACTCGTCGCTCGTTGCGTTTGATGATATCAGATCAGATCTCCTCCTCGCTCGCGCGCCCCCAATGTCTCAAGTGTAGAAACCGAACGTCGGTTGGTACTATGGTGGTATCTCTACCGCGCTAGTATATAGAGTACTTACTACTCGGCATCTACGTGGTGAAATTTTCTGCTGGAGTTTAAGAATGTGGAATTTGCGGCTCGGATTTGAAATGAGATTTTTTGAATTCTGCCGTGAATGAGATTTCTTATTGGGATTACGGCGTATGAATGGGCAAAACGAACGCACGGATTCAATTTGCCGCGTACTCAAGTCAGTTCATATTTTTAGATAGCCAGAGTTTGCCTTCTGGTCTTGTACGTGTTCCATGGGATTTAGCTGGAAGATTTGAATATTCAAGGTTTTAATTGGGGAGAATTTGATTTCGTAAGAAATTTTTTTTCATTAATGATTCAACGGGAGAATTTGCTTTCACTTATAATTGAATCTGAATGGGGTTTAAATGGTATTACACTTATAATTTGACTATAATGTACCTTCATTGATCTAGTCTGTTCATTTCAATTCTTGCAAATTAAGCGAGAAGCCGGAATGGATGAGGTTTTTATAGAATAATTTTACCCTTCATTAAAAATTTGCCCAATTTAGGTTTCAATTTGGAATGAGAAAAGTTTCGGTACAGATTCATAAAAAAAATCGACACTGTTGAAGAAACGTTAAAGGTAGTTATGAGGCATTTGGAACCTCGAGTGAAAAAAGGACGAAAAATATGTGGAGTAGTAACATTCATTCAAATATGTGGAGTAATCAGCATTCAGTTGCTACTTATGGTGAGGCGTAAACCCTTCAATACTCTTTGGAGTATGTTTGAATTTTATACGTTTGCGAAAGACAACTTGAAATAAAACGCCCCGCTCCTAGCCTGCAACAAGCACGCACGCATGGCCCCCGAAAAAAAAACAAAAAAATTGTATATATTGGTCGCCACTAGCATACTCAGTAGACCGGTTCTGGTTCGATTGAGTTAATCAAGCAGCATTTGTCACGGTTAGTACTTAGTTGGGGGACCGCGTGATATATAGATGTTCGTGTCTGCAGCGAACACGATGGGTCCGCTGTTAAGTTCATACCGATCACTGAATCATAAGGAAGGTCGGTTCTGGTTTTTTTAAAGAGATGAGTCAATACATCATTTTGGCGACGTTGAACTCGACACAATTCTTGTGGTCTTAATAAATAAGTTCAATTTTAGGAAAGGTGTAGGTGATAGAATTGGCCTCTGAGGAACATCGACCGAGATAGTGTTACAGCCGGTTTAGACGGCGCGCTTCAGCGCATGTGCCTCACGAACTAGAACTGGAAATAAGAAGGTTCAGCAATTCGCCAAAAGGTTTTACGGTAAGATTTGTCTCTCTGAGGCAAATCGCGCTAAATAAAGAGACTCTATTCCTCGCTATGGTGGGAAAGTAACAGAGAGCACTCAAGGCAGACCCATCCAACTCAAGTCATAATCTACAGCAGTGGTTGCCAACCTTCTTGAAAGGCTAGTAGAGCTTCCCCTGAAAGGCTAGTAGAGTTTCCAGAAGTGCAGTTAAAAGATGTTGATAGTGCCCCGGTAGAGGAAAGAAGATCCATTCTTTGAATTTTTCTGAATTTTGTTAAGAACTACTAGGCACCGTGATTCATAACTAATAATTCCCCCCTCAACAAAGCTTTAAAAAAAGAAATATTTACGCAGCAGCCCAGGTAATTCTCCCTTTGAAATCTTCCCTTCGAAGCTTTAAAGCTTCATACCATGACGAGCTTTCCAGCTATAAAAAGAACCGCTTCATCAGGCCAAATTCAATCTTTCACCATACTCGTTCCGGGGATGTTATCTTCTCCGGACCTATACCGTATCGAGGTGTATGATCCGGAACGGCAAGAATACATACCGAATACCTGTGGAATGTTTCCCAAGCCTTGTCGAGGTGTACGATCGGCAGTGTTCCTGGTAACATTTTCTAGACTAGTGTCAAGGTATGACCGGACCAAGCACCAATGTGACTGTCCAGACCAAACAACTTCTTCGACAAAAGAATGGTTTGGCTTCTTCGTATGAGCAAAAAGGCCCCTGCTCGGAAAGGCTACTGCGGTAAGATCCATGGAATGCGACAGAGTGCGAGTACTTTTCTCCGCTGGAGGGAATGGGATAGACCCTGATGCCCCGGCTTAGGGATGCCAAACTGGATGACATCGTCTGAGAATCGAGACCTATGAGGAGAACAATTTCGAAAGGCCTGGAATGGATCCCGACTGCAGACCCGTTAAAGAAGGCGAACATTGTAATCCAACACACACCAGATTTTATTTATTTACAACAAAACAAATTACAAAAACGTTTATTAACTCAACAAAGCTAACTGATGTGGAAATTTAATCCGAAAAAGGATATTCAAGAATGAAAATCACATTTTAACAATAAAATATAATTTTACTACACATTCTAGAATCCGGATTTTATTAAGCCATTTATTTTCATTACAGAATTAAATTGCCCGAAGGTAAGAAGCAAATTGTCACATTTCCCATAAGGAATCCCCTTACAATATATCGTAGCAGCCAAGACGTGATATTTGCATCGTCAATCCTTTTCACGATTTATGGTTTTCTCTCTATGCGTGTGCAAATGTAGAAGGATTCTCAAGGATATACGATAGATGTATAGATAGATAGATAGATATAGGTACAGATTTCCGTTTCGTCCATGCCCTTTCACCTTTTGAAGCAATTTTCAAGGTAAATGGGGAAGCAAAGAAGCTCATTTTGTAATCGCCTTAAAAGAATTTTTTTTTTACTATTTTATAGGGTGCGAAACAAGAAAAAAAAGGGAATGAAATGGACTCAGAGGCGAAATGATGGTATTTTTTTTGGGTGTTGTTGTAGTTGTTGTTGTTGTGTTTTGAGATGAGATACAAAAGCTAGAGGAAAAAAAGAGTTTGGTTCAATGAAGCTGAAAATTGTGAAGCAAACATTGGAGACGAAAGAGAAGAAACCCAATTTTTCACGATCAATACACTCGAATCGAATTATCTCGGCCGCCTTTTATGGACCCTAGCGCAAAATCTTAGCACAATGGCAAATGATGAGGAAATTTCGTGTTTCGTGGAGGTTTTCTCCCAGTAACGGCATCGTACCAGCCAGCAGCAGCAGCATCACTAGCACATAGCATCATAGGCAGGCACCATGTCACACGGTTGACTAGGTAAGCCCCTAAGATGCCTGGACGGAAATTGTGCCAACCATCACCATCATCACCACCACCACTGCTACACCACCAGAGCGCCATCATCGCCATTCAGCATCCGTGTGGCATATCCATACTATGGCATAGGAGCATCTATCTATCTAGACTGGGTCTGTCTGGCTGCCGGCAACATCGGTCGGTTTCTCATTAGAAGGAGACTTGCCTTCTTCCTACACCTTGAATAACGTCGAAGATATAAAAGTTAATCGCTCTATGAAATATTTGACATATTAACGACCTGTGCCACTCAAGGGCTTGTAATTAAGATTTCTCGGCATAACGGATGCCATCGGGCCATAGGATATGCTCTCTGGTACAAGGCGGTGTAGTCTAGCCACCCAGCCCCATCCCCTAGCCTAGTCCTCAGCGAGAAATAATTTCAGGGCTCCTTGGGTTTATGCCTTGCAGACGTCACGCGTAAGTAGGATATCAACGGTAGCCCAACTCGAAATGCTGTAATAATTGTTTCAAGGGATTTCAGGTATTTCATTCACACTGATGAGTATGGCCTGAATGATGTCATAATTTCAACACAGGACCATATCCTTGTGCTGGCTCTCTAGCTGCTGCTGGTGCTGTGGGCGCTCCTCTGCTATATACACCAGCGAGAATATGATGGAACGGATGACATCCGCACAAAGCCAGCATTCATCCCCTAGAGTCTACGAGAGATGCCAACGTATATACGGGGGCGGCGGCTAAGGGAATATGGTGGTATTATGGTAGTTGAATGTTGATGGCTCATAAACAACCCTGAATGAAATTACGTTATGATTGGTTGGTTGGGTCCTGAAAAATTATTATAATACTTTATAAGCGCTTAATTGTAATGCAAATTGATTACTGAATGTCCATTTGAAATTCAATTATCGCACAGCAACGACGACACGATATCAATGCCACCGCCCGCACCGCATTGACTTAGTTGCCATAGAAAAGTGCGCTCAAAAAATCTCTATGGAAAATTGTGAAAGTTCTCCACTTAATTTATTAAGATTCGAATGGAATTAATAAGGCTAAAGAGCATCGAAATTGATTCTCAAGATTCGAAATGTAAGAAGATCTCCACCCACGATTTCTCGAACGTTATAAGTAAACAATAAATTTGAATACATATATCAAAGGTGGGTGGAGTTTTTTTTTTCTTTTTTGGAACAGATAACGGATTCGTATTTGTTATTGTTGTTTAAAGTCTTGGAAAATATTTAGATAGAGATTTCCTATTGAAATTCGATAGGTTTTAAAAATTTGGTGGAGGTAATACGATTTGCAGTATTCTTTGGGTTTGGGGGGGAAGTCTGTATAATTTTGAATACAGTCGACGATGATATCAAGGTTTTAATGAATTTGAAAAATAAATTTGTGTGTTAAGCAGGAAGATTAGATCTTTACAACATTTTGGGTAAGTCTGAAATATAATTAGGGTAAGCTCTCCTATAACGTGGTATTCTGGTAACACGCTTGACTCGGGAATATTAGAGCTATACAGCAATTTAATTTTGGTAGTTCGTCTCACTAAAGTTTTATTTATATTTTTTAATGAAACATCCAAAATTTTGCGATAAATAAAATTACAGTGAACCCAATCTCATTACGTATATGCTCCATGTACTTGCGAAGCAGCAAATAAAGTCAATCTCATACTCTGGCAACGAACTTTTCAACCATATAATAGAAGAACAACAGTTAAGCGGGTATAGCAGATTGCCAGTAGTAACTCGACACACGGACGTCGTTACGACGAAAATTCGCTGTTACGACGAATATTCTTGGGTGACAGCACAGAAGTCCCTAGAAGGCCCTAGCGGCTAAATCGTTGCAACATTATGAACATCTTGCAACATTATGAATAATGTTATTAAAGCACATGGGATGTGCGGTTTCAATAGCAAAGATGATTTGCCTCAATTAAATTGTTCACCTGAGGCACTTGAGGCCTACGTTGATGGGAGTAACCAGGCGCACCGGGTTCCAGCTAGTAGAAACTATAGATATATCACAATAGTTGATCGAGGAATATCACAGATCACATCGCAGATCTATACGAGATCAGTGATCCTATAAAGATCCAGCTACAAGTGCAGGGATCTTTGGTTGACGGGCAGACCTCAGTGTGTAAATGGCACCTCCCACTACTTGTTTGATTACCGAGGACTGCCGTAATGCCGACCAAACGGTTATCTGATGACGGGGTAGCCCTCGTCCGACCCTGAGTTCATTTCACGATTTTTAAAATCCCGCCTCCGCAGCTGTAGCCAGCATCAAGCAACATGGGGCTTAGCGAGCAGTGAGGTGTTGGCGGCGACGATCGAGCAGTTTCTAATCTCGCAAACACTTTAAATCCATGGAAGATCGTTCTGTTATCAGGCAGGATAAAGTGATAAGGAATACGCCGAGAAAAAAAGATCAGTCTCGTTTCGATCATTGCCGGCAACTCACCGAAATATTA
The DNA here is from genome assembly GCA_949987705.1 of Thereva unica. Classification (NCBI taxonomy): domain Eukaryota; kingdom Metazoa; phylum Arthropoda; class Insecta; order Diptera; family Therevidae; genus Thereva; species Thereva unica. The sequence continues at coordinate 89,666,328 of OX465285.1, forward strand.
CTAATTAGTCTAGTAGTGAGAAAACGTGGAATAAAAGTGAAGATCAGAAACCAAGTTATGTGTTTTTATCAAGTGGACTTAGGAGTGGCTCCCCCGCGCCAAAATCACAGGGTGGAGAAAGAGGAATCCAAGCAGCAAGAAGAAGCAAAGGGAAAATTAGTGTCTCCAAGATCTAAGGCGGTAGGACAAGGAGTCCTGGACAAGCTATGCTACCGGGCTTGTTAAATTTGCTTACTTACGCTCCTTAAATCCCTCGTGGGAAATAGGGCAGAAGTAGTTGTTTTGTGCTGTGGCCTCCGCTTATAAGGTTCTCCGCCACGTTGTTCTAGGTTTTCCAATTCGACGAGTTCCGGATTTCGGATTTCAGTTGAGGACATTATTTGGCTCGATTCTTTTCGTTTTTTCGTCACAAGGTGGAGGACGACAGCATAGTTTTTCATTTCTAATTTATATCTTTCTAACGAATCTTTGAGAATTAGGTAACTTTCCATGTCAAACGCTTCCTGGAAAAACAATGAGCCATTAGAACACTCCAGGTAAACCGCCATCATGTCAAAAGGAGCATCCTCCCCACTGGGTAAAACATTCGACATCCTACCCTTACTGTTATTACTGGGCAGCTGAATTTAGAGGACTTACCACGAGTCCAAGTAAGCTTGTATATGATCGGAGATGCATGAAGCCACGTGCTGCCTTTCAATCGGCATCGACAATCGTCTCACTCATCTCCCCATTACTAACTTTATCTTTAGAGAGGTAATGGCGATTTTGGTTCTTGGATTCGCTTGTTTTACGTCGATGTACCAATGGTGTCATTTCAGGAGGGTCAAGAACTGATAGTGTTCTGTCGCAAACCGATAATTTGTCATCGGTTGTGTTACAAATGCTGAAACTTGGTTATCCTATGCTTCACTACTAAATGTCAATGGAGGGATTGTCCTGGAGCCGAAAATCCAGCCGATGTACATACTTATAAAAGGAATATTTATCAGACGCAACTAGACTGTGGAAGCTCCTCTCTAACGACTCCTTCAACAGAGTGGGCCTTCGGGTCTTTTACTAGAACTTTATGGAGTTTTGCTGAGTCTCGAATCTTTTCGATGAGACTTTCCTCCTAATAAATATCAAATTACAGTTCAGTGATATTGAAAAAAAGTATACTTTAAATGTTAAGGTGTTAAGGTATCGCCATTTCTACGTTTAATTACTTAAAAATATTAACAAGGGAATAATTCTCACACCCCCAACATTCCATGCTAAACAAACACAATTCCGCAACAACAACCTTCACTCGACCCTGTGAAATTGTGGAAAATATTTAAATAATCCAAAAACAAAAACCGAAGCTAAAACTTTATATTTCAAAAAGCACACGATAAAATAATAGCACGAATCCCAAGCGACTGCAGCAGCATGACGACGAGCAGCAACCAATTAATTCACCACTTCAATTTGAGATAAAATTTATCAAATTGTGTGATAAAAATCGATATTTAAAGCGAAATTGATTGTGACTTTTTAAGAATATTAAGAGCGGATCCGATAACACAAATCCTTCGTGTAAAATTCATAATGTAACTACTCAAACCACTTCTGATTTATTTAATAATTTATTTCTGTTCTTTCACCTTCGCAACGGTGTGGATTGGATCGAGGTGAAGTGGTCAAGAAGTCGCAACTGCCTTATAAAATGTGACCACAAAATTATCACAATGGAAACGAAATCAGCTGCCGTAAAGACTTCTATGGAAAACCACTAAAAAAATAAGGCGAAAAAACTAGAACTCACAAAACACAAGAAAGCGAGTTCTTTGTACTGGGACATAGGAGCCGGGGTTGGGGGCAGGTCCCTCGACTTGTTTGCATTTTATCACAACAATCTTTTGAATGCATATCACGACTGCATTATGTTCTCGATTTGGCCGTGGCAGTTATATTGCCCAGAGAGAGAATTGTGTAGCTACCGCTCGGGTGTACGACCAGGTATGCTTAACCTGTTTTCTCGGCCTTTTGTTGACCACTCGACCAGAGCCCCAGATATGCCAGAACATAGCGATTTTAATTATTTCCACTTTGGTAATAACCGCAAGAAAATTTCCATTTTCGCCGTCACCGTATATCGGCGGCAACAAATACCCCATGCCGTATGTATAATGTATTCAAAATAGAAAACCAGGTAATGGAGATGAGAAGTTCGTGCTACGCGAGATAGAACCGTTGAACCCGGCCACGATGCACCGGCACAGAAGCCAGGCAAAGGTGCGAAAGGCTGTATGGTAGTAAAGCGAGTGCACTCATCCGATATTTTTACATGATGACCTCACACTCCCCGAGTTCACCACACACACGGCACACCGAAGTTGAGTTGAGCAATATTTTACATATATCTCGGAGGTAGTCATCACCTGTATTCTCACCTGTAACAGTACTGCGCCACTCGTACATGCCAGGCTGAGGCATAGTTTTGTCCGAAAACTTTATAGAAGCACGAACCAATTAGAGGAGTACTTTCCAATAATTAGTCGAGGTATGAGAATAGAGGGTTTCAGCTCGAGATGATTTGTTGTTGACCATTAATAACCAACGTTTTCCAGCTTTCAGCGCTTCATAAATAATACAGAAAAGACCCATCGATTCTCACCTTCGTCGATTTTGTATTTGTGCTGCTGTTTGTCATTCGGGTGTGGTCCGATGTTTATAAAAACAAAACATAAAAGAGTTCAGAAACGTGAACCAGCTTTTCATACGAAGACGAGTTTTATGTGCTTCGTCTCCTCTTCTATATTGGAGTTGTGCTCGTTGTGAAATTGTCATTAAAAGAGCGGCACTTAAGGAAAACCCGGCAGTAAACTTCTTTTGCGAAACGATTTTTATGTGTCGCATATATTTTCACGTTGAATTTGATTGAAAATTTCTTTTTTATGGCTGCGCTTTAATGTTAGCAAGAGTGAAAATGAATTTTCAACGTTTGTTGGAAGTAACTTTAAAATTTGTGGACACTATAACAGAAGGGGTCCATAGGGAGCGATAATATCTCCGATTCTGGGGTGACTCGGCTGCGTTCGGAAACGTCATTTGCAGAGCAGAAGACGATAGTCATTCGTTTGGTATTGCAATTGATGATAATAAAGAGTTCGGAAATGCAAATTGAGTATTGCCAAACGAATGGCAATGCACATTCGCACTGCCATCTTGCAATCATTGTAATGTAAGGTGGCCGAAATCATCAAATTCGCAGTAAAACTAGTCACTTCTGCAAACTGCATCAGTCGTTTTTGCAGCCGACGCAGTTAATTGACGATCATTTGACGATACCGAAAGCAGCCTAATCAAAAGACTCCCAAATACACTCTGCTGTGAAATATGAATCCGTATGCGAACTATCAGACATGTGGATGTTTAATCTCAAGAATCCCACCGCTGCCACCAATATTGAGTTCACTGGTGGCTGGCTCTTTTACTTGCTTAGGAAGAGTCAAGGCTGCTACAGCTCAGCACTAACCAAAAGTGTCTCTAAAATCTTTTCTGTGTGAACTTCTATTTCTTCAATAGTTCTACAGCCCACTTCAAGTCTTAGCATTTCTGTGTGACCTTAGTACACCATATCACGATGGCATATGCGGGAGGGGTTGGGGGTGGCGTCCACAAACCTGTCTTGTGATATTTAATCTGAAGAATCCCACCGCTGCCACCAATTTTGCAGTTCTCCTAGTCCTATCCAAAGCCCATCTGCTTCAATATTCTTATATAAGAACAATATCGTCTGTCTGGATGAGATTTATGATAGGGCCTTGTTCTATGGACAACAGTTAGGCCATTCCTCTCTATATCTGGAATATTACTCATAGATTTCCCTATAGCCATTATCGCTTCATCGTCGACTTCCCAAATAGTGTGTATACCTAAAACTTTTTCGAATAGAATTCCGCAGACAATGTTGTTACTCTAGTAACCAGTGGAAACAGATGATAGAGGCTCTTTCCATGCCCAATAAGAGTTGCAGTTGAGTCGTACTTCCAGGGCTGCAACGCGAAGCCCAATTTCAGGCTCTATTCGACCTGGTACCTTTGTAGCTGCAATGGAGACAACCGTTTTAAAGTTCTACCCATAATACGTATCGTTGACATCCTCGTTCACAGACCATATTCATCCTCTAAACCAGCGGTTGGCAACCTATTGCACGCTAACCACTAGATGGCACCTCAAGAGATCTCTGGTGGCACGAAGACAATTCGTAAATGTGCACTAAATTAAAATTGTAAATATGCTAAGACCATTCTCATACAGGCCGCCGGCAGGCCGTGACCTGAAGGTTATTCGCCTTGAGGCCAAGTACAATCACTTACTCATCGGTCGCCAACTGGATGGGGCCTGCATTCCAGGAAAACTCACAAAAATATTTATGTCCGTGGGTATTTATCGTCAGTCCTAGCCTGAAGATCTGAACTTCTATAGATAACTGATGGAGATTTGGTTTGGAAAGTGGACCCAGCACCTCACCAAAAAACACAGTGCCCTTGATCTCCACCCAATCTCCCAAAATTTCTCGCTCAAAATCAATTAAAAACCACAATTTCAAATGTCGAATTATTCTTAAACATTATTTAAGAAGTAATACACATGAAATATTAATACAATTATTTTAAATACATTCTGCTTCTGATATGATAGTTTCCGATCCTTGAGCAGCTTAATAACTTCAATTTCACCCTTCAGCAGACGTTGCAGCATCTCCTCCCTTCTCTTATCATTCTTGGCCAATTCCCTCCGAATCCCAGCAATTTTAATCCTTTGAAATTCAATTTTTTTCTTGATTTTCGATATTTCCTTTGATAGAACCCCGGTAGATGGCCATTTATGAAGGTCCGGGAGCTCAACTGTAACAAAATCATGATCCTTTTCGCCGCTATGGAGGCGACACGGTGGCCATAGATCGATTGTCCGATAAACGATTCTCTTGCCCTTTCGCATTGTTGTTTATTATGAAGTGATCTTGTTGAAATCGATTAAACTTTTTTGGAATTTAAATAGCGCTCAATTAAATTAAATAATTTGTGAATTAAAAATATTTAGTAAATAAAACCAATAATAATATAAGTATAATTTAAACGTGACCGTCGAATAGCGATTTCATTTTAAAATTGCGGTGATTGTCAAAATTGGATTTTTTTATTTTGAGAGATTTTTTAGCTGGTGACTTAGTAGTCTGTGTATGGAGGAGAAATTATAGTTTTATATTTAGAGTGTCAAAGCTGAGTCCTTTTTCCGCCTTGTGGATCCTATCAAATTCTGAAAGAATTCTGCATTCTGAAAGACTGCAACTTAAGGAGGATGAGAAATTTCTGGGTCCTTTTAGAGAGACCCAATAAGGACAAAACTGCTCTCTTCATATGCCAAAGAACGTTCATAGTGAATTGGGGCCTTAAACCCCGCATCGTCCACTGGTTGTAAACAGGCTTAATCTGACCTATCCGGCTTTCACGAGGAAAAGAGGGACCCTCCTAGGTTCACCTTTCCTTGATGGTTTGAGTAGGCTGCAAAAGACTGGTGTTCCTGACCTCTGTTGCCTTATTAAAAGCTTCAAATGACCTGAATATTGTCCCAACACTAGAATGGCATCACAATAGCTTCACAAAACATATAATTAAAATTACTGCACATTAAGCGTGTCACCAAAAATTAATTAAACATTAATGACTACCTTGGGGATCAACTTTGGAAGCTAAAGGCCACCATTCACATACAGGCCGCCGGCAGGCCGTGACCTTTCAGCCCAGGTCGGCAGGTAGGCCCCGATTAAGGCCACACTTTAAGGTCCCCATTCACTTCCAGGTCTTGGCCGTTAGGCAGGCACATACGCAGATGAAAGCTATACGTTAGTTACTCAGTCTGACTGAGCGACAAGAATTTGAGGTATCCGTCTGACATGCCGTGTATTGCTGGTGGCCTCATGATATCTTACACACAGGCAAAGACGACAGCTTAGCGTAGCCGGTTGTCAATTCAAGTGCTAAAATTTTCATAGCCTCAACGAAATTTTCAGACTGAATAGAAGTTCAGATCTTCAGGCCCGGACTGACGGTAAATACCCATTGACATAAATATTTTTGTCGGTTTTCCTGGAATGCAGGCCCCATCCAGTTGGCGGCCGGTGAGTAATTGATTGTACCTGGACTCAAGACGAGTAACCTTCAGGTCACGGCCTGCCGGCTGGATCCTTTAAAATTCCAGGAAAATTTTCTGTTCTTCCTTAAAATTCTTTTTTACAAGAAATTTAAAACACAAACATCCCAAAATACTTTTTCACATAAAACTCTTTTCAAAAATTTTGTTCTTATTGTTGTTTCTCAAAAAACAAAAAGTTCACGTACAAAATTTTTGCCAGATTTTAAAAAGTTTCCATATAAAATCCTGGCAACTTTTTGCCTCATCACTCTTCCGCGGTAATTGATGGCGCTACCGTTTTTGTCAGAGATTAAATTTCATACGTTAAGGAGTGAAGGATCGAAATTAAAAACTTCATCCGCAGGATAACATAAATGTTAGAAAATCCTTTGAACGTCTTCCTTAATGGTGTCATGACAGGGTAATTAATTTCGTGCATTTTTTTTTTTAGATTTACTTCAACAACAAAAAAACGGAAAATTTTTATAAATTTTTCGTCCTTTAACTCCAGTGAAAAAATAATATGAAATCCAGAACAAAACTGACTGCAATTATTCTTTTCCTGAGAAATGCATGAAACTTGACAGAAAACGAGATTTTAAAGTTCTTGTTTTTTTTTTTTTTTTAAGGGAACAAACCACCCCGAAAAAAACAAAAAATAAAAAGCACTCCTTAAGCACTTCTTTGTCATCACACCACCTAACAATCGGCTGCTGGATGGCAAGTAACAAACCGCACTAATTGCTCCTGCTGCGGCGGCTACTGTACCGTGTACTTCATCGCACCTAAAAAGGATTGAAAATCCTTTCGAGAACAACCGGTTACCTCTACGTGAGGTCCTTACACATGCTGCTACAGATTTGGAATTTTGCAATTAAAAATTTAAACTAATTGTCACCCCCCGCCGGCGGGCGGGGTGCTGCCCGTGGGTCCAAGACGAAATCTCTCATAAATAAATGGTAAAATGCTGTGCACTCGACGAGAGTGGCGGCTGCTGCTGGTCGTGGTGGTGGTGGAGGCAAAACTGAATGGGGCTGGCAGTTAGCTATGCAGGACTTTTGGGGGTAGTTAATGGCCTCAAGTTTATGGCTCCCCCGGTTTTATAGCATCGTCAATCCTTGGAAAACCACATTTGTTTTACTTCCCTTACTTCTTGAAAGTGTGTTGTGCTGTAGCGTCGCTTTTGGTTGCTTGTAATTAGAGTTTTCGGTAGTGATTTTTGGTTAACTGCAATTAAGAGTTATATTCTTGTGATATATATAAGGTATGGTATATATTTCAGGTGTTTTACGGTGATTTTATGTGTTAATTTATGGTTAAAATTTTGTAATACTTTGTTAATTGGTGTTGATGTTGCATCCTACATACAAATGTTGTCCGTGGTGGTTGCACAAGGCTCTTGCTGTATTAAGTTATGGTTATAGTATAGGGGTGCACGATAGTGTCTTTCAAACGTTGGTGCTGATGATCCTGAAGGCCTGGCTGAAAGTGTAGCGTTGGAATTTTCAAGATGTCTACAATCTATAATGCGTTTAGATGCAGTGGGGAAGCGCTTCAAACTAGACCACGCAGAACTGAGCTATACAGACTTTGTAGAAAGCAAAACGTATGTAACTCACTCCTGGCCTCGGAGATCGAAATGGTTAGCAGCTCGAAGGCAGCGACAAAAAGACAATTTTTGAATACTAACTGTTGTGTTATATCAGCAGCAAGTCTCTGGTACCGGGCTGCCACCTACAAGATCATATGGATCTGGCAGCAGTAAAGCAGCAGTCGACTTAAGTGAACTGGCCCCTGGTGGCGTCAGGTCTAGATTCTGCTCTTCGTTATTGAGGGACATTGTGCAAGACAATGTAGATTATCCATATCATTTTCTAGGCAGACCTTCCTCTCCTGCATAGTCCCGTGATCAAGCCACCCAATCTCCTAATCTGATATCTTTCCTCCTGCTATCCTTTCGATTTCTAATTCTCTGAGAAACCGTTTAAAGTTGCCCAAATTTAAGGTAGATCTGCAGTGTTCGGTAGGTTTAGTCAAAATCTAATCATAAATGAATACTTCTCATCAACCAAGCGGGTACTTCAATAGCCAGCTCAGCACCAATGAATACAGATTCAAAGCTTTGAATGATCAGAGTCTTGGTAACGAAGGACCTAAACTACAAGCTATGGAAGCTCCTTTTTTAGCAAAGCTCAGCATGTCTATTTACCATTCAGCAAATGTCACTTCCGGCTCTTGATCACTTTCAATATCGATCATTTCCTGAAGCGCTTGGTGTACTACACCCATTAAATTTGACCGGCTTCAGATCTTGGCGGTCAATTTATTAGGCTTAGAGTGCAATATCCAACAGGAAGCTCTAGTCAGAAAAATAGTAAAGAGACACCTTTTAGTACAGCGGATAGACTATTGCAGATCACAGACTTCAGTGATCGCACATAATATTACCGTCGTTTGTTAAGTTTATAGACCATTGTGGCGTTCGCGTACATCTGATTTCACAACTTCAAAGCAAAGCAAAGCCACAACAGACGAATTCCCACGATCACAAGATCAATATGACTCCTAGATCACTGGATTGTGATTCAGTGATTTAGATTTCCGGCGTGTTTGTCATCTCTATTCATTCTCTAGTTCTTCTAACAAAACAAATTTACGGTCAATACAATACACGCGATTGTTAAGTTTGTAAGGCGGAAAACTGGGCATGGAATTGAACTACAACTCATATTTCTGTCAATTACATATATTAGTGACTATAAAGGATGTTATTAGAATACTGAATAGACCAGTCCCCGTTTCATTACGTAGGTCAAGCAGCATTGGACGTGGTTAGTACTTGGTTGGAGAACCAGTTGGTATACCCGCTGTGGACACTATCGTCTGGAAGGACAGGAAGGCAATTGCAAAGGGCAAAGAGATTTAACTAAAATATAAAGCCTGTTGACACTGCAGCTTATTCATAGGCCGCCACAAATTCTTTATTTCTACTTGTGTGACTGCTTCAAAGACGCATCTGAAGCAGTACTAATAGTCCGGGGAAATAAGCATTTTAAGGAGACAAAACTCCAAAATGGCTGAAAATTGACAGATTCTTTGGGATTTTTTTAAGGAAACAATTTCGGAATCACAAAAAAACAAAACGTGTATCTCAGTTTCTATAGGTCGCACAAACCCGTGCGAGGGCAAGTTGCCAATGAAATTCTCTACAACTTTAGTTCTTACAAAAATGTTTTCCCGATTAGCCATTTAAAAGTTATTCAAGTCATCAAACATCACTTTTTGGCCAACTCAACCATCACTCAAATGCTCCCTACTGCGGAGATACTCAGGCTATATGGCCGCCTCCACGGTAACATCACATGAAGAAAAAGTAAAAGTTACAAAATGGGACCCTAAGCCTAAATCGTATTCAGAGTGATTTTTGAGTGCTGACAAATTAAACGTTATCTATTTACGTGTTGCGCCCAGGTCTGATGGCAGGGGGCGCGGGCGTAGAGGGACAAATCACTCAAAATATCTAATCAAAATTGTGAATCGATTTGGCCTGGCGTCCTAATTTGCAAACCACAAATTTCTATTGGGTCACTCAAAAATCACTTTGATTTTTTTGGAGCAGTTTTGGGCTGGAACGATTTTGACTCAGCTTAAATTCTAAACATTTTATATACATGCGTGTATTGTAATGGGGAACATAATTAAACGCATAAAGCGTTGCAATATATAGCAGTCTTACAGCTTGGTCTTGCAGAGGAATAGGTAATCTTGGTATTGCGCAGCTTGAATGTTGTCCACTTATCCCTATTAAATTTAGCGGCCTTTTGTTTTGAACGCCTGATGAATGAACGCTGGACAGCGACGGCCCTGGACATACTATGCTAAAAAAAAATATAGAATTGGTATGGGAAGGGTAGTGATGCAAGCTTCTAAAGGACTCTTCTATCGTTAGGGCACCTTTAGGACCAAAACTAACAATTCTGACGGACGACCGATCAAAACTCGTTGCGCGCATTGGTTTGATGAAAATCTGGATATACATCCCGTTTGACCGTGTATAGGGGTCTTTAGTGTTCTCATGAAATCTATGCAAAAATTTCTTATCAAATACTTCCCTTCATAAATGAAATTTCTACCGACACTTTTTCGTTCACATAAATAAACATCTGTTTTTTTGAATTTCCTGCCACATAATGTTTTGCGTACATATTAAAACACTCCAAGGAATATGTTACAATAGTCCTTCAATATAAATAAGCCCTCATCACCCATAAAATACGTCAACTGTCGTCCTAGAAAAATATTATCCATTCCCATATTAAACATTGAACCCAACATATAACACAAAGAAATGGTCCGGTCCTATTTCAACAACAGAATTGAGACATGAACTGAATTATAAAAAATAATAAAGCCCCAAGCTAATAAAATACGGTAGACTAAAAAAAAAAGTCTATAATTTAATAACCAACCCTAAATTCCATAATTGGCGCGCATTGTGAACAGCATATTATTATCCACTTTGTTATCTTTGAGTCTACTCATCTCTGAATATTATCCGCAACCCTATGAAAGCATGAAAGCGCAACATCTGTCTACCGCACCCTTAAAAATATGGATGTACGTATGTATGTAAAAAAAACTGGAAAGAAAGAAGGACTCTCATTTCACTTAACTTATTGCAACTGTGTGTAGTATGAAAGCAATTTTCTCCTTCCTCTTGAATGAAATCTGAATTCGACACTTTTTGGCAGTGTATAGTAAGAGTAATACGAGGAGAGAAAGTCCATCAGACAAAATTGCATTCGACAACCCCTAATATTCACAGAATAGTTTTTCACCATTACTCATTGTGTTCCCTTTAACCTCATAAAAAAGAATCCCTAAACCTTCAATTTCAACTGTAACAAAAATAAATCAAAAAATTCACCGTATTTTTTTTTTTCGTCCTTCAATTTATAAAGTAGAATTTGAGTGCCACAAGGGAGTCATAAAAGGATCACTTGTGTCGTGCCTCAGATGAGACGAGAGACGATATAGAAGGCGAATCAAATTTTCCGCTGCAGCGGTTCATTTGTTCTAGTTTAGATAGGGTAGGCTTGGTGGGTATGTGCTACAACACATATACTCTGCTCGTCTACCCCCAGGACAAAGGACGGAACCCTCTCGTCGCGTTTATAAGTTAATATTGCACCCCCTGACCCGGCAATAATGGCAACCTAATAGCCGGGATCAAATCTAATCATAAATCATACCGGTGCCGACCCTCAGGCAAAATATAATCTCGAAATTAAATAAAGTTACCAATTTGCCTTTGTATCCTGGCTCCTTGCCCTTCAGGGAATTGGGTTTGCGTTTTCCACCATATTTTTTTTTTTTGGTTGCGTCCTTCGCTTCCCTTTGAGTTAATTTTCATACGGCCTGATGCACTTTCATCTACTACCATACTACTACCCTCCGCAGGAAGAGGCCTGGTCCTTGGGATTACACACTAATGGAAAGGCTGGTCCTTCGCGTTTTGTATGCGGCGCAATCGCATCATACAGTTTACACCTAACCTATAATTTCGACCAAAGGATACAATATTTTGGTTGAGGGGTAGTATTTTGTTACTTTTTGCACAAGGGATGCTATTATGTACCTCGTTTCTTTCCCTGCTAAACTTACATACTTATGTTATTATTAGTTTAAATTGCTAGAGTTCTTCAAAAGGATGTGCATGTGTGTTTCCGTTTTTAAAAAAAAACATCCCCTTCTCGGCATGGGGTGGATTTTTTTGCACTCCCAGATAGGGTTGCGCTGCTGCTGTGAAGTGTATTGCTCTTGATTGCATGCAGTCAAGAGGAGGTGATTTTTTATCCGTTCTTGACATGCATGAAGTTTTAACAAATTTGATTACAATGTTTCTCACTTGAGAAGGAAATTGCCAAAGTAATTTTATATTTGGTGCAGTATACTTGAAAGAGAGAAATTGTTGGGGGTTTTTTCTTCTACAATGTTGTCGTGTGTTCAGAAATAAGGGTTGAAATTTTACTTACGATTTTTTTTAAATTTTATTTTGGCCATTGAAGCGGAAATTACCTGGAAAGAGAAAAATATAAATTGTTATTTGATTATTACAATTTTTTTTTTGAATTATATTTAAAGTGTGTTAAATTTAATTTTTAGAACTTCCTGAAATTAGTTTTGAAAAGTGTGGAAATTTTTCACAAAATATTCATGAAGACAATGCAATGAAAAGTTCAATTTATGTCGGTGTTGTGTCAGTATGCAAATCCTGAAATCTCCAATTCCCATAGAAGACTGGTGGAGGTCACTGGTGAAAATAATGCTGCTAGAAAGTAGTAAAGTTGGATGTTTATTTGAATTAAAATATCACATCTGCATCTAATTTCGGTATTTTTATTTGTTTGTACCGAAGGACTAGGTAGGACTATTAATGTATTGCAGGATATGGCTGACAGTAGCTGTTATCCAATGTTTTTATGTTTGGATTTTTAGTTTTCCAAATATTGTAACATTTAAAGTGATTTTGAGAGATTTGCCAGAGTCTAAAATTAGGAGCCCAAGCCTCCAGCCAGTTAGTCTATTCCAGTCGGCCGCCACCATTTGTTTATTTTTACTGTGGTAGAAAGGATGGTGTTCACCGGCATTCAAGAATAAAATTCTTACAGTGCTTGCTTGTCTAGTTGGGTGTTATCTTCTGGCAAAATGGTTGAAGCCATACACACCATTGCACAAGTACCAAGAGCTTGGGCAACATAGACTAACAATTTTGTGAGTTTGAGTTCTAGGAGTCAATCGGTTTAGAAACCAGATTGACATTCCCAAGCCGGCTTAAATTGTCGCCATACAAAAAATTTTGGTGACGGTGACACTAAACCATAGTCCACAAGCCACATTAATTGATTGATATGTACCCCGTTTATGACCAGGTTCACCCCAGGATCTACCTAGGTTAAAACCAGTTCCAATCCAGATTATACCCAGTTTCAATCCAGGTTAAACCCAGTTTCAACCCAAGTTAAACCCAGTTTCATCCTAGTTATAAACGGTTGTCGAGCTAAAACTGGGTCCATTCAACTCAAATCAGCTCTCCTGCCTTGGTCGGGTTGATATTTCGCCTCATATACACGGGTTGAGTTATAATTGGGTTGAAGTGACATTTGTTTTTGTTTATTTGCCAAAGTCTGCCTTCGCCGTAGCTTGCACAGGCAGGCTCGCCACATCACCTTGCGGGATCTGGGGTTAAAATAGGTTTGGGGATCTTTAAGGAAAACTTCCAAAATATTTAAGATTAAAAAAAATTTGTGGTAAGTATAAGTTCATTCGAAGCACTAAATATAGATACCGAACGATCGATTCTTTTCTCGCAAATGAGCCTAAATCTACTTAATGCACCCTAGAATGAAACAAGCCCTTGTGCTTAGCTCTGGTGCTCAGTACTCATCTTTCTTTTGGCAGAATCAGTCCTGAAGCTATCTCAATGCTACTGAGGGGAGCGAATTTGGAGGAATGTTAGTGTGAAGCTCTAAGGAATTGTACGAGACCAAGAAAACGGGCAAATATAGACCGGTTCTCGTTCGATGCGGGGGTCAAGCAGCATATTGGAAGTGTTTGGTGACTAGTTGGAGGACCGTTTGGTTAAACCGCTGTCAACACTCGCGTTTGGAAGGGTGAAAAGGCAATTGCAAAATGTGAACAAAAATATAAAGCTTTTCGACACCGCAGTTGCACAGTCACACCTCTACTTTTTTGACTACTCCATAAACGCTTCTAAAAAAGCAGCAGTAAAAGGAGTGCTCTGCGATCATGCATGGTTAAAAAAGATGTAGAGCTGGGATGGGAAGGGGAGCGCCCCATTTTAAGGAGCGTTCTAGTATTGATCCATTTCCCGCCGGGCTTCAGACTCCAGATTACTGCCTGCTTGACAATTAGAACACAGGGAAATGGGGGTTTTGACTTTCTGGGTTTCAAGGTAGTTTCAGAGCCCCTAAACGATAAGTACGCAAGGATATGGGATTTGCCATTTTTGGGTTGGCTAAAGAATATCGAGGGCGACTTAAAAAATCGACGATTATCAGTTATCGAGGCTCGAGACGTCACCACAAATCATCAAGAATGGAAACGAATGGATTTCGAGACCCAGAGGTACCGATAGCATCGTACCCATTACGGGGAACTCCCGCTAGGAGCGCCAGCTAACGGATCAAAGAAGCTAGATTAAGCTAGAAGATTCCATTAAGCTAGAAAAGCTAGAAAAATTCTGCAAAACGAATTGATCACTGATCAAATTGGTCTTACTTCGAATACTATACCATTCTACTGTAGCATTTGTTGTTGCATCGTATCTGGGATCAATGGACGCACTCACTCTTACGGCGAAGTTGGAGTTTAGCATTGCCAGCCTTTTCATGATCATCTCGATCATGTTGCTGGTGATCTGCAAGCTGCCGACAATCAATCTTTTTCGGTATAGAAGATCTATGTCAATGTGTCTACGCAACTCCAATTTTGGTTCTTCGCTATATGATGGATATCAAGTCAGAGTCACCAGATTGTGATTGCTCACCCAACTAGCGAACTTAGGTTCACCATAAGATTTAACTAAGGAAAGGATGTGTGAAGCAAAGTTGAAAACAAGACTTTTCTTGACTTACATAGGTAGAAATTTTAGATCTATTGTTATCATGTGTCTATTTGAATGATCTTACAATCCAATTGCTTCAAAAATATTCCAAATAATCTATCTGCTCCTTCATTGAATACAAATATTAAATTTTATTCAGGTAAGGAATTTTTCAATTTAAAATTGACTGAAAAAAAAAAACAATAAATCAATAAAATTGAACAAGATATCTTCTTATGCTAAACAAAAACACGATAACGCATGAAAAAATTCCATACAATCGCTTAGTATGTAACAATTTTGATAACAACCCAATCTAGAGCCACCCTTTTTAACAAAACCTGCATAAGAAGCAGGTAAAAGGTAACTCAACAAATGGTAGTATGTCACAAGAACTTCGATTTTGTATGTGAGAGTGAACGTGAGTGAAATCAGGAACTTCTTTTTCCTTTCAACAACAACAACAACAACGAAAAATTCCATATCGATTGAAATTTTTCCTAAATCAAAAAAATATATATAAGTACTATGCATGTATATGCCCCCAAAAAGAGCATAAAGCATAAAAATCGCACGCAATCAACAATTTTCATAAAAATATATGCGCTCAAAAGTACATACGTGTGTGTATGGTAGCATAACCACCCGGGAAGCATGTGGCAAACGCAGCCAAACGATGATAGCCGTGCGTGTATATCAAGTGCCTTTGATATGAAGCAACTCACGTTATATGGAAGGAGAAAGATAAAAAATTAGCCCCTTTTTTTGGGGGTAGAAATTTCTCCCCCCAAAAAAAAGAAGAAATGATTCGCAGCATACTTTAGTTCCATTTGAATAAGCCCCTAGAACGTTGGTGGAGAGTAGGGGTGGATGGTCGAAAATATTAAAAACGCTGAAGCAACAGGGGGTCTCCAACAGAATGGGGTTCTCTATCGGAGGACACCTTTTGGCTTGTGCCTAGCATATTTCCGCTAGCATGTGGCCATGGTGCATGTGAAGCCCACGGCATTGTCGGGATTCTAATAGCATACAGCCGGAAAGGCCATCATCAGGTGCTATAATTTTGGTGGTGGAGGGGCAGTTTGAGGGATGAAATACTGCGGTACAAATGCCGCTTTCCCTCTGCATTGTTTCTTTGATGTATGTTTGTATGTGTCTGGATGGGGGTGGATGGTGGCCGGAATAAGGATCAGGTTAGGCTCGTAAATTTCGGTTTAATTATTGCCGCGCTAAAAAATTGCCCTGTACAATCCCGAAATAGCCCCCAAAAATAGATTATATAGCGCCGGCGGCCGGTTTCAGAATATAATTAAAGTTCGCATGTTTAAAGGACATTTCAGCAAGGATACGGATCAACTGTGACCACCCGTGTCAATCTACTATACATACTTGTGTGTTTGCACTTAAGCACAACACGGATAATCTCCGCCATGTCTAGAAGGATACTCGTATAATTCCTGGTCAGTATTCAATGCGACCATTTACAAGCCGCACTATCAGCCCGACTCGCAAAGCTTTAGTAAATCTCACTACTGCACGAATAACGATGAGGACGACTAGGACGACGACGATGACAAAGACAAGGACAACGACAACGACACCAACATCATAAATTGATAAAATAGCAACACTTACTGGCGACGTCCCTTCACATGTTGTACACATTTACTCTCTGTGTGTAGAAAAAAAAGGTCCTTTAAGGCTTATGGATTATCCCACTTTTATAGTGTATGAAAAAGTCATAAGGACACATATTAGAGCCTGGCATTTACCGGATGGGCGACTGTGCCGTGTGCTGCTATAATATATACTGCCAGTGACGTATTAGCTAATGTGTGTCACTCACAAGGATTATCATGTGCGATGATAAGTGGTGGAAATACCGAAATGTGATAATAATATGTGTAGGGAAAGTTGTGATTGTTTGCATAAACCTCATGCAGCATTGATGACATATGTGAGATTTCTTGAGCCCCAGTAATGCTCCTCAATGTTAAGCTTTTAGGATATGTTAAACAAACTTGTTGAGTCATTGGTGAATAGGAAATTATACATACATATATGATGAATAATACGCGAAGTTTCTTACATATATACAATGAAAGGAGCTGAGCTGATTCTGAGATTATTGCTTGAGATTATGCAGTTTCTTTCTTTATAGTGAAACCTTCAAGGAACCAAAATTGTTTTTGGGTGGTTGACTTGCCAAAGCGTTTCTAAATATTTAATGTTTTGCTAGTTGTGTATCAACAACAAAGGATAACATTACATTCGATTTAGTCAAAATGTTTGACAAGTGCATACCACATATAAGTTTCCTGTGTGAACATATCTCGCCATGTAAGGAGTCATGTTTTATTAATGCACACAATATTTGAGGCAGGAAGTCGTTTTGTGTTATCCAAGTACTTAGATCATAGCATAAATAGATAATTTTATCTTTAAGTATTTTGTACGTCAAGGACCCTTTTACTTGGCATGGACCATTGAATTGTCGTCTATTTGCTATTATTCTACAGAAAGAGATTACTCTGAAAAGTTGATAGCCATAAATTCAGCAGTAATCGTTTTATCGGAAATGCAGATAGTACTATTGTTGAGTTTGTATTGACGATCTTGAAAATAGACGAAAACAAAATAACTGGCGTAGTGAAAATCGTGTTTTCCATGCTGAAATTCAGTCAAACTCTTGTTTTACAACCATTTTAAGATGAGATAATAAAAGGGTAATAATACCAGAGGTAATAAAGGGGTAATAAAAACTCTGCCAATCTCATCACTACGAGACAGCCAGTTATTTCGGTGGAGCTACTTTTCTACGGCGGCTGAAAGAATCGATCGTAGAAAAAAGACGTCTTCAACGATGAGTTTATGACCCCTAACGCCAAAATAGTTTTCAAAGCCTCGCCCTAAATGGGGAAGTTGTATTTGCAGCCAGAGCCGAAGGCTGTAAGAGGAATTTGCATCTTTTAAGAAATCCTAAACACTAGAACGCATTTGTGGCGTTTCAGAATATGCAGTTTTCTTCTTCTTCTTTCTTACAGTCATCTCTTGCTAGTTCATGGATTTTGTGGTCATTCAATCCCAAGTTTTTGGTTAATTTAACGCTGAGGATTTTCAGGGATGTGTGCAACAGTACTTCGTGTTGTAACCATCGAATTCTAGACGATTATGGCGACCCCAATCAAAAATAAGTTCAATGTCAGTAGTAGAGCTATGCGGTCTCTAGCTCATTGACGTCATCAGATGTTGACTTGGGTGTGGATGTGGTCTTGGGTGTTAGTAGGCACCACCTGTGTGTGAAATCAATTTACCTTCGCTCTGTCTTGCCTGAGTTTTCTAGCTGGACGTGGATCGAATCTGTGGCTTTGAACTTCCCTTACTAGGGTGCAATTTTGTGGGAGAATCTGATCAGGGTTCTAATGGGACCTAGAGTGAGTCATTTATGAATAATAGAAAAAGAATTTGGCCAATACCATAACGCAGAACTAAACTAATAACAATATCTTGGAATTTAGCTAACAGAGCAGGGTGCCAAACTCTATCAAAAACCTCGGTAAGATTTAGAGCAACCAGATCGGACTCACCCATAGTCTTAAAAAACGGTGGACATTTTTGGTCCGAACCCGTACTGTTTTTCGTCTGTTAATACTCTATAAGCCTTTTATTGGTCTTTACCATCGTCTCCATGGTTTTGAAGAAAATCAAGTTGATTGCTGTTGAGTGGCAGTTGGAGGGATTTTTTAAAGAATGAGGGGCAACCCACACGGTGAAACCTGCGTACTTGTGTACGTACCCCACTAGCGAAATATACTATCAGTCTTCCGAATGAAGGCAAGAAATTCTTTAATTTACGAAGAGCAGGCTTGAACAGGGCTCAAAAACTCTCTGATAAACGTTCTTCTTCTAAGCGAGATCAGACCAGGACATTCACAAAGAATATGTGTGGAAGTCTTGTCGGCTTTCATTCAGAATCGGCATTCTGTTTCTTGAGGCAGTCCTAGGTTGTGGAGATGATACCACAGTCTTACATGGCATGTCAGATAACCCACCAGCAACCTTAGGTCCGCTCTGTTTAAAGTGTCCCTTAAGCCAAAGGGTCATATAAGATCTTTAGCCTTTCTAAGACCTGGGACTTACTCCCAATAGGGTTAGTGCCTTAATTCATAGTTGAAGGGATTACTTGAGTCACATTTTTTCGGTATGGGTTGAACATGAGAAAGTCTCCAAGAGCTTGAATAAACACCGGAGAAGTACGAAAAAGGATAAGGTAAAAACGAAGGCAAAAAGGATAACTCTCTTACGTACCTAAATACCTTGCAAGTCCTGAAGTAAAACTTTACCATTCACTGGGAGAAACGCTTGGTGGCAGCGGTAGGATAGCATTGCGGACTGAGTAGAACTCAAAGCGAACAGAGATGCTAATAAGTGGGCCTTGGATTTGCCGAAGTATGATAGGAAATATGATGGCTAAACAAAATTTTAGCTGAGCGCTGCATTTTTTGCTGCATGTACTTATTAAGTTTAAAAACACAATCACTGTCATTAAACAGAATGAGTAAATGCAGCTTAGCATTCAAATACGGTTTATGGTTTATGGTAGCGCAAATTTGAATCCATAAATTCTGAACCAACTCATTAAAGCTATAAATGGTGTTAAAAAATAAATTCATTAATTTAAGTAGATTGCATCCCTTTTAACTCTTTTAAACTAATAAATTTAATTTGCTTAATATTCCAGGAAGCAATAATTACATTTCCGGGAAAAGAATAATTTAAATACATAATAAATTTTAATTTGATTTACACCTGCATAGCAAAACACACGAGTCCGTCTTTTTTCACGTGTTTACAATCGATCATCAAACCTCGAAGCAAAATCCAGGAGAATTTACCTGATAATTAAAGCCACAATTTATCACACAATAATCACAACAAAATTTCCATTTTTATGGCGTGAAAATTCAGCTGTTACACCACACCGCAGTGTATATATGTATATAATTCGTGGAATCAGAGTACTGAAATCAATTGACAGGGGATGTTCACCCCCGCAACCAGCAATCAGAAAAAATTACCGTTCATTAATCAGATAATAAGGGAGTAAAGAAGGAACATTGCCATGATAGTATAGACAGGAGCAGACAAAAGTAGACAAACGACACCAGGATATACTGTCTACCACTATTCATGGATCTGGGGATGGATAAGGGACGATCCGGGGACATGGAAATTGGTGACTTCGCCCTACAACACAGCTACACACTAATCACAATTCTCGTTGTTCATTTCCATTTTTCATTTTCACAACATGCCGCACAGACATAATTAATGCTAATGGGGCTCCCAACCCCCTGGAAATGTTGTCATGCAAATGCTGCTTTGCCGGAGGTGGAACCTTGGGAATAGTCAAAAAGAGTAAAGTTTTGTCCTGTGTTTTCCGGGGGCTCACCCCGTTCCCTGTGGAGTGAAAGATTCCGAAAGAACATCAAGGAAGACCCCGGAGAGAGAGAGCAGGGGTGGCGGGGCGGTCAAATTATACTTGTAATTAAAATAACTCATAAAGTGCGCTTAATTTCACCACATACCGCCTCGACGAAGGGATGAATGAGGATATACACAACAATGAGGGGGACCGAGAAGGACTCTAGCCGGATTAAGAGACCCTTCAGAGCTGGGTTTTTATGAGCTAACAGCAATCACCTTCCAGTACATAAAGCCCTGTTGATGGTCATCAGGATGTCGCCGGGCCTATACACGCCGCCCGTTACGTTCGTTTTGACACGCACGCAGCGTTATGGTGCGGTGCATTTGTTAAATGGCCAGACCGACACACTGGAAGGGCTTTCGACAGACACATTCTGGGGGTATTTATTTTTTTTTTTCACCTAGTTTCCAACCCTCGACATAGTCTGTTGCATGTGACATGTTTTCGCCGAGGGAGACGTCAAAGATCCCGGAACAGACATTACTCGTACCTCGCCAGGCGGGGCTGCAGCTTGTACGACGAGGCAGCAATTGGAACAGCAACAACAAAAAAACTTCTGACGTAAAGGAAGTTTAGCCAGAACTCGTTACGACGACTACAATATATACTTGTGCTCATCTCACCCATCATTGTTTCACGCTAAGGTGAACTTTTCCACATAAACGAACACATGGAAAACATCAGAGCCGATGATGAAATCCTGCGAAGTTAGGGCGAGAGTTTGGGGAAACTGGTCCTGGTCCTGCTGATGTACCTACCCTAAGCTCAAAACATTTTCATGTCTTGCATGTTTTAACACACTGTCATAGCACCTTGTAACACCGAGAGAGTATTTTCTCATATATATCCTAGCACAAGGTCCTGGCGTCTCGTCCTTCCATGTCCCCCTTATCAAAAAAGGACCGCAATAATTAAGTCGTGTGGAAGTAATTCATTACGCGCCATCATCATAGATCCATTCTTGTTGACGGTGTTTGTTCTACCGAAAAATAGGGGGGCCGCCGCTCTCCAAAAATATATACTTTACGACATGGACGTGTGCACGAATTTAAGATTCCATGTAAGTGAAATTACCAGATTTAATAGCTTCGGAAGGGTTGGCGCTAGAGGACGAACATAGAGCCTTTTCGTAGGAGACTTTTTTTGGGGGTTGGAGCAAGATGACATAAGCCAATGGTGACTTTTATGTGACAACGCCGTACTTAGACGCCCTATTTTCGAAATATTCAATCCCTTTTATGTTTCACGTTGTTGCAAGTTAGTTTGTATAAGCTGAGGGTGTAGTTAGGTGATGATGGTGTCCGCCTTGTGGGTCGAAAGTCATTTGAAATGCAGATTGCCGTCGTACATGGTACGGTTATGGGTCGTGCTTTAAAGTTCCTCTTTTTTGGGCTATGCTGTGTTGTTTCTGATATGTTTTAAGAACGGTAAGTGACCCAAAATGACGGAGTATTACTTTAGGGTTATTTAAATGCCTTTTAAAAACCTTAAAAGTTTGCATAGCAAAAAACCTTTTGATGTTGGAGTGTTGTGTATGTGTGAAAGTTTAACTAGGGAATTTATGTATGGGTCGTTTTGGGTTGAAAGCAGATTGAGAACTGCTGAAAATCCTTTTCTGGAATTTAATTCTTTGCTATCTGGGATGTCTACTGTCAACTACAAAAGCAAAGAACTATTTTCATCAATTAAAACTAAAGTCTATCAACTCACTTTGGGGAAAATGGGGTTTTAATTAAAACTTTTTCAATTTGTATTTTAAATGCTTTATCCAATTTTTCTTTCTTGAAATGTTTAATGAAGAGTATTTTAAAGTGTCAAATGAATGTTAAGACTCATATAAGTCATAGACAGTAGAAGAAAATAACATACTTTCCTCAACAGGATTTGAATTTGTCATTTCTACTCATTGTGTCGAACTTTCCACAAAATTATTTTCGCAAATAAATTGATAGTATTGTAGTCTTGGCATTGGCAGTTCCTTCAATCTTCTGTGCACTGTGAGTTTGCTGTTGGACATAATACTCTTTGGTAAAGCCATCAACATGCATGAAAGAACTTATCTCTGAGTTGAAGTCTTTCCCCTAACCATAAGACAGTGGGCCACCAGCTTTTAATAAGCCCGAGCAGCAATAAAAAATGGCCTTACAACAGGCGAACACCGGCCGTTTGGGTTTTTAAGAAGCATATTATGGCCAAAGTAGTAAATAAGAAAACTTTTTTTTGAGTTTTTGTTTGTTTTTTAAAGTGTATACCGTCGATGTTTGTGTGTTGTTTGGTGTACGGCAGTACAGTCCTGCAAACGAACTTTTAATGACCCTCACATGGCCGAGGACTATATGGCAATCACAGTCGGTGTTCGCTCGTTGTAAGGTCATTTTTTATTGTTGCTCGGGAGGAGCAGGTCCTTCAAAAACGTTGGGTATACAACATCGACGTGCATCAACTTTTTACCGATTTTAAGTAAACATACGACAAGCATCAGGAAAGAAAGAATATATGTACATATGCGGCAAATATTCCTTCCTGGAGTACTCTTAAACTGAGCGATTTGGATCTCAAAATCCTGACCCGGTCAGAGCAAAATGTTCGATTTGCTACTTACAGATTATTTTCGACCCCTATGGCCTTCCAGACTATGAACCTACTCAAGGATTTTCATAGATGTCGACTCACTGCGGTATTCAGTGATGATACGACCATAACATCAAGGGTATCTATGCAATGGTGAACTATATAGACTCGGTAAAAAGCATAAAGTGACTCCCCTGGGTTCGTGGACACAGCAAGATAGATCGGAAGAAGAAAATCGACTACCTAGACAAGTAGTCTAATACCTTCTGAGTACGACAAAGCACGTTGCAACTATTTTGGAGGAAAATTTCCATGATGAATGGGCTTTGAAGCCAGCCTGTTGACTGTCCGAAAAAATTCTAATGCTATCGCCTTTCAAAACTTCCTCAAGTTATAGCGTAGCGTAAGTCTTAATGGCATTAATTTCAGTCCGGAAAATATAGGACCATCTGCCCATTGAAATCGAGACCTTGGAGTTGAATCCTGCAACACAAGCCCCTGTAGTATATTTCACCTTCGATCCATCAGTAAACTCTTGGATGTTGTAGGAGTTCGGAAATACTGACTACGAAAAATTATTTCTTATAGAGCTGAGCCGGACTAACAAGAGGCAGTACATTTGTACCTTACACGATAGTAAATTGCAGCGAGGCATCAATTTGTTTAAATTTCCCGATTCAAAAATAATGTCTTGCTGGTATATAAGCGTGTATCGGAATAAATGAGGCGAGGTGTGAATGTAAATACGTACCGGAGTGAAATTGCTTACTTTTTTTTGCCGCAGGAAAATTTCCAGCTTGAAATTAAGCGAGGTAAGGTGAGGAGGACCGCAACTCTTACGAACCATACAAGAACTCATATGCTGCACCTGGCAGGAAGAATTTATACCTGAGGACTGGAAGAAAGCGATTATATGTTCAATATACAAGAAATGAGATAATTTAACCTGCAAGACATCTTACTCCTCAACCCCAGCAACAAAACCTTCATAATTCTTGTGAAACAAAAACTAGAACCTATAGCGGAAGGCCTTATAAGAGAATATCAAGCTAGTTTTAGGACGAACAGGTCAACATTGGACTCAATAAACAGAGAGAGGCTGTACAGGACCTTATTGGAATTAGGAGTCCCCTCAAAGCTGGTACGACTGAATATATGCGCAACAAATAGCTCACTGACGAAGGCTCCAAAATGCGTGATCCAAAATGCAGTAACAGAAAAGTTTGAAGTGCGACAAGGTCTTAGACAAGGAGATGGACTAGCCCCCATGCTTTTCAACCTTGTCCTAGAATGGGTGATAAGGAAAACGTCAGTCCAGATAAGTGCATCAATAGCTAAACAATCGGTACAATTACTTTGTTATGAAGGAAGCTAATGTCGAATTAAAAGAGGCGGCAAAGGACATAGGCCTGAAGATAAACGAAGATGATGCAACAGTCCAGAGCAGGAAGATTTAGAATGGGAAGAAATATAACCATCGACGAACAAACCTCGAAGTAGTCGATAACACAGTTTACCTTGGGTCTACAATCACTAAAAGAAAAAGGAGCAATAATCAAACGAATAGTACTGGCAACAGGTTTGAGAGAAAAATTCTCAGATGCATAATAGGCCCAACCAGAGAAGACTGAAACTAGCCGGACACATAATCAGAATGGAGGACAAACGTAGCCCAAAACGGCTTACGGCATCAGAAATTTCAGGAAATAGTCCAGTAGGTAGACCCAGTAGGAGATGTATAGACTCTGCGACGACTGAGAGGCAATGCTCAACATCTGGAACTGGACACATGCTCCAAGGGACCGTCAAATTTGGAGAAATGCCCTAGAGAAGGCCAAGGGTCGATTTGGGCTATAGCGCTATTGGATTGATGGATTATGTGCTTGATATTCAGGTATATTGTAGCCAAACAGAAAAGCAAGTCTACGCCCAAGTATTTCGAAGATGGGCGTGTAAACCATGTAATGTAAGCCCTGAGGGTAATGACTACTTTCAAGCTGGATTGGTTAAGCCAATACTATATTAAAAACAGTATTCTTACACAAAACAAATGGTCGATGTTGGTCATTAAAATCGTTCTAGGCTTTGCAAAAATTTAATTGAAAAGGTTGTATCATAACAACAACTCCAGTTAATAGGTCAATGTCATAAAAAAATGATCTAAAATACATAAACCAAAACGGAAATTTACATAACCGCCGTAAATAACACCTCAACAACGTCGGACGATCTCATAAAAAGGCACAAGAAGAACATAACCTCTTTTAAAAGAAATCCAATCGAACTTCCTTCCTCCCAAAGCACACATCGAATTTTTTTTTTGTGTTCAACTAATTAAGGTTAATAAGTGTCTGCTGGTGTCTTGTGAAAAAGTATCGATATATAAATACTATGCCTTGCAACCTACACACTCCACACATCCAATTCCCAGGTAAAAACAGCCCAGATCTAAGTCTGTCTGTCTCTCCTCTCGGGCTTCATTTCGAGGCTAATCATAGACTAAATTAGTCAAATTATGATAATGGCATGGAGCCGCTGTCACTATGTAATATGAAAATGACTAGCCACAGCCCAGCCCCGAACGTCATCAAAGAGAATGAGGCCTCGATGGTAATAACCGACCGGCTAAAGGCCGAGTCATTCCCTCTTCTCTAGTTCATCCAATTAAGAGAACTCGGCACGTTTTCCAGAAGACGACAAAAAAAGGTGGTTTTGTTTTCATATCGAATATTAACCTTTTACCTGTCCCGAGAATTTCTTGTGTCCTATTCATAGATATTCTGCAGCCGGGGGTGTGAGTCCCTTTTCGACTTTTGTCCTTTTAAGGATCATAAAAGGCTGAAAATTGCGGCGGTCTTTTTTGGTAATGATGATATCATCAGGTAGGGAAAACCTTGTTCCTGTCATAATTTTCCAGGACTGTGAACCGGGTAAATATAGGCCCAGGGGATTTCACGGAAAAGTGCATTTAGGTGCACCGTCTGTCGGTCTGTCTGGCGCTCCACTTTTCGGATTGTGCCGCCAAACATAATGACTTTGTCCTGTCAACACACCCAGAACGGAGATTATCTGTTTGCAGCATAATTTGTCCATTATTTGGGCAAGCGTTCGACTTATCGGCCTAGTAATGGTGGAGCAAACACTTTACCAAAGCAAACAGACTATTTACAAATGAGTTTTCGATTCTTCCATCCGCCTGCATCGAGTCAATAAACTTTGAGAGGAGATTTTATTTGGCTAGTTTCTATGCGCATGTAAACCCATCACACGTTCTAGGAACTATGCCCTAAAGTTGATTTTGTTGGATTTACACGGAAACAACCTTTGATGTTAGTCTAGAAACTAGAAAACAAGACTTTCAACGATTTCCCACAAATAAAGGTACAAGGAAATTATTTTACAACTACAAATCCCCTTCCATGTTTCTTTCTTGTTATCATACAATTGTCGTCATTTTTGGGATAGCGTGCCGCCGCGCGCATTCTGACGCCTTTATGATTTTTTATGGCTTATTAAATGGATTAATTGGGGTAAAATGCCTGAAAGTCCGTTTAAAATTTTCAGGCAAAATTTATGATTCCTTGTAGTAATTAAACGTTTTCATAATTGATGACAGAGAGAGAGGATTTGTCTTGGGGAAACGTTTTAATTATTCGTAAAGCTGCCTTAAATCCTTAAAAGTATTGGTTTGGGTTTGCTGCTGGCTGTTGATGTGTTGTTGATGGATATCGGTATTAAATTTTAAGATGTGAAAAAGGTATGTGATTAATGCGAGCTTCATCGGGGATTTGTTTATTACTTAAATCTTAAAGGGTAATTTATTTCAAATGTCAATTAAAGCGAAAGTGATGTAAAAATGTTGAGTTTTTTTTCAGGATTGCCTTCAACCTTCTTTGGAACGATGAAATTGTAATCTTCGGAGGGTATTGGTACACGATTCGAGGCATTGATCAAGACAAACTATCAATTGTCAGTCCGGACCAAGGAAGGATGCCCAATCTCGCGAATTTCACCCTGATCCTTCCATTGGCAAAAATGATATATTCATTCCAACTCTTCTCTAACATTTCTACGTCTTTTTTATAGAACGTTCTCTCCAATCCATTGGAGCCATATTTCTTTACGGTGAGTATTTTTTGATCTTGAGAACAGGGGCCGGTTCGTGTATGTCGAAAGGCACTCGAAAGCTCTTGGGTTATCGAGTTTTTGCATTAGGACACGAACAATTTTCTTTCGACCTATGCGAACGCTAAAATTTTCGTCGACAAAATTTTTCGACTTCAATTTCTTTTCGTTCGATTATCGTCGTTCGCCATACACGAACCGGCCCCAGGTAAAAGTCGCTGAGGACTAAAAGTCCGTTTATACGTACAGACATCGAACGTGTCAGACACGCGCCGCAACAGCCAAAACAATATTCTTCTATACAGTGTGCATGAACGTATTTACATCTACCGTGACAGCAGAGCCGGCGCTTGGGTTTTTTGCGCCCGGTGCACTATGCCATATTACGCCCCATAAGACAGTTAGACAGCTTCACCCCCGGCTTTACCGTTCGAACTGCGCAAGTTCTAGCAAATTGGTGTACTGAACTTCAATTTCGGTTTCAGTTCCCATACATTTTCACATATTGAACTCAGGAAAAATAAAGCCTGAATTCGCCCAACAGAACATGAAATTGAGATCTAACATAAAAGCTCGCTCAAAAGAGAGTAATAAACTGGAATAATGGAATGTCATTCCAGAGGGCTTTTGCATTTCTAACTTCAAGCAAAAACTGAACATGACAGCCGGTGAAACCACTTATACGGATTGAATGGAACTTTATTGAACTGAGGCTGGGGAAGCCGGGGTACAAAGGAACAAATAAAGAGAGCAATTTCAGAGAATTTACAGACACAATACAGAGCCATCGCAAAAAAAATTATTTTGTGTGAATGGATATGGTGTTTTTTACAGAATTTTCAAAAAGTGCTCCAAATAAATGAACAGACTTTTCTCTCACTTGGGAGATTTTTTCAAGAATTTCTTGAATCCCAAAGCTAAAATCTCTGGAGACTTTTTACGCGAGGAGTACAGAGACAGAAATAGGGTAAATGTGTGTAATTTCTTGCGCCCGTGGAAATATTTTTCACATTTTTTTTCGCAGTTTAAATTTTTTTAAATCTTAATTTCTGAAATTGCGCCCGATGCAAGTGCACCATTCGCACCTATGAAAGTGCCGCCCCTGGGTGACAGGACCGCGCAGACGCATATCATTTCTCGGAGGCACGCTTTCTCGGACCGTACGAGAAATATATTCAAAAGGCAGCATGAAAACTTTCCTTATTGATTGGCTTCTCCTCAACAGCTTGTTTGGAAAGTTTGAGGTTTTGACTTGTTTTGCTCGGCGGAGTGATTTTTGATCAATGTGTGCGTGTACATGAATATGCAAGGCGCAGTTTTAGGCAGTACATTGAGTTTAATGTGATTCGTTATCGGCACGAGAAACGATTCGATATCGATACGACCATGCAAATCGTTATCGGCACGAGAAAACGATTCCATGTCTTGCTCCGCTTTTATTGCTTTCGAATTCTTTTACGAGTCCGACTTCGAAGCAAGATTTCGCTTTTGGCCAAATCATTCTCGAATCGTTTCCGAATCGAAACGTTTGTAGGGCAGCCAGTATTCACGGAAAGAATATTTTGTCTGCGCGGTTCATGTCTGTACGTGTCTGCGAGTGTCTGCGAGTGTCTGTGAGAAGTATGAATAGAGCATCGAAACCGTGCAGACATTTTTCTTGTATATTTTCCACTGAAAAGTGTTTGAACAAGGAACTTATTGTGCAATTTATCCAAAGTCGGCCGTGTTGTGTGGTATGTGGTGCCGTCCTGTGATACCACATATGGCTCAGATCAAGACCTACACGTTCGGAATAAAAAAAGTCATTGATAAAAGCGCCAAAACTCTGAGAATTAGCGGTAACGGTGACATCATGGTCATTTTCGAAAAAAATGTATCTTTCATCATTTCGATTACATTTTATAAAGTGCACCTCGTGTAGAAGTGCACTCAATGAATAATTAGAACAACGTCTATCTATCTATACACTTCAATTTATTTACTAAATACCACGTCCACCTCACACGAGAAGATCTTCGGTTTATATAGAATCAATCATTTCATATCTTATCTTCTTAATCTATGTAATGAAAATGTATTGATTAACTTCCACGTATTTTGATAAACAAGCACTGATTAAAAATTATTTATACACAATTTTGTTTGCGATTGTGACACAAAATACTTGAAAATGGGGATAATGAAAAAGAGTTGACTCAAAAAAACGAATAGAACGATTATTAATCTAGAAAACTCTTAAAATTCTTGGTAAAACGCCATTTGACGACAATAAAGGGTTTTTTATCTGAAATTTAATAGAACTCAAAAATGTGATGTGCTCTCTAACTAAAGTGTTCAATAGAATTTCGATGAACATTTTTTATGCGGATTGTGACAAGCCCTAGTATTCTTACGCATAGTTTAAGGGTAATTAAAGTGTTGCCTCCTATTTTTCTCAGTTTTTAAGACGACATGAAGGTAGTACTAGGCTTTATTTTAAAAATAATGACGAAAATTGTGGGTAGATCGCAGACTGCACGGATGATAAAGAAACAGAACATATGTCACTTCAACCCAATTACAACTCAACTCGGATATATGAGGCAAAATATCAACTCGACCCAGGTAGGAGAGTTAAGTTGAGTTTAGTGGACTAAGTTTAAACTTGACCCTCGTTTATAACTGGCTTGAACCTGGGTTGAACCTGGTTTGAGCCTAGTCATAAACGGGATAATAAACGACGGACAAAGCGATCAAACAATGTGTTGTGATAAGTATTTCAAGAGCGACAAATTTGTTATTTACTTCAACGAATCTCTTTGATATGTTTGTATTTGATTCGTTACGCAAACTATTGAAATTAATAATATTCAAATTCCATTGTTCAGACCTATTGTTATGAATGGTCTGGTGGTCCATTACACAAATCACCTAACTAGCAGTGCAGAAGTCGAAGAACACATAAGTAGACCAAATCATGACTTCAAAATTTTTATTTATTAATGTTTCCATGAGAACAGCAGTAATTACAACTGGGTAGTGAAGCATACATCTTAAGGATCATAGGGTGTGCATTGTCAGGCCAGTTGGTTTCTTTACGTTAGGCTTTTTGAGACGACACCCATGCTCTAAGCGAGTGTTGAAAAAAATTTTGTCTACTGACATATAAAAAAGAAGTTGAGGCAAAAAGATATACTAGTAAATCTATTGGTAAAGTAAATAAAAGAAGACACTGTGGTTTACGTGAAATCCTTCTTGAGTCTACAACGGCCAGATGATTTTACTACCAACGGTAGCCTCAAAAATCTTACTTCTGAACCTTCTCAATTTTATTATCAATCGTACTGGTAATGAAATTTACGGAGTTTTTGAGCTTAATGTACTAATACGAAGATACCCTATTCAGCCAACGTCTGTACGCTCTATAAGGTTTTTTACATTACTGATTAAACCAACTTTATAAACTTTGTAAAATAAGGAATCAACAAACGCTTTTCAACGTACTCGTATGTATGCATAGTTATGGTGAGACCTAGAGCGGCAGAGTTGGAGTTCTTACTACGGAAACACAATTCCCAGTCAATGGCTTTGGGAAAAAACGATCAATGTTATACAATGTTGTTGAAAATTGTTGCCTTTATATTTAATTATTTTTCGTTTTTCAATAAAAGTTTTGTTTTTAAAATTGAGTAATTCTGTACATAGCATAATCGATAAAATTGTGCAATACAACGCGCCTACAGCACCCAGTGTTTATCTGATAAACTCTCAATCACAATCCGTCATAGTTGAAGTCATGCTAACCACTTTTCTTACTGTTTTAACATTTCAATTACAACAGTTTAAATGTTTCAACTCACGATTTCATTGCTGGTGCATGTCTAATGCACAATTGTTACTATACCATACAAGGACGTGTTCAGGCTACCGCCACACATCAGTTCTTCATCAAGTGGCAAAAGTTTTATTGTGTAAAAACGCAATCGACTTGACTTGACCAAAACAGTATCGACGAAAAATCGTGATTTCCCATCATCACACTATTTCAAAATCAGTTACCTACTTCCCATGTGGCTTAAAGTAGTAACTACAGAGTCAATGCAGATCTGGACATAATATTTTTTCACTCACTTAAAACTATTAAGTGCCCTTACATCATCCGTTGTTGTAGTTAAGTGTTATTCGCCATCTCGCTGCACAGTAGCGCTGGTTATAATGGCGGGCTGCAAACAGTGCGCAAAAATGGTGTAAAGTTATATATGAAAGAAAAAAGAATATAGATATGTACCTACATATGTATGTATATAGGTTCACTCTGATAATAGGGCATCATTAAAAGCTCCATTGAAATCGCTTGGCAATCTTTTTATAGCAATCATAATAACCAGGCATAACCGAAGCAGAGATTATGTGCATCTTTATGTACGCACTCATCATACCTGGTATAAAGGTTGGTGTGTGCACAGTGGAGGCAGCGGAGTACACCTTTACCTGATCCGGTTACAGATTTCCGACAAAAGTAACAAAAGCACACGCTTACATTGGGTATACAATGGTGCGCTACATTCCCGGGGAGAATTTTGAAATGATTGTGGCAACACACAGCGCCAACCCATTATCATTGTGCGATTCCTTAGGAGTAGAGTTTGAGAAGGTGGGGGCGGAGGCAAGAGGGTAGATTGTGGATAAGTTGGCAGTTCCCTGAAACCCTGAATTTATTATCAGCCTTTTCAATAATCTTATGCTATGCCATAAACTTTGTGTCTCCCTTTTCAGTAAGCGCCAAGCCACCAAGCTTGCCGCCATTGACGGTGTTACTTTTATGATGGCATGTCAGCATGGATATGTATGTATGTATGTATACCGCGCAGCATAAAGTGATGTTAAACCGCGAAATTAAGTACCTGTCACTCGATTAAACATTTCTTCATGCTCTTAACCAATGTTTAAGGAGTCACATTTACCATAGGAAAACAGCTCTTCTTGTCCCGCTGTCTAGTGTAGTAGCAGCTCTACATCTCTCCTCGCGGTAGCAACTAGTTGTCAAAGCATGATTAAAGGAACGGAAGTACCCCCTACGAAATGCGCTTGGATGGCAGTAGGAGTAGAGCAGGCTATGTGCTCTAGCTTGCTTGATATTATACAACAACCTGTTTACACTGGAACGTGCTTAGCGCGTATATAGCAGTGAAACTGTGCGACACTTGACAGTGCGGTGCAATAGAAAGCGACATTGCAATTGTTGTGTTTCAAACTGTTGAGGCAGGAGAGATGCCATTGTTTAGCGCCAGGGAGATTTACGTCATGGCTTACTTCTTCGTACCAGGCTGTGTTTTTTTCTTTCTTTCTTTCATCCAGCCAGCAACAAAGCTCGCTTTTGTGCCGGTAGCGTAAAGTGCACTAACTAGAGGGATATATGAGATGCTGGGGGATACGGCAGCACGAGCAAAAAGATCAAGAATTGAGGTTATGCGAACAACATAAGAACAACAGGAACCAATGAAGCGGATATGCCCTTTTTGTTCCGCCAAAAAAAAAGGAAAGAAAAAAGAGTCCATGGAGTGGAGATTTTCTGCTTCCTTCTCCCGCAGCTCTTTATCCTCCCGTAGTTTTTTACTGTGCTTAATCCAAGATTTACAGCACAGAAAGGAATTTGCCCCCGTATAACACAAGATTATCCTCCCCCCGCGGCATGTACCCTTTACAAATCCGCCGGGGGACAAGTCACAAATCCCATATCGGTAATGTTTTCCTATCGAATGGAGCAAACATGGCTTTTGTTGGAGTTCTTTATTTGCATACCGATAAGCCAGTGAAAAGCGCTAAAAAAGGCTCCCTCGCATCCGCGCCCATGGTTTTGTGTGTACCACTGGGTGATTATTGTGTGTGCTACCCTCGGTTCTACACACACATATATAACCACCATGTGGACTTCTACACCACAATTTAATGTTGACTTTTCCTCCACTCGGTTGGCGTTGTTACTTCTTTAGCACTTTTCAAGTCATTTTCCCATGCATTGTTGACCGGAAATGCAGATTTATGTGAGGGAAAAATTCGAGACAGTCTTCACCTCTCTCCATCTTTGTTTTTTTTTTTCTTTTTCAAAAAAATAATGCAAATACCTGGCTTCCCGCCAAAACGTTCACGGATGGCTAACATTTTAGGGAATGCGTGGATATTTGTGTGGACCCAACACACCAAGTCGAAAGTATGTCGCGGATGACTGCGCCCCGTACGGTGTAGGCGTGCATTTCGTACTGCGGCTGCTGCGTTTTCGTATATAAGTATAAACTTTTATCACCAGCTTTTGTGTAAAGGCCCCCATACACGGTCCAATTGGTTGTACAGCGAAGTGCGGTTGTACAACCAAAACTATCGATTGTGGGCCGGTCGGCCGATCAAAATACATTGCGCTTATAGGTTTGATGAAAATCTGGTTGTACAGCCAATTTGACCGTGTATGGGGGCCTTTAATTTCGATGACTACGGTGTATATTTACCTGGTTTCGTTATGTTAAATTTGTTCAGGTGAAACAAGGTTTTACATTTCTTAATTTTTGTATTATCGTTTTTTTTTTTTTCTTCATTGTTTTTTTTTGTTGTTTTTATTTTTTCTTTAGCAAATGATATCGACTCTAAAAGGTTCAAAGATCTTTTGGATTATTTTATTTCTTTTTTTTTTGTTTTTACATTTTGGGAGTGTTATGCCATGACCGCGTTTTCTTATTAAGTAATTTTTTCGGGTAGTTGAAGAAACGAAATATAAAAAAAACTTGAGTTTAAACCAGTTTCGTGTGATGTGTTATCGCATTGGTTTCAAGTTGGTGTATGATGATTTATTATGGGGCTGTTTGGGGCTTGGTATTACCTTTTCAAGTATATTTGGTGAGAAATTATTTAACAATATAACTTCCAGTTTTTGAGGGAAATTTTTCTTTGAAATCAGGGAAATTAAAGATATTTTTTGCGATATGTGTAAAAAGGTTTGATTAATTGCTTTGAAATTTGGCCTCGTAATAGTTTTCATTTTCATTCTCAGACCTAATACAAATCACCTTAATATATCTCCATTATTTCAATTGCTTTTTACTATTTAAGTGAAATTTATTCAAGCTGTATGATGAGAATAAGTAATAGTTTCATTCATCTTAAAAGAACCTTTTTGTCACAAGCAAAGTTCTTCGACATTTTAATATACATACTTCTTTACCTAAAAGTTGAATCTGAACAAGTTTGGATCGTATGAACTGAGGACATGATGACAATGACATGAGTAGAATCGTAATCAGCCATTCCAAACTTGTCGCTTTACCAAACGGTTTCCCAACTAAGTACTAACCATGTCTAGTGCTGCTTCATCTACGCAATCAAACGAGAACCAGCCTAATTCCCATTAGTTTTGGCGCAGGCCTTAACACAAAAATCTCAAGAATAATTTACTTCATCGAAGGAATGTGATAAGCGATCGCAATGACGATATTTTTTACGTTGAAGGTTAGAATTATGGGAAAATTTCTGATCCAAAGATTACTCCGAATTAGAGTTTCACGAGAGCGAGACAAAACAACAGTCGGCCGCGGTCTCGATCTCGCTGCGCGAGAGTGAGACCACTGTTGTCTTGGAAAGAATTTTTATTCCCTCCTAACTAGAGTTCACTCTGGACGACGTACCCTTCTCAAGAGAATCCACTCAGAGTGTTCACTTAGTTTTTATTCACACCACCCAGTGTCTCCGCGAGAGTAGTGTGACTATATTAGGGACGCTTCTCTTGATGAGACAATGGGGTGTTTTGAAGGTGCCCTTGCGCTCTCGCTGGCGTGTTAGGGATTTACTGGCACCTTTAAACTCTGAAAGACTGGGGTTGTCCACCTCATAAATATATTACCGACGAAATTAGAAAACTCTACTTTCTATAGAATCGGGAAATCCCGCAACGATCAGGAAAAAAATTAACCGACTAGGAAATCCCGCGAGATCGAGCGAGAGCGCGGCAGTCTCGCATTCGGTAGTGTTGTTTCGCGAGCCTGGGAATTTTTTTATTGTCGCGCTACTCTCGCCATGGAGCAGAAGCTGTTGTTTCGCGTGTTGTCTTGTCTCGCATGCGACAGTGCGAGAGTTGCAACTCGTGAAACTGTACTCCGAATTCAGGGAAGAATTATCAGTCCATTATCAGTAGCGATCAAGTGGTGAGAATTATTATTTAAACATCAACGAAAATCAGTCTCGCCTCGATCGTTGCCGGAACGCAGCTTGATCAGCAGTCCACCGAATAGCTTGTGTTGTTAATGAAAGCTCGTTAAAGCGGTGTTTGATGAGTTTTAGAGGAGATAGTCTGGCCATTAAGAACGTTGAGTAACCCGATGAAATTAGCACCCGCCCTAAGTCCACAGAATGAAGAGATAAAGCCCCTTTGTACTGCAACCATTCAACTTTGTAGCCCAATTTCAAAGAGCAAACTCTATACCATAAGAAGGTCGGTAAAGACGAAGGACCACTCACCCTAACTCCTAGGACACAAATGACGAGATGACGATTTGTTTTGGGGTTAGTAATCGGATTTCGGGGAAGGTAGGACAGTATCTAATAGAAGATTTTGCCTTGAACTTGATTAACTTGGACTATCCGCTAAAGCGTTCTATCTAACTACTAGAGGCAGTGGCGGTTCCTCTTTGGAAGCAAAGGAAGCACTGCTTCCCTTGACCAAATAGGCAACTTCATAAAAATTAATTGAAATATATATCAAGATTAATCAGAAGAAAAATCTCAATATATTTCCTCCACTGGAAACACTAAGTATGCAATGTACAGATTATTGTATACCAAATGCACCATTGAGATTTATCACACTACTGTATACAAAGAGCAAAGTCTTGGCCACGATTTGAGCGGCGAATGGTGAGCGGCAGAGTGGCAAATACTAAAGTGCTTCTCGCCGCTCCTATCGTGGCCGAAGCCTTACACAACATGGGAAGCTGTGATATCGTCAGCTTCTTTGCCTCAGAAAATCAATGTGAAAACTCCAACACATTCAATTTGATTGAACTCACACTCACGCAAAGATTTGCGTTGATACAGTACCCTCAGAAGCTGAGCTAAACGTAGCTTCTTTGGAGCCGAACAGTGGGTTATGAGAAGTCGAAGATACAGAAATTTTCTGTATCCACCGTATTCTCTTTGTTTTCTTGATTTCGTTTCTGGTAATGTTCTGGTTTCGAGTAAGAACTAAATTTACTCTTGCAAATTTACTTCGAAATTTGTTTTTGACTCTTACAATATGAATTTTCGTTTATTGTATATTGAGTGAAGAAAAAAGAGATCGAAGTTAGGTGAAAATTCTCTTTATCTTTTGGTTTTCTAGGGGGTGGCAGGCGGTGTTTATTAAAAATAAGCTGATAACTTTGTAGCTTCCATTATATTTTATGATTATCTATAAAGAAGATTTAAAGGAATAGAGAATATGTTTTGAATTGCATTTTTGAGTTCGGGTTGCCAAAGTGTTTTTTTGCAAGAAGATTGTAATGATGGTGAGCGAAAGTTACAAAAGAAAATAAGGGGTGTATGCGAGGTATGCAGGGTTTTATTATTACTATCTTTTTTAGCTTTATATTAGAGCCAAAATTATGCATTTGCATGAAAAATTAAACGAGATCAAAGTAGTAGTTGCAGCTTTTCAATGGCTTTTCTTTAGACGCTTTAATTATCAACAGAATCTGAAAAAAGCAAAATGCCCTCTAGCAGCGGAACTATTTCGAAAAAATTGAAAATGCAAAAATTCACGATTTGCGATTCGTATAGCATTTGATGTAACTAGAAACTGGAAACAATTTCTTATGTTTTGGTTATCTGATTCCACTATATGTTATTTTTCAGTTTTTTTAGTTAAAGCCTTCGATACTTTTACTTTTATCGTTCGCTTTGCGTATTGCTTCCCTTATCCTGAACCTTACGAGCCGCCACTGACTAGAGGAGGTGTGGGTTCGATCCTTCAGCTTGGACAGTCTAGCTAATACCTTTCAAGCAGACCTAGAGATGGATCTACATTAACAACCAGATGTTTATCCTTTACTACAGCCAAGCGGCAAATAAATTCCGTATGATCAAGCTCAGATCAATTTGAGCATGCCAATCAAAATTTCAATGATGAACTTGCGTTATTCCGGCTTACTTGACCTTCGTAAGACCCATGTACTCACATTGCATCGATTGATCCGGAACCAACTACCGCGCTATTGACCAGTTTAGTGAAAATATATCTATAACGATCACTAGGATTGGGTTTTTTGCGCCCGGGGTACTTTGCCATATAACGCCTTGAATGAGAAATTACAGAGACAGAAATTGGGTAAATTAGTGTAATTTCTTGCGTTCTCTTCGTTTTAAAATCTTAATTTCTGACAAATTGCGCCCGGTGCAAGTACACCATTCGCACCTATGAAAGTGCGCCCCTGGCGCTATCTAGTAGTATGGTCAGATATCACTCTAATCACTGATCATTTCATTTTTTAGGGCTTTTGGCTTGTCTAGCATGTTAAAAAATGTATCGGTACAGATCAAGATCGTGAAATGAGCATATTTCGTTGAAGATAAGACTATACTTCCTTTTCTATAAAACTTGTCGTCAAAGGGTTGTTATAGCCCAAACTTTCGCGCAGTCTCGAGTATGTACAAGATCCTATCCAAAATTTCTACCACCTAAGAATAATTGTTGCCTTTCGAAACCAGGAACACTTGAAAGAATAACGTGTGAATTGTGTCATTCAATTTACAGACAACGTAGTACATACACCTTTACTATGAGAAAAATAACACTTTTGTGGAAATTTCTAATATTTAACCTCTGATTGAAAGTAGATATGATAAACGAAAGGTTTCAGCTGTGTCGTGATGTACACATCAACCATACTAAAAAAGTAATTGTATAAATCCTTTCTATTCTACTTTTGTGTAACAATTTTGCAAATCACGTGAATTCACCATCTCCACCACAAAAATTAATTAAATCGGAATTGTAACAACACGAATAAAATTGGCAAAAATAAAGTGTTTATCTCTGAAGGAGAAGAAAGAAAGATAAAAAAAAACATCAACCTAGAATTTAACCTAGACAAAGCGACAGATAACCTTTTACTTTTCTCATTCTTTCCCTAAACAATAGAAAGTCTACAAAGTTGTTTCCTTGTTTTTTAACGATCCCCCAAAAAAATATTCTTGTAGTCTATGGATACGAAAAATTGTACCCAAAAGATAACGGTTAACCACCTTTAAGCATTTTCCGCTTCACTTTAATTACTCTCCACCATAGAAGAAGGAGTACACGATGGAAAAAAGCACTACATGGCACAGACTAAGGTATCTCTCTCCCCCAATCAGTAAACCTAACTTTTAACCTAAACGAGCAAACATTTCTCTTGCCAGAAAACGAATGAACAACAACGAAGAACTAAACGAAAAATATATATAGGTAGGTATATCTGCTGCACGAAGACCCACTTAACTGTTAGGCCCCATTCCAAAGAACTTATTCAGGTCACCTCTTGGGAGTCTCAACACTTTTTTTTAACCGGCATTAAACGTTTTACTGAAAATCACCAACCATAACGTCATGTTGTGTGTGTAAATAATACCTGGCTGTGCACCTGGCCATTTAAGAGGTGCCTGCAAAAACCTTCTCCAATTTACCGCCTTTTTGCTTCGTTTTTTTTTCATATTTATTTTTCTTTCTATTCCACATCAAAAAGAAATTTGAACTTTTCAATATCATCGCCCCGTCGTCGTCATAGGCCGACCTGACATAGAGTGTGACTATATGGAAAACCTGAAGGAAAAGTCTCCGTCATTTTTCATACCGGGATGAAGTCTGTTCTGCGGCAAGTTTCCCTGATAGAGCTCTACCTACCTAGTGAAAAGAAGTTGGTAAACTTTGAGCACCACTGGACCTGAAGAGGCTCCAGCTTGGGTCTCCAGCATCGCAACGGCTTGGGTCGACGGTTACATGAATATGATGGGGCACAAAAGCATAATAATGGCGAGATATGCTCGGTCCCTGGCGGTAATAAAGAGCAAGGTGTGGTCGATTTTCGCGCTTATGTTTATGTCTGGCATGTCGAACTCGCAGAGTAGCTCAAGTACCATCCATATACGCGCTCGGGTATTTCCATGAAAAGCCCCCGAAGCTGGCGAAACATAGGTACCCCGTGTGTGCAGAAATGTACGATAGGTATATGTATACTCCTACACTATATTCCACCCCCCGCTTCGGGTCTCCCGCTGATGATGGTGAATGTGCTTACCTCAGCTCTTGCCTTTATGCTTATATCATTCTTTTTATCTACATTCTACACGCTCGATGCTTTTATATCACATGACTCATGCCGGTGACAATTTACGGTAATTGTGTGGCAACGGCATACATCAGGGGCTCTTTTTTCCGTAGAAATCGAATCACGCTTGATACTGCCAGTGCCATACATACAAAACCATACCCATACATACATTGCATACCAACCGAACCCTCTACGTTATGTGTCTTAAGCGAAATCTTGTTAAGCCTGCAATTATTTGCTAGACTGGAGATCCTACAGAAGAACGACAGCAGCAAAAGAGCCTCCTGTGTGAAAGAGGAGACCTTGAAGGAGTCTTCTAAATTCAGCATGATTACCGCTGGGGGCGGTGACGGGATCCGCGCTCTCTCATATGCCCGTTGATGATGTTCTGTTCTCTTCAATCAGAGATCTACAGAACCCGATCCACAGACATAGCCCAGCTCGATAAACCTGAAGTCAAGCATAACTTTCAAATTAGCATAAAAAAAATTTATGATAAAAGTCGATGCTGGGAAATTACACAGAAATGGCAGCAGAGATAGGACAGCAGCAACCAGTGGTGATAACTACCTTCATGGGAAATTTTAACAAAAGACTTTTAAAATAATTTTCGGGTCCATTTAACCTTAAATATAAGGCGGCAAGAAGATGCCACATAGTCACCACATAGGGGGTCATGGTCGACAGTATTAAAGTCTTGGACTTGAGATTTTTGCAGATTGAAGCTGACAACCAACACTTTCATTTCATATATATGTAAATCTCCTACTCTCGACATTAAATTCTTGGCAGTGATCAAGAAATATTTATCAGGTAGCAACCGATTGGAAAGGTAGAGCAATATAGAAGATTAAATTCATGCGTAGTATTACTGTATTGGTCTGGTCTGGTGACAACTTCTACTGGTCTATATATAAAAACAAACGGCGATAGGAATTTGGAATGACAACTCGATCGGCTCTACAAAGTGATCTTGCTGAGGAAAGCGATTCAATAATGTGACGAATGACGTAGAATGATTTATTTTAGGAAATGTGATATTAAATCAGAGGAGACAAAGGAAACCGCTGTTTTAATTTGATTTACACGAATAATAAGAAACAATGAAGATCACTTTAAGAAAGATCTGTTCAACGATCTGGATACTTTTGAATTACAGTCGTATTCGTCTTTAACACATTCATTATTGTTAAGTTTGGTGTGACTGATCTGGAGACCTGGAGATCGTTTTTATGTAAAATTATTAAGTAAGAAAGACCCTTGTTACTGTCAACGGGTCAATTATATAATTATAGAGTGCAATGTGAAACAGAAACCTCTGGTTGAAAAAGGAAATAAAGAAGGAATAATATCTAGGCGAAAGAAGTGGAAAGATTGGATGGAGTCAAACCACTAACCTCTGGAATGATAATTGAGGCTGGCCTGGCTTAAGTAGGTGATTACATTTTGAGTATGAAAATAACCCCCAGTTGCTATACTCAAACCTCAAAGGAACTAACAATTATCTTCTTTGAAATGTGACTTTCTGCAGCTCACAATAACTGCTAAATTTACATACGATCGTCCCGATCGCCATAGTAACTTACTCACGATAGTTATTGTAGTTAATGTTATGATATTTAGAAATAAGAGAGTAAAAAAATACTTCTGCAGATTATAAAAGAGATCTACATACGCCTTGCAAGTAAGTGATGGCCTCTATTAGGCATACCAAATTATTGTGGGTCTATGATATTTAATGGAGAGCGACAAAATCAGTTAAGCAAGCCTACTCCACTGATCATGAATTAGAAGCGATCAATCAAATTTGCGATCTACTTCTAAACCATCCGACCTTAGTTATTTTTTTAAGGTACACCTTCAGCTCTTTAAGGCTATTTTTTATGACCTCAACACCTTCGAAGCTTCTTTCTGGAAAGAGTAATTTTAGATTCGGGAACAGGAAACAGGTTACACGAGGGTATGTTTTGGGATTTTTGGGATTTCTGATCGTTTATGAGGCGCCACCCTAAAGATTGCAATTGTGCTGCCAGTTTAATCCATTTTATGAAGGTCGGAGAAGAATCTCGCGAAATCAAATTTTAAATGACCCGATGCCGAAAGGTTATGTTGGGTTAGATAAGTTGAGATGTTGGCTTAAGCTCATGCACTTAGGCCAGAAGAATAAGTCCATTGTGATGCCATAGCGATCCCATTTCAAACCTGAGTGTCGTTTCTTCCGTAAACCATCTCAAACAAGTAATAAATCTTCTAAATTACGGGATACCAATCTTCGAGATTTTCGCAAGCGGGCTTAGAAAGAGTTCACCAAATGTGGTTAGTCTCGGCCGTGAGAGAGGAAATATAGCGCCATTTCCTCCTCATCTCAAGACCCTAGCGGTTTGCATGCGACCCTATCAGGCAGTGTCCGGTCAGCACTCCTACTATAGCTGAGAGGTCTTGGTTAATTTGGCCAAGGTTCATTTATTAAGATCCCTCCAATGCTTCTTCGTTTGTCGCATTGTGTGCTGTTTAAGGAGGTCCACCACCGGAGTTTAAGGGGGCCCAAGGCATACCAACCCTTTCCTTTCGTGGAAGGAGAGTGGCGGTCGTGCCTTTTCTAGACAGTTCGTCAGCTTTACAATTTAATTCCCCTCTATATTTCGGCGATCGGGCACCTAGATTCTGAACTGTTGAGCCATCTCGTTAAAATATCTGCGACACTCAGAGGTAGTTCAAGAGCTATTCGTGCAAGAACGCGGGGCTTACAGAGCCACTTGGCTATCTGAGGAAATGTATACAGTCCGATTCCTATCGTCTTGCTGGTTGATTAGTAGAACAGCTTCATTTATGGCTAGAACCTCCGCTTGGTATAATACTGTAGTGGATCGGGTAAACGGAAGGAGACTCCAATCCTAAGGTCTGGGGAAAAGACTCTTCCTCCTTAAGCTCGCTCCTCGAGCTTAGAGAAATCAATGACGAAGTTTATGGCACCGTGTGGTCTCTCCATTCACGACGTAAAAGGATGTGGACTCCTAGTTCCTCGTGAATGTTATCTCGGGAATGCAGAAGTCGGTTTGGGGACTGGGACGATACAGGGTTCCGCAGCACCTTTCTGTTTCCAGTCCAAAAACCAGATTTTTTTATTATAAGGGTTGCGATGGTTGCGCTTTCCCTTGTCACAAGATTCTAAGGAGAGAACTAAAACATAACATTTAGGGCATCTGTAGGTGTGGAGCCGTGTGCCTCTGTTATGCATAATTCAACACATTGTTGTACTTTCTGTATTTTGCCGCTGGACTTACTTTAGGTTGGACACCATACTAAAAATTCTTTTTAGGAATATTATGGACGATCGCTGTGTTTGTCCATCGTACTATGTTAGGGGAGATATCGATATCTTAGCGCTATATTCGTTGTGTTAATGCGCTCTTCTGTGTTTTCATTCCAGAGGTGTTTCTTGTCCAGAACTACTCGCAGATATTTGGCATTGTTGCTAAATTGGAGCCTAGCATTGTTATTTCGGGGGTTACTGGGTTAACGCTGGGTTTGCAGGTGGCATTCCAGCTTGAGAGGATTTGTAACACCGCCTACATGAGATTACAGAGGGCTTGAGGAAAATTCACCGATAACCTTATGGGGAAAAAATTAAGCTCTATCGGAATAAATAGTATGATGCCGGGTAGTTTGATCGAAATACGTGAAATGTGACATTATGAATAGACTAAAAAGATTTAAGCTTAGCTCACACGACGATTTTCGAACAAGAGCTTCTTAATTCGACTTTGTCGGTGTTTTTGATGTTGGTACACCCCAACAGGCAAGTTTTTCAGCAGAACCACATTGGACCTAACTTAAGGCCAAAAGTGGGTTCGGCAACAAAACCACCTTTTGCCCAAACAACCCCTCCCCCCTGTGTTTCTCACAGAACCATCTTTTGCCCTAACTAATCCTCCAAAAGTGGACAAAACGCCATTATGCCCACACTAAATGCACAAATAGATTGCAGTGGGGTTGGCGACAGTGACAGGAAAACAATTTAAAATACACGAACCACCATTATGTGCTAACACAACCTGCAGGCTGTCAGCAAAATACTATATTTATACTAACTCCGAAAATTATTCCGAAAATTGAGATTCTCCAATAATATCAGAAAAAGGAAGAAACCTAAAATAGAACTGAACATTTACATACCTAAAAGACCGATTTTGGTCTATTTAAGAACAAAATTTAATACTACATATATGATACTAAAAATATAGAATCCATTTCTGTTTTTGGCAACTTTCCGGAAAATATAGAAAGTTTTAAACAGAACAGACTTTTTCTCACCCATAATCGAAGGTTAGATAACTAAATATTAAATGGTTTATTTTTATCCGAAAAAAATTCTATTCCAAAAGTTTTTCTTCACAAAACTAAACTCCGAAAAATTATTCCGAAAAACCAAAATTAATATAGAACAACTGATTTTTTTTAAAACTGGTATATTCACCAATTTATTGTTTCAGCATAAATTCACAAAAAATATTTTGGAAATTCACGGAAGAGATATCAAGGTCGTTGTCTGTCTGTCTGTTGGTAATTTTTATTTCTTTTTAATGTTTTTTTACAAGTGTTAATACAACTAGGGAAGACTTTTTTTCTACCATACTTAAAGAGATGCTGTACCAATACGGTGTACGCTCTCTATCAATGACATTTT
Organism: Thereva unica; assembly: GCA_949987705.1. Lineage (NCBI taxonomy): Eukaryota > Metazoa > Arthropoda > Insecta > Diptera > Therevidae > Thereva > Thereva unica. The sequence continues at coordinate 89,710,295 of OX465285.1, forward strand.
TTGGAGTTTCAATTAGAAGACCTGGGATTATCAAAAACTACCTTTAAGAGCAAGAAACAGCATTGCCAGGTAAGAATTGTATCTGAATAAATTTTGAAGGGTAATTATTAGGTAAATTGCTTTTTCGGAGTTAAAAAGTTAAAAGTGAAATTTTCTTAAGTAACTTCACCTATAAAGTTCATACATTGAGTCATCAGTTTCCAGCTAACGACCTTAATTGATTCATGAATTCATGCAAACCAGTGAGTCAACTTTAACCTTTACAATGAAATCAAAATTAACTTATTGTGAAATTCACAAGCGGTGCGTCACCTGAATACCGAATTGCTCAAAATCCAAAAATAGTTCAAGAAAATCATCAAAAAAAATCATCTCCCACAAAACAGTTTAATCAACAGATTTAATATTTTTCACCTAGATTTCTAAAAACAAAATTTAGATGTGGAAAGCTAACAAAGTACCACTAAGCATCACACTTAAGAAAAAGTACCACAACAGCACCTAAAACGGTCCCAAAAGAAAACGACTTTCGTGCGAGAGTTGAAACACCAGTTTTAATAAGATACAAGATGCCCAACAACAGCAACAACAACGCCAACAACAACAAGAAACTTGATTGCCCACCCCGACCGCATATACCCCTTTGTAACATCTTGTAAGTCTTTCTTGGCCAGTCCCGCGACGTAGCTGGCTGCATGCGTCTTAAGGTATTGATGGAGTCTCAAACGAAATCGAAAAACAGGTTTTGCAGTGCGCACAGGTAAGGCGAGGAGAAGGTGTGGAGCCTGCTGGAGACCTTTGGATTTGACGACTACAAGACGACCACGACGCTTCGGTTTTTACTTCTCTCTTCTTCAGGTAGAGCTAACAGAAGGCCCCAACCGTGCTAGTGCAGCGCATTCGAGTACTTTGACCTAAATAGGAATCAGTTGTTGTTAGCTGCTGGAGCCTAGTTTGTTGGGTACAGTCTTCCGAGTGTACCTCAAGGGCCTTTTCGTAATGCCACAGCAGATTGTATATACCTGTGTGTGTGAGTGCTCGCTGTCTTATCTCCTTAAATGCACACGTCTGCTGTAGCTTGTTTCCTTGCTGCTAAATTAGTGGCTTTAACATTATTACAGCATCCATTGACCTCAGAATCTACCTTTATACACAGTCGAGGCTGCAGCCAGCATGGGTGCATGTAATTTCAGGAAATTGTTATCCATTTCCAGCAGCAACCACCTCTATCGGTCGACCAAGCGATTCACTTCCCGAGATAGTCTTAAGATTGATACTGTTTCCAGATCTTACATGCAATATCCAATAAGAGCTCAGCCACGAAACTAATTTTCATAGATGAATGCTGTTTGATGATGTCTCCTCTGAATGCAAACGACGCTCGGTGTCCGATTATATCACTGCAGGGCGAGAGTGAGTGGAGCGATATCGGTCAGACCCGACCAACTTCTGGTGCCTTTCGGAGTCAATTAGTAATATTGGAATTAGACGCAAGATCTCGTAGATGCAGCAAATGTATCTTTACAGGAAAAAAAACGACTTATGATTGACGTACGAGGTCTATCTGGTCATTATTCTTATTAAGAGCGCCCTTGTGCAGTTGTAGTATGAATATAGAGATCGAGCGGCTCGTTTTTTATTCGTCATCTGCATAAACAATTTCAACAATCTTTTACGGGGATATAAATTGTGCGGTTTGTAAAATAGAGAAAAACCTTGGGACGTTTTTGTTTTGGATAGAATGAAAAAAGAAGTTTCGGTTTGGGTTTTGTAGATTAGTTGAGTGAGTAATAACTGATTTGTAACGATGTAGTCAGTGATTGGAAAGGTTTCTATGCTGGTTGAGAGAGTGGTTAAAAGTAACATTAAATTGATGTGGCTTTTGTTGGTTTTCTCTTGTGAAATTGATTTATGTTTTAAGTAGTGTTATAAGCGATGTCAATGGTTTTTCAGCTATATAACTTTTAGTGGAAACCATTGGAACATATAATATTGCTGTACTTGCACTACCATAAAATTTAAGACTCTCGTTTTAAAGCCCTAATATGAAAAGCATTACTCCGGCCCGATGTCAGGAGTATCATACCGAAAGTGAACACAAGTCCTATAGCTATCCGAGTAAAAATAAAAAAATGCCTTACAACGGGCGAACACCGGCCAGTTGGTTTTTCAGTGGGCATATGATGGCCGTATTTTTAATGGAACCTGCATATGGGCTCATGACGGCCAAACTTGACAAAAAGATTTAAATGGCCAAGTACAGAGCTGTACACACGAGCATACGACGGCGAATTTGAGCAAAAAAAAAAAAAATAAATTCGCACCAAATGTATTGTCGAATTTATTTTAGGGCAGCAACAACAAGCAGGCAGTAACCTTAAGACTTGTTCTGTTCTAGGCTACACTATGTAACCTTCAGTATATTCGGGAATCAAGAACCGATCGTTAATTCTGAAGTTCTAAATGAACTTATTCCTACCACAGATTTTAACTATTGGGTTGTAGGTTGACCTTTTCGGTCGACATAACCAACTTTCAAGATTCCGTAGTCGGAAAAAACAGACTTCTGAGAAAATAGTTTAGCACTAGTGGAAAATTGACTACATAGTACCAGCTCTGGTGCCAAAGTAATCCTGAGAGAAGCTAGTTCTAGTTTTTCTAAAGAATTTGTCTTTCTTGATCGAAGCAAACTTCCTTCGTACTTGGTTCGCTGCACTGAACCGCGTGGTCGAATTCATATTAAGTACATATGTTGAAGCGGCGCTGGTATCAGATTTGGTTTTCGTGATAGCGTCCTCCTCCTGAAAACGAAAAACCGCTCGGCCGAATACCCTACGATCGGGACGTAATAGAATTCGGTAGCATTGTTGGTCTGCACGATATAGTGCAGTTACAAACGTCGTTTCAACAAAAAAAAACGGCTGGACCGAATTTTATAAAAAAAAATTTCAGATAATATTTCCGCTAATACGCTTCGTATGATACCTTAACGAAGTCAATATTTTGTTTGTATCGCAAGTCGTTTGCGCGTTGGTTTTCATATTTTAGCTGCGGACCTCGTAGTGTTATGTGGCTGGCCTGCATAGAACACGCACAGCTCCAAGATGGAGTCTGACGTGAGTGCCTTAATCTGGGACAAACTCTTCAGGTTTAACAAATTGATCAGCTTGGGTACTCTAGCTACTGTCTTTCAAGAAGAAGTTTAGATACTCTATATCAATCCGCATGGACTTAAGAAAGGCCCAAGACAGACAGGATTCTGATCCTTAATTATTGGGTCCAATATTCATCCATCTGGTCTATCTGGTGAAAAGGGATCTTGAAAATCGGACTCTCAAGGCACATATACCAAGTACTGGAGTTTCATGGCTAATTTGGCGAACTAAAAAACAGTTTCTTCCTGTAGCGTCATTCAGCGCGGGAAGATATTTGCAATCTCTGAGTAGGCGGCTGAAGTCCAACAAGCATCCTGGCCTATGCCGCAAATAAAAAGATCTAACAGGCCAAGGCGATACTTTTGGATTCGACACCTTATTTCTTCTTCTTCTGCTTTTGTGATCCGAGCGGCACGTCCCCGCAAAGGATACGTTGCTGTCGATGCCGCTGGGTCCCGAACTCTTTTCACCATTCGTTTCCACTCTTACAGATTTTTGGCGATAATTAATATCCGTTGATTGTTTAAGTCGCTCTCGATATTCTCTAGCCAGGTTTTCTTCGGTGCCGATCGCTGAATTCTCCAGTCTGCCGGACGGTCTCACCAAAGTAGTTTTCGTGGCCAAGCGATTATTATCACATCACCGAACATGTCCAAACCATCGTAGTCGACGTTTTTGTTTTTCTTCGATCAGCGTCTGTTGATCGCATTTTTGTCTAACTATCTCGTTTCGAGGGCGATCGCGGATTGAGAAACTGAAAATCTGCCTTAAGCAACGCATTTAGAAGACCTTGAGCTTGCTAACGTTCGGCTTGAGCAGGGTCCACGTTTCCGATCAATAAAGAAGAATCGGTAAGATCAACGTTCGGTTCGTTCGTTGGCCGATGTGGCTGTGAACGTCGATGCCACTTTCTTTTGCTCAACCAATAATCCCAAATATCTGAACAACGGACCCTGATCGATTTGGGTTCCATCGAGGTGAACACTGGCTTTCGATCCATCCGTTGTGAGCACTTTGGTCTTTTCCGCATTGATTTTTAACTCTTATGACTGGGCAATTCGAGAAATGTCATATAAGATGTCACCATACTAAAAAGAAGGAATGCATCTATGTATAGCTTTGCTGCATTCGCACATGCCAATTCATATAACACCCCAAAGGATACTTCAGCGTGAACGATCTTCGATCAAGCTATTGATATATGTATGAATGTATGCCCAACTATATTGATGGTGCTTAAATCGTTTCATTCATATTTTCAGTATGTCGAAATTTCTCTGTCGCTTTCACAGCGTACAGTTTCCTCGTTTAAGGCCTTTCTTGTAACCGATCGTGCCGTTCTATGGGCTAGTAGGATCGTTGTGGTTTAAAGTTTGCCTGTTCACTGAGGCTTTGTTATTCCTAGCTAGCAATATTTTGAAGGCAAGCTAGTACCAGAATGAAACCCATCACGGCGCTGCATAAGCCTACTTAGGAATGATCATAGTTTTCTTTTGCTAAACAGACAACATCTTGTGAGACTTAAATTTGTCGTTCTTAATGTCCTTGAAGCTTTTAACCTTGTAGATTTCATAATTTTTCATTTTCCCTTTCTTCTGGAAATTCCACAAAAGAACTATTTATGAGTAAAAATATGGCTTGGGAATGATATGAATCATAATAATATTCAGAATACGAAACTAATTTATGGAAGTTTGCTTTGTGGGTGTTTATTTTTAGAACCATTTTCCTGATTGAACGTTTTTCAGTTGGGATATTTCTATGTCATAACTTAAGCTTTTCTTCGTGTGATTCAAACCATGTAAACAGTCATCATAAACTAACTTATTGTTTATGGAATGGGTGAAAGGATATAATACCAGTTACCAAAGGCACCTAGGGGGCTCTGAGTGTGTAAAGAAAATTTTACTATGACTAATGGTGGGTCGACACGATAAAGACTTCTGTCTATAGAATTTTATCAGCGGAACAAAGAAAAGTAGCCAGAAGCATTCTGTCGACATGTCCGCATAGATATTCTGTCGGCCTTTTCACTCAAGCTTTACAGTCGGTGTAGAAGTCGCAGGGAAGGTGGGACGGACAAAAGTCCTTGCCAAGGACTCAATTAGGGGAAACTTCAACGCCTACATTTTCAAATCTCGAGTGTGCTTTTAGAAGTGTATGTATATGAGATGTTATCATGATCACTTGTGTTACAATAGCTTATAGGAAAGTATTCTAATTTGTATTTTTAGACTTTTGAAAAAACTAAATCGCACATTTGATATATTCCCGATATGGCATTAACGTTTCATCACCTCCCTTTGCTTCAATCCACCACCATACCATGCCAAAACGTAAGAATATGGAAATCAACCAAGTAGTAAAGTTAATAAATTCATAGCTCATTATTTAAATTAATAAAAAGTCAAAACAGAATCAATCAACGATCTAATACCACATCCAAGTACCCCTAAAACCACCCCCACAATAAAATTAAGTATTCAAAGCCACAAATGAACCTACTCCGCTAAATGCTCATGCATCAGCGAAACCCTCCATCAGCGCTTTTCTAATTTATTCCCTTTTTACTTTATTGTTTTAAGTTAGTTATTGTTATTGATTACCCACCATTTAGCCCAATTTTTATATTTTATTCCTCGTTCCTAGATTATACTTCCTTCAGCCTTATCCCTTTACCTAAGTACACACAGAGAACAAAACCATCACAATTAACCACGGAATTCAAGGGGGTAAAAATGTTTTAACCGGAATATGGAAAAATTTCCCGATCGATATAACCGTTGCCAGGTGAAAAGTTATGCGATTGCCTTTCTTAACGAACTTTCAAGGTGATTAACCAACGTCGGTTTCATAAAAAATCGCTATGAAGGAAAAAAAACAAACTCAACCCGGAAAAGCTACGCTGCGAATTACTATACCCTCTACCTGTACGCCAAAGAAATCGACGTTCTTAGAATTTATTAGAATGGTCTTGAAGCAGAGCAGAATGTGGAGCGTGTTCAGAAGGTAATTTCTTAATAGTTCGGTTTCTGGGATGTTTGTGTCACGCTATTTCATAAAAAATAACGTGGATGTATTGTTTGTGGTAAATGTCGATGTAGTTTTAGGGGTAGTTGTTTCATGGTTTGGTAGATTTTATATTTTAGGTTGAGCGAAATTTTGTTTTTGGGTTTATGGGAGTGACAGACATTTCGTTTTTAGTTATAAAAATGGAAGCAGTTTTATTACTTCTGGATGGTAAAAGTTTAACGATTTTAAGACTCAATCATTCCAAAAATATAAATTGTATAATTCGTACTTATACCCGTAACCTAATTTCTATTTCCTGCTTAACCTATTTCAGAGCCTTAGCTAGTTCTGTTCATTGAACATAGTGGAAAACACGCTAAGGTACGAATGAAGTAATTTAAGAAGTAGATTGTTAAGCATGGGGACGACACACTTACTCAGCTTTTAGTAGTTATCTAGGAACAAGAAGACTACGGAACACTTTCTGTTACTGGATCAACTCTGTGTTCAGAATTCAGGGTTACGCAAATTATTTTGCCATCGCCAGTAAGGAGGACCCATATATCTCTTTGGGCTGGACGTAGTCTGTTGATCCACATGGGATCTATAACTGAAAGTCATGGGCAATACTTATACATCACGGAGCTATAAAACCAGGCTTCATAGTTTCATAACCAAATAGTTGGCCACAGTAGCCTGGGTCTAGGGCATTAGGCGCCCAACTACAATTCCAGTGGTCCGTGGTTGATTTTCACGCTCCTGCAAGATCCTGCAACAACAACAAACATAATTGACAACATTTCCCTGCTCTTTCTGCTGCCATACTCTGTGACCATAATAAACCGACGTGAGTGTACCATCATTTGGTCACCCGCCCAGGAGACGATGCCCTTGGTACTTATCTAGTTTTTTTATTTGCCGAATAGACTCTTTTTCGAACGAGCATCACGCTCGACCCTTCGTTGCGTTGAGTATGGCCCGCGCCAAAACTATTGGAAATCTCAAAATCGCTTTTACCATGCGCAGTGAGAATCTCTACTGGTGCAGTGAGAGTCTCAAGCCTCCACCACGAAAGTAGATTCAAAATTCAAAAAGAAAAGCGTGCAACGCCACGCTGTTTGTTAAAAAAACCCAAATTACCAGGTCATTTATATTCTCAATCAATCTTACTGGGACTCTTGTTGTGGTCAGATGCTATAAGGGAGTGAAGTTGGCTGTAAAAGAATTTCAACGGGGAAATTCCAACGCAGTTGCGCTTGATCGTGCGCATGCTAGTAAAATTCCCAATAGTTTTGGCGCAGGCCATAGTAGTGGAAGCAATGGTACCAAGATATCGTGTCGCGTTGATGACTAGTACTTGCTGCTGGTCGGGTAAAAGTTAATTTTTTGTTTGGACCCATGGGTTTGTATTTAGCGGGCACTCTGCTTCGCTTGTGGCGTCAATTTCATGTCTGAAGCTGGCTCATCCTCAGAATCAGCGCTTTGAGTTGATTGAAATGAATCATACAACACTTCCCTCAGCCAGTTGCATTTGCTGTTCGACTGTTCAAAATTTTTGCCTTTTATGCCACTGGTGAAGCTCTCACGACTGCTGCAGGCCAGCCCTTGCTTATACCGCAGCAAATTTAAGTGTACCCTGTGCTCGGTTGGTTCCTGGATTGATCACAGCTGATCCAAGCGTCTGATCTTGGATAGGCCACAAGCATCGATCATCGATCGGTGATCTAGGCATTTATTGATTCGATTTGATGGTGAACATTCAGAATAAGATATCATGGGTTTTAACGAAAGCTCTGCAGGTTGGACTCGCACGAATGGCTTTTAGACAGAAGCAGATTTTGGGTGCCACTATATATAGGTTTAGTGGAGCCATTGTTTTCCTGACAGGAATGCATCTAAGAGCAGCTCTTGCACCAACAAACAAATTTTTTGCCTCAACTCAATGCAAAAACCAAGGGCGGTAGCACAGAAGTCGTTTCAAGTCATATATATTGAGTTAGCCATTGACATTTAAAACTGGTAAGAAATGAGTTGACACAACTTCGAACGAGGGAAGACCTCAACTGTAGGCTTTGGCTTGAGGAAGATGGGTCTGCCCTTCGTTCTCTGTGTCTGTCTCCTTGTTTAAGGAGACCTTGCTCAAATAAGCTAAGTCTAATCGACAAGCTTCGGGGCAGCCTGTTGAACCTGTTAAGGAAATTCATACATAAATAGAGCAACTTAACTGTTGAGATATATTTCCGAGTTTCTTCAAAACAAACAATCTTACAAGCACCCACTCGCCCGCAGCTAGCACTCATAGCGAACAAATAGGCATGCCACAAAAGTACGCACCCTCCCGCGATAGGCATTTACAGTCCCCCAGCTAAGTACTGACCATTTGTAATGCTGCTTGACCTACGTAATCGAACAAGTACCGTACTAAAACCTGCTGAGTATGCTATTGGCGCCCTTTATGGTCACCAAGGGGTGACCTTTGGCCTTTTCTTCGTCCTGTACAGGCCATTTAGGCGAGTACATGCCAAGTGGTGGGAGCGTGCCGGCTAGTGTATGCCAGTTATAAAATAGGTGCGGGAGACTTTCATTTTAACTCGGATAGACATAGCACCATGCAGACTGGTAGTATAAAGTGAGCTAGGACAGCCAAATAGCAATACCGACCTAAGTTAACACTACCTAAATCCGCAATACTCCATCACGTTCTTTATCAACTACTGAACATATTTTACTCCACACGATCCGTTAACTTTTCACTCTCCAAAAACACATCGCAACATTTACTGTCTCCTAGCAAACCACTTTACCGCAAAACTGATTAGAGGCCTACTTACAATCTCATATAAAGTCACTGTGGCAAAATTAATTCGCTTTCTTCAGTTAATTAATGTCGCGAATGTCTTCTTTCGCGCAACCAGTTTGTGGTAGTCGATCCTTTTAAGTGTTTTCGGTGCAGTCTGAGCACCCATTGATTTGTGAAACTTGTCTGTAATATGTTTTCCGATTTTGGATGAACTTGCCCGTGAATTTATTTTTCACTGCTGCGGTTTGTTTCTTCGTCCATGGGTGAAATTGAAGGACGCCCAGACGGTGATTTTGGTGCGTGCAATCATTCTTTTTACCAGTACTTGAACTTAGTGTGTCTTTTCTAGGTTTGGTATACATATGTCATTCAAATTATCGTTCTTCCGATTATTTGGTGCATGTTACGTTACATATATGTAGTTACTTCAGTTAATCTTCTCCAACCGACAAACCTTCAACAAAAATCCTCAAACTAGTTTGCGTGTTTGCTCAACAACAACGACACGAGAATTTAAGCCCATTAATTCTTAACTATTCCAATTAAACTCCATCCAGTCTACACATTGCAGTCACACCTTTAGAGCAGCATACTCTCTATACGTGTATTTCCCTTACCTGATTACGAAACCAACTTTGATGGCAACGACTTGTCTGTTAAGCAGCAATAAAACTTTTCTTGTTTACTTGGCAAAATATGTAAGCAGCAAAATTGAAATTTATCGCAAACATTAAAAAAAAAATGATTTATTTTTAGTTTTTATGTAAACAGGACTGCATTTTGCATATGACTAACAAAATAAACATCAATGAATTATCAGTAAGGAAAATATGAGGGTTAAACGTCATGCTTACCTAGTTTGAATGTGGGGAGAGAGTGCATATTGAATGGTGTTTGTATGGGTTAAAGTCATATTTTTCAGGCTTAATGTACTCGCAAAAATTTTAAGAAGTGAATCAATATTTTTCAGAAAATCCGGTTTTTAGTTTTGGTTGTGTTTTTTTGTTTCTTACTTGTATTGTTTTTGAAATTATGCAACACCGGTTTTGTCTCTAGATTATTGAGCAATCATTTTTCTTGTCATATTGCGCTGAGAGAACGCAATCTCGTTGTTCATACTCCATGTAGGATTTTAAGATTTCCAAACGACATTTCTAACTATCTGTATTTCTATAGCAATTAATCATAAGTTCGCTTAACGATTTTTCAAACCTGTTACGTCCAAACTACCTAGGCTACCTATAAACCATCTATATTATTAATCTTAAGCCTCTTTGAGTTTAACTGTGCTGTTGTAATACGGTCTGACACTGCTATCCATTCCAGTAGCGAATTATTGATTTTACCACTTAGATATATTCCCGCTCCGTTTATATATCGATCGTTTACATTTGGGATACCTGAGTAAATTATGAGATCACTGTCTACCGTATGTTTATCACCACAGGTGTTCCATTGCATTTCCCTGATCGTTAGGATGTTAATACATAACCTTTTTCGTTCCTGATCACATTGCACTTAGCAGTGATCAACCAAAGGCACGATTTCGTTCTATTGTTAAAATGTTCATAAAATGAAGATCATGGATCACGAGTTATTAGCCTTACTTAAGCAGTAAGGGCAGATCGACTTGAATACTTTGTAATCTGGGAAATTTGTCTCCGAATTCGACACTTTCCCATTTTGAACGCCAACCCATAGAATGGGTTTACGATGGCTTTGTTTGGTCTAGGCAATTAAAATCTGCAGTAGTAGACTTTGCTAGATCAGGGCTGGTTACGCTATATATTTCTCAAAAACTTTTGGCAGAGTATGATACCTGCCTCCGTTGACAAAGCTCCAAGTTTCAACTAGTGGTTATTGAAACAGTCGTAAAAGCATAGATTGAAGATTTTCCTTCTGGTCAAAGTAGGTATTAACGATCTTGCTGTAATAATATCCGAGGATCGGCGGTGGAATGATCACATATTCCAAACTAGCAACTAGCATCCCAGTGCATCGTATTTTTAAACAGATGGAAATTTCTAAGCTTTCGATTCTGCCTTGAACGCAATGTGTTTATTTGCCCTGGGGCTAGACGATTTGCAAACACGTGCAATCAAACTCATTAACGACGATAACCTTTGTAATGGCGGCAAGGAATTTTATGTATCGATTCGTTTTCAACAGCTTGGCTGCTCGTATGGATCAACTTGGCGTATTTTAAAAAAGGATCTTGGTTTAAAAGCATACAAAATTCAACTGGTACCATAATTGAAGCCAGCCGACCATCTAAATCGTCACTGTTTCAGTGTTTGAGATAAGCTTGAAGTAGATCCACCCGAAGATCCACGATCAAAATTTTGTTCTATTTTGATAAGTCCCATTACTGGCTTAACAGCGATGCCAATAAACAAAATTACCGTATTTGGACAGAAGGGTTACTGTGACTATTTACTGCCTGAAATTGTCATCCGTGAACTCGACTACATGTAGTTCAAACAGGACAGGCGCTACTTACCACACAGCACGTGAAACCATGGCTTTATTGCGAGAACAACTCGGTGAGCAGTTATGTACACGAATTGGTATTGAAAGCCAACATTCGCAAACATAGATTGTCGACAAATAAGGGCCTTGATGGATAGATGGAAACAGTAGAAACTTGTGATCTTGCCAAAGCCGGATAACCTCTCAGGGGATCCCGACGTTTGCTGAATGCAATCCAGAATCTATGCTGGTCACCAAACCAGTGTTCGTAAGGATCAATGTAGGGGAATAGACCATTCTCACAGCCCGCCCTAAGGTACCCCGGAGTGAGGATCGACTCGTCCAATCAACAATCAAAACTTAAAAAACATTTAATTGCAGTTTTGAAATGTTCGAATTCGAAGATATGAGCACCAGATTTCATGATGTTTTTCTCAATAAATACGCGGTGAGTTTTTAGTTTCGTTGGGAAGCGAGTTACACAAAATTATTTCTTCTTTGAGAAGTTAAATTGCGCAAATTTAACATATAGTTTTGCTTGGTGTCGGCCTTGAATATAAAGAGAGTGAGTCGTCCTGCAGACAATCTTCTGATGCCCGTCACATGGCCGAGGACTATTTTTCAATCATGGCCGGTGTTCGCCCGTTGTAAGGCCAATTTTTATTTTTACTCGGGGGATGATGGTGTTTATAGCTTATCCTTTGAAGATACATTATTGAACCCATACATTTATTAAATTCAAGTCTGAAACCTACTCGGAAAGAACGTGAAGTTGAATGGGATCCTAACAATTGGAGTGAACATTAGAATGCATGCGAAAAAATCTACATCTTTTGAATGTTGGATTCTGTGTGATTTGAAGAGTTGATTGCAGTCAAAGGAAATATTTTCGTAGAATTGACATACCTTGATGGTAATGACGAATTAATCAGAATAGAAGATGCAGTACACATATGGTATGTATAATTGCTTTTGAATTGTATTAAAGGTGCTAGAAAGTATAAACAAAACAAGCAACAAATACAGACTTTGTTCTATACGATCTAATAACAAAAAAAATGTGTCAATCTACAACATTCCTCTTAAATTACTAAAAAAAACTATCAAAACCACGCCCCTATAAATTAAATACATCTTTTTAAAATTGCAGACAGCGCTTAGAACGTCATCAAAACAATACCAACCCTCTTCAAAATAAAAACTAAATAAATAAAAAACGAAAAACAAAAGCAAAAATACAACATTAATAATAGACAGAAACAATATAATTTTACTGCCATTTCAAAAGGACCTAGAAGAAAGAAACAACATCAAACAAAAACAATTTCAATTACCTAACATTAATTAATTACAAAAAAACAAAAAAAAGCTTTCACCTGAGGCAATAAAAGGCTAACAGAGAGCAACACACATAGGCAATTCTAATTTAAACAGCGCATATACCTTATTTCAATACCATACAAAATTTCATTGTATCCGCTTAGTAAAAATTTCATGAAAAAAAAATGTAAAATGTGTAATTCAAAAGTATGACGAAGATTGTCACAGTCATACTTTAATTGTTATTATATTTATCAGTATTTATTTATATTAAATATGGCATCTCTGTTGATAATTGTTTATACGAAATGTGACTAATGCTTTATTAATAATCGATTGGAATGTGATGTGTGAGTGTGTGAATCATGGAAATATGTAATAATAATAGTTAATAGTAAGAAAGATTTATGTAGGAGTTTTTAGAAGGTTGTTTTTTTATTTTTATTTAATAAACAAAAGATATCTTTATTTTTCTTGTGATGTTTTTGTTGTTTTAGTTAGTTAGCAAAATTTTTAGTGGTTTAACAATCTATATAAATATAGTTACAGTGTCTGTCTGTGCTTTCAAAATAATTGTGTTTTTCTAAGTTTATATGGTTATTTACATAATATTAAAACAAAATCAAGTATTTTTTAAATTTTTGTGTGTCTGTATGTCTGTCTATTTGGCCGCACTAATCTCGGAAAAGGCTAATCCGATTGGGATGGGAATTTCACTGGAAGAATCAGCATTTTTACGGGCATGTTTTAGGTTAGACTATGGATAGTTCGGGTGACAATGCAATCCGACCATTTTGTAAATAAATTAAGATGGCGGATCCAAGATGGCGGCCGAATTTCGCAACCCCCCACATGGGTATCAAATGGGTATCAAATGAAAGGGAATGATAAGTAGAATACAACTAGCTATTTGGTGTCATTCCAAAATCAAAATGGCGGCCGATACAAATGGCGAACTACTTAATTGCATATGAGGGCAGGTGAGAGAATTGAGCCTTGGGGAACGCCAGCCGAGATGAAATGAGGGTTGGATTCGACGTCATCCAATACTATCTTAATTGAACGGCTAGAAAGAAAGCTCTCAATCCAGTTCCTTAGAACTTAGTCGATACCAATAGCTTGGTGTGTAGAGAAATGAGCGAGATGCCATATTTTGTCGAAAGCCTTGGAAATATCTAGAGCAACCAATATAGGATATAGAAAATATTCTGAAATTAAAGATATGTCATTGACCTGCTGGCTGCTCTTTAAAAATTCGTAATAGACACGGAAATTGAAATGAGCGACATTAATGACGATTTGCAAAATATCAATCAACTAAGTCGACTCAACTCAGTAATGCCACAAATGTTGTAATATCTTCAAGTGAAACATCGAGCATCGTTTTGCCACTCATCCGATTAGCAAGAAATTTTGTATATAGGGGTTTTCGGGTACGGTGAGTATTCCTACGGGGTCTATTTTCCTCTATCTCGAATCCTTGGGGTACTGATATAGCAAAATCCAAAACTTTTGTCTGGGAAGCATTCTTCAAATTATTGCTAAAGTTCGGTTTGGCATTGATAGGGCTTTGCAAGATTTCTGAGGAATAACCAACCGATGGGAGGCACTCTGACACTACTTGCATAGGATTTTCACTCATTTTTGCCTATCTCGATCAATGCTTGCCAATGAACTTAACGCATGCTTGAAAACATCATATCTATGGAACAGTTTGAAAAAAAATCACGCTCCAACGAATATTCGTGTCCATTTGCAACAACGTGGCTCTACTCAAACATTTTCAAAGCAATTTTTGGACGTTGGAAATGAAGAAATTCTAATCCATAGCAGAACATTTCATTATTTTATTTTTCGGAATCAAAAATGTCAGGTTGACAAGCGTGGCCGTTGAATTGTGATATGTGCAGGTGATTTCGTTAAACAGAGTGACACTTTTCTTTTCGAATTTACTTTCGTAGTAGGATTTGAGATTCTCACTGCCCATGGAATAAGCGACTTTGAAATTCCCAATTGTTTAGGCGCACGCCATACTATTGGCTTATGAGTGCAGCGAGGCGCAAAGGATTCCAGCTAGTTATGCATATTTTTGTATTGCCAGTGCCGTGTGGGTGGTATGACCAGCTGCTAAAACATGAAACGAACTAACACGAAAACGGGAAGCAGCAACTGCCTTTTTCAGGATCAAATTAGTAGTTTCGTCTTAAGACGGCTCAACACTATACGGTGCACGATCATGCGAATGAGGGCTTAAAACGTTTGATTCAATACCGACAACAGCCCGAACGTGTCCAAACGCCAATATTGGACGCTTGACATTGGACATACGATCGGCGTCGAGCTTAAGCCACACGATGCGTCCTACCATCAAGCGTCCCACATTGGAGGGTGGTCATAGCATGGTATAGAGCCAGCTTTATGATGTTCCCAATGTTCGTCTCAAACCGAAATGTATATTCGATATTTGTAGAGCCGCCAATTGTGAATTTATGTGCTCCACAGTGGGCACCAATTTTGTAAAATTGTTAACATTTTTTAGAGTTTTTTTTGGGGGGGGGGAATATTGAGACTGTTATGGGGCAAGTTCTGCACGGTAAAGTACTATACGGAAGACATCTATTCTGAATATGATTGGCTAGGTGTCTATTGTGCACGTAGTACGAATTTTTCCCGATAGGTGGCGCTCAACCTTGAATTAATTCAATCAAAATTTTTTTATGGTTAGACAAAATCATGTTTTGCAGATTTCTGCTTTGTTTTATTACACCCTTTTCTTATCCAGGACTATACACACATAATTTTTTTATCTAAAGGTGTTTCAACGCACGCAGGTTTTTGCTTGTATAGTAATAAAAAAAACCTGAAAAAAATGATTATCTAATTCCAAATTCCGTATATTTCACAATAGTTTGCTTTTTTCGTTGTTGTTAAATATTGTAAGCACGTAAACAACGACTTATGCTAAACAATATAAAAAAACTTGAACCACTTTGAATAAAAAAATAAAATACTTAAAAACCAGTTCTTTTCCAAATTCCATTTTAAAATATCTCCGAAAAACATTATGCAAATTTTGCCACACTAATACTCTGACAAAATATAAATATCCCTTAATTATAGTTAGATGTTATACCAAGCTTATTTAAAATCCCAAAAAATACCAACGATCATTGAAGACATCTTCTTCTATATAATTTTGTTGAAGGTGTCTTTTTCTCTGGTTAAGAACACCTTTTTTGATAGAGTAGATGTAAAAAATAAAAATACAACAACAACCAAATAAAAAAAATATAACGTTTTCTCAAATTATTGCAAAATTTTTACACCTTTTCGCAATACTGTTTGTGTATAGTAAACAGCTGCCTCCATTAAGAAGGCGTTGTCAAAAGACCGCCATTATATACCCTGATCGGTCTAAGCTAAATGTCCGGTTTAGTATGCGCAAGCGCGAACTCTCTTTTTTGTTGTTGCTGTTGTTATTTTGTTTTTTTTTTAGATGATGATGAAACACAGAAGGTGTCGATAGAAGAATACATTTTTTTTTTGTATAATCTTATCTAGAGACAGGTAAGTGTGTTGGTAATATTATGATAAGTGGATCATTACCTGTTATTAATGTGATAAGAAGCAGCAATATCACTTTGCCCTGCAAATGTCCATTTAGTAATCCAGTCTTCATTTTTGATGATTTTTTTTTTATTTTTATGTTTTGTTGATTATTTTTTGTTTTAACGGATTTTTATATTTATATGTATGTAAAAAAACGAGTTTTATCTAGTTTAAAACAATTTAGTAAAAAAAAACGACTTTTCTACCGCGTTTTTTTTTTTTGTATATAACAACCAAACTTGTTTTCTTGACCACTTTTTTTTTATTTAATATTATTTTTTTATTTTATTTTTATACTTTGGTATATTTTAATTTATTTTAAAACTCTTGTTGTTTGAAAATCAATGTAAATAACACGGAAAAGAATATAATCTGACTCACTTCATATTTATATTTATTAATTTATTTTTTCGCCCTTTTTTTATTTTTTTATTTTTATTTTATTTTTTTCTGTTACGTTTTTTGTTGTTACGTGTCACACGCAAAACCCTACCTGTGAGGATTTTGCAAAGAGCGAAAAAGAGAGCAGAAAACAACAACAAAAAATCGATTAATAAAACTTTTTTCTTCGTATTGTTGTATGGGCGATGAAACACTTTCGCGATTCTCTTTTTTATTTTTTTTTTATTTTTTTGTGTGGTATGGTATTATTATTATTACAAAACGCGGTCGTAATAGCAAAAGGTGAACACTTGATGGTGTGTGTGCATGCGGGGTGCGCGTATACCTGTAGAAAAACTTTAAGACACTTTTTTTTATTACTGTTTTATTTTATTTTATTTTTTTTATCCTTTTTTTTTTTTTTCAAAAACGCACAATTTTAACTCCAAACCAAAAATACAAAACTCTAACCCTATTTCAACAAGCTATATTCGCTCAACGGCCACCTTACTAAAAAATAAACCAGCGCCTCTAGTGTTAGAATAACCAAACACAAAAGGATTTCGCAGCGTTGTTGTCACAAAAACGTTGACAGTTTGTTTTTTTGAAATTTACTGTTGACTCTATTGTTACTCTACTGTCAGTCTCACTACAAAAACCACTATTTTTCCCACTATTATATATAAAAATTTGATTCGAACAAAAAAATATATATTCGATTAATTAGTGTGTAAAAATCTAGACTAACGGAACCAATAACTTAATCCAAAAACTAAATACACGTCACAGCGGTCTCGGTGTGCGCCCTACGAACGAAGCAACAGTTACTAAACGACTGACTGACGCGTGGTTGTTTCGTACATCAACAGCCATTGCCGCCTTGGTTGTTGAGAGTATTCCCAGTGGTCCCTATATCGTCGTCATATACAAGTTAACCAGCGCTTCTCAAAATCCCATTCCCATTTGCCTCTTCTCAAGTAATATTCCAAGTCTGGCTTTGATGGGTTTTGTGTTCCAAGTTCCCAATCCAAGTGTGCTCTATAGCTTTAAAGCTGCTGCTCTAGGGCAGAAAACTTCATTGCGACGACTTGATACCATATAAACACGGCAACGGGGGGTTATGATATGCAAGCCAAGAGACACCAAGCTACTACCCCTATAGTATTCTCTACAGCAGTAGCAGCAACAATTCCCACCCCTGGCAAAGGTGAAAAATTTTCCTAGGTTTGTTTTATTTTTTTTATTTATTTTTTTTTTTTTGGAGCACATCAACCCCTCTACGATGAAATGTAGGCGACTTCCAAGTAGGTACACCTGGCTGGAAGTACTTCACTATGCACAGAGCGCGCTTGAGCTCCATAGTGGCGCATCTCCATCATTCTTTGTTTTGCATAGGTTTGGCGCGCTCCTTTGATAGACCCCCGGCGGGCGGGCGGGGGCCGCTTCAGTTCGATTCTACTGAGCGCGGGCTGCTCCCCAGTTCTGGACTCGTTTGTGCACTTTAGACCTCTCTAGACAAACCATTGCAGCCCCGTTGCTCCCCAATCACCCCCATATACATCGACATTCCGTCTTTGTCATCTACACCTTTAAACTCTATAACGAACGAGGGAGGTGGACACACACAGTAAACCGACCGATGAAAATTAAGCATATATAGGCTTTAAGAGATGAAAGTGTTACCATCATGTTCTGTCGCTTTTCGAGTGCAATTTCGCTTACGAGCTTCTGGGCAATTTACCTTTTTTGGGAGAGAGCGACAACCTACCCCCTCTCCCCTCTTGTTTAGCTGTAGTAATGGAGGACAGGTGTAGGTGTACTGAGCGATGATGATACTGAAATAACATACTATGGGGGATATCCAGATCCACTCTATCTATCTATTCATGGTGTTCGGTTCGGCAGTTTAATGAATTTTCGTGAGTATTTGGTGCGTTTAGTAATAGAAAGTAGTTTCGGTTTGTATTTCGCAATTTTATAGAGAAGCATTTTGGGGAAAAAGCAATTTCAAAGCGATTTTATTGGGATTTTCGATTTTGTAAAGGTGGTCAAGTTTACATTAGTAATATAGATCATAATCCAGAATCAATATCATACCTACAATTAATTTAAATATAGTGTGTTGATAGATTTTGAATAATATATTCGCTTTGAGAGATTTTAGGGCGATACTAGATAAAGATAAGTCCAATTTTCTATTTAAAGCCAAAGTTGAGTGTGTGGTTAAGATCATTCGTTTGAGGTGACAATACAGACACAAGCTTATGATCTTATTTATTTTCTGGAATTTGTGACGAATATAAAAATGGCAAGAGAAATTTGTCATACTAAAATCTTTGACCATATTTGTCTTAAGGCTGTCATTAGCATGCTGAATAGATGATCGCTTGTTAAAAAAAATTGATCAGTTGTCGTACGATCACCAAAAATGAATTAGCATTGGACACTGTTAGTGCTTAGATGGGAAGACTGCTTGAGAAAACCGAATGTTGTCGGCCTCCATTATTTAGTGGACGAAAAAATAGTGTACTATTATTATTGTATTGAATTAGTTACATACCCAATTGCTGACCACGAATTAGTAGATTAGCGTTTTTTTTTTGTAGAACTCATTCCCAGAGCCCTAGGCTTTTCATGGTTTTTACATCAATTTTGTAGCATTCAAGAACACTGTAAATGTAAAGTTCGTTGAACGCTCTGCTTCAACCTCTTTCAAGGCAGCCACAATGAACTGTGCTTGGTCCTGGTGCCTGGTATTTTCTTCTTCATTAGATGCAACTATGGCATGATGTGCTGAATGGGCATTTTTAATGGAAGTATAAGTAAATATGTCTTTTAACCGTATTGATGAGTTCTACCTCTTTCGCGGAATAGCCTTGTATGTTTGAACCCTCTGTTGCTAATTCGTCAGTTGCCTCGTTCCGTTCTATATTCCTTGGGCCGGAAACCCCAGTAAAATGATGTTTGGATTTCTGCTTACGTTTATCTGAGGTTTTCTTGACTAGATTTGCTGGGATCAAGATGGAGTTGAAAGCCAATAAGGTAGCTTGGATGTCATTTACCACCACCACCATATTCTGTCCTGCAGAGATTTATCCTTTCGCTAGTTGACACGATTTCCAAATCGTCAGCTTGAAAGACACTGGTTACGAACCGTAGATGACCATAAGTTACCATCCATATCTACTAAAATGTGTCTACGTTTCCACTCCAGTCTTGTTAGAATTTTGACTTTGAACTTCTTGCTCAGCTCCAACTTGGGCATAATGTAATCTTGTTATTTACTCAAAATCTAGAGATCTTGTTATGTGAAAACCTAAGCTTAGGTATAACCCTTAGGTTGGTCGTCCATTGGAAGCGTATTCGAGTGTAAATGATAAAATTCCCCCTGACTCAAGGTCTTTTCCAAAATAGGATTAACCCAACACGTTCGTCTTTTTTTATTAATTCTACGTCTCATCAACGTAGAATTTTTCAAAAAAACATATCCTCTTCTTCTATCTCAATACTATTACTTCACAGTTCACTTCAAACTTTCATTTATAAACAATGATGTTTTTCCAATTTTCAGCTAGTTGAATGTCTATTTTGACTGCGTACACCAGTACTTTAGGCCTGAATGTGACTCGATGTGATCTATTTAACCTTATCGGTACCAATTTATACGAAAATTGTTGCATTAATGCCACAAATGGACTGAAAGGGTTAAAATTAATGTGTTCCTTCTGTGTCCTTTGACTTTCGTGGGTTGATTTTGGGTGGATGA
This sequence comes from Thereva unica, assembly GCA_949987705.1. Taxonomy (NCBI): domain Eukaryota; kingdom Metazoa; phylum Arthropoda; class Insecta; order Diptera; family Therevidae; genus Thereva; species Thereva unica. The sequence goes on from OX465285.1 coordinate 89,730,807, forward strand.
TGGTGCAGGTTTACATACCAAGAGTAGTAGGACATTATTTTTGAAGTGGGAAATTTTATAAAAATTGAGGCATCAGTACAAATTGACGTCGTGTCAGGGACAAAATGTACTGCCTCGTACAAATCCGTAGAGAAGGTGTTAATAAAATAGCTTAATCAAATTAGTTCTAGGATGTTCTTCCATTTGGAGCTAGGATGTGAAGATTTTCAGATTTCCCAACTCTTATACAACCTACAGCAACATTGACCCCGATACGATACAGCTTCGGCAAAAATCGTCCGCCATATTGGCCCCGAAATTTTTTATTTATAGGTTTTGATCATAAATTCGTTAATTGCTACCTTAAGAACACTAGATACGGATTTTTATGGAAATCGGAAGACAATCGGCAAATTCATATTTGGGTGGCCATTTTGAATTTCGGTCATATTTCAGCGTAATTTTTGCGAATCCCTACGAAGCTTCGTGCAAAAGCTCTGAAATGACTGGTTCGCCCGCGTGGCGCCACTGGACCCTTTCATCGTGAAAGGTAGTTTGTGTGCTGCTATCACTTGTCATTTTATTGTTACCAAATTTAAAAACTTATATCGATAAAATAATTCAGTAAACTTTTTTACCTATGTGACGTTTTTAAGTCCAATTTTCTTGTCTGAGAAAACATGATCAATATGCATGTGCCAAAAATGTATCGATCTCTTTGTACTCCACCGATCTTGTCATAGCTGCCACTCTCCAACATTCATTATCTCTCACCATACTGTAATTCATATTTATTTTAAAAGGTATTTTTAATTAAAAAGTAATTTACTTAGATGGCTTTTCAGCTTGGATTTTGTCCCAGACTGTCGTGACTACTTCTTCAACTTATTCCGCACTGTGGCATTCCAAAGCTATAGACGTCCTGGTCTACACCATCACTCCAGCAGAGGTTTGGTCTTACTCGATTACCCATAACATAACCCCTATCACAAAAACTTTCTCAGTAGACGTTTCTTCACTCATATGAGCTATGGATGTCTTGCCTACCAAGCTAGACTCTTTTCGAACTATAAAATGTCAATTGATCAGCCAACGGAGAGGATCTGAATGAAGTTTTCAGGAATGAGCACCCTCTCCTGAGCTTGAAAAATGACAGTTCGAATACGAGGTGTGAAACAGCTTCGGAAACGTACGCTAAAATTGTAAAAGTGCATGGTGATAGTGCTCTTAGTCGTGCCCAGGTGTTTCGATGGCATAAAGAGTTTAAGGAGGGGCGTGAAAGCGTGGAAGACGAGGCGCGGAGCGGGAGACCAGTCGAGGTGCGGACTGACACGAACGCGCAGCGTGTGCGCGCCCTGATCCGTGGAGATCCACCGGGCAAACCATAAATCAAGTCTACTATCGCCAAGTACTCGAAAGATTGCGAAAACGAGTCAACAGGGTGCGCTCAGACATCGCTCGTAACTGGATCCTTCATCACGACAACGCGCCGTGCCACACCGCCCTCAGCGTGTCCCAGTATTTGGCCTCTAAAGGGATCGCCGTATTGCAACAACCGCCTTATTCGACCGATATGTCACCCTGTGACTTTTTTTGTTCCCTAGAACAAAATCAGTGGTCAAAGGAACCCATTTTGAGTCAATTGAGGACATCCAGGCGGCCGTGACGAGCACCACGGACACACGTTCACTCAACACGACAGAGCAGGCGAACTAAACAAGCTAGAGCGATGGCAAATATATCAATGGAGAGGGGAAGGATGCCGAGAGAAGGGAAAGGGAATTTCAAAGTCGCAGGGTTACCACAATCGCGGCAATATAATCAGTCTCATCACTTAATTGTCACACCTTGTAGATCAATGCAGTGTTTTGCTAGCAGACCATCTTCTTATCGGAGTCCATGGTATATGTAAAGGACGTAATTGATTGGATTATGAAGATCGAGTTATTTCCCCGTTCTCGGCTTCAATTTGAAAATATATAGATTATCCTGAGAGGAAGTCTCACTCATGCAAACTTGAATGGGGGGGAGCTCACATTCACACTAGCCTTACCATCGTTTTGGAACATGGGGGCCTCGATTATCTAGGGAGTAAGCCGCCTGACTACCATCCCAGAGGTCCCGGGTTCGAATCCGATGTCAGAGTCACGATAGTAATGGTTGGGAGTAGGTGGAATAAAATATCACGGCTTGGTTCTGGCAGTTCTTATCTTCCGAGTAGAGCTGTTGCTCGACACTGCATTCTATATGAACAAAATAGATTGTCGACAGTTTCCGTGAATCTGAGTCTTCAAATAATAAAGAAATTATTAGCGTAGTCAAATATTAATGCAGGTTTTTATATAGAACGTATTATTCGTTCTACTTCACTGATGGCTGACCACCGAGTCACAATATTACGTGCATGTATTGAGACATTGGAAGGAGGTAGTTATTTTTTAAGCAATCAAAAGTCAGCCAGCAATAAAAAATCGCGTGTTTTCAACTGTTTATAGTTGATCGCAATAACAATAAAATTATTATCTAAACATTTTGCAGGTCAAGTCATTTTTTGCTCAAGCACATCTTGATCACATCTATGCAAAAAAATTTAATCTTCTTTCTGCTTTAATCACGTCACTACCATAGGTGAGTGAGTCAGCTAAAAACGTTTCGATTTAAAGTTGATGCATCACTCAGAATTCCAGTTTATGATAATTTAATGTCATTTAGCAAATTATATTCTGTAACCTTATGGATTATGTATGACTAATGCAATTTAACAAATAAATTTATCCCAAGTGCATTATGCACTCTCGAACAGAAATTCATAAAATGTTTACCACATTCCAATGCACTTATTTATACCTTTAAAAAAAACATTAGCCCTAACTATAATGGTCTTAAGATACCTTAAGATTTTTTACGCTCCTATGAAATGTCATAATACCAACTATAATGGCCTTAAGCAATCTTTCGTTAACTTTTCCAATCTTTCGTCAAGTCTTTAATGTACGGTAACGAGCGTACAAATCTTAAGCAATCATAAGAAAAGTGTAATTTTCTTTAGTGTTTCTAGTTGCAGAAAACGTTTTTTTGCAAAATGAATAATTTGGAGTTATTAAATAATTTGGCGTTATTAGTGAAATTGGTAAAAGATGTGAAAAAAAAACTTAGATCGTGTTGTGTAAGAAAAATAAATAGAGACAATAAAAAAACAGTTTTGAACTAATTCAATCAGTTCTTCATTAAAACTATTGTTAATTTCCATTTTTTTAATTTATTGGACGCTTTCCCAGACTCGATTTGTTTACCTTTTACACATGTCAAAACGTCTTAAGGCTATTATAGCTGAGCTTAAGATTTGACAGATAATTAACCAGTCTTAAGAGAATTTGACGAAGAATCTTATGATGTCTTAAGATCATTATAGTTAGGGCTATTGTAACATTCAGATTCAGTTAAGCAAAATCATAAAAATAAAATTTTACACTTTTCTTATATCTCATAAAAAATTCATTGGCAATTCCCTTATATCCCTCCCTCACCTTCAAAAGGAGCGATCGTGTGTACCTTGGCATCCTTTTACCTGCCCTCATTTCAGGTAGAAAAAAAAAACAACCACCTTGAAAAAAATATATTCTATATAAAAATAACCGCGAAAAAACCTTCTTATGCAGATTACCAACACGCATTCCACCATTAACTATGGCGTTCTTGTGCCATATAAAAATTCAAAACGCCAAAGAACAAAAAAAAAACGTTTTTTTTTGTGGTGTTCAGGCTCCTTAGGCTGAAGTAGAAAAAGGTGAAATATTCGGAAGGATTTTTGGTGGAAGGTGTCAGCCGACAATACTTAAAGAAATTTTCAATAAACTTCACCTGGGGTGATATTATGACTGAAGGGATATATAGGTGGGCATAGAGTTCAGGAGTTCAGGGGTAGTCGGTCGGTCGCTATAGAGAGAGAGAGGATGTATTTTGAAATGACTCTGTGATTCCCTTCAGTGTCGTTTACATGCAAACCACCTGTGGCTTAGTTGATAGCTTCGAGGATGTTTTCTGCACGAAAAAGAACTTCACAATGCCCAGGTGGGTGTTCATTTTTTGCCCTGGCAAGGGAACATCTAGTATGAACACTTTAAATATAATAGGAAGTGGCTTCCATTAGGGAAATAGGATTACCACATTACGTTCATAATAAGTCCCCCTGAAAATTTGACACTACCTGCCAAAAAGTTTCGCGTAAAACTTTGATAAATCTCCGTCAAGGTAAGGTAAAAACCTACCCCTTCATTGTCGCGGTACATTTACAGCTTCCCATGTGTGCTGTACCGTAATAATTTTATACAAAACCTTTTATGTATATGGATCCATATTGACAACTAAAAGGAGGAAATGCACTTGGAAAACAAATTTCACCTTCATGCGCCCCATTGGAGGACCTTTTCCGCAACATTTCCTCATCACCACCACCCTCTGCTGAAAAACTTCTAAGCAAAGTCTCAATGTCGATCTTGTTGATTACGCTCCTACCCTTAAGTAGCGTAGCGCAAAGGCAAGGTGGCAGGTCTCTATAAACACCCTCCGCGCACCCACATCAAAATACCCTTAAGTTTAACAGGGATATTATAGACAGCCCAGTCAGCCAGCCAGCCAGCCAGCGCAGGGTTACCCAATGAGACGTGATTGCGAAGGGATGGCAAAGTTTAAAGGGAGCGAGGCTTCATTTGTTCCAAGTGAAATTTTAATTAGGTTCAGTCTAAGGGTTGCAAAGTGAGTGGCTGTCAGCATTAGGCGGGGGTTTTTCCCCCAAAAAACTTTTCCCTTCGCCTTTTGTTCTATGCAATAACCAGGGTGGTTGGAGGAAAGGACCGGGGGAGCGCTTAAAGGTGTGAGAATATTGAAAGGTATTACGACTGACAACGCAGGTATAATATGTACAAGTGTGTATTTAGCGGAAATTTCACAGAAGGTGGCGGTGCATGTGTTAATGAGTGTAAGCAGAAGTTATGAATTTTGCAAAAAAGTTAAATGTTTGAGTTGGAAACAGGCAAGTATTTAGGGGGTGTAGAAAGGGTTGGTGTTTCTGTTCATTTATGGCTGACTTTAGATTCGATGGTGGATTTGGAGCAGGGAAGGATTTTGGATGCAGTTTGGTATGTTTGCAGTAGTTTTATGCTTGGATTAATGTGCTAATTAATGAAAAAATAATAAAAAGTGAATGCTCCATTAGCACGGAGGAGCTTATGTAATTATACTAATAGACCCTACCTATCCTATCCTATCTATCCTAGGATAATCCTACCCTGTTTCCGGGTCCATATTTACCAGATGCTGCAATCATCGATCTTCTTCTTAAATGACGCTTCAATCCTTGTATAGTTCGATGTTACTGAACTCTTCTTATACCTTGTACCCATCCACCAATTGAGAGGCTTGAGAGGGCTCATGAGTCAGACTAACTTAAACGGGCTACTAGCCTTGGGCCTAAAGCTGCAGGGGTTCCAATTTTCAATAGAACATCGGAAGGGTAACCAGAACCTGGTGCCTGACGCCTTGTCGTGGGTAGACTGCGTTGATGACCTATTGCTCTACTGTAGCGACGTGGACCTATCGTCCCCAGCTTTCAAATCTGAAGACCATGCCCAGCTGGTTCAGCAACTGGCAAAGAAAGTTGATCAGCTACCTGAACTCCCGGTATCTGAGGGATACATTTTCCACCGTACGGGCCCCACGTACTGTCGACCTCGAATCGGACTATCTGTGTTGGAAGTTGTGACTCCTTGCAGAATTAATCGCTCACGCCATCGGGTCGACCCATGCCCGCCTCAAACTTCCCATGTCGGAATTGCGAAGATGATCGACCGAATTCACGAAAAATATTACTGACCCGGCATGTCGAGTCAGGTCCGATCTTACATCTCATCTTGTAGCACATGCAAGGCCACCTAGGCCCAAAGCTCAGGTTGTCAGATTCCACAAGAATTTTTGGTGTTCTTCAGGGTAGTCGTTTTAGCTCTCTTCTATTTAATATTTTTATCTCCGGATAGGCCATACAGGGTGTATTGCTGAAGCTGACAAAACGCCCGGCTGTGGATAGGTTTTCGATAGACGAACAAAAAATCGCATGGGTGGGGGAGCAGTAAATCGTAACGGTTTAGCACCTAGCGCGTATTGAAATTTTTTTGGTAGAGGTGTACATCTCCTCCTGTATTTTTATATATTTGGTAGCAATCTACGCAGAATACTCCCACCTATTTGAAATTGTAAAAATCAAAACTCCAACCCACTAACTTAAAGAGCTGAGTCGTCAAAGTCAACGTTTTGTGCTTTGTTTTCACTAAAATTTCAACTTCAACCACCTTTATCCCCAAAAAATACTACGGTCTTTAGTTTTGGAGCTATAACCAAACCAAACGTGAAAACTGTTTTTAAGGGCAGTAATGTTGGTAAAGGGAAAAAGGAGCTTTAGATTCTAATCCTCGCTCTCTAAGCCAGCTGCTTCGACAGAAGCAGGCCCCTTAATTGCACCCGTTTAGATAGCCAGGGTCTCTAAAGAGGCTAACAAAATTACTCTGCCTTCCGGCTGTAAAAGTGCTCCACCATCAAAAGTGAAGTACCAAGCGCAATGCAGTGCCCTAAGAATCCTTGTTCGGAATTTTGAAGGGTGAGATTACCGAGAATTACGAGCCTCAATAAAGTGGGCGACGCAGGTTGTCCGCGAGCACACTTCCCAAACTGGCAACACAACACCAAAGCGTCAAAGGTCCTTTGAGGAACGGAATCACCCTGAGGCTAAACTAGTATGAAAAGTAGCAATGTACTTCCTCCTACTACTAAGACCTACAGCCAAGTGCTAAAAGGTCAGATCGTGATCACCGTTATCGTCGAAAGCAATCCAGACGCTACCATTTGGAGGTAAATTGAGGTCAGGATCGCGAAGATTTTCCTCCCAATTTTTCAGGAGCATCTTGGCACTGATCCTTTCTGTCGCGATGGCGGATGGCATCAGGGCTTCGTGAAGCTCATCGCTTGTGTCGATCACTATAAAAAAGCCATATCTTTCTACCCAACGGATCTAGTACTGCACATACTCTTCACACAATGTTGTCGACTTTGGACGTTCAAAATCCCTTGTTCAGTTGAACAGAAAAGGGATAAGCTATGTAGTGAAGGTGCTGACTAATCACTGTCATTTTGGCCCGCACGCCGAAAGATTGGGACTCTCCTGCAAAACCCTGGTGTCCCTGACCTTTGTCGCTTGAAATGGCCAGAGTTTTGTTCCAACACTAGAATGGCATCACAATGGGCGCAATGGTGTGCTTAAATGGGCTCCCTAGTGGGGGAGCAGCCATTTCAACCTAACCTAACTTGGTACTTGGGAGTGAAGATCGACTAGAGTCTTAATTTTAAAGTACACTATTTGTGCAACACTATATACCCGCCCTTAGATCCAAGAATGCTGATCACCGTAGGTGGCCCTAGACCGAGATTTCACCTGTTGATGGCGAGAGTTATTAGATCAGTCTGAAACTGAAGCTTTTAGAGGGACACAGAGCAAGACGTTTATTTAGATTAGAGAAGATGTCGGGTAATAGAACTGAACCTTGTGGAACATCGGCAGGGATGATGTGGGACTTAGATTCAAAATCATCCAATGCAACTTTCGTTGAAAAATCCAGAAAGGAACTGTTAATCGTATTCCTTAGAACTAAGTCCATAACAAGAGCTTGTTGTCAATAGAAAGAACGCCATGCTCTGTCATAAGCTTTGGAAACATGTAAAGCAACCTTGTTTGGGGTGTTCTGTTAAGGTACGAGTCCACCGAGGCAAACGAACATTTTCACGCGGGGAAAATCGGAATATCTGTACGCTATCTAGATGGTTTCTTTAGATTGCTTTTTACTATTGATTGTCATGAGGCATGAAGTTGAAATAATGGAAGAAGCACAGCTAAACCTCTATGAGCTGCAATATATCACCACCTGATTCATCGCATTATGGTAAATTTCTGTCCAAATTATCAACGGTTATATCATTATGATGAATAGCTTTGTTGACACAATAGAGACACACCTTTACTGTGAGCTTAATTTAGATAGGATTCAAAGGGACTTTCGAAATGTTTCCCCAAAATTCATACATGGTTTTCCTGAATCGAATTAGATGAAACTAGGGGTTTTTTTTTTAATGCTTTAATGAAGCTAGAATCGCAGTTCATTTTCATATGACATAAGATATGATATCACAAAACTCGTCGCTTATCACTGGCATTCTCGTAACAAATGATTCCCAAAACTTGCCCTTTAATTACATGCAGCTCTAAGGGGGGACAAACAACAAGTCACATAAGTGGGTCAAATCGCATTTAATACCCGGGGAACGCCCGCCCAAAATAACAAAGATGCTTTTATAAAAATTACACCAGCAACGTGAATGCATTAATTAGAGCCGCGTCCCCTAATTATTCTGTGGCCGAAATTGAATTTTAAAACGCTATGCGAGGGCGGCGCTGAGCTAATTTATTAGAGCCCTGTTGCTATCAAAATATGCAATCTAGGAGACAATGGCCAACCAACTTGTAGCGCAATTTGCCCTTAACTCCTTCGCGTTGTTCCCGATTCTCTCTTTATGCGTCTTTAATAGCTCTGGGTCCCAATTAAAATTAATGGAAACCTTATATTACGACTTACCGGGTCCCGGGTGAAGATTAATCCCCGCTGTGTCCAGACCTTGCCCTCTTTATCCAGTATCAGTCACGGTTAAATAGGTTTTAAGTCTTTCCCCTATCTGATTTCTGATCGTTTGGATGCACCTTCGTCATTTGTACCTGTTTGGCCCTTGGCCTGTCCTTTTTTTTATAGCTCCAGCTCTCCAACGTTCGGGTCGGTGTGAGATTTCCAGAGATAAGTTGTTGCCTCTTGTTTTGTTCACCTCATATCCGAGTTCTAGAGCAGAGCGCATCGGTTCCGTGCGAGCTCTGCCTTTTGAAACCTGAATGTAACAAGGTGCTTCCAGGTGCTGCTCACTCGATGCTGTAAGTCCTCAGGTGTCGTTGAACTCCGTGTGTTCGCCTAGACAACTTATCTATAAAGACTAAGGGGACAGGTTGCTCCGTTCTCTTAAACGACGTGGAAAAGGGAACGTAATAATCCGATGATGTCCAAGTGTGTTCCAGTTCGATTCACATATAATATATACACTTTTTTTTTCATGTGCACTTGAGAACGACTGCAGTGCTACGGAATGAAATCTCCGTTCGCTCAACACCATACCAACCCCCGGAAGATCTGAAGGGGGTGGACAAATCCGTTGCTTATCAGGGAAACGGCTTTTGTTTCAGTCAGGAATATGGTCAAGTCCCACTTGACTCGTTTAGAGATGTCCAAACTAAGCGACTGCCAGCTTCGTTCTCGTTCTCTGTGTGTCCTTCCTAATAGTGAGAGAGAGAATACTTTGCATACCGAAGCAGCATAAATAAAATCCTAGAGCTCACATTAAAGGCAACTTCCGCTGGTGCATATGCGGTATCATGTAATATACATAGAAATATGCTAGAGAGAATTTTTATCCTTTATCCTGGAAGATGAAGATAGTCGCCGGGGGTTTATATAAATGTTTATGTATATACAGTTTTTTCTATCCCCGGGGTTCAGGCGGTTTGCGAGTTGTATGAAAAATCCCGAGAGACTCATTCACTTGGCACATATTTATACCACATTTAACCCAAACTTTTGCCGGGTCTTGTGCACGACACCAACACTACATATACACGCCCTTAGATCCTTACCACCCCAATCGCGTCACTTGCCCGCATCACCCTTAGTTTTGTACCCATCCCGCTCCGCTCCTATATCCTGCACTTTTGGACTTTTTGAACACGCTAACAGCCAACCCCCGTTGGCTCCCGTTCGCTCCGTTTTCATCCCTTACCAACTACTAAGCCGCTGTGTTCTTGTAATGAATGGAAGTTGTTTCTGAAAATTCTCCCCGAAAAGTTTCTGTGTCTATGAGGAGCATTACTAGGATTCAGTCAGTGTCGTACTTTGTAAATTATTCCGTGGAGCCCAAAGGTTATCATATCCTTGCTTAAGATTTAGTCTTTTTTGTTTGTTAGTGGAAGTCCCTTTTTCAGGGGGTTTTTGTTAAGTAAAAACAGCTGAAATCTTTTTGAAAACTACCGCAAAGCTAACATCAAATTTTATTTAAATTTCAACGAAATAATGGAGAAGTTTGAAGCTTGTGAATTTAAGGAATTTTAGCCAGAAGAGTGGAGATGTGTCGCAGGTTCATAGCTTGGAAAATGCAAAACTGAAACATTTAAAATTCAAAGTGTGGTCCTTGTGGACCAATGGTCGAAATTAACAAGAAACCGTTTCTCAACGACAGGCAGCTGTGAAGAATTGGTGGCGATTATCGTGTTTACGGGCGATGGCGACAAGGAGCAAAGAATTGATGCAAAGAGCGAAAACACCAAAGAACAGATGTTAGCTAGGTGAGAGGAACGAATAAGCGAGAATCATGCTGGTGATTGGAATCGAACCACGAACCTCTGAGATGGTACTCGGACGCCCTAACAGAAGCAGGAGTTCTAGTAGGCTGTATGTAGAGCCATCCTAAGATATTCGACGCTCGTGGACTACTAAATATAATGAGCCCGTCTTCATAAGAAAATACACGGAGTATCTAGCGGGGACAAGGACTTAGGCAAGGAGATGGATTAGCCCCCATGCTTTTCAACTTGGCCCTAGAATTGGTGATAAGAAAAACGTCAGTACAGAGAAGTGCGTCTGTAGCAACGCAGTCTGTACAACTACTTGGATATGCGGATGACGTGAACATCGTGGGAAGGTCCTTCTTGGCAGTAAAAGAAGTCTATGTCGAATTAAGAGAAGCGGCCAAGGACATAGGGCTGAACATTAACGAAGAGAAAACAAAGGTGATGCAACAATCCAGAGCGGGAAGGTTTAGAATGGGAAGAAATGTAACCATCGACCATAACCAATCTAGAAGTAGTTGATAAAACAGTCTACCTTGGGTCTACAATTACAAAAAGAAACGATGAAAAGGAAGAAATAACTAAACGAGTACTACTGGCTAATAGAGCTTTTTATGCCCAAAAACAAATCCTGCACTCAAGATTTGTGCACAGAAAAACGAAACTTTCACTCTACAAAACAGTAATACGACCAATACTGTGCTATGGCAGCGAGACTTGGACTATGACCCAGGACATAGAAGAACGAGTCAACAGGTTTGAGAGGAAAGTTCTCAGATGCATTATAGGCCCAACGAGAGAGGATGGAATATGGCGAAGGAGATACAACAACGAGTTGTATGAAATTTTCGACGACCCGCAGCTCTCATCGTTTATAAAAATCAACAGACTAAAGGCCCCCATACACGGTCAAATTGGATGTACATCGAAGGGCTGATGTACAACCAAAACTATCGATTGTGGGCCGGTAGGGCGATTAAAACTCATTGCGCTTATAGGTTTGATGAAATTCTGGATGTACATCCAATTTGACCGTGTATGGCGGCCCTAAGACTAGCCGGCCACGTAATTAGGATGGACGATAACCGTATTCCAAAACGGCAGAAATTCCAGGAAATAGACCATTAGGTAGACGGCTGACGCAGAGACAATACTCAACATTCGGAGCTGGAGAACTGCTGCAAGGAACCGTCAAACTTGGAGAAATGCCCTAGCGGAGGCCAAGGCTCGATTTGGGCTGTAGCGCCTTTGGATAGATGGTCTAGCGGGAACGAGGACGATCAGAAGAGAGGACGAACAAGTAGTAACTGAGTTTCCTTAACCAAATAATAGGAAAACTCGAAAAGATTTCTGGGACTACTTCAGAAGATTTATAGCAAACTATTCAGTCGTAGCAAAGCCATTCAGGGAATTCCTTAAAAAAGAACGCCATAATTAAATTAGAAACCGAACATCAAAATACATTTAAAGCATTGGCAAAAGCACGAGTGTTGAAGTTATTTGAATCAGAAGGCGCATACGGAGATTCATGTCGATGCAAGTAAGGACGAATCCGGAACTATTGTCTTGCAACGGGATAATGACGATCAACAGTTGCATCTAGTGCAATACATGAATCGAAGAAAAACCTAGCCGAACAACGATTTCACGCTTATGAGCTAGAAGTACTCGGCATAGTAAACGACTTAAAGAAGTGGACAGAAACCTGAGTAATTACGAAATTGACGATATACTGAAGGATCAATGGATCGAATCATTATGCCAAAAATGGATTGATCCATACCTAAAGTAAACTGTAATAACTGTTACAGAAACCCGACGATTGACAATTTTCATATATACATAAAAGTGTCCTGCTCTCGAGACTTAAGTCGCTACATCGCCAATTCCAGAACCGACGGAATCCAGAGATCGTATCCTTAAAGTCGATGATCCCAAACCTCTAACAATTAATCAATAGAACTACTCAAGGCCATAAATCTGTATTGGAGCAATAACATCCGGTCCATAAAACCCACTGGTCCAGGCATGTTTTCGCAGATAAATAAAATCTTTAGGAGGAAAACGTATAATCGACTGGAGAAACTGCAAGGCCTAGATCCGGATACACTCTACCGAAACGATGACGATTCTTTTAATGTGGAAGATGAGCAGGATAGAGTAGATTTGGCGGGGGCATTCTGTTAGGAAGTCTACTTGGTTAAACACTAGTATCCGACCGAATTTCGACCTGGAGAATCAAGCTCGGTCGAATCACTTCAACCTCCAGAACGAAATGAGAGTACGGAGATCTGAGAATCGACATTTAGTTGAATTCAATGAAGAGTGCCCAGCGGACAACATCTCAGAGGCCCCCGGATACTCAATTTTCGTAAAGGAGGACGATCTTCTGCGAATCTTTCAAATGCTGAACAATAAGAAATCGTCAAGAATCGATGGCATCCCTAATGTCTACGGTATAGTCTTGGTATACTAGAGGTAGTAGCGTGCTGCCGCCCGGAAGCTCTCAGGCCATGTAATCGCCTCATCTATCGCTGGAGGCAGTTTTCGGGCGAATTGCATTACCAATTGTCGATGCACTTATAATCAAGCCGCCATGAATTCTTTATTGAAAAGCTTTTTCTACTTTTGTGACTGCTTCAAAAAAGCTTCTAAAGTAGCATTAAAAGGAGTGCTCCGTTCTGCGAACATACAATGTTAAAAAAGGCATAGAACTTTTATAGGGGAGCGCTCCGTGCTTTTTAAGTAGCGTTCTAGGATTGATATTAAGTTTTAAGTGTTTATTTTTCCCAAAAGTGTTTGTCATAACTAACTGCTATCAAATTTTACGAAAACAACATTACACTGTCTGGTCGGTTTTGTACTCTAAGCTCTCTTCTACAAACATAGTCTACTACCAAATTTCCCCACCTTCAAGAATTTACACACACACAACAACAAAAAAGAAGATTGATTTGTTTGAACCTTCCAGCAATCTAAATTACAAGAACATGAAAATTGCTCACCTGCCTTGACTTTTATTGCCCCCATTGAGTTTGTTCATCATTGATTAATCCCGAAGTCCTCACAAATTACGGGAAGTTAATTTTCCACCAGTGCAAATACCGAATCCTCCGATTCCAGTATGAGCAATGGCCTGGCACATGTTGATAAATGGCTTGACAAGAGCGAAAAGCTATCCCTAGCATTTGCCACTTACAGTGGAAAGCTCAACTTCCATTCACCTCACCTAAATTACTTCATTCACGTCTGCAATCGCAATCGATTACTAGACAGCGACAGGTAATTGAAGCTAGCAAATTACACACCTTCAAGGTATGCACCGACAGCGGCGTCTCTGTTCTAGGTGGCGGTAACTGCTCCTTTTTTAATAAGGGGATTCTCACCCGGAGCAAATCAAATTTAACCTCAAAAGAAGATAGACTCTCTCTCACTAGATCCATCCATCGTTTGGCTGTCCAGCCACGTCCTTTTCAGTCATTAAAAATTCCAGCATGTCATTGGATGAATGGTGACGGACTTAAAGGACGACCAGCAAAAAACAAAAAAAAAACAGAAATGACAGAAGGGGAAAGTTTCACAGGATTCTTAGAGGAAATTTTTTGCAAGGTGTGCCGGAAGCTGTTCAACATGCGAAAGTCTATTCCGGTGACATGGGGTGGATGAATGACGTGAAATCGGTTGTGAAATCCTAGGGACTGACCCATTGGTCACGTTCTGGGCATAGCCTTGTCCAGGGGGCCTCGTCGCCTGCAGGAGCACCAGCGAACGTTAGTTGGGCGGCTGCCAGGATCCCGGCCATTTCGTCCTCATCGCCGGGGCCATGGAGGTTTTTGATGAAATAATGCCTGGGCATAGTTTTCCGTAGAATGACCAAAAATGAGATTACACATGCGGAGGTAGCGGTGTGGGTGATGAGATATTGTCCTGAGTTTTCCTGTTACACGTAATATCTCACATTATATAAGCTGGCCTCAGAAATACTTGTTAAGACCAGGTGTTTGGGCACGAGGCAACTATGGCAGAACGAGAATGGCTGAAGGAAGGATTTTCGGATTACATTTTTCCTTTCCCTTTTTTTTGACCACTCGCACAACACACACACACAACACACAAAGGTGAAACTCGGGGAATTGTCGTCATTGTTTTATTGTGTTTCTCGGGATATCATGGGGTAATTGAGGTGGAAGGAATTGATATTATCATATTGAGTGACATTCTGTAACCAGGAAATATTTGATTTATATGTATGTATATGTATGTAAAAAAAAGAGATATGCGCATAGGATGTGGGATCGATATTTTGGAGGACTTAAAGGGATTCTAACCTTGAAGTTTATAGTCCTTAACCATGCAAAGTTTCTCTTGACCTTTTCCTAGTTCCAGAGTGAAGATAGACAGCCGATGTACGAAATAAATGAGGGTTGGAGAAACATATTTAACGTCTATAAAACTAATATATTATCACGAAGCAGGTTTGTTTCATTTAAAAAAAACCAAAAAAAATATTCAATCGGGAGGTTAAAACTACTGTGAATGAAGTCATTGATTCTGAAAAGGAAAAGCCTATTCATAGCCACTAACACACCTTTCAAATTTCTCTCCAGTAATTTCAATTGGAAAAGTTTTGCAGCAATTTGGAGATCTCAACTAACGCCAAATTGCGGCTATCTAACTCCAACGTCAAGGCAGTTATTTTGTATGGTTGCGAAACATGGAAAGTCACCCAATTCATCACAGGGCGCCTAAAAGTTTTCAACAGATGCCTACGTCGTATACTAAAAAACCACTGGCAAGATAGAATTTCAAACGAAGAATTATGGTGCTGACCAAGAAAGGATAGACGACGAAATCAGCCGAAGGAAATGGAATTGGATTGGGCAATGCGACGCGAAAACGAAAATTTAGTCCTTGATTGGAGTCCGCAAGGAACCCGTCGAATTGGAAGACCCATAACAACGTAGAGGACAAACCTATTAGCTGATGTCGCAACAACTGGGAGATCCTGATCGGAGCTGAGAGATGTCGTACTAATCAGAGTTCGCTAGAGGGTTACTGTTTCCGTCATGTGCTCCATAAGGGATTAATGGAGCATAAGTCAATTGAAGCATATGTGAATAAGCTCCGGTGTCGAAAAGATTTTATTTTTGTTCACCTTTTGCAGTTGCCTTTTCGTGCTTTCAAAAGTGTTGTTTTATCAATTGGCCCCCTTACCAAGTACTAATCACTTCCAATGCTGCTTGACCTTCGTAATCGAAATAAAACCCGTATATATTGACTATGTTAATGCTATTCTTTATGATTACCAAGAAAATTGCTCGTTTTCTTCGTCATATACAATTTCTTAATGGTCCAGTTTTGCTCCTTAAGCGTGATAAGGCTCCAAAATTTCTCCCCTTAATAGCGCTATGAATTTTTTTTTAGCGTTGAAAGAGTTTAGAAAGCTTTTTTTAGCTAAAGCGCGCAACTAACTTTTACTAGTAAAACCCTACTGGAATTTACATTCAGAACATGTTGTCAAGAAAGCAGAGCCTTCAGAGTATTATATGACTGTCCGAAATTAATGAAAAATACTTGGGGTTTCGAGCACAAGAGGTGAGACTATGAAAAATTTGAATCGCTAACCAGATCGCAATAATGGTACTCCAAATAAAGCTCCTTTGCGGTACACGGAAGAAACTATTCGGAACTTATTCTGCTCTAGCTAAACTCTAGATGTTCACTGAGGTGGAGTTCCTATGAAAATGAAGGCACGAGAACACCTTTTCACTTTTTTTCTGAAATTGCGCCCGGTGCCAATGCACCAATTGCACCTATGAAAGCGCCGCCCCTGCTTCGATGTAGATTTCAAATGTGTCCAAGAATGTCATCGCTTTAAAAAATGCATACTTCTCCAAAACCTGAAATCATCCCTGATTTATGCAGTCCTTAACCACAACAGAACTCCGTAAATCTTCGAGAGTTCCTTAAACTACCCAAAGACGTCCTTAAACCAATAACTTTTGTGAAAATAATTTACTAACTGCAAAATATTAATTAAGAGACAAAGCAAAGTAGTTTCGTGCAATATAACTGTGCATCGACCATAAACGCCGTCAATTAAAACATCCCACAAGAACTTTGTCCTCCCAAAGGCTTCTATCAATAATGAATTTCAGTCTCAACTCGGCTATACACGAACCGGGATTCCCATTGGTCGGATATCCCCAAAGGAACTTTCATTCTATAAAAAGGAAAAGGCAATAAATTTGCAATTTTAAAAGCTGATAACAAAACTTAGAAAGGAAAGTTCTCGAAATCAATTAAGAGAAAGCATTTCCTCCGCCACTTCAGACCGAGCTAACCAAGCGAGTGCAACAGTAAGCCACTCGCTCTAGCATGGAACTCAATCTGAAGGGTCCTTGGCCCTTCACGAGCACCACTTCAGTGCATCTCCTTTGGACTTCTTCGATTAACCTGGGAAGTATGCGAGCGAGTGGAGGAGCAGTAATTGAGGGTCAGATATGCGGACTGTGTATGTGCTCGATCCAGCATCCGAACTGGACCAGAGACGTCTTGTTTGGTGTTTCTTGTTGTTGTTGTATGTAGCATATGTTGGCCCCGCTGCACGCTGATGACGCTGGGCTGGCCCACTTACGAGGGCGTCCCGTGACTTAAGTTTAAGATGTTTAAGTTAGAGTCGTTGTCAGTTGTGAAGGCCCAGGCTAAGACCCGTGGTTCGAAACCGGTCATTCGAAGAGCACAAAAAATCCTGGTTCTAGTTTACGACGACACCATCCGCCAAAGGCTTGAATAGGTGAGTTTCCAGCGGGGGACCAGGTGGAAACTTGTTAGCCCTGACAGAAATTGGAAAAGGGGTTTTTTTTGTTCAAATCTCGTCGTCGTGGTCGTGTACTTCGCGGTTGGATGCTTCGTCATCATAATCATCATCGAATATGGTTCGTTGATAGTGAGAGTATCCATATTCTGACTAACCCGCGGCTCTCTGTCGCATCGAAGGTGTTTTTACTGCAGGTTTTCATGATTGATAGGGTGTAAGCGCATATACGTCTTCTACACACGTCCAAGCCCCCCACAGGGGGGACCCTTACCTCTTAACTCGCATCTATAAACCTCGACACTTGAATCAAGTTTATTGACCCTCAACAGCCCGGAATTGGGGGTATTCAAATAGAATCTAGATTTTCCAGACGTTTTCTGTAATCGGTAATTAGTGCGGAGGTACGGGGACTGAAAAGAAAACAAATTGACTAATGAACTAGATGAGATTATGATAAACTCGACTCTCTGTTTAACTCCAGCCACAGAACTAATAATAGCGCCCCGTAATGAGTAGATTCGGGCTTGGAGTAATTATTCCGTAATCGGTTCTGTTTTATCGGATCGTGGTTTGGTTAATTTTAAGCTGAAACTGTTTTTAAAATCAATTTTCGGGGCTTTTATTTTGTGGTGTTTTTTGAATGAGTTCTAATAATGAATTTTGCCGAGAGTTGAAAAAGAGGGGATAACTTGATTTTATATGCAATTTTTGGATAATTTTTAATAAGGGATTTGGCATTTGGGGTTTTGGTCATTTGAATTTATGAAAAACAGGTGGTAGCTTGGTGATTTTGATTACATATACAGAGGCTATCAATTATGGGCCGGGTTACGTACGGAATTGATTTTGAATAATTTTGCGTTTTTGAGAATTATAATACGACTTCGGTCAACAAGCACGATTTTCTCATGTTGGTCGTGGAGCTACATTATAAGAGACAAATAAGGGCACGCGTATTTTAAAAACTCATCACTGAAATGCTAAAAGGTGTAATTGGTACCACTACAACAAGGAGCACGCAGCATGAACTTGACTCGATTTTCAACTGGTGCTCTGATACAAGCCTCAGTGTCAATCCTGATAAAACAGTTCTGGTACCATTTACCAGGAAGTTGATAATGCCAATTTTAACTGAAAAGTTTTAGTGATTTCTCACAAGCAAACAAATGCATAGGGGTGATCGAGTCATATTATTGGTTCCAGTAGTTCCATTGGTTCTGATGATGAAATTTCACAAATCACTACAGAGTTTATGTATGTAGGCCTGTCCTAACGAAAAACCATGTGTTACTTATACACCAACAAAATAAGGCTAATCAGAACATGGTATGCATGTTCCCGCCAAAGGTATGCACGCTCCCGCTACAGGCATGAAAATCTAAAAATGCGCCCGCCTGTTACAGATAATGTAGGGTCCCCCAACTAAGTACTCACCACGTCCTTAGCTGCTTGACCCACGTAATCGAACGAGAATTGGTCTGCTGAGTATGCTAATGGTAACCTGGTGATTTTCACCGATGATATCCTTTTTTTCGTCTCCACATTGTAACCTCTTTTGCATCTGAATATGTAGAACGGCACTAGTAAGTAAGAATTCCCTCGAGATCAGCTACTTAAGGTTAAGTCGTTGGCCTGCAATCCCACAAGTCGGTGGATTCGATTCCTCGTAGTGTTATAGTTATCTATCTTTCAACTTCTCCCGCCGAGAAAAAGGAAAAAGTCGTGCGTTCGTTAAAGTAAGAATGCCAACTCGGTGTAGAATCGGATGGGTGCCGAATTAGAATAGGATTAGGGTCCAACAGGACCGAGAAATCCGGCGTATGCTGTAATCTATAACGATTATAGAGAGACTCCTGTCTAGTGCTATTAATTAAGACAAATAACCTACAATGATCTTGGGATGGAATTTTCATATGTCTTTGTTAGAAAAAGGTGACCAAGGCGATGAAGTCGCACGTGTGATGGTGATTTCGTAGCTGCGCGATAAGTGCTCGGATATTTCAAGGGGTTTTGGATAGAAGTGACAGTGACGACTTTTTTTGCCTGAATAAAATCCCATGTCATTTTTGAATTGATCTTAAAACCTTTTACTAAGTGTCTTCAGTATAACTAGATGCCTGAACAGATCATGAAGAGAAAGAAAGGTATAGTCATGAATACCTCTCAACATCCAGACTTCGGCATATTTTTTTATTGCTATGATCTCAGCTTGAAAAAAAATTGATTGATCAGTAATCCATTGCCTTGGCCTCACCAAGAAAATTGTCCGTTTTTTCGTCTTCTACAATTTTTTAAAGCCACAATTTTGCTTCGTTTAGTCTGAAAAGCGTGTGGGCGTACCATGCCTCGCTTGAGTCCCATACGGGCGATTTGACGATGTGCGTGTAGGCCTTTTGCAAGCTTGAAGCGGGCGAGTGAAATTTTTAGTCAGATGTACCATGTATGTAGGCCTCTCACAGATAGGGTCTCCTCAATGTTTCCCTAAGGGGCCGAACGGTGGACTCTTATGGTAGACCAATGGATATCGCCGGGCTAGAGATGTGCGCAATACTGGCATGAACCTATAGAAACTGAAGAAGATCTTTACAAATAGATCTTCTTATCTGGCAATTAAGCGACATTAAGAATGGTAAGTAGGACCAAATCCAAACAAATTTGGGGTTGTTAATGTAACCTGTATAAGCTAGGTTTTTTCAATCCATTCGTCCTTATGTGGGTTCCAGATCATTAAAGCTTCGTGAGGAATGAAAAATATGGACGGCCTAGCCAGACATGGCAGTGACACTATATCAAAAATTCCGATCTTTTGGGGCCTCGGTGGTAGGGGTGGGGCACCTGACTACTATCCCCAGAGGTCCCGGGTTCGATTCCCGGCGGTGCCACGGTCCTAGCCTTTCCCAATTTCCCGCCTACATAACTTTCCTTCTTTCTTCTCCCCTCTTTGCATTCCTGATTCCTTCTGTCATGGCCTTCGCTGGATCTCTTCCCCGCTCCACCAAGCGCATGCCATCGGTTGGTTGATGAGATTCAACTCGTTTCAGGAGGCATAACACTCCACCGAGTTGTTCTCGATGCCCCGATGTCAGAGTCCGAAATGGTTGGGAGTAGGTGAAATAAAAATACCGCAGCTAGGTTGTGACAGTTCTTTCTCCTTCACTTCTCTCTCTATCTTCCGATTAGAGCTGCTGTTCGACATTTCAAAAAAAAAAAAAAAATTAATGAAGTACATGGTCGACAGTACAAAGGGGCCTTCCCTAAATCTCTAGTGTGTCACATAAAAAAAAAATCGGCCATGCACAAGTTTCTTGAAAAAATCGGCTCGATCGATAAAATAACTCCAAGTGTAGTCATGAGCCAAGGTAGGAAATATGTGAAATATAACAACCTCCAGGTAATATTATATAAAGAAATTTTATATTTTAACGATTGAAGCTCCTCACCAAAAGCGTTCCAACATTTTTTTCAGGTATTCAGAGTGATTTTTGAGTGCTGCCAAAATGGAAGTTTAACAATTTTAGTGCTGCGCTCAGATCTGGAGGTGGGCTGAAAACCTAAAAATTTATATGGAGCCTGGGATGAAAATTTGCAACCCTCCCTCTCATCTAAATTTGTTTTCCCACCTTCAAATTACTATTGGAGCACTCAAAAATCACTTTGACTACTTGAAATTTTTTGGATTTACTATACATGCGTATATTGTACTGTGGAATATGATAATAATAGTTATAGACTGTCTGTAGAGGTACAGGATCAAATCATGGTTTGTAGGCCCAATGGTAGACAGTGTTTCTTTTCGGTCCCCATACAAAATACTAATCGCGCCCCATGCTTCTTGACCTGGGTGGTCCAACAATCATGCAATAAAGACTTTTTTAAATCAAATACGTTTTGGAAAAAAAACACCTTTGTGAATTTATATCTTTAGTATTTGCTTCGGCTTTTAGTAAACCTTTACAAAAGTAGTTGAAAAGGAGAGCGTCGTTTGGCATTTCCCAGAACGATTTTCCAATTTCTTTGCCCTGTTTACTTTCTTTTTAAAGCAGCAGTGGAAATTTTTGTATATACACCAGGACAAAAGTGGCAAGCAACTTAATCAAATTAGTTTATCTGATTTCGCATTCACGAACAAACTCAACATTTCGATTTAATTCACTTTCGTACTTCTGCATTCACTTCATCTGGCCACAAGGATCACGACGATGCTCTAAATAAAAAGAAACGGATTTTAAAAGGCATTCAATATGTATAAACGACAAATTCATTCTGTAGGGCACAAAACGAACTTTTCCTTTCCACTACAGTAGTGTCATCAAAAACTGCTTCAGCATTGATCCCCTTTCATTCGCAGATGGACTCATTCTTCCAGAACTGAAAATACGGGAAAAAGCCCGTCGTCATCGGTCGAAAATGGACAAAAGATTACCACCGACAGCCATCTTGGAAATGCTTCTCAGTTTGCTCTCATTTTAATTGCAATTTATCCCGAAAGCATTTCACTCTGGTGCCACTTTACCTGCACACTAGATATATTCCTGGCTGAATGGTCGCGTCGTCATCGGTGCAGTGGTGGTGCAGTGAAATTGTCATCTGCTTGGCATATTTCTTGATGCAGAAAATTTTCACTCCTTGTTTTCTTTCAATTTTCATTTCGTCCCAATTTTGCCGGTTTTGAGAAAAATTGTTGTAAAAAGGTTCGCCATTCACTAAAAAAAAAATGAACGAAAAACAACTCAAACGTGAGAGAGTAGAATGTGGTCAGAAACCGCGCCAACAACTGCCGGACAAGCTATTAGTCACCGGCCATTAGTGGAGAGCTACAGTTGGCTTTCCCAAATGGAAAGGTGCAACAGAAAGTTCTGCCGAGTGAGATATGGCGACATTTTTGATAACTGTACATTTATAGAACTGGAATTCTGCTGGCCACAACAGAGGGCCCCAGAAGCGCGCTCTAGTATCTAGAAAGCTATTAACAGCGAGCGAGAGAGATAAGGGAATGGAACCGCTGTTGTGGAGCCCTCTAAACGCTCGCTAACTTAACTGCCGAGAGATATATACGAATGCACTTTGCAGTACACTGCAGCAGCAAGTGGGAGATCTGTGTGCTGCAATTTGTACGAGACCATAAAAAAGTTCGTGCGGAACTTGGCGCGGATGCATCCAGACCAGACCCTTTCCTTCTATGGCCATTGCAATTTAGCCAAAGACCAAAGAGGCAAGCAGCAAGCAAGTATCGAAATGCACGTCGTTGTCGGGGGCTCTTGTACCTTTAAGGAAGTTGGACTGACGGCTGCTGATTGTTGTCTTTATTAACATCTAAGAAGGTTCAAGCACGATTTGCTTCAAAAAGAAGACAACAGCAGCAGCAGCGGCGGCAAAAAAACACAAGGAAACTTCATACTGTTTTCACTCCTTTAATGCAGCAAAACATCTCCAGACAACCTTAGGACTCTAGGCACGAGCAACTGTGTTCGGTTCCTCCATATCCAAGCTCCAAGATGAAGATTCTCTCCTCGTGTGGATGGACACTTGCATCTCCGCGCCCGGCCAAAGAAACTTTTGTGCTGGTCGTTTTCCGTTTTAATTGGGAACCGGTTTACGGGGGCATCATAAGAAGTTGAATTCGAAGCCATCCACAAACGTCCAACGTAACCCAGTAAACTTTTTTCAGCCATCATGAGTTTGACAGAGAAGCTCCTCTCATGCTGGACACACATCCTAGTGGCTTCAGAGACATTGAGAAAGTTGCTAGCGTGAATGAATTTACAGAATCCAGGTAATTAGCACCTTGCCAGGTATTGTAAATATTTTTGTTGGCTGTTTGGTGAAAAGTTTTAAGATAAATTGTTAGGCAAATAGAATTGCGGTAATATTTGCCATAGTTGAGATTATCGGTTGATTTTCCTCATGGCATGCAGCAAGAAATATTTAGAAAGAATTGTTTGCAAATGGGTCGAGAAGTTATTGGGTGCAAAACAAATAGGTGTGAGTCAGGACCTAACAGAAATATTGAATAGTGAAACTCTAGTCCAATTCTTCAACATAGATAAGGAGGATATGTCCTTCCTATTTTTGTCCAGCGAAAATTTGGTCTCGATCGTAACCTAGTATCTAAGGTGACCTATTCCCATTTTATAGGGCCAGTATACCGGACGATTTGCTCGTCAACTTGGCCTTTCGCTTGGTCATATGATTTACCACAGACCTTCAATTAAAACATACAACAAACGAAAACCTACAAAAGAACCTGACAAAAAAGGTCTTCGCGTCGGTTTCTCAATAGATGGCGCTAATTTTCAAATAAGTCACGAACCACTGATCACAGCGACACCACGTAACACGTGGAAGGTGAAAGTTCGAGATACTGAAGTGTACAGCCAAACAGTGGTTGGAGATTTGTTTGCGTTTGAAAATTGAGAAAAATAATAAGTAATTAAAAATTGCGGTATATTTTGCAATATTATTACAACAAAGGGAAGAGCACTACTGTGAAGGTAGATTATTAAAATCTGCCCGGCGGAAATAGTTTACTCGCTTTCTCTCTGGTGTAATTGTGATGTGAAAAATGAGTCACGCTCTGTTCGTCGAAATTGAAAAAGCTAGTGAAATTCTTTAAAAAATTCAGAAAGGAAGGCATGTCGATATTGGTATAGAGCTAATTCGTTTAAATCATTTACACAAAGCTATACACTAAAGGAAGCTCGATGTATGGGTTCCTCATAAGCAAAACCTGATGAACTGAAACCATATCACGTGAAATCGATACCACGTCTTATAACCGGTCATGAAAAATACGCCACGTGTGACAATCGAGAGGTATGGTGAGTCGTCTCAAGCGTAAAACCAGGATTGATATAAAAACTTGGTGATGCTAAACCTAGTAGCACTCGAAGAGAATCGTCCTGTATGAGGTACTTTCAGCTGGTCAGATAATCGGCTCTCAACTCTACTGTGAGTAACTAGATAAATTGCTTCAGACATTTCACCCTCTGATCTCTGAAGAACTCATCAAAATCATGATCAGTCCTTTGTGGGCCTTAGCTTCTTCTTCTATCGATCTCGATGTCGCGTTTTACTCTCCTAGCTGGTAGTCCCAATTGTACGTTAGTCCCTTTCTATGTCGTCTACCATGCAACACCCAAAGATCATCCTTTCTATTAAAGACTTTAGAAAGGCTAATCGAAATATATCTGAGGCAGACCATACTAACCACGGAACGCAGGAAAAATCTACTGATACTGCTCCTCACTCATTTGTTTCAACCATTAAAAATTCACTCGAGCTCAAGGAGTATACATTAGTGGCATTCCTTGACATAGAGGCAGGGTTTCACAACATCCTCCCGGGTACAATTCTTCTTCTTCTTCTTCTTTGATCCGTTAGCTGGCGGTCCGAGCGGGACGTCCCCGCAACGGATACGCTGCTGTCGGTGCCGCTGGGTCCCGAACTCTATTCACGATTCGCTTCCATTCTTCTCGGTTTTTGGCGGTGTCTCGAGCCTCGGTAACTGATAATCGTTGATTCTTTAAGTCACCCTCGATATTCTTCAACCAGGTTTTCTTCGGTGCCGATCGCTGTATTCTCCAGTCTGCAGGACGGTCTCGCCAGAGAAGTTTACGTGGCAAGCGGTTATCATCCGGGTACAATTACCCTAGCCTTGGCAGAACAGGTGATCGCAGCGTCGCTGGTGGAGGAGTACTTCTTGCCCTTATGGGTCGTGACTGTGAAACAGCTGTTGCGACGCAAGGAGGTGGGAGAGGACATCTCGTCGTGCTAGCATACGCAGATAGAGTTGTTATCATCACAGAAGAAAAATTTCCTGAAGTCCTCTGTGATCGTATTAAAGCGGCATCACGAACCTTTTCAACCTGAGCTGTCACCTGGGGGACTCAGAGTTAACCCAGTAAAAAAGCAATTAGTCCTCCTCACGAGGAAGTATAAAACCCCTCCTTTAACAAGAAGCTCCTCTTGAGTCCCGAGGTCAGTCTCACCGAAAAATATTGAGCCGGAATCAATTTTGGATAGGTAGTCCGATATTTTTTGTAGTAACAGTCAACCAGTCAAAGCCAGGTATTCATTTAAAAATTCCTTGCAAGAGTTTTGTATGAAATGGGAAATGAGCATATTAAACAATGACGGACCTGCAAAATTAAGAAAGTATTGAATTAAAATATCTAAAAGGAAGATCTACATTATTCATATATATTAACTACTATTCATCATTAGAAAATTAAGTTAAATTTATTCAATTTTCATCAATATCAAAACTTTGAAACTTAAATGATGTTAAAATTGAATATTTTCAAAGATTCTCTCATTCAACAGTTTCTACAAACCACTCGAGTAACCAAATCATGTTTTTTTGTGTTTACTATAAAAGGTAAAAATATTGTTACCTGTTGAATAATTAAAAATTATAAATTTATAAAAAAAAAATCTTCACATATATGTATGCAGTACCATACTAAGCAACTGGAATTATTTCCTCAATTGATGTGACATTGTAGCTTCAGTGTCTTAATTGCTTTTGAGAGGCTTTCATGAATTTGCGATTTCTGATGCAAATTAAAGCAACCATTTTTCTGTAGTTTTAGTTTTGTTTACACAAGTCTGGATGGTCTAGAAGCTGTGTCGTATAAAAACTGCATAAATTGCATCCTAAAATTGGTATAAACTTTGAGTGTTTTAGCTGATACACAAACCATAAAAAGCTTGATCAGTGATAATTCAACAAAAAACTTATTCAGCACCTTTTCTTCAAACCAAAATATATTTACTTGATCATTTTTTTTAGGAAATTAGTTATATTAAATTTTATGAGAAAAATTATCAATTTAAAGAAATAAAATGAAACTATTTTGTTGGAAGGAAGGAAATTATAAACAAAATAGTACCATAACCAGGAAAGATGCTGATAAGTCAACTCCCGATGTTAGGGCATTGCTTTCTTATTAAATTCAAGATAAAGAAATACATAAAGGAAAATATTGCAACAAAAAAAAGAACTCCCAATAGAAATTCCGTAATAAGGACCCAAAGGGAACCTCAGATTCCAATCCAAAAACCAAAATTTGGCTATTTCCCGAACGTTAACGCAACGCCATCAAAAATCTAGAATGCAGTACCCTGGGAAAAACCCGCCTGGTACCATGACGTGCTTCCCGAAAAAGTTTGACTCAACTCAATATACCTATGAACTGCGTCAAAATGTCATTTGAGTATGAATGTATGAATGTAAAATTAATAACGAATAAATGTTAACTTGGTGTTTGCACAGCAAACAAAACGATAAGTATGCCACACGCGTCCGAGTCATTCATGTTGATGACTCAATAATAAAATATAATTACGATCACCGAGTCAATAACTTATTGATTAATGTTGCTCTAATTAATAATATAAAAAAAATGATTATGTTGCACAAATGTTAACATATAAATTAAGCTCTGGAAAATTAAAAATTCAGTTGAGAACCAACAGCAACTCAAAGTGTTTTCTTTAACCACCAAAACTGCTACTAAATCGATTAGGTTGTGCAGTCCTAATCACCCAGTACACATAACAGTCCAGCTCATACCAGTGAGCTATACATTGGTCCTTCGAACCTTTAAAAAGAATCACACCTACGCACAACTCGCACCGAGTTAAACAGTAAAAAAAAAAAAAAACAACAATAACATTAAGAACCGAATCACCGAGTCTGCAGTACCACGATGGAGTCATTTTCGGAAATAACAGAAGAACAAAAGAAGCTTGGGGAAGCCATGTGCCGGGCCCTCTCAAATATGAAGAAAGACAGCAGTGGGAGGAAAGACAAGAACTATATAGAAAAGAGACTAGCGGAATTTGACAGTTCCTGGGGAAAATTCCAAGAAAACCACGCCTATCTGGAAGGAATGAACAGACCGTCGGAGCCGTATTTCACGCAGAATTTCTACAATCAAGCAAAGGCTATATACGATGAAGCCAAGGAACTACTGAGGGAGTATCAACAAAAACTGAGCAAGCAGCTGGTCGAGACCGCAGCAAACACCTCAGGAGCAAACTTCAACTTAAAATTAAACGACGACATGGAGGAGAAGTCACTGCGTCTCAAGAAGCAGAGGGTCAAAATGAGCAACATTAGGAGACTACTTGCTGAGGTAGCAGAGAGAGGCCAAGCGAAAACCAAGACGTACTGCGAATTTAAAATCAAGCAGTTAACAACGCAATGGGGCGCTATACAAGAATTGCACGAAGAAATCATGACGTTTACCGAAGAGGAAGAGCTGTCGCATAAGTACTTCAAGGAAGAACAATATGAAACTCTTGAAGAAGCTTACCAAGAAACCATGATAGAACTACAAGATGTGATAGAAGAAAAAAGTCAGAGAGAGGATGAGGCAAAGACGAAACTACCACAAATAAAAATTCCTAACTTTGACGGTGACTATAAGGCCTGGAAATATTTTGAAAATATATTCTGTAGACTAATCCACAACAACAAACGTTTAGGTAATGCTGAGAAAATGCATTACTTGCAAACGTCACTAAGTGGTGAGGCGCACAAACTTATCCAACACCTGGCAAGCAGCGAATCCAGTTATGAGGCAGCATGGAGCCTAGTAACAAGCAGATTTAATAACAAACGGAAAATATTCTCCACCTTTTCCGATGCAATTCTGGATCAACCTACGTTAATCATCGATTCTGCCAAAGCAATAAAACAATTGCATGACCAAATAAAAGAATGCCTACATGGAATCAACAGCCTACAACTAGAAACCCCACCCTGGGAACCCTTTATTGCACATATTATACGAAGAAAGATGGATCCAGAGACCTATAAAGCGTACGAGCAATCATTGAGCGATCCACGAGAGATACCGCAATTAGAAGACATACTGAAGTTCTTGGAAACTAGATTCCAAGCACTAGAAGTAATTGCAGAGCCTAGGAAGAAAACTGAAAGCAGCCGCACCATAAACCATGGACAATCACGAAATAACTACCAAATAAAGAATTATTACACTAGTACCACAAAGTGCCGATACTGTAATGGACAGCACAGTATATACGTATGTAAAAAATTCAGAGTACTAAAATTAGCAGAGAAGCTCAACTTCGTCCGGCAGAGTAAAACATGTCCCAACTGTTTGAACCATGGAGCGAACGACCCCTGCCACAGTCAAAGCCGATGCAACGTCTGTAAGCAGCAACACCATACACTAATTCACCAAGAGGCAAAAAATCCAACAGCAAAACAAGAAGATGTACCGAGAGTAATGTCATCACACATTGCTACATCTCAACGCACAATTGAGTCACACGTTGCAAGGAAATCTTGCAATGTAATACTGGCAACAGCACTAGTACGAGCCAAGACCGTAAGAAACACCTATGAGTATCTGAGAGCATTGGTAGATCCCGGATCCCAAGTCACCTTCATAACCGAAAATTCGGCGCAAGCACTAGGAGTTCCAAGAATGAAAATATATTCAGAGATTTCAGGAATACACGAGAGCAACGCTGGGACATCTCACAGCAAAATTCTAGTAGAACTCATTCCGAGATTTCCATCCAACTTTAAACTGCAGTGTGAAGCTCTAATACTTCCATCGCGGACGAGCGACCAACCACAAAAATATATCGATAGCGAAGATCTTACCAGTTGGAGTAATCTCATTCTTGCAGACCCTACATACGATACCCCGGGACCAGTCGACATGATATTGGGCGCAGACGTATTTGGTGACATCCTAATGAACAGAATTAGAAAAAAGAAATGTGGAACGTTAGCTCAAAAAACTGAATTTGGCTGGATATTGTCTGGACCAATCGAACAGAAAGAAGTAACCAGGAAAATCACATCCATGATTTCACGGGTAGATATCGACTCACAGCTTCGAAAGTTTTGGGAAATGGAAGAAACAGTAATGAGTCCACCTATGTCAGAGGAAAACAGAACGTGTGAAGAACAATTTGATCGAACAGTTAAACGAAATCCCAATGGCACGTATACAGTACAAATTCCGTTCAAGCAGACAGAGGGGTTAGGAGAATCAAAACCAGTTGCAATAGCACGACTATATCAAATGGAAAAGCGGTTCTCAAAAAGCAAAACTTTGCGGGATGAATACAACAAATTTATGGAAGAATACTTACAACTGGGACATATGGTACTCATTGATCCCAAAGAACTTCAGTGCAATACTCGTAACATATACTACATGCCTCATCAAGCAGTCATCAAAGAAGAAAGCACGACTACCAAACTAAGAGTAGTTTTCGACGCCTCTACCAAAACAAGCACCAAGCTAAGCTTAAACGATTTAATGCACTGTGGCCCCATACTACAACACGACCTACAGGACATTCTACTAAGATGGAGAAAGCATCAATATGTATTTAGTGCCGACATTGAGAAGATGTACAGGCAAATAAGGGTCTCACAGGAACATCAAGACTACCAACGAATTGTATGGCGATTTTCAACAAGAGATAGCATTCAAGAATTTAAACTCACAACTGTGACATACGGAACAAAATCAGCACCTTACCTAGCTATAAAAACATTGCAAAAATTAGCACGCGATGAAGAAGAAAATCATCCAGAAGCAGCAAAAATAATTCTCAATGATTTTTACGTGGACGACATGATGTCTGGAACGTCTTCAATTCAGGAAGCAAAGTGGTTACAACGTGAGCTGATCCAAACGTTAAAAGAAGGAGGGTTCAACCTTAGAAAATGGAGAAGCAACCACAGTGAACTAATTGATAATCTACCAACAGAACTTAGGGATCAAGGCTCCATTGAAATAAAAGATGACGAGGCTGTAAAATCCTTGGGTATATACTGGACACCAGCAGCAGACAAATTCCACTTTAGGGTAAAATTGAATGCAACACCAGAAGTACCTACTAAACGGACAATCTTATCAGAAATTGCTAGACTATTTGATCCACTCGGGTGGTTGGCACCCATAACAGTGAGAGCCAAAATGTTAATTCAAGAATTATGGGCAAAAGGATACAACTGGGATCAAACACTGGAAGAAGAGCTAGCTGCTCGATGGATGAACATCAGGAATGAACTACGAAAACTTGAAGAAATTAACATACCACGTTGGATACAGTATACACCCGCATGCAAAACAGTTGAACTACATGGATTCTGCGATGCATCCGAAAAAGCTTATGGAGCAACCGTATACAGTAAAACTACGTCAGAATCGGAGCAAGTACATATAACACTACTTGTAGCGAAGACTAAGGTAGCACCACTAAATAAAACCACGTTACCAAGATTAGAACTTTGCGGAGCAGTCTTATTATCTAAACTACTACGTCGAACAAAACAAGCATTGGATATTAAGAATGTAAAGGAATACGCCTGGACAGATTCGATGATAACATTAGCATGGATCCATGGAAAATCAGATAAATGGGAAACCTTCATTTCAAACCGAGTGTCAGAAATTCACAGAAATCTGGAGTCTACAAGTTGGCGTCACGTGCGTTCCGAAGACAACCCTGCTGATCTAGCGTCGAGAGGAGCCACTCCGCAGTACCTAAAGAATGCAGAGCTTTGGTGGAATGGTCCATCGTGGCTAAAGATGACTGAAGATAAATGGCCAACACAAAAAATTAACACAAATACTACAAGAGGAGGTAATTTAAATAAGGTAGTAGCGGTCCATGTAACTCAAAATGATGAAGGCTTCGAGCTACTTAGTCGTTTTTCATCGTTTAAGAAACTTACACGTGTGCTGGCTTACTGCAAAAGATTCATCGCGAAATGCAGGAAGGAGATAATAAACAGCACAGATTTATCAGTAAAGGAATTAGATAAAGCGCACCAACAACTTCTACAGATGACACAAAAAACGGAGTTCGCTGCAGAATTAAAACAGCTGGAAGCAAAGAAACCACTTAACACAAAAAGTTCAATTCTTTCTTTAAATCCATTTTTGGACGAAAATGGCGTACTAAGAGTGGGTGGAAGAATCCGAAATTCTCGTATTCCGTATAATGAAAAACATCCCGTCATTATACCTCACAAACACCACATAGCTAAACTATTGATACTTGAAGCTCATGCAGCGACACTACATGGAGGAAATGAAGTCACACATGCTTTTATTAGAAGAAGATACTTCATAATCAATGGGAAAAGCAAAATACGACAAGTATTGAACAAATGCATTACTTGCTGCAGGCACAAGGGACAAACAGTGACACAAATTATGGGTGAACTCCCAGCTCCACGAGTAACACCAGCGAAACCGTTTTCGCACACCGGACTAGATTATGCAGGGCCTATTCAGATAAGAATGTCCAAAGGAAGAGGAAACAAATCCCACAAGGGCTACATAGCAGTCTTTGTATGTCTAGCTACAAAGGCCATTCACATCGAAGCGGTAACAGACATGACCTCGGAGGCATTCGTAGCAGCATTTAGAAGATTCACATCAAGAAGGGGCCTTGTTTCAAACATGTACAGTGATAATGGAACAACGTTCGTAGGAGCACAAAAAATACTGGATAAGGATCTTCGCCATGCCATCAGAAACTTAACCACAGTAGTGGGAAGCCTGGCGACCGAAGGTGTACAATGGCATTTTATTCCGCCGGCAGCTCCTCACTTCGGAGGAATTTGGGAGGCTGGAGTCAAATCCATCAAATCCCACTTGAAAAAGGTAATAGGCTGCACTACGCTAACATTCGAAGAAATGTCGACGCTACTGTGCCAAATCGAAGCCTGTTTAAATTCACGCCCATTATACCCACTACCGAGCGACCCTAGTTCGATCCTTACTCTAACACCTGGACATTTCTTGGTTGGGCAAGAATTAATAGGACTACCAGGACCAACCATAGACAACAACATTACCACATTGAGCCGCTGGAAACAAGTACAGAAGATGACGCAAGACTTCTGGAAGGTGTGGCAAAGTGAATATCTATCACGACTCCAACAAAGAACAAAATGGAAATCAGGAGCAAGGCTGATCGAAGTTGGGCAAATTGTTCTCGTAAAAGATGAAAACTGCGCTCCAACGAGATGGCCACTAGCCCGAATAATCGAGACACATCCAGGCAAAGATGGAGTTGTACGAGTGGTAACTCTACGGGTCAAAGAAAACTCCACAATAAAGCGTCCAGTAACAAAAATATGTGTGTTACCTGTTGAAGATGACAACTTGACGAATGCAGAGCATACAGAGCTGAAAACGTGTGCTGGTACACATGTCACTGTAACAAGTAATCATCAAACTGGCACAGAGAGTCACCTGCATGCGGACAAGAAGACGGCACATAAATCAGCAACTACCTGGAACATGGCTAAATTGGTTTTAACTACACTCGTTATATTAAGCTCGATCCAACCGGGACATACACACTACACAATAAAATACCCACAACCTGGGCTGTTCATCGAACAAATTGGACACGCCAAACTAAAGAGAGGTACTATCAAGGTCGAGGTACTCATCCCAATCAACACAACAGCAGACACTAGTAGAGTAAATAATATAATAACCAAGATGGAACAAACCTGCAGTGAGGCAAAACGGTTTGAAGACAACACGCATTGCCGCACTCTACTTGAACATTTATTAGAACGAAAATCAACAATCTTAAATGAAATTGAAGCAATAAACCAAAGGCGGAAGCGGAGAAATAAAAGAGGGCTTGTTGGACATCTATTGCAAGCCATCTTTGGAGTAAACGATGAGGTTTACACTGACATTGAACACCTTCAGCATAATCAAGATATGTTGAGACAAGCGGCTAATCATCAAGCAAATATATTGGTATCTACAATGACAAGGATAAATGACACAGAAGTCCGCATGGGTAGACAGTTCGATCTGGTCACAAACAAACTGAACAGAGTAATCTCCGAGGTAAACAAGATTGAAGGATGGTATGACAAGATTGACAGTATGGTCAGCACACAAATACTAGCAGCGTACCAGATTGCCAAAGATATTTTGGAAGACCTAAAACAGCACTACATAAAAATTCTACAAGCAGGTTATGGTAAAGGAAACATTATGGACTTCATAACTCCAAGCAAATTGGCAGAAATAACAGATCAAGCAGCAAGCAAAATGCCATCTAATCTAAGAATCATTCCAGAACCAGGGAATGATATGGAAATATACATAGCCGATTCAGATGTTAAGGTTTTTGGATTTCTGCATATAACGGATGCCGATACCTTTAATATGATTAAAGCAACCCCAATTCCTCAGCGCATAAATAACAATACATATGTCACGCCACAAATATCATCAGCAATCCTGGCGATAGAGTACAATAATCAAAAATATTTCGAAATCACCGAAGAAGAAATGAGAAATTGCGTATCTTTAGAAAAATACTCCAAATTGTGCACACCCGCAGTTGTTAGTGACTTAGTGAAAAATCCAAATTGTATCATCGATGAAATATACCAACGACACAATAGGCAAGAGTGCCCATTAAAGCAACTGAAAATCCACTCCGTCATATGGAAACATCTTTTTTTGGCGAACACCTGGTTATTTATCGCAGATCCACCAACAACGGCCGCAATTAAATGTAACGGACAACGGGAAGATGTTACTCTGCATGGCGTCGGAATTCTGCAGACAACTCAGGACTGTGTGATTGAAACAACGAAGAATATACTTTTCTCTGAAGTTCGTAACAAAGTCATTATTCAATCAACATTTCTAAAGCCAATGAATTTCAACATAACTGGGATATTCAACCCTACCGGGTTAGATAGCAAACCAGTAATGTTAGACCCGATACTAAAAACATCCGACACATTCAGCAGCATCATCCACGATCCAACTGGCTTACAAGTTCAGTCATCAACATGGAAAACTATCGGACACCATACCGCCACAACAGCAGGATCTGTCCTACTCACCATAGCGATCATCGCAGGTATATGGAAATGTCGACCGACCCGTTGGAGTCTGAAACAACACCATGTAACCACTGGCGATCTACCAGAGAGTATTCACAGCTCATCCGGCATACAACAATCGACAGAACATCTAGGACCTAACCCAGCCCCGCGATCCACGACCTCGGCTGGGCAAAATGTTTGCACAGCAAACAAAACGATAAGTATGCCACACGCGTCCGAGTCATTCATGTTGATGACTCAATAATAAAATATAATTACGATCACCGAGTCAATAACTTATTGATTAATGTTGCTCTAATTAATAATATAAAAAAAATGATTATGTTGCACAAATGTTAACATATAAATTAAGCTCTGGAAAATTAAAAATTCAGTTGAGAACCAACAGCAACTCAAAGTGTTTTCTTTAACCACCAAAACTGCTACTAAATCGATTAGGTTGTGCAGTCCTAATCACCCAGTACACATAACAGTCCAGCTCATACCAGTGAGCTATACACTTGGTGTAACGAATTTTAATGGTTGACATAAAACCCTACGGCGTGATGATGACACCTAGAGCTACCGTGCCTGGCTATTTTTCTCTGATGGTCCTGCAGTCGCTGTTTCTTTTCTTGGATTTTTGGTTCTAGCCATTATTTTACGAGCTATGTTGCAAGCGGCACAGTCATGGTTCAGCATGGTTCAGGGTCGAACCAGCAGCATTTTTCAAAAACTTTAGCCGGAGGACAGCGCATCAAAACTGTCAGTCATTGGAGTTCGGGAGAGGCGGTTCGACTATTTCTCTAGGTTTTTCGAAACACCAGATGCCGAAGAGTTTTGCTTGTTCACTTTACTTACTTAGGCTGGTCGTCCACTAGAAGCGTATTCGAGCGGCTTCGCGCTACGGCCATACATATGAGCGGCTACAAGCGACTCATTTGTATGGCCGAAGCGCGAAGCCGCTCGAATACGCTTCCAGTGGACGACCAGCCTTATTCCTCTTTAATCCCTCATGGGACATTTGTAGGGTGGAAACAGTTGTCCTCCAGCGGACTCTGTTTTGTGCAACAGCCATCAGCTCCATCTAGGATCTTCTAGTTGTTGCAGCCTGCTAATAAAGTTCTTCGGCACGTTGTTCTCAATCTTCCAGCTAGACGGGCTCCTTGCTCTGGGTTTGCCTAGATTTTCATTCACGTTCCCAGACAATTTCCATCAGTATTTTTCTGGCGCGTATCGATCCATATCTGAAAACCTCCAAGTTTTTACTTGCAAAATGTCACCGTAATAACAGCTCTATGTTGACAGTTCAAAAATTGCTCAAAATTTAAAATGACACCTCTTAGTAGTTTGGTATGGATCCAAGATAATCCATACCACACATTTTTTCGCATTGTATTTATTTTTTTCATGAGATATACCAGTATATTTTCATAAATCAAGAGGTCACTAGTTAACTTTTGTGAAACTTCTGAGATCGTGTTGCTTTACCATCGTCTCTTTGTTTTGGCTCCTGGCTTTAATATGTATCTTCGAATATGATTCTGGTACTTACACTTAGAGCAACGAAATTATTACTTCCCAAACACAAACATTACTGCCCATTTCTAAGTGAAAATCTTCAGAATCTCATCTTGATTTCATAATTCCAAAAAGGCCTTCGCCAACGCAACGCACTCATATTTCGTAAGGGTTTCTTTACCCTCCTCCTAGGTTCTACTATCGAAGTGTCCTAATTACTCATCAACTTCCTCCCTCCTCTTACAAATAAAATAAGATAAATAATTTTTTATGAAGTAATTCCCCAAATTTAACAAAAATACACAGTTGCCATCGTCTTGATGTCAGCACGTGCCTCTTGCCTCTTGTTACTTAAAGTTTCCCCAAAAAACTTGGCAACAGAGATAGACCCCTGGAGAAGAATGCTTGTAGCTTCTGTACAGAGTCGAGACGCGTTTTAATATCGCCTTTCATCGCTTCATTTGCTGTTAGCTAATTTTCAAAACCTTAATAAGGATGAAAAAGATCATTTTCAAAAATACCCAAGTATCCTTGTTCTACAATTCCTGACTTGGCTGACATCTCGGTAATGGATATCTTAATGTGCTGTCGGTGATGCCATGGCAGAAGGTCTTATTTTCTCTTTTGTCATGAAAGACATGTGACACTTGAGGGTTGAACATTTTTGGGAATCCCCTCTGTCTGTGTGCTTTAAGTAGCTCGATTTGAGATGGCGCGCGGAGGCTTCTCTTCCACTCATTTATCCCCAACAAAAATAGGATAATTTAATTTTCACTTCAAGCCAAGAGATGGAGTTCTGTTCTTTTTTTTTGACGGGGAGGGGGCGGTAAAATTGACAATAAACAAAGTTCTTTTCTATCGTCTCTATCAATAACAGTCAAAAGTTTTTTGTTGTTGTGTATTTCGACAATAATTCATCAATCCCTTAGAGACATAGGGATGGATTAATTCCGACGAAAGTTATACGAACACAAACATGACACAACGCCCCCGCTTTTGTCCTGCCCCTAGTAAAAATATGAAATCGGCTTCGGGTATTCTCTAGGAGTTTTGTACTTAGCAAATTCGTTAGCTTACAGCTAAAATTCTGAGGACATCATCGTCCTCTGTAGATTTAATTAGGGCTTCCTGGAACCAGAATAAAGGATTCTCTGACGTCATACCCTGATTCCACTGTAGTGATTGTGATCCAACCATCCTGCTGAATGGCAACTATATTGGGTTTCCTTGATATTTTCGACTTGGATGCAATTTTCTCTTCCGCTTATGTACCCCATGCTAAACTAAACTAGTAAACGCTATCGGTCCATTGCCCAATTTCTCGAGTATGAACAAAACTTTTGAGCATGAATTGCTGCCCGCCGCACCATCACCACTAGCCCGACCATAGTAGCTCCACCGCTGCCGCCATCCACAAAATGCAGCTATGGATTTCTGCATTTAATCCGCATCAGTAGCCAACCGATAAAGGACGAAAATTCACTGAGCTTCGACTTAATTTAAAAGAATTTTTCAAGAGATTTTATTCATAAAAAGTAATTGATTGGAATTAATTTTCTACAGTGAATTTTTTCAGAGTGTTCTTTATGCGAGAAATCCTTTTCGTGGCGGGTTTTGCATGAAAAGCTTAAAGATTCTGATCGTTGCCATTTAAAAGACATAAAAGGAACATAGTGACGTTTTCGATTCATATAAATTGAATAGGGTTCACATAAGTTGTTACTGGAATTGTTACGGACATTGTGTCAATTTCAATTTTGAGATTTAGAACTTATTTATAGTCAGGGGATAGAAGCATTAGTTGTACAGTACTATTCAAAACCGCTTGAATCCCTGCCCGAGTATAAATAAAAAATGACGTTACAATGGGCGAACACTGGCCTTGATTGAAACATAGTCCTGGGCGATGTGCCAGGCACCGGAAGGCTGTAAATAACAAAATTTCCCACTAAAATACTCACCACACACTTTACGTAGTACAAACTGACGTTTCGAGCGTTTCTCTTGTGCATCGATAGTATTTAATTCAAATTCAAAGGCCGATTGTACATAACGAAAATGTTATGCATATGCCCGTGTGTACAGCTCAGTACTCGGCCATTAAAATCTTTTGGTTAAGTATGGCCGTCCTAGCGCCGTATGTGCTTCTGTGAAAAAATGGCTAAAAACTTGACGGCCATCATATCTTTCTTAAAAGGCCAAGCGGCCGGAAATCGCCCGTTGTAAGACCATTTTTTATTTTTACTCGGGTGGGCAAGCCTTTTGTTTATGATACTTCATATTCAGATAGTTATATTTATTTTTTTAGCTGTGGTCGCTTTTGTTTCACAAGTTAATTTTCCTCAGTCACAAAACAACATTTAGGTTAGGTTAGGAAAATTCCAGGTACGTAAAAACCCTCACCTTTAAAAAATATTGTAATATTTCTTCTCGAGCGTTCTCATACTCATCAGGGATTAATTGGAACACCAAAAGTTAATAACGTAAACAGTTTGGCATCCCTAA
This sequence comes from Thereva unica, assembly GCA_949987705.1. NCBI lineage: Eukaryota > Metazoa > Arthropoda > Insecta > Diptera > Therevidae > Thereva > Thereva unica. The sequence continues at coordinate 89,768,997 of OX465285.1, forward strand.
GCTCTGAGTCTTCTTCTTCTTCTCTGAGTATCCTACTCTATGCCTTCTTTTCAGCGGAGATTGGGTATCCCACGTTAGCGCGGCCTTTAGATTTTACCCCTTATTAGTCCGATAGTTGCCCCCACATTAAATTCAACTCGTTTATCTGAGTCGGCCCTAGAAAATTGCCCTAAACGGGCTTGGTGAGGTCGTACTTTAAAGCTTTAATTTGTGAAGGTACCATTTGCTTCCCAATTGATTAATTGAGATACTGTAAAAATGTAGCAGCTCTGACAAAACTGTATCGATACTGTTAAAGCAACTGATCTGTCGAACTAAATATCCTTCTGTCCCCTAGGACTATGTTTCCCGCAATATAGGTTTTGGCCGGCCGGCACGGCCTGCAGTCCGAACTTTTGCAATATGATTATAAGCAGAACAACTCGACTGTGGTCTAACATTACCCAGTTAATATTATCGAGAACTTTTTAATCTATGCTATCCTTCACTAAGATAGGTAAGCTAGGCTTACTGTTAGACATTGTAATGTAAGACATGATGGACTCATAGTATGCAGGGACAGTTTTCTTTACATATGTATAACAAAAACAATAGATTATTGAAAGTGTAACTTCTTCCTCTAAATTGGCACTAGAGTCCTTACAGGACTCGGGTCTCTTCAAGACTATTCTTCCAGTCGTCCTAAGGTCTTGTTAGTCCCCCTCCCCCGCTTTTTCTATAGGAAATTTTAGTATATCTTCTAGCACGCCATTCATACACATCCATCTATTTCTTTGTTGTCCTATGATTCTTTTTTCTGTTGGCCTCCCACAGAAAATTCGGGCTAGTATTCTTTCTTTACGGGTTCGTACAATGTATCGCAGTTCGTCTGCCCACTCCTGCTACATTGAGGAATTCATACACTGGGTTATCATCGCCTCATCCTTCAGCACCATCTTGCCTGTTATTTATCTATCCTGTTCTCTATTTGTTCCTTCCAACACTAGAACCATAACACTATGACCATATGACAGACTAGTACAAGGATTAACTCTTAAGCTTGGACTTTCACCTAAAAGAAATGAAACCAAAATATCATACAAATTATTGTCTATAAATTTCCACGTATTTTATTATATGAAATTTTCCGACAAATAACAAAAACACCGAATTCTGGAGCTTGACAAAACAATCAAATAGAAGTGGAATTGGATAGCATAATTTGTGAAAACAAAATTGTACAATAAAAAAAGAGGCTTCGAATACATATTTGTAAGAAAGCAGAGATTTTAATACACCTGAAAACACCTGAATTGAAACCACACCAATAGGACATGGTTGGATGGAGAAGCTTTCTGGAACAACTACCTATGCTCTCGGGTTAAGAAGGATAATAATCGTAAAGTAACATCCTTGCCAATTTTAAAAGTCATGCTTATTTGAAAAAGTTCTTTTACAATTCATACCGAAAGATAGCTGATTTGCTACCATAAGCCAATCCGATATCTCCCAAAAAATCGCTAGTAATATAGTTTCATTACAAACAGAACAAACTTGTTACAATCTTAAAAACTTCCTACACCCCCACAAAAAACCCTTTCAAAAATCCTTGCAACTACCAAAAAACCATGAATTTTTACAAATACTTTCAAAGTAGTGATATAATCATCTCCAGCACCGCGAAATGACTTTATCAATTGCTCAGCACAAAACTTTCCCAATTTTTCACTGCATTTTCCTCGGAAAATTCAACATAAACTCGATCGTCGACTTTCGTGTCATTATTCTTCACCAAACACAAAAAAAACCCCAGATTTTTTTTTGTTTGTGAAAAGTCACGGATTTATCTAAAAATTTCTCGATTTTCCAAGGATATTTTCTAGGAAAATCACATGACGACATATACAGCGATGAAAATCCTTTTTATTCCGCTGGTGGTGGAGGCAAAAAGTTGAAGCTTTGCTTTTCGGGGGAAAAATTCTTTAACATTGTTTTTTGCGCGGAAAACAGGAACGATGATCTCTTATTTGTGTCAGGATTGATTGCGTCTCGAATAACATTATCCTGCAGTAAAAAGAAGATCCTGCGACATCCATAAGAAGATAAAATTCGACACAGGAAAATATCGGAAGGAGATGGAGCAAAAAAAAAAATAAGTCTGAGTCCACCCCAGACGAGGGGGCGGCGATGGCGGCGGCGGCAACGGCGGCGGCTACAGAAAATAAGTAAAGTGCAGACACGGCCAGAATTCGATATCAACATCCTTTCGGTTTCGTTTCCGTGTTTGCCGGTCGTATTTGGTCGGGTTGAACACCCTCCTTTGGCCTAGGACGGATGTTTGCTTCCTCCTAAAGCCCGGATGTATCCCGTCCCGCCTCCATTGTGTGCGACTGTGTCCCCTTTTTTCGGGTACTACTTCTGTGATTTATTTATTTGCACGTGGTTGAATATTATGACTGTATCGCCCCTTCAATGGGGGTGGTTTTCACACAAGGGGTTGTTACTACTACCACTACGACAAGTATTTAATATTTTAAAGCTAAGCTCTGCTGGTGTCGGTCTAAGCCAGCCCGAGCTATCTGAAGCAGTTAATCTCGGAACATATCGACAACCACATGGGTTCGCCGGGGTAGGACCAGCAGGAAGGGTAGTGTTATTAGATACAAAATGGTCAAGGATGGGCGGCCGTTCAACGAGCTCTCATGGCCCTCGATGGATTCTGTTCCCAAATAAATTTCCGTATTTCCGTTCGCCTATATTCTTCGCATAGAGTGGCCTCTTAGTGCTCACCCAACTCCGGGCAAGAATGGCTGACAGTGAGCATAGAGCCATTTCTAGGTACTTCGATAATGGGCCATGGAAAGCATAGAACACACTTTGCTTCTGTTATCGCTGGACTGAATCACATTAACCCAGATCTGTTTGATATCATTCGTCTTGTGGGTAAATTTTCTTCAAAATACTCTTGTAGCGCAAGCAGCCATTTATTCGGGGGTGGCTGGACCCAAATTGCATTTTCAGCAAGAGTTCACCAACTACCGATTGCCGTTCTTTTTTTTCGATACGAATAAATACTTTTTTTCAGTTTGGAAATTGTGATTGCGACTATTACAGAAAAGTACAGCGGGGCTTTTTAGGAATGCTCCACGTCTTGTAAATTTTCTTGCTTGAAAGGAAAGTATGTAATAGAAGCTTTAAGTACCCATCCTGCCCCTTTTCTTCGGATGAAATAAAACAAATCCTTTCAGAAGGAAGTGGCAACAGAACTAGTTGAGCTAGACTATATTGATTTGTTCCAGCAGCAACACAGTCTTTCAGAGTTTTTTTCTTACTTTAAAATAAAGCTTCTTTCATCTTTAAGGATCAATGAAGTCTTCGGAAGGGAGTTACTGCAAATATTACCACATAAGAGTATAGACTAAAAAAATTCAGGTTTTGATAGTTTTTACGAGTCTTTAATGGAAATAGATTACATATAGTATAGGAGTAAGGCACACCCACTGAAGAGTGATCCTGTTCCTCCAATCAAAGGAAGAAAACTCCTTTTGACAATTAACAACCAGCTTGGACGTTAAAGATAGGTACCACGCCTTGTATCTTATACAGTTTTTTCACATTAAATTCACCCATTTGCAAATCAAATTCACCCGTTTGAAAATTAAGTACTTCTATAATAATGTTAGTAAAACCAGGTTCTGTCAAGTTCGGCACACCATAATCTATTACTATTCATGCATGTTGTTGGTAAGAAAAGACGCACTCTACTTTTTCTACCACCACATTCTCCAATGTTGAAAATCATTGAGGAAGTCTTTTCCAAAATCAAGCTCAGGGCAAGAATAAGTATGTTAGCCGATCCTTTAAATTGGAAATGATAATTCCGCACACATTAACATTTCGTGTATGGATAAAATACAAGCGCACCTGCATTGTAATATCCCCTAGGAAATTCGCTTACGGGCAACAACACTCCCGGCATCTGACCACGACAAGAGTGGCAGTGAGACCGTTGTATTGTGATTGGGAGTATAAATGAGCGGGTGAATTGGGTTTTTAAACGAACGTAGTGACACTTTTCTTTTCGGATGTACTTTCGTTGTGGGATTTAGCACCCTCATTGCCAATGGAAAAGCGATTTTGAGATTCCCAATTGTTTTGGCGCACGCCATATTATTGGATTATGGGGGCAGTGAGTACATAATTTTCAAACGGGTGAATTTGATTTACAAGAGGGTGAAAAAGGGCGGTGAGACCGAAAATTTTCGGAATTACAAGTGAAGCTCAACACACTATCATACTCTATCCAGTTGATGGCCAGTGAATATGTGATTATCCTTGGCCTCAAGGCGAGGAACCTTAAGTCCATGGCCTTCGGGCGGTCTTTAGAAATCGCCTCATAGGCGAAAAGACGGCGAAATTGTTTTTTTTAAATAACTTTGATTATTAAATACGAGAAGAAGAATACCATTACTGTAAAATAACACTGGTTCTAATATTTTTCTAATATTTTTTCATATCCTATTGCAAGTACCTAATAAGAAAATAATGCCTCAATTTTATCAAATTTTTTAATGCTACTCCTTTACATTCTCATTCTCATGCAAAAACTCGCACAAGTTCGTTTGTGAACAATATGAAGAAAATCGGTTCCAGCTTTGAACCTTGTGGTACACCATGCAGATTCTGTTTTTCTTCGCTAAGTGGGTTTTTTTTAACCTATATCATAATTTCTGCCAGGTAATTTTCTGTCTACTTTGGTAGGATCCCTCTTATTCTAATCCGGTGGAGACTTTCGATGATCTTCTTGTGATTCAAGGTGTCGAAGGCCTTGCTAAAGAATAAAAACATGACAAGAGCGTGATGGTTTTTGTTTAGGCCTGTGTTTATCACACTCGCGAGATCTTGCAAAAGTTGGCCCAGTGTTTTTATTTTTCTGAATTGGTTTGATTGTAGGACTCTGTGTTTTTGTATGAACTTTGTTATTATTCGTACTATCATTTCCTCCAGACACTTCTCTACTACAGACAATATTGCGATAGGCCTGTAGTTTAGAACTTGATCTTTCGCTGCTCCTTTGAATATTGGTCGGATTATTGACGTTTTTAATAATATCTTATGATATCTAATACAGCAAGCACGGCAAAAATCAAAAGCAATTTGTACCAGTCCATTATTGTGCAATGTCTAGTAGTAAACTTGGTTCGACGAAACGAATAGAGGACACAATAGGTAAATAACAGCCAAGAAGGTGCAACATTCATTATATGGACGGGAAAATCCTTCACAAAAAATAAATTTTAAGTTATTATGATAAATCTCCTAAACCTAATAAAAACTTACCACCTGCAGTCCATTTTTACCTTAACTACTCAGGAATTTATAGGCAACAACAAAAAGATATAAGGATGAACAAAAAAATTTTAAATTTCGCCTCACGTCCAAAAGACTAATCAAAAGCAAACGAGTCAAAGCAGATTTTAACCTAAAATTTATTATTTAGTACAATTTCATCCAGTGCAGGAAACCCGTGCAATCCACACTTTCTTACCCCTAAGTACAGGCAGAAAAAAAAACCCCAAAAAAATAAACAAGCAAACACACGAAATCCATTCAACTCACGCACAATAAACCCAACAGAGCTTATAAATTCAGAGGATCATCAGCCCTTAACCACTTCGCAACTCTTTTTATGCTTGATAACATTTTCGTCCATAAATTTTCCATTTTCGAGAGAGAGAAAAATTCTCCCGTTTACTACCTTTACTACCCTCTACCACCATGCGTTCTCGTTGGCCAGGTAACAACACCGAGCACAACGTTTTGTTTACCTTCGTTTCTGCTTCGACATTATTTTTTTCGTCTTGACTTCGCTCTGTTCATCGTCAGTTTCCACTTCTCTTATTAATCAATTTTCTGTGTCATAAATTATTTACCAGTTCCACATCTTGGTCCTTCGGTACTAGTCCACACCTTTCGAGCTCTTCACCCAGTGGGTGGAGTCCCTATCATGGACAGGTGGAACTCTTTTATCCTGATTGGGATGAGGATTTGTGATACTAGCGCCTGACATGACCCGAGGCTTAGTCCTTAAAGCAGGATTTGGTAAAGCTTGGTAAATAAAGCGAAAAGTTTAATTGTCATATGCGACTATGATAACCAACCATATAGAGTATAGTGGCGAAAGGGGTAGCCCTGGCTGTGTGTGTGCGTCTATGTGGTATGGCAACCGCAAACCCTTGTCAAGTACAGTGAGGGTTCTCGGTCCATCTACTTGAAGCCCTTCCACATATGCTGGCCTGACCGAAGTTTATGCTGCGGTTAACTGCAAGTGTCCTTGTAGCTTCTATAAATTCATGATATGACCCTGTCGAAGGGACGTGCGAGGATTGGAATTATTCAATAATGCCACCTTTATGCATACACAATGGAATTTTTCAATAACATTTTCCGCACGTTCTGTGTGTCCGGGGGATTTGCTGCCGGTAACACGGTATCGATGCTAACAGATTAATGATAATGACAGACAATTTTTCATCAATTTGTGTAACAACGTTTAGCGCTGTCGAGAGACTAATCTTAAGCAACGATGTTAAAATGCCATCGGAAAATTTGTTGTGAAGGAGTATACTGTACTCCGGTATACACACTTGCAAGGGTTGATGATTATTCAATTAGGAGTGGTTGCTTTTGTCATCAGGCTTTGTTGATCAGTTTGTTTTTCAATTTTTAATCAATTAGCACCGATCTTCGTCACTAGTACTTCTTATATCATATGCAAGATGAACTTTGATTTGCTAGGACGTTTCAATTATCTTATCTTACCCGAGTCCCTTCCTCTGCTACCTCCTAAATCCGTTGTTACCTGCAAAATCATTCCCAAAAAGTATGGTTTCATAACACGATTTCGGATCCCTTCCCTATAACGTGCGGCGTTCCGCAGGGCTCCATACTAGGCCCATTACTCTTCTCTATATATATAAATGATCCTAGCAGTATAGTGACAAGCTGCAAACTCCCCATGTATGCAGGTGATGTTCAGATCTACTAAACAGACGTTTTGGACTGGCTGAGAATTGTACTGAAGAGTATCAGTCTTGTATTTGCAAAGTTAGCACACAGACCACAGACTTTGGACCATCTGCTAACGCTGCTCAGAGCTCTTTCCACAATCTTGTTCATTACCTGTATTTACCAGAGAATAGAATTACCAGGTCGTCAGCATTTGTAACCACTTTAGTTCCCTCTTAATGTAGTTTCAAGAGATTTTTTTTTTTATTACGAGAAGCCAAAATGCTGTCCACCATCTTCCCTTTGGTGTGCATCTACTAGCCTTACAACTGCCACGATCCGCATGAATCATCTATACATCGGCCAAGCTTTGCCTCAAAACCTAACACTGTCTTGCTTCAGCGTACACAGCCCAATTTTTTCACAAACCTGCGCAACGTTTTCTCGTTTGTCATAATTCTTTTGCAGCCGCTCCATCTATTTCGAACTACTCAAACTAATCCTCCGAACTGTCATCTTTCAATGGAGTGTAGGTGTCGCTGCGATCAGTGGCTCGTGATTTGTTGACGTCCCCTTATGAACTTATCCCAGACCTTATTTGTTCTTTTGATATTTTTTGTTTGTTTTGGAATTAGTCACAAGTTCTCCCGGTAGGTGCCTCTGATACGCACTGTTTTGAATAAGTTAACCTGGGGAAATTCCTTAGGAAAATAACCTAAGCATAAGAATAACTCTCTGAGGTACCTTCCAGTCTGTTGTGTCATTCAGGTAGTGGTGCAATGTCTATCGAAGCCTTAGTTTGGAAGATATAAGACGAAGCATTGGTTAAGAGAAATCTAACATGTGTGCCTGCAGATGTCGAACTGTAAGATGTTATATATATGTACAAGTTCGATAATATTGATATTGTGGATTATTGTTCCACATAGAATTGGTCCAAGGAAGACTATTGGTGTGGGTAAGAGCCTTGGATTGCGGGAAAAATACTCTCCATGCAGGTACGAAAGCGTTAAATTCGGTGGAATAGTTGCAATGGTAAAAGGAATGCAATTTTGGCAAGATGCTATATTCCTAAGGCTGGTCAATAAAGGCGAAAGATTTTTAATGCGTGCTTTTGTACGTTATCATGCCTGTCTGAACTAGTTTGTCAAAAGAAAGGCTGGTACAAAAAGTGTAGTTGTAAGTGGAATTAGCCTCTAAGCACAAGAACTATAATGGTTTTATAAGTAGGTGTCAATACGACTGTAGTTTGGATGCTATGCTAATCCTAAAAAGGCATTGAAGAGTCACATTGATCCATGCATAAACCATGCAGGACACACATCACATTTGCACAGATCTTATAACTAACCTGCTCCTGCCATATATGACAACCTCCAACCAAACTATGAAGAAGACATCCAATTCATAGAGTAAAGCTGTAAACAGCCATGATAATCCCATCTATAAATGCAATCGTAGTAAAACCTTAACAAATAATCCCCATCCTTTAAGAAATTCCCCCGTTAAGACGTTAGAAACACTTTACTCGAAAAGCACAAGCTATATTATTCCTTGGGGCTAGATTCACCTCAATCCAGCTTAAAGTTTAAGTTTATATTGACTTTGAAAATGTTTCTTCCTTTCATTCTGTTCGTCCTCGTTTTTTTTTCTTTTTTTTTGCATGATTCCAGGCTCTCAAAATCTACTACTCCCCATCTTGGCTGGCAGCACACACATATGTCTTAGGAAAGTGGAATTCCTGGTATAGAAATTCACTCGAGGGAAAGTTTTTAGATATGAGAGTGGGCCAAGTACAGGGAAAAAGAAGAAAGTTGTGTTCTTTCTTGGAACAGAATTGAAAATGGCACGGCGAAGTTTAGGTTAATAAAATGTGGAATTTTTTTTGCTGCTGCTTTTTCTTTTTACTTTATTTATTTTTTTCTGCTTCCCTCTCTCTTCGTATATTCAGTTACTATAAGTGGAGAGAGGAAAAGTTTTATAATAAATCCTATTAGATTGTTTTGATTTCCATCATGTTTCGTATCAACATCGATTCTATTTTGAACATTTTATTAAAAGACATTTATTTGAACTGAAATTGCGAAAAACGAGGGCGGGATTTTAATGCGAGTTGAAAGTTATTACATATGGATTTGAAATTCGAATGCTTTTAAGTTTCAGATTAGATTTGATTTGTCGAGGGTAAACTGGTGCAATCAATTTTAAACATTTGCAAGTTAGAAGAATTATACTGGATATAAGAAGGATTGAAAATAACGGACAAAGTTGATTTACTCTATTTGGCATTACTGGATAACCAACTGGCTAGAACATGCTACCTTCGCCCTTCCCTTCCTCATATATGGGGTAGACCCAGCATTAAATCAAAATTTTTCGAACCCGTATACCTCTAAGGCAATGCACGCCTCTATTCCACATATGAATGTATTTGAAATCGACCATTCCAAGCAAGCAGTCCCCCCACTGAGTACTCACCATGTCGAGTGCTGCTTAAGCTACGCAATCGAACGAGAACCGATCTAATGAGTGTGCTAATGGTACCCTTTACTGTCTCCAAGATAATTGCTCAGTTTCTTTGTCCTATACAATTTCTTATTCCGGGTTACCTGTTTTAAAATAACAACCACTACAGCTCTAAAGATATGATCTAGTTCATATCACCACGACTTCGTGCATTTTCACTCCATGCAAACTTACAATCCTTATATTTAATTTCAAATCCCTTCCTTTGCTATCCTTTTTTTCATAAATGCTTTATTGCAGACCCTCTTTAAATAACCTCGCCACTCTAGTTACCACTGTAACTCCAACTCATAACAAAACAAATTACTGCTCTATTCCTCCCTTAAGGCGCCATTAAACTAAAATCGTAAAGTTTTAAATTACTGACTTGAGTCCATAAAACAATTTTCTGGCTGGCAACAATTCACGAGGCCATAAAAGAGCTGAATTTTAGTAATAAAGTTACTTCAGAGCTAATCAAATTTGCGCAAAATTATGCCCACCTGAAAAGCATACCTGAACGGGACAGAGATGGAGCCGCACAGAATAAAAGAGAAAGTGGTACATAGAGTGAAAGAGAGGCAGCGGGATGAGGGTACAAGAGCACAAAAAACACTGGTTACAATATTTTTCTTTTCGTGTAGAAAGATACTCGTACATTCATTCACGTGAAAAGAAACCCGCACGGCACCTTATGAAAGAAGCCCATTTCCTACCATTAATTCTACAATGTTGCCTTAACAGCACTTTACAGCGTTGTATCTTGCACAGCTCACCCGTCAGGTATTTATACCCGTTCGCCCATTTCAGATAGCAAATCGGCTCGTAAAATTTATCTTTATTGCGATCCTATGATGTATGTTCAAATATCCTGTCCAATAGACTATCGGAAGGAGGCGAGCTCTTATAGAAAATCCTTTTTATCGTATTCGGGAATGACTTTTAAATTTCTGCAATTATCCCCCTCCGCCCAAATCTCTTGAGATGGAGGACGTCATTGATTTGGGTAAAGATGGGGGAAAAGTGATGGTGACCACGTTAAGGTTTTGTGATGATATATATTGAAGTGGTGAAGTGTGATTTTTATAGCGACAAAAAGGACGATTTTGTTTTTTTGAGTTAAGGCAACGAATACGACCACTTGTAGGAGTTCTCTGTGGTTGCTTATGTAGAATGTACAAAACACCTCGAGGCAGAAAAAGTGTATCAAGTGCAGTTTGTGTTTCCACAATATTTCACCCCTCCGCCATGAAATGTTTGCATTGCATTTTTTTGCTACCCATCTATGCAATATCCATTTTCCAGGACCATTTTTTGTGTCTCAGCGTTCTTCAGGAACTATTCAAACTCTCTCTCTCGTCGTCGTAAAATCTGGTTAGAAAGCTACTCTAGGCTAGAAGGATCTCAATCCAAATAAGTTTCGAAATTATCTCAAATATTCGAAAAAATTGGGATCTTGTAGCCATTACAAAGATTAGAGTCTGCTTCGTCAAATTGCGGTGCGGTTTTTTAGCTCCATGCGGTCTAGCGTTGTCATGATGAAATGTTATATCCCTACTGTCTGGCCAAATATTGGCGTTTACAAGTTGCGTACGTCAGTATTAACGGTTACAGGGAGAGCGTTCCACAACACATCCTTTGACATTACGGCAGGAGCTCTAAAAAGAAAAGATCTAGGCAGCGCAACCGGATCGACTCTATATTACAAACTCTGGTGATCACTCAATCTGAGAAGTCTCTGAAGTCACATGGGAAAAGGATGTCCGCAGGGAGGAATTATAGCACCACTCCATTACCTTATCATGGATAAACTCCTCAAGCTACAATGTTTCAAAAACCACTTCACCCAAAGTTAGCTTATCATCTTATGTTATGATCGTGGTTACCGATTCACCTATTAAGGCGCATGCAATATGGTATTGCGCCAGTGTAGGACTGAGTATCAATGCACCCACGCAAGGCGATTCATTTATCATGAAACTAATAATAGGAATGGTTGACCTATTCCGTTCGAGCTGATCTATGCTTCTCACAATACGTCAAATACTTAGGAGTTACACGTTGTTTGGCGCGATCTTGCTTGATCCCTGAGTTGAGTATAGGCTCCCGTATAGAAAGTCGTGCATCAACTTGAACCTCACTTTCTTCAACTCAAACGACTTGTCGTGTCGTGACGACTCGACTTTCAGCACAGAGGCCATATTCTTTTCTATTCTTCAAACCAAGCTTGCTATACTGGACATTGCTGAACGACATGGCAGACTGGTAGTACAAAGGGTGATTCTAAGCTTGGTTTTCCTACACAAAAAAAAAACCATCCCTACAATCCCACTAACATCAACAAACTCAGCCTTTCAATTGTTATCTAAAGCAACGATCGACAATAGAGATGCACGTGAAGTAAAACGGGCCGAATTGAGTCTCAAGTAAATCGCTATCTTCAAACATCCCACAGCACATATTTGATGAGCCGTCAAAAAATTGGGATAGTTTGGTTTAGAAGCTTCGATAGATCTACTGTGTAGTCCAGACACAAAACCCATTGACTATCCCTTGTTCCGATTTCTGCAGAACTTCAAGAACACCTGTGAAAATTACTTCAGTCCATTTTTCAACCAAAAATCACAGAAGCTCTTCACCGATTACATCGAGAAAATTACCGAAACATTTTCGATATCAATGGACCGGACCACTTTTTCCCAGAACTAATATTTTATTCATTAATGATCTCAAACTCAACAACTAACATCAAAGAATATTTTTTACTAAGAAACATTTCAAGCACTTAATTAAAATATACCAAGTTCCTACTTAATCAATAAAAGACCACAAATCATTCTCATCCAGAAAAACTATCTTAAACATGACACGATTATTCTTTACACAGCCCACTAAAATTAACCAGCAATATACCGCCCAATTAACTAGCATCTAATTAGTCCCTTAATTTTATCATTCAGCAAATTTTGATCCGGCTTATTTACGGAGCAAATTCGTATATAGATTTTACCTTGATTACAGGTGCCATAAATTGATCAAAAATATCCAAAACTCTTGAAACACAAGAATCATAAATGCGAAATTGATTTACGGTGGGGATGACCTTAATTAGACTTTTGAATTGGGCCGTGGTTTTGTCATAGAATTGTGTCGATTATTTTTAATTGAAAGATGGCCAGTCTTTTATTAGATAGAATTAATTGACAGAAGTATTGAGTGAATAATTTGTTCTGGGAAAAGGATTATAGGAGAAAATCTGTGGGTCTGTGTAGGTTTAATTGATGGTGTTGTTTTGAGATAAATATAATTTTCGTTTTTCGGAATAAAGTAGGAATTAATTAGTTGCTGAGTTTGAATTTTGGAATGGAAGGAAGAAAATGTTAATTGACAATACTAATTAATATTTTTTATTTTCTTAAGATACATTACCTAGAAATACAATGTTGAGCTTTCTATTTCTCGCTTCAGGCTTTTGTGAGTATTCGAGTCACATCCACACTTCCTACAAATCACACTTCGTTCAAGATATTTCGCATAGGTCTCGTTTTTGTCGATCAGTGTATAGATCCCCACTTCCGTACACAGGCAAGATCATGAAACATGTGCAACTGGAATTGCAAATCAATCGAGTCGTTCTCGGAGAGCCTAAATCTACTTTTATTAATACTTTGCGATATTGTTAGTATTTTTAGTGAGTCCCGGTTCTTGTAACAGGTGATTCCACTGCCCAAATCCCGCGGATCCCGGGGATCCCGCATGACCAGTCTCGCATTACTGATCCCGCAAAAATCTCTTATCCCACCGCTGCCACCAATTTTTTTTTGTGATATTTGGCAACTCTGCATTTCCGCAGCTTACCGGGGGTCTTGGGGGTCTTTTTATATAATAACCTTTGGTATTAATAAAAAAAAAGTTTCTCTTTAGTGCCAGTCCCGTTTCAAATTTTTACATCGCACCGCTGCCACCAAATTTTTCTATGGTGATATTTATTAGTGTTCGCGTTTAACAATAATCAAGGTATCGCTGATCTTAGCCAAATCTAGTATCTCCAAAAACAAAAGAGCTCTAAAAAATGCCATTGGTCTTTTCACAACCGCAATCCCAAGAAAATATGGGTATTCATTTGACCAATAAAAATAATTTGACCGACAGCGAATTCATCCATATTTCCTTTGTGTCAAGATTTCCCTCCCTATCTCTCTCAAAAATAAAAACCCCAGACCATTAGGCGATATTTCCTAGGTAATTTTTATCACTTTGAGCACAAAACTGAGAAAAACAATAATCCGCACACCCCCACAGGCCATAAAATTTTATTATATCGTAACTGGGCGAGGATTATTATGTCATAAGAGATGTCGTTAACAACCAACTGCATTTGCACGAGGGGTCGGCGGTCTTTATCCTTTTAAGGAGAGATGTCCTTGATTGCCGAACTGGTGATAAACCAGTTGCAGGTATTATAGAAAATCACACGGTAACCCACCGCAAGCTTCGTTCATCATCGACTCCTGCTTTTGTGTGGCTGGCTGAAAGAGGATCCACTGGCAGTTTTATCATTGGCGGTATTCTTTTTTTTTTAGTATTTTCCTAGGATAAAGAAAGATTATACGAGGCTAGTTTATGGTATGAACATTTATGGTAGCCCCTTTACAAGAGAGAGAACGTGAAAAACCAATAAACTACAACTCCCTTGATAAAAAGGATCTTGCCGTAACTGTGTGAAGGTGAATGCTATTTAGCACAAGTTGCTAGAGGACTACTGGCTGGTTGGTATACGATGTTGAGAGTTTTACCACGACGGTTTCTTGTAATACCTTTACGACTTTATATTTATATTTATATACATATCTATATACATATATTTTTTTGCGTTGTAATCCAGGGAGATAAGATTTAATGCGAATTCCCTTCAAGATTGCAGTAAAAATTTAAATCTGACTTAAGTATGACTTACAAGAAACGCAACTTGAGATGGAAATTCCATTAAAAAGGAAGTTTAAAAGGATAAAAATTTACCTTCGTTTTTATGAGAGTTTTTCACATTTTTTTAAGTGTTGTTCAAGGTAAATGCTTTTGTCGTTCAGTTATTGTTTCCCTTTATGGAGACGCGCGTTTTTTTAATGCTTAGAAGAAGACGTTGGATTATTTTCTTCATCGTTATTGAGTTTTGTCGTTTTGGTTTTGTTTTTTGTTATTTCTGAATTTTAAGCCCTATGAACTATTACTAGGGTTTTAAAGTGGATTTTATTTAGTTGCAGAGTAAAACGGTTCTTCGAACCCAACGAACTAAGCATACAATCCAAACTGCTGCTGTATAAGATGATACTCAACCCCAGCGGTCGGCAGCCCAAATGCCTTGGAATGCCACAAAAAAAAATAATTAAAACTACTGCACATTAAGCGTGCCACCAAGAAAATGGATTAATTATTAATGACTACCTTGGGGATGAGCTTTGGTATCTAAAGGCCCTCATTCACAAGCAGGCCGTGGCCTTTAGTCCAGGTTGGAAGGTACGCTCCGACGACGGCCATACATTACTCAGTCTGACTGAGCAATAAGGTTTTGAGGCATCCGTTTTACAGGACACTGCCTGTAATTGCAGGTGCCGTCATGATTCACTACACGCACATAGGCGAAGACGACAATTTAGCGTAGCAGGTTGTTAATTCAAGTGCTAAACTGTTCATAGCCTCAATGAAATTTTCAGACTGAGTAGAAGTCCAGACCTTCAGGCCCGGACTGACGACAAACACCCACAGGCATAAAGATTATTTTCAGTTTCCTGGACTGCAGGCCCCATCAAGTTGGCAGCCGATGAGTGTGTGATTATACTTTCCCTCAAGGCTAATAACCTTCAGGGCACGGCCTGCCGGCGGCCTGTATGTGAAAAGCCTTAACGTATTGATAATTTTAATTTAATTCAAATTTCCAAATTGTCTTCGTGCCACCATAGATCTTCTCACGTGCCACCTAGTAGCGGGCGGGCCATAGGTTGCCGGCCACTGATCTAGCCAATACACACATATAGACATCCTCGACTAATCTAGTGAGCAAGATATCTAGCTAGTTGAAATGAAAAAGAACCTGTAGAAAAATTTCGTGGGATAGAGACTGGCTCCAAAATCGTGACGAGCGAGGAAACCCAAATCGTCACGAGTCTATATAGTTAGAGAAGCGATAAATCGCCCAGGAGACTTTTTAATAATATATTACCAGGTTTGTAACTGCCCATTCCCCAATGTCGGTGTTTTTTTATAGTGCTTTAAGAACAATGTGAAATTAGACCAAACTCTAAAAGACCAACTCCTGTAGACCAAATTCCTTTAGACCAAACTCCAGTAGTCCAAACTCCAATAGACCAAACTCTAATAGACCAAACTCCAATAGACCAATCTTCAATAATAGACCAAACTCCAATGGACCAAACTCATTTGTACGAAACTCCAATAAACCAATTAGACCATTTCCATTTTAAGTGCACTTTCAGTTATGAAACAGTTTCGTCATCGATTTCATATGAAATTTTACTGAAAACTAATTCTAACAAATTTCTATTTGCAAACTATTTCCATTTCTATATAAAACACCTTTGTACCACACTCACCAAAAGAAGCCAAGCCACACAATATGGAAAATATCCGAGAAATCCAATTTTATTGTGAACTAGTCAATTGTAGAATTGTTAATACTCAGATTATTGCTTGTGATTCTTATATGGCAAACATCAAAGACAAGATTTGATATTCAAGGACGCAATTTTGACTTTTCTATTGAAATCCTTTTTCCATTGAAGCGAAGCCACAAGATTGTTACGAACAACATGTGCAGATATCGATTTGTCAATTTTTTCCCTTATTTTTTTTGTTTTTTTTTTTTCTTTTGGTTATTGGTAAGGGATATGGGAGTATGGGAACCGGAATGGGCTCAACAACTCCACTTTATGCGTATCAGGATATGGGTTAAGATGTATGTTGTCAATCAAGGGTACGGATAAGAGCCCTACAACAATTCGCATCCAGCATCTCCATCGATGGAAATTGTTTCATTTTCGTCGTAAGCAGCCCTTAGTCAATGAGAGAGAGACTTCTCTCTCGTCTTGGTGTAATTCCATTTGCTACACCAGAATCGATATGGTATCAAAATATATCCATAGAATATGTGTACAAGTATTCCACATCATCGGTATACATCGGATTGTTGGCTTGACGGGCGCTTCAGTAAATGAAGGTACCAAACTACTTGCAAGGCTCTGCTCGTTACTCACACCCCCAATCAAATTTAGGTTCGTATATAGATGTACATATATATACATTTATATATATTATATATACATATTTAGGGGATGGTGAAAATAGGTGAAGATGGGATGGAAGTGAGGTCTATAGCCCTGTGGAACCCAATTTCAAGGTTCATCAAATTTTGTTATAACCATTTTCATCGAGGCCATCGATATCCAATTTTCGATGTACTTTCCATCAGATCGGAGGGGGGGGCATTACCGGGGCGAATAATTGTGGTCACGACGATGTCCACGGCTCTCCAGTTTTGATATGAATTTATATTTTGCCCAATGTTTTGTACTTTTGCCGCTCGGCGTCGTCATCGGTCGCCCAACTCCCGGAGCCATTTTCCGTTTCGATGTGTGAATTATAATGGAACCGGTCATGATTCGATATGATATGATATATCCATACACAATTCCGGAAAAAGGGAATTTAATAATAATTCTGAACGTGAACTTCAATGGAAATTGCGAAAAAAAATATGATGATGAAAATAATAATAAAAAAAAAAAAATATATATTTATGTATAACCACCCTGTGTAGAAAATCCCTTTTGCGTTGAAAGGATTCCGACGTGTTTGAATTACGTAAAATATTGACAAGAATTTAGGTTGGGAAATTCAAATAAATTCAGAGAAGGAAATTTATATATTTTTTTTTTCTTCTTCTACGTTTTTCGTGGATTGAAATGTTCTTCACCCGATGTATTGATATATTATGAGGAGCGATATATGAAAGGTTATCGAATATTTTTATGACAACGAAATATATTTTTTCTTCTTCTTCTTCGCCAGCTCCTTTGTAAATAGAAAATAAAAATCATGTTGAATTTAAAAAAAAGAAATTAAGGTTGAACGATTTTTATTTGAAGAAGTACATGATAAAGATTTATTACACGGAATAAAAATGCCTCCTTAATTTTCTGAACCATTCATTCAAAATTGTATATTTCGAGTGTTTATTTCACGGTCAAGGTTTTATAATTCGGTATAAGCTACCTTTTGGGGGTCTTCATTCCTTTTATAATATCCTTTTCTGTTATTAAGAATAAAAGTTTTTCTTTAGTAGCAGATGCATTCCACATTTTTACATCCCACCGCTGCCACCAAATTTTATATGGTGGTATTTTTGAACTTACAACAAAGCATAGGAGCACTACATTTTGGAGGTCTTCAGTCATTTTATTATCACCTTTTGTATTAATAACAAAATCTTTTCGTAGTAGCTTTATTCCGAATTTTTACATCCCACCGCTGCCACCAAATTATTGTGTGGTCATATTTATTAGTGTGCTCAAAGAACTCGGTGTCCATTTGAATAACTCAGGTTACCACCAACACTCGACAAAGTCACTTAAATGAGTTTGTAAGAGGTGCCTCGAGCCAGTACAATGTCATACTTCAAATGAGACGAGGCGCTACTGTAATGCCCAAATGACAAAAAGAAAGAATATTACCAAAAGTGTAGGTAAGAAAGCTATGTCTCCACAGTGTATAATTATATTTTACAATCTCTTAGGCACTGCTTACATGGGTATATTCAAATCTCGGAACGACTGAAATAGTCGGTAACTAAGAGACATACATATTCAGCGGCGGATACTCGGCAGCTACGCAACCAGTGATTAGGAGACTCGATATGCTAGTCTCCTAGTCGCTCAGTTTGCTTGGTTGCTTTTATTGTTGAAAAAATGATATCTGATATGAGGTGTCAGAATTCACATTTCGTTCATATTTCAACTCGCTTTGGTTGATGATCCGAGTCCTTTAATCCAATGAAACGGACATGACATATGCAAGCAAATCATTCAAAGATTACATATACTCTAAACAAAAAATTGATCCTGAAGGACAAACAATGTTTTTTTAAGCTTGCTGCCAGAATATGAATTGTTGCCTCTGTGGGGGAGTTACCAAATTTAGAGAGTAGTTTGTCTGCGGCTGTAAGGCTTCTACAGGCACAGATGGACGGTACCAAATATAAGAATTCGATTTTGACATCTGAAAATCCCATATCCTGTGGCATCTTAAAATGCCAAGCCTTCTGAGGAGTCCCCACTTCATTCTCAGAATCCATCGCCTTTCTGCGCCACCCGGAACCCTAACAAACAAGCTAGCCTGCACACACAGCATTCTTTAGAAACCTATTTCGGGTCTTTCTTTCAGCTCTCTACCAACGATAGAGCATTTTTACGGACTCCAGTTACAAAATCATTGTCAAGTTGACAGCCTTCTTGTTCCTATCGGTAAAAGTACCCTGTCAACCCAGGCCAGACCCTGTCAACCCATACTTCTCGCATGTGAATCTACGCTTGATGTATTAAGGTATATTTCCTCAACCGTTCGTTTATTTAGCTTGGCGCGCTTTGAAAACCACTTTGAAGTGGCTCAACAAGATTCCAAACAGCTCCATCATACTTATCGGTGGCAGCGGTGGGATATAGCAGCCATTTCTACACGCCAATATTTTCTCCGACAACTAGGACGGGCCAAAATGAACCAAAAAAGGAATTGTTGAGAATTTCGACCATGACTGCACAGAACTCAATTAACAGTGGGGATGATCTTCAGAATAAATAAAGATTGACATGATATCCTCCTGTAATTGAAACTTAGAAAGTTAGACATAAATGCCATTTCAGTTACAAACTATTTCCTGATGAAAAAAGTATAAATAAAAAATGTAAAACCATCACCATTCTTTTTTTTTAATTTTTACTTTATCATCAAACATTTAACCTACCTTAAACCATTTCAATTTGCGAACAAAGAATAGAAAGGAAATTGACATCCGCCAAGTACCCTAAAAAAATATATCCAAATCTGCTCCCAAAATTGAAAAAGTTTACGATGCTTACTGGTGCCCCATCGCCATTTTTAAGAGGATTATTTCAGTTAAAACTCTTCTTGAAACTTCCTTAAAAAATTTTAAGATATTGGCACTTGTATCGAATTAGACAAGCCCTCAGGTCTTGGGTAACTACCATTTTTTTAGATCCTGAACGAAAGACGTAAAAAAAAAATAAAAATAAGTAAGACCGTCTGCTGTATGACATTCTTGCGGCCGGTCCTTCTATGTCTCGAGGAAAGGATGAACCTTTACAGAAAAAAAAAACCGAAAAAATAAGAAAATACGAATAACAAGTTCCCAGAAAAGTTTCAGACCAAGTTTTTGTTTATTCAAATTCAATTACACGATTTGCCGTAAGCCATCAACAGAACGGGAAAAACGGGGATGGATAATACAGACACATGCATACATACAGCACTGATATAAAAAAACGTAGAAATAACGCACAAGACGACGAAAAAGGTGGATTTGACAGAAAATAAGAAAAACTTACGTGAAACGCGAAATTATTTCCTTTTCATTATATCCAACTCGACTATGTATCCTTGGACTGTAAAGGAGACTCTCTTGGACTCTCATGCCACGTTACAGCTCTCATCTGATATCTCTTCCAATTGCTGGGGCTCCCTTTCGCTTCAAGGATCTTTCAATTAAGTGACTACATCCGCACAAACACATGCATGCTGCGAGAAAAAAAGATATAACCTAAGGAGAAGAATAAGAACTGGCGCAAAAAAAGTTCAGAGAAGCTCAGAATACATCCATTGAATAATGAAATCGAAACGCCAACGTAGTGTCCCCAGAGATGTTCCTCTTCAGGATAACAATGGAATTAAATGAATTCCATTTGTTAACTTAAATTGGCGTTATTCTTACCTTGGCCCAAGTTGCACAGAAATACTCTCCACCATTTACATTGTATGAAACTGGAGGAGAACTTTCCCCAAAAAATTTCACTTTATTCGATGATGGCCTTCCAAAGCATAAGTATATATAGGAGAGAGGGGAAAACACTTGAATACTTTTTTATAGCACAAAAATTGATGTAATTTTGGTTCTTTCGAAACATCAAAAGATTTTTTTTTCTTCAAGAGGAAACAAAATTAATTTATCTTCTGTAAGATTTAATTATAATACCGCCCCAGGAACGAGCTATGACACTTTATGGTGGGTGTACGATTCCGCAATCAGCAAGAAATGAACAAGGCCAAGAGGGGAGAAAAAAAGGAAGAAAAAAATAAGCCGAATAGAAGACCTAAGGAAAGTTAATACAGAAAATCTGCTACACAAAAATCGATTACATTTCCATTTCGTCAAAAACACAGTTTTTCCCTGGAAAATATCTCATGTGCTTCGGATTACTTAATTAATAAAATATAAATCTCAATTTCCTTTCTTCAGAATTCACATTTATTGACCTAGTTCTACGTAAATTTGTTGATCCTACCCCCTGTTCAATTAGTTGATCCTACCTACCAATATCAATTTCGGGCCAACTCATAAATTATTGCAGAACTCTGTGCTGAATCGAACATTTGGATCCTGGCATCTATGTGTCGAATTGGATAAATTTATTAAAATAGTTGCGGACGAGCGGGCTTACTGCGATTTGTTCTTCTGCTTCCAAGTTTTAAAGGCAGAAAATGTACGATAGGATGTTCAACTGCTTTTCAGGCGAGAGGCCAAAAGAGTGCAGGACATTGTCTATTCGTGGCCCCGACCCGTGGCTCATGATGTAAAATGCTTTTTTGATTCTGTCTCCTACCAGGAGCGGTCGTTTTTGAATTTTCGAATGTCATCGATGTAGAAAGCAATCAAATTGCTGATATCAAAATTTACAACGGATCTATAGCACAAACTACGATCTGGGAGATAAAATAGTTTCTAGAAAGTACCAGCTAAAAGCTTTTCAAGGACAAACCAGAACTAGTCCTAGCTAGTAAGCGCAGTGAGGTGTAGACCATGAGAATGTAAGTAGGCGGGCTGATCATCTACTCGCAGACTATTCTTACGTATTTGGGAATGATGATCGTTTGAGGTCTCAGCTTCAACAAGACACTTGTAGGCACGATGAGTAGAGCATCCACCTGCTATGTTCATCCTAAGCAAAGCCAACAGCATTGACAGAACAGCTTATGCGGTAGTTTTAAACCTTTTGTGCTACCAGTTCGTCATATGAGTAGTAGTACCAGTAGTAAGCTTAGTTCGGTTCCTTTTGGGGGAGCCCAGAGCATCTAGTACAAACAGCACAGCCGTGGAAAGAAGTCTGCCAAGCTGTCATGCGATGTCCAATGTAAAGTTTCAACTCCTACGGAAGCACTCAAAGTAATTTCCGATCTGCTGCTGCATGATTTTTACATCAGGCAGCAGGAGTTGTGAAGCGGGTTGCTGAGTCGAGAAGATGGGTACAATATTATACTGCGCTTTCTATCACAGGAAACGGTATTCAGGCACAGGAAATGGTATTCAGGCTACATGGTCACAAAATTAAATTTCGGCAGTAACCTCAATATCCGGATCCCGACTAAAGCGGAATTGGAAGATTTCCAGCTCAACAGGAACCATGATTACCCTGTTTATGACAAGATTAAACCCAGGCTCTGCCTAGCGGAATCAATACCAGCGTTTTTTTTCGAATTACTACAAAAAGATATTATAGAATGACTGGGAGCCCCCAAAAGGTGGTGCTCTCATGATGTTTTGTGGCTAAGCTGCAAAATATCACCACGTATAATTTTCTGGCAGTGGTGGGATGTTAAAATCTGGAATGTAACTTCTTTTGAAGAAAAATTGTTTTTCTTAACAACACAAAAGGATATTAGACCCCCAAAAGGTGGTGTTTTCAGCATATTTTGTGGTAAGTTACAAAATATCACTTCACACAAATTTGGTGGCAGCGGTGGGATGTAAAAATGTGGAATGCACATACTGATGGTATGAAGGAAAATGAAAGTATATAAGAAAAATGCTGTCCTTTGTTGTCCTAAAGCAACCATCTGGGCGTAGGTCATCGGCATCTATCTAACTTTTATTTCTTCGACTGTCACCAACCCTGTTTTTTAAGGGAGAGGTATAGAAAGGACATGAGGGAAGTGTAGTAGAATCGTTACAAGGAAATATTTGAGTGAAAACTTAACACATAAACAAACGTGCTTGGGGTTACTCGTTCTTTCAGGGCTCTGATGTTGGCAACCACCCACAGATATCTTGGGTGTAAAGAGAAGAAAACGGCTCGTGATGAAGGAATACCCATGTAGACCTAGATTATGTTGTAGAAGTGGCTCGGTAACTGTCGAAGGAATACTAGTGCCGATACGTACAATAGCAAGAAGTTGAAAGACCAAGTGATATAGCGTTGGGAAAATCGAACCCCAAGCTTTGGGATGGTAAGGGTTGTCTTACCACTAGACTAGATAAGCTGGTGCAGATTAGTGTATGATTTTAGGAGTACGAAATTTGATAACACGGAATCAAATTTAACAAAAGGAGCAGTTGTGAAATGAATCGAGACTAGCAAGTAAGTTTTTTGCATATAAAATTTCATCAAAATCAGACCAGAAATACATTTTCACAAAATCCTTTTGGCTTTATGATCTTCGATAAATCTTTGTAATGATTCCTTTTACTTCGTAAAGACTTAAATTGTTCGAAGAAATGTTTAAACTCAATATAAATATGGTTATGATTTGCTGTCATAGCGTTAAGATTTTTCCAGCAAAAAACATTTAGCCTAGTACATTTGACAACATTTTGTCCCTGATCAAATATCTTATAGTATTTACGGTCAACACAATGGAATTTCGAGAAATATTATATTATTTAAGGATAATTCTTTGACCAAAAAAAATAAGGCTCTAAGATGGGAAAAAAAATTCCCAAAGACTGCCACAATCCTTTTGAGATATAGCTAACATGACAACGACAACATTCTCATAATAAATTCTTCATTCTTAAAATATTTTTCGCCACAAATCACTCCCTTTTCGGGAAAGAATTTCCGTCCTTCTTCTCCTATGAAAAGGGATATGAGAGAAGGGTATGTTTTTTCCCCCATTACTAAATCACAAGGCTTCACCAAAGCCTACACACACAATTTCTCGGCCACTATCTTCCAGTTGAGAGAGAAATTTTTGCTTGCTGCTGCTGAGACATATATAAAAAAAAGCGAGATTCAAGAGTTCCTTTTCGTTTAGAGTATTTTCTTCATCCTCTTCTCCCCAGCCTCTGGAATCAAAAAAAAAAGCTTTCCTCACCCATACACTTAATCGGTCTTCTGTGAATGTGCATGCAACCCTTTTGTGCCATGAAAGTGGAAAAATTAAACCTTTTTAAGCATACGGACCAAGTCTCCGGAATTTGAATTCAGTCGAGCCTACGGGATATCCTTTGGGTCATAAATACCATCTCTAATGTGCCCGAAATGGATTGTACATCCCCCTGCACCCGCCCCCCACCCCGCAAAAAAAACCGGGCCCCCTACCCCTGCAGCCAAACATCCAGTCCGGCTAGTAACTGGAAAAAAGAATGGTGGTGTATGGTTGGTATCGTGGGTAGGGTAGCTGGAGAAGGCCCACCCCCAGTCCATTCAGAATTCAATTTGGGCGGCATAGGGATGAAGGACGAAATATTTGCGTCTATGTTACTGAATAAATTATTCTCCAGATAACAATTTATAACGTGAGTAAAAAGGGTTCTTGCAGGAGTTATGGTTCGGCCGTACGTCGCTCGAGATGAATTTGGCTGCAAAAATTAATTTCATCTCCCACACATAGATGGCTCTGGCTGGCTCTGACTCGTTTAGCAAGGAATTGACCTTTTGGCCCCATGTTTTTGATGGAGGGAATTAAAATGAAAAGCGAGAGAAAGAGAGAAAAGGGTTGGTTGTTGCTAAAATATATGAAATCTGAACCTTTGTTAAGTGCCGGAATATATACAACAAAAGGGATTCTTACTTAAATTTCGGCCGCGACGAGATGTATTTAAAATGTAATCACCACCACCGAGAGGAGAGAGAGTTTTTTTGGTAAGGTCCTTTTGATAATGAAAAGGATTTTTTTTTTGCATTGTATACATACATTTTTTTTTGTTCCTGTGTGATAACGTGACCAGGGGAAAAAGGATTTTTGTAAAATGGGCAATTCTGGAAATTTTAATTTTGATTTTGTTAAGCCGAGCGTTAGTGATTTTAGAAATTACAAAATTAGTCTGTTTTGCATTAATAACACATTTATGAATGCTTAAGGATGTGAAGAGAAATTCAATTTTATATTTTTATGATGGTTGAGGATGTGTGTGTGTTTTTTTGGGTAAATCGTGCATGCAAAAATCCACAAATTCGAAAGGGGTTTTTTGTTTTCTATAATATAAAAATAAGTCGGGTTTTCCTTCCTGACGCTATAATTCCAGAACGCACGATCCGATTTATACGGTTTTGCATTCGTTGGAAAGGTCTCGGGCTCCGTGAGGTTTATAGCAAAAAAATTTCAACAGAAAAGCAGGCGTTTGGTCCATAGCAGCCATCTCAAGAGGGCGGATTACCCTGTTCTTTACAACCCCTCGACATGGATATCAAATGAAAGGGTATGGTAAGTAGAACACCAAAGGCAATATAGTATACTCAATATATCGTTTGGTCCATGGCAGTCATCTCAAGAGAGCAGATGACCATTTTCTTCACAACTCCTTCGAAATGGGTATCCAATGAAAGAGTATGATAAGTAGAACAATATAAGCAATATAGTATACTCAATATATCGCTTGGTCCATAGCGGCCACCTCAAGAATGCAGATTACCATTTTCTTCGCAACACCTCCGACATGGATATCAAATGAAAGAGTATGATAAGTAGAACACTATAGGCAATATAGTACACTCAATATATGGTTTGGTCCATGGCGATCATCTCAAGCGGGCGGATTACCATTTTTTTCACAACCCCTTCGAGATGGGTATCAAATGAGAGAGTATGATAAGTAGAACACATAAGCAATATAGTATACTCAATATATCGTTTGGTCCATAGCGGCCATCTCCAGAGGTTGGATTACCATTATCTTCACACCCCTCGATATGGATTTCAAATGAAAGGGTATGATAAGTAGAACACCATAAGCAATATAGTATACTCAATATATCGTTTGGTCCATGGCGGTCACTCAAGAGGGAGGATGATCATTTTCTTCACTACCCCTTCGACATTGGTATCAAATGAAAGGGCATTATAAGAAGAATGCCATAGACTATGTCTTTAGATTCATGGCGGCCATCTCAAGAGGGCGGATTACCATTTTCTTCACAACACCCGGGACACCATAAGCAATATAGTATACTCAATTAATAATTTGGTCCATGGCGGCTATCTCAAAAGGGCGGTTTACCATTTTCTTCACAACCCCTTCTAAATGGGTATCAAATGAAAGAGTATGATAAGTAGAACAATATAAGCAATATAGTATACTCAATATATCGTTTGGTCCATAGCGGCCATCTCAAAAGGGCGGTTTACCATTTTCTTCACAACCCCTTCTAAATGGGTATCAAATGAAAGAGTATGATAAGTAGAACAATATAAGCAATATAGTATACTCAATATATCGTTTGGTACATGGCGGTCATCTCAAGAGGGCGGATTACCATTTTCTTCACAACCCCTTCGATATGAGTATCAAATGTGCCCATAATTATGAAAGTGGTCTAAGTCATATATTTCTTGTTTGAAGATATTTAATGAATTGCATTTGACACACTGAATGAATTCCATATAATGTTGAAATTACAACCACTATCTAATGGTTCATTTTTGACAATTTCGTAAAAATTACATTGAATACATTTAGTTTAAACTAATGTGGTATGAAATAACTGATAAACTCATTTTTTTTAAATTTTGACTTAGACCACTTTCATAATTATGGGCACAAATGAGAGAGTATCATAAGTAGAAGACCATATGCAATATAGTACACTCAATATATCGTTTGGTCCATAGCGGCCATCTCAAGAGGGCGGATTACCATTTTCTTCACAACCCCTTCGAAATGGGTATCAAATGAAAGAGTATGATAAGTAGAACACCATAGGCAATATAGTATACTCAATATATCATTTGGTCCATGGCGGTCATCTCCCAAATTCAATTTTGCCAGATTTGTTCTTTTTTCACTATAGCTTTCTCCTATCGCAGACTGTGTCCCCATAATCTTATTTTATTGAAAGGCGTTGCAACGCACGCGGGTTTTTGCTAGTTTAATATAAAATTTAAATTGGAACTGTGATCCCTGGGGTTTTTTGCTTTTTAATTTGTAAGGGACTTTTCTGGGAAAAAAATGTTATCGATGACAAATATCAATTATATAAAAAAACTTTTTGAATCATCTGAGTGCAGACCCTTAGCATACGAGTGGGTATTTGGTATTTATAAAACAAAATTCTTGGAAAATATGTTTAATGATATTAAGCAAATCCTTTTTCTCGGTACTATATTTCGTTAACAACATGTTCAATACAATGCAATCATTGGTACTCCACAATACGGGCGAGCGATGGATAATACTGGGTGTACGCCGGGTATATATTTTTTTTTTTTTTTTTTTTTTATGTGGCAGTGCTAAGCTCAGGAATCACCCTTTGTACTACTAGTCCGTCATGTCATTTGTCACGTCATGGTGCAATGTCTAGCAGTAAGCTTAGTACGGGGAGGGGGTTGGAGGGGTTATAAAGGAACGGGAGGGAATTGAAGAAGGTGGTGATGAACCCTGCGTTTGAACTCTTGGATGTTGTAGGAGCTCGGAAATACTGACTGCGAGAGATTATTCCACAGCCGAGTTGTTCTATTAACAAACGAGTTCATATCTTGTTGAGTGCGTGAAAGGGGGAGTTGCAGGTGGAGGGAATGAGACGAGTGGGCTAATCTGGTGTTGCGGGTATAAGAATGCCGTGGAGGCAGGAGAGCGTTTAGCTCGGAGGAACAGTCACTATGATAGTAGCGATAAAATTTTGTCAGTGCTGCTACATTCCTACGGTGGCTGAGGGGGTCGATGGTGGAGCAAGCGGTATCGTCATCAATTAATTTAAGGGCCTTTTTTTGGACCTTATCTAACCATGCCAAGGTGGTTATTGGAGCGCCGCCCCAAACGAGGGAGTTATATTCGAGAAGAGGCCGAATGTAGGATTTATAAATAACAGCACAGGCCGATGGCTGGAGGAGGAACTTACACCTCTTAAGAAATCCCAAGCACTGAGATCCTTGTTTGGCGATTTGGAATATGTGGTCATTCCATCGCAAGTCTTTGGCTAAAGTCACGCCTAAGATGTGTAAGGATGGTTCGGCCAATAGTTGAACTTCATTCACTTTCAAGGGTGGAGGGGTGTTGAACTTCTTTTTAGAGATAAGACAGTACTTGGTTTTGGCGGGGTTGAATTCAACACGATTCTTCTTTCCCCACTCTAGAATGAGTACAATGTCGTTATTAATAGAGTTGGACATACGTTCGCGATCATCAAGACAGGATCTGGCATGAGTCTGCCTTGTATCGAAGCTGTACGAGTACCGTAAAGTACCGTCGTCAGCGAAACTGAGAAGTGGGTTGGAGGGGATTGAAAGAAGGTCATTTATAAAGATAAGGAATAGGGCCGGTGATAAGATTGACCCCTGGGGGACCCCCGCAGAGATCGGGTGGGATGCGGATTTGACTCCATCCAATACTACTTTGATTGAACGGCCGAAAAGGAAATTCTTGATCCACTTCTGTAGAAGTGAGTCGACTCCAATAGCTTTGAGTTTGGCTAACAGGGCTGAGTGCCAAACTCTATCGAAAGCCTTGGAGATATCTAGAGCAACCAGACTAGACTCGCCGGATCCATGCAGACTACGGCTGAGGTGTTCTGTAAGACAGACTAAAAGATCGCCAGTGGATCTTTTCTGGCGGAAGCCATATTGTCTGTCGTTTATGAGTAGGTTGGATTCTAGATATCCCATAAGCTTTTTGTTGATTATCGTCTCCATGATTTTGGAGAGAATAGAAGTAATTGCTATTGGGCGGTAGTTTAAGGGGTCGCTGGCTTCACCTTTTTTCGGAATTGGCTGAACATGGGCAAGTTTCCAAGAGTCTGGGTAAACTCCGGAGGAGTATGATAGGGCAAAAAGTTTGCGCAGAGGTTTAGCCAAAGGTGACGCGCATTGTTTTAAGACGATAGGGGGTATATTATCGGGTCCAGTGGATTTGTTGACATCGAGCTGCTTGAGGCACCTGTACACCTCGCGAGTCCTGAAGAAAACCCTGTCCATTAAGTGAGCATTGTGCTCGAGAACTGGGGGTAGCGCATCAGTTTCGGGTAGGGAAGAATTTGAAGCAAACAGAGATGCTAATAAATCGGCCTTGGCTTTTCTGTCTGTTATCACCTTCTTATCGTGAATGAATGAAGGAGTTGTAGATGCAGTGAAATTCTTCTTTATGGAACTTACCAAGGACCAGAAGTTTTTGCTACCAGAGGTTGCATTAAAGAGTTTACTTCTCAACTTACTGTCAAATGAATTTTTGACGTTCCTGATGGTGACTTTACAGGAATTTCTTAGTTTTATATACTCTTCACGGAGCGATTCACTCGGGGAGCTCTTGTAAGCTCGAAAGGCGGCTTCTTTGTTTCTGATTGCATGCATACACTCCTGATTAAACCATCTGTTGGGCCTAGCCTTCACAGATTTAGTAGAATGAGGAATGTACAAATGCATTCCTGCCTGTATGATTCTAGTGATACGGATAGTGGCAGAGTTGACGTTTTTGGTTCGGAAACACTGATTCCAGTCAGTAGCTTGGAAAAAATTAATTAGCCCCAGCCAATTGGCCTTCCCATAATGCCATACAGTTCTCCTAACTGGTTTGGGAGGGGTGGGAAATTCGAATGGGAAGCTAGCGCTAATTAAGCAGTGGTCCGAATTGCCGAGAGGTGAATCAACTTCGACGGAGTATCGCTCTGGATGGGAAGTGAGAAAAAGATCAAGGAGATAGTTTCCTTGACCGGCAACATCAGGGACTCTCGTGGGAAGATCCACAATTTGATGTAAATTATTGGTGTCTGCAAAGAGCTCGACGTCCTTGCCAGAAACACTGGTGCCATTTGAGTAAGTCAGCCAGTTTGCGTTATGAACATTGAAATCACCCGCAACGATAATTTCACACTCAGGATTGGACGACAAAAATCCCGAGATTTGTCCAGAAATAGTATCAAATGATGAAATGGAGGCTTCGTTACTTATGTTAGGACTTCTGTATAGGAAGCAGAAGAATATGACGTGGCGTTTGAAAATGATTTTAATCCAAAGATAATTAAAATCTGAAGTCGTGCTTGAAAATATTTTACAATAAGCCACGTCATCCCTAACATAGATGGCAGTACCCCTATGGGGGGAGAGATTGTGCACTAAAGTGTATCCCGACACCTTGTAATGACCTAAGTCATTATCGGGTGATATTTGGGTTTCACTCAGTGCGAAGATTGGGGGTTTATAATTAGATAAGTGGCACTCAACAAAATAGAAATTCGCATGAAGTCCACGAATGTTACAAAAGTCAATAACAAAGCATGACCTGTAACGGGACTTCGGTTGCGCGGGCCCATTCGCCACATTCTTATTGGTATTTCCCGGAATTACAACCGTCGCAACCATCAGAGTCAATGAAATCTGCCTGCGTTAAAGTGTTATGCCTTTTGAAACGGGGCAAATTTCATCGACCGACAGATTTTGGGCGCGACACTTGCAGGTCCGTGGATCGAGTGAGGGTAGGGAGCAAAGGGAACTTACTTTGTGCTGTTCGTCGGTCTTTGGAAGGGTGATGAGGCCTTCGCTTTACACTGCGCGCGAATATTCCACTGATTATGTTGTTGTTTTTTTTTTTTTGTGGACGTCGATGTTTCCACTTTCACACCAAAAAAAAAATTTGGATTTTATTTTATATATATATATTTTTTTTAACGCGGCGTGTTTTACGGACCGGATCAGCACACGTCCGAACACTTTGCTATCCACGGCCAAACTTTTCCAATGATTAATACAAATACAAATACAAATACTCCAATGATTAATACAAAATCCTTACTAATATTATAAATGCGAAAGTAACTCTGTCTGTCTGTCTCTCTGTCTATCTGTCTGTCTGTCTGTTACGCTTTCACGCCTAAACCACAGGACCGATTTTGATGAAATTTGGTACAGAGATAGTTTAGACCTTGGAGACGGACACAGGCTACTTTTTATGGAGAAAAAAAGGGTTGAAGGGGGTTTAATAAGTTGTAAGGGGATTTTTTTCTTTACTTTTCTATTGTATAAAAAGTAACTGGCTGACAGACAACGCACAACCTAAATCGCTAGAGCTAAAGGGCTGCACTAACACATCCACTAAGAAGCGATTTTTCGAAATTCATCCCCTAAGGGGGTGAAATGGGGTTTACCCAAACCGCTGGAGCTATAGGGCTGAAATTTTGACAGTGCATCCCTATAATGACGTGGACATCCACTAAGAAGCGATTTTTCGAAATTCATCCCTCAAAGGGGTGAAATGGAGTTAACCCAAACCGCTGGGGCTGAAGGGCTGAAATTTTGACAGTGCATCCCTATTATCACGTGGAAATGAATGACTCGAAATTCACTTTATTTAGGACTCCTTTGTCACTTCTCTTGATGACATATACACGCCAATCTCTGCCTTAAAACTTGCAGATTTGTTGAGCAGAGGTGATATAACGCAGCAATTTTTTTACCATGTTTATTAAAAAAATGCACTATAATAAACCTTTTTTAGGGATAATAACAGCTGACGTTTTTGTTTGTTTTTTTTTTTCAAGTAAAACAGTGCACATGATAAACACTTTTTATTTAAAGGCGTTGCAAGGCACGCGGGTTTTATGCTAGTCAAATATAAAATGGAATTAAAAAATTTAATACGTATTGTTATGTGTTTCGGACTAAAAGGGTTCATAGGATTAGCAATATTATCCAGACAAATAAGTGAAATTCTGTCGGGGAACGTAGCGCGACGAATAAGCCAAGTAGTTGTAATTTTTTTGGATTCAATTTAAGGAAGTTAAAAGCACTTCACTCATTTAGGGGTGGTCCATTAATTATGTGAGGCGTTTAGGGGGGTGGGGCGAGATACCAATCTCACATGGGGAGAGGGGGGTGTCGGCAAATATCACGTAATTTTTTTCCTCAAAAAACAGTGTAAAATTGCTAGAAAACTGGGTGAAATTAAGTAAAATATGCAACTAAAGACACTAAAGACCCCCTCCTCACTAACAGGCCGCCGGCAGGCCAGGTCGGTAGGCATGGCCAAATGAAGGCCACACATAGCTCAATCTGGTTAAGAGATAAGGATTTCAGGTATCCGATGCAGGTGACTTCATTATCCCTACAAAAACACAGGCGAAGACGACAGTTTAGCATAGCAAGTTGTTAATTCAAGTGCAAAAATGTTCATGGGCTCAACGAAAACTTTAAAATCACAAACAGATTGATAACTGAAAAAAACCTTTAAAATGCACGGACCGCTATATTTGATGACACAATGGGCAGGCGACGTGGAGAAATTAAATGTATGGAAAATTCTCTCGCAGGCGGCCGTCATCATTGCTTCAGCGCAAAAAAAGGATATTCACAAGCACACATGGCGAAATATACTAGAAACTTCGAAACTTTTCTGCTTCTTCAATTACAATTAGTAGTATTAGTAACTAAAAACGAAAGTTCAGCTGCCTGGGAAAACCTTCAGCTGCTATGCCATCCTGTCGTTCCTTTATCCGCACATCCTATCAAGGGCGTTTCCAGCCAACTAGCTTAGGGGGGTAATTAAAAAAAAGAAAAAGATATGGAATTAAAAAGTGGGATCTAAATCCCAATATTCTTCGTTTTTCCAGAAAAATTCCAATATTTTAGCAGTTTGGTCATATTTTGAACCTACATATCTTGTAGATATTAAAAAAAATACATTTTTTCTTTGGTAAGCACCCTGTATTGTAGTGGATAGTGGGGATAGCCCCCTCTCTAGAACAATTTGTCTCTTCAAAACCATCCTGGAATCACCCCTGAAAATATTAGCCATGTAGTGCAACAGAGGATTAATTGAACGTCTGATGACCGATACAAGTTGAGAATTAGGGGATGAGTATTTTAAATCTTTAAAACGGCGATATCTTATGAACAGCGATTCGTACGGGAAAATGTATAATATCATTTTTTGTAGATAATCGCATGACCTACAAACTTTGTAAACAATATTTTAGGATAGGACTTTCCCTTTAAGAGATATTAGCCAAAAACGAAATTTTATTTTTTTAGGGGGTTGTTTTTAGGGGTAGCGTACAACCGATTTTCCGAAACTTTTTTTTTAACATATTCTACTCACGAAAAACTATATTTTTAGAAAAAGTTTCGTGAGTTAACATTTAGTCTGACTCTGTCGACTGAACTATAATGAAATAACAAAAATATCGTTTTGTTAAATGAATATTTACAGCGTTCTGGCGGCACTTTGGTGACGGGGAAATGTTCTGGCAATAATTTTTATAAATAGAGAATACCATCAAAAATAATCTCCTGAAAATTCATGACTTTTTTTTTTTTTATGTGGTAGTGCTAAGCTCAGGAGTCACCCTTTGTACTACTAGCCCGTCATGTCATTTGTCACGTCATGGTGCAATGTCTAGCAGTAATTTTAGTACGGGGGAGGGGTGGGGGGAATAGGTTAGGGATTATAAAGGTACGGGAGGGTATTGAAAAAGGTGGTGATGAACCCTGCGTTTGAACTCTTGGATGTTGTAGGAGCTCGGAAATACCGACTGCGAGAGATTATTCCACAGTCGAGTTGTTCTATTTACAAACGAATTCATATCTTGTTGAGTGCGTGAAAAGGGTAGTTGCAGGTGCAGGGAATGGGACGAGTGGGCTAATCTGGTGTTGCGGGTATAAGATTGCCGTGGAGGCAAAAGAGCGTTTAACTCGAAGGAACAGTCACTATGATAGTAGCGATAAAATTTTGTCAGTGCTGCTACATTCCTACGGTGGCTTAGGGCGTCGATGGTGGAGCTAATACTATATCAAAATTGAACTTTATTTCCTACCCCTTTTGTAATTTTAGAGTACTACATTCCGGCCACTAGGGGTTGCCAGAACTAGCTTTTATTGTTCAGCAGGTGTATAAGATTCAGTGTGGAAATTTTCATGACTAATGAAATGACAACCCAAAATACGTCGCTGGCTCTTGGTCTATGCGATTCGCGCTCTCTTAATGTAACACGATGTAACGATTAACAATTGCTGCGTTTTTTAATCTGTTCTGTTCTTTCCTGGAACAGCTTCCATACAAATTCTTGTCCGCGATAATTACTGAGAACCGTATCCAGGCCAAAGAGAAATTAAATTTAAATGAAATT
Organism: Thereva unica; assembly: GCA_949987705.1. Classification (NCBI taxonomy): domain Eukaryota; kingdom Metazoa; phylum Arthropoda; class Insecta; order Diptera; family Therevidae; genus Thereva; species Thereva unica. The sequence continues at coordinate 89,803,052 of OX465285.1, forward strand.
TCCCTTTTCCCTTATACGTTTTTTAAATTGGCGGTTTACAAATAAAATAAATTCTTTGTTTACTGAATAAAAAATGCAAAAAATTGATAGATTTTTATAAAATAGTAAAAGAAATTAAAAAGTCTACAGCCGTAATTTATGCAAATGAAAATTAAAATATTCCTTGCGTTTTTTAATGTTGCAGGACAGAACAGGTTTAAAAAACACACCTAATATCAAAGAGACTAATAGTATCAACGTATGTCGCGTATATTTAGAAAAAGGAACCCGTGCAAAGGAAGAAGTTCATCACTTCTCTTTCGGCGTTTGAGCAGTTAACTTCGGTTTGTTTACATAGCGTGCCATATTAGCTTAAGTCACGGATATCGGTCCCTTCCACGACTCTCCAGGAGAAAAAAATCACAGTCATAGATCGCCGACTAGATTCACCATACACTTAACTTGTTTGTTTGTAATATTGGTAATTTTTAAGAATAAAAATAAATAAGGGAACGCAAATCTTAGGGGGGGGGGGGGGCGGGTAATTACCCAATTACCCCCCTCTGAAACCGCCACTGCATCCTATTACCAATATCGAACAAGCAGAACACCTCACACAGGCACATCTGTTTCCCACACAAAATGCAGCATTCTAGCCCACAGGTATTTTAATTCATTACACCTTTTAACAAACAGAACATTTAACAGTTACGAAATCCAGTTACAGGTAATCAAGCTAATGGTAAATAATGTAAATGTACTTCAAGCAACAGTACCCGCATTCAATGTACTCAAACCAGATGCAATTTGAAAGAGAATCAACAATTTTCAAAATTCTTATGTAAGTGTGCTAAGTGAGAGTAGCATGACATTTGAAAAAAACTTTAATTGGAAATCGGTTTGGAAAAAACCCGCCCTGGTACCACGACGTTTTTACTTTCATACAATTAGACTTTTCAGGGTTCACAGCACATACACCAGATGAAAGGGTGAAATGCCGGACAACAATCAATTTAGGCCACTTTCAAAAGTTGCTTAATAAATTCCATGTGAACTTGAACTATGTGAACATGTGAACTTGGTCCAAGTACCTACCGTTCACCTCGCTAATGAACCTTTCAGGCATTTTTAACCCAGAGTCACGCTATATGTTATCAGCCACCAATGCTTTACAAAGCACTAATATTTTGAAATAACAAATACCTGGGATGGGTAATTTTCACACGTCTAAACCTGTGGTCATACTGAGGAATGTAAAATGTACCTATAGGTGAACTTGGTTCCTACAGGTGCCCAAATGTTTCCTTAAGGTGGCTGTGAGCAGAATTTCTACTGTCCTACTGTTTTGTTCGGTTGCGGCTAGTTCATCCAGGTGGTAGGACGTTAACAGCTTCGATATCAATCCTTCCTATTCTCCACGCCGAAACGCGGAGAGAAATTGTTTCCACCCTATGTCCCATGAGGGTTTAAAGAAGCATAAATAAGTAAGGAAAGTCTGACCAATGATATGACGGCTGTCTAAACTTTTGGTATAAACAAGGTCCCATAAGTTCAGACTTTCTCATGTCAAAAGAAAACCCTCAGAAAATCTGGTAACAATACATATTAGGTTCCACACTACAAAACACATCTAACATCGACCCATACCCATTTTATTATACAAACCACAAAAAAAAACGCGCCCCTTTCACAAACGGAATCTAGTCAACACAGCCTAGCATCTAACCATCACGGTACAATTTTGTTAAACTAAATTTAACTTTAGCTTAAACTTACTTGGCATAAGGCAAGCTAAAGTGGTTTTACAAGACACACAGAAATGTCATTGCAGTTTGTTTAATCTAATACAAATGCCAACTTCATCTTGTCCAGTCCAAGAGCATTTCCACCGTGTTATCCTTCTGCTCTCCCCGCGCACACAGGTCTCCGAACAGTACGAGAACCCGGCAAAAATGAAGAGCACAAGGGTCCACCATTGCCCATCATTCGAAACTTTTACATTATTGAGGACATAAAACTTTCAATCAAGTCTTTTTCCAATTTCCCCTCTATGGAACAGTGCAAAACGAAGGCAGCCAGCAGGAAAATTTTTGTAGAGATGGAAACTAAATTGAAACGGAAAATACAAAACTTTTTTCCGGCAATGGAGCGCGCTGCATCGACAGATGTACTAGGACCTTATGCTATATAGTATAGGGAATGGACTTTGTGCCGTAACTCTGGAGGGAAGGGTACACCAGTTGAAAATTCAATATGTGCGATGAAGACGACGAGGCTTGTACCTTGATATGGCCATAGCCAGGTATCGGAGGCAGGTCCAGACAGCATAAACATAGCTCAAACTCCATGACACTTGCAACTTATCGGAACCTGGTCTAACAATTCTTGTGGTAAATATTTGCTCCTGGGATTCATCACAAACAAGCCATGGACAATTGGAGATGATATAGAAAATCGAGCAAATATAAACGGTATAGGAGCGCAATCCTGGGACTGGAACGTTCTGTGTGAACGATGGAATATTGAAGATGAAATTGTTTTGTTGTCGTTAGGTGGTTTATTATGATCCTAACAAGGATAGTAGGGCCACTCCTTTATGGAAGGATGAATCGGGAATTGAAGTTGAAAGAGAGGGGAATCCGGATTTTGTTGGTATGGAGTTAAAAGTTGTGGAAGATGTATTGCTATATAAATATAAAGTGGAAATTTTTTGATTGAACAAGCTGGAACAAGCCTTTCATTTTTGATTACATCTGAGAACGTTATGGGAAGATATCCGGTGAGAGTTTGGGACGAAATTCTCTGCTTCTACTGAAAAATTTTATGAACATGAACAATTTTCTATTCATAGAAAAAACGAATTTATCGAAAATGTACAAGGGTAAAGTCTGAAAAGTTTTGAGACTCAACAATTTTTTTATATTTTGAATGAGAAATTGGATGTGGAGAAGCTGGCTGCGCATTGGGTGTTGCGCATCCTCATTCTAACTCAAAAGATAGGCCGAATACTCATATCAGTACTCACAGGGTAGAGTCGAGTACCGAGAACAATTTGCATACGAATCAATTCATGCTAACTGTCAAATTCGCCCGTTCTTAGTCTGAAACAGGCATGGTCGTGCAACAAGTACAGTACGCCTGAGTAAGTAAAAATGGCATGATCGGAATAGTCCAAACCAAAGTACGCTTACAGTTATTTTATGCTAAAGGGAGAAAAATTGAAAACTAAAGGGTGCCATTAGGCATATTCAATAGACCAGCGGTCAGTAACCTATGGCACGCGCGACACTAGGTTCACGAGAAGTTCTCTGGTTCGATAATTCGGAAATGTCCGTTAAATTAGAACTATCAATATGTTAAGGCTATTCACATACAGGCCGCCGGCAGGCCATGGCCCGAAGATTGAGGCCAAGCATAAAAACACCCTCACCGATTGAAAAATGGATAGGGCCTGCAGTCCAGGAAAATTGACAAAAATCTTTATGTCAGTGGATATTTATGGTCAGTCCGGGCCGAAAGATCTGAACTTCTATTCAGTCTGAAAATTTCGTTGAGGCTACTAAATTTTAGCACTTGAATTAACAACGCTAAACTGTTGTTTTCGTCTCTGTGTGTCAGACCACTGCCTCAAATCCTTATCAGTCAGACTGAGTAATGTATGGCCTCATCGGGCGATGCCTGCCGGCCTGGTCTATAAGTCATGGCCTGCCGACGGCCTATATGTAAATTGGGACCTTGAAGTGTGGCCTTCATCGGACTATACCTGCCGATCTGGTCTGAAAGGCCACAGCCTGCCGGTGGCCTGTATGTGAATAGGGGCCTTTAGCTTTCAAAGCTGATCCCCAAGGTATTCATTAATGTTTAATTAATTTTAGGTGGCCCGCTTAATGTGCAGTAGTTTTAGTCGTACAAAACTTGAGAGAGGTAGATGAGCAGCCCAGCATCAACGACAAATGGGAACAGGTCAAAAACAGCATAAAGGGGGCAGCAGAAGAGGCACTAGGCTGGGCCCCCAGACAGACTAGAATTGATTGGTTTGACCAAAACTGTAGAGCAGCAATTGAAGAAAGAAACCAGAGCCACTGAGAGTACATCGCAAGGCCAACAAGAGCAAGGATGGAAGTCTTCAAGGAAAAAAGAAAAACCGCAGACAAGTTATGCAGAAAAAAGAAGAGGGAATATCTAAATAGGAAAATCTTACAGATACAGGAAGACTTCAATGAAGGGAGAATTAGACAAGCGTACAAAGGAACTCGCCAGATCACCAACAAGTTTCAGCCAAGAACGGACATCTGCAAGGACATAGATGGGAACTTGTTGGCAGATCCTGATAGGATAAAGGAAAGGTGGAGAGAGTATTTTCAGAACCTATTGAACCCTATCTCCATATCAAACGAGAATGCAGAGACAGAGGCATTTGTAATTCCCCAAGATAACATCTCAATAGAACCACCAACATTGGATGAGGTGCGGGAAGCTGTAAAAAGGCAGAGCAGCAACAAATCGCCTGGCGCCGATGGAATAGCAGCTGAGATGCTAAAGGAAGGAGGACCCCAACTGCTACAAACTTTACACGAACTCATATGCACCATCTGGGAGGAAGAAGTTATACCAGAGGACTGGAAGAAAGCGATTATATGTCCAATATACAAGAAAGGAGATAAATCAAACTGCAAAAACTACAGAGGCATCTCACTCCTCAGCACCAGCTACAAAATCTTCACAATCCTTGTGAAACAAAAACTGGAACCTATAGCGGAAGGCCTTATAGGAGAATATCAAGCTGGTTTTAGGACAAACAGGTCAACATCGGACCAACTGCTGACCTTAAGGCAAATTCTGGAGAAAACCTGGGAAAGGAATGTAGATGTATATCAGATATTTGTCGACTTTCAGCAGGCATATGATTCAATAAACAGAGAGAGGCTATATGAGATCCTATCGGAAATAGGAATCCCTTCAAAGTTGGTACAACTGATCAAATGCGCCACAAATAGCTCACTGGCGAAAGTGAGGATCCAGAATGTTATAACAGAGGAGTTCGAAGTACGTCAAGGGCTTAGACAAGGAGATGGGCTGGCCCCCATGCTTTTCAACCTGGCCCTAGAATGGGTGATAAGGAAAACGTCAGTCCAGAGAAGTGCATCAATAGCTACCCAGTCGGTACAATTACTTGGATATGCGGATGACGTAAACATCGTGGGAAGGTCCTTTTTGGCAGCAAAAGAAGTCTATGTCGAATTAAAAGAGGCGGCAAAGGACATAGGCCTGAAGATTAACGAAGAAAAAACGAAGGTTATGCAACAATCCAGAGCAGGACGATTTAGAATGGGAAGAAATATAACCATCGACGAACATAACCTAGAAGTAGTCGATAAAACAGTCTACCTTGGGTCTACTATCACAAAAAGAAACGAAGAAAAAGAAGAAATAACCAGACGAATACTACTGGCTAATAGAGCCTTTTATGCCCAAAAACAAATCCTGCACTCAAGATTTGTGCACAGGAAAACGAAACTCTCACTCTACAAAACAGTAATACGACCAGTACTGTGTTATGGTAGCGAGACTTGGACTATGACCCAGGACATAGAGGAACGAGTCAACAGGTTCGAGAGGAAAATTCTCAGATGCATAATAGGCCCAATCAGAGAGGATGGAATATGGCGAAGAAGATACAACAACGAGTTGTATGAAATTTTTGACGACCCACAACTCTCAACTTTAATAAAAATCAACAGATTGAGACTAGCCGGCCACGTGATCAGAATGGAGGACAATCGCATCCCAAAACGGCTTATGGCATCAGAAATTTCGGGAAGTAGGCCAGTAGGTAGACCCAGGAGGAGATGGATAGACTCTGTGACGGCTGACGCAGAGTCAATGCTCAACATCCGGAACTGGAGACATGCTGCAAGGGACCGTCAAAATTGGAGAAATGCCCTTGAGGAGGCCAAGGCTCGATTTGGGCTGTAGCGCCATTGGATGGATGGATGGAGTTTTAATTATCTTCTTTTTGGCACGCGAATTCATTTTGGTCGCCGACCTTTATGGTGCATCCACACTACGCGGACTTTGGTCATACGCGCTTTTGCCTCTTTCTTTCATATAGAGTTTAATGGCTTTTTTGCGATATTTTTAATGGCAAAGGCAGTACGACCAAATTGTACGGACAAAAGGCTGTGCTTAAAAAGGTACATTTTACGTCCACACAACACGGGCTTTTCAGAAGCGCGTACGGCCTTTCAAATGAAAATTGATTTGTTTTCTCAATTTACTCACGATTGAGAGAATTAAAAGTTCGTGCGCGCTTTTGTCTGAGGCCGTACAGCGAAAAGCGCTTGGGATCCAAGTCCGCGTAGTGTGGACGGCCCATTACAGCAGACCGGTTTTCGTCCTTTTGCGTAGGTCAAGCAGCATTGGATGTATTAAGTACTTAGTTGGGGGACCGCTTAGTAAAGTTACACTAGCGTTTGGAATGGTCGATTACGAATACATTCGTATCTGTAACAAAGGCGTGCGTACCTCCGGCGGGCGAATTTTTAGAATTTCTTGCATGTAGCGGGGGCGTGAATACCCGAGCAAAAAAGAAAGAGGAAGAGCATTTGTTCACTATGGCTGCTTTTACTGGGGATGTAAGCTAGATAAGAATTTGTAATCTGTTGCAGCTGGAAATCGAGTAATGCATGCGCTAAGGTAGTTCGAAGAAATGTCAAAAAAGTACTCATCGATTCACAAGGAATTGAGTACTTTGAGGTATGGCAGTGGGTGTTTCTTGCACTATCTAACGAGGCTCTCTTGGCACCGGGCGCACCCAGTTGTATTATGCCTGATCCTGATATTAAGACTTTCTTTTCCTATGTACTCATGGGACTTCTATGGACCAATTTTATTGCAATCTTCTTTCCGGAATCAAAAGTCAAGGGCCCTAGCCGATTGGATCTGAATGAAGCACATCGAGCGCTGAGGGCTCGTGCTTTGATTGGTCAACTCTAAGCGGTTCCTTCTTGCGGCTAAAGAATTTTTGAGTGACAGTAGAAAGGATGCCAGGCCACTGGTTTCTTTGATGTCAGGACACTTAATGAATTGATTACCAGACACTGCGTCCTGTCTTACCATCTATGGTATGGCATAGGACCCTACCTTCTGCAAGCTTCACTTCAAAACTATTTAAATATTGAAAAAGTTCATTTTCCTAATATACCCAACACGATATAAATCTAGGCTAGTAACTTATTTAAAAAAAAAAAACCTAAAAACGGAAAAGGAAATGATAAATTACCAGCATGATCCTTGTTTTTACATTAAACTTGAATGCACCCAAAAAAAAGCCTGGAGAAAAATGTAAATTTCAGAACATTTAAGTTATTAATAAAAAATTGGCACAATTCTGACTCCACTTGGCACTGACTCCAGGCACAAGCTACTGCTTAAATCATTTCTGGTATTAAATCTATGTAGCACACTTACATTAGCTGCTCTATATTTGCTGTTCCTATTTAATAGTACGGGAATATTCTTAAGGGATTTAAATCGGTGATATGGATTTTGTTTTAAGGGGATAAGTTCAAAGGTAAAATGAACATCAATAGTCATTGTTAGTAGAGTCGAAATTTTTGATGGAAAGCACGCTTTTTGAATTTTTTTCTATTTGGAAAATGAATTCTGATGCGAAAAATCGACAAAACAATAATATAGAAATTATTTGGGTGTAAATCTCGATATTTTTACAATCTCTAAACCATTACTGAAGTGTAAAGTCTATGACCGGATTTCATTGTCCTTGATATACAAAAACAGTGTTCAATCATTGAACTTTATTCCTCGAAACAAACAAATAACAAAAAAAAACAACCCCCAATGTAAAGGATATAAACAGCAACAACAGCAAAAAAATCTGAACTAGTACAGAATTGCTTTTCATAACCACAAATTTTCATAAATAAACAATTTTCTGAACACTACCCCATCGCTGGGATCGTCGGGGATAAACCATACGAAAAAATTGTGAGAAAAGTTTTCATAGAAATTGAAACACAACCGCATTCAACCCCGACCCAATCCACCCCCAACTGGCAGTCCCCCGTGTGCCCCTTCTAAAACATCCCCCCCCCCCGATTTCTTGGCATAATGGTTTTTAGTGGATGAAATTTCATTTTCCATCCGATTTTAAATCGACTTCAATTTTATCCGGCCGCAATTTATCTAATTGATTTTTTTTTACTTAGTCTGCAATCTACTTAACCTTCGATGGCTGTTGAGAAGTTTTTGTATATTTCATGAATTCATTTGCTTAAGCGCGGCGGCGGATGAATGAAAATAAAAGAAGAAGAAAACTTGAGGGTGGAGAATCGACAAACAAAAAAAAATACAGAATACAGAGAAAAATTTGGACGAGGTAAATGAAATTGTGAAGAGAACGGTGGAGACTGGCTAGATCCTTGGGAGTACTCTTGACTATACTCGAGTCCTGTTTGAGGGAATTAGATTAAACCTCAGCACAGGGATGAAGATTTTGAAAAAAAAAAAAAAAAAAATACTGAAAACCCATCCCCCAAAATTATAAACAAAAATTAATGCTCGAATTTAATGGGTGAATAATTCGCTGAGCAGTCTTCCCGGGGCGGAAAGGGCTGCTCTGGCCTAGCGTAGCGATTAATTTTCCTAATTTCCCACTTAATACACTCGATTCACCCCGAAACCATAAAAGCTATTATCAGACTTCGCTTACTTTACGTGTATACTAGAGTGCACACAGTTTCTGATGAAATTGAAATTCGGTCCGCGAGCCACCAATTGACTGCGCGGCCAAAATGAGTATAGCCTTGCCATACCACCCCCACCCTTGGGGCTTATATTGCAGGTTAGACTATATGCGAGTGGTTTTCTAATTTGCAGGCCATTGCCGATAGCACATGAGGTGCAAAATTTCACCCCCTATAGAGAGATTCGCTAAAAATAAAACTACCCCCCTGTTCACTTTTCACCAAAGGCCCAGTTGCTGTGTGTGTGTGCGTTCGATCGGCAAATGGGGGGCCATATAGAGTGACCGTTGGACCATTACAAACGTATTTAAGGGATGGATTTAAATCAATATGCTGTAATAGGGAGATTTCGAGTTTAAATAATTAGGCGAACAGTTCGTTTTCATTCGATGTGTTTTTTTGGCGGGGGGGGTATGTTTACTTGGTCACGGCGCGACGAGGCGTTTATATGTTGACTTTTTCGGCGGACAGGATATGAATTTAATTAAAATTGATCAAATTGCGGTGGCAGACGAGCATTTTGTAATTTGCTGGCAATATTTTTGGGGGTTTCGCATTCGCATTTTGTATAATTGCTGGAAAAATTAAACTGCAATATTATGAATTTTCATGCTTCCCACTATTTAATCCGAAAAGTCAGTGAACAATCTATCCGGACGATATCGAAACATATTTAAACATCAGCAGGATGCATTCGTACATATGTAAATTATTAAATTTGAGTTGAATTGTGAACAGCGTTTTAGTCGGCGCTTACATATTTTGTTGAAAGGTATCCGGTAGGACAGTTAAATCATAATATTTGTTGCAGGACATATGCGTGGCATATACCATATTTGGTATTCTGCTGCTATAAGATTGAAAGTCAAGCTATAACCAATTTAAGTGGTTCTATCCAGTCTTCTACTGGGAAAAAGGGGGGGGGGGGTAGGAATACTTGATTGGTCATTGTAAAATTTCCATGCATTTATTGAGCAGTTTAAATGAAGGTGATCAATTTTCAAGCAAGAATTGGTCCGGCACAGGCTATTGGACATCCACCAGGTGATCGGACCTGGATTAAACACACTGAAACCTGGAAATTCAAAATTATACAGTAAAGCTTTAATGGTTATGCGCCATCTATTAGAAGTTTGAACTAGAGTTGAGCCGCAAATTTTACTTAGGTTTCCAGTTTCCGAAATGTCTCGGTTCAAAAATAATGAACTACTACTCTTAGTATGGGCGTGTATCAAGATAAATTGATACGCGTGGTGAATGTAAATACTGTAATGGGGCCTCGGGCTGGGTGCACGAACCGCCAACCCTAGAACCTCACTCTATAACTACGAAAATTTGGAACCATACGCCAAACCTAGACTATTCAAAGCGGTACTCCAGGCTTCCTGAGGAGGGCAGCTCTGGAAGACTCTGGTTCAGAACCCCTTGGAAAGAAAATCCTCAGAGTGTCGTACGCCGCTTGGACATTCTGTCATTTAGTACCTCATTCTAAACAAAATCCTATCCGTAACCTGAAACAAAGAATTCCATCCACAAAAACTTTGATACTCCACCGGAACTGCAACCGAGATATTGGGTGACACTGTTTCCTTTTTTAAAGCCGTCTAGTTACACTCATCGACAAAAACAACTAAAATAAACACCGTGAAACAGCCCGAACTAGGATGTATTGCCTACCCACGTCCTGCCATCAAGTCATCCATCAATCAGAGGCACCTCTTTGGAACCATCCGCCGGACATGTGTGCGGGTGTTTTAATCTTCCCCGGAAGAACGCTCGAGCCTTAAGCTGCTCTTGATCTTTATCGCTTAGGCCGGTTACACTCCTACTATACCACAAAAACAACGCAACAACACACACTGCTTATCTGACTCGCCAGAGATGGTGTCCCCGTGACGTCCTAGTCTTCTTTCTACTCCCAAGCCAGAACCTTCGCCCTCCTTGTGGAGGAACGTATCTCGCCTTGTCCAGGTCTTAAGCCTTTTCTCCAAAAACTCTTCAGTTTTCTGCCACCGGTAACTTTGCCCCAGCAAGCTTTTAGGGTGCTTGTTCAAAACTCTTGGCACTGCTTTTCCAGGTTGACTCTGGTAGCTTACGGATGAGCCCCTTTGGTCGTAATTCTTCCCTTTTCAAAATTCGTGCCAGGGGCTGTCCCTTGGCTTCTTTGCGGCTTTGTTAATCGTTTTTTTGGTTTGGTTTTGAAATTTCGGGGTCATACAAAATTCCAATTTAAACTCTTCAATGAAGTTGTCAAACTACTCAGTATTAGGATAATCGCTTTCCATCGGCAAGCAAATGGGATGGTCGAAATGGCAATGTACAACACTCATTGGAGCGAAGACTTCCCTTTAAGTATGTTGGGCATCTGCACGGCAATCACCAGCCAAGCTTGCATTCGGTTCGAACCTTAGACTGCCTAATTCAATTGCCATCCCAACTCCAATTCAATAGAAGACTACAAAATCCTCACTCATCTTCATTCTGGTATGCAGAGCCTCAAATGTAACACATCCTTGACAACCAGTCCAAAAGAATCGATTGCCTGGAATCGATTACCTGGAATCGATTACCAGGAATCGATTACCTGGAATCGATTACCAGGAATTGATTACCCTGAATCGATTACTATCCTAGGAGTAAAGAAGCCCGACTGCCATCCCAGAGATCTATGGTTCGAATCGACTCCACAGTAATATTGAGTGGGGAGCTCGTCAAATGAAGCCAAGTGTGTGTTGGTATTGCCAGTTCAGTTCTGTTAGTCTTTTCTTTACAATATGTATCTGTACAGTTCTGTATTTCTCGAAGTAGTTTAAAATAAATTACTTCTCCAGTTAGTTCAAAATGAATTAGTTCTCTAAGAAGTTCAAAAAGAATTAGATCTCAAAAAAATTCGAAGCAATCCAGAAGGGGTAATCGATTCCATGGTAGGACAACGCTATACACAAGTAATGGGTTGTTTTAATAAACATAAAAGCTATCCAACTGAGAGCTACTACTGCCTCCTTAGAAATGATTTATTCTACTGGTCTAAGAACTAGTTCAATTTCTTACTGGGTCTTTACATTCTTAAACCAGTTGGCTAATATCAAGAAATAAATTTCCCTAGACAACATTTTGGGACACTCCTAGACTTCTTACTTAATATCCCCCACCAACGGCGAAACAGGAAGCTAGCAACAACAACAAAAAAACTCACATTTATCAACTTTGATAGTCCCTGATGAATTATAGCTCGGATCCACCGAGAATTTATCAAGATTCTCTAAACTTTTTCACATGCACAAAGGAAACCATAAAATGACTATTTTTATACTTTCTAAAACGATTTTCGTATTCCACTTAATTTTTGGAAGTTTTATCTCGTAAGCTTCTTGGCCTGAGTGCTATTACGTGCGAATATATTCAGCACCACGTAAAACTCGCAGCAATACTGTCAAATTATAATATTTACTCGCCTGCCCCCAGTGGGGCCAGCCCCAAGATTCTTTTAGTTTGTCCCTTCTCCTTGTGCCCGACGAGAACCTTTAATGCGGAATTTAAAAGGAGACAAGCCTGCAAAGTGTTTTCGGGAAAATATTAAAATGACCTCGACCCCAGCTCTGTGCTAGCCAGCCAGCCGCCCCCATTGTTAGTTCATCCCCCCCGAACCACCCCCGCAGAAAAAATTTTGAGGCATGATGTTGCTGAGAGCTGCCATCGTGTACCAACCCCGTGTAACTCGCATCCATCCCCCCGGAGGCTATATTAACATGCAAACCAGGAAGCATTTTACTGATTCCTGTGCCCCCAGAAAGCAAGGGCGCAAGGCATCGAGTGTACATAAGAATAAATTTCGCCTGCTCCTGCCGTCGTGTCCTGGCGCTGGGGGCGCAATGAAAGAATAAGGACATCACGGGGTCCTGTGAAATGTTCATTAGTCGTCGTCGTCGTTGTTGTGTCGTCGACGTCGTCGTCGTCGTTGGCGGCGGCTGTTTTTGGCTTTTGATCGGTTTGAAGGAGGGATGGCGAAAAAAGAGGATTTCCAAGGATGTGCCAGGAGCGATGTATCGAATTTAATATAACCTCGTCAGCTGCTGACAGAACTAGAATTTACTGGCCTCAATGAAAACGCAATGATACTGTCGGCGGGGCCGTTTGTGAGTAATGGTGCCGGCGATGGTGGTGGTGATGGTGGATGCGAGATGGTTGATGGTAGATGCTGGATGGGTGGTGGTGGTGGTCGTGGTGGTTTTTCACTCCAACGATGACAGTGATCTGGGAAAAGTGGGAATATTAAGGAGTTTATTCAGCGAATGGAAAGCGAAGCCCCGCGCCGAAAGACGACGTTGGAATTTTTCTGCCATTTTTAGCACTTAATTTCTGTAGCAGCTGGAATCTTCTGTTTTGTAAATGGAGATAAGTGATTCCTCTCCGGATTCGATGGTTAGAAATGTTAACAATGTTATTAATAAACATTGTTTCAATTTTCTTTTGAGTTTTGAATAGAATCTTTCGCATGGAAAAAATATTTATAATGTCATTTAACAGAACACAGAAAACATGAAGATTGCATGAAATTGTGGTAGAGAAATTCTTAAATATAATTAAGATATCGTTATATTGCGTTAAATGTTATAGTAAAATATACATCATCATACATCGAGGCTAGTATAGGATACATCCCCAGATCCCCAGGTTAAACCAGCTCGGCAACAGCGTACGTGATGCTATGTTGGGTTGTTGGGAAAACTATCGTTAAAGCTACACTACATACTTCAAACGTTACAATAACAATAAGATCAAGGTTAAATTTCTATCTGTTTATACCAACAGGTTGATCCAGGTAGTTTAAATCATCAGTTAGTTCAATTTGTCAATCAGTTCATGCATTTGGGAACTGACCCAATATATCAGTTTAAGCTAAAAAGAGTACGCAAAGGCTCTGTCTGTCCATCTATCTGTGACCCACTATCTTTTTCGAAACTACTACAGTTAAAGACATTAACTGTATCTTGAACAGTAGATTTCCGTTTTTAAAGAGTGATTTCTTGTTGGGAAGCTTTTAATCTGCAGAATCTAGAAAAGATAACTTCATTTGGTACGGATTTCATTCAAACGAGTTTATTAGATATTAGAAAAACCAATCAATTTAAGGTGCTTGTGATGTTACCCTTAGCCGGAGTTTTCCTTTTACCCAAAAAAGCCTCGACCGAATGTTATAAAAAATTTTCAAAGAATGCTTTCATTAATATTCTTCTATTGACGATAAGACGTGCGATTGTACGCATTTAAATTGCCACTCTGAAACGTGTGGCGTTTAAATCAGATATTATGTCATTCTCACTGCACATGAAAAAAACGATTTCGAGCGAATTTTCTATGGCACACCCATCTATCTTTTTTTTCTACTTTCTAATACATTGAATACAAACTAAAGCTCTTAACATGCCTTTCAAGTCGATTTTTTGGATACTTTATTTATTAGCCTTTTATTACCCATTTATTACCCATTTATTACCCATTCATTACCTATTTATCATCCTTCTCCACCCATCATCCAATGGTGTCACCGCCCAAATCGAGCCTTGGCCCAGTCTAGTGAATTTCTTCAAGTTTGGCGGTCCGTTGCAGCATGTCTCCAGTTCCAGTTGTTGAGAATTGGCTCTGCGTTTGCTGTTTCAGAGTCTCTCCATCTCCTACTGGGTCTGCCGAAAGTTCGCCTGAAGATTCATTTTTTTGTGTTCAGGATTGGCGATCCAAATTTTGAAGTATTTCGTGTGATAGTCGGAGGTTGGTCTCTTCGGGCAGCCTATCCGAGGTTCTGAGCACAGTTGTAGGCCCAAAGTAGACTGTCTTATCAACTACTTCAAGGTTATGTTCGTCGATCGTTATATTTCTTCCCATTCTAAATCTTCCAGCTCTGGATTAATGCATCACCTTTGTTTTCTCCTCGTTGATGTTTAGGCCTTGCTGCCAAAAGGAGCCTTCACTTTATCTGTATAACTGAAGTTTTTGTTATCACTCATTCTAGGGCCAGGTTGATAAGACCTTCCCGCACTTCACGTTTTCTGTTGCAGCATTTCGGATCCTTACCTTCGCCAGTGATCTATTCGTTATGCATTTGATCAGTCATACTAGCTTTGAGGCGAATCCTAATTCCGAAGATAGCCTCGCTTTATTTATAGAGCCATAAATGTGTTGTGAGCTTGTTAAAAATCGACAAATATATGGTATATATGTAGGAAGTGAAAGAGCTGAGGATAATTATAAGCTTTAATAGTGTTTAATCAATTATAATTGTGTGGAAATCCTGGTCAACAGAATATCTTCACAGATTACAACAACGCCCAAAATGGCAAATAAAACAAGAGAACGTGAAGATAGGTCAAATGGTCATAATTAAAAACGAAAATTTACCTGCTGCTAAATGGCTTCTAGCGCGGGTGATAGAAACACACAAAGGATCTGATGGACTAGTTAGAGTAGTCAGCCTACGCACAAAGGGAAATACTATACTAAAACGCCCTATTACAAAAATATGTGTCCTACCATCAGAAGATGGGGAGAAGACCTCAGAACAAAGCAAGCCAATCGAAACAGTGACAGTAGCTGTAGCATCAATCCGGCTCGAAGGACCAAATGATGAACTCTGGGTGAGTAGTGGATGTGTAGTAGGACGTGTTAAAGACCGCACAACTTTAACAATTTGGATAGCGGTTTTATGAGTGAAAATATACTTATATTTGAGTTAATTCTTTATTTCCTTTTACTGTTCTATAAGAATCAGTTAGTAAGACTACGATTAAGGTACATTGCATTTGGGCTTATATATTAATTGCTTGACCTACTTAATTAACATATTTTTAATTATATTATTACCTAATATCTTCATTGTTCTAGATTGCTTGTAATACTTGAAGTAATGTAGGTTGTTGGATATTACTTCATTAATGTTGGATATTACTTCATTAATTTATTTAGGTTAAATTGGTTAAATTATGTTTTTGTGATGTGCTTGCACAATAATAAAATGAATAATCTCAACCTTGATCTGTTTATCCTAAAACCAGCATGCTATTCTCCTATCCGCTACAGGTTCTAATTTTTGAAAATTGTGAAGGATTTGTAGCTGGTGCTGAATAGATGCTTCTGCAGTGTTACAGGTTATTATTTTGTCTCTTAATTATGCTCTTCTCACTTTTTAATAACCCTTGTATTACCCCTTTATTATCCTCTCCTTATCCTTTATTACCCTTTTATTAACCTTTCATTACCATTTTATTACTCTTAAATTACCCTCTTATTACCCATCTATTACCCTTTTGATACCCTATTATTACACTTTTATTATTCTTTGAGCATCATCTTATTACCTTTTTATTACCCTTCGAGTGACCTCTTATCACCCTTTTATTATCTCGTATAGAGATTTCGAGATTTGAAGGCTAGTTGAAAATAGCGTCGAAGAAGCTGGGTTCAAATGAAGAACACTTCATAGGTTGTTTTTAACCGGGGCAAAGCCGAACAAGACTCATCCCCATTTGGTCGCAAGAACGCCCACGTTCAGTTCAAGAAGTAATCTTCGCACTTGATCACATGGAAACTCCTTACTATTTATCAGTGTTCGAACGAGAGCAGAGTTCTCTCTGTTTGATTTTGCTTCATGGAGGATTTATCACCAGACCTGATGTCTTTGCTTCAATGACAACCCAAAAGTGATCCGAGATTTTGCATACTAGTGACACGATGGTTTCTCACTACGTCACTCATAGGTCTCCTAGTCTTCCTTAGTATCCTTCCTTTTCCGGAGCTACCTTTACCTTGTAACCATGTAATGAAATTATGCTCCGTTTTTCGTAACTATGAAAACATATGTAAATGTACATCCGATTCAAAACTAAAATCCGTTTGGTGTTACCTTTGACATGACCCATATAAAAACTTAAATTCCAAATTACCAGTCTTTGACTATCGTGCGGTCTTTTCATTTCAATAGACTTTAAGATCCTTATCCCGTTCAGCAAGTACACCCAAAAACTGACCCTCAAATGAAAGCCACACTTAAAAGATTCTTCAAAGCTTCCCTTAAATTGCGCAAACTATTGGGAAAACGTGATTTTGCTTCTCGTTACACTTTCGTAAAAAAAGAACTGGTGATCAATAGGATTGGATTTTACAAATTCTACAAAGTTCTGAGTAAATCTGTCAGAAGATTTCGATCTAAACATATTCGAGAAAGAAAGTCATTAACAATTAGGATTTCCACGTCGATTTTTCTTCCTCTTTCGCAGCCACACGAACCACCACAACAATTCGTTCTCAATAGCAAAAAGGAAATGTACCAGCAAACGACGACGGACGACTGCGAGGAAAAAAACTGATTTGCTAACATAAAAATTCCAGTGGCAGTCTGTATACATGCATAAAAATGCTCTCTTTGATATGCTAACGAGATTTTATCCAATTTATAAAAGCTGTAATTCAAAATTCTACAAAGAACTATGATTACCATGTGAATCCCATCAGAATTGCTTGAGTATTGGAGGCCACAACTTTCGCTACCCCTTTTTCACCTGAGCACGAACTAAATTTGCATTATCGTCCAATTCACCTGTTCCAGAAATGGCTGGATTTTGGAGTCACTGAACGGGGAATTGACAATTTTCCCTCTCTGTGTGTCAGAGCCTTGCATTCATTTAAGGATTTCCAGAAAAACCGTCCTTCAGCTCTCTGCTGCTCCTCCTCCACTACACCACCGCTTATCCTTTCATGGATGGAATTCGGTGTCCTTGTAAAATTTTGTGTGTGCGGGCGGGCGAATTGGTGGTAGGTGGGAAGCGGGCGAAGAAATGAGGGTTAAACTTGTGGGAAATCAACTCCATTTTTGCAGGGAAAATGACTTCAGCAGCAACTTATCTGGTGCAATTGGTTTCATCCCCCCTCGCAATGTACCCCCGACGATGGTAAGTGACCACTTCAATGTCCCGGCGGGTTTCTTTCTAGTGGAAGAGTTTGATTAAGGTTAAAATGAATCTTTTGACCTGTGACAAGGCTCCTTTCGTCGCAATACCATCTTAATAGAGGGATGCTACTTTTATAGTTGTTCATGTTTATGTATTAAACATCTAATTCCATTCATGGATCCTCAGCTGAAAATATATAGCATTCCCACCACCAACCACCAACACAGACTCCACACTCCATCCAGCCACGCTAATTTATTGCCAAAGCATAAAAACTCAAGTGTGTGGTGACTGCCAAATTTTAATAGATACTTGAGTGCCACATAAAAATTGCACTTATGTGAGTTTTAGTTTACACAGCCACGATGCTTGTCTCCTTAAGTGGCAAATAATGAGGGATAGTATAATTTCGAAGTGGCAATTCCTCAATATGCTGTGAGCCACCCCCACAAAAATAATGAATTCCTTTTTCCGTTCTACCCTAAAAATAATGAATTTTGAAACTTATATGAGAGAGTGTTAGCTAATTGTGGGCCGTATTTTAAGAGGCTGTTACTGCTTTATTATGAACCTGATTAATATATTTTCACATAAAAAATGGATAAGTTGATTGGATAACATATTATATTTTCTGTATAAACCCTGAACAAAATGACATCAATTTTTATAGCATAAAAAGCAACTTGAAAACGTTTTAACAAAATTTTGCTATCACACAGTCCATGACTATAGAGACAAGGAGGGGTCATGGAGTAGGTGATTTATAAAAATAAGAAAAATAAAGGTGCTAAAAATGATCATTGTGATTTTTTTCCTTAAATTTTTATTACTCTTTTATTACCCTTATATTACTCTTTTATTACCCTTTTATTACCTCTAAGTAAAACCGTAACCAGCGATTCTGGATAATTTATTCAGCTGTAAGCGAGCCGTGAAAAATCCAGATCATTGGTGAGTCCCTCGACCTAAAACAACGATTGTTTTTCAGTATGTCAACATTTCACAGTAAAAGGCGATAATCTACGTATTGATCAGTCGAACCAACTGGGAAAGAGAGAATCATGTTGACTTCGGAAAAATTTGCCGAAGAAGAAACGTGAATGAGTAACATTGCTGTATATTTTCTCTTTAGGAAGATTTGAAGGCTACTTGAAAATAATAAAAGTTTACGCAGCACCCGCATATCGCATCGAAGAAGCTTTCTTCAAATGAAGATGACGTCTTAGGGTGCCAAATTTTCCCCATTGGCCTCCTATTTTTTTTTTTTTTTATGTGAAAGAATAGAGTCTCAGGAAAGGCCCTTCTCTCTTCGTATAGAGTGCAATGTCGAACAGCAGCTCTAGTCGGGGAGGAAGGAACCGCCACAACCTTCCCGCGATAGTTTCAGTCCACCTACTCCCAACCATTACTATCGCGAATCTGACATCGGGGCATCGAGAAACAACTCGCTGGAGTGTTATGCCTCCTGAAACGAGTTGAGTCTCATCAACCAACCGATGACATGCGCTTTGGTGGAGCGGGGAAGGGCTAAGGAAGGCTATGACACGAGGAATCAGGAATGTAAAGAGGGAAGAAGAAAGAAGGAAAGTTATGTAGGTGGGAAAGTGGAAAAGGCGAAGGACCGCGGGGCTGGCCGGCATTCGAACCCGGGACCTCTGGGATAGCAGTCAGGCGCCTTACCCCTAGACTACCGAGGCCCCCTATGGATGTCTTTTGACGTGTCAAAACTCAACAGGACTCCTCCACATTTGTCGCAAACACATGCGAGCGACAGTAGAATACTCTGCATAAAATCGAACCACAGACACCTGGAATCGTAGTCGGCCGCCTTAAGTCCAAACTGAAAATATTCGGGCCGCCCACGCACTCTGAGTGAAAATTTTCCGTGTAGACGACCTCCTCCTTCGTATAGAAGGTATTATTCCAACAATGTTGAAGAACGAGGGTCTTGATGGGACATCCGAATCAAGAATTCCATTCTACATTGTCAGGTTAAAAATAAAGCAGACCCATCGACTTTTCTAACCATCCATTCATTAGCCATTTCAGTCAATTTGAGCCTTGGCCTCCTCAGCCTTGGCGCAATAAAGTGGAGAGTTAAGAACGATTTTTTCTATCTAAATCACGCTACAAGCGTTTACTAGAGAAAAACTTTAAGGGTATACTTTAATTAAAAGCCTCTAACCTTTAGAAAAGACGAGTTCAATGGTTGAAACACTTTAAGTGTTTAGAAAATAAACACTTGACTTTGAAGACGGCTTCTCATTTTGATTTTATGCACTGAGTTCTAGCATATCATCTGAAGTGGTCATAGTATGGCGATTGAGAGCCTAGAGATATTTTTTATGTACTACAAGATTAACTAAAATCTATTTTCATTTTAGTAAAAAAATTTAAAATTGTAACACCTCCTTTAAAAGTTCAATGAAAAATAAAAATTTACCCAAACATTATGTACAATGACTCTACAAACCTGATTAAATGAATATGGTGGCATTTTTGTCTGTCGAATAAAAACATCATTTTATTGACACATAATTTCCCAGACACGAACGAGTCCATAATACACAGCAGCATAAAAAGTCAGCATACGACGACTTTCGAATTAAGCATGATAACCCCCAACGTTGTTATTCATCAGGAAATGCTCTCGTTCCTTCAAACAGGAAATGGGAAGGATGAGCCAAACTCTAGATACTCCATTCGCACTGCGTTCGTGTGTTTGCGCGTGTGTGTCCTTTAGATTGCGAATAGCTGAAAATTCGAGAATGGCTTGAGGGCGTTTATAGAAATGTTCTGGGTTTATGATGTGAACAAGTTCGTTGTTTTACAGCGAAACAAAAAAAAAGAGTTCGCCTATTCACAAATTTCCAGTCCTTTTAATTTTAATGATGTTTATTATTGTAACGATTTAAATCATTTAGAAATTGATGCAATAGTGAAGTGAAGACTTGATTTTGTGTGCAGTAAAATTTAATATTATGAGGTATGTTTTTTTCAGTAGTCTTAATATGTCCTCGTAGTAAGCTTGAAATTGAAGCATTAATTTTTAATGTGCTTGTTTATAGCATTTTTATAATATTTAGTTTTATTACCTTTAATTACCCTTTTATTACCTATGGTAGAAATTTTATATCATTTACAAAAGATGATGGCAAAAGCGGGAAAAAAGCAAGAATCAATGAATGAAAATACTACCGACGATTTCATCATGGAATAGCAAGCCTTACACTGCAAATGTAAAGTGTGTTGAAACAATACCTAAGTGTGTTATTTCTACACACTTAAGTGTGTTCTTTCAACACACTTAAGTGTGGTGATTCTACAAACTTAGGTGTGTTGTTTCAGTTGGAATTAATCGATTTGGTAAACGAGGCATACATGTCTGCCTGGTGTGTCTGGTCTATCTGTCTGTCTGCTCTGCCTTGTCAATCTGGTCTGCAGCATCTACCTGGTCAAGTCTGATTTATACGAGTGTAAAACTATTATTTGGCCTGGTGGTGTCCCACTGGTACCCAAGTCACAACCCATAAAAGCTTCTCAAGACACAAACCTCAAAAGCTTCAGCCCAAGTTACAAACCAAAAGCTCGATTGCGCAAACAGTGTCAGTTTGACGTTCGTCCCGACGGTGTGTTTGCCGGTAGTGTCTGTTTTTGTTTTTGCAATATTTGTGTTTTTTCGCTGTGTTTTATAATTTTTTTAACTTTATAGTGATCATTAGACAACATTTTTGGTATTTTTAATTTTTGTTTGGTGATTTTTTTTTAACTGGGGTTTTTGTTCCTGCTGTGCTAGTGATTTTTATTTGTTTTTGTTGTTGTTTTTTCCTGTCAATCTTGACAGCAGTTTTGTGGTTAGTAGCTTCTTTCCGCAATTTTTTTTTTCCCCGCTCTTGCCCATATATAAGAAAAAATAGGAAAATAATTAAAATAATAATTAATAATTTAATTTCATTATTTTCCTGTGAAAAAGTTGGTGCATAACCTTTTACTCTATTTACTTTGGTGATAACATTCACCTAAGGTTATGCAACGTTTTTTTAAACCCGTGGATTGCTTCTCAAACTGAAAAATTTTTATTATCAGATTTAGCAATTTCTATTATCTGCAGTTTATTTTCGCTTTCTCGTCCTGGAAATTATTTTTGACCACCTTACTTTTTCCAATGGCGGGTCCCCAGTTTTGTAAGCTGTGTTCTTTGGAAATCGTCCAAGACGGAATTTCCTGTGATGGTGTATGTGGTGGCGTTTTCCACCTTACCTGCCTCAACGTTCGAGTTAGTGGCAAAGCTTCGGCTCCTAGAGGGTCAACTTGCACTGAATGCTCCGACATTCAACCCTGCCACGTCCTGAGACTTATGAAAGAGATCTCTGATGTCTTCCTTGATAGTCATGAGAAAGTCATGGGACGTCTAAATTCTTTCTCTGGAAATATCCCACATTTTCAGATGTTAACCGATGATGTCCAGTCGATCAACGTCCGGCTCGATACATTGACCGCCACCCTTGCTTCTGTTGCGACCAACTCGGGTACCCTTATAAATAAATTCCAAGAATTTTCGTCCCGGGTTGCAACGGTCTTTGACTCGATCGACGACATACATTCGGCGATCCTCAATCCTGTCGCTACTTCCTCCTGCACTGTTAACTCCTTAGCTCCTCTTTTTCCGATATTAGATGACATTAAAAGGAGTACGAAACGTGTTCGGGCGGATATGGAACCGCTGTCTATAGCAGTGTTACAAAATCACAATGTCCTGAGTTCCCTATCCGTAAAATTAGAAAGCGTCAGCGATAGAATAAACTCCCCCTCAACGTTGACAGTATCTGCTGGCGCCCTGCAGGTAGGGGAGCAGCTTCTCCCTGCACCCTGCTCCACGGCTGTTCCTCCAACGGAGGATGACGCAGCTACTTTAAACCTCACAGCCTTAAACGACCCGACCAAAATACTTGAGCAAGCCCCTTCGGTGGAGGCTGCATCCAGTCTGGCTCCTAACAACCCGAAAACCCGTAGAAAGCATGGTAAACGCAGACGCAGTTGTAAAGTCAACGCTGCGGATGCCGCCCCTGCTAACCCCTCTACTAGTCCGTCTGTCCCCACCCCCTCATTCGCAATGGGCTCAGACTATACCCCAGAAGCGGATCCGGCAACTACTTCTTCTGTTTATGTCATTGAACCGTCGGGCACAGGGGATACTGAGTCTTCGGACACCTGCGCCAATTTGATAACGGTACCCAGACCGCGAAATATTTTCATTTCCCGTTTCTCTCCTGAAACCACGTGCGAGGCAATTAAAGAATACCTTAGGGCTAAAGCTATTAATCCTGCTACAGTTTCCTGCAGGAAGATCAGCAATGTTTCCAAACCGGTTGCGTCTTTCGTCCTGACTGCACCGCCCAACACCGCTGAAAAGCTTTTAGACTCGACGTTCTGGCCTCCTGGTGCCTTTTCAAAGTGTTTTATTCCCCGCACGCGTGTACAGCGTATTTCTGACACTTTACAGGTTTCAAAAAACTTAAGACGCTTTCCCTCTATTACCAAAACGTGAGGGGAATCAGATCCAAAACCCAAGATGTGTTTCTGTCGACTTCGGCCAGCGATTTCGATATAATCGCTTTTACAGAAACATGGCTATACAGTGGGATTCTTAATGCCGAACTTTTCGACTCTTCTTTCCAAGTTTTTCGGAGGGATAGATATATTGACTCGGAGGCTCGTGGAGGTGGTGTACTACTTGCATGTAGTAACCTTCTCAACTGTTGCTTAATAACGCTTCCTGATTTTTCCAATACTTTAGACATTGAGGTCCTCGCTCTCAAAGTCTCCCTTGTTCATAACAACTTATTTTTAATCTGCTGTTACATCCCACCAGATATGTTTAGCACTCTTGACGATAGAGGTCAAAACCTCTATGATATTCTAATCGCTTGCATAAATCATATCCAAGATATGATGGATTCCAAAGATGAACTCCTACTTGTGGGTGATTTTAACTTACCCAATGTTAAATGGGTATCTTGCGATGATGACGATAACTACCTTCCTGGAAACAACCTTAACTCTAGGGAATCCAACTTTCTGAATTCCTTATTTTCCTGCGGCTTGTGCCAAATGAGCGGTGTGAATAATATTTTAGGAAGGCGGTTAGATCTTGTATTCTTTTCCGACTCAGACAACATGAATGTTGAGCCTAGCTCAATTGTCTTGTCACCTGTCGATAATTATCACCCTCCTCTCCTACTGAGCTATTGTTCTGTCTTTAACAATAAGCCAATCCCAGAGGAGACAACCTTTACCTTTAACTTTAAAAAAGCCAACCTTGAGGAACTCTCATCCAAGCTCGCTTCGGTCGATTTCACTTGGTTGCTCTCACCTAATGAGTTGGATGTCGATGTAGCCAGATTTTACTCCATCCTGTATGAAACCTTCGCATCCTGTGTACCTATCGAACCGTTAAAATCGCCCAGATCATCCCCACCGTGGTACAACAACGAGTTGAGACGTACCAAAAACCTGAAGAATAAACTCTGGAAAACCTACCTGAAGAAGAAAGACACTGCGAGTTTCGATGCATTTCTCAATTGCTATGACCAATTTCATGCTCTCTCCGAAACCCTCTATAAAGAGTACCTCAGAAACATGGAAGGTAAAGTGTATGGTGATCCCAGAGCATTCTTTCAATTTATCAACACAAAGAAAAAAGTTGATAATTACCCTTACACCATGCAATACGAGAACTCCCTTAGTTCTAATCCAGCCGAAATTTGTGAAAATTTTGCATCGTTCTTCCTCAAATCTTTCTCGTCCTCTGTTTTCCAACCAGATGAAGACAATTTTCGACATATCAATGCAATCCAAACGGCTCAAAACTTTTCCCTGTCTATAACCAGGGATGATATCTCGAAACATATAAATGAACTTCCACAAGATTTTTCGTCCGGCCCTGATGGAGTCCCTCCAGCTGTTCTAAAATCCTGTGCAGGGGCCCTACTGTCTCCTCTTCTATGTTTATTTCAAAAATCCCTAAATAAAGGGCGCTTCCCAACCTTATGGAAGAACTCTTTTATAATACCTGTCCATAAGAAAGGCTGTAAAAACGAAATATCTAATTATAGGCCAATTGCAAAGTTATCGTCTATACCAAAACTCTTCGAATCTATTATTTATTCTGCTATCGCCCCTATCTGCAAGAGGCTTATTTCAACAAACCAACATGGTTTTCTTGCAGCCCGTTCCACTACTACTAATTTACTGGAGTTCTCTTCACACACAATTAGAGGCTTTGTCACTGGCTGCCAAACTGACTGTGTCTATACAGATTTTAGTAAGGCTTTCGACAAGCTCTCCCACTCTATTATAGCTCTTAAACTAAAGAAATTAGGTTTTCCTCATGCCCTTGTGGGTTGGTTCCAGTCGTACTTAGCCGATAGAACCTACCAGGTTCTATTCCGCGGAGTCAAATCGAAGAACATCAAAGCGTCCTCTGGAGTCCCACAAGGCAGTCATCTTGGCCCTCTTCTTTTTATTTTATCAATTGACGATATTGTTACCCTGCTAAGGCACTGTAAAATCCTTATTTACGCTGATGACATCAAACTGTATCGCCACATAAGGAGTATAGAGGATTGCAAACTTCTGCAATCAGATCTAAACACCTTCTATTCTTGGTGTTCCAACAACAACCTTGTGCTTAATATTACTAAATGCGAGATCATGACTTTTTGTAGGAAACGTGGTGTTATAACTTTTGACTATACTCTCCTTGACAACAAGGTCTTCCGTACTGAATCTGTAATCGATCTTGGGGTTAGGTTAGAAAGTAAGTTGGATTTCTCCACCCACATCAATTATATCTCCTCCAAGGGCAATTCAGTCCTGGGATTTATAAAAAGATGGTCCAAAGAGTTCAACAACCCCCTCGTCACTAAACACCTGTACGTATCTTTGGTTAGGCCTTTGCTTGACTACGCTTCCCAGGTTTGGTCTCCTTACTATTCCTCCCATGTTAGTAGAATCGAATCGGTTCAAAGGAAGTTCGTCCGGTTTGCACTCAGCCACCTCCCGTGGGATGACCCACTCGCTCTTCCGCCTTATGAGAACAGACTTAAATTGCTCAACTTAAGCTCCCTCCATAAGCGCCGTGAGGTCGCTGACGTTATATTCGTTCATCGACTGATGAATGACAAAGTGGACTCTGGTTTCTTAAGAAACCGCGCGTCATTTAGAGTGAATAACTACAACCTGAGAGGTGAACCTCTTTTGCACATTAACTCCTCTAACACCAATTATGGCATGTTCGAACCCGTTAATCGCATGCTTATAAATACTAACAACAATAGGAGTGTGTTTAGCTTGCTAACCAGTGAAGTTGTCCTTAAAAGGACCCTTCTCAATGTGGCGTGACTCTCTGCGTGCCTTACTCCCTTTTCAGTTTTGCACGCTTCTCTGTTTAATGTTTTTGATCTTTTATGTTTTAATATTTTATGTTTGCATGTCTCAGCTGAGCCACGGCAGTGGTAAATATTTCTCAGCTCTGCTGGGAAGTGTGCCTTCTGTCTTAGAAGGGAAACTCTATATATGTATATATATACATATATATATATATATATGTATGTATGTGTATGTATATATAGATTTTCATGCTTTGCTGTAAAGTGCGCCTTCTGTGCTAGAAGGGTTAACTCTTGAATTAAAAAAACCAAAAGCTCGATTGGTTATAGCTATACTACTAACATGTTTTAACACTAATGCCATATTTCCCCGAAAAACAAAGCAAAAATGTTCTTCTTTTGACATCTAGACATGATCAACTCCCATTAATTTATGATTCATCTAACAAACCTTCTGGGATTTAATTTTACAACGCAACCAAGGGAGGTTCACATAAGGAACAAAAGGTCTTTAATTTAAAAGAGCTCTCATGTAATTGATCTATCACCAAATACGATATCCTAAGAGCCTTTCTTTTAAATTGAATGCGAACTATGCTATTTGAACACGATTCGAGACGAACAACAAATTAAATCAATTTTTTTAAGGTAAGAAATTCATGCAGAAAGGATATATTCCGAAAACCTATTGAACCAGCCCCTTCAATAGCTTGAAAGGTGTCTTCTAATCACCATGTACAAAAACGTAGTATTCATTCCCTTTAAAATGATACCACAGCGCCCCACTTACTCTAAGCCCCTTCTAGGATGTGATGAGCATACTTTCAACTTGGCTGTCCATCGACATCCGCCGTTATTCAATCTGATTTGGCATCGGCAGGATGAAGTTATTGGCTGCGTCAGCATTAATTTCGCCATCCCAAAATATTACTTGCTTCCCAAAGCTTCTCTGGAGCTCCTCTGCTGCTCGTC
This sequence comes from Thereva unica, assembly GCA_949987705.1. NCBI lineage: Eukaryota > Metazoa > Arthropoda > Insecta > Diptera > Therevidae > Thereva > Thereva unica. The sequence goes on from OX465285.1 coordinate 89,830,100, forward strand.
GTCAGCATGTTATATGTATATACTTGTGGTAGAGATAGGACAGACCCGGCCCCTCTTCTGTGTATGATTGTATCCACGTATATAAGTGTATGTCTATATAGGGAAGATCCGGCGAGTCCTGGCTTGGGTATCGATTTGATGTTTTAGGCTGATTCAAAAGTAGTTGTCAGGACTCCACAGGAAAACATGTCAACTCTGCGGACGTGCCATCCCTAGGCGCCAATATCGATTTGATGACAACTTGATTTCCTTCTAGATAAAATCCGCATCTACAATAATTTTCGGTTTTTAGCCATTCGGAGCTCTCCGGCTGGCATCCAGGTCGCTGTTCATGTTCATTTTCATGCTCCATCATTTGTTAACACTTGTTGGCAATTTATGACGTGTCCTGATCATGACAAAGGAGCTAAAAGCAGGACCAACTACCGGGCAAATAAGTGCCCCTGAACGACATGGTATATAGAAGGAGAGCAGCCATCTCAACTCAACTCTACTCTCAACCCCGGACCAGATTGATTGATGGATTGGTGAGGCACAGTTTAGTTTTTGATTGATCAATATAAATTCTGGTTTGACACTGGTAGTCCATCATTATTCATTCCGTTTGTGCCAGGGACATCTCGTACCTTTTCCGCGCGGCTAGGCAGGTATTCCCGTAAAATACCGAAAACCCCAGAAAGGTTCATGTTAACTATTTGTCAATCGCTTCTGGGAGACATGTGGGTTATTTGTGCGAACGAGTCAAGTTATTTCAAGGTCAGACAAGGGCTTTATATCCGGGTAGGGCGGCGTGGTGGGGATAAAGAGAAAGCCCTTTTGATACATGGTCGGTTGTATACAAGAAGCCCGTTTTTCGGGAGGGCAGACAGGAGGACTACTGCTCGGATCGTGTAGATAAGGAAAATTTAAAAAGGGTTAAGCTAGGGTGAAAATTCGTAGCAAGTGTTTTCACATTACATATTCGTCCTTGAAAAATTTTGCTCCTTTTTGTACAAACACACACACAAAAAAAAACTTTTTACAAGGCAATGAACAAATTTCAAACTTTTTTTATGTTTTTGTTGTGTGTTTTTCTCTTTTTTTGTTTTATTGACTCTTTCTTTCTCTTTGTTTTTTTTATTATTGGTAGCACTGTAGTTTTTGTTATCCTGGATTTTGACATAAAGTTTTATTAGAGTTATGTCATTGAATTTTTTTTTATTGAAATTGTTTCTTTTTTCTCTGTTCCTTGCATGAGTTTAGTACTAAAAAATCAAGTCGACAAACAATGTCTCCGAAAGATTAGCATTTTTCTATTCGTGATATATGTGTGCTGGATTTAAACATTAGGATTTTTAGATACAGAAGGATTTTTGTTACAAATTACAGAATATTTCGTAAACTTTTTACTATACCTACGAAAACATCAAACACTCATACTATACAAAAGGAGGATAATTTCAGATCGAGTGATGAAGGACAAAAATATCAGAGCTGTGTCCTGTTTTTGTAATCCTTTTATGTTGTTTTTGTGACTCTACACGTGCCGCCGTCTATCTTAAAATATATCGTTATGACAATCTCGGATACTAAAAGGAAATTTTCTTATGAATAAATTTTTTAAGAGAGATTATTAGTTGGATAAGTTGTCGTTAGAGTCGCTTAGTTAAAATATTATTGTTATGTAGTCAACGATTATAATGATATTCTAAGAGGATATTTCAGGGTCTTTCAACGAGAGGTGTCATTTTCACTTTTTCACGAAATAGAGCTATTGTTTCACGAGCGATTGTGTAGCAAGTGGAATCGTTCTGCTGATAATAAACGTCGTACAAATTCATACCATCAATTTTAACCATGATGGGATTGGTACGCGCATACCATCCATCAAATACTTGTCACTCAAAAGGACGTGCACAAGACTACACCATTCGGCTTGTACGAATTTAACTCTATGCCATTCGACTTACGTAATTCAGGTCAAACTTTGGAGAAGCTAGAGAGGTACCTACTACTCACCGCTTTCATCCCTGCGCTCTCCGTCACCCCAAGGAAGGAGCAATATCGTGGTCTATACTGATCACAACCAATGGTTCATGCCTAAACACAACAGAAAGTTCGATCTAGCTTCACAATATTTTCCACAGACTTCTGGCTGTCGACCACTAAATACTGTGTTAAATGGCCTCGATAGTGCCTTGGTTGCCAAAAGTACAAAGTTTCCATACATACCAAATCTACATTAGCAGACCTATGCCATAACGTGGATACTCTTACGTCTTAGCGATAGTAGATTGATTCACGAGCTATTCACAGCTTCAACAGTGGCAAAAATATTCGTATACCTGAGCACCGAATTAGGACAACCGCCTACAGTAGTAAGGCTTTGAGGTTTCTGCAACCACTTCACCGTGTGGTTTATGTCCGTGGTGCGGTGAGCTTTTGGTACCTGGAGGTATGCAATGGAATTTGTGTCCGTGGTGTTATAAGAGCTTTTAGTGGCTGGAGGTATGAGATTGTTTTTGGCGAGAAATGGTGAGAGTTTTCATCAGTCAAACATACTAGACCGACTCCCACGCATGGCAGGCGACACTGCCGAGGATCTGGACTCAGGCAGTAGTATCCGATTTTTACTGACTAAACTCACCACCCCTTTCGGTAACGTTTATCCCGCCCAGCATCGTCGCGAGGCATTACCTCGGGCGGGTGTCACCATCAAGACCCTTTTGCCTTCCTTCGGTTTGGGCGAGAAGATGCCAGGACTCCGTGAAGATAGATCAACGATTCCTCGTCTCCGTTTTCTTCATTTTCAGGATATGCTGAACAAACCGTGCCATCCTCGACCATTCCCCACGGCCTCGTAACATTATCCCAATAATTGCGTCGGGAGTCATGCTTCCGAGCTCCTCCTACAACGCGCTTCGTTCGACCTCTTACCTAATGCATTCGAAGAATGTATGGTGGGCGTCTTCCAGAGCGGAGTCCCCGTAGAGCAGGCGTCATCAGCCACCACACCCATTTTGCTCACGTACGCACAGAAGAGACCATGCCCAGTCAAAAATTGGGTACGGAAGTAGTCAACCTCACCGAACTCCTGGTCCACCCAGATGGTCAGCTAGACGATCAGGCGGGTTGTCCACCTGCTCCTGGAATCACCCTCCCAGCGCCTGGTGTTGGCCTTGGCAACCCTCATCGCCTTGCGTTTACCCAGCCTGGTCCTCTCCCTGCGGACGGACTGTCTCTCCTGGGCTAGCAGGTCGATTGAGACTGCGGGCTTGGAGACCGTGCGGTTAACACAGAAAGCTCCCTTTGGAGGATATTCTACGCATTGTCTGATTGAGGCGCATCTGCGCGGCTTCGACGTCGTCTGCGTACCCAACCAAGGGGACATTCTCGGGCATATCCACACGCAGGAGCCCGTCGTACGAAATGTTCCAAATGGTCCTGACTAATTTATTGTTGCTGTCACCTCATTCCATTCTTTTTCCTTTGCGTCATTCATCTAGTACCCAGAAAATTTGCAGTTGTAGCACCACGTCATGTCTCTCCACCAAATACTTACATTAATTTTTGGTTACTTTTTTTCGACAAGAACAAATGCAACCACGAAACTGAAATGGCTCCGTACATGGACAAGCTCATGAAATAGTTGAGTGCCTGACTTAAAACCAGCATTGCAAATCAGTCGACTCATGAAGGGCTTCAAGTATCTGCACTGCAGTCAAAATAGACTCACCAATCGATCTTGCTTAGTCGATCTAGTACGATGAAAGTCGAGTTGAGACGAGTTTCTCACTTGTCTTCGTTCGCATATACATATAGAAGCTTAAGGCAGCTCAACCTCGAGAATGGTAGTTGGGCCCCTTAACTCATAGGCGTGGATTTTGAGGTTCTTTGAAGATATCGCTTTAAAATCGTCCCTTGGTGTCGTGTTTAATAGAAGTAATAAACATGTCAACTCAATTCTTTTTACCGAGAAACCCAAAAATCCATACTCCTATTCCCCCCCCCCCCCCCGAACAAGGTCACGAAATAAATTCTAATCAACAATTTTCCTCTTCTGAAGCACAGAGACAATCTTTTTGAAAAAATCTTTATAAATTTCAAGAAATTATAATTCTGGATTAATTTTTCCTCAAAACCATCGAAAATCTGAGAGTCGTAGTCGTCGCCGTCGTCGTTTCGTATCGTTACGTTTCAAATTAACAGGTTCGAAATCATAAAACGATAATAGGATTCCATGGTGATTCTCAATTAAAACTTGTTGCCTCTCATCTTATCTAGGCCAAATCTTGGGAAATTCCCCAAGAAGCGGCGCATTTCAAACGTTTCCTTTTAATCGAAAATTCTTCAAGCAACACAACCAAGCAGACGACAACGAAGAGAAAATCATAAGATTCCTATCAATATCGTTACCGTGAAAATGTGTATTCTGATAATACCTTTTTGTGGAAAATATGTGTATTTTCGTGAAGCTTTTCTATTAAATAAAAAATGTGTATGTATGTATGTTTGTATATATTTATGAAAAAAAAAGCGTGGCAGTAAGGGTACATACACCCCCAAAAGGAGAAGGGACTCAACTCGATTATAATGTAACTCCTGACGAAACATATTCGTGTCATGCGGAAAAAATTCTTCTTTTCAGGAATCGATTCCGATTGATAGGATCACGGTGTGTAGAGACTCCTCCAATTCTCTCTCTCTCGCACTGTGTCTTCTCTAATTTAAGCATAAACTTCAGAAAGGTGAATTTTTCCGTCCATCAAAAGAATTTATGATCAGTTTGACGAAGGTTCGGTTGAAAACTTTTGTCCCTTTTCTCTTCGGCCAATAGAGAAAAGTCAGTCAACCCTTCAAAATTTGATTTCGATTTAGCCTCTTACATGACCCTATCCAGAACTAATAGGTGGCTCCACATCGTCATGACAAGAGAGGAAAAAAATAAAAAATATTATATATACGAGGAGAACAAGATTGAAAGATTCCGAAAAGTTTCGTATTAAATAAATAAGCGATGGCATGTGCCGTATATGTACGTAGAAGGAGGCATTCGTTTATCACGGGTCGCAGATCAATCAGGCTTGTAGTGTGATAAAGCGACATTCTTTCTCTCCCCAACCCCTTTCCAAAAGGATTGATGCGAATTTTCATATAAAAATATTTCTTAGTACTAGAGTGCACATATGGCGATACATCGGAGCCATATACGTGTGAAAATTATAATTCCATATTTTCCTGACCAAACCGAGCATTTTCTACGTTTTGTACGAAAATATTTTATTATTAGCTGTGTACAGAAATTCGTAGAATTCTTGTGGATTACGTTAAGTTTAATTTCGGTTGCAGTGAAGTACATACATATGTATGTGGCTTTAGTATTATGCTAATTTCATGATGGTATTTCAATGTGAACTAGTCGAAGCATTTGACATTCATAAACTGATAATGTACAAAAGAATTCTGAGTAATGTACAAAATAATTCTAACGTTCAACATGATGGTTTGTATGAGATGGTTTTACATCGTTCGTTTGTTCAAAATCTCCGAAAGCTCTTCACTTTTGAAATATGCCATTGTTTTGACAAAACAGTGCCATATTTTGCAACATAAAACAGCACGCCACCTTATGGACGATAAAACAACAACATAATAATAAGATTTGCTCAAAGAATACTGAAGTGCAACACTTCAAATGGAGTGTAGAGAATGTTAAAAGTGATACAAGTGAATTAAAAAAAGTAGGTACTGGGACACTTGAGCCTGGGAACCAGTCGGCGTATTCTATTAATTATTGACAGGTGATTATCACATAGAATAATTAGATGATAAAGAGGTAAAATTAACACCTAATTCATAACCTTGCCAGTCTATACAGCAGGTGAACGAATATAACGTCGCCGCCCTGGCGATGTATTATGGAGAGAGCTTAAGTTGATCAATTTAAGTCTCCTCTCAAAAGGCGGAAGAGTATGTGGGTCATTCCACGGGAGGTGGCAGAGTGCAAATCGGACGAACTTCTTTTGAACCGATTCGATTTTACCAACATAGGAGGAGTAGTAAGCAGACCATACCTGAGAGGCATATTCAAGCAAAAGTCTAACCAAAGATACGTACAAGTGTTTAGAGATGATGGGGTTGTTGAATTCCTTGGACAATCTTTTTATAAATCTCAGGACTGAATTGCCCTGAGAAATCCACTTACTTTCAAGCCTAACCTCTAGATCGATTACAGAGTTAGTGCGAGAGACCTTGTTGTCGTAAAAAGTATAGTCATAAGTTATGAAACCACGTTTGCTACAAAAAGTCATGACCTCAGATTTACTAATATTAAGGACCAGGTTGTTGTTGGAGCACCAAGAGTAGAAGGTGGTGAGGTCTCTTGCAGAAGTTTGCAATCCTCTATACTTCAAAATCAGGATTTTACAGTAAGCTAAGTTGTCGGCTAAGTATGACTGGAACCATACTACAAGAGGATACCGAAAGCCTAATTCTTTTAGTTTGAGAACTATAATAGAGTGAGAGAGCTTGTCGAAAGCTTTGCTTAAGTCTGTGTAAACACTTCGGTTTGGCAGCCAGCGACAAAGCCTCAAACTGTGTGTCAAGAGAACTGCAGTAAATTAATAGTAGTGAAACGAGCTGCAAGAAAGTCATGTTGGTTAGTTCACTGACGCTTTCAAAGTTTTAAGGGATAGAGAAGTCAGGACATTGTGATTTGGTACCACTGCTATTGATAGCGATGCAATTTCATTGAAAGCCGCTATTGAAAGCGATGCTATTGTCAGCGATGACGTCAATCCGAGCACACTTTTAATGTCATCATAAATCAAACGAAATCTCATGTAATGCTGCATAGGCATTTTTGGTTAGGTATTTTCTTTTCTCTCTTGTTGGCAATCAATCTAAACCAAAACTATATAATTGTCTTAGTCATTTCAATAAAGCAATTGTGTTTTTCAATTCCTTCACTCTTAATGCCAAATAAAAGGATTAATAATGTCTAAAAGTATATTGAAATTAAAGGCATTGCGTAACATCTTGCTAACCCCATTAACATCATCAATTCAACGACGACGGAATTAAGAACAACAACAACAACCAAAAAATGTTATGAATACCATTCCACGATACTTGGAAACTATAGTCACATTAATCCTGAAACTTTTCACTAAATTTCATCAATCATGAATGTCACCTGACCATTAGCAATCTACTTAGGTAAAATTTTTGAGCACAAAAACTCACCCTCACCCTCCAAGAAGATTGATTGACTTCGAAACTTATTGTGCCTTCGGTGGTAGCTGCCCCCCCCCCCCTCCCCGCCCGCACAATGAAAAATCTACTAAAGTGTCTGAAACGTGCCGGTACAATCTCTCAATCCCATACGAAATGCATCACGAAAGTCTCAAATCCTTGCACTGCATTCATGTTCTTCCACGGCCTTACGTCGATAGACTCTAGCCGGAGCACATCCAGGGTCTGTGCGGATTTCGTCCTGTTCGCCTTTATTTGATATAAAGTAAACAATAAATTGCTTCCTTCAACAGGTCTCGTTCAGACCCTGTTCCGGCTGGATAGGAAGAAAGGAGAGTATAGTAGTGAATCCTGGATCGTTTGGGGCAAGGTGGTGGCTTCACTGCAGCATTGTTGTTGTGCTCCGCTGCTGGTGAATACAAAGTATGGCAAAGTCAGGTTGTGTGGAAAATCAATCTCGTTACCAAACTCTGCTCCTTCACATCCTATGCTATCATTAGGGTTCTACGTTTCTCTGTTTTTTGTTGTTGTTGTTGCTGTTGCTGTTGTTAGTGGTGGAACGGGGGATGATCGAAACTTTGGTGATTATCGATGCCCTATTGCTCTTTTTGTCTGTTCTCTGATGCTCCGGAATGCATCCCTTAACCAATGGTAAACTACGGAAGCGAAAAGCTATTCTCAGGCAGAGAAGTTAAAACTGATAAAAGTTTTAGGGGAAGTGTATCTAGATTGACATGGGAAAGCAATTTCAGGATCGGGTAAAACTGCGGAGAACTCTTTTATTGGGGTTAATGCTGTTTGTGTAAGTATTGAAAACATTGAAACTTCTTAATGCTAGTGTTTTTCTAGTACAAGAAAACGTATTTTGAGGTATTTAACATTTGAGCTAAATTTTTTGTTGTCACCACTGTTTTCGTCGTGGATTATTTTAGAATTGACCCAGATGGTAAGTTAAATGGTTGTAAAAATACCAAATGAGTTTCTTAATAGTTAGTCTATACATCTAATGAAACTTTAGACACAAAGACTGCGATTCTATGTTTTGATGTCTTCGGAACAATGCATAGGAGAGCGATTCTAATATCATTCTATTTAGCTACCTTAAAGTCTATGTAATTTTGTATGTAGTCCTAATTTTGTCACTTCCTTACTTCTTTAAGAAAAACGGAATGCATGTCTTTAACCATATGTATTCGTCACCTATAGCTACGTCTTCAGTATATCGAGCAATCTGAACTAGGTGTATAATGAAGTACGATATACGAAGATAGAAAAAATTGCCCATCTAAATTGCATTATCAGGCAGATTTGCAAGCTGTAGAAGAAGACAAAAGTTTAAGAATGCGGATCTTTGGCTGAGCAATTCGATGTTGACTAAACTATTGTACTAGAATACAAAATATCTGTGCGTCCGTGACCCGATGTCAGTCCAAAAACTACAGTAGCCATAGGCACGTAATATAACTCAAACTCAGGGGACCGACCTTTAACTGAGAAAATAGAGCGGAAGTACAAATGACGTCAAAAAAAAATTCAGTTCGGACATCCTTGTATATGAATAAAATTTAATTTGGTAAAAAATGGATCCCACCGCTGCCACCATTTTTTTGATTTTCTTTGTATAAATGAGAAAATTGGTAATTGATGTTAATATGATATTAATACGCTTGGCTAGCTGTGTAAATTACAACATTAAACACCAATTTTCTCATTTATACAAAGGGGATGAAAAAATGGTGGCAGCGGTGGGATCCAATTTTTTCAAATTCAATTTTATACGTTTTCTCTAGACTATAAAAACACTTAGTTACATTTTCTTATCAGTATCATGCCATAAGAAAAACGATACTTTTGTTTTTCCCCTACGATAGCCCTCCTTCTCCAACACCACCTCACAACAACGGCGAGTTAAAACCGAAGGCGAGTAGCTGAAGCAAAAATTATGTAAAGAAAAGACAGAGTAGTAGTCCGACGCCTCAAGTACGGCTTAGGATATGCCAAATGGAGTATAGGGGATGCTACAAGTGATACTTTTGTTTGAAGTCATGTATTCTGAAAGAGTGGGTACTGGGACACTTGAACCTGGGAACCAGTGGGCATATTCTATTACTTAATAGGTGATAATGACATGTAATAAATCTTCAAGTACGGCCCCTAAGCCATTTTGGTCACTAAATTTTGAATGTAGTGGCATACAGCATTTGTGAGAATAAAAATCACGAGCATATAGCATCTCTGCTTGAAAGATTGTATCTCAGTGCAAAAAATGAACGTTCCACTAAGTCTGGACCTTTTAGCGTAGACCCAGACGTTTTTCTTTTAGGCATTCGTGTACGACGAGTCCCCTCTGCGGTAATTTTTTGGGAAAATCGTGTATAATCAAAAAACATACAAAAGAGTAACGACGCCGTTCCTAGACGACCGTTAAGTGGCGTTCGTGTGGTCAACCTGTAGTCGGTGAGGTGCGAATACCCCTAGTTATGCTAAAACAAGTCAATCTGTGAATGCTGCTTAATTTGACTGTGAAGCTCTGGATCTATGTCACCCCACTAAGCCCCTATGTTAGCATTCAGAAACAGTATAATCCAGAAATTTAAAAGAAATCCGCTTATATTAACTTCCCCCTTGTGTATGCTGATTTATTTCGCATTGGTTGTGTTATATACATTCAAAAATCATATTCCCCTTGACTTTGGTTTCTTTAGTTGGATGTTTCCACTTTTAAGAGTTCTTTTTATTCAATTTTCTTCCTTATATACGTTTTAAGTATTTCTTCGAGGTCTGCCAGAGTAGCTTTAGGTCTTTTAATACTTCGGCCGGAGTTGAAAGACTGGTAGAGACATACGCATAAATTTTCATATATAAATTCAAACAACCCCTAAGGGCGACAAACAAGAACAATGAACCCTGACTTTCTACATTAAAACGTGATCTGATCCAGGTCATCCCAGCTACAGAAGCGCACGTATATTATTTCGATTAACCTTTTATCGATCAGAGGAGTTTACCTTCACTGTATTTTATATATATGTAAGTCAAGCATAAATCTGGGAAACTTTAAGGACATAACAAATTTAAATAATTTAAACATCCCTCCAAACCCACCCCCGATGGTCTACCCTCTGTTAATGTACGCAACTCTTAAACTGCATCGTTTTTCTTTTCTTCCGAAGATTCCTACGTTCTGGCATTGATTTGATTCTTTCCCGCTGTACCCCGGGGGAGATATAAAATAAGTGGTACACAGTACGAAAGGGATTTCAATCAGGAGCTTCCTTGAAGAATTATTAAGATGAGAATTTTATTTCCTTCGTCTGGGGAGCTTCGAAATTAAAAAATTGATTCGAGATTGAATTGGAGAGGAAATAGAAATGAGCGATGCATTTTTTACTTGCTGGAAGTCCCTCTCCTTTCTGGGGCATAATAAATTAAAAATCTTCGGGAAAGCTTGAAAGCACTTTATTTTTTTTAACACGATTATACAAAATTAAAAATTTAGGCCAATTGAAGTGTGTGAAAAAGGATTATTAAGAGCACAAGACCTCGTCTTTCCATCTTGTTGTATTTTCTTCAATACTCTCCTCCTACAGGACTCTTCTTTTTTTTAATCCCGCTGTTGTTTTTCCTTTTCCCCCTGCTAAAGCAGCATAACCTAGCTATCAGAACCAGACACTGGAAGAATGAATGCCATACCGGGGGTAGTAAGGACCCGTCTTTATTTGGAACAAACCCCCACAGCAGCTTTAGCCACCCTTAACACGGGGGGTTCATTATTACAAGAAACTCTCTTGGTTCATTTCTAGATTGAAATATTGTCAGGAATTCTAATTTTTAAATGACAAACAAATGAAAAATGGATGCGCCATATTACATGTTCTGTTTGTTTCATTGTTCCGTAGAATAATGGAGGCAGATTGCTGCTCCTCTTCTCTATATACATACAAACACATTTCTTTTTGTTCAAAAAAAAATTGGAGCTGCTATAGGACAAGTTTTCTTAGTTTTTCTTTCTTTCTTCAGATTTTTTCTGTTTTTTATGATGAAGGAATTTTTCTCCCGTGTAATGGAAAAATAGCTGACGTAGAATATTTGAATATTTTCCAGGAGTTTATTATAAATGGGCACATGTTTGAGTTTTGACATGTTTGTTATTTTAAAAAGGATGGAAGTTGAATAGATATTATTGTTTCATTCTTTTCAGCGGTGATTGAAATTTGCAAGTGCTGTTCTCAAAAGAGAAATGAGCATGGAATGTAATCTAAAATACGAAACATCAGTAAAAAGCAATTACTGAAAGAATCTGCAAAGTTCGCGTTAACTTGAAACTACCAGGATTTTTTTGCGCCCGGTGCAGAATGCCATATTGCGCCCCATTAGCTGCTCGTTTTTTGATCACAGTCAAGGACAATGGAAAAAGAAGTGAAAATGAATCACTTTTTTTTTCAAAGAAATCATTTTTTTACTTCTAAAAATGTTAATTTTTGCAATTGCGCCCGGTGCAAGTGCACAATTTGCGTCTATAAAAACCCACCCCCTTCTCTGTACATGTCCGGGCCTCGCGACGAAAAGAGGGTCCTGCCTCGGAACACCTTTCTTTGATAAATTGAGTGAGCTGCAAAACATTGGTTTTCATGACCTCTGTCGCTTTATTAAAATGGCTTGAAGTAGCCTGAATTTTGTCCCAACACTAGAATGGCATCACAATGGGACCAATGCTGTGCCTAAGTTGGTTCCCTAGTGGGGGAGCAGCTATTTCAACATAACCTAACCTAATGCTAGACAGTATTTTCAATGGAAGACCAACAGGAATATGGAGTGTAGGACGAATGAGAAATAGATGAATGGATGACCTACTAGAATATGTAAGAAAACTTCGTTTATAAAACTAAAGGGAGCGTGCAAGACGTAGATTTTTCTAAAGGCCCGAATCTTACAAAGACTACAGAAAATAGTCGTAGAAGTAGAAGATAGTAGGAGAAGAAGAAGATAATCCAAACCCAGATCATCTGCCAATATTGAGAAAGTGGTTCAAGTTTTATTAAAGTTGAGAAGAGACTGCAACAATTTCTCCAACTACCGCGCAGTTACTATTACTGTTATATACCAAAATTCAAGATATTGGTGCTCTCAGCCCTAACCCACCAATTTCACAGGTTTACCATTATCTACTTTTCGTTACTCTTACGCCTTCCATTAAGCAAGCACGACAAGCGCATTCCAGACCCTATGTATGTATGATCGTGGACCTGCGGTCCAATTCGATCAATAAAGACTTTAAACTCTGAGTAGCCCTAATAAGGCATCTCGACGGTTAATAATATGGTACAAAAGTGCAGCTTAGGTTAGGTATTCGCCTAGTGGAACGTATTCCTTCTTGTTCATCTGGTAGCCTGATGCGGCCGGCGTCAGACCCTTTGTAGGCTGGTTAGCGATATTTACGTATTTCAGGAGACATAACATTACGACGAGGCTTTTTCTACCTATCCCCAACCTCCCCCTCCCCCGACTGCTATTGAGGATATCGACTTTGCAAAATTGAAAATCCTCGTTACAGAAATTTGTTGTTTCGATTTTTGTTATATCCGTGGACTTGGTGCAAAAATTTCTACTCTTTTATGTGATCCTATAGCCAAAACCGACGCTTTCATAGGTGCAAATGGTACACCTGCACCGGGCGCAATTGGACGGGGCTCTCATCATCAACTACGTATTTTTTGGAGAAAAATATAGTTGTGGTTAAAATTTTGACTTTGTCGACTCATAACCCTAGAAGTTGGAAAAACGGAACCACAATTTTCATAACAACCACAATTTTCAGAGTATTCTGCATACACTGGTACCACTGGTAGTACAGCATCCAGGAGTTATAACCCAAGGTCCACCGCCTTCTTCACTCACTATTCCTTTCATCCAGCCAAGCTTACTACAAGGCATTGTACAGTAGTGGGTATGACATGATGCACTTGTTAGTACAAAGGATGACCACTAAGTTTGGGCTTTCACCTTAAAAAACCCATTCTGGATTGTGGTCGCAAGAATCGGGTTGAATTCAACCTTGCCGAAACGAAGAACTAGCAACATCTCCCTGTATGTGTCAGTGGATAATGGAGAACTAAGTGTTAACCCAGTTCTTTCGATTAGTAGTCGATACTTGGAGCTCAGTCGACAGCTTGGAGTTCAGTCGACAGTGCCATACTCTATCATGAGCCATACTATATTATTTTTTAAGAAAGACTTAGTATTAGGCTCACCCTTCACGTCTCTTAATTGCCATTCAACCAGCTAAGAAAATAACTATAAAAGTAATGGACTGCGACAAAGGATTATTCATTGAGGACATGGGTTGTTTCTTGGTGAGGTATAAGAGCAGAATTCTGTTTCTGGCAATTAAGAACTTCGACTTCCTCAAAGTAGTTTGGTAGCACTTAATTCTCAAAAAACTTTCCAACTATGAAAGAGGGTTCAGTCATCCTGCAGATGACATTAAGACCACCTTTGATATCTGAAATCAGATAAGTCATATTTTTCACTTAAGACTTTTCCACATATGAGACCCACTTGTGAAATTCCAAAAACTTTCTGCTGAAATATGGTTGGCTATTTAGCACCTTGACTATCCCCTATGACGAACTTCCACTTAAATAATTTCAAACTAGGAAGCAGCATCTCCTTTATGTTTATATGAATTTTACGAAGCATTTCTCTCCCAACTAAAAACATATAAAACAGAAAATTATATTTTGAAAATAACCAAAGTTTCGTGCATGTTTTAAAGTCAACTCGGTCAATGCAGAATAATTACTCAGTATCACCGGAAACTGAGTTTGTAAAAATGATGGAGAAAAACTTTGAAATCTCCACTTGCACACACACACATGGATATAAATATTTTATGATCTTTTAATGCACTTTTCATGCATCTATAAATATGAATTATCCATTCCCACTCTAGTTTTGTCTAAATGTGACTCTAAGCATGCAATGATATACCACTCACTGCCAGATAGCATGACTAGCAGCACCAGCAGAAGAGGAGGCATCCGTAGTAAAACTATATCCGAAAAGTCGAAAACTTGCAGTCCATTACTTTTCCTTCAAACCAGACTATGGCAGAAGGATAATGTTACACGAAAAATCGTCCTTTTCTATGTTGGAGTAAAGTTTCCTCTCCACATTAAAACGGAACTTCATATTTTAGCCCTGAGTCTTGGGGAAAATACTGGAATCTGTTCTTCTTTTCGGGGGGTGTGGGGGCGGATTTTGATATTTTTAGTAGAAGTTACGAGATTTTGATAAAGCGAACGAAAATTCCTTTTGACAGGACGAAACTTTCTGCTGTTTCCGTTATTCATATCAAAAATGACTGTCAAAAAGATAATCCCCCAGTCCTTTCACTTCCCTCCCCCGTTACACTTCCACTTCCATCCCCTACCCTCGGCATACACCGGTTTATATAAACATACAAGGGAGGTTAAACTGATGCTGGGGAAAGGGTGCGAGGCTGTGACTGTTGTCACAGTGTATGCATGCAAGCAAGGATAAAATTTCAGGTAATTTACTCGACATAAATTTCACTATAAATATTCCACATGGTAAAATGAAAATGCGACAGGATGAATTATGAGCGCACTTAGTTTTTGGCAGGCTCTTTTCAGAAAGGATCGCACTCTTCCTGTGCCAGTAAACAAGAACAAAAATAAATGATACGAAAAGGTAATGTATCATTGCGGCGTATTGAGATAAGGAATGATAGAGCCCTCGAGGGTATTATACCGAAGAAGATGTGTCAAGGTGAAGGGATGCGATGCTTACGCATCATTTAATTATTTTCAGAAAACAGGAGAGAGTGGGGGCGTAGTAGGTGTTAATCTTCTTCTTCTTGTGTTTTGTTAATAAGACCTGCCGGTTTTGGAATACAAACATCCGTTAGACAGCAGTACAGGGGAACTTTCATATTCAACCCAGTGGCGTAGGTAGCTTTCTGCGAAGGAGGGGGTTATAACTTAGATGCTGAATGGCAGGGGGGTCATAAAGTCTGGTCTGCTTTTGAAAAAAGTCAGACGGGTTGAAAGAGGCACACCGCAGGGCGGGGTTCTATCGCCGCTCCTTTGGAATTTAAAAGTCAACAAAATGTTGATAAACCTAAGGGAGTTGGGCCTATGTTGATGTTATTATGCTGCTGGTGATCGGCAGTTCATCTCAATTTTAAATATGTATAATACAACGAGCACTGCCCACTCTTGTTCATTGGGCTACTACAATCGGTCTAGGCGTTAACCCAGCTAAGTCTGAAGTAGTGCTCTTTACAAGGAAGCATAGACTTCTCGATTTTTCTACTAACGTGGTGGCCGAATCTTTTAAAGAGAGCTAATAAGGCTGAAACAGCTCTCTTCTTATGCCAAATAACGATCGGAATGATTTGGAGCCTTAAACCCCGTATCGTCCACAGGTTGTATACAGCCGTAACCAGACCTTTACCTATGCCTGGCATATCGGTGAGCCCACCACTCACAATACGAAAGGTTACGTATCGTAAGATACTGCAAAGGGTCCAAAGAACAGCTGTGTTGTGTATTAGTGGTGCAATGGGAAGCACCCCAACAGCTGCGCTGGATATCTTACTGCATCTTATTCCTTTGGATATACATGCCGAACCAATGGACAGCCGCCAGGACAAATGCTTCTCTTGGATGGGCTTCATATTCATATGATCACTCATCCATCCTTAGGAGGCTCGCCATCGCTGCGGTAGAACCTAGATTATGCTGCACTCACGTAGACCTTGAAGGTTTCAATACCATCATTCCGGCCAGAGATTACTGGACAGATGGTGTTATCCCGACTGGGTCATTATGTATCTAAATATGGCTCAGAAATTCGTTGTGGTATCTTCTCCGAGGCATCGCATTTAGATCTCGTCCACCCGACCATTGTAGTGCCTTCCAGGCGGAAGTCACTGAGATCTGGGAGACTCTCGAGTGGCTGAACATAAATTATATATCTCATAAGAAATTATGTATTCGATCGGATAGCCAGGCGGCCCTCAAGGCTCTTTATTCTGTCGTTACAACATCCACGACCGTTTTGAGCTACAGCAGGTCTCTGGGTGAGGCTGTCATTCAGTTTGGTATAACTCTGTCTTGGATTCCTAGACACAGGGGAATTAGGGGAAACTGCAGGCCAGATGAGCTTGCTAGATAGGGATCCGAAGTGTAAAGGGCACCCCACTTAACCCAGAATTCCCTTTTCCACCTATAAACTTGCTGTGAGAAATATCAACTTAGCTCGAGCTTGGTTAAGATGGACCACAGCAACAGTTTGCCACACCCACACAATATGGCCCACTTTGGACTCGAAAATCAAAATCTCTTGCTCAGTTGACCAAAAAAGAGATAAGCCAAGTAGTGAAGGTTCTGACTAGTCACTGCCCCTTTGGCCCTCATGCCGAAAGATTGGGACTCCCCCACAACGATTTATGCAGAAGTTGGGGTAATGAAGATGAGGATGAGGAACAAACTGCGTCCGGCCCTCGCGAGGAAAAGAGGGACCTTTTTCGGCTCACCTTTCCTTGATGGATTGAGTGAGCTGCAAAATCCCTATGTTCCTGACCTCTGTCCCTTTATTCTTCTTCTTTAGCGGCTCTACAACCGGGATCCGGTCTTGGCCTCTCGCAACTGCTCTCTCTACCGGTCCCGATTCTGAGTGTCCTGGATATGTGAGTACCGGTAAGAACATCGTTTTATATAGTAAAAGTTTAGACGTTATGGTTAGATGCTTGGATTTAAAGAGCCTTGACAGACTATAGTAGGCTTTGTTGGCTTCTGTCGTGAGCGTATTTCTGGTTCCAAGCTATTGTCGGCTGCTACTATTGACCCAAGGTAGGTAAAAGATGGTACCACGTCAAACTTGTGTTCCTCTACCTTGATTGTGGGACCAATGTTACGTGTTCTTGTAGACGAGGCCACCATGTACATACTTTGTTTTGCTTTCGTTAATGCACAGTCCCCGATTTACTGCCGCCTGCTCAATCTGATGAAAATGCTATGCTGCCGCCTTCTTTTCTGAGCTCTTTATAGTTCTCTTCGCGTGCCCGTGTTCTCTGAGACTGCTGCATTGCTCGGCACGCAGCATTCTTACGTTCAGTTGCCAGCTTGTATTCATTATCGAACCAGTCCAGGGATTGATCCGCTTGACCCTCCCCTCTATCTACGCCACTGATTCAACCCCTTTTTTAAAGTAAATTAAGCAGACGAAAACGCAATTATCTCTTTCAAGGATTTTCTGTCGCACACACATTGTCTGCTGGCGATGCTCCTCCAATGCCATTCAATTAAAGGATACTTAAAAATTGGGGATTTTCCAGTGTATCCTGGTGTTTTGTATAATAACAAACAAAAACACCATCATCCTACTAATATTTCTGGAAGCATGTGCATGTGTCTCTTCTTGCGGTGTGGAGCTCCTTAAAATTTAAATTTATGTGCATATAAGTATGTCGGGATATGTTTGTAAAAGGAAACAAACGAGCAAGAAAATAGACAGGATTCATTCCAGTATAACCATCACCACACGCCAGGATATACATTTTTTTTGTTGTCCCATCTTATTGCGGGGTTGTTATTGTTGTTGTTGTTTCTGTTTTTGGCGCCCTACATATTCACATATGGAATCGTTTATCTCTCAGTTTCTCTCTCTCTATATATATCTGGTTCTCCACCCACCCCTTTTCTTGTACGGTTTTTCTATGTATATTTACATACATATATACAAAAACCGAGTATATGTATGTGTATAAAATTTGTGCATAAACGTGATTGTGATTAATGGTTTTTGTATTTTGCATCATCTGGGATTTTGGCCATAAATATTGTTCCAGTCGACAAACTCGACAGTTCATGAGCCATTTCTAAATGACTGAGCGATTTTAGGCTTTTTGGAATTTTGGTTTGTTTTTAGCCCAAACCATTCACATACACACACACCTTCCCCTCCACCCTAAAAAATCCCACCCTTGATATAACCAAAAATGGATTAAATCCATGTGTGGTATGTTATGCCCGATTTGAATTAGATCGTTTTCTATGGTTACTTTTTTCCAGGCATTTTGAGAATTTAAATTGTTAAACAAAAAACAGGGTGTTTTATTTTGTCAGTTATTTTAGCAATTAATTTATTTTTGTGGTTAAAAAGAATAAATAAAATATAATTTATCAATGTTTAAAGTAAAATTACTATCTAGGATAGCAATTTATTATAATGTGTTTGATGGTGTTGAATAGTATTTTAGTCATGGATCGATTGAATTTATAGAATAGAGATTTAGAATTTACTCTCTAAAATCGTGCGGTGATTTGGAAAATGCCATTTGGAAGTTTCAGCTTATTAAGTTCATTGATAATAGATAACGAAAACAGACATGTCCATTATTTTACCTTGTTTCAATAGAATACGAAACTAGCTGTATGGTGGGTTCGACCCCTTAAGTCCACACAATGAACATGCTAAAATGATGAGTTTTGAATATTACGTTTGAATATTTTAACAGGTGAAGAATAGTAAAAGCATAGAAAAGCATGCATTTAATTCATTAAAATATACCTAATAATTTATCAATAGGATTCATAGGATTAATTAGGGATTACACTCTAACTCTAAAGTTAACAAAACAATATACGTGGGCAAAGCATAAATCGCTATTGTTCTCCAGAATACGAATCAAGGTTTTAGAGAAATTGTTGGTAGATCCATCCATCCAATGACGCTACAGCCCAAATCGAGCCTTGGCCTCCTCTAGGGCATTTCTCCAAGTTCGACGGTACCTTGCAGCATGTCTCCAGTTCCGGATGTTGAGCATTGCCTCTGCGTCAGCCGTCACAGAGTCTATCCGTCTCCTCCTGGGTATACCTACTGGCCTACTTCCCAAAATTTCTGAGGCTATAAGCCGTTTTGGGATACGATTGTCCTCCATCCTGATTACGTGGCCGGCTAGTCTTAGTCTGTTAATTTTTATTAAAGTTGAGAGTTGTGGGTCGTCAAAAATTTCATACAACTCGTTATTGCATCTCCTTCGCCATATTCCATCCTCTCTGCTTCGGCCTATTATGCATCTGAGGACTTTCCTCTCAAACCTGTTGACTCGTTCCTCTATGCCCTTGGTCATAGTCCAAGTCTCACTACCATAACACAGTACTGGTAGTATTACTGTTTTGTAGAGTGAGAGTTTCGTTTTCCTATGCACAAATCTTGAGTGCAGGATTTGTTTTTGAGCATAAAAGGCTCTATTAGCCAGTAGTATTCGTCTGGTTATTTCTTCTTTTTCTTCGTTTCGTTTTGTGATTGTAGACCCAAGGTAGACTGTTTTATCGACTACTTCTAGGTTATGTTCGTCGATGGTTATATTTCTTCCCATTCTAGATCTTCCTGCTCTGGATTGTTGCATCACCTTCGTTTTTTCTTCGTTTATTTTCAGGCAACATCGGACCAACTGCTGACCTTGAGGCAAATTCTGGAGAAAACCTGGGAAAGGAATGTAGATATATACCAGATATTTGTCGACTTTCAACAGGCATATGACTCAATAAACAGAGAGAGACTATACGAGATCTTATCGGAAATAGGAGTCCCCTCAAAGTTGGTGCAACTGATCAAATGCGCCACAAATAGCTCACTGGCGAAAGTAAGGATCCAAAATGTTATAACAGACGAGTTCGAAGTACGTCAAGGACTTAGACAAGGAGATGGCCTTGCCCCCATGCTTTTCAACGAGGCCCTAGAATGGGAAATAAGGAGAACGTCAGTCCAGAGAAGTGCATCAATAAGTACACCGTCGGTACAATTACTTGGATATGCGGATGGCGTGAACATCGTGGGAAGGTCCTTTTTGGCAGCAAAAGAAGCTTATGTCGAATTAAAAGAGGCGGCAAAGGACATAGGCCTGAAAATAAACGAAGAAATTGTTGGTAGATAGGTTTGATAAATGTCAGTTTCATCTTTGATTCGGTGTTCGTGCGTACGAAGGTGGTCTGAAAAGTTTCCGACCTCAACGTGAAGAAGGTAGCACTCGTCAATAAAAGCTAGTGAATGTAGTTTTGCATCTTTACACAGTTACTCACCAAAATTTCAGCCATTTTAAACGCGCACTTGTTATTTGACAGTCGTTTGAGTTGTGAGTGTTTTTGTGAAAATCAGTAGTAGAAGTTTTCGGACGTCCCAAAAGTTGATCGTCACCCAAGCTCTCATGATCTCTCACTCACTCATAATTTTCGCAAAAACACATTATATTTGTGATCATAACCTCCTAGCGGTAGCCACTGGTAACTATCCTACGGAAGTGGATAGGCTAATATGATTGGGCTAGTCTATTCCTTGTAAGGCTGGCGTGAGGCTTATAACCTCACGCGGAAAAAAGAATTATAGTCATATCTTTCGTTGTGTGGGTGGAGCGGCTCCAGAAGTGCACTATAAGTGCAATTATAGTGCACTATAAGTGCAATTGTAGTGCACTTTTGGAGTCGCTTTGGTTTTGTGGCGGGGATTTGACTCGAAAGCGGGTCAACCACTAATGTTTGGAAATTGGTGAATCCGCTTTGGTGAATCCGGCCTGGTAGATCTCGATATCTCCAAGGCCTTTGATAGAGTATGGCACCCCGCTCTATTGAGTAAACTCCATGCTATTGGCATCGACTTTCTTCTAAAGAATTGGATTGAGAGTTTCCTTTCCGACCGTTCAATCAAGGTAGTATTGGACGGCGTTGAATCTAATCCCCACTCCATCTCTGCAGGCGTTCCCCAGGGCGCTATTCTATCACCAGCTCTCTTCCTAGTTTTTATAAATGACCTGCTCTCAATTCCATCCAACTCACTTCACAGCTTCGCTGATGACAGTACTTTGCGTTACTCGTATAGCTTTGATAAAGCAAGACAAGCACGGGCCAGACCTGCTTGATCGTGAACTTATGTCCACTTCAATCAACAGGGACATAAGATTGATTCTTGATTGGGGCCTCATGAATCAAGTTGAATTCAACGCACAGAAAACCAAATACTGTCTCTTCTTTATGAAAACGCGCTCCCCAATCCCTCCCATTAAAGTGGACAGTCTAGAACTGATGGCTGAACCATCCCTCAATATCCTGGGCATAACTTTAACTGAAGATCTGCGATGGAGTAATCACATATTCTAAATAGCTAAACAAGCATCACAATGCTTGGAATTCCTTAAAAGATGCAAATTCTTCCTTCCGCCGTCGGCCAGGGCTATAATATACAAATCCTACATTCGGCCCCGCCTCGAATTCAACTCATATCTCTGGGCAGGGGCACCGAGTACCACCTTAGCGTGGCTGGACAAGGTGCAGAACCGCGCTCTCCAACTCATTGGCGACGCCGTCATTTGCTCCAAAATTGATTCACTTAGTCACCGCAGGAATGTAGCAGCTCTGGTAAAATTCTACCGCATCTACCATAACGACTGTTCCACCGAAATATTTAATCTCCTGCCTTTACGGCGATGTTTTTCCCGCAACACAAGACTTGCCCATTCGGCTCATCCTCACTATCTACAGCCCTTCCTTTCGCGCACACACCAGTTTAGCAATTCGTTCTTTTCGAGAACAACTCGACTGTGGAACAACCTTCCACAGTCAGTTTTCCCAAACTCATATAACACCCAAGAGTTTAAACGCAAGGTTCATCTCCACCTTCCTCATGTACCCCCCAGACTCCCTTTAATCTGTTTTATTCTTTCTATATCCATCGAGCTAAGCTTACTACCAGACACCTGACGTTGACGTGTAAGACATGACGGACTGGTAGTACAAAGGGTGACACCTGAGCTTAGACTTTCACATAAAAAAAAGCTGCACATGACGATCCAGGCTGTATCGCCATTGGATGGATGGAACCGGACAAAACAAAAATAATAATACCTTTTATACATTATGATACTCGTATATTCACTGGTATTCTCATTCCAGGTATTTATTTAACATTTTACGACGAACTGCACTCTATTAATAAGCGAAGTTCAATTCTAGCTATTAAACCTATATTGAATTACTCTTTCGAAATTGGGACAGCATGAACGATAATGAACAACACTGCCTCTTCCAACTATAGCCATAATTACACAGCGCTATTGGTGTTAGTTACCTTAGATAATAAATCCCCATTTAACGTTCTCTATCCGACATCCTTGCCGAGTGATCTAAATTTGCAGTAAAACCACTTCGACAGATTCAAAATCAGAGTGTTTAATTATTAATTCATCTATAATTACGTTTCCATCTCTCTCTCTCGCTCTCTCTTGCTCTCTCCATTCAAATGCGCTTTCAACTAAGCGATTTTCGATGTACACACATTCACACGAAAACCCCCAATCCAAACTGAATTCCATTCCACAATTAATTTATCCTGTTTAATGTTATATGTGCTCCGCAAAACGTACTCAAACACAATTTAGGCCAAAGGTAAACTTTAAATATGCAAAATTCTATAGATTCTGAATATCCGGCATTCAATTTGTCCTGATAGGATCGTATATTTTGGGGGCCATTATCATCGTGACAGAGCACTTTTCGGAGAAGGATATATAAGTGTGTGTGTAGGTGGCAAACAGCAATCAGGATCGCAATAGCCATAGAAATATTAAGCGCGGATCGCTTTCAAAACATGCACACGAACACTAACGAGCTGCTAGCAATTAAGTTCGAAAGTGTCGACAGGGCCTTTAAATTTAAACAGTTCCTTGCGCGGGGCGTTATCCTGATGGAATCTATGATGTTGTGGCGGCAATAATCCCTTCCCATTCCTGAGTACTACTTAAATCCGCGTTTTGGCGGTAATTACACAAGGCCATATCTACTACAGCTTCAAATCGCCATTTTGTGGCGGATTTGTAAACAATATCAAAACCGCGTTAATTGCTCGTTTTTGAGGGTAAGTGTCCTGATTTGTGTGAATGTAGTGTGTAGACGTTTTGGCAGTAATCAAAAGTCGTTGGCAACACGCGGCATTCGGGAGTTCGGGCTGCTTAAGGGCGCTTATCCCTATTCGATTTCGGTCGCCATTATTGCCGGGATATTTGCGAGTGTATTTTTTGCGTTCGTTCTGTGCAAAGTATTCGATTTAAATTCAGGCAACGACAAAAAAATGTCTTTCGATTTCCATTTCCACAATATTAACCGCAAATTCCCGACCGAAAATCCCCCAGAAAGAAGCTCGTGCGAACACGGTCTATCACTTCCATCAATTTCATTCCCGTTCATGTAATTTATCCTGGTGTAATTGAAGTCTAATCGGCTGCGCTTTCCTTTTCGGCATAGTCCTTGCCGCTGCTGTTGCTGCCGCCGCCACCGCCGCCGCTGCCACCGATCCTTATGTTGCTGGTGGTGGTTTATGTTGTTGCTACTGCTGCTCCTTCTGATGCTGATGGTCGGCGTGGGTGGGCGGCTCTCCACACTGATTTCGATTCCTTTAGATTGAGTGTATAACATCAAACATTCCCGTATATACAGGCATCAAACCCAATACAGCTTAGATTCTATTGCTTTCAGTGATTCACTGTAATTGAGTTTATCGTGGAAGGCAAGCAAAATCTGCAGGACGAAAAGGAATCTTTTGTGTTGGTTACGAAGAACGTAATTTATGTATTCTAAGGAATCAAGCAAGAAGGACTAGAAGTATCTGCTGTATATTTCCCGATGTAATACACAACTAGAAAGAGAGAGGCACAGAGAGACACGCCGAGAGAGTGCGGGCAGAGGAACGGGGAGTGGGGGTCGGTACCTTAAGGGCACGTCCTTTCCTTCAATTTACCGAAAATTCATCGTTTGATGCTGAATGAAATCCTGTCGGAATTCATGGATTTTCATATAATTAGGAGCCAATTGGCAGCGAACATGGTGTATACTATATAGCATTGGATAAGCTTCCTTATGTCAAGATTTACTGCTTGTCAAAGTTCATTACTAGGACAAGGAAGTTTACGTTTAATGAAAATTTACGACATTCGGAAAGATGCTGGTCTTGTTGTTGTTGTTGTTATTTAGTTAATAATTGTATGATTTATAAGTTCAATGCACAAAGTTTTGTTTTTTTGAAGAGGTTTCTTCCTTCTTTTTAAATTCGGTTAAAGTTTGTTGGTTTCTGGGTGAAAAAGCTGAATCAAATATATTCTCAAAGGCTTCTTTTGAAACCAGATTAATTCCATTGAGAGAGTTCCGCAGAAATCTGCACAAGTGATTGTGATAGTGCTATGTCTCGACTATGCGTCGGATGCCACAAAATGGTCTAGCGTTGTCGTAATGGAAGACAACACTTTTGCTATTAATCAGTTTTGTTGAAAGTAGAGAATCAAGAGTTTGGCCAATTGGAATTGACTTATCATGTGCGATATTTTTTCAATTTCACCACACACATAGCATTACCACTTTCGACCTCAACCCTAGCATTTCAAACCATCATTGATCACCATCTCTTGTCCACGATCGTTGACGTTCCCTATTGTCATACGAAATCGATTTTCCACCGATGTACTTCTTCTTCTTTCTTTGAGGGAGCGTCTTTGTGGGCAGTGCGGCAGTGTTGAGTTTTTGAATTCACTCAATTGTGGCCCCAAGCTAATCGTTAGAAACTTAATAAAAATAGCTAGAACTAACTGATGGCCAACTCCGCCCCGAGCTTTGCTCAACCTTTAAACGTGCGCCAGAGATTCAACTCCGACAGCATTTAGTTTAATTATTAGTATCGCCTCAACCGAATATCAAGGATATACATAATTCTTAGAAACCTGATCAGATTCCCCACAAGATCCTCTAAGCCACAGCAAAGTATGCGTCTTGATCCCACCCAAGCCGACATGAAATTCAACTGCACAAAAGCACAAAAGCTTATTCCAGACACAAACCCACGACAGCGTTCAACCAAATTTCCAGCTTGAAAGCCCATCCAAGACACAAACAGAAGCTTCAACTAATCTCCAACAGGCGGCGCCCACTCACACCCAAGACTATCACCCAAAATGTCCAAGATCAAAGTGGTTCCGTATTGGTATAGCTATACTACAATCATTAGCTTCATACTTCAATACTTCCATGCAGATAGTTCCGCTAATTTACATGAGAAGTAAAAGGGTTATTAAATTATTTGCATTTCTTTTTTTTTTTGGATTAATACGATAAAATATAATACTACATTACCTTTTTAGTAATGCACAGCTAAGAAATTGATTTGGATTTAGAATACTTGCTGACGGACAGAAATTCAAAAAGGATAAAATACAAGGACAGAACCCAAAGCAAATCTTTTCAATGTTTTTCGTATCAAGAACTTTTCTTTATGCATTAGTTAAATTGTCAGCGATTTAACACAGAGACTGTATTATTTCCAACTTTTGTTGTTCTTGGATTATTTACGACTTTAAGCGTCCTTCACCTACAAGATCATACATTTTGTACATTTTTCATAGAGCTTTATGTCTTGCTCCTTGCGGGTAGTTGTCATGTTTTGTCCTTTTATTATGCTTGAAGAGCTAAAATTTAGTACCTGAACCCAAAGGGCCTATTTTGTCTCAATAATATTTCATGTTATCAACCAACAATTCTCAATTACTCTTTTCTATCACACACCATCCGGATAACCAATTTCGTAAAACCTCACCATGTAACCACAATCACATACCTGTTCTGGATTAACGCACAAAATATCAATCAAATAAAATTGTTGACAAGAAAGAAGAGCATCTCCTCTCTAAGCCCCCCCCCCAAATTTACACCCAAGCAACCTCTCCGCCATAATCTTCATCAGTTGCTGCTGTTGCCGTTGCCGCACCGCGCCGCGCCTGCCGCCTCCACGCGAAATATCAATCAAAATCTTCTCATGAAAAATTCAAACACTTTAGGAAAACCCTATTTGCTCTGTCGACATTGAATAAGGCATTTACACCGCAAAGTCGATAAATTTCCCTCAGCCAGGATTCTATCATTCGAATCCATTAAGTCTTGTGCTCATTACCCGGTGACAGGCACTGCCACCAACCATCCTCCTCCCAAGGAGCATGTGTAACCACTTTTAACTGGAATTAAAATTAAATTTCACACAAGTCTCAAAAGTCCCTGAGCTTTTGCAAATCTGTCTTCAGTTGACATACGGAACAAGGCTTCAAGGATATGGGGGAAGAAGGATACATAAAATGCGAAAAACGACAGCGCGACGATATGGCTTTTGGTGTAATTTTCGGAACTTTCCTTTAAGACAGAACTTGGCCTGAAATGCCGCCTTCTTGGTGTATATCCTTCATGACCTGGAATTTGTTTTTTTTTGTCTTTGGGGCTGCGATTATGTGCGATGATGATCACATGGACAATTTTCGTGATAGACCCTTAATTTTCTGACTGCATTGCTTTTAGTGGAATTAAAATCCAGTTTACTTTGTTCGCGAGCTCAAAAAGTGAATCGATTTTCTCTTTGGGAAGGAGACTTCTTGCCTTGTGTAAACGGTCACAGGGAGCTCTGGAGTGACTGGTTCCGAAGGACGAAAGTGAGTTGTTGAGCATCTTTATGCATTCTGAACAACAAAACACAAAATAGTCAATAAAATGAATTGGAAATGCTTTGGTAGTTATTAGGTATCGAAGAAAGGAGCAAAATCATAACCCCAGAAAAGGACACCCAGATAATATTCGAAAAAGTAGTAAAGCGTGGTCCTCTACTAATCTCCACTTTCAATTTCAAAGGAGTTCTCAGACTTTATTTAGCACCTTAGGATTCTTTATTGAAACTGTTTATTCACATATATTATAACATTCACATTTATTACAAGTATTTATATATTTTATTTCTACAACTATTAGTACTTATTAATTAACTTTTATTTATTCTTTTATCACTGGTGAAGAAAACGATATTATTAATTTTCCACTTACTTATGACAGATAAGTCATAATTTTTATTTTTCTAATTTTTTTCATTAGCCTTGGCTGACTTTGTTTTCATGCAAGTCTCCTTGGCTAAGTAATGCCGGAAGTAGTAGGACGATGTCCCTACATACTCCCCTCCCAGCGTAGCGTTACATGAATTGTACCGAGCGAATTGATGCTGCTTCAACGTCTCGGTCACACTCAAAAGCAGGTTTCAGTCGATCGATAGTTATCGACTTATTTGTGTCATTTATGTTGACGACGAAATGTTTACGTAATCTTTTGATTACTTTGAATGGCCCTTCGTATGGTGTTTCAAAAGGCCGTCGGACGCGATCGGTACGTATGAAAACATACTCCGCGTTCTCTAATGCGTTTGGCACGTACACATCATTTTGAACTGACTGTCGGGGCTGTGTTGCCGACAGACCCTTCATGTGTGTGCGAAGACGTGTTAGAAATTCTGAGTGCTCTATTGGGTTCTCATCCGTTGGGATGGAAATCGAATTGGGGAGTCTCAGATTCTGTCCATAGACAAGTTCTGCTGGTGAGCATTGTAGATCGGTTTTAATTGCCGAGCGAATACCTAATAAAACAAAGGGCAAATCCTCACTCCAATGAGTAGTGTTTTCCCTTGCCATTAAGGCCGCTTTCAGTTGTCTATGGAATCGCTCTACCATCCCATTTGCTTGTGGATGGTAGGCGGTGGTACGTATCCTATGCGTACCTAGAAGTCTTGTGACTTCATTGAATAGTTTCGATTCAAATTGCGACCCTTGATCTGTTGTAATTTCAAGTGGTGCGCCAAATCTTGGGACGTACTCGGTGACAAAATGTTTGGCCACCGTAGTAGCAGAGATGTCTCGCATTGGATATGCCTCCGGCCATCTCGTAAATCGGTCTACGATTGTTAGGATATATGAATATCCTCGAGATGGGGGCAATGGTCCAACAATATCCATATGGATATGTTCAAATCTATTATTTGGTGGGTTAAAAGCTTCATGTGGAGATTTGGTGTGTCTCGAAACTTTAGATTTTTGGCAACCTATGCAAGATCTAGACCAGTTGTTACAGTCTTTATTGATCGCTGGCCAAAAATATTTTTTAGTAATAGCTTGCCTTGTGGCACGTATGCCTGGATGCGACAAGCTATGTTCAGCATTGAATGCTAATTTTCTTATTGATGAAGGTATATATGGGCGTAATGTACCCGTGCTAATCTCACACCAAACTTCATGAGTTGTGAAAGGAATTGTTGTGAGTATTAGTTTTACCTTCGAGCTACTACTGGGATGCTCTTGGAGTCGTTGTAACTCTTTGTCACCTTCTTGTGCTTTCGCCAGATGTGGCAAATCGAAGGTGATTGTGTCAACGTTGTCGGCCGCTAATGAGCGAGATAAATAATCTGCGACAACGTTTTGTTTCCCAGAGACATGTCTGATGTCGGTTGTGAACTGGGAAATTAGGCTCAGGTGTCTTGTTTGGCGGGGAGATCTTTCGGTTTTTGTGTGAAGGGCATGTATTAAAGGTTTGTGGTCAGTGTAGACCACGAAACTTCTTCCTTCAACAAAGTACCGAAAATGTTTTATTGCTGCGAAGATTGCGAGTAGTTCGCGATCAAATGCAGAATAATTTCGTTCAGCAGATGATAGCTTCTTAGAAAAGAAAGCTAATGGTTGCCATCTGTGACCGTTAAATTGTTCCAGCACAGCTCCGATAGCAAAATCGGAAGCGTCAGTTGTGACGCTATATTTAGCATCCTCTAGTGGGTGTATCAGCATCACTGCTGCAGCCATTGCGGCTTTCACGTCGAGGAATGCTTGTTGGCATTCTGCGGGCCAAGGAAGTTGTTCCTTATTTTTTGTTGTTGATGAACAATTGAGGAGTTCCCTCAAGTGTTCATTGATCGGTACTAGCAGTTGTGCTAGTTTAGGAATAAATCGGTGATAAAAGTTCACCATTCCTATAAATTTTTGAATTTGTTTAACTGTTGTTGGAGTTGTGAGGTCATTAATTGCTTGGACGCGTTCGGGTGATGGAAGGATTCCATCCTTGCCGATACTATGTCCCAAAAAGTTGATCTCACTGACCCCAAAAACGCATTTTGATAATTTTATTGTTAAACCAAAATTATCAAGGCGTTTAAACAGTAATTCGAGGTGAGTGAGATGCTCATCCTCGGATTTACTAGCGATAAGTATATCGTCTAGATAGACATAAACGAAGTCTAAGTCTCTTGTGACTTCGTTCATAAATCTTTGAAATGACTGGGCTGCATTTCTTAACCCAAATGGCATGCGAGTAAACTCAAACAGACCAAAAGGTGTTATTATGGCAGTCTTATGCACGTCTTCTGGTGCAATGGGGATGTTATGATACGCACGTACCAAATCCACCTTCGAAAATATCGTGCATCCGTGAAGGTTCACAGAAAAATTGTGAATGTGCGGGATTGGATATCTATCCGGCACTGTGACTGCATTAAGGCGACGGTAGTCGCCGCATGGCCTCCAATCATTTGTATCCCGTTTAGGGACCAGATGAAGTGGAGATGCTGCGGGAGACGACGATGGTCGACAAATCCCTAGTTGAACCATATGTTCAAACTCCAATTTGGCCACCTTGAGCTTCTCAGGATGAAGTCTACGAGCGGTAACGAAAGGTAATTGCCCATTAGTAACAATGTGGTGTTGCACATTGTGTTTAACCGGTAGGTTAAAATTTGGTGGTTGTGTTAATGAAGCGTACTTCATTAACAATACTTTATATTTGCCAAGATGTTGGCATTCAAAGCTCTCGAGTATATACTCACTAGTAGTACAGACATCAGTCCGCAGACTGGTCTGTGAGTCTACTAATTCTCGATGTTTAAAATCGAGAATGAGTTCGAACTTTGTGAGAAAGTCCGCACCGAGTATAGCTTTGTTTGTGTTGGCTATTATGAAGTTGTGGATGAACCGTCGGCGAAGACCTAGGTTCAGTTCCAGCAACTTCGTGCCAAATGTTTGGATCGTGGATCCATTTGCGGCCCGCAGAAGCAAATTAGGGCATGTTGTTTGTGCCCTAAACGTGTGCTTCGGAACTAATGATATGTCCGCGCCAGAATCGATTAAAAAATCGAGCTGGTTGTGCTGGTCGCGGACAAATAGTCTGCACGAGCGTCTCTGCTGAGAGACGCCCGCGGATGTGGCGACTCCCCGCCAATTTAATTTTTTGAACGGGGGCCCTTTGTCCTCCGGTCCCTCTTGGCTGCTGAGCCAGGACCCTTAAAAGCGCATGGTGGGGTGCACCGCTCTGCTCCACTACCGAAGCGGTAGTGGTAGTAACAGAGCGTCCCAGGCAGTGCCTGCGCGCCGGAGGGCTTGGAGATGGCTCCCGGATTGGTGGGGTTGTTGACCTTCCCCGAAGATGGCGATGACTGTCGTTGACCAGCAGCCCCTCTCGCCGACCCCTGTTGAGGACCATGCTTCCCCCCCAACATGAGTGCCCTTAACTGGCGTACCTCACGTTGGAGGGACTGCACCGTCCTCTCCAGGGATGATGAGGTCCTAACCTCAGACACCTGAGCAGGTGCGGGCTGGTGAGATGTCACCTCCCACACCTTATCTGCAAGCCTGGACAGTTGGTCCAAAGACTGGTCCGTAGACGCAGCGAGGACCACCTGAATGTCCCTGGGAAGACGCCGTTCCCAAAGACCCCTGATGAGGCCCTCGCTCTCACCAAGGCTGTCTCCGGCCAGACTTTGCAGGCCTCTTAAAAAATCAGAGGGCTTTCTGTCCCCTGGCTCGTGTGCCGCTAGCAGTTGCTCGAGGCGGTTCCTTGTAGATAAACCGTATCTCTCAAGCAACCGTTTCTTTGCATTCTCATAGCTGGCTGAGCTGAGGTCGGGGAAGTTGTGTAAAAGTATTTTCGCAGCATCTGTGGGCAATGCTGCGATAATGTGGGATAACTTCTGTTTATCAGAAGTTATCCCGTTTAAGCTGAATTGGGCTTCAGCCTGGTAGAACCAGACTGCCGGATCTGCTGGTTGGAATTCGGGCAGGCTGACTCTCGCCGTGGAGGCTACGTCTATCTCCGCCCGAACCCTTCGCCGATCCGGCAGCCCCTCCTCCAGGCTGTTCAAGGATTCCTCCATTTCTACTACGAAAGAGTTATCCAAATAATTCTGTCTTTCCATTATTAAATAAATTTAAATTCTTAGGTAAGAGGAAACTAATCAAAACAAACTTCTTTAATAGACCACCAAAACTTTCACGTGAGAGAAAAAAATAAATAAAATCACAAAAGAATTATAACCTGAAGAAAATCCACAATGTTTCAACTATAATTCTTGTTAACCTTAACAAATGTATAATATACATATATATATATATATTTATTTTAAAATATTATTAATTCAATTAATATTTATATTATATAATAAATTAACCAAAAAAAAATCTTCCTTGTTTATTTTACTTAACGTAATATATAATAAACTTATCTTATTCCTTCCAGATTTTATTTCCTTTGTAATTTTAAAGAACCCAGTCCACCGTCACCAATGCTGGATCTCTATCTGGTTGCTGCCAGTCTTCTTTCGGTCCGAGTTCTTTCGTCGGGGTCACCAATAAAGC
Organism: Thereva unica; assembly: GCA_949987705.1. Classification (NCBI taxonomy): domain Eukaryota; kingdom Metazoa; phylum Arthropoda; class Insecta; order Diptera; family Therevidae; genus Thereva; species Thereva unica. The sequence continues at coordinate 89,861,868 of OX465285.1, forward strand.
GTGGTCCTCTACTAATCTCCACTTTCAATTTCAAAGGAGTTCTCAGACTTTATTTAGCACCTTAGGATTCTTTATTGAAACTGTTTATTCACATATATTATAACATTCACATTTATTACAAGTATTTATATATTTTATTTCTACAACTATTAGTACTTATTAATTAACTTTTATTTATTCTTTTATCACTGGTGAAGAAAACGATATTATTAATTTTCCACTTACTTATGACAGATAAGTCATAATTTTTATTTTTCTAATTTTTTTCATTAGCCTTGGCTGACTTTGTTTTCATGCAAGTCTCCTTGGCTAAGTAATGCCGGAAGTAGTAGGACGATGTCCCTACAGTAGCACAAGTGGTCTTCCTACCTATAAAAAGAAGCTTTGTTGCCATCTTCATCTAAGACAGACCCTCCACAAGCAAGCTACGTTTAAACACACATTTTAACAAACGATTGGATACGCCACCGCCAAACATAAAATAAAGCGTGCTTTTACATTGATCTCGTACTTTGCTAAAGTCAATTTAAAAGTCATACCTTACCAAGTATCCATCAATCACTTGTTCCAAGACTTTTAATTTTTGCATAAATCACAAAAAAGTCCTTAAATTCTTTTACGATCCTGTCAAAGATTGCAGCCAGACAAACTTCTCACACCAAAAATTCCATTTGATTACTTTAAGCTTCATTGGGACTCATTCGGAAGCACTAACGTCTTTCGCCAATGGATAGACAAAGTTTAAAAATAATTTAAGCGAAATACAATTACATTTTCCTTGATAAGGACCTTGTGTATTTCTTTCAAGGATGTTTTTCAAACAACATTGAACTTCTCTTAAATATTGCAAAATTATCACTAAATTCGTTGCAAAGTTAAGCTACAATATTTATTTGGAAATTGTTAAGTCAAATTGAATATTGAAATTTGTTTTCGTGCAATTTCTTAATTCAATTCCGAACATTCCCTCAAAGCCGATGAAACAAAATTGATTTTTGTGAAATTTTTTACTTTAAAATTTAATTTTCATAAATTGAGTTGTGTTTTGTTGCTGTAAAACGGATGTTTGAAGAGTTGAAGATTCGATTTTTTGCTGAAATTTAAATTGAAACATGGTTTGAACTTGTCGAACTTATGTGAGGTACAAATGTGTGACTAAAACTTGAATTAAATGTCAAAGAATCAATTTGAAACTTTCGGGCCAAATGGATTTCGATATTTACTGAGTTGGTTGTCACTTCAAGAGTCTGTTGATTGTAATTGCCTTTAGAGAAGTTTCAGTCGAAATCAGCTAAGTAGAACCAATTAAAACCATTCCGAGATTTTTCGGGAGACAAAAGTTTCAGCTGTAAGAGCTCATCTACAAGAAGGCAGCACAGAAGTTGAGATAATACTTCTCCCTGTGGACATCGCTTAGCTGTAGTTTACTTTAAGATTGGAAACCATTAGTTTGCGAGTTCTCTGCGAAGTGTCGGTCGGTCCAGTCGAGTCTACTTGCAGGAGTGACCCAGCAGAAGTTTCATTTTTAATGCCAATTTCCTTAGTTTAATTCGGCCGAAGCCATATAATACTGGCGTTTCCTGCTCTTTTAGCTGCATCAGTGACCTCTCATCAATGCTTAGGGCAAGAGTTTAACCGTTCTGGTCCATCCTCCTGCTCATTACATGACAAAAGGTCACCAAGATCGGCTAGTTCTGGAACGCCATCCTACGGAGCAACCGTTCCGCTTCCTTAAATCGTTAAGGACACACAATATGATCCTCTTAAATTTGGAAATGTCTTTTCCCTCGATTACTTTGAGATTGTAGCCCTCTCAAAACCCTTTGCCTGGATACAGGATTCATTAGCCATTGGGTGATGGGTTTGCAGAGGTTGGCAGAGGTGATCTTAATAAACTCCCCTACAACGCTTACACCCAAAAACCAGCGAGTCTATCAATCGTCTTCAAGACTATCGTACACCTTAGCTAGAAAAGAATTAGAAATTGCCCGAGTGAATATTAAAAAAGTGGTCTTACAACGGGCGAATGCCGGCCGCTTGGCTTTTTCAGGCGCATATGATGGCCGAAGGGGTTTTAACTATTTTTAAGGGGAACACATACGATCTTACAAACCCCAAAACTTGTCGAAAAGATTTAAATTGCCAAGAACTTAGTTGTACACACGGGCATTCGATGGCAAATTTCAGCCAAAAGGGAGTCTGCACCAAATGTATTGTTCAATGTGATTTATGGCAAGTTAATCACTTTCGATGGTGATCCATATCAACTTATCCTGGTATGAGGGCTTGTCTTCCTCTAAGGTTACTGCTACCTTGGACACTCCTCTGTTGCCGTTTTTGCATGGCCCCAGATGAGTCCAGCATGATACTGTGTCCGTCAGATGCTTTGGAAGCTGATGCTGCCAATTTTCTAGCGGGTCCAGAAGCTTTTGGTATAACCTCGGTCTGTTTCTTGGGGCCAACGGGTTCCTGACCGACGTCCTGCCTTCGGTTTATTTGAAAGGGGTGTGCGAAAATGGGGCTCGGATGTGTTCCGTGGATCTTAGCAAATCTACCCTGGCTCTCTGCCTTCTGAAATCACGGTTGAAATTTGTTGGCTCAAATTCAACTGATCTTAATCTAGACAAAAACATTTAACTTTTATAACGAATACAAAATCGAAATCATAAAAAGATAAATACAATGCATAAAACCAACGGAAAACAATTTTTTTAACAGACGTTAAAATCAATATTACAACCAATATAATCAAATTAACATCGAAGAACGGAAGGCCACCGCACACACCACACACGCACACAATGCCACAATTCTTATCATGATATAACAGCAACAACATTCTGCAAATACCTACAACAAAATTGTATTTACGTGATTTTCTTAGCAAATCGAATGGCATCATCTGTTGCAATTTTTATAACATTTTTATGCCCCAAGAATAAATCCTTATTCGAAGAATTTGAAGTCATAAAATCAAAGTTATTTCCCCCTCCGCCAGCTTATTTACGATGTGTTTAACATTCCAAGTTCCAAAAGAATCTCCATAAAACTCTCACATAGTAAATGCAACATAATCTCAATAATCTGGTCCGCATTGTAAAAAACAACAACAACAAAAACGTTAAGGAAATCTAATTTTTTTTTTATATGGAGGATAATAAAAATTTAAATACAGCGCAAGTATCGTGTAAGTATTTGTAAAATAAAATCGATTATTATAATTTTTTAAAGGTTATGAGAATTTGGATTTTGTGTAGTCGTAAAATTCTTGAATTTGAAGAAGATGTTTCCAAAAATTGTACTAAGTCTAAAATGATATCGAAAAAGTTTTGTTTCTGCTAAAATTTCCATAATTTGTCTATATTCTATAGTCAAGCCCCTCTTCTATCCAATTTCAAGATCTTTCCACCTCGTTCTAGAGCTTTCGAATTACATTCAACCCTATCCGCAAATCACAGTTCATTCCAATAGATGGCGCACAACCAACACTAAGCCGTTATAAATTAATTTATCTAATAGATGGCATTACTGCATAAATCAATATATACATGTCATCTAGTCAGTACCTTTAGGAGTGGGCGAACCCGGGCACCATGTCCCAGGGGGCGTCGCCGCGATCCAGATGGTACAAGACACAACACGGAAGCAAACAAATCTTGTGTTTGAAAGAAAGTAAAAGACAGCTTTCTTTGTCAACTGTTGTCTTCAGTTTTTAGCAATAAACCAGTGCTGGGAAATAGCAGCTGTTGAGAGCCGCACGAGCTTCCCCGGAAGTTGCAGATCCCTCCAATCCAGCTTGTGAGCTCAAGTGAGAGAAGTGTAGGACCCTTTATTGTTCTCTCTTTTCTTCTTCGACTGTGACAAACTGCAGAAAATAATACTCATGTCTCCAAGAAATTGGCAACATGTTTGCTGACAAATTCATTGAAGTTTTTTGCCCGAAGCCGAATGCAATGCACATTGACCCAACAAGTACGCCCACTGTCACTAAAGGTCATGCTCCTAAAAACCTGCCTCCTTGCTTTTTCCGGGGCTGTTCAAATCACATTTTTGTTCCGCTCCATCTTAACTTCAACAAACCGTAATCAACAGGAAATTTTCCCAGGTTTGGTTGGGTTAGATATGGCTGAGCTGTTGGTTTGTGCTCATACACTTAGGGCAAAAGCATAGGCCCATAGTGATCCTGCATTAAACCTGATTTCAAGGTGTCGTTTCTTCGATAAACCATCTCGAAGAAGTAATAAATCTTCTAGGTTGAGGGATCCCAATCTTCGCGATCTCTGCAAGCGTGCTTAGAAAGGGCTCGTCAAATGTGGTTAGTCTCCTTCTACTTAGGGCTAGGCAGTGACAGAAGAGACGTAGTACACTTTCCTCCTCGTCCGGATTCTTACAGCTTCTGCAATCCATAAAACATTTAATAAGCATTCGGTGGAAAACTACGGGGTATTGCCATGAGCACTTTCGAGAATTCACCATGGTAGCTACCTGTCGAACCACAAGTTAATCTACTATGTTCGAAAATTGATTACTTGCCATAGGTCCCCACTCACCAGGTTCTAATATTCACCGGTAAGGTAACCAGGGTCTCACCACAAAGCAAGCGGTTAAGTAATCAATGGTAGAATAACTTCTGGTTCGACCGGTAGCTATTCTCCAAAATGCCCATCTTATTCATACTTACTAAACTTCTCGAGAAACATGTTTACGATCAGATTGCTGCTTTAATCACCCATCGACCGGTCAAAGAACGGAAACATGGTTTCAAAAAGGGACGATCGACTACTACAGACCTTATTATGCCAACCTCCGATCTACTATGTGGGATGGAGAACGGACATCAAATATTGACGATTTATACTGGCTTCAGCAAAGCCTTTGATCTTGCTGGTCACCATATTTTAAGTAAAAAACTACTAAAATTTGGTATATCAGGTCCGGCTTTGGAATGGATTAAATCATACCACAGAACTCAGGCTGTCAAATTTCAAGAATTTCTGTCAAAAGAAATCGGAGTAACTTTCGGGGTCCCTCAGGGTAGTCATATAGGCCCGGTGTTATTCAATATATTTATCTCAGACCTGTCGGAAAAACTAGAGAATATTCCGCATCTTTTCTATACCGAAGACCTCAAAATTTATAATGTGATAAGGTCCCAGAACGACTGTAACGGATACAAATAGGCAGTAGGTACTCTGACACCTTAGTACAAATTGTCGGTGGCGCTGTCATTGTTTGCCGGGAGTATCTTACTTTATTGACTGCTTCTTAATTGGAAAGCTCTCATTTGCATCAAAAGTACTAAAACGTACTTGACAGTTGATGAAAAAAAATCTACGAAACTCTAAGAAAACAGTTCAAACTAATATTTTCCTTTACTTACATACTTGAACAATACCATAATAGTAACTACTCCATTTGCCTCAAAAAAAGGAAAACAGGACCTCAAATTAAATCAGTAAAACAAAAAAAAAATCCCTTTAAACAATTTAAACATTTTTCAAGGCTCTTCTTATCCTTGATGTTCTGTATTTATATACGTGTATGTGTAAGTGTGTATGTGTAAGTTATAAATTTGCATAATTTTTCAAACGACACTGATTTCAAACAAGAAATTCTTTCCTTTTCGCTTGTCTTATTTTTTCCAGAGCGAACCAAAAAATAAAAAAAATCTCAAGAAATTGTTGAGGCACACAACGGACGCCCTGAAGCCTCGCAATGTGAGCACTTTTCAAATGAAAAGAAGGAAGCAGCACCACCCCGCACACATACACAAACCCAACCCCCAAAAAACAAAAAAAACAGCAGTCCTGCAAAGCTAGTTACAAGGGGACAAAAAGTGATAATCAGTAGGACACAGGACCAGCAATGGTGCTATTTTGCTTCTTCGAAACGAGTTTTCCCTCGGTTTTGTATTTTATGAAAAGCGTTTAGTCTTGAATAAGTTTTCCTCCTCCGTGTATATTCCTCAAATCACTCACACTTTCAGCCCACCACAGACAGGACTCATGATTGTTTTATATAATAGCATACAGAAGAAAAAAACAACCCTGACTGGAGGAAGGAAAATGGTTTTCCTTACCCCATTCCGGATGTGTATCCTGCAGCTTTACTCAAAGGAAAGGCAAGAAAAAAATACTGAGAAATTCAGTCAGTAGCTCAGCCACTTTCACACAGTCATAAACGGGTCACCTATTTCCACCCTTTTGTGGTACCCGCAGTCTTTAGGAGAGAAAGAAATTCCTTTTATTCCTTTGCATCCCCTGGCATTTCCTTACCGCGCCGCACTTACCCGGTATTGCAACAGCACCTACTTTAGGGATACCTAAAGTACACAACCTTGTGAAAAGTCTTCCGCAAAAAAAAATTACAAACACACACATTTTGTAGTAGGAGGTTACCACCACAAGCAATAATTTTATAAAGGTGGTGGTGTTCAGAAGATATACGGGGAATGGGACTACATGCCACCGGGAAAACCGCCGCAGGTGGGCTAAAAGGATCCTTTTGTTTCCAGATGCATAATCTGAGATAAACTCCAAACGCTTTTTTTTGTTATATCATCAAGGACTGATGGCGTTGAACTAAAGTACCTGGAGTACCTCGAGTCTAACGTGAGTCCTGAAAATGTGGCTGAAATTTCCAGGACATACATTCCGTGTACATACCCCCGCCCCTCCTCCCCGCTTAGATGAAATATGCATTTTTCTATGTGGAGCACAATTTAATTAATTACCGCTTCATGCGAACGACGTCGCCTCATTCGGTCGTTGCTAACTAAATCCTTTATGAAAAACAATCCTTCGTGTGTCCTTGGAAGGTTTTTAAAATTAAGTCAAGTGTTTCGCGTAAGTCGTAATTATTTATTGTGGAAGGACGTGATTATGTAGGTCGAATTACGAAGGCTGCAGATCAACAGCTGATGTTGGGGCAAAAGAATTCCAGTCGACCTAGGTGGGGGGATTGGCGAAATTTGGCAGTTTGTGGAAATGTGTCAAATTATTCCGAATTTTTTTCCAAAATATGTATATTTCAAAACTTGGTATATTGAAACAAATCTATTTTTATAAAGTAAGACAAAGTTGGCTTGGCTGTGCAAAGGAAGTCAACAGCACATAGTAGATTTAAAATAGGCCTTATTCCACAAAAATGATGTCGAAATGACGACATTAATCTCACTAGTAGAAACAAGCAGAGCTGTACAAGACTCCTTCACTAAGATCGAGCAGGCACAGTTCGAAAGAAACAATAAAGTATGGGCGGTAGATCGGTGAAGCAGTGAAACGAATCGCCAGACCAAAGAAAGATGAGAAAGCTTCACTTCAAAGCTTTAAAGCTTCCTGCCCCGACGAGCTTTCCAGCTATAAAAGAAACCGCTTCAATAGGCCGAATTCAGTTTTTCACCAGACTCGCTCCGCAGAGGTCATCTTCTACGATCCTATACCGTCTCGAGGTGTACAATCCGATATGATCAGGCCACATATGTATGTACATACACACATACAGGGGAGTCGGGGGGATGGATTAGGAGGAGGCGAAAAGCTTTGGATATTGTAGAATTTTGGGAATATTAAGTGTGGAAGGCTGCCCCACAGTCGAGTAGTTCTAGTTATAAACGAATTTCTAAAGCGACGTGTGCGCGAAAATAAGGCTTGTACACTGTGTGAGTGAGCCAACGGGCTAATCTTTTATTGAAATAGTCGATGTAGCAAAGGCAGGGAAACTTTAACTAATGTGTTGCATTCCTGCTAACGCGTTTATTAATGTCTTCCTGGAACTATGACTTCCGAGAGAAACTGTCCGTCGACACCACAGACTGTCTCGGTGTGGCAAACGCAGCACGACGCGTTCACGAGATCGAAACATATGCAAATGAGCCATCAGGAGGAAATCAAGATATAGTAGGTTACGGTCAAAAACACGAGATAAATTGGTGCCTTGCTGCATTCACTGAATTGCGTTGGAAGAAGCCGCTTGTGTTATGAAGCATCACTGGGGCTTAGAAGATTCCCGTGGCTGCCCATTTCCGCATTGGCCATCTGGTCGGCCCAAAAACTTAAAGTTGTGTGTCTGCCTGAGTCTGCTATCCCGGTAGCAGGGTCATTGTGGCATTGTTATCCCGGTAGCAGGATCATTGTGGCATTCACTTTTATTCTACTGGGATCCTTGATCCTCTGGAGAGTCTTCTGACCGCTGCCGTTTATATAGCGACCAGTTTATATAGCGGGACGGTATGTGACTGTTCTCCAGATGATATGGGAGCTGATGGTACCAATTTCGAGTGGGTCCAGAAACTTTGGGCAGAGCGGCGATGGCCTGGGTCTGCTTTTTGTCTTGGGTGTGATCTGTGGGCTACCTAGTTTCACTCAAGCTCTTCTTGCTTTGAACCTCTCCAGATGTATTGGCCCATAAAAGTGCCATAAGTTCGTGTAGGTCGAATTACAAGCAAGGAAGATCCACAAACGACAGTGCAAAAACTACCCACTGACACTGTCTACCTGACTACCAACTACCCAGTTGCAACAGAAGCAGAGCCGATTCTACTGACTCATATTTTTCTCATGGGTGGAATGAGCCGCAGAAGGCCCACATATAAACTCTTCCCAAATGTTGTGAGATGGATCGAAAAGGATCACGGCGAAGTGATCTATGATCATAACCGGTTTAAGCTGACCTAGAGGTTGCTAACCAATTCTGTATTGATCCGCCAACTAACACGATTGAATTACAGGCTGTATTATACTACGAATAGAGGAGAGATGTAATAAGGTGGAAAAGACCTAGAGGAGCCATCGATATTGTATTAATGTTGAAGGAATAAACAGGAGGACGACAAACTCTACAGTCCGAGTCGAAGGTAAAACAACAGCTTGCGCCTAAAATAAGACAGCCGAATGACATAGAAACTTATGGTAGTCCCGCGAGGAGAATAGAAGAGGAAGAAGATGGTGTTAGTGTTCCGTCATATGTTCGGTGCGATCGTTATCGGTCGTGACATTCAATAAAAAGAATCCCGCGTCATTGTATTTTGGTTGGCAGTATATTTAGCAAAACCGAATGTACTCGAAAGGTCCTATGCGGTATGGCTTATGAGATCCGACAGAAATGCTAGAACAGGACTCCCAGAGATTAGGGGTCCCTACCAGCCTGGACGACATCAGCTTGGAATTTGAACCCATGGAGGGAGTTTTTATAAGAGACTAGAACCGGATACTTGTTGTGAAAAGGAAATAAAAACCCATCAATTGGCAATTATACTTCCGCGGTAAAATTTTCCCTTTTCGCAACAATAAACAAAGCAATTCCAATAATGAAAAGTGCAAAACTTTGTAAGCTCCACCAAGTATGAAAATTTCGATTTCAGAACTTTTTTAATTAAAACGCAATTAATACTAAGAACCGAGTTTTAGCCTGCTGCACTGGAGCCTATATATGTATATTCTACGAAAACAAAAAAAAAACCCTACAAAACCCGCCCCAGACACTAACAGCTCCATAGTGGAACAGCGGTGCACCTGTGCTTATCATATTTCACATGATCCCAGCCCAAAACTATATAAAAAGCGCTCCTGGTGCCTGCATCTTTTCGATTTTTCGCTTATTTTTCCGCCATAAAAAAGAGGAAAAACTTAAACTTTTCCTCCTCTTTTTTGGAAACAGAAAACAAATAGTCCTTGGGAGGATATTTTACTTAGAGGAAGGAACCTCTCCCAGGACATTATGGCAGCAGTTAAGGGCAGCAGTGTTGTTGGTGGCTGGGTTCGGCATTTTAAATATTTTAAAGTCCAAAACGATGGCGAAAATTTAAGGCTGATTATTATTTTGCGTCGGATTATTATTTTGTGATTTATGGCCGCATCGGGTGGGTACTTTCGGGCAGCCTAAAGGCCCCCATACACGGTCAAATTGGCTGTACAACCAGATTTTCATCAAACCTATAAGCGCAATGTATTTTGATCGGCCGACCGGCCCACAATCGATAGTTTTGGTTGTACAACCGCACTTCGCTGTACAACCAATTGGACCATGTATGGGGGCCTTAAGTTCGTTTTACTGAAGGTTTATGGGAGAGAAATTGCTATGAGATTTTGTGTTTTTTTTTTGTGTTGGACGGGGGTTTGTGGCCCGGGGGTGGCTTTAGTTTTATGGAGAAGTTCAAAGGCAAACTAAAACGATTTTAATCAAAAGTTCGCCGCTGTATTTAAAGAATTCATGTGCACTTGTTGTAATAGTTTTGAACTGTTGTTGAATAATAAATGCCAATTGTGGAATTTGGTAATTATTGGCTAGCTCTGAAATATTGCTTCTAGGGTGAGAAGGTTTAGGTGCACATATTTCATGCTAGTTATTTGGTCAAACTCAGAGATATATTGCTGTTAAGCTGGTTTTGGCAAATACTCGTAGTTTACGATTATATCTCAACAATTACACTTGTATATTTGGATTACTCTTGTATTTAGTGTTAACGTGCCACTTTCAGGTCCCTAATATGATTTTATTACGAAGAAAATTGTAATTTGCGCTGCCGAAACGTAGCAAGAATATAGCGCTTCCAATTCACATGTCATGGAAGCTCTTTGGAAGCTCTCCCTCTACTATACTCCAATTTTTTGATTTGTTTTTCTCAAGTTTTCCCTGGGAAATTGTGGTTTTTGTAAAACCGCATCAGTTGTGAAATACTATTTCTGGTGAAAACAATAAATGACATGAAACTATGGGTCTCCCGAAGACTTCTGGAGCTTCCCAAGAGCTTCAATATCCCAGCTTCATTTGCGTTTCTTCAACAGCAAAATATAAACGCTTCGCACTGATAACATTCCCGTGTTAAAAGGAAAGGAATTGGGATATGAATAAGAGGCGCATTGGCATTCCTTTTCCAGCGCTTCTGAATCCCTTCAAAAGCGCTTGTGTATCCATATAAACTTTGGCATTGAGGTCTTATAACACAAACAGCTCTCAATCAGTCCCCAGCGGGAAATTAATCAAGCGCTACCAAAAGAAAGCCAGATTGCAGTGCTTCCCATTCATATGTTACGGAAGCTCTTTGGAATCATATACTCAATATCTCCATTTTTTTGCTTTGTTTTTCTAAAGTTCTCTATTTTAATTGGGAAATTTGTGGTTTTTACAATAAAGGCCAGTTTACATCCTGGCGTTCCTTTTCAGCGCTTCCGAATCGGTCTAAAAGCATTTCGATTCCCTCCCCGCTGCGTCATTTCACTCAGCCAAGTTTTCAAACAACGATTGCAACGTCGAACAGCAGCTCTAGTCGGGGAGGAAAGAACTGCCAAAACCTAGCCGCGATATTTTTATTCCACCTTTATTCCAACCGTTACTATCGTGACTCTGACATCGGGGCATCGAGAAACAACTCGCTGGAGTGTTATGCCTCCTGAAACGAGTTGAATCTCATCAACCAACCGATGCCATGCGCTTTGGTGGAGCGGGGAAGGGCTAAGGAAGGCTATGACAGAAGGAATCAGGAATGTAAAGCGGGAAGAATAAAGAAGGAAAGTTATGGCGAAGGGCCGTGGGGCTGCCGGGGATTTGAACCCTGAACCTCTGGGATGGTAGTCAGACGCCTTATTCTCTAGGCTACCTAGGCTGTTGTTAACCTTTCGTCCCTCCGTTTGCTTTTGTTATAGGATGTAGGATCATTAAATAAAAGGATTTTTAAAATATTTTTCGCTATCATTGACTATTTCGATTAGCTTGGGGAATACCCTTTAAAGAGAAGTTATATGTTGAGGATTTCAATACAGTTGACAGTAGTCTTCGCACTTTGTTTCTTAGGAACTAACTCTATTTTTACAACAGCCCTTTAACGATTTGTTTAAAAACACCCAAAGTCACCGACTTCTTACTAAAGTAATTGTTTACCCGCTCGAAAATCCGTAAAGTTGACACTTCCATAAAAGTGTTCAAGTCAAATGAATTAATAAACAGACTTAACCTCAAATTCGATAGAGTTAGCTGGCAAAAGTTACTTAAGCCATGTGACAACCTAATATTTTATTCAGGAATTAGCTCTCGGGGAACTTTTGATGTCGAGCCGCCGCCTACTTTCTGGGGGGCCGCCAGGTAACTCAATCAGGACCAAAGGCAAACAGTAAACAAGGTCCTAATCAAGTGTTTAAATATACACGTCACAATGAGAATCCACTGAGTGACACACTCATGTCAAAACCCAAAAAGCATCGTCTTAAACTGACAGGACGTGAGTAAGGGGCAAGGTACGTGTGTGTATGTGTGTGTGCGCTATGTAGTTAGCGCTCGCTTTGCACGCTAAACAGGATCTAACTTCGCATAAACAAGGTAACAAATCGCTTTCAGAGATCCTTACGCAATTAAATTTGCCTGCATGGAATCCTTTTAATCTTGGAGTGCGTGAGCAGTGAGCTCTCCAGTTAATTTTCGGGAAAGTCTCGCAAAAAAAGCAAAAAAAATACGGAAGAGGAAATAAAACGAGGGAAGAAGCAGCGATGTCCTTAAGCGCGTGTATGTATGAAAGGACCTTCTTGGCTGACAGAGTGGCGAACGAGAGGGGGGAGCAAAGGAATCTATGAATTATTATTAACGAATGTTAACATCCTTGAAAGGAGTGGATGGAGTTGGAAATTGTATAAAGGCAGGTTTTCAGAGTGATTTATGAACAGTAATAAGTGCTTCGTGAGTAATGGATAGAAATTGAAACTGTTTAGGTAGGGCCATAAATTCTAGTACATGTGACATCAGAATGTATTGCTTCGGTATGGATGTTGCTTCGAGCGCTCCCCGTATATATTGTGTATACGAAAATCGTACCGGGCTGGTACCTCTCGGCGAATGTAATTTTAATTATTTTCGCTATAACTCTTGCAAAATTCCTTGACCCGAAAAACACTCCCGAAATGCCAAAATTTAGCACAGGATTCTAGAGCATATATACCCTGTGCTCGTCGTCCTCGTCCTCGTCGCATCTCAAGCTCTCCTGTCATGAGGAACGGACGGATTTCAAATTTCGCCGTCGAGTCGTTCATTTTTCGTTCGTTCGTATTTTTTATGGCAGTTTTCCTTTTTTTTTTTTTTTTTTTTTTTTGGGAGCCTTTTCTCATATATTTTTTTTTTTTTTGAACAAACTTCATCCCTTGCAGTGGAGGGAAAATATTTTCATATCCCCTATGTACCCACTTAGCGCATATGAGTGGAAGAGACCTCCTAGTCAGAGGATATTTGTCTTTCACTTTTTTGTTTGCCGTTGTCCTTGTGGGCTTGGAGCAAGTAACACAGCGATGGGATCCGGTTGTATATGCCATAAAAATATTTGAACAGGGAAAGTTATACGACCAATGATTGAGTTTTCATATTTGTCTTGAAAGCCTTTCGTGTTGTTAGGCAGGAAGTGAAAACATTAATGGATTCCTTGTTTAGCTGTATTTAGCCATTTTTCGCCTAACCCCAAGGCTGTTTGCCAAAGCGAAACAACACAAAAAAATGACATTCAATTTCTATTTTAAGAATATATAATGTATATGCTGGAATTTTGAAGGAAATTTCATCTTTCCTGGAGGATTTATGAGCAGTTTTGTTTTATTGGAGAAAATGCCGAGGAAAAGTGCCAAGGCTGCCCTAGTTTCGGGACGAAAGCTCTTGCTGAGATTGACAAGAAGAAAAATTGAAGAAAAGTTTTTGTTAAGTAATTTTCTATGAGTGCTCATTGCCACAAAATTTAATATAGACGGTTTGAAAAATCATCGGATTCTTATTAAGGATCGCAACTAATTTATAGTTTACTAGCTGATGTCCGCAGTTTTGTATAAGTAGAAACACGTTATTGGCTACCTCTTATTCTTCCGGTATCTTCGAGATATCGGTTTTTCATGGCCTCCCTGGGTATTCTTTTCAACTGGTAGATGACAAGGTTGTAAAGAAAACTGACTCTGAAGCATGCTGCGAGCATATAATTGGTCATGGGAGAAACAGTCAGAATTGGCTCCAAGAATTCAGCTCCCATACTGCAGATTTGTCTGCCACTTAAATAGGTTCACCTGTTTGTCAAAAGATTAGTCACAGACTTGTTTCGACAGCGAACATGAATGGTAGACTCATCCCCCGTCACCACGCCATTGGGACCCCATAGGCTCTTCCGAACTGATAAGATCAGTGCCAGGGCTCTCCTTGCCCATGGATAATCCCAGAATAGACCCGTTTGTATGTTCCTTGGAACGAAGCTTAAATTTTGAGGTGTTGGCTAGCCTTCCCACTTCTAAGATCACTTCCAAAATAATGAATGTTTCACACGGTTAACTGCTGCCAGCCTCGGTAATATAGAGGCTATGTCGCCCTGCTAAACCCAAATAACAGCTGCTCTTTCTCTTGCCATCGACTCTACGTATAATATGCGAGGACGTCATCTCCTGCCTATTCACAGATTGGATGCGTGCCGGTGTAGTTAAATCGAACATTTAACGTTAGTCTGACAATGCCCTCTACATAAACACTATCGACAGCTCAGCAAAATGTTGTTCTAGAGCTTTAATACTTCTTCCAATATTCTCAAGGCAAGGTTAATAAAAAAATCAAAGCTCTGATCTAATAAATGGAGGGACAATGAATGCTTTCTGAAATAAACAAAATCGTTGTACTGTGAATTTATAAATCATAGGGTCAATCCCACGTTTTGTTGGAGTAAATATGTAGTAGAAAAATAATTCATTAAAGCTTCTATTTTCGGAAAGCTTCCAAAAGCTTCAAAGCTCACATATTCAAAAAGCTTCAAAGCATTCATATTTAAAAAGCTTCAAAGCGTTCATTGCCAAAAAGCTTCAAAGCTCTCATAATCAAAAAGCATCGAAGCTTTCATTTCCAAAAAGCTACAAAGCTTTCATTTCCAAAAAACTTCAAAGCTCTCATATTCAAAAAGCTTTAAAGCTTTTTTCGAAAAGTTTTAAAGCTTTTATTTTCAAAAAGTATGTCAAAATATAGAAAGGCGCTTTTTTCTTACTTTTTATGAATTCCAAAAGCAGAAGAAAGATTCAGGGCATATAATGAGCCCTTGTCCGTCTGCGACATTCGGAAAAACAGAAATTAAATTGAACTAGTTGGGATGTGGGTTTGACCCCTTCGGTCCACACGATCAACTTTCCAGTATAATGAACATAGACGGGATAAACTGACTTCTTATAAAATAGTAATAACTTTAGCACTAGTGCGAAATTAACTAGTATGAGAACTGGTGACAAAGTAATCCTGAGAAAAGCTAGTTCCATTAACTACTATAATAGTGGTAAATCTACAAGATTAACAATTTGGCATGTTTTTTTCCTTATTTATGCGACAAAAGAAAATTCAACTCCAGGAAACCACTTTCAACTACTAGACTACTACCAGACTAAAAATTTAATCCCATTGAACGTGTCTTTCCCCTTCCTTACAAACGGTACGACATTAATTTCCGGCACACTTAATATTTCCTTCTCTCTGTGCTAGACAAAAGTTCAAAAGCTATTCTAGTCAGACACACTCAAATGGTCCATCCCTTTGTAATGTTTAATGCAAGGACTTTTGTTTGATAGAATGCATTAAAATTTAAAAGAAAATTCTTTGACATATAAATGAAGGACTCATGGAAGTAGAAAATGTTCTTACGAAAATCAAGTCCATTTGGAACATGAAAAGGGAAGACCAGCATGGATTATACGTAGCCGTAGAAAAAACTGGTTCTATCCAATATCCGGTCCATTGAACCATTATTTTCAGGCCAATGTAATAGAGTGGCACAAAACAATGTACACGAGACACGAGATTCATTGTGAATTATTAAGAAAAGTTCGTCTTACGCTTAAATTTAGAGTTATGCTAAAAGTTCGGCTCATTGTCGTACTGCTGAACAAGCGCGGACTTTAAATTCACCGGTAAACGCCGTTTTTACACTTCTATACAACTACAAAATTTTTCACTTTACGCCATTGTAGCCCCAAAACGTTTTCAAAATGAAAATTTCCACCTTGTTCCTTTTTCAGTGGACTTTCCCCCACTCCCTTTCACTAAGCTGTAGTCAAGAGCTAATTACCAAAATGGAGCTTAAGCTTCATCCCTCTAGCGGGTTAGCTGATAGATGGAAGGATGCAGGACTCATTCCCGGATTTAATGATAAAGAAAAACTTTCCTTCCGGGGAAAAATATTACTGGGAAAATATTTTCTCATATTTTTTTTATTGTCGGTATTTATTTTTCGTGAAACAAAATTTTCTGGTGAAAACTTCTAACCAGGAAGGAGAGACTTCATTGCGCGGCGCTGTTTTTTAGGGAAGTGTACATCATAAAATGCAGGCGGAAAAGATTCAGCAAACAAGAACTGTTTTTTATTTATTTTTTTATTTAGAGTTTGTTTGGAGATGTGATAAAAAATATTTAGTTGAGGTTAAAAAGAAAAACTTTTCACTTACATATTGCAAAATTTAAATGTTTAATCAAGAACATTTTTCCTATCCAAAAAGCATACCAGACTGGCAGAGTGCAGTGCAGATTTAATAGAGTTGGTATTTATGTAGTGCGGTTAATTGAAAACTATTTAGTTGCTTTGGTAAACATCATTTGCATTTTTTATCGAAAGCATTTTTAATCTTTCAATCGGTCAGTAAATTATACAGTTTTTGCCTTTTTGGACTAATAATTTGACGCTATGTGTTAGTACGGCTGTATTTCGCCAATAACAGCTCTAATATTGTCTTTGAGTGCTTAAATCATCTCTGGACCATTTGGCAAAGGCTTTAACTTTTTTGTAGCTGCAAAGAAAAAAGCCTGATGGTGTAAGATCGCCCGATGCCCATGCTGAGATCTTTAAACAAAATGCGCCTTCTAGAAAATCTCGGTTTTCACCCACAACTGTAGGTATTGGGACGGTTTGGCATGGGAACGAAATTATGAAAATTAGGTGCTTTAATTATATGCCTTTAATTATATGCCTTTGCCTCAACCGAGAAAGATACTTGGCAGGGGTATTTCCAATCTATCGAGAGTGTATAACCCTCTGCCAGACTATGCAGGATCCTCTCCGAAGAACACTTCAATGGACAAAATAACAGGCCGATTCCATAGAGCCTGATACCTGTGATCGTAGCACCATGGCTGGTGGTCATGTTTAAGAGCTGCGTGGTGCTCAGCTACATCCCCAAGGGTTGGATCTAGCCGAGGGTCGTCTTTATCCAAAAGATAGGAAGAAGAGTTCACGAATCCGCGAAGGACTATAGGCCGATTAGTCTAACATCCTTCGTGCTTAAATCTTCCCTTAATACTCCCACATCCGCCACTCGGCAGATGTAACTTTACTGTCATCAGCTCATCATGCCTATTTCAGTGGTAGATCTACCGAGGCAGCTCTGCACGAGGTGGTGGGAACTATCGAACAGACCCTGTATTACAAACAATATACTTTGGCAGCCAGCCAGACAACGTACGTACTGAATCGATTCGAGAAGCTGTTATAGACCCGAACAGAATCAAGCCTGAGGCATTGACTAGTAGCCAATAATAGAATAGAATCGGAGAAAACCTGAGTTGATGCTGTTTACAGGGAAAACGAAAGTCCCTCTTCAGCCCCCCAGGTTGGAGGGGCACATTCCCACTTTATCCTCCAGAGTTATATTTCTGGGTCTAATACCGGATCCTAAACTGAACTGGGAGTCAAACATCGAGGAAAGGGAAACGAAAGCCTGTATAGCCTCCTTCTACGAATGTAAAACGACGTTTGGTAAAGGATGAGGTATCAAATCAAAGAGGGTCCTGTGGTCAATTCTCAAGTATTTTATACTAGAGCTGAGCAGGTTATAAAGTTGGGAAGGGTCCAGAGGACGGCAACGATACAGGTAGAAGGGGCCATAAGAACTTGCCCCAAGAAACCCTTAATGTTCTCTTGCATCTACTTCCGCCCGACCTTCACATCAAACATCTAGCCTCGTGTAGTGCCCTCAGACTGAGGGAGTCTGAGTAAACTCTACGGACATAGCAATATATGCTACACGAGGGTATGGTCGCTACAACCACATACTACCTTCCCACTAGGTTGCCCTTCAAGCGTTTGTATCTTTCAAGCTGAAGTGCTGCCGATCCTGAAAGACTACCAGGCAATAAACTTAGAGTCTACACAAAAATGTAACATTGGAATTTTCATAGATAGCCAAGCCCATATAAGAACTCTGGATTCAGTAAGAATAGGCTCCAAGATAATGGAGCGATGCAGAGCTGAGCTAGATAGGCTTGGTAGTAAATACAACGTAACTCTCGTCTGGGCTCCCAGTTATAGGAACATAAAAGAGAACGAGAAAGCCAACTGACTACCTAGCCCAGCAGAAACCTCTCCGTGGCTTGGAGATAGAAATGGTCGACAGTCCAATAGGAGGAGTCAAAAACGCTTTTTTTGACTGCCTCCTGCTGCTAGCCAGTCAAATGTGGAGAGAACTGGAGACCTGCACTATCTCCAGGGCGACTCGGCCGACTTATAACAAAGAAAAAACAATGGGCCTTTAAGCAGACCCCAACGAGATATTGCCAGGATCACGGGACATTGTCCCATAGGGCCGGTTTACACGACCGGACACTGAACAGACACCGAACAGACAAAAGGAACGAACAAACTGGGTTTATGGGGAAGAGGGTGAGAGAGAACGATGGGGAGGGCGCACAATTTTAATGGAAATTTTCAGCGGACAGCGGAACGAACATTTTGACAGTTCCTGCGTTGTTGTTGTTGGCAGGAAGAGAAGAAAAGAAAACTTCAAAGGCAAATGGCAAAAGGCAACAACAAAAAGCAAATTGCTTTCACTAGTTCGTTCGTTGGTTCGTTCGTTGGAGTTTCGCCCGTGAAAACGCTCATAGGACTTTCCATCGGACTTCAAAAGGGAATTAACGATGACAGCTAAGTTTTGTCTGTTCGGTGTCTGTTCGGTGTCCGGTCGTGTAAATCCAGCCATAGGTGACCATGCTACCAAGTTGGGCATCCCATTCAACGTCTGTTGCCATAGCTACTTCCTGTCCTAATTCCGGGGCTTACCTCAAGCAAGACCGAGCAGACTAGGCAGTTACGATGTGGAAGTCTTAAAACAGATCTCCACATTGGAGATTAAAGGGGAGTTTACATCCCAGACTCAAAGTGGGAGAATAAAGTGGCCCTGTACAAAATACAAGCGCAAAGTTTCGTCGAAAGCTCGAAACTTTTTACAACTGTCAAATAAAATTTTTAGCATTGTGGCAGAGAAAATAATTTAATAATTTAGCTGCAAAGCTTTTTTATTAGTTTCAAACATTTCCACATTTCGTTTTTGATTTTTTAAACTGTCGAAAACAAGGTAAATATGCAAAAACTTCTAACAAAACCACAAGAAACTGCGAAAGTGACATCTAGTAGGCATTAGAATACTTAAACTTAACGAAACTAAAAGCTGTTTTTTGGACTTCGCATTCGTAAAGTAGAATAGAGCTCTACTTTGAGGCTGCCGTTTTCTGTTGCCACTTTGGTGAAACAGAGAATGAACCATACTGTCTTGTATGCGATAAAGGAGTTCAGATTTGCACTCCCACTTTGAGGCTGGGATGTAAACTGGCCTTAAATCACTGTTAAGCTTTCTAAATTCCACAGGATGGCTTTAGGCATCCGTCACACCCGACCACCCAACCAACCAACCAACCAACAACCACTGAACAGAAGCCACACGAGTTGTTACAACAAAACGGCGCGCGAAGCCTTCGGTCACACTGGAGGCAGTCTTTCACTTACCTACCTACTATGGCCCGGTGCCGGCCAAGAAAGGATAGACGATAAAAACCGGCAAAGGAAATGGAATTGTATTGGTGACATCTTGCGACGCGAGTACAAGCGAAACCGCGTCGAGTTAAACGACCTAAAGCAACGGTGATAATAATCTTATTAGCAGTCACTGGGGGATCACGCCCAACTGAGTCAGTTGGAGGGCAACTTTTTCCCCTATGCCTCACGAGGGATTAAAGAAGCATGAGAAGCAGAAGATTCCCGATTAAATCATCTATTCGACGGAGTCTTTAAAGGCATATTGAACAGGCTTGGTTTTGTTCAATCACCGAAGTCAAGCAGCATCTAATGCGGTTAGTACTTAGATAGGGGACCACGCTTCAGAAATACCTGTGTCATCGGCAACCCTCCCGAAAACGAGCCCCCGTAAATTTGTATATTTTTAAACAGTCTATGATTATTTTTAGATGGAGACAGACTTACCGCTATCATGCAAATCTAAAAATAACATTACCAAGTTTTCTTTTATATAATGAAAAGTATTTTCTGCTTAGTCTCTGACGTACCAACTTCTGTGACAGTCTTCAATCCATAAAGATTTACCTGAAGTTGTTCCCTTGTCAAGTAATTTATTTAATGCTTTTTACCTTGAAAATAACACAAAAATTCTTATGGGAAAACTTAACAGTAAATTACTTTAAATGATAAAGTGCTTTGATGACTATAAATAAAGCCTAAGGTTTTTCCATAATTAGAAATGCCTACGTTAAAATAAAATTCCCTCACAGCCCACCTGATACCTCTCTCAGCTTAGATCAATTTTGCCGAAAATGTGTTAGTACCAGTCTCTGATCTTACGAGTATATATGTATGAAAGCAAGAAAATTAAAGTGTATAATTTTAAAAGCATTTTCGAAAAGGACTTGGTGAAATCCTTAATTTTAAGCATTTGATATTGACACTGTTTTAATATGAAAGGAGGAAAAAGTTGTTTTTTTTGGAGGGGGGAATTTGAGAATGAAGAAAACATTTTCGACTTTATCAAAATGAATCTTTTTGAAGCAGCACCAAGTCCATATTTTCAAGAGACTTTTGAACAAGCACAAAGTATTTTCTACTCCTTGTTTGCTAAGGAATTTCAAAAGGATATTTTCCTAGGAGGTGTGGAAGTATAAGAAAAAAACATACCCTATTTTTTCTGTGTTTTCCGCTGTTACTGTTCTTGGCTTCCAGTCGAGATTTAATTAAATGTTTAATAAATATAAATTCTCGTGTAAATCCTTAGTAAAAAAAATTTAAAAGAATTTGCATACAACTTTAAAAGTCCTTGAATTTAATGCTCGTCTATCATGATTTTATTAAAGGGAAAACATTCCGTTTGAGGCATCGTAACTTTATCTAAAAGGACAACGAACGAAGGGAACGATGACGACTCCTTTTTCTTTTGTATTATTTTCCTGAATAGTAAACAACAGGACAAAGTTACAAAACACAGAGACAGAGAGACAGGGACAGAAAGAGAGAGAACAAACGGCCAAAAATGGAGACATTCAAATTTTGTCCATCTTATTAAATATTTGCTCTGCCTACGGGTGGGGGTAAATATTATCTTTAATTAGGGAAACAAAAATATTTCCTTCTCCCGGAAGGATGTAAACAAAATTTCAACTGTATTCACAAAGGACTCTCACAGAGCCAAAAACAGAGACTTCTTGATGTTGAAAGGACTAAGCCAAATTGTATCCTAACCGCAAAAGTATTTTCACTACGCTTTAGATGGGGATTATCCTGGGCAAACTGTGTGCCACAATGTTGGTTTGCATCCTCTCTTCCTTCAGGATAAACATTGTATTATTGCTGCAGGTTATACACAGATGCGATGAACACATTATTATATTATCCTTGACTGTGAAGTGAAGCTACTCTTTTTTTTTAACTAGTCGTGGTGTGTCGACCCACGGTACAAACTTAAAAGGAGGCGCACAATTTTCTCAACTAGTGCACAGAAACGAATAGGAGACAAACCCAGGAAAAAAGCCTGGAAATATCCTTTTTTTTTTTTCAAGCAGCACACTTTTACTCTAAAAGGAAAAGAAATGGACTGGGTAAATATTTTCTACGTGATAATTTATTCAAGCCTAGAAGTTCTTCCGTTTTATTTTTTTTTTCTATTTTGGACCGGCTCCAAAAAACTGAGTGAATTTAATAGCTCCAAACGTAGTTTGTCCGTTTGTCCTATTCGTTGCTGGGTCCTCCAACTTGATAAACATTGCTCCTGTTCCCTGCTCTACTTGGGAGGCAGAGGCAAGTCCGGTAGGCGTTGGCTATTGTCGCATATCGTAGATTTAAGTGATTTATGTATCACGGCACAAATTCGAACGAAATAAATTTTATGATTGAACGCCTTTAGAACGCCCATAGATGCTACAGCGGAATTCCGGCCGGATGCTGCCCGCTGTTTTTTTTTTCTTGTTTTGGTGACAGAATCAAATGTTTTGCCTCTCAATATAAAAGTCAGAATACTTGAATGAAAGTTACGGCTCTAAAGAAAGGAGATTTTGTGATACAAATTCAAACTAGATGGAAATACGTGGATATGGGGTTGGCTTGGGTAAACTATGGAATGGAAATGAATCGTAGACGACTCAGAAGTTCATTTCTTGTGAAGTAAATCGATAGTGAGGGAATCAATATCCATAATTTGGGGTTTAAAGGCTTATGGGTGGTAGCTGGCATAAAAGGACTTTTATGTATCCACTGTTACAAGGAAAAGTCCATTAAAGTAATTCTACAAAAGAAATAGGAAAGATTTTAAAAATGATTTAGAATAATGTGCTTAAGATAAAACTTAGTTCATCTATTGATAAGCATAGCAGCTCCATAAGCAAAGTCCATAAATTATGGCGTTAGTCCGCATACAGATTTGTCGCCCAGGCACCGTATAATGAGACATTGAAAACTGGAAGAGCAGACTTGTTTTACTCAAGGCAGAGCTTGCAGATGAGGTCTTCCGCTCTTCTAATCCTTCATAGTCAGTCATTTAGGGTACAGTTTCTAGTGTCCAAATCTGCTATTATCCCAACGCGCTACGAGACCGCCTAAGGATAAACTGATCGAAGCTTACCAGACTGCACCTCCAGTGATCAGTGCATTCCATCAGAGTCCTATCGTCTAGAGACCCTTTCATCAAACTGACGGGTCCTAGCAGCTCCTTTTAGACCGATGAAAAAAAATGCAAGAGATATACACTGCCAAGAAATGCGCCTTTTCCATCTTCGAGAAACCATGATGGCTCTGCACCCATATAAGAGTACCAGTTTGAGAGGAGTATAGGGTGCGCCATCTAGACCTTCGGTGTTTCAATATCGAATAACTCTCTCATTTTTTAACCAATTTTGACAAATGAGCAAGATTTATTTAGGATGCTCTCTACCATTTATCTCAGTTTTGAATACAATGTTAATTAAATGATCACCTACATTCTTTTTGGGCATCCTGCATAACATTGGCCAGCATTTCGGGCGTTATAGCAGCCTTCAGCTTCTTGGCATAAACAATCCTTTTTAAATAACCCCACAGATTCTTGCTCAAAGAAATTGTTCACCAAACTACGAATTGTGTTGTCTGAGAGCGTCGAAGTTCTCCCATACTTTTTGACAGTTTTCATAATTGAACCATTGTTTTCAATGTAAAGCTCTACAATTTTAGGTCGTTCTTTCGGTGTGAATTGATTCATAGCTAAAATGGCACTGAATGATCTTTCAGAATCGTGCTCATTTGTAGAAATCATCTAAAAAATGTCCGAGTTATTCAATGTTGAAATACCAAAGGTCTAGATGGCGCACGCTGTACCATAATGTCATCGAACCCATTTTGGGAGACTTATATCCGTATTTTAAAAATCTGTGTTGTGTCTAAACTTTGCACAATCTGGTATTTTAATTTGGCTGGCATAATTTTTACAATATGCAAACAATCACAACGACTGTCAAAATTATGACTACACCTTTTCCTATTGTAATTCAGAAAGTATCAATTGTAATTCAGATTAGTCAATTGTATTTCAGAAAGTATCAATTGTAATTTAGATTTGTCAATTGTAATTCAGAAAGTATCAATTGTAATTCAGAAAGTATCAATTGTAATTTAGAAAGCATCAATTATAATTCAGAAAAATTCAACATTCATCCAATTGCAGCAATTTTTGCAACAGGAATTTTATGTATGGAACGCAGAAGATTTTAATTTGCTTCACAGTTAGCCTAACCATTCGCTTTAACATCATTTGCACGAAATGGGTTATCAACTGAAAGACTGTTAGAGATTGCACCAGATAACACAACTTAGCACTGAAACAGTAATAATGGGACGATACCACGCTTGATGGTGTCACAACACTATTAAACCTGTCCCACTATATATGGTTCGAAAGTGTGGACATTAAAAAACGAAGACGAAGTATTGGTAGGAAGATTCGAATGGAAATTCCTTCGTTCGATCTACAAAGTAATGCAGAGGAAAGTACCGCCAGGAAAAAGGAGACCAGGACGTCAAAGAAAAGATACATAGATGACGTCGAAGACGACTTGAGGCCGTTGAATATAAGAAACTGGAAAAATCGGGCCAGGGATCGAGAATCATGGAGGTGAATGCTGGAGGAAGCCAAGGCCAACAATAGGCTGTGGAGCTCCTGATGATGATCATCATGCATAATGTGGCTAGGAGAATATTTATTCTGTAATGAAAGAAATTATTTGGTCAATTTACTGCATCAATGAGTTGAATATTGAAATTTTCTGAATTACAATTGATACTTTCTGAATTACAATTGATATTTTCTGAATTACAATTGACAAATCTGAATTACAATTGATACTTTCTGAAATACAATTGACTAATCTGAATTACAACTGATACTTTCTGAATTACAATTGACTAATCTAAATTACAATTGACGCTTTCGGAATTACAATTGGAAAAGGTGTAGTAGGTCAAAAGAGGTTTTTAGAATTTTTCATCGACACACTTGCTCGTACTTTCACATACATTCTTGCTCACTGCAACAATATGATCAGTCATTCATTGACTATGTTGTCTCCCAAAATTTTGCTTTATCTCATTACACAAATACAAATTCACCATTGCAGGAGATATTTTTGTGATTTTTATTGTGACAAGGTGTTTTGAATAACAAAACAACCGATACTCACAAGAATAGTCCCAAAACATCAATGACAAACAGGAGTCACAAAATCTTGTGACTTATGACTGCTGATAATTTAAAATAAGGTGGTTAAACGAATTTCGATTTCGTAATGCACAGCCTTGCTCCTCTGCTTTTCACTTGGCGGTCAAAAAGTATAAAGATTTTAGGCTTTTTTTATATGGCAGTTCTTCGCTCTGGACTCATCCTTCGTACTACCAGTACGTTTGTCGTTTTTCATGGCATGGTGCAATTTCTAGCAGTAACCTTAACCTTAGTACGGGAGGGAAATAGGTTAAAAGTTATGAGGCTTCGGAAGGGTGTCAAAGAAGGTGGCGATGAACCCTGAGATTGAACTCTTGTAGGAGTTCGGAAATACTGACTGCGGGAGGTTGTTCCACTGTAGACTTGTTCTCTTTAGAATGCTTATTACCCTTCTAAAGTTTTCATTGAGGCATGCCAAAATAGCCTTTACTCGTACTCAAAAGGCATTGTTAGGGTGCCCAAGGTGAACGCTATAAAACACTAGAATCGCCCCAGAAACCAGCATCTGTCCCTATTTTAGAGGCATCCGTGTACCACACAAGTCGCCCTCGAGGAGATCCTTTAACGACATTGAAAAATCTATCCACTGCCATGCAGCCCTCGACACGATAAGTTCATATCTTGACTTGGTAGCCCCGATTTTACTAGCCCATCCCTTTCAGGACAGCTTCCAGTGGCCACCACGAGGAGGTTATGATCGTACCAGTCTGAGATATTTACGCCTCGTGCAAAATGAAGACGAACCATGGCTTCGGGAAAGGTATTAAAGCCCCTTACCCCTAGACAAGGAGGTTTAAACCTTGAGATTGACATGTACTCTGAAAGCAATCTTGCTTCTGGTAGACTATTGATTTGGTGGTCATTCAAACTCAGCCTTTATTAGCCTGTTTATCACCTATTACCCACTGCCACTTTTACTGACTCCCATGCCCAAGTGCCACATTACCCACTTTTTGACGGAGCTGCTTAGAACATTTTTGTATTTAGTTACGAGACAAGTTCTTTCGTTATGGTTTATGTTTTATTTTGTGCAATAAAATACGTTCATATGTTTCAGTAAAAAATGTTGTACCAAAGCAGCCACACAGATACACTCTTGCCATAACTGCCATTACATAACCAATCCAATTTCCTGTAAAGCCCATAAACAAAACACACTGCCTAATATGGCACTTTACTTTACAACATTGCCACACAGCCAAAAACCCCGGCAGGCAAATAAATTAATACAAACCACTCCAGACCCAACATGAAATTCTTATCCCCAGAATTAATAAAAAAAGGCCCTCTTATCATAACCTCAGGAATTTTAAAAAGCATAACCCCAACATTAGCTAATTTAACATATCGCCTCACATCACTAATGGCCTGAAACATCCCTAGTTTTTGCCCTTTCGAGGGCCCCTAATAGCTACCGATAAAACTTAACCAACCAGTATCCACCGTATTAAGGAAGACATATCCCGGCAGGGCGGGGGCGTCGGGGGTGGGCGGGCGGCGGCAGCATTCATCCTTTGACAGCCAACTTGATATCGTTTGTCCTGCCCTAAAGGAAATATTTTGATTAATACGAAGAAGGTGCAGGGTTAAAGGGTTAAGTAGTAACTGAACCTCCATCAACGACGCCATATATAAACAAACAGCCCTGGTCGTGTTATCATTTGATAGCGTACACCCACCCACCCCCCTTCGCCTCGCTGGCCCCGCGCGCACACACAATTTCGCCTAGTTCGGCCCTGACTGTGCAAATTCTGGTATCTGGCGTCCTTGCATAGTTCCGAGTTGTGTGCCCAAGATAAACCTCAGTCTCCCACCGCCGTTTATCAAAAACTTCAAAGTACTTCCTTCATCTGATGGCGGGGGCGGGCGGGGGTTGGTTGTTTTTGGGGAGCTTGACAAATTGCTTTTAGCGGGGTGAATTTAAAAAGTTCCTAAGGTGTTTAATTAGAGAAGCGCAAAGTTTAATTTTTTCTCCCAGCATTTCGAGTTGTTTTCTTTCCAAATAGTTTTTTTTTTTTTGTTTTTGTGTAAGACGGAAAAAAGTTCTCCTTTTGGAAATACTGCGTTGAGTGTTTTTTTATTTTCTGTGGGAAAAATTCGAGGAATCATTTTAAAAGTCATTTATTAACTTTCTATTTACTTTAATTAAAACTTCAAAGAGATTTGAGTAATTAGTTGGTAAATTTCAAATTGTAGTTAGAAAGACTCAGAGTCTGACAGCTTTTTCGTGAAAGAACTTCGACAGAGACATTGTATACCACTAATTAATTCTAAATTAGTTTTTCTCGGGAATGGTCCACTCCACGATAGAAAACAACATGGTTTCTAGAAATTGTATTTCGACACAATATCTGAAATCACCTGTAATTGCTTAAAGCCAGAAGAGAAGTAGGCCTGTCGCACAAGCAAATCGTTTTCAGAAAGGCTGGCCGCAAAATTGGTTGTTAATAAGATACATATGAGTAGTATAGTTATACCACTACTAGCTCAGTAACGGCGTGCCCTTCATTCATGCGCACACACTCGTTGGTTATATACGTTACGGCAGCCGCCGGGACACAGTTCTCTCGAACGTTGATATAAACGACCCAATTCAGTCATTTACATACAGAATACCGGCAGGCCTAGGCCTGAAGTTTTCTCGCTTTGAGGCCAAGTATCACCACACACTCACCGGCCACCAACTGGATGGCGCCTGCAGTCCAGGAAAACTGATAAAAAATTTTATGCCTGGGGGTATTTATCGTGAGACCGGGCCTGAAGATCTGAACTTCTATAATCTGCAGTTTTCGTTGAGGCCATGAAGATTTGTTCACTTGAATTATCAATCTGCCGTGCTAAACTGTGATCTCTCCCTGTATGTATGAAGGGAATCATGGGGTCCCTGCAATCGACGGCTTGTCAGGCGAATGCTTCAGGGCCTCATCCCTTAGTGAGACTGAGTAATGTGTGGCCTTGATCCGGCCATACCTACTGACGTTTGGAAGTAAACTTATTGATTGGAGATTAACAGGGTTGGTTCTATATTTCTTTTTAAGATCGGATATATCACAACTATTTTCCAGTATTCTGCGAAATAGGCATTGTTTAAGTCATTGTAGAACAGAGTGGTATAAATATCGACCCCACAAGGAAGTAGGCGCCGATTTTTTAACGTTTTTCAACGTTTCGAAGATTCGCAAGAGTTTCTCTTTCCTTACGAAGATTGAGTGTTCGGAGGCCTCTGAGATATTCTCTGTTAGGCAATCTTCACTCCATTCGACTACATGTCGATTCTCAGATCTCGATGCTCTGACTTCACTTTAAAGGGCGGAATGATTCAATAAGACCTGATTCTCCAGGTCAAAGTTCCGTCGAACACTAGTGTTCACGGAATAGACTCCCTGGCAGAATGCGCCTACTAAATCTACTCTGTCGTGCTCATTTTCCACCCAAAAATAATCGTCAGCATCTCCATAGAGCGTATCCGGATCAAAGCCTGCTTTTCGTAGCTAATCGGATCCAAGTCCTAGGTAATTGCAACTCCTCCAGTCGATTATGTGTCCTCCTCCTAAAGATTTTATTTAACTTCGGAAACATACCTGGACCATTGCGTTTCGTGGACCGGATCTTATTTTTCCAATACAGCTTTATTGACTGGGAGTAATTCTCCTTGATTAATTGATGTTGTTACTCTTCTATCTTTGTAGGCTGTCAATTGTTGAGTTCCTGTAGCATTGGGTGCAGTCCTTCTTCTTAGTTTTTGGATGGTTTCGATCCATCATTTGTACAATGATTCGATCCATATCCTTCAGTATGAAGTCAATTTCGTCGATAGTCAAATTTCTGTCTGTCGGCGGTGGTAGCCCTTCCTCGTCTTTACGGTGCGGACAATCGTGCTAGAGACACGTGGCCAGTGTGCCCTATGATAAGCATTGGGGTGCACTATAACATATTGTTCCTGCTCGATCGACTTGCGCAGCATATTCACCTTGATCGAGAGTTCGTGGTGGTCGGTGTTGTAAGGAACCGTTTATAGGCACCTCGTCATTTTTTCGTCCGGTCAAGTTTGGCCGTCGTCCATTGAAAATTGTTAAAAACCCTACGGCCATCATATGACCTTTAAAAGGCCAAGCGGCCGGTGTTTGCCCGCTGAAAGACCATTTTTTATTTTTACTGAAGTTGACCAAATAATGATAATATTAACTCAAAATCTTCGAAAGGAAATCTACGAAAACTTCGTATAATAACAAAATGGAAAGAACTAACAAGACGTAGAGGCGACTAGAAGAAGAGGACTGTAGTGCCATTTAAGAAGATTTTTTTTTAAGTTTTTGGATGTCTATGTTATACTTAACCGGTTTTAAAAAAATTCATGAAAATCGGAAAATATTTAGAAACTCCAAGAGCTGCCTACAAAAAAATGACTTATCGAGTAAGAGGTGGTCTGCCAGGCACTTCGCACCGGCACAGAGCCGGCAGCCTGTATTTGCTAGGATAAAAATGCTCAAACTTTAATTTGGTTTTAGTTTGAAACTCTTGCTCGATAGGTCAGTTACGGTTACCAAAAATACAAAAAAAGTGATCTGCCAAGGCATTAGCACCAGATTTGATCAGGTAGACCTACATTTTTTTACTCCATAAGTACTACATTTTAAGAATAATTCCAAGTTCTTACTCGATAGATCACGTTGCGGTCCCAAACTTTTTCCGGAAAACCCACATACCATACTTGGGCACCACTTCCGCCCAGGCAGGCAAAGATATTTCACTGTGGTCACTGTGAGTAGTAACATTTCAAAAAATGTTCTCCTCTTACTCGAAAGGTCATGTTTTTTGCAATCAGCTCTCGCTCTACGAGTCTAAGGAGAATTTATCGTGGACAGCAATGCCAACAGCACACGAAAAGAATTTGTGATCTAAAACCAATTTTTGTGGTAATCTATGGAAAAAACAAATTTTTTATACTTTTCAAATGACTTTTTTATATGGACTGATTCTGGGCAACTAGCAATGAAATGTCTACAATCTTTTACAACCATATATCAAAAAGTTCTCAATACATGGTGGAAATGCTGACTGCTTCAAGGAAACCCCGTCAACTTCTTTCATAGATCATTGAGCGCGAGATAAAACCCGGGAAAAACATTTTATTTTATGTTCTCCTGAATGTTTTTTTTTTGTTATTTTTGAGTTTGCAAAAAAAAAATATAAAAAAATAAAAATAAAATTCAAACAAGAACATAAAAGTCCCCGGTGAGATTCGGCTGTGCGATAATAACCGAAAGGAACGATGGCGCGGCCGAAGGAAGGAAGGACGCGCTGCTGCCGTTTGCCCCGCAGCGAAAATTATTTCTATCTATCAAAG
This sequence comes from Thereva unica, assembly GCA_949987705.1. Taxonomy (NCBI): domain Eukaryota; kingdom Metazoa; phylum Arthropoda; class Insecta; order Diptera; family Therevidae; genus Thereva; species Thereva unica. The sequence continues at coordinate 89,892,204 of OX465285.1, forward strand.
TCAAAACCGAACACAGGGCCAATAAATTTGATCAGTTTTATAGCTTCCGGTGTGGTGCTCAGATTCAATAAAAGCGCTTCCATTTCCCAAGTCACCGTGTATATTCTTCTTGCAAAACACAGTACAGGATTTGCCATTTTGCCTGTGTTTGTATGTATAGAATAAACCGTGCTGAGCGTCGCTATATTTAGACACGCCATCAATAACAATCCTTTTCGGAAAAGTCTTGAGAAGTCCTTTGCCTTTCGCTGGCTGTTCCATTCCGCATAAACGGGAGTCCTTCCACTTTCAACAATTAAATTCTATTGATTTGCGTAAAAAGTAGAGAAGTAGTAGCATAGGAAATCCGGTTTTTTTTTGGGGGGGGGGAGAGGGCGGGCTGGAACGACCCGGTAGGAAAGGATACGCCCGCCATCCAGGAAGGACACAAAGGGTTGAAGCACCGAATTCTATTAAAATATCTTTCCCTTTTACAAACATTTTTCGTTTCTTAGCTTTAAGTCCTTTAAATGTTGTCCTAGGAGGAGCTCTACAGAAAAAATATATATGTTTGTATGTGTTGTATGTGTCTATATATATATTTTCGGCGAGACAATGTCGCTATATTGTCGCATGTATTTATTCAGGACCGGTGCGGAAGAAGATGGAGAATAAGGACGATGATGGGATGCTGGTGCTGAAGTCCTTTTAGTTTTTTTTGTATATGTTGTTGTGGATTTAAGCTCGCCCGAGGAGGACTATCCTAGGACAAAGAGTTTTTCTTGCTTTGTCCGCGACTCTTTGATGGCTCTTGTTTATGTTTATGCCTTTTTTCGTGGGTGGCGATCAACAAGGGCAGGGGGCATGCTGCGGGGGTGGGGGTGGGGGGAATAAAGAAGATTGCAAGACTATAATAAATTTTATTGTTCAAAATTGTTTCCTCCTCCCACACGCCGTACCCCCGTCCGCCCCTGCCCGCCAGCCAAAAATATACTGTTGCTACTCATCCGCTTCTGCTGCCGTTAGTCCTTGCTTGGAATCGCTGTTGTTGTTGTTGTTGCTGTTGCTGCTGCCTTGGTGGGGGTATCCTTTCAAGCTCTTTTCGCAGCTATTCGTCAGGATATTTTTTTGAGTCCTTGGTTATTTGGAGCGCAATTTTATAGCTGCTATGCAAAAAGTTGTGAAAAGTTTATGGGTCTTTTTATCGTTCCTAGTAATACTTGACTTCTGTCTTCTGTCCATTGCGCCAAGAAGCACGACCTCTCGTAGTCAAGATCCTTGTTATATTTTGTTATTGTTGTAGTTGTTGTTGTTGCTCTTGCTGTTGGCTATGCTATCATTGCATGCCCACCCACTTCACCAAGTGGGGCAACAACAAAAACACCAACAAAAAAAAATTCCACTCGTTTCGTAATAAATTTCACAGAATCATGATCGGTGGGCAAAGGATTCTATTAAATTAATACACTTTCCTCCACATCCGTCCGCTCGAAGATTAAACCCTTCTTCATCGCTCTTTTGTTGATGCTGGTGCTATTATTAATGCTATTGCTGCTGCTGCTCTGCTACTACTACTGTGTTGTTACACTGTAATCATAACTCCTGCATTAAATTAAAATCGCGAATAAATTTCCTTTCGTTTAACAGGAACAAGGAGGAGAGGAAGCACTTAACCGGGATTTGTTCTACCGTAAAATTTTTTAACTCTAGCAGAAAATCTCTCCTAATCCTGACAAATTGTTGACGATTGGTTGAATATTAAACGGAAGGACATTTTCGACGAGGACGGATATGAAATTTTTAGTGTCAATCGATTTCGGTGGGGGTTTTTTGTGAGTAGAAAATGAGTGCTTAAGGGCAATTGGATGATGTCCTTGCAAATTAGGGAGGTTTTTTTTACTATCGGGGTAATGTTTGTTTATTCCTGTTTTTTGGGGGCAGTTTTTTTATTGAGGAGTAAATAGAAATTTTTGTTTACGAGAGAGAAATTTTATTTTGGTTATTAACAATTAATAAAATAATTATAAAAATGAAATTGTTGAGTATTTTTTAGAGCAGACGTAGGGAGGTAATAAATTGCGGATTTTTGTTTTATCCTAATTTTTAATATAACAAAGATTATTCATGAAGTAGGCGCATAAGTCTGTGTACTCTCGGCAGTCTCTGAAAGTGCAACCCAGGATCGAATTAGAGTAGACAGATATACATATGATCAGAACGGCGTAGTTTATAGACAAAACGTATGCAACCGTCTAAGGCTCATGGTGTAATAAGGCTTTCATTAAGCTCATGCGCAGAGACCTACTGAAGAAACCAAAGGTTTTGTTTTATGTGGAAGACTAGAGGCTCAGGAAAAGCCCTTTATACTGTCGACAGTCTATTTTCTTCGTATAGAGTGCAATGTTGAACAGCAGCTCTACTCGGAAGATAGTGAATAGAGGGAGAAGTAAAGGAAGGAACTACCACAACCAAGCCGTGATATTTTTTAGTCCATCTGCTCCCAACCATTACTATCGCGACTCTGCCATCGGGCATCGAGAAACAAGTCGCTGGAGTGTTATGCCTACTGAAACGAGTTGACTCTCATCAACCAACCTATGACATGCGCTTTGGTGGAGAGGGGGAGGACTAAGGAAGGCTATGACAGGAAGAATCAGTAAGGAGGAGGACGGAAGAAGAAAGAGGGAAAGTTATGTAGGTGAGAAAGTGGAAAAGGCGAAGCACCGTGGTGCTGCCGAGATTCAAATCCGGGACCTCTGGGATGGCAGCCAGACTCCTTACTCCTTAGTGAAACCTAAGTTCAGATCTTTCTCTAAACTACTATGGAACTGTTCTTTGGGAAAGAGATATAAATACATCATCTGCGTACATGTGAAGCTTGGAGTCTTTGACTATAAAAGGAAGATCCTTAATGAAAATCTGGAATAGAAGCGGACCAAGTATAGAGCCTTGGGGTACTCCAGCGTGAAGAGCAGCAACTGAGGAACAATTTTCACCGAGTAGAACTTTCTGAGAACGTTTGGTTAAGAAACAATGTATAAGTTTAAGGGTAGGAAGAGAAAAATTAACTTGGGAGGCGAGTTTTTTCAGAAGCAAACCGTGATTAATACTATCAAATCTTGTTCTTCTTAGGCTGCTTACACACCAAACTCGACATCGACATGACACGACGAAATTCGACAACATTTTTCTGTCGCGACACACATCTATTCTTATCATTAAGCGAGTCTATTCACACTGAATTCGACGTCGACACGACACGACAGAACTCGACAGAACTCGACAAGGAAAAAAACCGTTACCGACGAAGGGCTTCACATTCAAATCAGTTTATATCCACTGAAGGCGACACGAGGAAAAACGTCGAACGACGACTTTTGACACGTCGAGTACTTATGCAGTGACTTTCGTTATGTCGAGTGGTTCTGGTTGTCGAATGGTGTCGAGGTGTCGAATTTGGTGTGTACGAAGATTTGACAAAAATTTTTTTGTCGATGGACGTTTTGTAATGTCGTGTCGTTGTCGAGTTTGGTGTGTAAGCAGCCTTATTTAACGGCTCTACAACCGGGATCTGGGTCCTGACCTCTCGCAACTGTTCTCTCCACCGGCCCCGATTCTGAGCCGATGTCATCCTCGCTGTCGCACCCCATAGGTCTTACCGCTATCACACTATCAAATACTTTTGAGAAATCGAGCAGCAAATGTGATGTTCGTCAAGAGACTTTCGAATATCAGACGTTACTTTAAAGGGGGCAGTGGCACAGATTGCAATTTGTTAATGAACTGGATTCGTACACAAAACAAACTCAAGGATTTGAGAAGCAATATGCTTTTCAAGGACCTTACCCAAAAAAGGAAGGAACTGATGGATCGGAAATCCCCGGGAGTGGCAGGGGACGGGCATTTTGGAATAGGCGTGATTAAAGCAGGTTTCTAAGACGAAGGAATCTTAGAAACAGTGAGGCATATATTAAAAATATGAGTCAATACCGGCAAGAGATAATACATAAGCATATTTAGGAATCTAGGAGAGATATTGTCACTACCTGTCGCTTGTAACTTAACTGATTTTAGAGCTGAGACAACCTCAAGGGAATCGACACAGCAAAAGCAAACGCCATCGGGGGATGTGGAGGAGTGAGTATTGATGGTGGGAACGGAAGAAATTAACGAAAAAACCCGGTTTTACTGAACACAATTATGGCATCGTGTTAGCTGGTTCATTGACCATATACTGATCTACAGAAGACTGTCTACTTCAATTCTAGTTGTCCGAAGGAGCCTCTCCAATACAGTTAGTTACCATACCATTCTCAATGCACTCTCTAAACTCCGTCGTAGCCTGGTCCCAAGCCCAGGGTGTGAAAGGAGGAGGGTGGTCGATCTTCCGAATTGACCAGAATCGGGAAACCGAAGAAAGTAGACAAGAAAAGGCATTTTCCAAAGGGGCACCGGCAGCATCCCGCTCGGACCGCCAGCTAACGGATCAAAGAAGAAGAAGAATACAATTTCTAAATTTGGAAAGCGGTCTTCAATTCCTGAAATACTATCAGTTCCTTCATTTTCAGTAGCCTGGACAATTTTCAAGTATGCATACATTCCATTTCCAGCTGCTTATCGTTAACGTCTTCATAATAGATTTCAGATAATTGCTTTATAATTCCCCCTCAACTCTTTCCCCCTCTTTCTTTTCCCATTTTTCTGTATAGTCTAAGGGCTTCGTGCTTCGTCTCTCGTGGCTGCTCTGTATTTGTTTATGACCTCTTTGCAACGCGCTTACTGCCCCAGATGGGGTTTGTGAAAGACTTTTAAGAAATTGCTTTGAACCTTAATGTTTTTTCCCTATACATTCCATCGGTGGGTAGAGCCCGAAAAAAGTTGTCTAGTCTCTGAACCAGTTGAAAATAACTTGCTGCTTCTGATACATATCAAGTTTAGAGAATGGTCCGCCCATGGTACAAAGGTAGCAAATCATCTCTCTCTCATCTGTCTTTGATTCTTGGGTGTGTTTCAAGTTTCATCACAATCAGTCATCAGACATCAGTGATGGAAATAAACCCTAATCATTGTTGGACAGTTGTTCGAAGCCCACAAAAAATGATGGAAAATGGGACATTTGTGACGTTGCTAAGATGGAGTGATTGCAATCATTGATGGAACTTGAAAGACACCTTATACACCTCACCAACATATTTGAAGCATTGTCGTAGCTGTCCCCAATAAATACCTATTCGACTCATATCACCGAAAGTCTAGTTCTTCCTGTAAGCATTAGGTATAGAGATTCTTTTAGAGATTCATAACCACCGCCCTTACCCTGCCACGTCGTTTCTGGCTTGGGATCTCCAGGTGCAGTGAACTTGGTGATGACCTAGGCCTACACCACTTTTAACCCAACAAATACTTAAAAAACAACATTAATAAAATTTCAAAATCATCTATTCATTATAACCGCATTGGATACAGTATTTCGTTTACAAATAAAGTTAAATGTACAACCAACTGACGTGCAAGGACTTCTCGTTAAAGTTTTACATATTTTTTTTTTTCTATTGCGCCCAAAATGAATCATCACACGAATTTTGCACTCCGAAATTTGGGGCGCTCCATTAATATTTTTCGAATTTCGAATTCCCCAACTTCCGAAAAACAGGACCCGCATGAATATTCACAAAATTGTTTTTCTGGCTTATACAAAGTGTACAGCACCTCCAAAATGGGATCTTCGTTGACCCCACAGCCGAGAGGTTAATAATTGGGCCAATATAATATTTTTTTTATATTATACTTATTTTTTTGCAGGTTATTTTATTTTTTAAATTGTTGCTGTTAAAATGATTAATGTCAGTTGTTGTGTCAATGCCAGGCTCAAGCACGCTTATTATGTGCAATCCATTGTCGAAGATATGTGCGAGGGTCTGGCTCGAGTAAGCTCCGTTTCTTTTGGTCTTCCGACTGGGTGGTCGCGTCCACATAATCGTATCCTCTGGCATCACTAAAGGTTTCCTGTGAATCTTCAGTGTCGTAGTAATTATTATTGGACTCAGCGTCGTAGTATTCCTCATCATCTGATCCTGATTGATCCATTCTTCTTAAATCTTCAAAATATTTTTTTTTGTAACTTTTAAATTTTGATGATTTTTTTTTTCAATTTTTTTAAAGTCCTTCGCACGCTGACATTAGTGTCTATGACTACTGTTGACAGAGTTGGTGTTGAATTTTTTTTGTAGATTTTACAAATAAAAATTCTGTTGAGTTTATTTTAGAAACAAGGTAGAAAGTGGGTGAAAGGTTTATGAATTTGTTCTTGGAGGTCTCCTTTAAATACCTACTAGTATTTATAGGATCGATAAATAAAGGACAAACCTTTCACCTTTTCTTAGTAGGTTTTTATACGAGCTAATTTGCACAAGGCATTCAAACTCATCGGTACGTTCAATATGACCTCCAAGACCTCCAATTCTAAATTTACGGCTTGTTTTTAATGGAGATAATGAGATACTCTTCGGTAACGATAATATATTTGTTATAACCGGTTTTTTAAGTTTCTCAATCTCTCTTTCTTCTTCGACAAGGTATATCGAAACCTTCTTATTAAAATCATAAAGTCTCTTCATATACATACATATGTTAGTAGGTAATGGGGCACTTTTGCCTGGGAACAACATGTGTGGAATTCTAGACACCTTTTATGCAGAGTCGGTTTTCTTTCTTCTGAGTCTAGGTTGTTGAGTGCAGCCCCACATAGCCAATCTATTATCCAACCAGCCGCTGAAGACTCCTTTTTAAAGTGTGAATAGCCCTTAAGGCAAGGATGTTATTAGTTCAGCAGGCTGTCTAACAACTGTAACTGATTCCTAATAGGTTGTGCTCAGACCCTTAACGCAGTCCTCTATCAGGCTTTTGGATTTGGATTCTGAGATGCCACAGAAAGATTTGGAGCCTGGACCTGCATCTAAGAACCCTTACGAGCTTGCCGCAGCCTCGATACCCCAGTGCCCGGGAACCCAGTAGAGGGTGGGACGGAGGGGTAGCCCCTGGAATACATCAAAACTCGCTGCAACTATTTTGCAGAAAAATTTCCACGATCTGAACGTCTTGATGGCAGCTTTGTTGTCCCAAAACAAAAATGTATTGTTGGCGCCTTTCAAATATTTCTCGTTTTAATAATATGTATTTCAATGTGGAAGGCTACCTTCCTTTTGTAATAGAGACCTAGGAGTTTTTTATGTCACGTTTTAGGCCTGCAACACCAGTACCTGCACAGTGTTCCATTTTGGATCCATTGCTAAGCCCAGTTCTTCGTAACCCCAGAAAGAAGGAGTTCCCCCCACTCAAAGAGATCCGGATTAGATAATTATTTGTCAGATCTATAAAAAGGGACCGGGACGTCCTTATTTAGATTGGTTGTTTAAACTTCTTGGAGTGCTGTTTGCATGATACAAAGATCATGGCCATAGCACACTACCCCGAGACAATAATGATGGCAAGATCAGCTGCATAGCCGGTACAGTTTGGTCAAAACTTCGCCAACAACAAGTGACCAGTGCTACGGAGACAAAACCCCACATTAAGAGTAGTGTAGCCTTGAAATCAATGGTGGAGCTCCATCTTAGACTCCGAGTCTTCTCATCGTTTTTAAAAGAACAAAAAAAAGCTGATAGGTTTACACGATTTAGGCAGCTCCAGGGATCTGTTGCCTTGTTTGCTGATAGAAACCAATACCAATCTCTACCAGATGGTTGGACTATATCACAAGTGAAGCCGAGAATCAGCTGGAAGTACTACTGAAAGAGTGCCGGGGAAACTCCACCGACTTCCAGAGATGTTTAGGGTTGAAAAGATGCAAGATGATTTAACTTTGTCAAAAATTCTCCAGAGAGGCCCCGAAGATATAAGTCTGGTATGGCCCTATGCTTGTACCCAGCATTGGGGGGTAGCCCCAATCCATCATCGACCTTTGTTTTTATTCAGGGTAGATAAATGGCCCTAGATAGATAAACCCGATCTGAAAATCGCTCTCTTAGCGTTTGTGTAGCACCCTTCTTGAATAAGAGAATTGTCGCTCTCGTCTCTCTAGCAACATGACCTTGAATCTCCTTAAACATGACTTGAATTGACCACACATTGTAGACTTAAAGTTACCCCAGATTCGGGTGAGCGGCACAGCCCTAAGCGCGCACTCGAGCATTCACCTTTGAAATCCGACGCTTTTCCATATAACAACAAGAGCCATACGAGCAGCCATTGATCAAAATTCGTCTGATCAAGGCTTGACAGAAAATCACCTTGACCCGTGAGTTTAGTTATCTGCTTGATTAGGTTAGGTGTAGCTGCCTCCAGTACGACTCGAGACCCAATTACCACTTTGGAGCATCGTTTTCATCGTGTACCTAAAATTACTTTGTTGTTGCCCAAAGTCATCTTGTGGATTTCAGGACGCTTATCAGTGATCTGACATCTCGTCAGGAGATCCCTTTCAAGCGTTTCAATGCCTAGTGTGCGTGGCCTAGAACACAAAGTCAACAATTGTTTCTCTCTTTCGTTCGTCTCTCCGGAACTACGGCAACTGACGTTGTGCTTGCTACCCAGCTTGGGAGCGTGGTTCCTTGAGCCTATGTCCCGTAATGAATCTTCAGAGCTCTCCATCTTTTGCTGACTAGTGGAAAGTCCTAGTAAAAAATATGCACTTCGGATGAGCTATCGTGTCGGACAAGCTTTTGAACTCCGCTATACCTTGGCAGATGAGCTTTTAAGGCGGGCGAACGAATCTGCAGTTTTGAACTTCACTGTTGTTTGAGCGGGATCTTGCTGATCCGGGTTTCGATGCATTAGCTTCTAGTTTTGGTTTGCGTCGTCGCTAATCTTGGTTCAATTTCTTAGTGAACTTTCCTTGAAGCTTTGGTGGACTCATGCTTTAGGGGATTTCTAAGTATGTACAATTTTTACTTTGTAGCACGCAAAATACATGTTGACATATGTCTAAATCAGATATACCAAAGCAAAATTTCCAGCCATAATATTTGCAAATTGAACCAACTTTTATTTTTACGTTATCAAACTTCATACAACCACCGCCGCCATTCAGAGAAGTCCATCAAAAATTACATTAAAAATATGGCAAGCAGAAAGTTGTGTGTGAATTTTCGTCGCTTCCATTTTCATACCTCATCCGCACCTCAATCAAAAATTTTAATTAATTTAATTTCGGCGTAAGTGAACTTTTCTTGTTTGTCTGCACGTACGTTCATATGCCTCTCTCTCTGTTATCATCTTCCAGTCGAATTTAGATGGCCGTCAGCCACGCCAGACTAGACGCAGCCAGGAGCTGACGTTTCTAAAATGAATAAATAATAACTCATTTTGAGTTTTTAATTAGTTCCGAATATGCTTTAGGTCAGTTAACTGAAGAGCAGGCAGCATGACAAACTTTTAATTACATTGGCTAGGCTCACCTGGTTGCGAATGGTGTCGCTCATGGACGAGGAGTTGCACACATACTATATGTATATAGGCGCCCAGCATCCAGAGAATATGTGAGCGGTATAGTTTCCATGTCTGCCAGCTCTGCCAGAATTCTGCCCTGCTGTGCTGCTGATGGAGTATACGAGCAGCGCTAGCTTTGAGCCTGCAAACCGAGTTATTATCCTGGAGAAGGATTCATGATTATGTGATACTGTCACGTTGTTGCTGCTGTCTGGCGTGGTGGATGCCGGAGTAAATTGTGCGAAATACACAGTACCGCATGACTCAAATGGCCGGGACCCGTAGGCACAGGCGATGCACGTGAGAGATTTCCTTCATAATTATTCATTTCAATTTTCCACATGAAATAGTTTACAATTTCTAACGCCAGATTACATTTATTAAATTTCCTTGTGCAGACTGTAACAAGGCACTATTACGTGATGCTAAGTGACTTTTCTTGGTACAGTAAGAACTGTGTGTGTGCTTCGAGGATAATTGACATTACTGTGTGAGAGACTAATTCAATTTGAGATGTCTGTTCACTTAATTAGCTGCACAAGAGGCGTTTATAACACCCAGCGATTATCTAAGTATAACATGGGGTGTCCTTGTTAATTTTAAACACGCCAGTCCAGCTTGTTATGGGCCCAGACGACGTACAGGCGTTAAATACTGGAAGATAAGAAAAGTGAAAAATGAGCTAGCGGAGAACTTAATAAGGGTTTGTATCTGTGATAAAGCTTTGGGGCTTGGGGTGTTACGTATAATTTCCAAGAAAGCTTTTGTAGGGTAAAAAGGGACACGTTGTTTATATCGTCATTCAATTATCTTGATTAATTTACAAATTATATATACCACTTCCCTGTTCTACAAAATACCTCATCTGTTTAGAGGAAGGTAAAATTGCATCAATATCCAAACATGACCCCTGATTGTACCCCAACTAAACCCTCACACTAATAATCCTTTAGCCTTTTACTTGGAAGGGAAAAAAAATTTCGATAAGGAAATAAGAATTACATTGTCTTCTGGGCCACCCACTCTGGTCATGTAAAACCAGTGGGAAGTTCTCCATTTCGTCATAAGCTAGCTGTCTGTGGGTTCGAATGGCCAAGTATGGCGCAAATAACATCCCAAACGTGACTGTATTCAGCTAATAGTCCTGGATGGGATCTCTCGAATGATTCCGCCAAACGATCCGTTGATAAGGAAAAGTTTCCTAAGCTACGCGAACTTGCCGGTAGATCTCCGTTATATCGGCAGTGAAAGCAATTCGGTGTCTTCTCCATCGCATGATGACGGTCTGCCTGTAGATTTGGGCTTGTTAATAGCATGTCGTTTAAAGGTCCGTTCATATCTACAGACATCGAGCGTGCTAAACACGCACCGCGTAGACGTGAACAGACACGGACTATACCCGGCCAGTATTCACGGAAAGAATATTTTGTCTGCGCGGCTCATGTCTGTAAGTGTCTGTGGGTGTCTGCCGGCAACTATGAATATAGCATCGGAAACGTGCAGACAATTTTTCTTGGATACCTTCCACTGAGAAGTGTTTCAACATTTTCAACAAAAATATAACTAGTGTCTGCCGTCTGATACCGCACGCTGGATGTGAATAAACCGCGTCTGTCGATGTCTGACGTTGCGCGGGTCTGGCACACTTGATGTCTGTAGATATTATGGACCTTCAAGGAACACCTTTGGTTATACAATAGGAGGCGTCGAATACAACCCTACAGCTTGTGGTTCTACTTTCCTTAAATACGGCGTAGTGAGGTAATTGATTTTGAGTGAAGGGTTTCCATCTCGAGCTAGACTGGCATGCTTATCGAGATATCGAGAAGTCCTTCGGGCCAAGAAATTCTTCTCTGCGCTTTTGCAGATATCTTGGATACTATTGACAGTGTCACCATCGACACAAATTATGTAGCCACAGCAAAACAGGGCGTGGAACCCTTACGTGGCTGATCAGGTACTGTAATGGCTGCAAAAGGCGGTCCTTGAGGAGCGTCCTATCCCGTTCCCTATGGTCAATCGTCATCAATGAACTTCTTGCCTGACTGAATAACCGGGACTTCAAAACACAGGTCTAGGCAGATGATATGGTTAAAACGATCACTGGCGGTAGTAGTAGGGCTACAGTGGCATGAGCGAAGTGACGTCATAGGTTGCAGGCTCGGGTGTGAGCTTTATTTGGTACAAGAACCTGTGTGGTGAGCTTTTATGGTAAGTTTTGGATGGAAGTTTCGAAAGTGAAATTAATTAAACTTCGCTATTTTGAGTTAGAGTGTCTTGGGTGGGCTTTCATGCAGGAGAGTCTTCGGTGAAATCTCTTGTGGGGGCGTCTGTAGTAGGTGTCTGCAGATCAACTTCGCTGTGGTGGATCTTCGATGGAATATTGCCGGGAATCTTCGCTATGTCTTGGCTACGATCTTGTCGAAATTTCGCATTTTTTCCCAATGGCTAAGGATTCTATAGAGTGTTTACGAGGTTTCTTAAGGGAGTGTTAAATTTCATCAAAAATCGCCGACTTCCAACGGTTCCCGAGATATAAGCGATTTTATGTATTAAACATCATCTCGGACCTCATTCAAGGTAGAATTTTATTCGGTAGATTGATGGCAAACTATAAGATATACGAAGAAAGCATAAGAGAAAACTAGCACTACATAGAGGCAAGTGAAAGAAGAGACTTCAAGCGCCTCGAGTCTCCAAAAATGTTCTCTGATTTCTAGTCTTTTACTTAAAAAAAATGGATAAAATTCGATTGCTAAAGGGAACTTCTCTCCCCACACATTTTACAGAAATCCTTTCACACGAAAGAAAATAAAATCCATTTATTTTCACTTTCAACAGTATTGGAAACTTCAGCTTAAATCTCACTGAAAAAAGTGAAAAAAAAATCAAATCAGAGTTAAGGTAGAAGGACTCAAAGAAAAAAGTTCCAGAACAAAGTGTCGGTCCGGATAGTGCCATAGAGGCTCTCCTCCCCTAGGACGACTAGGACTGTTCACCTTTTTTCAACCTTTCTTTAAAATTTAACGAGAGGCGCTGATTTGCAAACTTTCTAGATATACAAAAGAAAAAACTTTGTCCTTTCCCTCTCTCCCTCCCTCTCTCTCCCAGCTCATCAACGATTCTGCACTTCCTTGTGAACCCTTTTTCATGTGCTGTGTGTATTTAGTCCCTATGTATCCGGCGACCGTTTGCCGACGCAGAAGGATAAAAATTGTTCATTTATCTGTATGAGTGCCAGTGCTCTAGTTTATATCTGTGCATTGGGAGAAATTAAAAAAGTTTATAGCGGCCAAATAGGGAAGCTCCGTCCTACGGTGACTTTGCATTTAAATGGCTCCATTATGGGCCAAACAACTGAGAGAATGCCAGTGCTCCTGGATATGCTCCTGGGGCTTTGTTCTTCCTACCCAAAGATTACACTTGATCTAACTTTAGAGGAGACCATTCCCGGAAATTATGTTAAAGTTATCGGGCTATTCGGTAGATTGCCTCTTAGGCTTAATGGTTATACATTTGGCTTCGACTGCGAAATGAAGAAATTGGATGACATCAACTTCTGGTTAAGGTGGAAGTAATTATGCGCAATAAAGCCGAAGATAAAGGGTCCAAGTTTGCCGGTGTTTCTCTATGTTATTTGTATGCGGATTGATTTGTTCCTAAGGTAATTTGACTTGATTTTATTTCGGGTGGAAAACCGAAAGTTTATACAAAATTCTTACCCCGGCAAGTGTTTCACCGTTTTCAGAGACAAATTGTTTTGAAATGAAGAGTAGAAGATTTTCTTGTTATTTTTATTGTTGTTCGGAGTGAGCTAAAAAGTTTTACCTTGTTTTACAGTGTAATGATGCCGAATATTGGTGTTGTTTAGAAAATTACAATTCAATGCTAATTTTTAATTATTTTGCCATTTATTGCCCCCCTTAGCTATAATCAATGTTTTCCATTAAGGGAAAGTAGTATCGATAGTGATTAATATATTAAGGTTGTGTCGTTGTTTTTTGCAGGTCAGGGAAAAGGCTTGGATTCCCATCATGTAAACCAATTTTTGATTTGACCAAAATGATAATGTAAGAGGTAATATGCAGAATAAGAATTGAAAGAGAGCTGTCAGAACCATTCAACGCCACACTAGGGTGCTTCGAAAGAAAAATCCTGCGCACTATATATGGAGGAATCAACGAAAACGGTGTTTGGAGGAGAAAATACAATCACGAATTGTATCATTGGTATAAGGGTCATAAAAATTATATAAATATAACAGAATCCGATGGGCAGAACATGCTGAACGTAGCAGTGATGACAGCATAACAAAAATTATTATACAAGAGACCAGACGGACACAGAGGTACGGGACGTATAAAAAAGAGATATACAGATAACGTAGAAGAAGATCTACGGAGGAGTTTTTTTTTTTTTTTTTATTTGAAAAAACCAAGCTTAGGTGTAACCCTTTATACTACCAGTCCGTCATGTCGTTCAGTTCATGGTGCAATGTCTAGTAGTAAGCTTGGTTTGAAGAATAGAGGAGAATAGGAAAGGTTAGAGGGGGTCTGGAGGGTGTAGAAGAAAATGACGATGAACCTCGCGTTTGAACTCTTAGGTGTTGTACGAGTTCGGAAATACCGATTGCGGGAGATTATTCCACAGTCGAGTTGTTCTATTCATAAACGAACTTCTAAACCGTATTGTGCGTGAACGGGGTGGTGTAGCGTATGGGGGCGAGCCGAGCGGGCTAGTCTTGTGTTGCGGGAAAAGTATTGCCGTGCAGGCAGAAGGTCCTGAATTTCGGTGGAACAGTCGCCATGGTAATAGCGATAAAGTATGGAGAGGGCTGCTACATTCCTACGGTGGCTTAAGGTGTCTATGGAGGCGCGAAAGGGGCCATCACCAATTACTTTGAGGGCACGATTTTGCACCTTGTCGAGACAAACCAAGGTGGTTTTTGGGGCGCCTGCCCAGATATGCTCGAGGCGCGGCCGAATGTAGGATTTGTATATTGTAGCCAATGCGGCTGGCTGGAGGAGGAACTTGCATCTCTTGAGAAATCCAAGGCATTGGGAGACTTGTTTTGCGATGTGAAATATGTGATCATTCCATCGCAGATGCTCCGTTAAAGTTACCCCTAGGATGTTGAGAGTTGAGTCAGCCGTTAGATTCTCTTTATCCACTGAGATAGGAGGAAGGTCGGTACATTTTTTGTTGGAGATCAGACAGTGCTTCGTTTTTGCGGCATTGAATTCGACGCGGTTCATTTCGCCCCAATGAAGAATCGATTCGATATCCCGGTTGATCGAAGTCGACATCAGTTGACGGTGGTAAAGACAAGGTCTGGCACGTGCTTGTCTTATATTGTCGAAGGAGTAAGAGAAATTCAGAGTACCGTCATCAGCGAAGCAGTGAAGTGGTACGGAGGGGATTGAGAGCAGATCATTAATGAAGATTAGAAAAAGTGCGGGTGAGAGAATTGACCCCTGGGGAACTCCGGCCGAAATGGCGTGGGGGTTGGATTCGACGCCATCCAATATTACCTTGATTGAACGGCCTGAACGAAAGCTCTTAATCAAGTCAGTCAAGCTAAGCACCATAATGCATTTAAGATCACTGTCCAAACTTCTAAACTTTAATGTCAGATGCCATTGAACGTTGAGCCCTGATATGGGAAAAGACTTTGTTGAAGATTTGTTGTTGTCAGTGAAAAATTCATCACGGAAGCCACTGCCGTGACGGATATGCATGGATCGACCTTTATCCGTATTCGACGCACTTACCTCAGCGATTTAGCCGACTTTCAATTGATCGCCAGCGTGCTGCACAGGAAGCTCCTCTTATTGATATAAAGCATCTAGCCGGTCCGGTCCAATGGCTCGTTCACAGCCGTTAGACTATTCGGTAACCATTCTTTGCCATTCCCCGCAACATCCCGACTTTGTAGAGAAAAATTGTGATCACCTTCCACATACCTTCCACCTTTATTTTACGGTTCTCAATTGTTATTAGAATCTCTTCCATAGCAGTAAGCCTCATCACCGACGAGACCTACTCCTTTGAGTTTTTCACGGTACGTCATATTTTGACAGATGTCAACGACAGGTCTACCAACTTAATTGAGAACACATCGAACGAAATGTAGTTTTTGAAGTAAGAAGTACTATTAAAGTTGCATCATTTTCTTAGCCTGTATTAAGAACACATTCAATATTTTTATTCTGTCTTAATAAGTCAATTAAACACTGTGCCTAAGAGAAGGACTCCCATAAAAATGTAAGTCCAATAGACCATAACCCTCACGTCCAGCCTTGGTTGGAAGAAGGCTGGCGATACTGAGGACTTCTAAGGACCTTACATCATCCAAAACAAAACATCAGTTGTTTTTATGTTTATTATAGCCATAATGAAACCCAAGCCACATAAACACACTCCGCCATCGAGGAAATCAGGTAAGTAATAAAAAAAATGGAAGCTTTACTATACATATAATATAATATTATTTTTGTCATCTCTCTCCGTCTCTTTTCTGTTATTACTTCTTATAATTAATTTCTTCATAAACAACCTCATAAAAACTTAAGAAATGAATTTCGTCTAACTGAGAACATCGTAATAAAGCCATAAAAGCAGTCATCCTAATCAGGAAAATTGCCATCATCCCCGCAGGAATGAAGGAGGCAGAAGGGTGACATCTTGTCCTATCAACAAAAATCTTAATCCATACTAAAAGAGAAATCGCTAAATGCCATCCCCATGCAAGTTGCCCAGAGATAGAGGGAGAGATAGCGCGATAGAGCGGCGAGCCTCCCCCAAGGGCATTCGCAGATAAATTCTATAATGCCATAATGAAAATGATAAAATCATAAAAACTAAAGCTACCCTCTACCTAAATGGCGAATAAAACAAGGGGATGAAATTCACTTCGCCGAGAGATGGAAGTGTCTGTCAAAATGTTGAAACAACTGCGTAAACTTCTCCCATAGATGGGGCTGATGTATGTATCTAAGTGTTGGTCGGAAATGATTTTTTTTTTTTTGGTTTTGGTCACCCTGTTTATTTTTTTCTGCGGTACCCCCGGTATTAGGGGATGGGATTTTATTTTCATGTAACAAGCCACCAAAACACACGATGATAACAGGAGGGCAACAACGAGCATATCTTGGGTAGAACTGGTGTGGCCACATAGATGCTGGTCAAGGACAA
This sequence comes from Thereva unica, assembly GCA_949987705.1. Classification (NCBI taxonomy): domain Eukaryota; kingdom Metazoa; phylum Arthropoda; class Insecta; order Diptera; family Therevidae; genus Thereva; species Thereva unica. The sequence continues at coordinate 89,908,863 of OX465285.1, forward strand.
GGGGATTTAGCCCGCGGATATCCTTGCAGAATGGACGAGAAATCAAATAGATATACCCTGTGCCATTTGACCCATTCGCAGAGCTCGTAAAATGTAAGCGATCCCTTGCGATATGGCAGGGGATGGAAAAGTTATTATTCCTTCTTGTTTTCTTGGTGGTGTCTCTTCACTTTTTATCTCTTACACAAAAAAAAACACGAAAATTCGGTGGAAGTGGGCCAATATATCTTTTTTTTTAGTACCAAAGTTCTGTCACTTCCGGATGGGATGTAGAACAAACAGAATATCTATCAACTTTTCTCCGTGTGCTTTTTTGTCTGCCATGTGTGTGTGAGTGTGTGTTGTGGAGTTTTATAACTCTTTCATCGTGAAAAGATAAATTTTTGTTTGGGAAACATTTCAACAGATTTTTTTTTTACTTCTCTGTAGTTTTTTACTTAACTCCACATTACAAGGATATTCGATGTGCGGGATTCACTTTCTGTTTGGTTTTCATAAAGTACTTTAAGGCATATCTTCGGGTAAGGCAGCTACTTCTAGACACGTTTTTGGGAAAGATAAGAAATTTTGAGGGAATGGCAATATTTAAATCAAATAAGATAAGATGATAATGAAGTTTCTATAGACTGAGGATGTGTATTCTTTTATGCGGAAAGATATGGTGTTTTGTTGCTTGAATTTTGCGACAACTACTTCCTCAAGACAAGTTTTAGGAATGTTTGCTTCAAGAAATTTCTGAAATGGGAAATTCAACACGTTCATGGTGGAAAATTCACGAAAGGATGAAAGATAAAATATAGTGAAGCAAAGGTAGTCGTCATACATCAGTTTGACTAGAACAAAATATTGGTATCAAAGCTGTTTGATAAACGAACTATGGTTTACTGTACACTAACTCGAAATATGAAACGGTAAGTACCTAGGAAGAGATTAGGTTTGAGGTTATGAGGAGTTAGGAGGATGTTTAACCAAATGGCAAAGTAATCTGTGTTTGTACTTTTAGATGCTGTATATGAGTTCGAAAATACTGATTGCGAAAGATTGTTCTAGACCTAGAGTCAAGCTGTTTTACTAGTTCTGCGAAAAAGTTCGTGTCGTTTTTCCGACAGATGGCGCCAATTGCAAATAAGTCACAAATCACTGATCGTGGCGATAGATGACAGATGGCGTTCGAGTATAACTTTGAAAGTAGAAAATCGAAATTGATGTAGTGGTTAATAATAACAGGGATAACCCTTCCAAAGCAGATAGTACATTTTTCAGCTGGGCCAAGAAAAATTTACCAACTCAGCACAAGCAAGCGCTGAGATGAGTCTCAACTAAATCTCGATACAATATTAAGATATTCTCGATACAGAGCAAAAGAGAGTGGACAATAAATGAATTGAGACTCGTAAAGTCCTTTCTCTTTAAATAAGTTTTCCATAGTTTATTCTTCTGGCTCATTATTGAACCAGGGTGGAGATGAACTGGGTAGTTTTCGGGGCTCAAAAATTGCACAAGAAACGGGGGCTTCATAAAGTACGACATAAAAGCGTGCCACGTGGACATTCAACTCATTTGCGGAAAGCACGCTGTTAAAATCAATCGATGCACGCTTAGATGACAGTTCCCCAAAGTTAGCCTTTTCGAAGTTAAAGGAATGGGCCGGAAGAGATAAGCTTTGGATAAGGAAATTTTAAGAGCGACAAGTTCAATGTCAAGGTGGATAGAGAGACAAGGAAGCTAAATTGGGTTACAAGACAGATGGCTACTACTAGCAAGAAGTGCGCTACCCCCACGAGCTTCTAAGCCAGTATGACCAAAGAGTTCAGCATTGACAATGATTTCATTGAGCCAGGTTTCAGTGAATACTATGTCATCGAACCCATTAGCCGTCCTTGCCTGAAGGATGTCATTAGATTTAGACCTGGACCCCCTTAAATTCCAGTAATAGAGGGAGACCGATTCAAGTTTTTTGACATCTATGAAGCTCTCAGAGTGGAAGCGTTTCCATGAGGGGTTCGAGTACGGGTACGCGGAACAAAAAGCTTAGTAAGGGTACCAGCAGGCCAGAACCCAGGGTGTAAAAGTATTGTCAGGCGGTGCAGACAAAACAAAAGAAGCAACAAGTTTCGAAGCCTGGTTGACTTTTCTGCAAAAAAAAACGATTCTAGGGTTTGCAGATTTCATAGTTAAATATTCACAGATAGCCTCCGTCTTAGTTTCGGGAGAGAATCGTGAGATAAAGATATTTAAAGGTTTCGGGGTCGTTACTAGAGGGGTTCCATAGAATCTGAAACTACAGTGACCGGGTGATCTTACACTATTAGAGACGCAGAGGTTAATACCGAGACTGGAATAGAGGTTGAGTCTGTCTTTGGAACGCAGGCTAAGGACTTTGTCGTTCGATTTCGACCATTCTTAGTGTTTTATGACGCACCTTAAGACTAGGCGCGTCTGGAAAGGTGGTAACTTGGTTGAGGACATCATTCTCCGTAATAGAAGCAACCGTTAAGCATGGTGAAGAAGGAAGCTGTTCTCCTAACCGCGGGACGTTATCAGGTATTGCCACCGCTGAGGGAGAGTTTAACTTATAATAGACGCTTTCAAATTTAACGGAAAGAGAACTCAGGACATTGTTATTTTGAGTCAATGTTATTGACAGCGATTTATTATTAATCCAAACACGCTTCGTACTCCTTTTAATAGCATCCAATAAAGGATGAAGATTCCATCCAATACACTCTTTGCTTTGGTTTGCTTTGAAATGCGATTAAGAGTAAAATTTCAATTATGAGAAAATATATTCCAGTAGTAAGGACATGAGGTTCCGGCACCCTCTATTACGCCATGGCGCGGGGTTTATTTCCGTGGTGCGATGGGCTGGAGCCCTGGTAGTAGATGCCATAAAAACTGGAAGATTCTGGACGAAGCTGAAAGCTGTCGCACAAAACAACAGATTTCACTGAAAGGCAACTGTTTTCGCCATATGTCCCACAAGGACTAAAGGAGAATCTTAAGAAGTGTTGGATTGTTATAATCTTACTAATATTATAAACGCGAATGTTTGTTAATCTTTCACGCAAAAACTACTGAATGGATTTTAATCAAACTTTACAATAATATAGCTTATGCATCAGAATAACATATAGGCTATAATTTGTAAAGCTATCTCGAATCCTTCGGGAGGCTGTAGTGTACTGATATAATAAACTCCGAAACTTTTGTGTGGGAGGTATTCTTCAAATTACTGCTTAAGAACTCAGATCCATTTTGTTTTGGTTTTTTTTTTTTCGAAAAAAATACTATTACCAAAATTTCAGATGGATCAAAAGTGATTTACGTATAGTCGCCCTACAATTTTGTTGAAAAAAGCAGATTTTTCGCGAAGGACGCGATTCTCTGAACTTGGATCGAAGTAACTTCATCGGCATGTGCCCGATTTTAGCAAAACCGCTGAATTGTGATTGGGCATATAAAGATTGGGGATTGGGGATAGCGAGTGATTTGGGTTTTTAAACAAACGGAGTTACACTTTTCTTTCTTTTCTTTTCGAATGTACTTTCGTGGTGGGATTTGAGACTTTCACTACCCATCGATTTTGAGATTCCCAGTTGTTTTGGCGCACGCCATACTATTGGCTTTTCGATGCAGCGAGGCGTACCGGGTTCCAGCTAGTGTATAAATATATAAAGAATTGTAGAGTACAACCTTTAAAATTACTCTCGTGCATCAGTTAAGAAAACGATTGCCAATTTTCACCATACTTACACATTGCTGCAATTTTTACCATTGATTGACGTACATAGTTTTCAACTAACATTTATACTATCCATCTGGTATCTATACATCAAAAACAATAAAAAATCACATTTATCTGTTATCAGGTAACTACTTTACGACATATATATCAATTTACTACAAGCTTGCAGGTGTTTTGACAGTTTATGCTGCATTTAATCTATTTTATGTGGGTACGAAACTATATCATCTGATAACAATGTTCGGCCCCAATGCTTTCTCGATTTTTCATCATTTTATTGTCGCATTCGATGTGGAGCACTTCATGGCAATTGTCGTGATATGAAATCGATTTGTGCAATCCCCCATTTTATGTCCATTCTTTGCTGTAAGCCTTGGGACTAAAGTACCAGAGACAGATGGATTGGAATTAAAAACTTTTGCAGAAAAAAAAGAATATGGTGCAGTTTTGCAGTCACAGATGAAAGCTGTTACTCAAAAAGCGCATCGTTTTGGTACTGTATATGTATGTATGTAGCAACAAGTTGGAATGGTCGTTGTCAATATCCGAACTCCTTTCTGTGATTTTCGATGATGCAATCAAAAGCAAACGAAAGCCGATTTTGCTTGTTATTCCCTATCAATAATCGGAAACAAGTGAACAGAATCGATATTTTCAGCTATACATACATACATACAGACCAAAAAAAAAGTTTATTTGGAAAAATTTCATATTCGACAAGAAAATGTCTGTGTGTAACTTTTTTGCATTGTTCAAATTCGTGTCAAAATGTGTCGGTAAAGTTCAACTCTAAAAGGACTTACAGAAGAACATTAAAACTCCCAATGGCCAACAATAGAATTACACAGAGCTCACACGAAATTTTCATGTTATTTTTCAATTTAAAAAAAAGAATGCACACACACACTCACACTTCCCTTTTTCCTCCTGTTCAACCTAATTGTTCTGCTCGCAACTTTTTCATGTAATGTCTCCTCTAGGAAAGGAAAACTGAGGCCAAGTGCTTGCTCGTCCTGTAATTGCATGGAGGGCTGGGATACAAAAAAACACACAAAAAGGACGAAACTCCCCACACACAAAAATCATACATTTACAACACACTAGGAGAAAATTCTTTATGTAATCCGACTGGTGCCGTTTGCTGGAAATTTTCCAAATGCTAAAACAACTTTATCTGTTTTCTCCACGTATATATACATATATATTTTATTTTTTGTGTGAAAGTTTTAAGTATTTCTGCAGGCAAAGGTATCCTTTATATATGGCAGGATAGCAGCAAAGTTGCCTGCATATTTCGCTTTTAATTTTTGCTATGAATGATGAACATTTGCCGGCAGAGCGCCAAGCTCTCTGTGTAGGCTCTGCCAGTAGCGCCACAATAGTATCCTTGATTTTGCTGCTGCTGCTGCTGCTGCCTGCCTCCGTTCGTTCTGCTTTTTTGGAGCGTGTCAGGCGAAAATATGAAGGAACATTTTCGACTTGGCCAGACATTTCAAGATATAGTTTGGAAAAACTTAACCTAACTTTGTAAGCACCATGTACTTATTTATTGCTTCTCATTTTAATGATTGCAATCAGTTCGGGGTTTTTTGGTATTTTAGCAGAGGTTTCATTTTAAAATTTTCTTAATTAAATTTCTGGCAAAGTTTTCTGGGATATTATAAAGTTACCTTCTTTGGAGAATAAAATTATAAATAAGATCTGTAAACATACTATGAAAGCATGGCCATGCCTAGAGTATATGGCCGCCTGCGTTCAGGGTATTTGGCTGCCTCCAGGTTACATCGTATAAAGAACAGGCAAATGTTTAAAATTGGGACTACAGATCAAAATCACACAAAAAAATGTTACGAGTTCAGAGTGATTTTTGAGTGCTGACAAATTGAATGTCGATCAAAGCCGCCGACCTAGGCGCAACACCAAAATTTATAAATCACTCTGATTTTGACCTATTACCCCAGATCGCAACCCCCCCTCTGTTTTGATAAAAAAAAAAGTTTCCCCGTCTTCAAATTACTATTGGAGCACTCAAAAATCACTCTGAATACCTCCAAACAATTTTGAACCGCTTCGGTCTGGAACCCCAATTCTAAACATTAACCAATACATCTGCATATTGGAATGTGAAACATAATTAAAGGCATAAAGCGTTGCAATATATGGCGGGCTTATGTAAGGCTTTGTTTTGCAAACGAATAAGTGGTTTTGGTATTACGCAGCCTGAATGTAGTATTTTTATCCGTACTCGACATTTTTTCCGCAGCTATAAGTCGCCTCGGTGCTGCGCACGCAATTAACGCAGGCTAAGCACGTCCCTGTATGTAAGGTACAGTGGTACGATAGTATTGTGCTGAAATCTATACTATCGATTCTGTAGTCGATTGGTGCATTGCGTTGAGCCTCCTAACTAAGCCACTCGAAAACCCATTGCTCTTTGAACAGTTTGACCTTTGATCCATCTCCTTCAAACGATAAATGAGCTTAGAATACTGATCAGCCTTCAGAAATCCATTCGAACAGTGTGAAAAAACTACCACACTTCTTTAGGCGTCAATAGTGCTCTTCCTCGGTGGTTAAATCTCTAAAATCTCTAACTTCAGGCAGCAAATATTAAACTATGGCACATATAGATAGCTCCAAACCTGAGTTAGGCGGGAGTTTCTGTTCCTCGTTAAACTTCCAAAAGTACTACCGTCGGCCAATTTCTGCTAACGTTTTCCAGGCGGAGCTGTTAATGGTCTTCAAGGCCACCCTAGCAGTATAGGCCAAAGCTGGCTGAAACTAGTTAAAAAACTTTTCAGCGGTTACTAGATCACAGGAACATCAAGGATAACGAGAACGAGCAGCCAGACTAATAGCAAATAGTGTAGACACAATAGTGTAGACACAATTGCCTCGGTAGCTTAGGGATTAAGGCGCCTGGCTACCATCCCAAAGGTTCCGGGTTCGAATCCCAGCAGTGCCACGGTCCTTTGGCTTTTCCATTTTCCACTTATATAACTATCCTTCTTTCGTCTTCCCTCTTAAAATTCCTGATTTCTCCTGTCATAGCCTTCCCTAGTCCTTCCCGCTCCACCAAAGCACATGTCTCCAGCCAAGAAGAATTGGGCGTGCTTACGGTACCCAACCATCAGGCGAGAGTTTCAAATGGCATTATCTAACAACTTCGCGGTGGACGATATCGATGTAGAAGAAAGGCAATTATCGGGGACCATTGTGGGGTGCGCAATGGAGTTGTGATCACCTATCGGTAAAGGGGCGCAGCCATGGATCTCGAAAAGTTGTTTGGACCTCGTCGATCAGCAGAAACAGATGAAACACGTCGATTTCGAGTAATACCGACGATTGAACACAGAAGTTCGACAGAAAATGAAATCGGAACGAGAAGCGAAGAAGAAATACGAAAACGTCGACTGAGGTTTGGACATGTTTACCGAATGGATGATAACCGCTTGCCACGTAAACTTCTCTGGCGAGATCAACTCGCAAACTGGAGAATTCAGCGATCCGCACCGAAGAAAACCAGCCTAAAGAATTTCGAGGGCGGCATAAAAGAATCAACGGCTAGCGAGGCTCGAGAAGTAGCCAAATCGTCAAGAATGGAAACGAATTCTGAATGGAGTTCGAGACCCAGCGGAAACCGACAGCAACGTGTCCATTGTGGGGACTGCCCCTCGGACCACCAGCTCACGGATCAAAGAACAAGAATAGACTAAGCTTACTACCGGACGAAGCTAACAGCCTGAGGTGACCAACGATATCACAGACTGATAATTCAAAGGGTGATTCCTGATCTTAGATCTTCTATTTAAAAAAATATTTCGCTTTACAATGATTATTGAATATAAACTATATGAACGGAAGGTTACCATAGGTTCTTAGCCTTCCCAGCTAAAAACCGTTGAATGCCCAAACTATGTAAGATGACTCTTAACCTTTTTGAGAACATTTCATTTCTATTGAGTAAGCAATGGGGCTAACAATTTTTCTCCATTAGTTTTCCGATTTCTCCCAAAAGCCTTTCTGCACCTTTCCCAAAAATCAACAAACCCTCCACCTGTAGCAGGTAATTCTTAATAGCAAAAGATAATTTAAGTTTTATCGATTAAAGTAGCAGAAAAGTAAAATTGTTCGACTTTCACAGCACTAATGGCACTCCATCTCTCCTCAATAGACCCCAACTACCAGAGAAACTTTTATCAGAAGTCATTAATCTCTTTACGAAAAAAGAAGCACAAAAAAAAAACTTATGTATAGCTCCAGAGCTACGCTACATAACAGCATAGAAAGATATACAAGGTGTACCGCTTACACGATACAGGAACATCATCTACCAGTGCAAGAGAGTGTAATTAAGTAGTCCTGGCTGGGGAAGGAAGGAAGAGCCGCGCTCCTTTGAGGGCCGCACCCAGCATTTACGCCGCACCAAGTCAAATTGTTAACTCAATTTCGCGGAAATAAAACGGGGATGCATCCTGAACTCTGTGCATAATTTCCTCCTTTTGGTTGGGTGTCCTGCGAACTCCTATGATAGAACGGTCTCCTACGTACCAGTACCTGTTCCGCGCGATGTTTTTGTAATTAAGTTCAGTAGTTTTTTGTATGAGTTTTCTCTAGTACTCCTAATGAAAATTATACCATACCCTTTCTGTTCCTGAAACAGCCACTATATTTATTTTAGTTTCATTATATACAACGAGGGTACAGATTCCTTGCTGTGCTGCTGCTGTTGCTATTTCTGTGATATTATTGGTATGTAAGTTGGTTTCAATTGAAAGCATTTTGTGTGTGCGCCTCTTAAGATAATAAAATATTCAGGATATCCGCCAACCATTTCATGGAAATGTTGAAAATTATTCACGTAATTAACGCCTTAATTTCAGTAAAACTTAAATTAAGTTCTCTAAAGACTTTCTCTCTCGCTGCCTACGGTAGAGCATTCGCACGTCCTCTTAGAATTTCCCTGCGTTCATTTTGATGTGTGAAATCTTGGAAATATAATTAGAAAATTTCAAGTTATTAAAATTTATGTGTTCAGCGTTAAATTTCATACTTAGAGTTGGGAAAGTTACAACAGTTATCAAAATATATTTTTAAGGAGAGTTTTAGGTTAATTTGAATATGGCATAAGAAGGGTTAGGAATGATATTCTGTTTTTATTTTATTTTTGGTTGTTGTTATTAGCTAAATTTAATATTATACCTACTTTTGCACTGTAAGCAACAAAATACTAATAATATAGGTGAATTTGATTCCTCTCCAACCACTACCCTCTTGACCTAGTTCCCATGCCCAAGCTTCACATGACCTAGTTCCCAAGCCCAAGCCTCCAATGACCTAGTTCCCATGTCCAAGATTCACATGATCTAGTTCCCATGCCCAGGATTCACATGACCTAGTTCCCATGGCCAAGCTTCACATGACCTAGTTCCCAAGCCCAAGCTTCACATGACCTAGTTCCCATGCCCAAGCTCCACAATACCTACTTTTTATGAAGATCGACAAAAACACTATAACCAAATATTATAATTCATGCTTGCTTTATAAAAAAAGTCATTCATATAAGCTAATTGTTAATTGTCAAAAAAAAGTCATTTATCGATTAAATTTCAAGTGTGTGGATAGGAAGAAAATTTTCTGTGAAGAGAAATGAATTTTTTAACTGAATTTTTAATTAAATCTAAAAAGGTCCAACACGGATATTCCTTTTTGAACAGCGTATGCAGGCCTGATAAGCTGCAAATGCTGCCACTTTCAAGGTATTATAACGAACCATATTTTACTATACATGAGCTGGCATCTCCCACCTCCTAATGAGATTTTGCTTGTTCTTTTTTAGGATACAGTTCAAATTACCAGAAGGCATTCTGAAGAAACAAAACTTACACGGTGCTTTTATTGGCCAACCAGGATGTGCTCAAACAATGGCAACAAGTAAAATGTTGCCTGATAAACATCGATTAGGAAATATCGCGAAATTTTATTCAATCTTTGTTTCCTGGACATAACGCTCCGAAATTATGTTTTGGAAATATGAGAAAGGAAGAAGTGAAGAAAAAGGAATCTATCAATACCACTAAGATAAAATATGGTGGAATTGTTAGAAGAAAGTAGAAAAAAAATGGTTTTTAATTTACAGAAAAAAATCCTAAATGAGATTTAACATATAAATCACATTTTATAATGCAGTTTGAAAATTTACTATAAGCACTAGACTAGACTAGACTAAACTAGACTAGACTAGAACTATGAAGGTTCTTACATAATTTTTATATATTTTTTTTTGTTGCTATTTATTCTATAACTTGGCGATTTTACATAAATAAAAGCTGATTTTTGCTTATGTATGGTTTTTTGTCTAATTTATAGACTTCGACAATTTAACTGCGATGTTCATGAAAGGTTTGCATTAGATCTAAGTCAGTTCTGCAAACAAGAACCCGGCCGTAACATTACCCTTGGGCTCTTTATATAGCAGAAGACTCCCAAATCCACTCTGCTGTCAAATATGAATCCGACTGTGAACTGGTGTAATTTTATTGAAGTTCCTAGATCCCTAATACCGATTACTTGTTCCAAAATTTTCATGAGCCTACGAAATGTAGCAGTATGTTTTGGGCACGCTCTTTCCACTTACACGTTTGTCGGGGATTTACCTCCGGCTTGAAGTCTTTACATGTTTTTAATTTTTTCTCTTCTGCCATCACTTCAGGCCTTGTAGTGTTTGGGGGTGGCCGACCATAAACCTATCATGTGGATATTTAATCTCAAGAATCCCACCGCTGCCACCAATATTGAGTTCACTGACGGCTGGCTCTTCTGCTTGCTTAGGTAAAGTCGAGGCTACTGCAGCTTGTCTTGGCCTTTTGCGTGACCTTAGTACGCCATATCACGAAGGTAAATTTGTTGGGGGGTGGCGACCACAAACCTCTCCTGTGGATATTTAATCTCATGGATCCCACCGCTGCCACCAATATTGAGTTCACTGGCAGCTGACTCTTTTGGTCTCTCACCAAACGTCGAGGCTGCCGCAGTTTAAAACTAATCAAAAGTGTCTAAACTCTTTTCTGAGTGAACTTTCCCTTATTCTTCAATGGCTCTTTTCCCTGAGCCCTTTTCGAGCCTTGACCTATCTGTGTGACCTTAGTACACTATATCAAGAAGGCATATGTAATGATGTGACTCATCTTCTGGATATATCTCCAGTGTGATGATTCCGTTGAGAACAGCTGGGAGTTCAGGTATACACCCAGACATTTTGCAGTCACCCCAATCCTACCCAAACACCGGCAGGACTGTAACTCCAAGGTTCAGTCTTCCTATACTTCTTATTATTATTTTAAAAACCATAGTAATAGCGTCTTCTGATGAGATTTGTGGTAGGGTCTTGTTCTGTGGACAACTATTAGATCATTCCTAGCGATCCTCTCAGTGTCATTGTCATTGGATTATTAATAACCCAATACCTACTCGTGACCTAACTGCCTGCGCTTGATTTTTTTCTCCCAGCTTCACTTCACACACTTCACACACTTTGCATCAGGAATGGGAGAATGAGTTGATTCGAGGAAATCACTTTGTCTGTAGCCTGCTGACCTTCCATGTGCTATCCATACTCGAACAGAAGTTCCTCCTTTTCCATTTCTGGATTCTTTGGCACAGTCAGCCACATAGGTGTTACAACTCTTTGCCTGGTTAATCGCTCTAATTATGTTCGTTCAGTTCGCTTCGCCAGCTACTTATGTAGGAAAACTCACTCCCTCGAAAAGCGCTTACTATCTTGGATTACCTCAAAGCAAATGGCTTGATTATTTGCAATTGTTGCATAAATAATCAGAGTGCTGCAGCTGCCGGCTAAATCTTGGTTCTTACAGTGAAGAGATCAATACTCTGCTTCATACCACAGAAGGCTGGTTATTATTGCGAATAACGCTCTGCTATTATGCCGCACATTCAGCTGGCAACCTTCTGATTTATTTAATGGTTATCCATAACCCAAACACACGGCAAAGCTATCTCCGACTGCCACCGAAATTTTCAACCAAAGATACCACCCCAGAGCTTTAAGTTAAATAAGTCAAGTCACAAACTAAAACGCTAAGTTCCAAGCCATGACACAAACCAAAAAGCCCACGACTGATGCATTATGAAAGTGGTCTAGAAACGGTATAGCTATACTTGACAATATTTTAGTCAACTATATGAAAATTAAATAAAAAACGATGAATGAATGAAAACTTTATGGTATTTACTTTACTGTACAAAATCAGAATTTAATATAATAAATTATACTGGAATATAAGAATAATTTAGCAAAAAGCCAAATATAAAAAATTATCTTAAAATAAAAACCTTAATATCTTATCATAAGCTCCAAATTGAACAGCAGATAGGGCGGCTGCCTTTATTAGTGTTGGTATCATACCTTTATACAACGCAAGAAAACCTTCAGTTTTTGCTATAATCCTTATACAAGCAAGAACTTTATCAGTGCAAGCATCGAAATTCTTCCCATATGCCTGGCGATTCTTTTCGAATCCCTGCACCTGTAGGCGACGTTTAACCAAATCAAATGGGTATACAATCATTTTGGACACTGTTCCAGATGTTGCACCTAATGCTAATAAATTAGATGTCGGTAGCTGCCCCCTCTCTTCAAAAGTATAAAATGTCAGTACTAACTCGGCTAGGGTTGTATAAACCATGAAATTTATTCCCATAAAAGGTACAATTTGAAACAATGACGGCTTCAAGCCTCTGTACAGACCCAATACCCCTTCTTTTCTCAATATTTTCGTGAATGCATGCGTTGCGTTCCGGTATCCTTTTCTATGATCTTGAGCAATTAGCCGTGTTCGGATTACATCGAATGGATTTGATAGCATTGCAGCAGGACCACCAGCCATAGCCCCGCAAATGAAGCTACGGGCGGAGCTGTGTCTGTCTAGGGCTTTAACTTCTTTTGACAATATCATTAGATATTCATAGGTCCAAAATTGTGCCGCTCCGTGCAATATACTCATTAACTGTGATGCATTGTGACCCTTCCATAGCGCCATAGCCCCTTCTTCTCTGGTAATAATACAGAGAGCGTGCCAGATTGAATTGTATTTTGAATCTAACACCCCCTTAGCAATTGGCTCTACCTGCAATTGAAATCGCACCTTCAAGACATCTAGAGGTTGACATACGCAACGTGTTATGGATCCAGATAATCCGCCTGCAATAGCATGTTTGATTGTTCTACTACCACCCGATTTTTTTACTGTGTGATCCTCTTCTGCTTGAATTGTCATTTTTCTTAAACTAGATTTTTTTTATTTTAAAATTTTCATTGGAGGAGATTTTTTGCAAGAGACTTACCTTAAAATTTGGCATTATAAAAAAACTATGTGGTACAAGAAAGGAAACTCCAGAAGCTGGCATTTTCTGCAAGACATTTTCCACCCAATCATGCAAAAATTAAAATTTTGGATTTTGGTATGTATTTGAATAAAACTTAAATTTATTTTGACATTATGGAATTGTTTATATGGAAATCATGCTTACTACACTGGATAAAATCTCAGTATGCTGTAGAACAAAGTCATGAAGTATGTATATAAAGTAGAAATGTGTTGATACAAAATTCTACCAACATAATTTTTTCTTAGTAAATTTGAATTTTTACTATAAAGAAAAAGGAGCGGTATTCTACCTTTATGCAAGAACAAAAGGCAACAACCCATCCAATAACTAATTTTGCACAGAACCCTTCAGATCGAGAGAATTTCCCACCCAGAAGAGTCTCCTGAGAATTTCCCGTCAAAGCCCGCACAGTGCTTACTCCTATCCAACTAATCTCCCTCGAAAAGTGTGTTATCATGTAGCGGTAAGAGTTGTAGTCCAGTTTACAAACACAGCAGAGCTTTCTCCGACATCCACAGGAACTTCCAAGCAAAGCCAAAACGAATTTCTCCCAGCCACACAAAGCTTTAAGTTAAAGACGCTAAGTCACAAACAAAAACCCGAAGCTCCAAGCCAAGACATAAACCAAAAAACTCACAACCGATGAAAAAGCTCACAAAGCGGCTTAGAAATAGTATAGCTATACTACTGAAGTTCACTTCGTCAAGGAATTTCGGGATCGGAGCTTTTCTCGTGTAAATTCTAGTCAGGTAAGACATTATCACTCTCCTATACCTTAACTAAAGCACAAGCTACGAAGGTAGGAATGAGCAACTTCATCTTTTTGATTACATAGCCCCCTTTTAGATGGGTGGACACCGAACAGGCATAACGAACGAACGAAACGGGTGTATAGGCAAGAGGGTGAGAGAGGACGATGAGAAGGGCAGACAATTTTAGAAGGATATATTTGTGTACGGGTCTGTACCCACTCTCCAGCGCCCCATTCAACCTCGTCCGCGGCGCTTCAATGAAGTTGTTGAAGCGGTAAGAGGGCACCTCTCTCTAACGGCTATGTATAAGACTCTACACAATAATAGAGAACAGCGGGATAATCCTATTCAGACAACATCAGGAAAGTTTCTCCTCACAATCAGCGAGATTACAGAGAAACTTTGGGAAAGGTTAACGGCTGGTCCAACCGCTGTTATCAGAATTATTGGTTTTCACTAATATAAAAGAAATACTTGTTCTTCTATACCTACTATTAATGGTTACGCACTCAGTCTACCCTGACCAAGCCTATCCTAAATTTTTTTCTTCTTATTTGACGGCCAACTGGATTGGGCCTGCAGTCCAGGAAAACTGGCAAAATTAATTATGTCTGTGAGTTTTTATCGTCAGTCCGGGCCTGAAGATCTGAACTATGTATTCAGTCTCAAAATTTCGTTGAGGCTATGAGCATTTTTGCACTTGAATATACAGCTTGCTACAACTGTCGTCTTCACCTGTGTATGTATATTTAGGGAAACGACAGGGCACTTGAAATCCGCGTCCAGTCAGGCGGATGCATCAAATCATCATCTATCAGCCAGGCTAAGTAATGTATAGCTTTCGTCGGGCCGTGCCTGCCGACTTGGACTAAAGGTCATGGTCTGCCGGCGGCCTGTAACCCTTCTTAAAATTCAACAAGTTTCAATGATCAATTTTAAAATTATAAATTTTAAACCCAATAAAAACAAAAACTCCAAAAAAACCATAACGAAATCAGCAGTAAACATCCGAGCATTCAGTAACTAAAAAGAATCCAACCACGAAAATTTATGTGAAAACTGTTGTAGGTATTTTTCCGCCAAAAAAAAAAAAAAAAAAAAAACAAACACACACAAAAATGTGGAAGCAAAAATATTTTAATGAACTCCAAGTTATAAATTACCTAAACGCCAAGTTGTCGGTAGTTGTGTCCTAGTTTTGCTGATAAAATTGCAAGTTCCATAAAGTCTACCTGCCCGGGCCGATAGCACCACGAATGACATCCAACAAGAATGAAAAAAAAAATACCGTAGACTAAATTTTCGATAGCATACGGAAAACTACAAGGGGATGTCCTCCCCATATTTCCTATTGTTGTGCATATTTCGATGTGGGTGTGTGTGGATGTTAAGCTGTATATGTATGTTCTCTCTCTCCAACATTCATTCAAAGCCAAATGCTGAAATTCTGGAAACGTTCCAAAGGTTCCAGAAATTTCAAAAATATTCAAAGTTTACCAAATAACAAAAAAAAAATTTTTTTTGTATGAAATGCGGGAGGACAAGGGACACTGAGAGGATACGAAGTTCAGAAGTAGGAAGGACATCGACTACCACCAGCAAGCAAGATTTGCTAGCTTTCGTAGCCAAACACAATGGATGGGAGCAAACGTATTCATTGCGTTTGGCCACACTCTGAAGATTGGGTGTGAAAAATTCATCTTGAAGAAGGAGAGCTGCAGCAAGGGTGGCTTGACATCATGCATTCAGTATGTACATATATGTGCAGGACCAATGTTAGCCCATTTCTACACCGAAGGCACAACATGTCAATGTTGTCGATTTAATTCACTTTGATGGCCCCCGGACTCCTTGTAAGAGGGGGCGCAAGGATATTTTCTTTAGTACCCTAGACACGGTGCATCTTGCAGGTTTTCATATTATTTACTATTGCACAATGGTACAGTGCAGCTGGTCGTGGGTGTCACCACCCCCACCTAAAGAAAATGTAAAGTTTACAGATGTTCAATTTTCATGGGGGATAAAATCAATTATTGATGCCGTTGCGAAAGTTTTCAACTTTATTTCCTGAATGTTTAGTTAGAGAGAAATTTCATATCGAGAAGCACTTTTTTTTTCTTGTACTATATGACAAAAAGGACATTTTATGGTAATTTTTCACGTTGTCCTGATTCTGTTTTGCAATGGCATTTTCATATAAACTTTGTGGATTGTTGAGACTGTATATTTATGCATATTGACAGAGAGAAAAAGAAAATAGAACAGGATCAGTGTTTCTAGCAAATACATAATGTGGATGGCCTCATTCATATCACATTATAATTCACAAATTGATATATGGATCACAACGTAGAGATTGCTATATAACATAGTGTAATACGCTTGGTTACATCTTTCGCTTGGGAGGTCATTTCAAAGTGAAAATTTATGACAGCTGTCAAGATTTCTCTACTGAAAAATGTCTTGGCTATATGGTGCACCTACTTTGACATTTTCTTGGTGCACCATTATACCCAAGAAATTGTTCAATAGCAACATTTTAAGATGTACAATATCAACCAATATAACATTTTCGATAAAATTTCGTTTTCTATAAACAAATATTCAGAAGCAAGTCAAACGATAGGGTAACATCAAGAGAAGGTTACATAACGACCTTACCAAGAAATACTCCAAAAAGATGATTTGACGAGCACAGTGGTGATATAAGTAGAGAAGAAATAAAAGACGAGATAACAGCACGAGCTAGAAATAGTTGCGAAGGCTATAAGATAAGTCAGAAGGGTTTCTTAATATGAAATGTAACCGACTGAAGTTTAACAAAGCACTTAATCAACTTAACGCATCATTCAAACCAGACACCATAGCTATTTGTTATGGATCCGCAGAAAATTATTCGATTTACGTATATAGAAGGTAAAATTCAAGAAAGTTGGGTGACTCTCCCAGAAGGCAACACGGCCCGATTTTGTAGCGAAGGAAGACGATACAAAAATTTGGTGGCAGCGGTGGGATTTACCAAAATTTATCGGAATATAGCTTCGCGATGCCTGGAATTTGAGGAGAGAGATCCGCTTTCAGCCTGTTGCGCAGTTGGCACTACACTGTTGCGCTTTTACGGCTTGACGGACTCGTAAGATTAATCAAGGAATATCCTCAGCTACCAATAAAGAACGTATGTCAGGATGAGGAATCAATATCAGTAAAAATTTTACCGTTTTCTGAGAATTTAAAATTTTGTACTGAGAAATAATTATAAATCCACCGCTTTTATGTTCAACTTCAGTTCGAGTCCAGTTGGTTTACTTTATCCTCAGTTAGGATAGGGTAGATATGGCTGAGCTGCTGGTGCACAGCCCAAACACTTAGACCAAAGGGATGGGCCCATTATGATGCCACAATGATCCCACTTTAAACCCAATGTTAAAGTGCCGTTACTTCGCTAAACCACCTCGAGGACGTAATGAATTTTAGTTACGCGATCCCAAACTTCGGGATTTCCGCAAGCATGCTTAGGAAGGGTTCACCAAAAGTGGTAAGTCTCCTTTTGCTTAGGGCTGGACAGTGACAGAGAAGGTGTTTTACACTTTCCTCTTCGCCTATATTCTGACATCTGCAGAAATCATAGGTTTCGAGACCTAAGCAGGCCGCATGCGTCCCTATCAGGCAGTGTCGGGTCAGCACTCTCACTGTAACTGAGAGGTCTCGTCTACCGGGGCTGCGCAGTGAGGTGGTCCGCCTGAGATCGTAAGAGGGCCAAGTCATTTTGGCCAAGGTACATTTGTTAAGAACTCTTCAATGCTTTTCTGCTAGTTGCATTGTGTAGTGTTTGCATCGGAGTTTAAAGGTGGGCCAAGGCATACCAACCCTTTCTTTTCCAGGTAGGAGAGTGGCGGTCGTGCCTTTCCTAGCCAGTTTGTCAGCTTTACCGTTTCCCTTTATATTTCGGTGACCAGGCACCCATATGAGGAGGGTCCTCAGTTGGATATGTGTAAATTGTATACGAACTGGGGTTATTTTAAAGTTCAGTTCGCCAATTTGCCTCAGCTTGCGCAGTTCGGCCGGTGGAGCCGGAGTATTAGTGAATTTGGAAAGGCCAAATTATTAGTTTGAAATCTGCAAGAATTGGTGTTAGGCAAATCTCGCGGAGAGTTTATCCAAGTCAAGAAGTGGTATTTACTTGTTTGCATAGTTCTGCTCAGTACGGATACACAAAAAGGGCTAGAAAGGATGAAGAAGTTATCCAATCGCGATGAAAGGAGAATTTCCACAACATCAAGCAACTCTACTAAGTACTACATTTAACTTGCTGCCCTTTCTTCCTAAAATGTATCTCGGCAAACTTAATCGTAATCCTAACATTCACCGTGCAAATTTGAATATACGATGTGTCTATGGATATCGCCCTTGATGCAGGAACAAAAACTAGGACCAGTTTTTAGTTCAGAACTCCTTGAAATATTTTCCGACTCAATTTTCGAAAGACATGTTCATTGCCTTTATCGTGCTTGCTACCTCATTTCACACATTTCCACATTTCGTCTTCGCTTCCTGTAATAAGTCCACTTGGTGATAACAACAGTAGTATAGCAAGAGTGGTTCTGATCCGTCCTCCTTAAATTTACCTTCGGTTACCTCCTCCGTTCAGCTTTTAAGAATAAGGTTTGTGTCTTTGCTAGAACGAAAGCGGTTCGGGAAATTTGGTTATCATACGCTTGGAGCTCTTTTTTGGTCAACTTAGTATGTTTATATAACCAAGCAACTTGTCTGAGTGTGCTCAGCTTGAAAAATTGCTTGGGGGGTTAATTTTGGAATCCTATTGAACTTGCAAATAATTCGAGCTTCTCACCCCTGTATGTTGTATTATTATACTAACATCCGCGATCGTTACGGATCGGTACTGAACGCTTTTTCGAATTACATTTCAATAAATTCATGCGTTGGACTGTCCCTATTTCAGTTTTGCTTCACCCACAGCAACCATGGAATGTTTTTAGTAAAACGAATTACCTGGTCAAAAATTTTCACATCCTAATAGAAATATTTTTTCCAAAATAAAATCTAAATTAAATTTTTCAATTATCCTTCATCAAAATTACATTCTCCATCTAGAATACCAACAATTATCCGCAAATTTTCCTCCTGAATACTTTGTGCAATCAATTTAACCCCAGACTATGATTACATCGGGGACAATTTTTGCAGAAATTTTCCACTGCAATTCTTCTTCTAGGGTTTTATTTTTTCGTGTGCAATCCCAGTGCACAGCTTAACTGGTGTAAGAGGACACCCAGGCACATAGTCATAAAAAATTCTCTGCAGGTTTGAATGAGAAAAGCCCGCAATTTACTTCCCTGTCGCCAATGCACCGGAAGTTTTTGTAATGAGAAGACCAGCCACTCTTGAGCGTCCCTTTACCGCCCTTAATACACATACCAGCGGTATTCACTTGCCCATTTTGTATTCAGGTCAAGAGAGAGAGAAAGAGAAAGAGTCCGCTGTGCGCCTTCCAAGGTAATGGTGAAAGTGGTTCTGAAAGCTTTCATCGCATTACAATGTATATACCTGCTGCTGCTGAACCCTTTCTCGAGCTCCTGCATACCGAGGAGCCAGCCTCCAGGTGGATGCTCTGGCTTTTAATCTCATTTTCACCCCTTGGCTAGATTGAAGCACCTATTAGGTATGCATTTGCCCTATACTACGAGTGGCATAAGTAGGCAACCACCCTTGGGTTATTGCGAGTACACTTCCAGGACTATATGTAGTCTCGCGTGACATTGCTGGAGATAATATGCCCTCTAATATCCTTTCCCATCCTTCCTGGGCAATAAGGAAGTTGTGCCACTATTGTTATTCTCGAGCCGAGCTTTTGTTTCGTCCTAGCACCCGGAAACATTTCTTTTCAAAAGAGTGGCATTAACTTCGTTATACGGCGCTGCAGTGGACTCCTCTTCATTCAAGACGAAAGGGAGCTATACTATACACACAAGCACGTGTAGGCGCACAATTTGCAGAGCCTTGAGTGTGATCATCCCTAGAGTTCACAGATTGAAATATTCGAATAATTAATTACCTCTCACAGGAAGGTTCATACCGAGTAATTGCCGGTGCAGTGTAATTCTCTAAAGTCGACGGGCGATGGTACTTGCTTGAACTAGCGATAATCGACGTATCGCGGCTAGAGAGACCTGCTCTGGCTGGAAAGCAGTGTCTAATTATGGATGTGCGCTCAGGATGCCTTTGACTGACTGACGATTATATTGCAGTGGGGATGTTGCGGGTGGCTCTGCAGAATACTATTATGCTCTTGAAGAACTAATTGAATGCACCTACTTCAATTAAGTGCATATTCCTGGCATTAATTTTCGTTCATTAAGGTTTCATCATTTATTACTAATGTGCGAAATGAGAATGGAGCTGTGCAATAGTTCTTTTTATTATCATTTCATGGGTTTTATAACCACTTTAGGTTGTGGTGTAATTAGGACTTAATAGGGCAGGTGATTTTTCGGCTACTGTGGCAGTTATAAATGGATGCAATTTAGAATGAAGAACGGAGCTTTGCAGAGTAAATTACGTGCATTTACAAATGAATTTTCCACATTAAGAGGAAGCTTTAATTTTAGTGTGAGTATATAACGATATTAGGTCTTTAGAGATCTCATCTCTCCCCTCTCATGTTGTTCATATGTTTATTGCACATGCATGACAGTAGCTTTTGAATTTTTAGGAATTGATGAAACGTGTTCCAAGTTCCCAATAGCATTAATCTATCGTTTTGTTAAAGATGTAGTATGTGCTGCGATTAGTTTTTATATTCTTGACAGCTGATGTTCTTCCATATTTCGTCAGAAACCATTTCCCCTTTGGAGATATTGATTTAAGGATCTTGCTGTCTCCTAAGTTTGTTTCAAGCTTTGTCCATCAGCTTACGGATGCATCGGCAACAAATTACACAAGAGCAGTCTCGTTCTCTTCTGTCTAATTCAATGAATATAAAAAATCGTTCTTCGTTCTTTCGCTTCCAGTCACAGGCTTCATCGGTCGGATAATTGAGCCCCCACCTCCCAACAAAGATAGTGCTTCAACGGAGCTCTTTTCCGTTTAATCCAATGATTGTTATACCTGACTGTAATTGAGGTCAGCAATCTGTGAAGCCCCGATGTAAACACTTTTGTGTTAATTTTTGTAATATATGTAATCTTCACCAGAATTATTTGCTTTCATCGTGCTCCAATGTTATAATCCCACACATCTCGATTAACTTTGATCTAAAAACCGCACTCACCTTTCATACTAGGTGTCTTACGCGAGATATTTAGTGCAAGATTATAACCAATGCACCTTCTAGAAACATTATAATTTTTGGTGGCAGCGGTGGTAGTGCAAGCTCGATAAACTTTGATCATAAACCCCTGTCAACTTTCGTACTAAGTGTTTTCCGAGAGATATTTAGTACACGATTATAATCCATTCATTTCATAGAAACTTTAAAACGTTTGGTGGCAGCGGTGGGATAGCAACCTCAACCAGCTTTTATATCAAAACCCAGACCAACTTTCGTACTAAGTGTCTTACGCAAGATATTTAGTGCCCTATTTTAACCAATTTTCTTCCGAGAAACATTACAACATTTGGTGCAAGCGGCAGGATCGCAGCATCGAGCAACAAAGCATTTCAAAACCTAAGCAAACTTTTGGGTCTTACACGAGAAATTAAGTACAAGATTACAACCAATTAACTTCCTAGAAACTGCAAAACATTTGGTGACAGCGGTAGGATCGAAAAAAACATACTAAAATAAAACTATACAGTTCAGAGGCGAAATCTTCAGAACGTTGGTACATCCCGCCGCTGCCACCAATTTTTTGTTGCGTCTTTCTTTAGAGAATCACCAACCTTTCTTCAATTATCATGGTAAAGCCAATTAAAAATTCAGTGTTCTTTTCTAACACTCTATGATGACTTTGGTATCGAAGATCAGATTAGCTCCTGTGCACATGGGCCACACTAGTTTGGAAAAATTTACCAATGATCACTGCCTATCTTAAAAAGACTAAGAGGTCATAAAGAGATTTAGAGTAAATCATAAGATGTCTTTAAGAACTTTAAAAAATTTTCTTCATTAACAAAATAATATGTGCGAATACTTCATAGGTTGTCTTTTGCAGGAGTCAAAATACTCCAAAATCTATCATCAAATAGAAGAAACAATTTTCCATTAAATTTTCTTTCAAATCGTAAGGAAGTCCTTAAGCATATTGTTCAAAACATACTCATCCTAAGGCTAAGCTTCAGGTTATGTTACAAAATTGAACCGTCGACGTCTGGTTCTTAATTTTTGTTTTAATCTCTCTAAAAAAGAAACATTAAAACACAATTTTCATTCTTTTGTCGTGTCTTTTTGTAAAATTTCTTCACTCACTTTACTTTAACTGCGCCCCGCCCGCAATAAGCAGAATAACAACAACAACATCACACACAAAAGAAAAACAAACAAAAAAAACGAACATCCAGCAATATATTCGGCGAGATTCTATGACCATAAAGAAAAAATTTTAATTAAAAATTTCATATTAACGTTGGCCCTGTTAGGCCTTCTGCATATATCCTACCGGTTGCCAAGATAAAATGCTTATTATATGGAAGGTTACTCTCCAATCCGAATCTGAATCCCCGAATCCCTTGGTGGTATCCTGATGTGCTCCTGAGCGGAGGTCCTCTATACGTTGTTATAAATATATGTATGTTTGTATATATACATATATATACATTACTGATACAAGCTCACAAACACGTATAACGTTCGTCCTTGGAGGGAACAATATTGCACAAATTAAGGGAATGCTCATAATTGAGTTTCACGTTAGCGTGCTTGTGTATTCCACGAAATTTTCCCAGCCTCAATTTTATGCTTATCTTGTTATGTAGCATGAATTTAAATCGGTTTTCATTTTCTGATTTGTTGACCTTTTTTGTTGCCAGATTTATCCCCTCATTTCCTGTTAAACTTCGCAAAAATCCATGATTCTACCTTTTACTCTGATTATGTACTTTATTGAATTTTTCAAGTGTTATGAGCTCTACGCGAATGCGGAAGTTGGTTTTTCCCGTTTTTTTTTGTATCTACGGGATTTGTAGGCGATCAATAATGTAAAAGGATTTTGATTGTTGCTTTAGACAACTTCAATATGGAAGGATAATGATTTTTTTTTAAAACGAGAATAGCATTGAATAGTCCTTGACTTTATCCTACTGTGTAATATACGAAAGTTGTTATCAAATTATTTAAATTTATCCATAGTTTTTTCAAAGTAAAAAGAATTATACTTAAAAAATAATAATTAAACAAAGCCAGAGGTAATAAAGGGGTAATAAACTGGTAATAAAGAGTAATAAAAAAGGTAATAAACCAAATGATTATACATTATATGAGCCTGGGAGAGCGATTGCTATTAAATGTTGCGACAGTTTCAGAACAGAATAGATATTCATCGTTGTTCCTGGTATGTAAGAAGAAGCAGAGCAGGATGTTCCGCTTTCAGCTAACTACCCACTCGGGCCGAACTCCAACCGCCGGCCCTGGTACCATACACGATTACAACCAACTCACTTCCTAGAAACATTATAAGATTTGGTGGCAGCGGTGGGATCGAAAAAAAACATAACAAATAATAATTATACGTCCACATGCTGTGGCGGGATCTTGAGAATAAAAAAAACCAAACTATCCCCAGTTGCTCTTCTCTGACAAGGAAATAATGGCACCTGGTGCTATGTAACATCAACATACCCCCTACTCTAGCACTAATTGAAAGGCAAGTCGCGTCGGATACTATCTTAAATCATCGACATCATGTATTTGGATACACCTTAGTATGCAACTTATCCGCCTACAGAAGGATAGGCATTTATAATAGCAAAATTATGATCTTCCAGGAGGTGAACCATAGTAATTCATCTGGTTTTATACAAGTCTGGATTAACATTTTTTTCATATGCCTTGTCATATCCTTGTACTTTCTACACTTAATATTTTTTCTGTCCTAATATTAGATTTGAAGCGCCCATTTTAGCATTTGATGCAATTTCCGAATTGATCTCTAGATTTTTATTCTCCGGCCATCGCGATGTGATGTTTTGTCAATAAATTTTGGCAAATCGCACCGCTGCCACCAAATTTTTGTAGCATCTTTCTTTACTACAAAATCAGGACATGCTGCACAGTACGTCATAAACGAAAGAATTTTATTCTCCGGCCATCGCGATGATTTATAAATTTTGGTAAATCCCACCGCTGCCACCAAATTTTTGTAGCATCTTTCTCTAATACAAAATTAGGCTATGCTGCACCTTACGTCATAAGCGAACACCGGTTTATTCATGATTCAGGAGTCATTTTACGACATTTTTATTTTACCCTGAGCCCTGAACAGCCAACTCCAAATGCTTTTTCCGTCTATTGTGTAGTCTCCAACTAGGGACTGTGGACTCTAGGGGGTGGTTGCAAATGTTCCTATACCTACATCCCTTTTTACTTTTGCCAATGTTCCAAATATTTAAGAACTCTGAAATAATTTTAAGAGATATTTCTTTCCTCCTTTTAGTTTTTCATCTAAATACTTAAAAAGACCTTCAGACCAATTAAAACCGTCCAACCTCTTATTTAGAAAAATCCCACAAAATATTTGCCTTTAACCCTTTATCAAATTTACTATGGCCAAACCATAAACATTACGTCGAGTAAATAGACGGCAAATATTTTCCCCGGCACCATTTTCACTTCCGTTGTATATGAATGGTCCAGTCTGGGTTTTGCGAAAATGTAAACTTTCCAACGTTGGTCGTTTAGTGTCAAGTCCGAAAACAAGTTCTAAAATTGAAAACTTTTCAGCTTGACCACTGGAAAAGCACATTTGGCACAAGGAGCCCATAGAAAATAGAAAAGCCACATTTAACTGAAAAGATAATCCCGTAGAGCTATATTTTAATTGGCTCAATTATAACTTCGCCATCTGCAGCTACCACCACCACCGACCGACCGAACTGGACTCTCATCTGTCGGACGAATCTATTTCCTGCTAGCTGTTCTTTATCCCCGGGACTCGGGGGGCAAATATATTTCGGATAGATTAATTCTTGTTGGGAAATGCTTCGTCAAACAAAATCTAACTGTATTTAGATGGTCTGGAAAATTGATCAGTCACTCTTGCTAGCAGCGATGGCAAAAAGTTTCCGGACAGAAGTTAAGCAACAAAGCTTCAATTGGCGCATCGACAACTGGATTGCTATTACAGTAATGGAAGGGAAGTTTGTCTATAATTTGCTTGGTTTGACCCTTTGTAGTTGGTCGAGCAAAAAGCCCTTTTGTCCAGGGCTACAACTTCTGACAATGGCTTGCAATTCATTCAAATATGCAAGAGCATCCTAGGAAAGTTACTTGGAAAAGTCCGATTGAAGATTGTCCTCGTATCTAAACGAGGGCGGAGGACTGTGCAAACTTAATTCAAAATGCTCAAAGAAGGATGAAAAGTTTAGAAAATTAAATCAACATTTTTAATGGAAGTTTTTGTTAATACTAATGGAAGAAAGATTTTGCATTTTTTTACTGGAAGGAATTGCTTTAAGTAGGACAGGAGCTGCAAATTATTGCAATTGGACAAACACTAATGAAAGACTGACTTTTTTCCTTTGTGAATGTGTTCTTCCATCACGTAGATAGTTGTCTAATGGGATAACTCGATTGATGTGGAAGAGTAACACCATTCTGTTCCATGAGAAAATCCCACTTAGGAACCACCCTTATTACTACCAGCCCATCATGTTCGTTATGGTCATTATGTTTACCGACGAATTTTTGGCATATGTTCTGGCATACGAGGCAGCGAAACAAGCAACTAGCAGTACAGTTCCTCTCAGAAAAGTCAATACGAATGAGAGTATTTTCGTTCCAATCACCCCCTTGAAGTACGTGCACGTTTAAGATGCTGGAATGGTGAGCAGGGTTATATACAAAGGAATTGTCGAAAGTGAAGGAAAGCGGATTCCCCAGGAAGTAAGCGTGGCCCAAAATGCTGTGAAAAATACGGCAGCGGCAGAAAGGCGACCTAACGGAACACCTCCACCAGAGTACACATGGCTTTGGTGAGTCTTGACTGGTTCATCTTGATAACACCAAAAGCTTGCTGACTAAACTCCAAGTTATTGGTACTGACCCTGATCTAAAAAACTGGATTGAAAAATTTCATTTTCTTCCCGTTCAGTCAAGGTAGTATTGGATGGCGTTGAATCCGAACCCCACACCATCTCTGCTAATGTCTTCCAGGCATCAATTCTATTGGCAGCTCGTTCCCTACTTTTTATAAATGCCTTTCTACTAAACTCCCCAACTCACTTCGCAACTTTGTTAACGACGGTAGGTAGAAGCGGCAATCCCGTCCAGGTCGTATACTGGGCCAAAATAGGCGTTAAGTTTCGCTGTTTTGTAGCCTAGCCGCACTCGTAAAAAACTTTTGCATGAGCGGCAAGCTAGGGATTTAGATCCATCCCGTCAAATTTAGGTACCGTGTCAAATCTCCTATTTTAAGTTTCGAAACATCCTCCAAATCGTTTAAGAAGAGGCTTCCAAATACACGGTGCCTGCTATTGGACAAAGCTGGACATTCGCAGAGAAAATGTTCGGTTGTCTCATTGATCTATTCCTCTCCGCAGCTACGGCAGTGGGTGTTATGTGGAATACTCAATTTGGCTGCATGTTGCCCAATTAGCTAGTGTCCTGTTATTATTGGCACGATTCTGCCAATATCCTTCCGTTACAGCACCAAAAGGTTTCGCGATATTTGCTTGTTAGAACAATGTCAAGTCTTCCAAGACCTATCAAATGATGATAGGCTTCTCCATCTGGAGACGGCGGTACTCTTGTGCTAACTCGTATGGCTTTGATAATGTAAGACAAGCACGTGCCAATTCATAAATAACGCTTAGGATTTCTTAAAAGAGCTTCGTTCTCCTCCTCCTTTCCCCAGACTCCTTTTAGCCCATCCTCTCCATCCTTTATCCTACGAGCTAAGCGTACTACTAGTAATTGCACCAAAACGTTAACAAAATGACGGACTGGTAGCATAAAGGGTGACTTCTGAACTTAGACGATCATATAAAAAAACGATTTGATTGCTACGAATGCAAAAAGTGTTTTAATATGTAAAGTCCATATGTAGAAAAAAATTGTATGGCCTACGCCAAAACTATTGGAATTTTACGCGCAGGCTAAATGACAGTTCTACACACTTTAACATTTCATGAATGAATCAAAGACAAGCGCACGTGCAATGTAGACTCTCTTCGAAATTCGGTTACGGGCAACAACAGTCCCCCACACGGTATACAACAACAAGGCAACAAATTTCATTTTAGTGCTGATGTGGTGACCTCTTTCCATATAAAATCGAAGCTGTTGTTATTGTTTCTGTATTAGTGCTGACATCACTTGGTGATCGTTTTCCACGGTAATCGAAGCCGATAGTCTCTTTTACACTACCTTGTTTCTGTAAGCCATGGTCCCGCATCACATCTGACTACGACAAGAATCGCAATGAGACTGATTGTAAATTATAAATGAGCGGGTAATTTGTGTTTTCAAGCTAACAGAGTGGCGTTATGCGCTCTTCTTTTCGAATCTACTTTCTAACATTTTATTTTGCTACTATCACTGCCCATGGAAAAGCGGTTTCGAAATTCCCAATAGTTTTGGCGCAGGCCATATAAATTTTTGTTTAATTAAAAATCAATTCGGTAACTTTCTGATACACCTACGTATGTCTAAATAGCATTGACATAGAGTCAATTAATCAGAAACTGATCCACAAATATTCAACATATTGAAGACAGCTCAAAACCTAAGAAGGATACTTAGAAAGTTCCTTTTTTCGTAAGCAGTATAAAGTTACTCCTTGAATATCATTTACTAAAAATAAACGTAAAAAATGTTTCAAAAAACTGTTTTTCTACTAAACTTAACTACTTTATTATTCATTACTTCCCACCCATTCATATAAAAATACACACCAAACTTAAATAAGATACCATTTCATGAGATGGCCTAAAAAAATCCTTTAGCTTACTATCAAGGATATCCTTTTTTTTTCAAAAAAAAAATAGACACAAAAAAAAGTAAAAGGGCTACTCAACCACTCTAGAGATAGCAACTCAACTTTACCCTTTAAAAATTTGAAAGTCTAAAACAGATAAGTGAAAGAAAACGAAATGGGGGAAAATTACGGAGATTTTCAAGTGTTCTTCTGTCTAAACTTTTCGTTTTTTTTTTGTTTTTTTTTATTTTGAAGTTTTTGAATAGTTTAAACTTTTTTAGATTTAATGAGGCAAGCTCGAAAATCATGAAAATTGATGAAGAAAACTCCACGTAATCCTTGCCGGATTACGACGGGAAATCTGATTTGTAAAGTTTTATTGAATACTGACACAGACACAAATCGATGCTATAGAGATAAGTTGGGTTTTTGTAGATTATTTTATTTGCATATATGTATGTAGTATATTTAGAGCCCTTAAGGATATTGTGTTGTGTATATTATTTGGAATTGTTAGCGCAATCTTAATCAGCAATTTTCAAGGATTCTCAAGCTTCATTCACAATAAACACTTCTCCCTCTTTCTCTGTGTATAATATATATAAACTTCCGATAAATATCCTTCGAAAGTCTTCTGTTCCGACCTTCAAGCAATTATCGACTCGATGCCACTTACGTATTGCTACAGTTATCTACATTCTACATTCGTAAAATAATATAAAAGAAGGAACGGAAATAGATTTTCCCAAAAATCTAGTACAGACAAGCTGGCAGCCGTGCCATTCTCAGCATATACAGTATATATGTACATATGTGTATAAAGCCCATTCTCTACAATAGAAAACAGGACCAGCTCAAGCTTCGTGAAGTTAGTGTGGTGTGAAGAATTTAAGTCAAAACGAGATTCCTGCAAATCATTTCAAGTGGACGCTTCTACACTACTGTATGTATTTGCCCGAAAATCCTTGAGTACCCTCCGCAAACACTTGTAGCTCTAGTATTTTCCTAGGAAATGAAGAGGCATCTACCCTACCGAAAGCTTGTTGAAAAGTTTTCGACCCTATCCAAACAGGAAGCTTGCCAAGTTTGCTGAATAACTGGGGAATGATTTTTTTATGTGGAGGGGCGTGGGAGTGATGTAGCTGAATAAGTTAGGGGTTGTCAGCGGATTCGTGGAAAGTGGGGAAATTTTTGTAAGCAAAGCTTGATTATGAAGGGGAAAAGCTTTTATGTTTGTTGGGAAGTGGGTGGGTCCTCTTCCTGACCCTGGTCGGGAAAAATTCTGGTTACCCCGGAATTGTGGAGAAAGCTCATCAATCTAAACTGTTAAACTAGGAAAATTCAGTTAAGCACAGACTTTGAACTGGAACAGGGCGTTTGGCTAGGGACATGTTGGTCCATTTAAGGAATCTGCAGTTTACTTCTTCAACCAAAAAAAATATACTTATACATGTATATATAGAGAGACTTAACCCGGACCAGAAAAAAAAATATTGTATAGAAAATAAGGCAACAGAGAAAAATTACTTCCATATGCAGGGCAGGCAGGCAGCATGGCTAAAATATATATATCACAGTATTTGGAGCTTTTCCCGAGTGCGGTCGAATATACAACTCGTAATCCATTATTCAGGTTCATTCGTCGTACATATCCTGGATCTGGACATATGCCAGGATATTATGTAAACATGCCACCCGATAGGATAATACATTCTTATACCCTCCTCCTCCTACATTATTACATTTACAGTTAAAGCTATACACCACCAACGGCAGCACCAGTAGTAGGTACCACCGCATGGTTCCTCCCGCTGCAGGCTATCTTACATATACTACATATATACATATATATGGGCTTATGGAAGATATTTTTCAGAATTATTAAGGCATGTATTATATGCCCCAGATAAGGGCATTCTATGTATTATGTTTTTTTTTAAACATGTTTTCCATTATCCGCATTCCTTTCAGCTGGGTATCAACTGTAGCTGTCTGTCATGTTTTTTTTTCTTGCGTACCTCAAACAAAAAAGCCATGGGGTAAGGACCTGTATGTGTTGTAGAAGGATGCTGCCGAAATAAGGGCTTCTTTATTTTAATATCATGTTAGCTTCTGTTACTCCTGTTATCAGTTAAAAAAAATTTGTTAGATTAAACCAAAATTAAAAAATAATTATTATATAATATTACCAGCTGGGACCCGGTACGCCTCGCTGCACAAATAAGCCAATAGTAGCCTATAAAAACCATCCATTGGCTTGGTATTTTTCGAGATATGAATTTTACACAGATGAAGTGCCCCAAAGAACGGGTACATGGGTTTTGAGACGGCCGCCATGGATCTAACGGTATATTGAGTATACTACATTGCTTATTGTATTCTACTTACCATACCCTTTCATTTGATACTCATGTCGAGGGGGTTGTGAAGAAAGTGGTAATCCGCCCTCTTGAGATGGCCGCCATGGATCTAACGGTGTATTGAGTATACTACATTGCTTCTTGTATTCTACTTACCATACCCTTGCATTAGATCTCCATGTCGAGGGGGTTGTGAAGGAAATGGCTATCTGCCCTCTTGAGACGGCCACCGTGGATCTAACGGTATATAGAGTATAGTACATTGCTTATTGTATTCTTCATACCCTTCCATATTTTTTTATGTGAAAGACTAGAGTCACAGGTAAGGCCCTTTACACTGTTGACCATCTATTTTCTTCGTATAGAGTGCAATGCCGAAAAGCAACTCTAGTCGGGGAGGAAGGAACTGCCACAACCTACCCGCGATTTTTTTAGTCCACCTACTCCCAACCATTACTATTGCGACTTTGACATCGGGACATCGAAAAACAACTTGCTGCAGTGTTATGCCTCCTGAAACGGGTTGAATCTCATCAACCAACCGATGACATGCGCTTTGGTGGAGCGGGGGAGGGCTAAGGAAGGCTATGACAGGAGGAATCAGGAATGTAAAGAGGGAAGAAGAAAGAAGAAAAGTTATGTAGATGGGAAAGCGGAAAAGGCGAAGGACAGGGATTCGAGCCCGGCACCTCTGGGATGGTAGCCACACGCCTTACTCTCTAGGCTACCGAGGCCCCCACGATACCCATGTCGAGGAGATTGAGAAGAAAGTGGTATTCCGCCCTCTTGAGACGGCCGCCACGGATCTAACGGTATATTAGATATACTTTATTGCATCTTGTATTTCATTTTAGTTTCAATAGCGTCACGGCCCACCTATTGTTTGAAGCTGCGTAAATTTGAAACTGCCAGTAAATCGAATGATTCAATTTAATGACAATTTTGCATTTACGAAGCTGTCAAACAATATGTAGGCCATGACGCTATTGAAACTAAAATTAAGTGAAAACTCCTCAAAATTACCAATTTTTTAGATTTTTCAGCTGGTACTTTTGGTTAAAGGTATAAAAAATAGCCTAAGACATATTCTCAGACCTACCAAATATACACGAAAAATTTCATAAAAATCGGTCAACCCGTTTCGGAAGAGTTCGGTACCAAACTCTGTGACCCGAGATTTTTATAGATATAGATTTTTTCTAAATTATAATTTTATTTTGTTCTAGAAACGTCCAGAAACGCCTGACCTCTAATATCTAAATACTACATAGGTGCGTGTATGTGTACAAAATAAATATTTTTTATGGTTTCGGCCATACCACAAAGCTATCCATTATTATATCTGCCAAACAAGCCAAACGCTATCTGTCATTTCTCCTTTCATATTTGTGTGTATATATATGTATGTATGTCGATAACATACATCCTTCGTCCTTCGTTAGCACACTTACGTTAAACTAACGAAAACGCCTTCAAGAATTACTGCTTTCGTCATTATTAGATTGAATTTATCTTGACAAGTGTTTGAACTTGAGAACAGGCTCCCAGGACCAAAATCTCCATTTTTCTCTCTCCCATCCCCCACAATCTCCCAACCCCTATCTTCAACAAAGCGTCCAAAAAGAAATATTTCTTATAGTAGGGGGGTAGTAGGGTGAACAATTTGTTGCAGACATATATATACATTCAGACATACATACATCCTTATATTTTTTTCCTTGATCCAATCAATGAATTTTCTTCAAGTATCGATTGGAAGCCCAAGTAATTAATATCTTCTTAGGGACTTTGTGTGTTCCTCAAATTCTATACTGATGAAAAGAATGAAGTGATCAAATTAGCTGAAAGGAAATCGTGTGAAAATCCTGTTGTTGTTGGCCCTGTAAATGTGTGAGAGTGTTTTGTGTATAGTTGCGTTTAAGGTCCCCTTTTTTGTGCCGTTGCGGATTTAGATATCGGATGAAGAATGTTGGGATGTAGATATGTATGTATATACAGCACCCGATTCTGGTGCCTAATGTGTTGATTTGGTTGTATGAGAGAATCTTGCGTTTTTTTTTTTTTTTGTAGATCAATAATAGGAAATAAACTACATTGGATTAAGACAAAAGACGCCTTTTTTTGATGGTAGCAGAAAAAAAAATTGGAGCAGCCATAATTAGCGGAAATGAATTTTTAAAGATACAATTCGTGTATATGTGTGTGGAAGTGTTTGTTAGAAATTTTCATGGGTATCAGATTTAAAATTGAGGAAAATAATTGTTAAAAGCACATGGTAATAGTTTCTACAACATACAAGTAACATTTTTCTGGTTTAGCAGATGTGAAAGATATATGACACCATTTGTATGATTAAATGCAGCATCATTCTACCTCTTCTAATCTTCAGTTTCACAAAGTTATTTCACATAGAACTACTTTTCCGGCTTGGTAGATAGTGAATTTTTTTTTTAGTTTGTTATCCGAATTCAAATAAAGTTCTCTCGCTCATAGCCTGCAACAGACAAGCACGCACAGTGTAAAATCGCCCCTTATGGCACACAAACGAGCCACAACAAGCTCACACTTTTTATAGACTAAACGGAGCTAAATTGTATCGGACGAAGAAAACGAGCAGTTGTCCATAAAGCTTGTCATTAGCATACACAGTAGACCGGATCTAGTTCGATTTCGAGGGTCAAGCAGTATTGGGAGTGGTAAGTACTTAATTGGGGGACTACTTAACACTCGCGTTTGGAATGGTCTATGCCGATGCGGGTGCATTTATAGTTTGTTTGAGTTCATGCCTATAACGGGAGCGTGCATACCTATAACGGACAAATTTTTAGATTTTCTTGCCTATAGCGAGAGCGTGTATACCTCTGGTGAGAGAGCATTCATAGTTTTGTGAGTTTAATTAAGCTGTCGTTTGTCATTGGACTGACTCCACTGCAGGGTTCAGACCCTCAGGTGTTACGAATTCAACCATCCTGAGGCTCCAAGAAACCTTTATTATTTTACCGTTGGGTCAGGGATGGAACCAGTTACAGAGGCTGGTGTCTCAGAGTCCAACCTCCAGGCCTCGTATTTCTTCTTTGGTCAGTGTCTGCCGATCGCATCTTTGTCTAACCGTCACGTTTCAAAGGCGATCGCGGAGAGAGATAGCAAGAATCTGCCTCAAGCATCGTATTTGGAAGAGCTCGAGCTTGTTGCCGTCCACCTTGAGCAGTGTCCAGGCTTCCGATCCCGATCCATAAAGAAAAATCGGACGGATCAACGTTCGGTAAAAGCGTACTTTCGTTTTGATGGTGATATTTGTTCGTTTCTATCTATAATGTTGCTGTTGCCTGGCCAATGTGGCTGTGAACTTCGCCATCGATGCCACTTTCTTTCCCTCAACCATAGATCCCAAATATTTAAACATCGGAGCCTGGGTTCCATCGAGGTGAACACTAGCTTTCGATCCGTTCAGTCTTTTCCGCCTTGATTTCTAACCCGTATGACCAGCGATGCGGCAGATGTCGTATAAGATGTCCATTGCTTCGGCATCCATGTTGGTGAAGACGTTGGTAAGTCGTATACGAAACTGTTGTCATCGTAACGAACTCCGCGTCGTCCGTCAAACGCTTCACGCAAACTCGCGTCGATCACAACGTTGAAGAGAAGTGACGAAGCAGCGTTTCCTTGTCGAACACCTGTTTGAATCGTTGGGCTGGTTGGGTTATCGTATGACACTTGGAGAAGTTGGATGATTTTCAATGGCAAGTGGTCTGTTCCGATTCATTTTTTGTCGAACAAATTTCAATTTTGTTCAATCTTCATTATTGCTCGAAACCGACGTGTTTCATTGGTTTCCGCTGATCGACGAGGTCCAGCAAGCTGTCCGAGATTCATGGCTGCGACCTTTTACGGATAGGTGGACACAACTCCATTGCATACCCTACAATGGACTCCATTGGGATACAGTCTCATAGGAGTTTTTACATCTCTTCAAATACAAATATCAAATACCACATATCCTCAATTTCCCCCAAACCTACCGACCTGTCATGATTAAGTAAATTAATTGAATTTTTAATTAACTCCCGTAACACTCATTCAATTCACTAAATTTTCCTTATCCCCTCCGCATAAACTCTTTTTAGCATGTTTAACTTGAAAACAATCTCCCCGGAGAAAAAACCTCTCCACTCTCTCCGGCACAACCGCATTTATTAATCCAAACCAGAGAGATAAAAACACAAATCCTGAGGCTTAAGTGATTTATTTCACCGCCAGTACTTGGGTACACCCTTCCCCTCCATATACACATATATGTATATCCGCAATATTTAATCTGTGAGAAAAACCAAAAACAAAAAAAAAACAAACCCAAAAACGAAATATAACGAACGAACGAATTAATGTCGTCGGGTTTTATTGCAGAGAGCTCCATGCTTCTATAACAGTAAATTTCGTTTAACTAGACAGTTATGAATAAACAAATATTTCAGCATGCGCCCCTATGAAATTTCATAACCCTAATAAAACTTAATAGAGACATGACAAAATGTTTGCTGTACACTCCTCCTCGGCGACACCCCGACCCACCCCCGCCAGCGACGTACAGTGCCCGTTTCACAACCCCCAGGCACAGCGCTGCTGCTGCTGCCCTCCCCCGGCCAGGGCAGGAAGTTCCTTTTTTTATTACTCGCAAGGTCGTTATTTTGAAATTAGGATTGGTTCCATTAAATGAGCCAAAAGTCCTTTTCGTTTGTCTAAGTTCTTCAGTTTCAGAGTTTAGTACAAGAAGTGTTATATACTGGACTACCCTCTTGCGTCCTCCCCCCTTTTGTGCGACAGAAATAATAAGGGGAATTCCGTATACCTTTAGTTACTTCCCTGCTTGTTTACGTTGAAAAAAAAAGAAAATAAATAAATTCTTTCACCCTCAGCTAGTGGCGCACAAAGCAAAGCAGAGCCACCCCCTATACATCCTGGTAAATGACCTAAGAAGTGCTAATGGCTCGTAAATATTTTAAGCTTGTAAACAGAATGCTCCTG
Organism: Thereva unica; assembly: GCA_949987705.1. NCBI lineage: Eukaryota > Metazoa > Arthropoda > Insecta > Diptera > Therevidae > Thereva > Thereva unica. The sequence continues at coordinate 89,944,237 of OX465285.1, forward strand.
TGAGGAAAGCTTGTAAAAATTCCTGTCACACAGGCGCTGGGTACATGCTTTGTGTTATCCTGTAGGTTTGCTGGAGAAAAAGGAGCACGGGACAACAACAATAACAAAAAATACAGGGCAGAATGAAAACAAAAACGTGAAGTAGTTGTACCCTCGAAACACTTCCTTGCCAGTATGACGACCGGATAAATTTTTGGAGGCAGCGGAAGGTCTTTTGAATAAAACAAAACGATTTATCCCCTCCCCCTTCCCCTATACACACCGATTTTGGTCTAGGATTTTCCCCCACCCTTAGGTACCCAAAAATATATACACACACAATTCTGTGCTAGTGCTAAAATTTGCGGAAGGAGTCAATTGATAAAAATTAGTTTGCTCTGTTGTCGTTTGATCTCATGTTTATAGTCCTGCACCCCTTCATCCATATTCTAGCAGGATACCACTATTTACATCTTCGATTCCCTACACTGCTCCTTTTTGCCTGCCATGTCCTTTCTATTCAGCTGTGTGTAGACATAATCCTGTCCTACAGAATTGTAGTGCGGAGAATACGTAATCCTACTTTACTTGTGGGGTATATTCCTGAGAATTTTCTTCCCCCACCCCTCCTCCCACAAAATCTCCTTTCATTTTATATAAGAAAGGACGAAGAAGCAATTTTCAATCCATGCTCAAAATGTACCGCAGACAAGTGCTGTTCGGTTGCCAGAAAGAATATGTCCGCCTCAATAATATATGAGCGGAATTACCCTGGGATAGTTACATCGCCCAATAAACTATTCCCTGCTAGATTGTCCCCATTCTATTCTAGACAAGTCACGATGGTCTCTCGACCTGTTTTCCTGCATTAAAGGTGAAAAGATTGTGTACCCAAGATCGGTTTATGACCAATTTTTGGAAGTGGGATAAGACGTTTCGCTTGTTTTTCCACTGTCCGGGAACGGCTTGTTTTTCTCCTAGAGAGCTAGGAGACGAGATTGTTTGTTGCCAGGACGAAATTGTTTTTAGTGGCGGCGTCGATGGAAAGGGTTGCATCCAAATTAGTCAATCAGCTCCGATTGGCTCATAAATTTTGTAATGAAAATGATTCAGAAGTTCTTTTCTCTGCTTTTTTGGATGAATATGTTTGATTTGATTTATGATGTGAATGCTGATGAAGAGGAAATAGTCCATTGTTATAGTCCGTGATGTTATCATGATGCTCCACAAAATTTCAGAAGGATGAAAACGGAGGAGACTCATTTTTATGAAGTTAATTCGGTTGCCAGGTTGGCAATTTTTGGCAAATGATACTGAAAGAGAGCTCGTATTGTGAGGATATTACAAAATGATACGGTGTAGTAAATAAACCTATAAATCACCTGATAAACTGTAAAATTTCGAAGATAAGAATAGTTGCATTTTCCTGCAAATTAAAAAGAAAATATGAACTACGAAATAATAAACTTGCCGCCCCAATTCTAAAAGCAGCCATAAGTCACAACGCAATCACAAGAACGTGGTACATCCCAACTTGAAGGCCTATTCACTAAAATGAATAGTAGTGTTGAGCACGGCACGATTATCAAATAAGTTTGTAAGAGGTGCCTCTTTTTCCTTTTTTGAGCCAGTACAATGTCATGCTTGAAATGAGGCGAAGTACCATTGAAATGCCAAAATGACCAATGAAGAGTTTTTAAGGGTTTTGATTCTAATATGCATTAAATTGTCTCCGAGGAAGTAAGAAATCTATACCTCAACAATGTATATTCAAATTTTATAATCTCGCCTCGCCTCATTTCAAATTCAAAATTTCACAGCCTCAAAAGGAGTAAGAAATGTGACCCTCGTCGCTCCACTACGTATTTACAATCACACCTCGCCTCATTTATCGCGATACACTCTCATATACCAGTAAGACTATTTTTTAACCGGGATATTTACAAAAATTGAGCTCTCAGTGTAATTTACCATCGTATAAGGGGCAATTGTACTGCCTCGTGCACGCCCAGCTCATTTCTATTGAAAAGTAACGGAGAAGAGAAGTACATAGACGAAACTTCTGTCAACATTGACGTAGAAAATAAAATAAGAAGCTCATGAGAAGTGGTGAGCCGTCAAAGCTTGCGACTTCAGACTGGTCACAATATTAGAGTAGGGTTCTGTAAGTCTCCTTTCTTTTTCTTTTGATGAGGTACTGGGTACAAAAGTAACGCTTGGCCTATTGTCAACTATTGTTATACACCCTCATACCTCGAGAAGAATGTCAGTTAGGACCCTGCGTTAAAAACCTTAGGATAAGACCATCAGGCAGAAGCAATAGCAAGACTTCGAGGCATGAGAGTTGTTCGAGGCACTGAAAGCTGATCCTTCTGCAAGTGCAGGAACACAACAGAGGACTGAGAAAAGCATAAGGTGATACACAAACGATCTCACATATGCCGTTAGATCAAGAGAAAAAAGTCTTAGAAGCAGGAACGGCAGGAGAGGTGGTCTGCTGAACAAGCGAGTGGCCCACCCGCCTCCAAATGTGACCAGCTCCAAGTACAGCACGGAATTCCCCAGATGAATTTAAAGAGGAGGCATGCCAAAAAAGGGCTTTCCGCTTAAATTCCTCATGAGTATCACACAACGAAAAATCAGCGATACTTAAGTGAGGTATGCCCTGTCAGTTTCCCATAACGGCCTTATGAGGCAAACCTGATTGCCCCTTTTGAATCGCAACATCTACTTTACGAATTCAGAAACCATTTTATTTATTTATTTATTTGCCGAACAAGGCATACCTAAACTTACTACAGAATTATACAATGCATTTATGACTAAGGTACAAAGTCAGCTTAAGTCTATGCTTAGTTATGGTAGTAATTGTGATGTTAGAAGGGATATAATTTTTTGTTACAAAGGCAGTCTGGCTATTCTCGAAGAGGGGTCTATCTGCACTTCCTGAAAATTCCAGTGGAGTTATAGATAAATAGGGAGGAAAGGTGCGCATCCCAAAAGACTGCGTCAAGAGCCCTAAATGCCAGTTATGCCAGGATGTACAAAGCAGCAAAAGAGCATTAGTAAGAGTGGCCTATTGAAGAGGTTCCTTCAACTGACAAGGAGGAAAGGTTCATGCAACTGAGCCTCAATCACTGCCAGGCGGCTCACCCACAATTAACGAGTATAGGGGTCGTGAAGAGGTTGGCAACAGACACAAATCGCCACAACCTCAAAATAATAACGTGAGTTAGGGAAGCCGGGGTACAAATGCAAAGGGACGCACTTTGTTAGAAGAGTCTTCTTGGCTCAATGTGGTTTTAGCAAACAGGGGTGGTGCAACAACCTTCGAAAAAGTCTAAAAAAGGTCTATAGTAGACATCATCTTCATCAGTGCCACGATGGTCAGAGACCTCAAATGATGGGTGAATCAAATGTAAACCCGCAGCGACCAGCATGGCATAATCTGTAGGTATAGGAAAAGGAAGTAAAACCACGCCATCAACAAGGGGATGGGCGCATAACAACCTCGATCTGTGCAAAAAAGATGGAGTGGGCCCGTGACGCCTCCGTGCCATAGCGGTCAAATCTTAGCTCGCCATTGAAAAACGCTCTTCCCATCCCTCCATGGATCAGTAATCAGTATCGGAGTATGGTGTGAATTGAGTCATACCGTCAGAACTCCTGCACCTATTGCATATTTCGCTCTATGTATTGCTCTCTATGTATTTACAAACGAGATTTTTCTCCCAGGCGCCCGTCTGTGAGCTTTCTTTTCTCCTTCCCTGAGCTCTCTTCTCTCCTTCTCTGAGCTCTTTGTAATTCTGTTTGTGTCCCTGTACTCTGTAAGACCGCTGCATTGCCCTATATGTAGCCCACTAAAGTGGTGTGACAGTGACGTGGCAATGGCGTGGTTTTGACCTGCCATGCAGGAACAAAGTGTCGTGGCATTAGAGTTTTTTTTTTTTTATGTGACACACTAGAGACTTAGGGAAGGCCCCTTTGTACTGTCGACCATGTATTTTTTTTTTTTTTAAATGTCGAACAGCAGCTCTAGTCGGAAGATAGAGAGAGAAGTGAAGGAAAGAACTGTCACAACCTAGCTGCGGTATTTTTATTTCACCTACTCCCAACCATTTCGCGACTCTGACATCGGGGCATCGAGAACAACTCGCTGGAGTGTTATGCCTCCTGAAACGAGTTGAATCTCATCAACCAACCGATGAAATGCGCTTGGTGGAGCGGGGAAGAGAACTAGTGAAGGCTATGACAGGAGGAATCAGGAATGCAAAGAGGGAGAAGAAAGAAGGAAAGTTATGTAGGCGGGAAATTGGGAAAGGCTAGGACCGTGGCACCGCCGGGAATCGAACCCGGGACTTCTGGGGATAGTAGTCAGGCGCCTTACCCGTAGACTACCGAGGCCCAGAGAGTGGTAATTATTAAACGTTCATCGAAATTGCAAGCAGCGCATCGCGTAAGTCATTCAACCCTTTCATTACTAATGAGAAGTGGCATCCACTGCCACTTACCACTCAAAAATTAAAATAGAAGACTAGTGGCAATCAAGATGGTGCCATGCAACTTGCCAGAAGCTGCGCCATCGCCACCCCACTTCAGTATGCGTTATTTGATTTGATTTTACGTTAATAAATTTTTCAACTTGCGATTAAACCGCCACGGCACGGCCACGTCACAGCCCCACCACTTTAGTAAACACCCGGCCTTAGGTTCAGTCGCCATTTTGCAATCATCATCAAACCAGTTGCTCCGATCCTACGGCTTCTGGAGCATCGCCGCAGGCCATTACTACCAGTGGCCTCATCTAACAGAAGGTCATGACCACACTTTTATCAGTCCGGAATATTTGCCACACGTGCATATTTTCATACCCTACATGTTATCCTCCCTATATTCAACTGTTGACTGAACCCTTCCATTCCAGCATTCCAAAAATACGATTATGTAGCAAAATGCTGTCATTAATACACAAGAATCCCGCTATTGTTCGGCAAATAAATATTAAAACGCAAATCCTATAAAACCTCAATTAACCTTGATTTCGTTGTACACACGACCATTAAAATCTGAGTATGGAAAATATATTCAAAACGTTTAAAGACCGAAAAGTAAGTAAGCAAAATCTCGAGCCATTATCCCCATCATCACACGCAAAAAGTTTTAGCCCAATAATTTTCTTAGGACGATTCTCTGTAGCTTCTGTTTCGCCCAAAAACCGGGATACGGGCAGGGATAAGGACGGGATGCGAAAATCCTAAAAACCCCAGTAATGAGCAGAAGAGTACCAGTTACCACCGCCCTAGCGTAGTATGGAGCACACAGCATCAGCAGCAGCAGCTCCTTAAACATCTGTAGGTACCCATTCAATTAATTTGCCAAGACGACACCTTCCACTTACAAGTCTTAACCGCTGCCGCCGCCCCCCGCTGAAGCGTCCTTGTCGCCCGTAAAACGAAAACTACATTATCACCACCCCCGCAATAAAAGTCTCCTTATCTTCGTGCTTTCCAAAGGGACTAGCCACAATTCACAGTCTTGAATGACGTAACAATTTTTGGGGAACTTCCACAACATAACATCGCACGTCGCCATCTCTTCCTCTGCTTCTGGGTAAAAGGGTTCCTGTTAACCATCAAGTTCTTCTCCTCCTCCGCATATCAAGCTCCTTTACTAACGGAAAGTGATCCTAAAACCGGATTTCAGGCCTCAAATTGTGGGGGTGGAGAAAAATGTTACAACAGTTGTACGTGAATATTGAATAATGATTATTTGATTGTTGCCAGATGTAACAAATTGTACCAATTCCCTGACATTCCTATGTCCTGGGATAGGCGCACGTATCCTTGCGTATCCTGGCAGCCAGCACAGAGTGCTGGCACAGTCGGCGCTGCTCTGGTGCGTGAGGTTCATATATTTTGCAAGGATAAACACGATGATCATCGTCATCATCATTTTGTTTTCGCGTAATAGATTCGAAGGGGCTGAAAGGTGTCTGTGGAGCTTTGTTATGGTCCATTGGCTGTTTCCCGTTTTTCCCACCCCGGTTTCGTCCTTCTGCATAGCGCCGCGCTACTCTCTATACACAAAACCAGAAACAAGGATACTTCTCTGCTCCTGGCGGCAAATGCGGCGGCGAAGTTTATTCCAATTTTTTTTTTCGTTCTTCCTTTCTCCTCCTCCTTATTTATATATTTTGTTTTTTTTTTTTTTGGGTAACCTTGTAGCAAATTAGAAGGGATGCGAGGTGACGGTTTAATGGTGGCTGAATTATGGGATCGGAAATCCCATTAAGGATATCTTAGGTCAAGATATTAATTTACGTTTATGGCACTCTAATGGACATCCATCTTATTAGGAGGATTTAGTTAGACAGCAAAAATGCTGATGTGAATTTGTTGGCCAGTACTTCTTCAATTAGGAGAACTAGTTTTGTTTTCCTCGTTATTTATATAGAAGCGCCATAAATGTCTGGGATATAACGAATAAATAACAATTTAATTTATAGTATTCGTTTTTCTGGGGCTGCTGTTGGGCTGGTCCCAGTGACCGGGAACACAACAAGGACATAAAGTTAAGGCCTGATTCTATGCCACAAGGCTTAGGCTTATTAGCCGTAATTGGCCTATAAAGTGTTGTTTAATTGCATCGGGGGTAGGCTGGTCGAGGAATCTTATTTGATATTTCTTCGGCTAATTGATTGCCAAGTGATAAAATTACGAAAATAAAAAAGTGGGACTTAAATTAATTATTAGAGGATGATGCTCTTTTATAACCAGACATAATTTTCGTTTATTATTGTAGTATGTAGTATTCTTTTCGTAATTATCATTAACAACGTTTGGATTCTCGCGTCCTGGGCCAAACTAATACACACATTTGTTGTATATCTGACAATGTCTGCACTACTCAATACACTACAAAAGTTTGGTGGCAGCGGTGGGATCATTTGACCTACTACCAGAAACTTTAATTAATTAGTACAATAAAAGCCATATAAAAACCCAGCGAAGGGCTTAAAATTTCCTGGAAAAAATATCTACAACTGTAGTCCCTCTAACCAGGAATCAAGGATTCCCAGAAAGGATTCATTAGATCAACAAGGGATTTACGCAGAAATAGCGGAGGATTTCAGAAAGTTAGCAGGGCAGCTGAACTGGACCTTCTGGAAAGTACCCCGGGTCCTGCTAGAGAGAAATATTAATACACTATAAAATGTTGGTGGCAGCGGGGGGATCATTTAATCTAAGCCACTACCAGCAACTTTAATTAATTAGTACAAAATAAGTCATATAAAATTCCCCTGAAGGGTTTAAAAATATATGTGAAAACATCTTCAACTGTAGCTCCTCTAACCAGGACTCAGAACTTCTGAGGTGCACCCCAGAAAGGATTCATCAGATCAGCGAAGGATTTATTCAGAACTTTATAAAACAGACAGGGATTTCAAAAAGGTAACAGAGCAAGTGAACTACACCTTCTCGGTACTATCCCCGTGTCCTGCTGGTAAAAAAATTAATACACTACAAAATTTTGGTGGCAGCGGTGGGATCATTTAACCCATTTCTAGCAACTTTATTTATTTAGTACAAAATAAGTCATATGAAAATCCAGTGAAGGACTTAAAAATTTGTGAAAAAAATACCTACAACTGTAGCCCCTCTAACCAAGAGTCAGAGCTTCGGTAGTGCAACTCAGAAAGGATTCGTCAGGGAGGGATTCGTTCAGAACTTCATAAAACAGCGAGGGGCTCTTCCAGGAAGGTAACAGGTCAGGTAGACTACACCTTCTAGATAGTACCGCGTCCTGCTAGTGGCATAAATTAATGCACTATAAAATGTTGGTGGCAGCGGTGGGATCAGCTTTAATTAATTAGTACAAAAAAGTAATATAAAATTCCGGTGAAGGGTTTAAAATTTTCTGAGAAAGCACCTACAACTTCAACCCCCCTAACAGAGCCAGAGCTTCGGAGGTGCAACCAAGCAAGGATTCATCAGATCAGTGAGGGATTCATGCAGTACTTCATAAAACAGTGAGGGATTTATCCAGAACTCCATAAAAAACAGTGAGTGAGACATGGATTGCGATCAACAAGAGGTGAGCCGGATCTAATTTCAACTTGTACGCGTTCGTAGTAACGATAGCAGAAGAAGGATTGATTGATACGAAATCTTTTGTTCTTACTCAGGTATGGTATAGAATCTTTACCTTCTAGTGAAATTATGTAAGCTCAAATTGACAGCGATACTAAGACCCAGTGAAGAGTATAATAGTCGAGCCTCGATAATGTCAGTGCTTCGCGTTAAACGCTCAGCCACAGATATCATTCAGCGGTTTGTGACGCTGTAAATTGATATAGGGTTTCAGATCTACCCAATGAAGCTCTTAAGAAGGAAATGTAAAGACCGCTGCAGTAGTTTAGGGCTGATTTCAGATGACCCTTCGCTGGTTCTTAAGAAAAATCCTTCGCACTATGGAAGAGTGAGCGTTGTTTGGAGGAGAAGGCAACCATGAACTATGTATATCGGTTGTAAAAGGATCCAAACATAAATGGTTTAAAATTTTTTCGTAACGTTCGCCAAAGTCGCACAAAAATCAACTTGAGCAGTGCATTAATAAACTTTCAGAAGAATTGCATAACATAACTCATTGGTCCTCCTTAATTCACTAAAACTTAACCTATCTAAATCATCTTCTCCAATACTAATGCGACCTCTCTCAAATTACCTTAAATGGACCCTGGCACCTGCGTTAACCGGGACAAAAATCTCAGTATTGTCTTGAACAGAAATATAACGTGTTGTGACCACATTAGCTATTTTCTAGTATATAGTATTCTAAAGCGGCTTCGTTTTCATTGTAGTCTCTTGTGACGAGCTGTTCATATGCAGTTGGTTAAAGCTATACTCTTGCCACACATATTGCATGGCTTCTGTGTCTTCCCTTCGTTAATTTCATACGTTTCATTCATAACCTTCGCAGATATAACCGCATTACGCCTCACTGGCACTCAGTTTTTGGATGTTTTATAAGTGACTACCGCGATATTAGGGTCTTGTGGTACTAAGATAGCATCATCAACAACCGGAACCCCTCCTATCTAAACGAGCTTAACCAGCTCTCACGCTTTCCCCATCTATCGCGGCAACTTTCTTTCTTTGTTCACGCAGCTCAATTGTGGAGCTCCATTTCTGCTGAACTACAACGAATAAAAAAGATATACAGATAGCCTAGGAGAAGATCTTCCTAGGACCTAGGGTATCAGAAATTGGAGGCTTCAAACCAGTGACCGACAGCTCTGGAGGAGGATGTTGCAGAAAGCTAAGGCCAATAACAGGCTTTGTAGCTGTTGATGATGATGGTCCATGTGCTAGATATTGCAGCAAATGAGCGTATTTTGGATTTCTAAAATAAATGCAAAACTGTTCCAGAAGAACAATATGTCAATTTTGGTTCAGCCCATAAATTTCTGCAGCACTCTCAACATATCTCAATTTTCTTATTTGTACTTTAGAATTCACTTTCTTCTAATTCATTGACGTACCCATGTTAGTTACTGCACAGTTTTTGTGGCATAAATCGGAAATTGGATCAACCCATAAAATATTGCAGCACTCTGTGCTGATTCGACCATTCCATGTGCACTGGAGGCGATAGTCGATCACCAATCTACGTGGCCATGTTACGTTACTATGGAGTTCCCTTTTGCGTTGGAGTATGTCTTTCTTGTTTACCAAGTCAAGTATCGGGCTGCTTGGGTTCTTTACCATGGCCATATTCGTTTGGTTTGTTTTTGCCATTTCCGCTAGAAGCCATGTGTTGAGTGCCTACATTTTTCTTGAGCTATGAAATTCTATATTTTTTTTAAATCTGGTTCTGGATTATAATAAAACCATACAAAGTCTAAAACAACCACATTAGAATAATCAATTGCTTTCTCTTTTATTAACTTAATCCTCAACCAAGGCCCTCTCCTTATCTACATATGTAATTCCCCTTCTCAAAAACCCTTCACATAATATATGTAAATAATTCGTCATTTGGAATAACCACATCAAAACTGATCTATGCCTGTCTTTCAGTCCTAAAAGGATATAGAAAATGGATTCTTAGATGACGTCAAAGTTGATAACCTTTTAGGGACCTACTGCTATAAACTATCACTTAAAGTAAGCCACATTAAAGACTGCTACCAATTATGAAAGGATTAGTTTATTTCAGAGGCATATTTTAGGGATGGATTTGAAATAGAGAGAGAAAGATCATTGATTAATGGTGTCTCATTAAAGAAACATATCCCTTATGAAGATTACGTACATAGACGCATAAAACACACCCTGTTTGTTACATCGTAACGGGGAGGAGGGTGGTGGGTTGGTTAATAAGCGCAGACACCTAATCTTCATGAATAAGTAAAAAAAAAAATCTGATTTGCTTTCTTCAAAATTAATTATTAACTACAAAGGATCCCCGAAACCCAATCAGGACACGTTCCCAAGAATGATTGCTTCAGTCAAGGGCAAACCAATTCCCAATAATTTTTCTAATAGGTCGGCAATCCCTCAGCGAGGATTTTCAGTAATATAAACACAATACATAAATAAATCCCAGAACATATTTTGCCCCCAGGATTAATGGAAGGTCGGCTCAGATCTCGAGAATTATGGGGCGGAATCCCAATTTATCATCACACCAAAGCAGGTCTAACAGACTTCAAAATAATTCCGAATGGAGAGTAGGGATGGAGTAGTGGGAATGGTGGGGGTTTTTGTGCGGCGGGGGGTGGGGGATGATGCCGAAATTTAATGGATTTTCTATACTTTTCAATTCGTACTTCGTTTGGTTTTTGCGTGGTGAATACTGGCACCAATTTAGTCTCAGTGTGTCAGGACTCAAAGCGGGCCCCATTCCACCACTACCACACACAGTCCCCCAACGACGACGGGGGTGCGCTGCGTTGTACTACTTACTTCTGCTTACCGGAAAGTTACAACTGAATGCTTGTTCACCAAGGATTCAGGATCTTTTAAAAGCTTTGCAGATGTGTGTGCGGCGCCACAAGCAACATTAAGCATTAACCTTACCTGGGTTTTGATGATGATTAAACTCCTGTAACCTTAACCGAAAAAAAGCGCTCCTCTACTCCGGTTTTATCGCACTCGACGACGACGACGAGGACGAGGACGACTCTTCTTTTCTTTCCCACCATCTTGAGTACACGTGAGAAAACTTGAGCCATGTGACGTGATCTGAATGAGGAAATTTATTGAAACTCGATTCCACCAAGTCCCATCACCCCCACCCCCCCATCTCCCGCACAGTCATCCTTGATGCCAGGGTGTAGCAGCAGGTCCTTCGACTGGTGGTGAAGACTTGTAATCAAGTATGATGAAAAGTTTTAGGGGGTTGAAATTATGGCTAGGGGTGAAAAATATGTCGAGTTGCTTAAATTTACGATACAATTACTAAGTGGGGTTAATATCGGGGGCTTGTTTAGTGTCATTGATAAAAACTGCGAAAGGGGTGGCTCCCGGGTGGGCACTGGGATGGATGGTATATGTACGTGGCGTAGGGGGAGGATGGGTGAGATTTTTGCGGTAGTTTCACATGGATAATGGGGAAGATTTTCACAGGCGTTTATGGTTTCGATGCTTTTATTCATTATGTCAAGCCATGATTTAAGCACTTTTGCAATAATAAAACATGGGGAGCAGATGGTGAATGTGAATTATTTTCTTGTTGTTTCACGTTTATTAAAGCCATAGCAGTTTTTTTTAGTGAAATTCATATGTGCTTCAAAAATATGAGGTGTTAAATAAAGTATGTGGACTGTAAATAAATTGGAGCTGGAATCATGTGACGAATAGTCAAATAGCCGAATTTACTGGCCAAATCATTATAGCAATAATTAGTTATTGAAATTATAAGATAAGCTATAAATTTTATTGTTAATTCTGGCCCAAACTTCTAAAAATGGAGCTAACCCCAACTAATCCTTTCGGTTTGAACTCAATTAATCTGTAACAAACAGAGAACAATAATGCGTTATGCATTATTATCAAATTTTTAGAGACCATTTCCTCGTCGGCGTATTACTAAGTCCAAGTGAATATAATCCCTAATAAGCATTTCGCCGGCTTAACCAGGTAGCAAAAGGTACTACAATTCCGCTTTGTTGGATCCTTAGCGGTAATCCTTCGTGTTAATCTGGTAGTCTGGTACTGCTCGCACTCAGTGAGCGAAGAGTAAAACAAGATTCCAACGAGGCTGGACACGCCTTAAAAATACTGTCATCATGGGGTGCAACACGTAGTGAGTTAAGTTTCCATGAAGAGTTTACCCTAGTAAGCCCCAATGGAAACGCGGGTTAAGTAAAGTTTCGTTTAATCCAAGAAAACTCCACGAAACCCGTCGGATTAAGCTGGGTTTAGAATATGTGTTTGTTTAAGTGTGTTTACTGCACGTATACCTACGGAGACACGACGTAAAATTCTTTATCTTTCACTTTAACCCAAAACCGTCATGGAAACAGCATCGAGTTTTTGTAAACTCAGCGAATACTCTACCCTAGTTCATAGTAACACATTAACGGAGACTCAAGAAGTACGAAAAAACCTTAGAAAGAGAACAGAACATAGCGTATAGAATTTTTCAAACTCCTTGACACAAAAAATTTGAGCAGTTCTGCGCACCTCGTTGCCAAATTTTATAAATAATGTTCTATCATTTCCCCTCTTTTTAGTTAAAACGGCAACAAACACTGAAAAAACTTAACAAAATAATTTGGGAAGGGATGCGCGCATGCCGAATGAATAAAGTTAATTTATCTTTCTATGTGTTGAGCAGAGCTTTTAAATACATGTAAAGCCCCTGCTCAACAAAGGCAGTTTATTCAACATAATAAGCATAATTTTACTTTAATTATGCGAAATATTTCTCATTTCTAAATTTAAAATAGTTTAAAAAAAATGCTGAAAAAAATTCCTTTGAATAAATGAGCGTTTTCATTCATAAACCGACAGTTCCCCGCAGTCGCAAGCAACACAACCTCCCCTGGCAGAAGCGCGTATGCGACTGGCAGGAAACGTCAACAATCTAGTAATCAAAGTGATAAAAAAACACAAATTTCGTATTTTTTAGTAGAAATTACTACAAATTACTTCTGTAGCATATGTGTAAAATATAATAACCTTAAAATAAAAAAAATATATTAAAACGGGTGTTTTTCAGTCATAATTTGTAAATTTTTTAAATAATCATTGAAGTCCCAGAAAAATACACCTCCCTTTAGCAATACGCAGTCGCAACTGATTACATGGCAGCAAGTGATTTGATAGGAGGAGTTAACTGAAGCTTTTGTCTGAGCTTTTAAACATTTTTAAGAGCTTAGCTGGGGAATATGCGCGGGATGTCACGAGGTTTGAAAACAACTATACATATATACAGATTCCAGGGAAGCATTTGGATTCAAGAACCTCTCGCTCTAATAGGAAAGAAACAACCGTATACACTGTATATCGCGAATAGAGGCGGGCCGAAGTTTGTTAAAATTTGTTGTTTGACAAAAATTAGAAGTCAGCCTCGTGCAGCATGAAATGACGAGACTCAAATCTGCTTCAACCGACTTCCTGAGTCTCTATGTAGCGTTTCACATTAGTACTGCTGAATTCGTAAAGGTAGGAACGACTGGCTCGATAATCAAAGGCAGCTGGCGACTGAACGTAAGAAGCCCAAACCTAAATGGGAAGTGAAGTGAAGTGAAGTTAGGTACCATTGCATATGAATGTATGAGAGTGACCAAAATGGAAGTAAGCGGAAGTTACATTTAATTCAGTGGAAGTAACGTTTACTTCACTTCTGCGTTACTTTTCATTTAGGTTTGGCCTAATACTGCATATAGAGCAAGCAGTCTCAGATGACCAGTACAGGCTGTGGGGTCAGGCGAACCAGGGCGACCGCCCGAAGGCGCCACCCGCGATGTGTTCATTAAGGCGTTCGCATATATTCGGCCCTGGTAGGGTATTTGCTGGTAAAAATCGGGCGTTGGCCTGTGTACACCTGCTAGTATACTTGGGCTTAAGGCCATGGTCCTAACAACCTGCCCCCTTGCTTTTTGCAGGGGTGTTTGGTTTTTGGTTCCCCTCCATATACTCGTTATCGACGAAGATATGGAAAAAATCCTATCTCACTCCAATCCATAAAGCATCTAATAAGCACTCGGTGGAAAGCTACATGGGTATTTCCGTCTTATCAACAAATACTAAGGCTCTCGAGAAACTTACGATAAGATTGCTTCCCCTAAGCGACCCATGTCTTAATAAACAGCAACAAGATTTCAAACCCTATGATTCTAAACTCTGATCTACTATGTGGTATGTAGAACCGTCATCAAATAGATATAGCCTTTGATTTCAGTCTCAGAGAACACGAGCACGCGAAGAGAAATAAAAAGAGCTCACACAAGAAGAAAAGACGGAAAAGGGAAGCCTGGAAGAAAAATCTCGTTTGTGAACTAGTATGACGCAATTTACACCACGTTGCACCTACTGCAAAGATAATTAAATGAATCTGATCACTGATCCAAAAGGCTTGTCGGAGGGATGGAAAGTGCGCTTTCATGAAGTTCTAAATGACCAGCTATCTGAGAAATTAAAGGCTCCAATCTTAGAAGAATCTAGCTCTAATGAGTGAAGAGCAATCTGCTCGGAAAGTTCTGTGTAGTTAGATGTATGGGGTACGACAGCGAAGGAGATTCAACCTCCGCTGGAAGGACGTCGTAGACCAGGACGGCCAGACCTTAGGGGCGTCAAACTGGATGTCATCGGCACAGAATCGTGGCCGGTGGAGAAAAAAGCTCCTAGAGGCAGGAACCGAAGCCCGGTTATAGAGCTACTAAAGAAGAAGAAGACTCGTGCCTTTTGTTTTATTTTTTGCTGGTTCAATTTTTCAGAGCAAAAAATCTAGTGGTATCTACTAAACCTTGGAACCCCAGAGTAAAACTTTATTAGGTCTATATTAAACAGGTATTATACATATACTTCAAGCTCTCATTAAGTGGAAGGACAAAAAATGTTGGAACTCAACAAAAACTAAACAAAAAAATTTAATTGTAACAAAAAAAAATTTGTAAGGTTTGTCCTCATCGACACAAAAAGCTTAGATGTTTTAATTATCCTTCGATTGCTCAACTTACTTTCATAACTCCCCACCAACAAAAAAAAATTGTTAAACAAAAGTGACCCGATCTTAAAATAAACTTGAAAAAGAACAATCGATTGAATCTGTCTAAGTTCACACCCAACCATTCTATGACCTTCCCCTTCTGGCAATTCCAACTAAAGCACGGTGGAGTCCTAGATGAAGCTCATTAGGGTTTCCGTACCCCCAAAGATGAAGTTGTTAAAGGACTCAAGTTTCTTTGAACAAAATCGAACAAAAGGACGAAATCGCGGCACGAAAAGGAAATTAATCCACAACTTTTTTTTTGTGTTTCACCCATCCCGAATCCTTAATGAAGCTTAAGTTACTGAAAGTTTATGGTTTTCCCGCTGATAGGGGGTGGGTCGGGCGAGGTCGGCCATAGACGAAAACATTTTGCGATTAACCCATAGTAACAGAAACCGCGCTTCTTTGGGGTGCAGACAGGGAAAGAAATAGGAGGGGGAGGGGTGTTGAGGAGAAGTTCCATAGAAAGAAGTAACGTGTAGCCACGAAGTTCAATTTACAACTCAAGTCACAAAATCGCTATAAATCACGAAACTTCTGATAAGCTTCGATGGGAACTTAATGCTTAGACTAGAGTGCATTTAGTGGAAATTATTTATGCGTTTCGGCGCTCACATACCAACACATACCAGCCCCCAGGAAATGTGCATAATTGATGACAACCTCCATCGAAATCAAGCTGAGACT
Organism: Thereva unica; assembly: GCA_949987705.1. NCBI lineage: Eukaryota > Metazoa > Arthropoda > Insecta > Diptera > Therevidae > Thereva > Thereva unica. The sequence continues at coordinate 89,960,125 of OX465285.1, forward strand.
ACGTCCTAGCCCCGATTGGGACAACTTTTTGGACAAAACCAAATATATACTATAGAACACAAATCTGTTCCAACTTACCCCCAAAACAAATACTACTACCCCTATAGCTTCGGCACGACTTTCCAGCTTCACTAAAATGCCACATCTGTGAAAATCTTTTAAAAGGTTTTGCTTAAACTTTATTCTATATCCCTTGAAGATAAATTTACCGGCATCAACACGTTCTCATCCCCAGCAGGACTCTCGAACAAGGATAACTAAGACCTGGAGGCAGTTTCATTGCACTTCGTATCTCTTAGGGGTTCTTTTCAGCTAGATTTAGTTAAAAGTGCACGTTCTGAAGTTTGCGAATGTTTTTAGGTTATCGCTCAGATTGTGTGCTTAGAGAGATAGTTGGCGCGGGGGTTGGTAGCCCATTAGCTTTGCTATCTAGAACTAAAGGATAAGCAATGGTAGTCATTAGTAGTGCCGTCGTCGCTGGTGCACGGTTGTTTTTATTTTAATATTTTTGTTTTTAGAATTAAGGATCTTTGACGTGTCTAGACGTGGGGGATGATAAGAATGTGAAAAAACAACAAAGGCTCTCAAAGGATTATTAAAGAGTTTTACAGTTTTTAAGAAAATACAAATCGTCAGGAATTTGAGTATTTATTTTTTCCATTAGACATTTTTTGGTAACTAAAGTAATGAACGCCGCAATATTTTTCCTAGATGTATCAGATCCGAACTAGTGGATTATTGTGCCTAGCTACTATCCGCTAATTATGCTTTTCCACGGAACGATTTCTACAAAATACGGGGGGGCTCGGTAGTCTAGGGGTAAGACGGAAAAGGCGAAGGACCGTGGGGCTGGCCGGGATTCGAACCCGGGACCTTTGGGATGGTAGCCAGACGCCTTACTCCTAGGCTACCGAGGCCCTCGGCCGAGGCGGATGATACCAAAATCGGCTTTGAGGTCAGCTCTGTTGATGGAGCACAGGTCGAGGAACTCAAGCTGACACTATTGCCAATGGTGGCTTGGCGATTTCAACAATTTTTATTTTTATTTTTTCGACTTTTGCAACGCACCTTACGACCTGGCGTGGTTGGGTTAATGGAATCCTGATTGAGGATGACATTAAGCAAAGTAGGAGCATCCGTGGGGCTAGTTGAAGAAAGTGGCTGCCCCCTACCTGCAAGGGCCAACAGAGGGGGATTTATTGCTATTGGAGACGTCTTCGAGTTTTGAAGCCAGAGAGCGAGAGCGTCATCGGTTGGTTGATGAGATTCAACTCGTTTCAGGAGGCATAACATTCCAGCGAGTTGTTCCTCGATGCCCCGATGTCAAAGTCGCGATAGTAATGGTTGGGAGTAGGTGGACTAAAAAATATCGCGGGTAGGTTGTGGCGGTTACTTCCTCCTCGACTGGAGCTGCTGTTCGACATTGCACTCTATATGAAGAAAATAGATTGTCGGACAGTATAAAGGGCCTTTCCTAAGACTCTAGTCTTTCACATAAAAAAAAATCTCAACTCGAACACGCTTACTCCTTTTAATGTCATCCAATACAGAATAAACAGAAGCCGGGGAATTGGGAGTGCAGGAAGAAGTGGCGACAGGATTTAAGAATACCGACTGCATGCTGTCAAGTGAGTCTACGGTCGTTGCAACCGGGGAAGCGATATCCTAGAATTTTCCCAATAAGGAGCCCGAGTTCGTCCTAGTAAGATTTAGGGTGTCGGACAATGAATCGAGTCGGAAGTTGAAAAATTGAATGTCGTCAGCCAATATCTGAATATTTGAGATGTTGTCGAAGAAGGAGTTCAGACGGCCCATGACCATTTCTTGACCGTCGAGAAAAGCGTTAGATATGTCCTACACCAGTCTGAGGACATGGCAGGACTTAATGCCCGAACACTCACTGCAAATTGACCCTCTCGGGGCCGAAGAGTTGGAGCTAACTCCTCCGTTGAGGCAAGTGGGGTGAAATACGCCGCCGCAAACACCTTTGTAAAGAATCGAATCTTGGACAATCTCTCAAAGGCGTAACTTGCTAGACTGGTGAAACGCATTATGAAAAGAAAATTATTAACAAGTTCAAACGCAAGGTTCATGCATTTCCTTCAACATCCTCCTCATAAAACTAGTTGAAACTAAGTAGTTAAAATTGGTGTAAAAAAATTTTCGCCTGAGCCCAGCTCGAAATCCCCCCCAAGACACCATGGAGCCCAGACAAAATCTCCCCATCGCACTCTCATTCAATACCTAAACTTTGAAAGCTTATCCGGGGCACAGCAAAGTTCAACCAAATCCTGCAGCGCGAAATCTCATCCAAGACGCAAAGAAGTTCAATTAATCTCACACAGGTGGCGCTCACTAACACCCAAGACCACATCCACACTCGATTCCGCCACCGATGACGTCACCAGTCCCGTACCATCGTAGCTATACTACTAACAGCTTCTTTGTAAATAACTTTTATCTTCGTCTTCTGAATTTTCATAGCAAGATCAAGCCTTAATAAGATGTCAATTCAGTTCGTTAATAAATCAAATGTCATTTAATATTTTATTCACATATTGTTGCAAATTCCCCCCCCCCCCCCCCCCAACTGGTAAACGAAGGGCAACATTAGCATCTTATTTAGCGGAAACGTTAAAGCATCTAAATTTATTGGTGTGAGAATGGAAATCATAATTCTGCCAAACACGTTAAACGAATTGAATCATAACTTAATAAAGCACAGCAAACAAAACAGGCAAAAGCCTTCAATTTTGTATATGATTCATTAATTTAACTGCTATACAAACACACGCACACACAGGCCGGGAGGGTAGCGGGGATGGATGGAAAACACCGGAAATTAGCTCTCGTGAAGTATCCCACATCAGACAGATCAAAGCCTTAAATTTAAGCTGAAATTTCATAATTTAAGGGACAAACAATAACCGAAACAGCACAAAATACCGGCGGAGGGATGATGATAATGATGAATCTTTGAATCTCTCGCTAAAATAAGTAAATTTGACTTTCGTTGTGAATATTCTGTCACAGAATATAGAATGGGGGTTGCTTCAGTTTTGCTGTATACGGGGGCATGTTTTATTCTGTAACCGCTCTCGCTTACCACCTTCCCCAAAACAATTGACATTGTCAACAAAATTCTTTATCGTTTAATTTCCTTCGGAGCAACAAATTGCCAGACTGAAGAGAGAGAGAGACTGAAGCTGGTCCTCTTATTTTGCAAAGACAACCATGGGACATGAGTTAGGGTGGGATCAAGAAAATTGCTCCGTTATTCACCCCGAACGGAATGCCATCCACATAATGAAAGGAAAATTACTACATCTTACTTAACTGGTATTCCTTAAATGAACAAAATGAAATTTTAATGACTTTCGTCCGAAAAATATGCTCCGACAGTCAACGCCACCACGAAAAACAGTATTAAGCCCCGGATCCGCCATAGAGAGAGACACTGCTCGTTCTATGGCGAAAAAGGAGCGGCAGCCGCAGCGACAGCGAACTCCCTGGGGGTATTTTCACAATTAAATAAGGTCCATCAAGGGTTGTTTCACATTTCACAGTTATGAAGTTGAACAACAGAAAATGACATCTTATGCTAATTTGTCCCTCCACAGAGGCCGAGCACACAATGGCGACGAGGTGCCATAGGGCACTTACCTAGGGCTTTTATTTGGATTTTCCATTCCACCAATTAATTTGCTACAAACAATTTCCAGCCTCGGTCTCTCTCCTCATATAGATGGTAGCGGTTTCATGGGCAAAGATATAGGTCGTCGTCGTCCATGGACGCCCTTTTTTTGGTGGTGCTTCTTGGTCCGAGGTCGGGTGATTCCTGGGAGTTAAAGGATAATTTGATTTTTGTACAGGCATTTATTAAGTTGCTGCGGCCTTTCACTTCCTTTTAAAAAGGGTAATTGGATCCTTAATGGAGGCATCCCTAAAAAGTCCACCCGTAAACTGGGGATGATTTCAGGGAAAAGGGATTACGATTCTCGTTTCTTCCCCCTCTTTTTTTTGTTGTTTTGTTTTGCTGCCCATGAAAATCTCATCTTGCCAATAAGAAATTGCGCAGAAATTTAAAAAGAGTTTAGCAGGAAATTTAATAAACTAAGTATGGGCGGGTGGTTATTCAACAACTGGGCCCCACCTACGTTTTGGACAGGTAAGTCTATAATCTTGATGAATTTTTTAATAAAATTACATTTTAGGTAATGGATCTTGGATATTTCTTAAAATATTCTCAAACAGCCTACTTCCTCTGGCTCTACCTATTCGAATTTGAGAAATTATTACACGAGACTCGAATTATCAGAGTCTAGAGGTAAATAAGCAGAGGTTAGAGCTAAATAAGAAAACCACAAATTAACGATAGAAAACATTCCACAGTGACGCAACATAAACACTCGGAGTGATAATGGACTAATGCTACCAGTGCACGTGGAATAACCGAGTCAGCACAAAGTTCTGCAATGATTTATGAGTTGGCACAAAAGCGTTCTTGATACAACAAGGCCTGTGAAGGAAATAACATGGTTATGAACAAAATGATGATAGAATTGCAGTGATGATCGACTAACGGGCAGGGAATAACCGGATCAGCATAAAGTTCTGCACTTATTTATGAGTTTACACAAAAACGATCCTGATGCAAAAAAGACCTGTGAAGTAACATGGATATGAGCAAAGTGATGATCGACTTGGATTGATGATCGATTAACGCCACCAGCATCCGTGGAATAACCGAGTCAGCACAAAGTTCTGCTTTATGAGTTGACACAATAGTAATCTTGATGCAACAAGCCCTGTGAAGTTACAAGACACTAGAACGAAATGATATGGTGTAAAATCTGAAGTAAGAAAGTAAATTTAATTTTGCTGAAGAAACAAGAAAAAATGAGGTTTTATTGGCATGGGAGAATTTTCACATATATAATAAATAGTATAAATAGATATACGAGATCAAATCCGTTTTCGATTGCGTCGATTGGAACCCAAACACGTGCCATTGGAAATCATCCAACTTCTCCAAGCGTCGTACGATGGCTTAACCAGCAAAGTTGGTCTTCGAAGCGACTTAACCGAGGAGTTCCCGATTCAAACGGGTGTCTGACAGGGAAACGTCACTTCGCCACTTCTCTTCAATGTTGTAATCGACGCGATTATGCGTCAAGCATTCGATGGACGACGCGGAGTACGATACGACGACGGCAAAACCGATTTGATGTTCGCCGACGATAGCGCTGTCTTCACCAACATGGATGTCAACAGACATCTTATACGACATTTCTCGCATCGCCCGGTCATACGGGTTAAAAATCAATGCGTGCTCACAACGAAAAAATCGAGGGCCAGTTTTCACCTCGATAGAACGCAAAACCCAAAAGGTTCCGATGTTCAAATATTTGTGATCATTGATTGAGGAACACAAAGAGGCATCGATGGCAGACTCTCATAGCCACATCGGCCAAGCAACATTCGCCTCGCTCAAGTGCTGCATATGGAAAGGAGCAAATATTAAGTACGCCTTTACCGAACGTTGATCCCTCCAATTCTTCTTTATGGATCGGAAAAGTGGGCACTGCTCAAGCCGGACGTCAATAATCTCAAGGTCTTCCAAATGTGATGCTTGGGGCAGATTCTCGGTGACTCACTCTGCCATCGCCTTTGAAACGAAACAGACAAAGATGCGATCAGCAGACACTAATGGAAGAGGAAATACCAAAACGTCGACTACGGTGGTTTCGACATGTTTGCCGAATGGATGATAACCGTTTGCCAAGTAAATTTCTCTGGCGAAACCGTCCGACAGACTGGAGAATTCAGCGATCGGCACCAAAGAAAATCGGGCTAAAGAATATCGAGGGCGACTTAAAGAATCAGCGATTGTCAATTATCGAGGCTCGCGGCGTCGTCGGTTCGCCAAAAATCGTAAAGAATAGAAACGATTCGAGAATGCAGTTCGAGACCCAGCGGTACCGACAGTAGCGTATCCATTGCGGGGGCGCCTCAATCGGACCGCCAGCTAACGGATCAATGAAAAAAGAAGAAGAATTAGTCAAACCAATTCTATTACGACAGAACGTTAGTAGGGCCTCATATAGTTGAACTGAGAGCCTCCTCACACTTTACTGCTTTTCGTCGGTTTGACGTTCACTTCGTTCATTAAGTGATCACATATTCCATAAAGCCATTCTTATTTTGTCAGCAATTTCTTTTTAGCTATTTCTCAGTATCCCTGCCTGGTCGTCGCTTAAGCCCGGTCTATTATGATTTCAATACTGTGCCACCCAACGTAAAGATAATAATTTTTCCGAAAGACAAGAATGTTGTCGTTAACTCTTTAAGAGCTCTCCTGCCATAGATACAGAATGCCCCCGGGATCTTTAGTAAAATTTCTCAATCTAACCATTCATATTGATCGTTTGTCTGTGGGGCTCTAGATAAAGAGATTTCGATAAAATTCTAATGAAAAAATACAAATTGTTGAATCAGACACATTAAACAAGGATTAATTTAAAGATTCCCAAAGTATATAACATAAAATTGTATTGCTTGGTAGAAGAAAATTATCCGAATTGCATCTTGGATAGTAGATTAGTCAACGACGTAGTTATCTTCGGAGAGTACCCCCCATGCCTAAACCTGGCCTGGTACCGCACAATCTCCTCATTTTATCTTCGACCACAACAGTCCTTGATGCCCACATCGATAAAAGTAATAACAAAATATCTTTTATCCTTGCTGTCGTCTTACTGCACCTTATTTTATTTCTTTTTCCTTTCAAGAATTGTTGTTGTTGCCTTTCTTAAGCAATAATAAAATAAATAAAAAATTCTGTTTTGTTATAAAAAATTCTACTTCATCTCCATAAAAAACTTAAGCCAACATTCATTTATTGACCTCTTACTTAATGGCTCTAGAAATGAGAAGTTCATCTAAAAGTCTCTTTATCATTGCTTCTCCGTAAAGAGGAAACAAGGCCCTGTGTCTCTCTTGTAGATGAGGCAAATACAATAAAATCCTTTTAAAGTCCTGTGAAAAAAAGGAAAAAACCTACGGAAATAAAACGGAATATAACATAAAACAGGAAGAGGCGAACCAAAAAAAAGAATAAAATAAAATACAACAGAAAAAAAATGGAGAAAATAACAAGGAATGGAAATACAGTAAAGACCAAGCACATTAACTTTATCTCCGAAAAGATTTATTTGTTGTGCTCCTCTATAATCCTTTTCTAAAATATTAAAACAATGACTCCCTTTTTATGGACTGATGTTTCTCGGGCACTTAATGCCACCTTTCCTCGCCCCCTCCAGCATTTTTATCCTTATCAGATAGAAAACAAAAGTTTCTCCCCCACAGAAAAATATGAAGAAAACTTGCGTAATATGCCCCAAAGTGGTTTATAAATAATGAAAATTTCCTTTCCGAAGTGTTTTAGAGCTTTTAATTTCCAGCAATTTCGGTGAAAGCGGCTTAATGTTGCCCTTTTGTTTGTATTTTTTCCCTTATTTTCATTTTTTTGGTGGTAATAGGGTTTGAGGGGAAGATTTTTCATACTACTTAACCTCGCATTTTGAATATAAAGTTAAAGAGACCGAACGCGCCTTCAGGATCATGAAACTAGTAGCAGCTATCTCTAAAGTGTATCTTTCAAACACTCATACATCCACACTCCAACATTATACTATGATAGCAACAAAAATAAATTTTTAATGAGGAGCTAAAATTCAAAAAGGTTCCTAACCATGTTGCCTTAATCATCACGCACTAGCTATCATCTTCAAGGACCTTCACCTTCACAGGAACGTGACAGTTTACAATATTTTCTTCGTTTTTTTTTTTTTTGTTATAGCCAAGGGAAAAATTTGCGCGCCAAGGGAAGAAAAGTTGGTGCTAGAGAGATTTTTAACTTTGTTGATTTTTCAAAGAAATTTTCTTGTTAATCTATGATCACTTTTTACATATTTCTAGATTTATGTATATGAGTATGTATATAAAGCGATACGTCACGGTAAATAAAGCGCAAACCTTTTGGCATTAATAGGAGCTCATTAGATTTAATTCTATAAGAAAGTTACTTTAAGGGTAAAATATATAGTCTGGGGAGAAATTGGCCTGAAATTTGATTCTCGAAATTAAGTGTCTAGTCGATCAACTCAAGAATTTATTATTCAAATATAAAGTACTAGCTGAAACCCGGTGCGCCTCGCTGCACCCATAAGCCAGTATGGCGTGCGCCAAAACAATTGGGAATCTCAAAATCTCATTTTCCGTGGATAGTGAAAGTTTCAAATCCCACCTCGAATGTACATACGAAAAGAAAAGTGTCTCGTATTCACAGGAAAGCTTTGAATTCACGAATCAACATAACCGGGCTACCCTACTGCAGAATTTACTACAACTTTTCTCCATTTTCAAACTCAAGCAACTTCACAACCACTTTTTAATTAATGGTAATATCAAGCTTGGGAATCACCCGTTGTACTACTAGTCCGTCATGTCGTTCGAGTCATGGTTTATTACCTAGTAATAAGCTTGATTTGAAGCATAGAGAAGAAAGGATATGTTAGGAGTCTGTAGGCTGCGTGATTAGATGTCGATGAGCCCAGCGTTTGAGCTCTGAGATGTTATATGAGTTCGGAAACACTGACCGCGGAAGACAGTTCGACAATCGAGTCGTTCTTTTTATAAACGAACCGTAATTTTCGCTGTAGTGTGTTCGAGTGAGCCGAGTTGTCTTGTCTTGTGTTGCGGGAAAAAGGCTACCGTGTAGGCTTCTAATTTCCCATTTCAGTAGAGCAGTCGCCAGATTAATAGCGGTAAAATTTCGAGAGGGCTGTCACATTTCTACGATGGCTTAAGGATTCTATGGAGGAGCATAGGATGATATCGCCAATGAGTTTGAAGACGCGGTTTTGCACCTTGTCCACTCAAGCCAAGGTGATATTTGGGACACCAACCCAGATATACGAATTATATTCAAGGCGGGGTCGAATGTAGGACTTGTATATTAAAACCAGGGCAGCCGGCTAGAGAAGGAATTCACATCTCTTCTGGAATCCTAGACATTGGAGATTTGGGATATGTGATTTATTGATCTGCAGTCAGCCATTAGATTGTCTGTGCCCAGTTAGGGAGGAGGATAGTGCAGGTTTTAATGGGGATAATACAGTACTTTTTTTTTATGTGAAAGACTAAAGTCTCAGGAAACGCCCTTTATACTGTGTCGACAATCTATTTTCTTCATATAGAGTGCAATGTCGAACAGCAGCTCTAGTCGGGGAAGGAAGGAGCTGTCACAACATACCAGAGATAGTTTTCAGCCACCTACTCCCAACCATTACTGTCGCGACTTTGACATCGGGGCATCGAGAAACAACTCGCTGGAGTGTTATGCCTCCTGAAACGAGTTGAATCTCATCAACCAACCGATTACATGCGTTTTGGTGGAGCGGGGAAGGGCTAAGGAAGGCTATGACAGAAGGAATCAGGAATGTAAAGAAAAGAGGGAAGAAGAAAGAAGGAAAGTTATAAAGATGAGAAAGTGGAAAAGGCGAAAGACCGTGGGGCTGGCCGGGATTCGAACCCGGGACCTCTGGGATAGTAGTCATGCGCCTTACCTCGAGACTACCGAGGCCCCACTTTGCTCCTTGGAGCGTTGAGCTCGACACGGTTCTTGAGGCTCCTATCAAGAATGAGTTCAATGTCCCCATGGTGAGGATTGGACATAAGCTCACGGTCTAAGAGACAAGGTCTGGTAAGTTCTTGTTTTATGTTGTGGAAGGCGTGGAAGTAGCACAGAATATCGTCATCGGCGAAACTATACCGGTTTGCCTGGTGAGAGAATTGACCCCTGGAGAATGCCGGCCAAGATGGAATTAGGGTTGAATTCGACGCCATACAATACTAATACTACCTTGATTGAACGGCCAGAAAGAAAGCTCCCAATCCAGTTCGTTAAAACTGAGTCGATACCAATAGCTTGAAGTTTAAACAGTTGATGCCATAATCTGTCGAGAGCCTTTGATATATCCAGAGCAACCAAACCAGACTCACCGAAGCCATGAATGCTTTGGTTGAGATGCTCGGTCTGACACACAAGGAGGTCGCCTGAACACTTTTTGGTCTAAAGCCGTACTGCCTGTCGTGTACAAGTAGGTTAGATTCTAGAGATTTCCTCAACTCCGATTATTGTCTCCATGATTTTGGAGAGAACAAAATAGTACGGGTCGCTGGCTTCACCTTTTTTCGGAATGGGCTGAACATGATTTAGATGAGTTCCAAGGGTTAGGACAAACTTCGGAAAAGTATGACAAAGAAAAACGGTTGCGCAGAGGTTTATCCAAAGGTGAAGCACATTTCTTAAGTACCATAGGAGAAGTATTTTCAGACCAGTGGATTTATTGACGTCAAGCTCGATCAAGATCAATGTCAGTGACTTGAGTTTCCCTTAGGGCGAGTAATAATTCAATGACTGCAAACACAATTAGCATTTCCAATCGAATATCTCTCACTCTATATCACCTTTCAAATTAACTTAATTACAAATTTTCCCTTTAGGTCACTTTGATCACTTAGAACACTTTCATCGCTTTTATAATCAAGAACTCACTCTAAGTATCCAGTTATTTAATTTCTAGATTTTTCTAATTTTTTCTGCAGAGCCTTTCTCGTACTTCGAGACATTCCAGAAACTTCGAAGGTTAAAGTCTTCAATAATAATTCGTTCAAACTCTAACTAATAGATGGCGCGCCGTTGGCTTACTAAGTAAATAGCTACAAATTACAAGTTGTAAAAACTCTAATAGATGGCGCATAAACCATCACAATATTTATTTAATCTAAAGTTCAATTATTGGTTTAAACATTCATACTCATTAAAAAAGTAATTTTATATATATATTTTTATGCCTTACCATCAAAAGGTAATTTAAACAATAAAAAATTGATTCTGTCTACATCGACCATTGCAGCCGGTATAATAATAAATATTTTAACTAGAATCGGATCGAAAATAGCTCGGATATTACTATTATAGCACCTACGTATAGCGTCCCATTAATGATTTCACAGGAAAGCCGGCAACTGTCTGGTTCGTTCACCCCGTCGTCCAGTCTATTAAAACTGTTCGTTCCACTCTTACCTGTACACATTTTATGCCCCAGATGGAATAATTAATTTTTCTGTTTTTTCGGTTTTTGTTTTTCATTAAATTTCTACAGAATCAATTTACCTTTTGGGCTGTGATTTTTTACACTTAACTTAATTTTTGAATTAAACCTTCGATGCCTTTCAATTGCCCTTCAAAATCGATATCAATTAACCTCAAAAGTCCCAAGGGGCATGGGTGGGGCCGGGAATGAAAGCCGGTAATTAAATAAATCTTTTCCAGTATGCAGTACAGCATGATTTTGGGATACCAAGCAGAATGTATGTGACATCCTGCCACAATGGCGGACGAAATATTTCAATCGTTTTATCAACACAATCCTGTGTGACTGCATGTACTTTCGGGTGCATATAATTAACGTGGCCAGTCTCATCTAGCCGGTATTACACCCGGACCAAATCGAGTTCGTTGTGCCAGAAATAATAGGAATTAATCGATGGCGATTATTACCCACGAATATACCCCCAGCAGCAGTAGTCATACCAGAGCCAGGACTAAAGTGGGACAATGGCTATTAAACTAGGTTCAGTTTTCGCCCCCATACCGAAAGAGGGACACAAATTAATTCTCGTCCTGATTTTATGGTAAATTAATGCAACACTCAACATAGATAAACCTGAGGAGAGGCGCTGCCGCGCTATGGAAGACACAAAGAGAAATTGACGATCCTTCTGCAGATAAGAAAAATGATAATAAAAACTAGATGAAAAGGCAAAACAAGAAATTAATTCCATCTCCACTGTTCCCATTTTGGGGGCTTTACGGCTTTTTATCGCTATATTCCTGTTCTCCAATCCTGAATTGTGTGCATGTGTATGGAACTCTCTCGTGCTACACTGGAATGCTAGTAGTTCATGTTTTAGAATGATATTCTCTATGCTTACAAGGACGACAATGATGTCGGGAACAATTATGAAAAGGATCCATTCAGCTCCTCCGCTCTCCCTCCAAGGAAGCCCCGGCCATCATCTCGCAAAAGGTTCTTGTCCTGTATATGTCCTCCTCCATGGCCGCAAAAGAACCCGAAAAAAAACACACGAACAAGAGAAATTCGTCATGAAGTATGTTTTCCCTTCCTGTTCCCCTCTACTCCTGCTCGAGCCTCATCCAAGGATTAAAACAATGGACGTACAACATAGGTACACAGAGGCAACGACTTAAAAATGAGAGAAAATCCTTTTATGCGAGGCTGTGTGTATTAAGAATGAAGAAAGGACTCGACTCGGTGGGTCTTTCCTTTTCTTGTGTTGACGCCATAAATCAAGGAAAGGCGACAGACTACGTGGAAGCTTTCTTTTACTTCTCTCTGATTTTTTCCACGATTAACTTAATTCGGTTAATTTGGGAGCCTTAAGAAATCCTTGTGCTTGTGCTGTATAAGTGCCAGAGTGTGGTATTCGAATATGGCACTGGGATTTATGTACGGAGGTTTGGATATATAGCGTTGTAATTCTGGCTACTTGAATTTATTTCGTATTGAATGGGAAATTTACAACTTATTAATATTTTATACCGATCACGTACTGCGGAAAGTTGCTTTATTGAAGCGAAGTTTATTAACTAATTAGCTATATTTTTTCTCATTAAAAGTGTAATAACGAAATTATTTGGATAAATAGTGATCCGTAGGGTATCTTTCAAGGATATCTGCCTTTTAGAATGGGTGTAGATATTTTGCAATCAGCGGAATAGAGAAGGCATTTGTTTGTTGGAGTAGACCTTATCTAAAATGTTATAAAAAAACTATCGAATTTCACAAAAACTGCAGTAGGTGGTCATCGCGCCATTGAAACCCCGTTAAAGAAATTTTTGTTTTGATTTTTGTAACATCCATTGGTTTCATGCCAATTTTTTTTTTTCAACCGTGGCACTCTAGGGTTATAAAAGTGAATCTCTAATTTCATCCCATATGTTCAGGCAGACTTTTGTGCACAATCTCCCAGTCCGTGTATATTAGCAGCAACATGGCTTTAAAAAATGTTAACGGTAGTAAATCGATAGTTTAGATGTTAGTAGATACTGCGACAATTGGGCCTGTGAACCTAGACCGCTTTGCACCAAGTGAGAGCAAGGTAATAAAATGCCCGAAAGAGATCTTCCATCTATCCACCTATTTCTCGGTCGTCCTTTTTGTCATTTTTCCTAAGAGTTTCCCATTGAAAATCCTGGCCAGATTAAGTAGGCCATTAACACTTAATAGTAATGATTAGTTGCCTATAGTCAGATAAGTGCTGAGACTGAATTAGTTGTTCTAGATATTTCCAAGGCTTCATCATCATCTGTAGCATGTTATAATTATTTTTCTTGGCTTCATCCAACATTTTTCTTCATGCCGTTCGGTTACTGGCGAATGCCCTCCAACTACGTACGCCTAACTTAACTAAGACCGGTTCTACACGTTCAACTTTTCGATCTACTTTAACATTTTTTTCTCTTTGAAGATGAAATTCAACTACACTTAACTCAACTTAACTCACTTAATTTCAACTTAACTTAGGCAGCAGAGTTTAGTCGAGTTCAATCGACCCTAACTCAACTCTACTAGCGCCTGCATGTAATTGGACTCGGGTTCAACCTGGAACTACTCAATGGCCGCAATTTTTTCACTCAAGGTAGACGAAATCGTCATCATAGTAACGGATGAACCTGAAGAAACCATGTCAAAACGTCTGCAGATGACACTAAATCTGGAATCAAGCTGGTGCGACACCGTAGGACTAAAATTCAATTCGGAAAAAAACGATTCTGAATCCTTTCAGCAGAAAACGATCTCTACCAGGGCTTTGGGAAGCCAAATATTTAGGAGTGGAGTTAGATGACAAACTCAAATGGAACCAGCACATGGATTCTCTGATGAACAGGACGCGCAGATCCCTGTGAGCATGCCGCAGAGCTTGTGGTTCCACATGGGGTTTGCAGCCGAAAACCAGGTACTGGATATACACTACCGTCATTAGGACCATGTTAACTTATGGAACTTTAGTTTGGTGGCACAGAACAGCGCTTAAGGATTTCATCCGCACCACTCCGAAGGCAGAATTGGATTCTTTGGACCTTTTCTAGTACTTTTCCACCTGAGCTTTGTCGAAAAGTACCAAATAAAGCCAATTTTAACATCAAAATTGCGTATAACTTCAAAAGTAAAGGCCGTAGTATAAAAATTGAAAAGACATAGGAAATTTCCCACGCTTTCAAATTTGGTAAAAAAAATGATTAACTAGGTATTTTTTGGGAGAAAGGTGGTTGAAGTTTAAATTTTACTGAAAAAAAACCAAAATTTTGACTTTGACGACTCATAACTCTGGAAGTTAGTTGGAGCCTTGAATTTAACCATTTTAGATAGGCCGCAGTATTCTGCGTAGATTGCTACCTTATTCAAAAAAATATCTCATAGAGTTACAAAATACAGGGTGATATGTAAACCTCTACCAAAAAAAGTTCAATACAAGGTGCGACTAAAGATGATGAAATAATTAACTCGACGTTCAATCTCTGCAACGGAAGGGTGGTTTTGCATGTCTGAGTGCAGAGAAGAGTACAATAAAAGAAGTTTTGAAGGCAACACATATTGTTATTTTCCTAATATCTCTGCCGATTTTGTAGATTTTTCAATTTACAAATGTTCCATTTAATGAATCATAATCTAAGTTGTAGTCTGCTGAACAGTCTTAAGTATAATCCACCTTTTTACCAACTGAGTTAACTCTGCATTTACAAGGGTACGCCATCTAGACTTTCGGTATTTCAACATTGAATAACTCTGACATTTTATAGCCGATTTTGACAAATATACACGATTCTTAAACGTCATTTAATACCATTTTAGCTATGAGTCAATATACACCGAAAGAACGTGCTAAAATTTTAGCACTTTACATTGAAAGCAATCGTTCAAGTTTCAAGTTTGTGAAAAGTGTAAAAAATTGTTGTACCGCAAACTGGTCTTCTTGTTCGCCGGACTTAACGACTTTTTTTGTGGATATAAACATAAAAGTTTACACCAGCAAGCCAAAGACCATAGACGAACTCAAAACTAACATACGAGCCAAAATAGCTGCTACATATAACTAGCTTAGGTATAGCTTATATTGTAATTATATTTATAACTGTTTTTTTATTTCTATTTCAAATATACCAAGCTGATCCCAAAATTAAATTCAGAATTTTTCACAATTGAGTATTACATCGATTTAACGTCCACAATTTTTGGTTGAAAAATATTGCTCCAATCGTTTTGCAATCGACTGAATTGTGGACAGTAGTAGATTTACATCGACCTCATTTAAGTAATCCACTTCGAACCTTATATATTTCCATCGTTCCTATCCTAAAAGCATAAATTGAAATAAGAGCAAGGATTGTTGATACATATGTACGGATATCCTTTGAAACAACAATGAAAATACGTCCTTTCGTGACAAGGTTTTTTTTTTTATTTCAATTTACTTTAATCCTTACAATACTGAAATCTGTTCCAACATCATTAAACTAAGTGTAGTTTATAGTGTTTAAATATTTTTAAGGATATGTGAAAATCGTATCAAATAAGTTTGGACATCATCCGATGGGTAGTGAATATGGTAGATGGTAGACAACTCGCCATGGCGTAGTTATTCCATAAAATACACATGAAGTTAATGAAATTTCACTTCAGATTTTGTTAAATAAATTGCTAAATGAGATTCTTGTTATACAATTACTCCCATTCAACCACGTTTTGTAACAAGTCAATCACAAATTGTAAATTTGTATTCAAACAAATTGTATAATAACCGCATGCATGCAGAGTTGTATATTTGTGCTTAGGCGGCCAAATATTGCTGTATTTGCTTTTCTATTTGAAATTAACACACTATTGTCGAAGAGCAAATGACATTAACATCCGATTAAGGGCTTGACATACGTTATTGTTGGAAAACTGTCTAAACAGATATCCATAAACGGGGTGAAATAAAACAAATACTAAAAGGCTCTTTTCCATTTGGAATCAAATAATCCGATGTAAGTTGGCTGGGCTGCCGGGATGGTATATAGTAACGAACACAGTAAATTAATCCTTTAAAGTCCATGAATACCGATTTATTGGCATTCAGCAGTGAGGCATGGAGCATAAAAAAGGATTTGACAGTTCCGCATCCACACATACACGCCTCATTTCAGATTAAAGCACTTAGAAGACCCTTTCGTGGGTTAAAACATAGGTCCAAAATCCTGGCTACTGAATTGAGAGAGAGGATAACAAAATTGTTCGGTTGTGTATTATATTGTGTATATATAGATGTTGCAAGGGAGGGGGTAACAAAACCAAAAAGTATAAAGGCTATATGGGTCCGCACACAAATGATGGGCTTTAATTGAATAACATCACCATGAAAATCAAAACGAATGGCGCATATCGCAAATATAATCCTTATTGCCATTAATTACGTCGTAAAAGGGCTTCTGGATTGTAAAGCCCTAGTACACAAGCCAAACAATTACCGGAATGTATTGTACAAGCCCAGCTGTTTACGGATAACGTCACGTCGGTACACGCTGGATTGTTGCCCTATGGATAAATAGAGGAGACGATCCTTTGGTAAAATGGTGGCAATCCATCCCTTCAGCCAGTGTAGTAAATGAATGAAATCCTGGCCGAAAAGGTGCAGCCGGGCTATGACAAGGATTTTAGCCTCTAACGAATTTCTTGTTTGTGGGACATAACGAACGTGTGTCGTTGATGCTCTAAAATAGATGTCGCTGGCTGTTAGTATAGAAGTTGTGTTTTATGGCTGCAAAAGTTCGGTGCTAGGAATGATACATATAGAGGCCCACTTTAAGCACCCTAAACATACAATAGGGACGCAAACAGCTAAAATAAATTTGAAAATCGTGAAGGGTCTGGGTATAAATGTTTACTTAAATGGTGGCGTCCGCTGGTTACGGCATTACTGAATAAAGTATGGCAGTAAGGAAGGACATATTAGTCTCCAAAATTTCAACACTTTAAAAAGGATATGCAATTTATTCAAACACAAATGATCATCTAATATGAAAATCCTTCCTAAATAAAAAAAAATACATATCACATCACGCATACAAACAACCCACATCTCCACCTATACGTATCCTGTTTTAGCGGATTTTTGCGAAAGTGGAGAAATTTTAATTGAAATTCCCCAGAGGCAGGAGCGCCATCACACAGCTTGAAGTCCTTTCCGTGACTTTACCTCAGATTTTATAATTTTTCCTTAAGCAAATTCGCAAAATTTCATTTAAATTTCAAATTAATGTCAATGCTAATGGAATCCTTTCTTTATGAATATATTTTCTGTCGGCGTTTGTCGTTTGTTAGCAGATGGAAGTTTTAATTGAAAAAAAAAATAAAAAAAAAAATGGGGTTTTCCTCTGTGTTTGGGTGAGATGACTTTAAAACGGAATCCAGGGGCTCGTTTAAATTATTTGTTTTCATTTTGTATGGTGGTGATTTTTTTTCGATAAGGACTTTTGACTTCCTAATAATTACAGACAGGCTAAATTGTCGAAAACAGAATTGCTTAAAACGAGAAAAAATTTGAAACGATATTAACAAAGTTTACAGTACAGTTGCGTTTTTGTTAACAAAAGATGTTTGCGTCTACCCGAGTAAAAATAAAAGATGGCTTTTTGCAGTAAGCTGGTAGCTGCTCCGATAGCCGGCTATGGTCCAAAGAATGCAATGTCAGAGCTCTGCTTACCTAGGGCACCCGCTTTTTCTTTGCCTTTGAAGTCTTTATGACCAGGGGCCCAAGCAAGAGTAATATGATTGAGCACACCAAGAGCAGTCCTAAATTAGTTTAGACCTGGTTCTAAGGGATCTTATCGCTCTAATTGCCGCTTGCCGCTATCAGAGAAGATAAAAACTAGTTTATTTTGGTAGGCTTTTCTTTAGTTCTCATGAGTACTTGCCAATATAGCGTACACCTCTGCTTGGAAGACATTTGGTAGGATGCCTAAGATTATCGCTCTGCTGAATCTGCGGCTTTCGCTCCAGATTCCGGCGTGTTATATACTTTGTGGTTAAATAAAGCCCAAGCGCGCAACTTGATGCCAGTGTCCTTCGCGTGTTACCTGGTTGATGGGCTTATTAGCTCAGGTAAGTTTTATCCCACTTTTACCCCAAAAACTAAGGCGAGCAGGATCCCTTTTCGTAGATTTTGAACATCTAAGTCAAGACGGAGTGGGAGCATCCGTGACCCATCAAGCTGTTCTCCTAGAAGTTCGCTGGTACTACTGCCATAGAAATTTCAGCTAGCTTGACTCAGTGAAAATGTCTTTACAGCTCCTCTTTTGGGGTTCCAGCTCCATTGAGAGCCAGCACCGTTCCTGCAATACACCAGATTTTCCCGATACAGGGCTTTTCGACGGAGGATATGGAAAGTGCTGCCTCTTCTTCAGGGTAGGTATCAATGCTCCCATTTTTGCACGGTACTTATCTTCTTCTTCCCAGGTCAGTGGGCCCCATTGCTCCCATAGTATTAAAATCTACTTCGCAGTGCTAAATTAGTAGCAGGTTATTCTGCATGATTAGGAGACGGCGTTCATTTTTGCACTCGTCTCTCAGTGTAGCGATCGTTAAGATCCTGCTGGATCATTACGGTTGCAAAATGTATACCCCTATAAGCCCGTCAATGCATACTATAATCGGGATCCGCTCTAATATGCTTTTGGAGTTATTGCAGTTCGTGGAACCGGCTTTGTCCATCGCTAAAGAAGCAAACTGCAGTAATTGACCTAATTTGCATAATTTGGTTCCCATGCTCAAGCGACCCAATACCTACTGCAATACCTAGATTTGAAAAACAAAAAAAAGGGGTTAACGTAATCGTCGAAGTGATGAAGTGAAAAACAATCAATAAAAGGTAATCTTATACAAATTCATCCAGATGTGCACCCTCTTTCTACGAATTGGCGAACCCCCGAAGGACCCAAAATCATTTAAGCCTTTCAGTGTCTAAATTCAAACTAATTTCTATCTCCCAAACCAACCTAAAAACTTTATATATTACTTGGAACTTTATCGGGTGTTCACGAAATTCACTTTGGCAATTAATTAGTGAAATGTAAAATAAAAAAAATATAAAAAAAAGAAATTTAAAATGAAATTCTCTGACACGACAAAACACTTCAGGAAATTCTGCCCAACGAATACAACAAAAAAAATATTAATATTCAAAAAACGTCCCCAAAATAAATCCCGGCTCCTTCCATAAGGATTCGTTGTTTTTTAATTGCAATAAAAATTATTCAAATGGGGTTTTCGGAGAGAGAGAGAGAGTGCCTTCTTGGATTTTATATAAAATCTGGAACAATGTCACAGGTTTTTACAGCTCTTAAGGAATTCATGAATTGAAAACTTAAAATGAACGCCATTAACTGCAATGGCAAAAAGGAAAACTGTCATGGCTAAAAAGGACTCCAAGCAATTGGCTTAAGTTGAAAAGAAGCCATTATGAAAACATTTTAATGTTGCAAAACGAGTAACGAATGAAGGACGACAACGACGACGACGACGGTAGTGGTGGCAGGAGGTTGGTGCAGGGATAAAGTAAAGTTTTCTGTAGAAGTTTTCACGAAAAATTTTCCTGGTTTCAGAAACTATTGCAAAAATCTCCGATGGTCATTAAGAAAATTTCACAGCAAGAGGAAAAACTTTTTCGACATTTTAAACTGCATTCCGCTGGTTTTAAGTACACACGAATTGAGCTGCAAATTTCAGTTTAGCACGTTCCAGTTTTAAAATCTTGTGTTTTGTGTCCATATGGTACAAGCACACACACATACAATCAAGATTTAAAAGGGATTGTTTTTAGGGGTGGTGTGTCAGGATTGTGCATTTGTAATACCAGATTTTAGTTACCTTCATGATTTTCCCCAAACTCCTTTTCATCTTGTCGCATGCAGTGTAAAACAAGGACCAGATGCTCTTTTTGTGCTACTTTCGTAGGAGCAACTTTTCGTACAACTCCTTACAGGAAAAAAGGGAGGGTGGTTTCCAAATGGAAACGTGTATACTCCCAAAAAAAGAACTACCTTATGCCCTTCTCCGATTTCATAGGATGTCCTCGAGAAACACAGAAATGTCGATAACAAGGCATGTGTGTGCCCTAGGAATTTTCCGGTGTTCCTTCAACTCCAACACCAATGGAGAGAACGAATCTTACACAGTTCCGTACAGGTACAATATGTTGATTAATTTCCCAGATTTACACGTGCCCGGATGCTTGGCAGCAGCAATGCGAGAATTTCTTGGAATGAGATGAGCAGAATTCGCACCGTGAGACATATGAACTGAAAAGTTACCATTTTGTTATCACAGTCACAAATGAAAGAGCCCGAGCCCCGTAGCAGAAACTTTTGCTCTCGCATGTACTACTGGAGCACAAACATACCCCGTGCAAAATTTTAATAGAACCTTGTTTCACTCGAAATTAATTTGTTGAAAATTCAAACTCACGAATTATGTTTAAGGAGCATTTTAGTATATGTCGGTGATGGAATGGTGTGCCCTGTGCCAGAGAGACAGTCTTTTTGCTCGTTTTGATTACTTGCAGGTGCAAAGTTTCCGTCTTAGTTATTAAAATTATTCATCCTGGGTGCTGGGAGACAAAGCAGAGAGCTCCACTCAGTTCGCTTAGTTTTAAGATTCTAAGTTACCTTGAAGATTGTTGTTTGTATTTTATAAATGTGCTTAATTCACTTCTTAAGATGCTCCAGTGTTCAGGCAATTAGCTCAAGGTGCTTAGAGACTTGTCGCTATGTTGTGGGGAAATTTGTAATATATAAAAGTTACAAGGTAGATAAAGTTGTGAATTTTTAATGAACATACTTTTAAAGCTTTTAATCCGGATTTATGTTATTATCAAAAAATTAGCTTAGGGATTACGAATATTCCGTTTAAACTCGACCTTTTTATAGAGTTATGCAGTAATGCTATATGAGAATTTTTTCCTGATTAAAATATTGTCACCAAACAAAAATAACCTTCATACAAAAAAAAACTACTAAACTCTAACCACTTTAAAACAAAAATCCAACATAATTTTTCTGCAACGTTTTTCACGTAACGCACACACACACACTCCATCTAAAGCTGACACAAGCAGATGAATCCTACAAGACCCTTTGGTGATAACTAGACTATGGTTTTCCCGGAAGGTTGGATGTTGAGCCTTCGTCTAACAACTTGATCTCATTAAAAAAAAAGAAGGAAGAAAATAATTGTTGTAATCTCCTGACGCAGTCCCCGTAAACAGACTGGATTTGGCGAGGACAAGGGTCTCAACATTTGGAAAGGATTAAGCAAGATTACAATTTCAATTTTTGGTCAATTTTGTGAAAAGTGCGAAAACCACTTTTACATTTTAGAAGAAAAAAGAAAAGTAGATCGAAAGGAAGTACAGGTAAGAAAATGGTTCTGTCATTTGGTTCAAAAATAGATTAAAATCTGATAATTAAAATTTGGTTACAGCAAATTGATTGGAAGATGGAGCGGTACATTCTCTTGGCATATGAATTCGAGTGAGAGAGATATAGGCAAAAGGTCATCTTCTTCACTAAATGCTTGGTCCAAAACAAGTGAGCAGGTGGCAATCACACTTCAAAAGCGAAATGCACCAATTGACATATTCAATTACAATCACTCCAATTCACCTAGCTGCACCAATGATGATATTAATTACCACTGTCGTAATTGACCTAAGTATCACTGACCTACGTTATTTGACCTAATAATCGCACTAATTGACCCAGTTTGTCAAAATTAGAACTCCATAATTTTGTTCCCATTCCCAACCGTCCCAATACCTACTACAATACCTACTTTTGATATACAAAAAAAAGTTAATGCGTCTTTAAGAATAAAAATTTGTGAGCGGTTTTATCTTCTTTTTCATTTAATGATAGGTTTAAATGCTCCTATAGTACTAAAGTCTCCTTCACAGTGCTAAATTGGTAGCAGGTGATTGTGTATGTTTCTAGGAAAAATTGGGAGCGCTGCTCAGGGGAGCTTATTTCGAGCACTGTTAAATCTCCTCCCGAGTGAGCAATACTGATGTTTCATAAATTTTATAGAACGAAGAAAACGACAGATTATCTTCGTGGCCATAAAGGGTAACACTAGCATACTCAATGGAACGGCTCTCGTTCGATACGGAAGCCAAGCAGCTTTAGAAGTGGGTAAAATTTAGTTGGGGAGCTGCCTTGGTGAAACCACGCTCGCGCTTCGAAAGCAAAAGGCAAAAGATGAGCAAAATAAAATCTCTTCGATTCCGGATCACATATCCACAGGCGTCCATGAATATTCTTTATTAAAAAGCTTTTTTATAATGCTCCTAGAACGATTCTAAAGAAGCATAACAAGTATGCTCCCCTTTTGCACATGCTCTGTCACGACCATCCAAACAACCGTCTGGCCTCGCTTAGTGCTCTTAAACTGAAAGAATCTGGGGCTTAAATCCAAAGGTACGGTTGTCAGAACCAATACCAGAAGGCGGACAGCATTCCACCAAGAAGCCCCTAGTTGGTTCTGTGGATCTCTAAACCGACTTAAAACCTTTCTCCTTTTACTTTCTATTATACCTGCGTGACGACTTACGCTATTGCTATACGTGGATGGATCAGCTAGCTAGCTGCTATCTCTCCTGGCTTTCTCCTTTTCCTTTCTCTGCCTATTTAGGCGTCACATTGCTTAAGGTTCTGGTGGATGGTCTTCAGCGTCATTTCCCACATCCTCCGACTAGCTCATCTGGTCCAAATTATTCTCCAGTTTATCTGCACCTCAGCTTCGTGCTCCACGTATTCTTTATCGTTCAACTTGAAGCGATCAGGGTATGCCCTATAGCCCCATAGGACCTGTATGAGGTATAAATTCACTTTCCCATGCTCCATCATAGCCCACTCCTTTATATTTGGTGTTAGTCATCGGCCTTTAGTAGACTTGTTCCACTTCCTCTGCCATGCTGCAATCGACTGGTAGATTGGAATGCGAGCTATTTTGTATGAACCATTTCTCTAATAACTCTAGCCAAGCTAGCCATAAAAACCCACGGAACTAACAGCAAATCATTGATTCATTACTACCTTCCACGGAAACGATGTAACTTCTCTACACGGTTCACATTCATCATTACATTTCCACCCGGAAGATCTCCAACAGAGTTATTTTTAGAACATCCTACAATCAGAATAGGGAAGTAGGTACCTCCACATCTGCCATGTCCATACAATCGAGGATCTACTTGGTTGTTATTAGCGACCCATAGAGGAATCCGTTTTCATTTTTATTCTATCTAACCTTAATTAATATAAAAATCACCAGATTCCATCATACGGAAAGGACATGTTGGAAATGCCCCGCAGGAGTATGCTACTTCCTTTCTGTATAACTAATTGCCAGAAAACTGTTGTTATCATTGCTTCTGCACAATGGAGGGAAAATTTCATAATTTTCTTTCCTTTTACCAAAGTCCTTTCAATTAAGGCCAATGGACAATGGAGCCATGCAGCGAGGAAATAGAACATCACAAATGACAGATAAACGCAGCCCAGACTCTCCACAGAAGGAGAGAATCGAACGAAGCCAGAATGTCCTTTCTTAATAGTAGCCCCCAGGTGACGTAAGCCAGCGATACTTTTTCTCGTTATTTTCTCTTTACCTTCTCGTGTAACTCCTTCACTAACAACAACATACGAAAAAAAAATTCGAAATAAAAAAGGACGAAAAAAAAAATATTTCGTAACCAATGACAGGAGCGCGTCTGATGTTCTCGATTTGATTTTGATTCCGGAACGATTTCTCTGGGTCCTTCTGTCTTCCTTATCGTACTTTTCGAGTTCCTGAATTTTATTTAATTTTTATTTTTCGGTGTGTGTGTGATGAAAATGTGTGTATTTTTTGTTGTTGTTGCTGTTGGTGTTGTTGCTTTCTTACATTATTTTAGAGAGACATATTGAACTTTTTCACTGGCGCGTTTTTTTCCAGACAATTTTCGATTTACTCAAGGCTGGAATAGGGAACACAGGGAACACTTTATGTAACGGAAATCAAAAGGAAATTGAAATGTAAAAAGCTTTTGAATTAGGAACGTGAAATGTTTGCCAACTTATTGTCAGATGGTGTATTGTCTGCTTGTGGAAGGAAACAAATTGACTTTAAGCTTGCACATATCAAAAATTGATAGGAAACTTCTGCAAGATTCACTTCATCATATTTTTGATATTTTTTTGTTTGTTTTTCTTCTTCTTCTTTAAACTCCTTTAATCCCTCATGGGACATAGGGCGGAAACAGTTGCCCTCCAGCGGACTCTGTTTTGCGCGACAGCGCTTAGCTCCGACCAGGATCTCCCAGTTGTTGCGGATTCTTCTAGTAGGGTTATCCTCCACGTTGTTCTAGGTCTTCCTACTCGACGGGAACCTTGCGGATTCCAGTCAAGGGCCTGTTTGGCTAGATTTTCGTTTTTGCGTCGCAAGGTGTGGCCAACCCAATTCCATTTCCTTCGCCTGATTTGGTCGTCTATCCTTTCTTGGCCGGCACAGTCGTCTATCCTTGTTTGTTTTTACGATATTAATATTCATGGTAAAGTATATTGTAAAGTATATAGATTTGCGATATTTTTCCCCCATGTACGTATGATAGATAACGTAAGTCAGATTTAGTAATTTGACATTCCCTATACTTCTTAACAACCCCAACAACAAATCCCAGTAATAGGTGACCAAAAGCCTTATAAGCAAAAGGTACACCGTTCAATGCATTGACTCAATTCCTAAGTCAATTGTCAGTTAATAGGCCAGGCAAGGGTGGCCAATCCCGTAAACTTTACTCCGATCCCCTTCAGTAGGTACTGGGAGAATTCGGCCTGGAATAAACCTCTGTTTTCCTGTTTTCCTGGTCTCATTACGGTCAGAAAAAAGTGGGTTAAATGCCTGTTAATGGGTAATTAGTCACTAATAATTGGTAATTAACACATCGTTTAATGACCTCGGTCACAAGTCAAGGTGTCTTTACCCATGCCAAAGTGCCCCAGTACCTACTCCTTTTGTTGGTCTATCGGCAAACAATTGACAGTTCGAATTGATCAATGCCTTGACTTGAGTATCACGGAGCTTAGAAAACATTCCATCTAATAAAAGGGTAATAAAAAGATAATAACAGGGTAATAAAAGTGTAATAAAAGGGTAATAAAAAAGTAAAGGTTTCCTTAGAAAATATTTCACGATCCCCGTAAGTCTACATGATCAATGGGGGGTTTCAGACCTGATGTGGTAACAACGTTGTAAAATCGATTTTTTAGGAGAGAGAGGTGAAGGAAAGGGAAGGAGGTGTTGTAACCTTTTCCCACAAAAATTTTTGGTTGAAAACTTTTGAACACTTGCTAGGTTTCCACTTGTCGTTTTGAAATTGATAAATGACCTATTATTACGTCATTTTGAACATTCGCAAGTAGAAATAGCGAAAAACTGCCTATAATTGAAGTAACCAACGGCACCAATCATTTAAATTCTTGGTAAGTCATTGACAAGTGCTGTTGGTCAATTCAATTATAGGCAGTTTTTCGCTATTTCCACTTGCGAATTTTCTAAATGACGTCTTAATAGGCCATTTGTCAATTTCAAAACGACAAGTGGAAACCTAGCATAACACTTGCACATGACCATTTTATCTTCTTCTTCATTTTTTCCAATGAAATCATTCGTTAATTTAAAAAAAAGCGATTTCTGTTATTAATTTGAAATAAAAATGGCAGACAATTGGACAGGACAGCAAACTCGTTGTTTAATAGATCTATATAGACAGTGCGAGTGCTTATACAATGTACAACACCCTAATTATTTAAAAAGAAACAAAAAACAGGAAAAATTATTAGGAGAATTTAAAATAGTAAAGAAGAAGAATATCGACAGGAATACACACACATCATCAACCCCTTGTAAAGATAGAAAAAATGTTCCCATTGCAACAGGAACCGTGTGAAACGGTGGAACGTTGTAACAACAGCTAAATGACTCAACGTCTGAAACCACCCAATATAGCAACACTTCGCTTTTCCCTTTACTACTCTCTGCTAAAAACCGGTTTGACAATAGTTGAAAGAATAATCATGCGTGCCTTCACACTAATATTTATGAAAGAAAACACTTGTTCCGAAATTACTGTCAAATATTACTATCATGCAAGCCTACTTAAAACGCCTTTTTTTTTTCTTTAAATATAAAAAATTTCAAAATCGGTTAATCATATTTTATTTTGTAAATTAATTTTAACATTTGATATTGTTTTCATTTTAAAATCTTTTTTTAAATTCACAATTTTCATGATGCACGATCGCCCAAGGATTATTATAAATAAAAAAATCCCAAAGTATAGGAATATTACATCCTGTTACAATACAGCCAATCTATGGAAGCCATATCGGACACCAGAACCAGATTTCGTAAATATTGAGCTAGCAGATCTGCATAAGTGGCCGGCCACAAAAAATATCTCAAAGGAAATCGCAAAATTGAATAGGAGGATTCAATTTCTAAGGATGAAAATCGATGGGGTGAAGAGACAGTTAGCGAAAGATGCGACAGGTAATAATTCGAGAATGCTGCAGAATGTTTTAAAGGGCGACGTTGACGCATTGAAAATCTTAAAAGAGAAGAGAGTTCAGTTTCAGAAACAAAATGTATTTAAATTAATTATATTGATATTTCATGTTTATTATTTTTTAAATAATATTTAAACAAAAAATTAAGTGTGTGTGTGGATTTTATTTTAATTTCGTCCTGTTTCGTAAATGTGAAACCTTCATGAACTTCTAATCTTGCTAATGCCACGTCTCCACTGTTTCGTTTGGGAGCTTCACTCCGTGTCTCTATTACCACGTTTATAAGCGGAGTTTCACTCCCGGATCTTCAGTCCAAAGTAAAACTACCGATGGGTTTATAAGCAATGGGAGTGAAAATCCAATACTTTCTGTTTTGAAATGACAGCTCCAAGCTCAAATTTAAAATCATAGCAAAGACAAATTGTAAACCCAATGTTTAATTTAATGTATTTAAAAAATCAATAAATAAAGAAAAAAACTATTGTAGCAAAATAAAACACCCAGCTTCTTCTTTACTAAGTTTTCCCCCTTCGGAAAAAATTCTCACTCCCAGTCAGCGTTTATAAGCACAACATAAACCGGGATCGAAGTTTCACTCCAGCTTTTTCTTCGGGAGCGAAAATCCAAGTTCTGGAGTTTCACTCCCAGTTTATAAGCGGTGTTTCACTCCGGATCGAAACTTCCATCCGGAGGGAAACTCCGCTTATAAACGTAGTATTAATTAACCCCTCAATTCTAGGTGATTCAAGAATAGAAAACTCTGGGAAGGAGCCCTCCACTGTAAGGGAAGAGCAGCAAAACCTCCATTTTGTTTTAATTGAATTCATAAGAGCCTGCTCAAACGATTATCTCAAACCAAGATCCTCAAATAAATTAGTAGGTAATGCGGCACTTGAGCCTGAGAACTAGTCAGGGTTTCAGTGGGCATATTTAACAGGTGCTATTAATAGGTTATAAGACTACGTCGAGTGGTAAAATATCCTGCAATAAACCTCTGGAAAACATTGCGCTGGTAAAATGCATACTCTCGGGTTTAACTCTGCCGATTAAAATATCCGAAAACTTAATTATATTGGAAACCCTGTCCAGTCCAGTCCAGTCAGCTTCTGTAAAGAACACCGACACACTCCAGCGTTACAAAAATTGAGCCACTATTCAGGTGTAACAGCAAGAGGCACAAACCTTTACAAATCCTGATACAAATCAGATAACATCATTGGAAGAACATCAAGAATTGTGCAGGACGATTTTACACAAACAGAACATGAACATTAACAGAACCGACCGTCAGTCTTCTGGACGAAAGCAGGAAGGTCTTTAGTTGAAGAAGACCGGACATGACTTGAGCGGGGCTCATGAGCTTTCTAGAAAACGTTCCAAAGTCCATGACGAGACTGTGCAAAGGAAGATTGCTGAGCATGTACATCAATTCCATAGACCATGGGTTACATACGATATCTACGAGAGAGCTAAAACGACAAAGATGTCATGAGGAGAATGAAGCTCAATGGCACTCCTGGGCTGGACATCTATATTGAAGAGAAATCTGTTCAGAAAGTTGGTTTGATTGAATGCAATAGCGAGATATACCGAACCTCCGTTAGTTTTGGAAGCCTTCCAGCAGACTGCCCAGAGTTTTAGGATCTTAGCCAGAGTTTGCAGAGAGAGAAATTTGAAAGGTCAACGATCGAATCCTGGTTCGAATTCAAAAGTAAGTAAAGCTTCTCTGGCACATGTTTTTCTTAAACTATCCCAAAATGGAACTGGTAACCAACTAACGACGGTAGTAGATAGCACACCCTTCAAAGCCTATGAAGCCATGATTGTAAAGTGTCTAGGGCTGCATGGCAAGCGATCTGTCAGGATGGACCTAGCCTTTCTTACCACATTCGCAGGACTTCTATGGATAAATCATATTACATTGATCGGTCTGGAACCGGCTATTGGGGCACCCACTAGTTTACTGAAGAGGGTCCTTTCTGATCGGACCTGGATGGAACACACCATGGCTGTAGTTCCGTGCCCCCGATTGGTCAACTCTCAGCGGTTGCATCCGGTGCCGTGGCTTGTTACAACACTTGTTGGCTTGATTTCAGGACACTCGTCGACACTTTACCCTGAGGAGGTTGAGTCTGCCCTTCATATTCTCTGTGAGTGTCCCGCAATCGACCAAGTGAAGTTCCATTTCATTTCATTTGTATACTTTAAAATAATAAAGTGAGGCAGAATTATTTGGTTTTCCTAGAACAACAACAGCTTGAATAAGTAATTTAAATTTAGTTAATTATTTGTAAAAACAAAATAATTTCTGTGCGGCACTTCTATAAAACTGTTTGCTTTGCCACTGGGAATTCTCAATTAAAAAACTCAAACTAAAAACTCCACTACACATTTGATTCTACCGAAAATTTACTTCCCACGACAATTTACAAATCTAAATAAAAGCGAAACAAAATATTTTGCTTTAAAAACTATGCACTATAGTGTCCCCTAAACAGTCCATACTATTTTATAAGCAATTTTATATCCTCATTAAAAACCACCCAGGCACAGGAAGATTGTACCATGGTCGAATTTTACATTACAGAATGGAAATACATAACTTTCCACCACTTACTGTATAGTCCACCTACCTAGCCCATGTCAAAAGGTCCTGAAAGCCAACAAGAGACTAGTTTGCCATTTGAATAATTTCGTGGACGTACATTCTATTGAATGAGACCTAATTAGAGGTCTTTAAAGCAAAGCGGAAATTCATTTTTCAGCACATTTAAATGCTTTTCCAAATAGGGTGCACCCTGGGCTAAATGGGGCCAAAGGTAAAGTAAATTGTAAGCCACCTTTGGGTACACTGCACTGGATGCCATTAAAATTTCGGTGAAACTGGAAACAATTTTCATGTGAAATCAATGCGAAACTTTGAATGGACCCATGTTTTGATGTGGCACTGGTTTGTGCATTGTTGCAATTAAACGTATTTCAAACAAAAACAAAATTCACTAAGCAAACACACCATAAGAACTATTTTTTAAAAAAGTGTTTCATTTTCTAAATACTATTCAAATAATTACATTTAAATAGGCACAATGTAGAGTAATAAATTAAGTAGAAAGTCGCTTCAGCTTGTCTTGATAACTCCCCTTCTTATCTTCCAGTCTTCGAATGGCATCACTTTCCTCAATGAACATCTTCCGCAATTTACTCTCATTCCTATTCGGCTTAACATTCATTTCTTGCTGGATCTGTTCTAGTTTCCTCTTATGCACCTGAATCTGGTCATCGATTTCGGTGATCTTACCACGGATATTTCCAGCACTTCGTGTTCTACCCTGATCGGCCAATTCAATATCGGAGAGGGTTATGTCAATCTCACCCATGAACCCATCTTGATCTCTTGTACCAGCAACCATACGAACTGGTCTTTCCGTTTCATTGGCTCTTAAGGACTGCTTTCTGTCAGACATTGTTAAATTTATTGAATACTTAAAAATTTCTCATCGATATTTTGGAAAAATTTAGAACAATCGTTATTAGCCCGAATGCGAAAACTGAATGCTGTTTTGTTTGGGCTACTAGTGAATAATTTTTGTAATTACTGAACTGTGTGAAGCTATGAAGTAGAAAGTGCTCAGTTTGTGGTATTTGTCGTATCAAAGCAGATCAAAGGAGAAACCCACAGCGAAATGTAATAAGGAAGGTGTGAACATGCATGGTTAGCCAGATATACATATGTCAAAAGGTACGTGGCAAACGAAAAAGTTCAACAAGTTAAACGTTTATAACGTTCACATCATAATTCTTGTGGCCCCAGCGAGGTTCACTGCCTCCTCCTAATGTATTCACCAGACTTCCCTTAACCTATCATATCCTATTTCTATCTTCAGATCAAGCTTACTACTAGACATTGCAGCATGACTTGAATAGCATGACGGACTAGTGGTACAAAGGGTGATTCCTGAGGTTGACCAGGCCACATAAAAAACAAACGCAAAATACCGCCATTAACGAGGTTGAGTGGATTGAAAGTGGTTGGGTTCTTAAAGTTTTGGAAAAGAGACGGTAACAGAATTGATCCCTGGGGTATACCGGGAGATAAGATGCTGGATGTGTATCCGTCTCCATTCAATACATGCTTATAAAATAAACAGCTTACGGACAGGCCTTTTAAGCAAACCACAGTGAAATCTGAGTTTGGACAGGAGCTCATATGTTTTTGCAATAATTAAATTGATGTGATTGCAGCAGGTCATACTGCTATTCAGAACAATCTCTAGATTTCTTACTTTACAAACGCTAACGAGAGGAGCCCCATTTAAGGAAACTACTGGGAGGTCAGTGTGAGAGATGGAAGAATGTGAGAAATACAATGTGACTTCAATGGGTTTCGCTGTAGTAAGTACAGTGTTGACCAGCTTGAGACATTGTGCCAGTCAGCTGCAATCTTCTCCACACAATGATAGATTTGATCTTTTGGCGTAGAGAAATAAAGCTGCACATTATCTGCTTACATACGAACCTTAGAGTACTTTATCGCTAAGGCAAGATCATTAATGAAACCGCTAAACAAAAGTGGCCCAAGAATAGAACTTTGAGGAGCTTCAAAGTTAAGTAAAGAATTGGTGGAAGTTTGCATGTGTTCAAACGAAAACAACCCAATGGGTGAAAGCGCTACTAGGAGGTGCAAATTTGGAACAGCGCTGCCAAAATGCTAGCAAGGAAGCCGAATTGGAGTTTTTTGGATTAAAAAAAACAGACTATTATCTGGTTCCATTAGCATATTCAATATACCTACCAGATTTTCGCTCCATTACGAAGGTCAAGCAGCATGGTTTGTGGTTAGTACTTAGTTGGGGGACCGCTTGATAAAACCATTATAAAGAATTAAATGAGGGATGAGCCGACAAGCCATGGATGTAAAAATTAGCCACACACTATTTAAAGGCACGGCGCACCACAGACACATGTCGTACGCACAATTTTTATATGTACGCATCACCAACCTTGTGAGTCGTTCAGTACTTAACTACAACTTTTTTTGAAGTGGGAAACTAGAGGCACACCATACCACAAAATATTATTTCGACAAGTTGCCATGGTTCAATCAAAACAATCTGTACCGATGGTATCTACCACTCTTAATAGGGATCTTAACGACAATAACAGTCCCACTACTTTTAATAAGGACCCTTAACTTCTATAATCGACAATCCTAAAAAAAACATACAATACTTCTCAGAAAAAAAACACACAGGGCAACCTTTGATACCAGGACGACCTTTCAAATATGATAAATTTTGTTTAAAATTATTTTGCATGATAAAATTTTTCCTTTAACTAAATATTGGTCCAAAATCGTTGTAACCTTGGCTTTATTAGAATGGAAAAGAAGAAATCTTACGAAAAGAGGAAATTCGATAGCCTTAAGGAGAATGCCGATGAAAGGATTGGCTTCTGTCGAGCCAGACCGATGCGGCTATTGCCTGTGAAACCGGATAAGGGAATTGATGTCAACAAGGATGAAAAGAAGCAAGGCGGTAAAAATTAGGCAATTATAATTATACTCTATACATATGTATGTGTTAAGATGTTTCGATTAAGGTACTTATATTTATATTTATATGTAAATTAGTTTATGTAAATAAATTAGGATAATTATTAAAAATGAAATTAACAATTTAAAGGAATTGGACACTTTTTTTTGTAGGATAATAGTTTATTTTGTGAAAATATGGCTAGTTTTACTTCATCTGTGAACTTATGCTGATGAGGCTCACACTTTTTTGCTTAGTTATTAGTTTGCTTTGTTGCTTACATTAGTTTGGTAAACCTACTGACCGGTGTAAGTACAGTGTGAACATCGAAATTAGTGTGTTCGACCAATCTCCTGATCCACAGATCACAAAAAAATCATATTGCACTCAACAAACATATGCTTAAAGCCAAACTGCATCCGTTCTTTCTTCATTCATCTACATTCATTCAATTAAAGCTTTCTTGAAGCCACTTCGTGCCTAACAAACGCGGACGTATGCCTCCAGATGCAAAAGCTTTCTGAAATTTTCTGAAAGCTCAGGCACGTTGGTATATTTCTACATTTGTGACAGTTTAACACCAACTTCTCGCAGAACCGTAATTTCTTGCTTCTATGAGTACGAGCTTTCATTTTTAAAGGAAACTATACAACTTTCTCCCGCCACGAATGAAAGTCCCCACTTTATCAACCTCTGGAAAACTTTTAAGTCGTGTATATACATGGTCTCGTATAGTACGAAGCTGTTTTTTATGGTGAGTTATTGGGTCCAAAAGTGCCGCAGCAACCAGCTTGGCCTATTGTACCACACCCCTATACCTCATATTTATAAATCAGATCGCCTGCCTAGTGGCTTGTCGCCTAAACTTCACTGCTCAAGCTCCCGATTTCTGACCGCAGTCCTGAGGCCTTCGGTCTGTGGGCTCCCCAATTTCAATTCGACCCTCCTTGCCTTGGTCGTTGAATGAATACAGAAACTTGTCCCAGTAGGAAAGTAATTGCGACACCACCTTTCAGCACACTTTTATAAAAGCTTGTGCTCCTAGAGACATACAACCTCGTGAATAATGACCGTAATATAATAATTCCAATAGCAAGACCGAAACCCAAGACCGCGCCAACCCCATCATTAAAACCGTTCGGAAGCGAAATTTATTTGGGATTGATACCCCAAACCTCCCTGGGAGCAGGGAAGCCACGATGGAGGAGACTCAAGAGATCGGAAAGTAACTGCTACGCTGTTTCGGAAGTTTCTCTGCAGGACCAACAGCGTCGGAAAACGTGGTCTGTCCTTATGGCAACCTTATCTAGAGCCATTATTCTAAGATGACTATAGATTTTCGAGGTGCAGAAACTAGGTAATGCGCCACTTTGGCCTGACGTTTGAGGAATATAGCGTCGCAAACTTGTTAAATTGGAATTAAGCTTTCTCCCATAATGGGATGGACGATTCAAGTGCATGAGAATACCAATTTTATTCAGCAAAGATTCTAATGACATATTTCGCAAACTGTCTGGCCAAACTGGCGCATTACCTACTCAGATGCAAGAGCACAACATTCACATTCGTGGGATATGTTCTCGTAGACCCCGTTTATGATATTATAGGTCCTGTTCTGCATTCGCCTATACCGCAATATAGTATACCTATACCGTGTTTGGACGAGGACCATCTTTTGTTTGAAATACCATCTCTTGACGACACTCGCTTTACAGGCTTAGAAAGATATGCAGGCTTTCTTTACCCTTTCTTTGATGTTCGACATCCAGTTGAGTTTTGAGTCCAAGATTAGACCTACGAGATTTTACCCAGAAGGATAGAGTGAGAGTTTGTCCTTCCAACCTGCGAAGATTGAAGGCGTGAATTTCCGTCCAATCCATATTTCCACATCTAAAAACAAATTTATACTAATTGAGAAAATTCTAAATGTTCCAGCTAAACCCCCGTAGAAACAACACCCACCAGCCTTTCTACGAATCGAAATAGGCACAAATCAAAACTTGGGTTTTACTTTTCAACAATTTTCCTCTCCATCGCAGCGCAGTCGTCACCTCAAATTCACTTTATATTCCCGCCACAAACACCACCGCTTGAGGCCCTCTACACCAACTAAGTTTGCATCATTTTTCCTGCCAATAAAATATTACAATTGTATTTTCCTCACTGGTGAAATTGGAGCGTGAATATCGAATTTTTATAGCCTTAAAAAGCACGACAAATTTTCGGGCCTTTCCCATGGCGGCGCGCGGGGCGGCGAATAAATCGCGAGATGAAAATACGTTTTCATAAAAATGTCTTCAAGAAACATTCAAATGAGCGGCAAATGGAAGTGTGTATAACTTCTTCGTATTTATTTATTTTTTTTTTATTTTTTGGTGGTCGTGAAACCGAAGAAAATTTTCTTTCATTTATTTGCAAGCCAGATTTTGATGTTTTGTTTATCTTTTGTTCAGAGATGATTAGGGAACGGCTACGGAACCAGCCCTTTTCTGTATTATTGAATAAACAAAATTTTCGAAGGAAATTTCTTAGTTCCGGTGAAATGTTTGCATTGACTCCTCTCCGCCTTTTGTCTCTCTCACTCACAGTTTAAAAGGGAAAACTTTTAAGCAGTTTTCATAAGGAATTCGAAATAATTTTCAAAGTAAACGGATTTATGGAAATGTTGTAAGAAAAAGTAATTGATAAAATAGGAATATTATTTTTTTAGCAATTTAATTAAGATTTTCAGCTCAGCACAATTTCTATTACTCAATTAACCATTAATTTGCCCGACATTCGAATTGCATGATTTGTGTTTTTTAGTATATTTGATTATCTGCGGAGCTTTTTTTATTTACTTCACTGAACTTCACTTTTATCCTACCCTATCCTAAAATTGTGACTAGTCATAAGTCACAAGCTTTGGTGACTCGCGCTTATTTCTTATGTATTTGTTACATTGGTTTGGATACCAAAGTTAAAAGAAGTCACGTTTGCTTCATTTCTACTTCTCTTCAACGTTATTTTCAGTTAGTATACGCCTTCTTAGTATAGACTCACCATACACTTGTGACTGCGTTGTGACTGCTTTGAGAATACTGGGGATAGTTTAACTCAATCGCTTCTATAAATTCCTGTTCTTATACCAACTGAATCTCCGTCGCGTCTGTACATTGAAGTTACGTTTGTGAGAAGATGTAATATTTTTTTTTTAAATTTAGTCTTGATTCTGCACCCAACTAGATTTTTAGAAAATGAAGAGTGATTTTGGATCTGATACGGTATTTGTGATTTTCAAGTTGATCCATCAGATTCTGACTGAATAGGAAAGTAACCTAACGGAAAAATTTCGAAGCGCTGTTAAGAGGGGCAAATTTGGAGCAGTGCTGCCAATATGCTGCTAAGGAAGCAAAATTTGAGCTTTAAGAAATTTTATAGGATGAAGAAAATAGGCTATTATTTTGGTGGCCGTAAAGGGTAGCATTATTTTACTCAATGTACTTGATTCTCGCTCGATTTCGGAGGCTAGTACTTAGTTGGAGGACCGATTAATAGAAAGTTGTTGTATTGAGCGTAGAACTGAACTAACTTCAGACGATTCGGTCACTTCCCGGCTGACATGCAGATTCTCCCATGACAAAGAACAGTAGCAATCTAGACGTAAGCGAATGAACTTGTATACTAATAAATAACACTTGCATTGTTTAATGGCTACTTTCATTCGAATACCACATGGCGCAGTCGGTAATTAACTAATTTGCGATAAAATTTATAAAGTAAAACGACGACCGGGAAACAAGTGCACGTGATAGTGGCGAAAAAGTAAAATCTGAGAAGATTTCGGTGTGGAAGTGCAATGGATTACGAAAAGCCATCACCATTGAATACGAACGGTAATTTAAAAGAAAATTGGAAAAAGTTTAAATCTCGATATGAAATATATGCGACTGCAACAAAAACAGATAAGGAAGAAGAAAAAATCCAGGTAGCCAGATTTTTAAGCTGCGCTGGAAATGAGGCAATTGAACTTTTTCACACTTTCAACCTGACTGCAGAAGAACAGTGCAAAATTGAAACAGTTATGAAAACATTTGAAGATTACTGCAACCCGAGAGCAAATATAATCTATGAAAGATATTTGTTTTATACACGAAGTCAAAGGGAAGGCGAGCCGTTTGACCATTTCTTGAAGGACATTTCCACTTTAATCGAAAGTTGCAGCTTTGGAGAACAAAAGGAGTCGATTTTGCGGGACCGAGTAGTATTAGGAATTGCTGATTACAATACCCAGAGCCAGCTGTTAAAAGTCGATGACCTGAGCTTGAACAAAGCTGTCGAGATGTGCAGAATAGCAGAATTAACCAGCAGACAAACCCAGGAAATGCAGCATCAGGCCTCAGCTGTCCATGCTGTGAATTATAATAAAGGAAGTAACTGGTCTAAATCAAATACAAATATGGAGAAAAAAAATTATTCCAATATTAACTATAATAAATACAATTTCAGATCTGTAAGGGGAAATGCATGTCCGTCATCAGAAGTCGACCGTTCGGATATCAGTGGCCCAGAACAAAGAATGATAAAGTCATTTAATTGTCGGTCTTGTAATTATGTGCATAGCGCGGGAAAATGTCCTGCATATGGTAAGCAGTGTATGGTATGTGGCAGAAGGAACCACTTTGCAGCAGTTTGCCCGAAAAATAAGAATAAATGTAACAATAATAAACAAAATAAGCAGGTTAGTGACATTACTTGTGGATTTCTAGATGAAAATACTGATAGTGATGATTATTACATTGACTCAGTTATAAATGTCATAAATTCAGAAGACTCTTTCTGGTGGACTGAAAAGCTCCAAGTGGAAAATTTAGAAGTGGAGTTTAAATTAGATTCGGGGTCACAAGTCAACACTTTACCGATAGATATCTGTCGCAAAATAAGGCCACAACCAAATTTAAAGGGGTTACGTCAAAAACTCGAAGCTTATGGTGGATTCAAGATTAAAGAGTGGGGAAAAATTACGTGCAAAACCAAGTACAAAGGGAATAATTTTGATTTGGATTTTGTTATAGTTGAGTGCGGTTCAAGACCATTATTAGGCTTAGCAACTTGCCGACAATTAGGTTTGATTCAACGGGTACATTCGATTGAAGTAGGGAACGCGCGAGAATTTATAGACAAAAATAAAAAAGTTTTTACGGGCTATGGCCGATTTCCGGAAAAATGTACATTAGATTTGAAAGAAGGAGCAATTCCGGTTAGCAAACCTCCACGAAGAATTCCTATAGGCATTAGGGATAATGTAAAACAGGCACTAGTAGAGATGGAAAAGAGAAACATTATAGCAAAGGTACAAGGACCTAGCGATTGGACCCACAATATGGTTGTGGTCGAAAAAAAAGACAAATCGGTGCGAATCTGTTTAGATCCGCGGGAACTTAACTTATTTATTAAGGAAGAACATTTTATGATTCCAAAATTAGAGGATTTCAGGTATGCAATGAGGAACATGAACTTTTTTACTGTTTTGGATCTAAAGGAAGGGTTTTGGCAGGTGGAACTTACAGAAGAATCGAAGAAATTAACGACTTTTAGCACTCCATTTGGTTGCTATCGCTATAATGTTCTACCTTTTGGTATCAAAATAGCTCCTGAGAAATTCCAAAGTTTAAATTCAAAATATTTTGGTAATCTGCCAGGAACTTTTATATACATAGACGACATTATTGTAGGAGGGAAGACGGTCAATGATCATGACGAAAATCTAAAAAGAGTAATCAAGCAAGCTGAGGAGTTAAACATAAAGTTCAATCCGGTAAAACTTCAGTACCGTGTCGAACAGGTGAAGTATTTGGGTCATCTGTTTTCTTCCAAAGGTATTAGTCCAGACCAGACCCTGCACGGGTCGAAGCAATTAAGCATATTAAGCATCCCAATAACAGAACTGAGCTCCAAAAGATCTTAGGCACTATCAACTTTTTGAGGCCTTTTATCCCAAATTTAGCCGAGCTTAGCGCTCCATTAAGAGAACTATTACGAAAAGATACACTTTTCCAATGGTCAGAAAATCATCAGAAAGCATTAGATATTATTAAAAATTCAATTCAAACAGCAGGTTCTTTGCAAACATTTGATCCTGAAATACCTGTCGTTATACAGACAGATGCCTCAAAAAACGGTTTGGGTTGTTGCCTCATACAAGAAAACAACCCGATTTGTTATGCTTCGAGAAGCTTAACAGACACCGAAGGTAACTATGCTCAAATCGAAAAAGAGTTTCTGGGCATAGTTTTTGCATGTCGAAAGTTCCACGATTATATATATGGAAGGGTTATTAAAGTACAAACGGATCACAAACCTTTGGTGGCAATAATGAAAAAACCACTAAGCAGCATTCCGTCGACCCGCCTACAGAGAATGAGAATAAAATTAATGCCATACAACGTCGAAGTCGAATACATTCCGGGAAAATATTTACATATTGCAGATTTGCTTTCTCGAAATTCAGGTCCGGATAATGAAATCAATTTAAAGGATATTTTAACTGATGTAGTGCATTCTGTTAGTCTTAGTGATGAAAAAAAAAAGTTGTATGAAGCGGAAACTAGAAAAGATGAGATATTGTCGATATTAATAAAATACTACAAAGAAGGCTGGCCAAAATCAAAAGACAGATTACCGGATGATTTACGGTTTTTTTGGAATATTAAAGATAGAATTTTTAGCGAAGACGGTCTGGTGTTTTTCGAAAATCGGATTTTTGTTCCCAAAACATTGATAGCCCAGACTCTAGATGCACTGCACGAACCCCACTTTGGAATAACTAAAACCAAGGCAAGAGCCCAAAGCCTGTTTTACTGGCCCCATATGAATAGAGATATAGAGAGTATCGTCTTCCGATGTAGAATATGCGAGCAGTTTAGAAATGCAAACACAAAAGAACCACTCCTACCTCATCCTGTTCCCGAGTACCCCTACCAAAGGGTGGGATGTGATATATTCGAGTTTGGAGGACGGAGCTTCCTGGTTGTTATTGACTATTTTTCTAGATGGTTGGATGTTGAAGAACTTACGGGTAAGTCAGCGGGATGCGTTATTCAAGCCTTACAGAAATTTTTTTCACTACATGGCATTCCCGAAACGGTGATTTGCGTTTAATTCGTATGAATGTTACGAATTTGCAAAATGCTGGAATTTTAAATTTGTACACTCAAGTCCTAACTACCCTCGTTCAAATGGTCTTGCAGAAAAAGGAGTGCATATTGCGAAAACGATATGAAAGAATCAAGTGAGGGATGAGCCGATAAGAAAAAATCCAATAGAAATGCGGCGATGTGAGGCCATGTGAGTCGACGTGAGGGGGGATTGGTGACGAGGCGAGGCGACGAGAAGGGACCCGGTTTGTGGTAACTCAAGAAAACACGGGGCGAGGAAAGCTCGGACGACGCGTAGAGAGGTACGCCTAAGCGATGCAAGGTGACGCGAGGAGAGGCGTGAAAAAGCGTGAATAGTATGGTAATCAACAGCTCGGCTACCGTGGCCAGTAAGTTCGCCACTGACAGAAACGCCGATCTTCACTAAACAAGAATCGATTCACGAAATAGTCTAGTTAATTAAAATAAATCTTTATTAGTCCGATTAACCATGACTTTGATCTAGCAGCTAATGCTCCTAGAGTTTCTTTGCCTTTCTCTCTTCTTACAGCCTCAATTTCTTGTCTATGGCTTTCAGCATCCCTTCCATTTTCCTCCACTCATCTGCGTTCTTCATCATGTGCCCTGGAATGTTTTTCGGTGTTCATGACTCCTCGGCCCCTCTGCGCTATATACGCACACAATAAAAGAAGACAGCTCTGAATTTTTTTTATGTGATAAAATCCTAACTACCCTCGATTCTGGATACCTGAGCATGAGCTTATACTACATCGTCCATGTCCACTCAAATCCATCTCTCAACGTTTGGGATAAGATGTGGGTCCACCAACCCTTCACAGGCTCGTCCCCTTCCCTTGCCATTCCGCTACGTACTTGCAGTGGATCATTTGCCTACCCTCTACTATATTTTAGATCGTAGTGACGCACGTCATCTTTCGCCAGTATTCTATGAGGATCACCCTCACTATCGGGTCCTGTATCCTCAGCACACGCGAAGGGCGATTGGTTATGCGGCCTTCAATTTCTGCTGTTATCTGTCTTGTTGAACGATGTTGCTTACATGAGCGCTACATAAAGCAACACTAAGCCATCAGGAGGCTAGGGGCAACATTCTTGAAAAAGCTAAAAAAAATATCAGACGCTTTGAACCCTAACTCATTAGGACGCTGTGGCGACGTCACCAGCTACGTATGGCAGCTTACTCACTTGGCGACGGTTTGGCAATATCGAGGCCCGCTCTCTCAGTTTTAACTGCGCAGTTGAACTGTGTAAAAAAAACTGTACGAAAAAACTGAACTGATAGTATGTGCGCCGTCAATTCATTGTACGGCTTTTTTGCTCAGTTTCGTCAGATTTGTTGATTTGAGTACATCTTTTTAAAAATGGCAAATGGACGGAACTAAGAGAACTAAACGATAAACTATATAGTCTGCGCAGTTTTTTTGGAGCAAAAGAGGGTCCAGAAGCTCAGACCTATTGGACTGGATGAAAATAGTTCAAAACTGCACAATTCACACAGTTAATCGCTCAGACATGACGTCATACGTGATAAACTGCGCAGTTAAACTTTAGTAACAGCACAGTTTCATCTCCTGATAATAGAAATACAAATAAACCACAATTGAAACATTTAATTTTTGTTTTTAGAACAAAAATTGTTTACACCTCTTAACAAAAATTTATGTGATTTCTTTTAATTTTGTTAATATTTATTTTTTCTAAACAAATTTATATAAATAATAAAAAAAATGTCCATTTAAAATTCCATGCATATTTAATTTTGCACCAAAAGGACTTTAAAGTTGTGTGTGAAGGGACGAAAGTCATTTTAAATTTTTCCTTAAAAAAACTTTTTCAGGTTTATTTCTTTTAGAAGAACCTCTAAGAAGAGAGAGAAAGTAAAACTTAGATTTCAAGAGCGAAATCTTTGCATTAAAATTAACGAAAAAATATAAAAAAAAATTAAAAGAAGAAGAAGAAAAATAACAAGAACAACAACAACACCTTTAAACAACAACAAAAAAAAAGGTGGAGGGAAAACTTTTTTGTTTTCTAAGAAACACCCAGTAATTATGTAAATACTTTTGTCAGTGATAAGGTAGCCATGGTCTGATGAAATAGGAAGGAAATCAAGAAAAAAAATATAAAGAAGAAAATAGAAGAAAGTAGCAGTAGAGCATGGTGGCGAAGAAGGCGGCATGGCGTTCACTTTTCTCTTCTTCAAAGAAGTTCTTAATTAAAAATTCCGAATCGTCTCTTTTTTAAGCAGAAAATTTCCCGCATTTATTACCTCAAGCTGATTAAAGCTGCCATGGATGAACCCGGGTCAAAGAGCCCGGCTAGAGGAGGGACTCACAGAAGGGAGCAGGAATATATATATATATGTCCATACCTCTATATATATAAGGGAATCCTTAAAGAAGGATATCTAAAGATACAAGGACCATGGTCTTGATAGACTTGATATTCTTTATACAACAACAAAAAAACAACACAACCCAAGAAAATACTGGTGTGGGTATAAGATTTTGATATTTATTCACCACTTTGACGTTGATTAAATCTGTACAAGAAAAAAAAATTAAGGTGAGTTCGTGTTTTGGTCACCTGCCAATGTGATGGATTTGGGTGAATTTCATACTATTTTTTTTTTCTTGAGACAAGAAAATGACATTTTCAATCTTCCTGGGACCTGAGAGATGCACAAGTGCTATCAAAATCAAGACAATTAAAATGGATAAATTGTTTCATAAACATTGTTACGGGGAGAAGAGAGAGGGAGATGCTATCTAAAGCAATTGCACAAGAGTGGAAATGAGAGCTTTAACGAAGTTTAAATGTGCACTGCTCCTTTGACTGAGTCCTCTGGCATCATTTTAGCATGATAACAGCATCTAAACTAGTTTCAGTTGCTTTGAAATTGATATTATCCAACTAGAAGGTGCTTTGTGCGCTCGGAATCTATGCTAGTTTGGGTGGATGATTATAGTCTTGTTATATAATAATAATCTTTGTTAAATCTCGTTCTTAGATAGTTGGTTTAAGTAGTTTGAGAGTCCCTGATTGGAAATTTCCCAACAGAGTACACAAAAACTCATTTGTCGAACTGAGGCTAGCAGATGAGGTCAGTTATCAGTGCTAATACTTTAACCTTTGTGGTATAAGATTAGCTGCAAGTTCGGCAAGTTCTTGAAGTCCTAGCTCTTAA
The DNA here is from genome assembly GCA_949987705.1 of Thereva unica. NCBI lineage: Eukaryota > Metazoa > Arthropoda > Insecta > Diptera > Therevidae > Thereva > Thereva unica. The sequence goes on from OX465285.1 coordinate 90,002,791, forward strand.
ATGACCTGCTCCAACTAAGGAAGCTCAATCCAAAACCAAAAAGGCCACCATCACATACCCATAAGCAGTGCCGGCGGATCGTGTTGGGTCCGGTTGGGTAGTCTGACAAACTGACCCCCTTCGACATTGTTATTTGGCAACAATCATTCTTAGAAGATAGATCAATTCATGCGGAGTTTTACAGAGATCCATCATGGCCCCCCTGCTGTGTATTACAAAGTATTTCCTAAAAGGAGCAGTTTTGATCCCGTTGACATCGGATGACATCGGGGTAGTGCTCGTAGAAAGACGCCTCAATGATGCTGAAAACACGCTAAGCGCGATGTCGAAAATATTTTCGTCGGAAAAGGTGAGAGCACCAACGAAATAAATTCGTTGTGTGAACACACTGAGAACGACGGCGTCAAGGAAAACAACCCCGACAACCGATTACGCTAACGATACGGCTTGAGCTATATAGGGTGCGCCAAAACAATTGGGAATTTTGCACGCGGGGAAATGACAATTCCATACGTATTAACATTTCGTGTTTGGATAACATACAACCGCTCGTACATTATAATTTCATCTTCAAAATTCGTTTACGGCCAACGACACTCCCCCCATAGCATCTGACCACGACAACAGTCGCAGTGCCAGCGAATGTCGTCGGCAGCGAGAGCGATTATTCGTATTTCAATAAAACCCCAAAATATTCTCTAGACTTGGCGGTCAAAGTAAAAGGCAAAAAAGCCTATAATCGAATACAAAGCGCCCGTTTGTAGATCTTCTCCTAAAAATGATAAGTAACCTAAGAACACAAGCCCATAGTTAAGAGCAAACAAATCGTTTTACCATCTTACAACACAAAAGTAAACTTTCATTGCAGAAAATCTGCATCAGATGTGCTTAGCAAGATATGAGCTAGATATGATGTTCATTCATGAATCCAAAGTCCACAAAAGCAAAATTAAGAGCCCCCCATACAAAATCATGTTAAGTTGTTCTACGGCAACTTCAGTTATACACCTGAGGCAACGTTATTGACTAATAATAAGCTAGGAAGAAAGCTAAGAAGCTCCTTAAAGCAAAAGCTATTAAGGCCCTCGAGCTTATGAAACTCGAACATAGAGATTTAACAGGACTTCTCACAGGATATGCTTTTATCAGATATCATACGAAAATCATGCTAAAATTAATACCGAAACATGTAGAGATACTGTCAGGTAGAAACAGGAATCACAGAACATGTCCTTTGCAACTGTGCTGCAATTGGGTGGAGGCATCACCTCAAACGGGCTTTTATCGGTTTGAATTCCTATCCCGAATAAAAATCAGACTCGCACGGTCTTAGCCTGAAGTAAGCACGCACAACATCAAAATGCTTGCGTGGCACCCAAAACAGGAACGGTTCGCCTGAGTAAAAATTCGAATTTCCCAAATGCAGCCCGCTACAGACATGAACGGAATAGTCCAAACGAAGCACAGAACGCACTCACGCTTATTTGACCATAGGATGAAGAAAACAGGCAATTATCTTGGTAACCATAAAGGGTGCCATTAACCAAACTCAGTAGAGCAGTTCTTGTTCGATTGCACAAGTCAAGCAGCATTAGACGTGGTTAGTACTTAGTCTGGGGACCACCACTTAGAAAAATTATATCACGGTTGCTTTATTCCTGCAATGTCTCTATAAGTCTATGGAGATGCTAAAGTTGCCATCTCCGATAAGTTTGATGGTGCGGTTTTGCACCTTGTCCAACCACGCCAAAGCTGTATAATGGGAAGTAATTGAGGCGGTGGCCACATGTAAGGCTTCTAGATGGTAGCCCTGGCTGATGGTGGAAGGAGAAAATTGAATTTCTTAAGAAGTCCTAGAGATGCTTGTTTATCCATTTGGAATATGTTATCTTTCCGTTGCAGATCCTTTGATAAAGTTATACCCAATATGTTAAGAGATCGGTCAGCGACCACTGAGACAGAAGGATTCGATTTCATTAGTGATTAGACAGTACCTTGTTTTGCAGGCGTTTAATTCATCACAATTCTTGCGTTTCCAGTCAAGAACTATTTCAATGTCCCTGTTGATAGAGAGGGCCATCAAATCACGATCAAACAGGCAAGGTCTTATATTGTCGGAGAAGTAAAAGCAAAGCAGAGTACCAGCATCAGTAGGTTGTTGTGGTGAGAGGTGATCATTTATGAAGATTAGGAAAAGAGAAGGTAATATAATTGAACCCTGCGGAACACCTGCCGTGATGGTGAGGGCTTTAGATATTCAACACCATCCATTGCTCGACTTGAGGTGCTAACAAATCGACCATGGTTTCGTTTTCTGATATCACCCCCTTGTAAACTAATGAAAGGTTTGTGGGTCCAGTAAAATTCCTCTTGCTGTTAGTTACCAAGAACCAGAAATCTAAAAAGGGAACCTGATGAACCACGTCTGTATTTTTTGAAGGCCGCTTCAAAGTAGAAGTGAAGTTCAGAGGATCTGCAAACAACAACTTATTGCTATTATATTTTGATTGATGAGTCCACGTGAAAAAGTGGATTTTTTAAGTAATACTACGTACTTTTAAATTTCTATGATTTTAAAGCAAATATACGAGTACATTTCTTGAAAAAGAAAAACGATCCTCCTGCGTCCAAGGTTGCTGCTTAAGTCTCTCAAATCTGAAATCTCCATGGCAACGCAAAAAAAACATTAAATCAAATTACAATTTCTTGAAGTACTTTCCTCCCCAACCTCGAGATACCTGAAGATAATTGTAACATTAAATCTAGATTTCCACCCACATCTTGTTATCACATCTCTCGAAATGGAAGGTAGCAATAGCCAGAAGACACATCCAACTCCAATCTGCATGCAGTGTTTTCTAGCTTTGAATATAATTAAAAACCATGAAAGCCTGTGAAAGTTTGTGGCTGGAATTCCCCTTTTTCCAGCAGGACGCTCTTCTGGCCAGTGGAGTTTTCTATTAGGGACATTATAATCATTGCACAGGTGTTAGAAGTTCCATTCTGGGGCTCTGGGGTATCTTCGTTGTGGTTTATATACATCCCACCCAGAGGCCATCTCTGCAGATCCTTTTGAATTCACGGCACTGCTTCAGCACCACACGCGCGCTGCTAGGATATACACCGGCAGGAACGAAGGCGAAAGCACTAGAGTTAATTACGATACAGAGCAGCTTTGTTTGGGGCTTAATTACGCTTTCGGATGGGCGATCTATATTTGCGGGTTAATTGCCTTAAGTGGTTTTGTATTGAGATGACTTCATCCTAAGACTAAGCTAAATTTATTTTAATAATTTCTTGTGGTTCACTGCGTTTACAGTGATAATTCTTTAATTGTATTGGTAGAAAGCATTATATCCTCTGCTAGAAAGGTGATGAATATGCATTTTGTTTTATACTTTCCTACCCCCAACATTCTTGATATAGTTTTCCTCAAATCCTTGAGACGAGGACTAAACTTACCTTATTTTCTCTCACCGCATTTCAGGTGTAGCACCGGCGATAAGTAGGATAAGAGGATCTTGAATTTCTCTGTAATCAACTGCATTGCAGGAATTGTTGGATAAAACTTGGGGGGGATTTTCTTGATGAAAATTGAATTAAGTTATCCGGAAAGTTTTATGGCAAGAAAAACTGATTACTTCCCTTCTGTGCGCGTTCCGACATCCCAACATGTTTGGGATTTATTTTCTAAGAAACTCTACGTTATTTAAAAATATAAAAAAAACTTTTAATTAATCTCAAAATTATACAAGTACAGCCATTAAATTTAATTTAAAGCTTAATTAACACAAAAAAAAATAAAGAGAAGGAGAAAATAACTCGTCTCTTAAAACGTGGTCATCAATTTGCCGCCGGTTTTAGCATCATCATCATCATCGGGGCCAGTCATCCGGCAAATTCGTCCAGTGCGGGTAAAAATTCAATTTGCATCATAATTATCGGAGGAACAGACATGCTGATTATCGGGTATAATAATTAAAAATTAAAATTAATGTTTATGTAATGACAAAGTATCCTCAATGAGGATGTCGTCAATTTTATGAGAGGATTTTTAAATTCTAATGTTGGGGGGGTTAATGTGGGGTAAATTGAAAGGTGAAAGCTTTATTGAATATGATATGTGGTCACAGGAGTTTTTGTTAGTTACATAAGTCCTTGTGGAATAAGGTAAATCCTTATCCAAACAAAAAATTGGTGGCAGCGGTTAGATTAAAATGGCATTCTGCTATCGGGTTGTCCTGAAGAAATAGGCAACTCACAACGAAAGAGGGGTCCAAATAAACTGCGGGCGGCCCACAGAAATCCTTATACACACAAAAAATTGGTGGCAGCGGTTGGTTAAAAACGCGATTCTGCTATGGGGTTGTCCTGAAGAAGTAGTCGATCCACAACGAAAGAGGGGCCCAAATAAACTGCGAGCGGCCCACAGAAATCCTTATCCAAACAAAAAATTGGTGGCAGCGGTTGGATAAAAACGGGACTTTGCTATGGGGTTGTCCTGAAGAAATAAACATATTTCAACGAAACAAGGGACCAAATAGACTGCGGAAGGCCCACAGACACTGCCCAATGATAGAGTGCTTGTCCGACAACGAAGATTTTGTTAGCAGATCTGGAGGTACTCTGGTTAGCAGATCTGGAGGTATCAAGTACCATATAAGTACATAGTCCAAAATAATGAATCGCAACGAATCGGGAAAGTATTAAAACATTTAAGTGGCACGAATTACGCCATACTTTTATACACCAATGGTTCCAAATCAGAGTCGAGTGTAGACGATGCCTCATTATACCAATGTCCTTACGCAGAACTGCCGGTAAGTACTACTACTACTACTACTGGTAAGTGGACAGCTGATTTCTTCCTTCACAGGCCTTAAAACTGCTCAGGTCACATATAAATTTCAAAGACCAACACTTCCCTACGCTACCAAAAAAAAAAATGCACTCAACTTTTTAACTAGATGTTATTAACATACATAAAATTTATTAGCAACATTTTCGTAAAGCAAACCACAGTATCACACACATCTAGCAGAAAGCTTTCCGTAGTTCCTTATGGAAAATTAAGTTGAAAAGTTTGAAACATTCATTACAGCAAAACATGGGCAAAAAAGTGTCATCTACAGAAAGCCAGCAGTGAATATGCCGAAAACTAGTGATACGGTAAGGCTATTCCTGAAAATAGGAGGTTATTCTGTCACCCATAGCTAAATGTACAAGTTTCGTTACATTCTCACCTTCTGCCTTAATTTTAACACGGCGACGGCACTGTATTAAAAGAAGTCCATTCGTTGTATAAAGTTGTGCGCACGAGAGAAGTGACTTTTAAGCAACGACAAAGAAACCACTCAAAAGTTTCCCCTGAATAGTGGTAGTGGGAAAAAAATTTATTGCCATAGAAAAGTTTTTCCCAGTGTGAATTTTATTTAAGGATCTTAGTTTTAAGGATACATATTAATACATACATAGATATGGTATATAGAGATGTTCCCACTAAGAGCAATGAAAAATTAAAGAGATTTGTTTTATACGAATTTCGTCTGGGCTTTTTTTTTCTGCTGGTTTTGAAAATTAAATTGAATTGAATTTTTCAAGAGGGAATTGCAGATATGTAGTTGGGATTGATTTAGAGCTACGCCCACCTTAACGATGTAGGTAAATGGGTTATTTATTAAGATGTATAATAGTTGGAAATAAAACTTCTTACTCGATGTTTCCGGTAGTAAAAGGCAAGGACCTTCGCAAAAAGTCCTTAGAGAATAGTTGGGCTTATATGTGAGGAAGGATGGTTCCAGAAACTCTACAAAGTTAAAAAAGGCCCTTAAATAAATGAATGGTTTTGCCATAAGACTTACCATCGACCCTTTGAGCCACCGTAGGAATGAAGCAGCTTTGACAAAATTTTATCGCTACTACCGCAGCGACTGTTCTATTGAAATAAAGGCTCTCTTGCCTCCAAGGCAATCCAAGCCTGCTAGGCTCACACTCCCTCGACTAGAAGTAAATCCGAGCACTTCAAAAGGTTGCGACCGCTGGGGCGTAGCCTATAAAATGGTTATGTCAAGCGCTCTCTGTCGATCACTTGCCCGCGTTGCTCCAGAATATAGTGTACGTCCTGTTTCCGCAGAACGTACGCACCGTCGATCTAGCCACCCTTCAGGTGGACCCAGAAGAGGTATCTGCGGAAACCGCAGAGGTGATTCTGGAGATCGCAAAAAGGGTAGACATCAATAAGGCCCCTGGCATGGTTGGTATACCAAATAAGCTACGATAGCGCCAGACAGGTTCGCTGAAGTCTTCACAGCATGCCTGAGAGAAGGGATCTTCCCGGAGCGATGGAAACATCAGAAACTCGTGCTCCTACCGAAGCCGAACAAGCCTCTAGGGGACCCATCGTCCTACAGACCGATATCCCAACTTAGTTGCATACGTAAACTCTTCGAAGGGGTGATCTGTAACAGGATTCTCCCTATCGTCCGAAGATTAGGCGGCCCGTCTGATAAGCAATTCGGCTTCAGAAAGGCAAGGTCGACGACTGATGCAGTCAAAATGATAGTGGGCATAGCAAGAGCCGCCAATCGACGCAGCTCCGCCGTCGTCTGGTCCCAAGTCCAGGGTGTGACAGTAGGAGGGTGGTCGACCTGCCGAATTGACCAGAATCGGGAAACCGAAGAAACTAGACAAGAAACCGCATTTTTTTAAGTGGCTCTGACAGCAGCGTATCAGTTTCGAGGACGTCCCACTCGGACCGCCAACTAACGCTTTCAACTCAGCAAGGTAGAGCAAAACAGTTGAGGCGTTGATCAAGCTAGGGCCCACCAAAGTATCTAGTACAGGTAGGGCCTACTACCTTCAGGGTAGGTCACTTCATTGCAATTCGGAAGATGGTGCGAAGGTATTCGGGGCAACATGCGGTCTTCAGCAGAGTCCGGATGACATCGGGGTAGTTGTCGTAGGAAAACACCCAGATAACATCGAGGTGTATGCTAACGAAGCTGTCTGGGAAATAAAAGCGTTGCTAGAACGCGCTGGGCTGAAGCTTGCTGAGTACAAAATTGAAGCAATGCTGATCAGCAAACGACACGGATTAAGATAGGGGAGAATATCATCCATTCACAGCTTGTAATACCTGGGAATGATGACCGACCGGAGGCTGAATTTCAAATCGCACTTGGTGGGTACAGCAGACAAAGCGTCTGCGATTTGTGCAGTACTCGCAAGTTGTTGACCAATGTTGAGGGCCCTTGACGGAGTTGCCGCTTCCTTTTGGGGAGGTTGGTTAGCTCATCCTGTTAAACGCAGCTCCAGTATGAGCAGCAGCGTTAAACAGGACTGCCAACAGTAGGAAATGGAGGGCCGCATATAGGTTACGTGCACTTGGCGCTTGCTACGCGTACAGGACCACGACCGAAAATATGGCATGCGTGATAGCGGGGATGATCCCCATAGATATTCTGGCAAGTAAGGGCATGCGTCTCTATGACCTAGAATATAGTAGAGGGGAGCCAGGAAAGATACGGCGGCAGATTACGCGCTGCGAGACCGCAAGGGAATGGAAATGGAAGTGGGATGAGTCTGTCAAGGGTCGTTGGACCCACAGACTTATCCCTAACGTGGAAATATGCGTTACGAGGGAGCGTGGGGAAGTGAGTTAAGACCTCACCCAGTTCCTGAGTGGACATGGCGGTATAGGAAATACCTCCTCTGCTTTGGTCACGATGATTCACCGTTTTGTCTAGTATGCCCAGAGACGGTAGAAGACGTAGAACACGTCTTCTTTACCTGCTCGAGATTCGCCGATGAAAGGGCTGAGGCGCCACTAACGTCGGAAAACATCCTAGACCAGTGGTGGCCAACAAGACTTTGGACGGGTGATTCTTGCGCTTAGAGCTGCCACATAAGAAAAGAGGAGATTAGGATGACCGTGCTTATTGATGATAAACTGTGTGGCACCAGCGACCAGATAAGAGGAAGGTAACAGAACCTGCTACAAGCGACAGAAGAAGTAAACACATTCTGCCCCAAAAGATTTAAGTACATTTAAGGCAGACACATCTTGTTCAGAAATTGATTACTTCTTTTCAAGAAGATAGCAAAGTGTCCCGCAATTATAAAATCGTTTAGAAATATAAAAAATTGCACAGACTACACCAAATCTCATCAAGACCTCTCAGAATGATGCTCCTATACTAAACCCCATCAAGCCCCAAGCAAAGCTGTCGTGTCGTTAAAAAATAATTTCTTTCTGAATACATACTATGATGGGCATCATCTGAGTGTCATTCTAAATTATTCAGAATAAAATACACCCTCTTAGAGCTTAAAATAAAGCGCTTGTAACTTTCCCCAGTCGAAATTGATAGCTTCTTAGAAAATAAGACAACCTTGATATGGATTTCCACGAAAAGATATTTACCAGCTTTTCTAGGGTGCACGCGAATCAAAAGCCATAAGTTGAAGCGACGGCAACGCCATCTCTCTCTCCGAAATTGGCGAATTCTTTGAAAATTTATATTTGGGCAGAAAACATTTTTGCAAATGGCTGGGAGAAAAGTGACTTTTTTATTTTTTGTTGTTTTAAAGTGAAATTGGAATATTTTCAAGTTTATTCTATGAAATTTCATTAAATCGAATTTTTATATTAAATTCAAAAAGTCTAGAAAATTTCGATATATGGAAAATTATCGTGATGAAATTGCATAAAATGAGACTTGTAAGGGGTGGGGGGGGGTTGAACAGGACCCACCGCAATTTTTTTATTTTATTTTTTACAGAAATTTCGCAATTACTTTTATTTGTTGCCTCTCATACTTTTATGCTGCTATAAAAAATAAAGTGAAAATGTCCGGAATTCATAATTGTTACGCATTTTCTCCATTCGGCTGCTTTTCAGTCTCATTCATTCATAATAAAGTAAATGGAAAAAGTTAATTTAATAAATTCCATTCATACATGTGGAAAAAAAATTGTTTTTAGCTTACAAGGATCCACGGTTTCACTAATAACACAGCGTTTCCTGTGAAAATGAATGAAATATTTTCAGTGCTTTTATGCCTCTTAAACAGGACGAAGGACCTTTTATCATTTTTTTTTATTTTTTTTTGAAAATGTAAACCTATATTCCTGTGTGGGTAGTCCTGTTTGGATTGGTTTTTTGTGTATTTACCTGTGCCTCAATGATGATGCTGCAGACGTGAAAATTGGTTGAGCCACAGCCTTAAAGTGATCCAGTGGACGGAGATAGGCACTTTTTAACATAATTGATGTGGCTTATTTACGTTCTGCGGAATGGCTGATGGTTTTAAGCATCGTGTTTTATGAACGATGTGGGCCGTTTAACTGCCAAAATATTTTGGAGTTTTTTTGTAGTTACATGGCTTGTGATGAGGACCTATTATGTGTGGCCATTCGCAGTTGCATACTGAATTCAACAGAGAAAAGGTAATCATGTATGTACATATACATATTGTTGAAAACTGAATATTTAGACAATATAATATATGAACGACTTGTCTTCTACGCCAACCAGAGTCCTCCGTTTCGATTGCCTTAGGATTAAGGCGTCTCGGCTACCATTGATTCGAATCTACTACGCGACAGCGGTCCTTCGTCTTTTCATTTTGCTGATCTGACTTTTCTTATTTTTTGTTTTTCCTCTTCACAAAAATTCCATTCTTCTGTCATTGTCTGTAAGCATACTTAAGAGAGAAAACCATGTCATGTTCGATAACTGAAGTCCAACATTCTATTGCAGTACTATTGGATGAGCAGCCGGTAGAATAAAACTGGGTTGTCATTCTCAGACCTTTCAGAAGGGAATCTATCTCTTGGTCAATGCCTAGCCAATGCCCTCGTCTATTTGTGGTCAATACCTAGCTTCATATCAATATCGACACCACTGATATACCCTGGCTGCTGGACCTTTTCAAAAATTTCATCAGCTTTTGATTAGATTGAATTTTTTTTTTTATGTGGCACACTAGAGACTTAGGGAAGGCCCCTTTGTACTGTCGACCATGTATTTATTTTTTGAAATGTCGAACAGCAGCTCTAGTCCGAAGATAGAGAGAGAAGTGAAGGAAAGAACTGTCACAACCTAGCTGCGGTATTTTTTATTTCACCTACTCCCAACCATTTCGCGACTCTGACATCATCAGGGCATCGTTAACAACTCGCTGGAGTGTTATGCCTCCTGAAACGAGTTGAATCTCATCAACCAACCGATGACATGCGCTTGGTGGAGCGGGGAAGAGAACTAGAGAAGGCTATGACAGGAGGAATCAGGAATGCAAAGAGGGAAGAAGAAAGAAGGAAAGTTATGTAGGCGGGAAATTGGGAATGCTCCGCTTGTAACATATCTTCATAGGTGCCAGTCGATGCTGTAGAACTAATGACACATGCTAACACCTCCCTTAGCGTCTTAGACGTGTCATTAACCAATGACCACAAATCGCCAAACGATCATCCCAGTGCCTAGTCGGCAAGCTATGATACGCGTGCCACTAGGTGACACGTGAGAAGATCTCTGGTGCAATAAGTTAAAATTAACAATATGTTAAGGCCCCCATTCACATACAGGCGGCCGACAGGCCGTGGCCTGAAAGTACTCGCCTTGAGGACAAGTATAATCACACAATCACCACCCGCCAACTGAATGAGGCCTGTAGTCTGGAAAAACTGACAAAAATCATTATGTCTGTGGGTATAAATCGTCAGTCCGAGCCTGGAGATCTGAACTTTTTTCAGTCTATAAAAATTTTTGCACTTCAATTAACAACCTGCTACGGTAAGCTCTCGTCTTTGCCAGTGTGTATGTAGTAGGGAATTATGAGGTCACCTCAAGGCCTGTCAGGCGGATGCCTTAAATTCTAATCACTCAGTCAGCCCGAATAATGTGTGGCCTTCGTTGGGCCGTGCCTGCTAACCTTGCTTAAAGGCCATAGCATGCCGGCGGCCTGTAAGTGAATGGGGACCTTAAAGTGTGCCTTTCATAGGACCCAACCTGGCGACCGGTCTGATAGGCCACGGCAAGTTTATCCCCAAGGTCATTAATGTTTAATGTCAGCACTCAAAAATCACTCTGAATACCTGAAAAAAAATTTGGAACGATTTTGGTATGGAACACTTAACAATTCTTAACATTTACTTTATCTTTTTTGATGTTACCTTGGAAGCGGTCATATACTAAAGCACGGCCTGGATGCTCCCGACATTTCCAAGGCTTTTGATAGAGTATGGGCCCTGCTCTAATGACTGAACATTGAAGCTATTGGTATTGACTTTTTTTCTAAAGAACTGGATTGAGTTTTCATTCTAGCCATTCGTATATCCGAACTCTTACAACATTCAGGGGTTCAAACGCGGAGTTCAGCACGTCATCTTCATAAATCCTTTCATAACTCCTCGTATCGTAAAACCTATTCTATCCTGCAAACTAAGCTTACTAGATATTACACAATGGTGTGACCAACAACATGACGGACCGATAGAATAAATGGGATTTCCAGTGCTTTGAACTGCCAGATAAAAAAAGAGAACATATACGAATTATGCTAACTTTGGCATAGTTTAATGAAATCAACGAGGCCAAAATAAATTAAAATAATATTTACTCAAGTTATTTAAATTGAACCAATGTTTTTCTGTCAACAGCCTTAAATACTAAAAAAACACTATTTAAGATTTAAGTCCTCACAAGAAGCCACCACATTCATTTGAAAGGTATAAAAGCCCACCTGAAAGGATCTTCTCATACATGTAAGAGCGTAACAGATAATAAAAACTGAAAAATCATCACAATATGAAAATAAAAAAAAAATAATAAGAATAAAACGAAATACCGGCATCATTTCACTGAACGTATGATGGAATTGAGAAAAATGTCTATATATTTCTATACAGGTTGAGTAAACAACCATTACCCAGGAGCAAATATTTGCGAATGTTATACAGGTGTACACACACAGAAGGTGAAAGGAGCGAGAGTTCCTTCCTCGGTTTTTTTTTTCTTATTACTTTTAGACCCTGAATACGGAAATTTTGCTTGTCGTGGGTATCATCCCCGGCACAGCACAAATGTATCCTTTCGACGACGTGGGTGCCCTTTTATAATGTTGTTTGTGAGCTGAAAAATTGTCACTCAAGTATTTCAGTTCCACTGAACCGTGCTGTGAATGCTCCGGATCCAGGTCCATATTTTACCTGTTGTTTTTTTCTGTTTTGCATCAGTTTTATGATAACAGCAATATAAAATGCTCAGAATAATGGGAAAAATTACGATTCAATATCGGCAATGGACATTGCTGAATTGGAAAGCTTCGGAAGTTCCGTATGAGAGATTCTATTTGTTACATTCGGGAGATGGAAATTGAGAAATTGTTCAATTATTTTTGAACAGATTTGAAAGTTGTTTGGAGATTGTTAGGAAGTACGTGTTGGCATGCCGAAAAGGCAAAATATTTAGTTGAGAAGAACAAAGAAGTTTTATTTCCTTGCCAAATGTTGTTTGGTCTCGTTCAATAAAGAAAACATTCCATCAAAAAACTTAGAGTCCATTAGTAAAGTAATAGCTAAGCCGGTACGAGCGGAGTGACGTCATGGACGATTGTGGTCTCTGGTGAGGATACGGGCCACTCACGGACGCGGTGAGTGACTTCGATGTGTCTTGGATAAGCTTTACTCTGGGGATTTACTGAATATTGTATTGCGCAAGTCCATGTGGAATAAGTTAAATAATTACCCGAACAAAAAATTGGTGGCAGCGGTTGGGTAAAAATGGGATTCTGCTATGGGGTTGTCCTGAAGAAATAGGCAATCCACAACGAAAGAGGGGTCCAAATAAACTGCGGGCGGCCCACAGAAATCCTTTTCCAAACAAAAAATTGGTGGCAGCGGTTGGAAAAAAATTAGGTTTCTGCTACGGGGTTATCTTGAAGGAATAGGCAATCCACAACGAAAAAGGGGTCCAAATAAACTGCAGGCGGCCAACAGAAATATTTATCCAAACAAAAAATTGGTGGCAGCGATTGGATAAAAACGGAATTCTGCTATGGGGTTGGCTTGAAGAAATAGACACTCTGTAACGAAAAAAGGTAAAATAAACGGCATGCGTCGAACAAGCTTCTCCCAACGTTAAAGTGATCGTCCTTCATCGGGATTAATACATTTAAGTTTTATGCCATACTTTTCATGAATTACGCCATATTTTTATACACAAGTCTAAGCTTAGGGGTCACCATTTATACTACTTGTTCGTCATGTCGTATAAGTCATGGTGAAATGTCCAGTAATAAGGTGAGCTCGAAGAAAAGTCAGAAGAAGAGGATAGGTTAGGGGGAGTCAGAGGGGTGTTGGAGCAAATGGCGAAGAACCTTGCGTTTGACCTCTTGGGTGTTGTATGAGTTCGGGAATATTGACTTTGGAAGGTTGTTCCACAGACGAGTTGTTCTTGTTATAAACGAAGTTCTAAATCAGAATGCGATAAGGGCTGTAAACTGTGAGGCTGATCCGAGCGGGTAGGTCTTGTATTGAGGGGGAAATATTGTCGTGAACGCATGAGGTAACTTATTTCAATGGAGCAGTCGTTGTGGTAAAAGCGATAAAATTTTGCAAGAGCTGATGCATTCCTACGGTGGCTTATTGAACCTATTGAAGAGCAAATGGTACTATCACCAATAAATTTAGGAACGCGGTTTTGCACCTTGTCCAGCTAAACTAGGATTGTTCTTGGGGCCCGGCCCAGATATACGAGTTGTATTCGAGACGGGGACGAATGAAGTATTTGTAGATTATAGCCCTGGCGGACAGCTGAAGGAGGAATTTGCACCTTTTGAGGAATCTCTGACACTGAGATGCTTGTTTATTAATTTAGAATATGTGGGTGTTCTAGCCCAGATCTTCGGCTAATGCTATGCCTAGGACAATTAGAGGCAGTTCAACCGTTAACTTTTTATTGCAGATTGAAGTATAAGGAGGGTCGGTGCAAGTTTTATTGAAGATGAGGCATTACTTCACGTATTAAATTCGACAAATCAGAGTGGAGTGTTGACACTAAATCATTATGCCAATGTCCTTAGGCAGAACTGCGGTAAGTTACCTACTACTGGTAGGTGAAGGCTGATTTTTATTCCATAGACCTAAAAACTGTCCCAATCTGTAGTTGAATGTCGCTCGTGGCTGCGACATTGTGAATAATCCGTAGTTGAATTTCGTTGTGTCTTGGGTGGGATCTTGTGAGGAAATCTAATCGACGTTCCACGAATTGAGCTTGCGATTTAGACCTCTGCGACACTAGCAATGGAGTTGATCCGAACTTGCCCAATCCAGTACATTTGTTCCTTACACGATGGCAAATTGTACTGAGGCCTTAAGTTTTTGAGGGAATGAAATTTTGTACTGGAGAGGCGTTTCTTGCTTTTTTAAGGAAGTGAAATTGCCAACATGCAACATGAAATGAGGTGAGAAGTAAATACGGTAAATACGTACTGGAAAGACATTTGGTTCTCTCGCTCATCATTAGTATTTGTTTACTTTCTTTTTTTAAATTGCTCGTTTTTGTCATTTTGGCATTACAATAGCACCTCGCCTCATTTGAAGTATGGCATTGTATTGGCTCAAAATAAAAAAGAGGCACCTCTAACAAACTCATTTTATAATCGTGTCCTACCCAACACTCTAACTAAACTCTGTGGGAGTTGCGAAACTTATAATAATTTTTGAATACTCTCGATTAAGCCATTCCAAGAGTAATAGGGCCAAAAACAAAACATTACACATTTACACGCAATCAATCTCTTGAAATACACAAAAACTTTCTATTTATTTACAAACATTTAACATTTCACTTTCCATGCCTGTGCCAGAGACTAACCATTATCTCCCTTAGGAATGAATATCTTTCGTGTTACAATTTTGTAATCTTTAATGTGACAATCAATTTCAAATAAACAAAACAAACAAAAAACCCACTTCCGCAATTTTCTTTGACACCAATAAAAATTTTGTTTCACTTGATGGACGTTTCATAAATATTCATTAAAAAAAATGCGGCATTGTCTCCGGAATTCTAAGAAGTTGGTGGCATTCATTTTAGGAGAAAATTTCGCTCTCGATGCCTTTAAGTTCTTAATTCTTGGAAATTATTACAACAATTCTTGGTATTTCTTCTAACAATTAATATTCCATTAGGAATAAGGCTTTTGTAGCGATATCCGATAATGGAAATAAATTAGGACAAATTCTTATTCAATTTTCCAGCATTATGTTTTAATAATTAATTTTCATGAAATGTGATTATGTTTTAATTCGAATATGAGTTTGATGTTTTGTTTTGGGTTACAAATTTGTTTTTAGTATGTTTCAAATTTTTTTGACATCTTTATTATGTAAAAGAAAGAATTGATTCAAGAAAGACTCCTTGTCTTGTTGCCACTGACTCTAAATCTAAAAAAAGTTAAGGATCTCAGAAGCCTAACGGTTAAGCGCAGTGGTGGGCAACAGCTGACTTCCAGAAAAGCGATAAACCTACATATGTATATAGGTACCATTATGTATAACGTCTCACTCGAAATCAAATCTCACAGCTTTTTCTTATATGTAGGTA
Organism: Thereva unica; assembly: GCA_949987705.1. Taxonomy (NCBI): domain Eukaryota; kingdom Metazoa; phylum Arthropoda; class Insecta; order Diptera; family Therevidae; genus Thereva; species Thereva unica. The sequence goes on from OX465285.1 coordinate 90,018,398, forward strand.
TATCTCTAAACTTGAAATCACAAACGAGATAGGAGGGAACAATCTTGCTGTTGCACTAGGTTCAGGTGTCCGACTTTCAGAGGTGTCTTCCTTAGACATATTAGGCCACTCATACACTCGTCACGCTCCCTCAGCCTTCTTCAGCTTTTCTTTTCTAAGACCTGCACAACTAGAATATAGAACAACCTACGCAGTCAGTATTTCCAAACTCCAACAACATACACAGGCCTGACACATGACTTTGGGGGCCTGGGGCTAAAATATGATTCGAGGCCCTTTAAGGATAATGAAACTCCAAAAAAGAATTGGAAAGAATGTGGGAAGTATAAGTTCATTCTGCAGAGCATTAAATAAATTACACCAAACGGTCGGTCCGTCATTCGCGAATGAACCTAAAGTTACAGAGTGCAGCCTAGAAGGGAATAGATCATATGTAGACAGGCCCTTGTGCTTGGTTCTGGGGCTCAATACTTATCGTTCTTTTGGTAGAATCAATCCAGAAGCTATCCTAGCAGGAAAATTCGAAACGCTACTAAAAAGATCGCTGCTAATATGATCTCAAGGGAGGAATATTGGAGCTTTAAGCAATAGAATGGGATGAAGAAAACAGACAAACATAGACCGGCTCTCATTCGTTGCGGCGGACGATCACCATATTGGAAGTGGTGGGTACTTAGTTGGGGGACCGCTTGGCAAAACTACTGTAGAATACTCACGTTTGCAATGACGAAAAGGCGAAACGTTTGGAATGACGAAAAAGGCAAGTCGAACAAAAATATAAAACTTTTCGAAACCGCAGTTATTTACAAATCCACAGGCGCTATAGCATAAATTGGAGGGTGTGAAAGTTTTGTCTACTTTTGTGACTGCTTTAAAAACGCTTCCAAAAAGAGCAACAGTATAAGAAGTGCTCCCCTCCTCGCTAAAAAATATACAACTGGGATGCAATGGGGACGTCCCAAGGTTTTTAAAAAGCCTTCTAGCATTAATAATGCAGCACTCTATTTCCCGCTTGGTAAATTTTCTCTTTTTACTAAATACTTAATTCGAGCTTATACTACTTCAGACTACTTAAGGGCAAGCCAAATTAATGTCCCAGTCTAATCTATGATAAAGGTCTTCAATCTGCTTTTCCTCAATTATGGATTTACTTCCATCTTTTTATTGTGATACCTATTGGAATGACGAAAAAGGCAAGGCGAACAAAAATATAAAACTTTTCGAAATCGCAGTTATTTACAAATCCACAGGCGCTATAACATAATGAGAGCTTTAAGCTGAAAGCTTATGTATAGATCTTTTCAAATCCCGTGACATGTCGTGCAGGCTCTTAAAAATGTTTAAAAGCTTGAGAAAGCTTGACTTATCTCCTCTTTATCAAATCATTTGCTGTCATTTAATGAGCCACGACTGCGTACTGCTAGAGGGAGATGCGTTGTCCTAGTGGGCTAATGATTATTTAAAAATAAATAATGAATGAAAAACTCCTTTTTTAATGGTTTTATTTAGCTTGGTCTCGTATATTTGTTTGTTTCTTAGGGTCAAATTTTTCGACAGCTTTTTCAACTACTTCTACTAATCCGATTCTTATCAAACTTTGCACACAGATTGAGTTCCCATGACAATTTCGTAAAAAATCCGGTTCCAAGATGGCAGACGAATTTTGGAATTGTGTTCAGATTCCATTAAAAATCGGTATCGAGAAGTTTTTATGAGCACAAATTACGAATCTGTGGTCAAAATTTGATAATGGCGACACCAATATGGCGGATGAATTTTGTAACCATGTTCTGAATCCATTGAAAACTGATATCGGGGAGTTTTTTGGGTCACAAATGGGACGATTCTATAGTAAAATTATGCGTACAACAATTTTTACATTGGAAAAGACGTGCGTGACGTCACTAGAATGCTTTTTTCCCTTATGAAAGATCTGAGTGACGTCACGGGTTACGGTTATTGTACCATGCTGGGTTTTTTCTGCCTTTGTTGCCTATTTAAATTAAAAAAGGGGAAATAATAGAACAAAAATTAATAAAATTTGACAACGACGTGCGTAGAATCGTTAAAATTTTTTTGTCACGGAGTTTGAAAACATCTATACCAGATTTAAGGCGGTATCAGAACCAATGCAGTACTAGAGTTGGTAAAATCTTAAGTTCAGCGTGTTGCCTTTTTATCTCAAATCCTATATACAGCTCTTCAGACACACCTCGTGATTCTGCTTGCAAAATCCGTGTGAGCACAGCTCTGGTAAATTGCTTCTGATTGAGACTGCTGCTCTTCTACTGCTGCTCCAATCTGCATATGTTTGGTTATTTACAAAACATTCACAATGAAGGCTTTAAATGAAGCTGAAGCTCACAAATGACACAGATCGGCTGAAATAGACTGACTAGCTCGATGCTCGATCGTGAGTGAAGCCCTAGTTTTGGGCTCGAACAAATAGGCTCGAACCAAATGGTGTTAGCCCGTTTGAATAGATCGTGTACCCCTTTAAACATTTCACCATGGCGGACTGGTTATACAAGGGACTCCGGAGCAAAAAAAAATTATGGTACAAAAAAAGTGGTATTGCAACATACATAAAAGGCTACCCCCACCCAGGCAAGTATTTCCATTTAAATCGGTAATTAAAATTCTTCAACAAAGCTTTCAGCAAATTTAAACAAAATGTTTCTAAAGACTTGCTACTTCAATTGAAAATATCTTTCAACGGAGTGCTCCATTCTGTTTGGTACTAAATCTATAAGACAACAGCAACTTTTTTCCAATTTAAATTCACAATCAATGATTTTATTGATGTTAAGAACAATCCTGGAAACGTCACAAACTTTTCCTGAAATTCCCTGTTATAAAAATTAATTAAACAAATTACGGTCAACAAGTTCCAGGACAAAAGCAATAAAAGCGAATAGAAGATTTAATTCCTAGAAGAAATGAAGCAGTAAAAAGGGAAACGGCGCAGAAAGAAAGCAAGCAAATAGCGAGTCTAACGCACACACAAAAAAACAGCAATCAATTCTTCAAACTTTAAACGCGGCGCGCTCCAATTAAGGATCACATCAATGAATGATGTCCTTATCCAAATTAGATTCACGGGCGATTTTAAATCCGAGCAGTAATTAGATTAATCCCCCCTTAACGAACAAGACAAATAAACCAAATTAAGTAACAGCTTACGCAGGAGTCCCGGGAGAGAGAGGGAGACAGTGCGGGGTCCCCGCTAGAGCAGGAGAGTGAGAGCTTGCAGAAAGGATTATCCTTGGGAGTTTATCAAAAGGATATTCTTCTATCCTTACATTTTTGCCTTTTTCTTGTGCTGTTTCTGTATGCTTCAGCCCTGTGGTTCCGGGGACTCCGTGCCTGATCCAAAACGAAACACGAAAAATTCGAAATGTTTTTCAAAATAAAAGGATCTCGGCGAAATATATTTTGGGGCCTAATTAACATTTTAATGTTATTATCTCGAATCCTTATACTTACAATATTACACAAAGGCAGGCATGTTACGTGTCAAACAGGAATAAAGCAGGCTCCGAACCGGAGCGCCATGCGGGGGCGGTGAAGTGGATATTCTACGAAAAAAAAACGGAAATTGTGCTACGCTCTCTCGTTTATTAAGCTAACATCATTTGGGACTGATTAGCAGACATTCTTCATCGATTGAACAAATACACAAACTTCGGGAAGGGATAACGAAGGATATTGTTTGGCGATTATTAGGCTTGCGAAGTTTCCTCAACAAAATTTCCAGAAATTATTCCTCGTTTTTTTGCCTCTTGTTTTAGAAAATTCGAAAATTCAATTATTGATTTAATCACGGGCATTAATATTCAGGATTTATGTTTCTTTCCAGGTCTTTTTGTTGTTGTTGTTTTGCGCCAAGGAAAATTGTCTGCGAAGTGGATTTAATAATTGACTGGAGTTTTTCAATTAGAGTATCAACATCTAGTTGATGGATGGTTCTAGATTATGGCGTATGGCGAAATAGACGTGGCATTGGAAAGGTATGATAAGTAGGGAGCTGCAGTTTTTTTCAGGAGTTTGCTGCTTATTTTTACAATCCCCCCGCCTCCAAGGCATCAAAGTGAAATTTGACGACAACGACTGGAAACTCTGATCTAATTAAATAAATCGTCGCATAGTCAAAGGCTTCGAGGGTTTATGCAGATGCAAAATAATTTCGTCATCATTAAAAAAAGATCTTCAGACTTATCGGAGACGACAACATTTGACACGATCAGTCCTTTGAGTCACGGTACGAACTAACAAAATTCTACACCACATAGGCCCGCTCGGCTCATTCCTTTTTCTTACAGACCCCATTTTTACTGCAGACAAAGAATGCGTTCGTAAATAGAACGCCGACTAGGGAACAATCTTACACAGTCTCTAATTCCAAACTTCTACAGCATTCAAGTGTTCCAAACCCGAGTATAACACTCTAATGACTCCTTGTAACCGTAAAAGTTGGTAGTGAAGAAGGAGGTTCTGGCGGGAAACTGCGTCCTGCGTCTATGGGGGCTATTCTACTTTTAGCTAGGAGACCTTGCCGCTCACCTATTTAATTCTCAACGAACTAAACCTGGAACCTATGCTCTTGTGCGATGCCATTTCCGCCACTCTGGACGGAACATGGCTTTTTAGTATACGGGTACTTCCAAACCCTAAAATGGAATGGTACTGGGTCTATATGGCCTAAGTTGCAAAAGTCCACTGCCATATAGGTGTACAATCTTGTATTAAAAGGACTGCTGTTCAAGCTGCCCTGTTGGCTACTAAATCTCATAGGCTGGCATCACAAACTGTCCTTGATGTTCTCCTGTTTTAACATGGTACGACCGCTTCACAAACGTCACATCGGTAATGAAATTGTCGATAGCATGGCTAGAACAGGAACACACTCATCACTCGTCGGTCCAGAACCTTTGTGCGGCTTATTAGAACGGCCATCAAGAATTAGGTCGACCAGCCGTTTCTTCATAGCTGAACAATCACTCAGGGCGCTCGTCAAGCCGAAAGACGATATAGCTAGAGCGGACAAACTTATAAATTTCAAGAGGTGGGAGCTAAAAAGAATAACAGAGCTCCTGACGGGCCACTTTTCGCTCAATTATCATTTAACTAGAAAAGGGCGGTAGTTATATTATAGCTATCAGTTTTGTTCAGTTCTGAACAGCTCCCGAAACTGTGTAGCACTTGCTGTGCGACTGTGAGGCTACAGCGTGTAGAAGATAAAGTCTCCTTGATTGCGGCCTCTTTGCTCCCCGGGGATATTTGTGATATGATTCGCAAATCAATTTTAGGCTTAACATAGAAAAGTTTAAACGACAGAATTGTCACAATAAACCAAATAAAATAGGTCGCAGTTTCGGCTAAAATGCCTCCCTAAAGAGTGAATGAATGAATGAGCCTGAAACCTGTTGTAACTTAGCTTTACTACTAGGCATTGCACCATGACATGACTAATGAGGGACCGCTAGGACAAAGTAAGTCGAAGAACCAAAGAGACTCTTAAAGTGATCCATGTCCAAATACGGTTGGCTTCTACAGCCCCAGTCTTTAACCTATTTTTTAGGACAAACCTTCACTTATCATTCTCCTTTTCTATCTAAACTTTTTATTGGCACAAGGCAAAATATTCTTGATGTTTTCACGCCGATTTTAAATGGTAGGAGAAAAACAGTCCTCCTTAAGTCGTCCCCAGGATATATTTTATGAAAATCTGTCCCATTACCTACAGCCAACAGAATCTCGCAGTCCTTCTCGTCACCAACGCCGAACTATAGCAGGGAATGTACCTGTCCATCTCTGATTTAGTAAGTAAGTACCATCGGCAGGTGTTTGTTTCAAGTATTCTCATTATTTTCTAAAGTGCCACAAGCCGTCTGAGTGATCCTCGCTGTATGTGCAAAATATATTTTCTTGCTAGACACTCCTCAAGCTAATCACCAACTCGTGCATACAAGGTCAAAGCATCCTACCGTTTCTGGCCTTTTTCGACGACCCATTTCTCGACTTACTTCATGATTATCGCGATCCCACAACCCGTGTGGGTGAAAGATCGGTTCCCATGCCTTGCTTCTTACGGATACTTGTTTCCCCAGGTTGCTGATCAGCGCAGTTACAACTTGTTCGATCTCATCGAGGCATAGCCTCAACACATCATAATATACTGTGATCCACCGGAGAGGTCCTAGGACACCACATGATGTTCTGCGCACCGTCGGCTCATCTTTTTAGGAAAGGTTGTTACCAAATAACAGTTTCGGAGGAAGGGATGTAGTTGTCTGACTACCCACCTGGGCCCAACACGATCCGTCGGCGTCCGTCGGAATAACCTTCTAAAACTTAACGATAGCGTTAGCTTCCTTCATTCTTCTTTTCTCTATTATTCTTTCAGTTAAAACTTATTGTAAGACATTGTACTCTATGGCCCATTATATCCAAAGACACGTAACAATTCTTTTCGGAAAGTGAAGATTTTTGTGCGTTTATGAAAAACTTGTTATAGCCTGCGCCAAAACAATTGGGAATCTCAAAATCACCTTTTCCATACGCAGTGAGAGTCTCAAACACTCCACACGAAAGTATAAATTCGAAAAGAAAAGTACGCAACGTCACTCCGTTCGTTTTAAAAACCCGAACATGATTCAAATATGAAGTCTTGGTAGTTTTCTTAGCGGTGGCTGTCCCATCCATTGTCTTTTCCAAATATGGCTTTTGGTTGCTACTTTCAATTTTCCAACGTTATGTAATGGCTGCAGTGAAAGGGTTTTTACGAGTTGTGAAATGCAGCAAACTATTGTGAAGTTTAAGACGTATTTTAGTGCGTTGGAAAAATCGTACTATTCCAAAATATATCCAAATGGTAATGGATCGTTAAATGTACTCCATTAAGCTTTATAGAGATTGCATTGGAAAATATAAATGATTGTTCACTGATTGTTGATTTTATAGACAATAGTTTTATAGTTTTTATAGTTTGTGACTTTACAGCTGCATACCACTTAAATTAAACATTTACATCAAACCAAACCTGTGCAAGGATAATAAAAGCATTGCATATTTTTGCGTGGCATATCTAAGCATTTCCCTTTTCGCCTGGGTCTTTTGTGAAAGTATGCCTCAACAGCCTTGACTTTTGTCAAGTATTTAAGTGCCTTATTGAAGTATTTCGCAAAGAAACGAAAATTCACAAACGACAGGATAAGATCGAGTTAAGCAAGGACTGGATCTTAAACCCTATATCTACCATCATCACACAGTATACTTCCCCAAATATTGCTGCCGAGGGTTACATCAAACCAACAATACCCATTTCATATAAGCTGCTCTTTTCATGGGGGGATATGACTATATATACCACCCCTTCACGTTCACGCACCACAATCATAAAAAGTGTTAAGCTTTGAACACTTCAATTAAAAAAGCATCGGCACTTAACAGAACACTTGTGGCAAGGCATATTAATTCAAAAAATACAGGCCAGGCAACATATACAAGGAGTTTCCGTAATTCAGTGATTAATAATTACTAAGCGGCGTTAAATAGTTGCTTGAGTAAATGCCCAGGGCAATAACAGAACACTCCCCTTATTACAGTAATTACCCTCGTATCTCGTTCTTTCTTTCCTGCCACCAAGTGCCCGATCCAATCTATTATTAAATAACTGCACCATTTTTGCGAGTGCCCCATTAAAATAATGGTATCCATATACAAGCGGCAAGTACTGAGCCCAACCGAGAGGGCCAGAAGAGAAGAATATGGAAGTTGGAAACGCAAAAAATCAACGAGCAAAGAAAAATGTTCCAGAAGTCTGCAAACTGCTTTAATGATTATAAATCAAGCGCCACTAATTCTTCAGGAAATGATGTCAGAGAAGGGATAAGCGGGTACCCAGGACCCATCTCGCTATACCGCCAAGGCGCACCCCAGCATGCCGTATAGTATAGTATAAAGGAGCAGGCAGTAAAATTCCTTGAGAATCGTTACCGAACGAACATAAGAAGAAATTTTCCTTACCAGCCACAGGGACTATGTAAGGGGAAGGATATAACCTCAACAGACGGGAAGATACCCAGGATCTCCTCCATGAACAGCCAGTTTGCCGCCTGGAGTCAAATGGGGCCACATTAATAGGTAAATGGAGTTATGGTCTGGGATTTTGCTGGAGAGAGCGGGGCGCGGCGCGGGCGAGGGGCCCAAAATGAAATTGCGGTCTGGTATTTGGTGTAAAACCGAAGACAAGAGGAGATAGAAGGACTCTACTCTATACTCGTGCCGAAGTGCTGTCGTTCTGCCGCCCACTTTCTCTTAACGCCAACGAACGAACAAAAAAAATACATATACTATAAAGAACGTACAAAATGAAAATTTGAATACGGAAAAACTCAACCAGCCGTTTTTTTTTCTCTGCTCTCTTCATTCCAGTTTCGACGGACCCGGCGAATGCAATAAATATGTCAAAACCCGTTTATTTTTTCATAATTTACGTTTATTGCCCAATGAGCTTACGAAAAAAATCCGTTTGCCCGAATTAAAAAAGTCAGAGAAATGGAATTAATTAATCATCACCAGGAGTGACCTTTTTAAGGACGATGGTTTTAATGGTAATCTCTATCGCCCGGCCCCGCGCTCCCACTCGTGCTCCTTCTGTGTGATTACAACTTTACCCGAGTTTTTAAAACTGTTGAGGCCAGAAGGAACATTTTTTCATAAGTTTTCCCAGGCAGAAGAATAATTATGAAAAATTGTACGAACATTTTTTCTTCGTTTTACATTGGTCTAAAGCAAGTTCAGCAGCTTTGACATTCGGAAATCTTAAATGTTTTTCTTGTGCTTCCGTTTTTTTCTTAATGGTATATGGGTTCCAGGATTTATGTCTTTTGAGTTATTGATGGTACTTTTTATGCAATTCAGTTGAACTGTATGAAGTATGTTGGCTGTTGGAGGGGTAAGTTCAATTACCTTACTGCAAGAAACCTTGAGGTGCCTGATTCTCCAGAGATGCTGGGCACAATCATAGAACAGTTCCCGGCTGACATTCCCGGAACATATCAGGTAACCTCTTCGAGCAGGGCAAGATTAAACGGGCAAGACCTGTTTTCAACCTTACAAATCTCTGGTAAGGATATGGTATTTTTCAGGCACTTCTTCACACCAGGTGCAAGCTGGAGCTATAACTTCCTCTAAATAGCAGTCAGTTCCCAAGCCGGTTCTACACAGTGCTGTGAACACCCTCCGCTTAATGGGAGGACGCATCGTATAGCCGATCTTCGAACTATGAGCGTCCAATATCAAACGTCCAACGTTCGTGTTTGGATTCGTCCAGGGGGTGGGTAGTCGCTACTGACTCAACGTTGGAAGCCAACATTCGAATGAAACGTTGACCACATCGTGTAGAGCCGGCTTTACTCAAAGGGTAAATCAACACAAGTTTCTATACACCACCCAGTCAGCAAAATCGAGAGCTCTTCTTCGCTAAGGAAAATGCCTTATGATGACCGCGATTCATTACTAAAACTTCCTCTGCCAAAAAAGCTTTAGAAAAATAAATATTTAACCACCAGACCAAAGAAAAGTGGTTCTCTCTATGAAAAGCTGCCCTTTGAAGCTTTAAAGCTTTCTATCCCGTAGAGCTTTCCAGCTATAAAACAAACTGCTTCACCAGGCCAAATTCAGTCTTTCGCAAGACTCGTTCCAGAGAGGTCATCTTCTCCGGTCCTATACCGTGTCGAGATATACGATCCAGTACGGTCAGACCACATACCGACCACTACCGAATACCTGTGGAATGTTGCCTTGACGAGGTGTTCGCCAGTGTTCCTGGCAACATTTTCTAGACCAGTGTCAAGCTATGACCCGAGCAAACACCGACAATATACCGAACACTCCATTATATACACATACCCCATAGATCATAATAGCAATACCCACTAACTAAACATAATACACATGTAGAGAAAAGTAATGTTAGTTTCTTAGCGATACCAGTAAGAAATATATAACTAGAGATAATAAGTAGTAGAACCACCGAACGAAACACCATTACAACGTCAAAGGTGCTTTCGATAACACTGGCTATGATTCTATTTCTATAGCAATGGGTCTTATGGTATGAATCCACCAAAGCAAACGAACATTTGCTCGCGGGCAAAATGACGTCACCAAGAAAGTACACAACACAGCTATGCGCACCTTTTTATGTCATTATGACGTCATTTTTCCGCAGAGTAAGTGTTCGTTTGGCTTGGTGAGTTCATACCTTTAGAAATCTGGATCCCTATACAATTAAGTTGAAAAATACCATGTTTATAGGACGTGCTATATCTTCTACCCTGGATTATTCCATCATTGATGGTAAGGCTATCAAGGGATCATTGATGGTAAGGCTAAGGTGGAGTTCTGTTCCCGTTAATCTGGTCACTAGTTGTCGATGAACTTTTGACCAAATTACATGAATCTGGTTTCGGACTCGACCATTACAGGAGATCAAGAGAACAGCACTCTGAAAACTTCAAAGATGGCATACCACAGAGGGCATAGCAAACAATCCAAATAATGCCGTCCTGGTCCCTTTTTCATAAAGTTACAAATTTTTATCTAAGTCATATTTGTGTCCAGGGTTGAGTTCTCTGACTCAATTAAATATCTGGGAGTAATGCTTGACAAAAGACTAAACTGGAACGCTCAACTGGACTACGGCATCAGTAAAGCCACTAAAGCTAGAGAGGATGGGATAAGCCAAAGGAGATACACCAGCAGGATGTATGAAATTTGTTACGTCCCAGAACTATCTACCTTTTATAAAAATTAACAGACTAAGATTAGCTATACTTTACCAGGATGGAGGATATTATAACTGTTTTTACTAGTACAGAGTGCGCCATCTAGACCTTCGGTATTTCAACATTAAATAACTCAAACATTTCTCAGCGGATTTCGACAGATGAACACGATTCTGAAACGTTATTCAGTACCATTTTAGCTATGAGTCAGTACACGCCGAAAGAACCCTCTGAAATTGTAGCGCTTTAAATTGAAAACAATCGTTGAATTGTGAAAATTGTGCGTACTTATCGTAAAAAAATTTGTCTTGCTTGAAATATTTCTGGACGTCAGGTGCTTGCGTAAACCAAAGTAGCATTTATTAGCCAGTGCTATTCGTCTTCTGATTTCGGCCGACGATTTGTTATAATGGTGCCTGGTTATGCATACCTGTAGTACAAATAGTAGGTCTGTTGTGGATCTTCCAGGTCGAAAACTTACTTTGTATGCTCGGTATTTCTCCATTGTCACCTGGGCGTATTCTTCATCAAACGACTCTACTCTTCGTCTTTCTTGCAAGAAACATAGTACATCTTCTGCTGTTCCTGTTACTGCTCTTTTCATGTCGTTCGATTGATCGTTCAAGTTCTCATGGGTCTTTTGACCAATTTCATTTATTCTTACGTGGATTAGGTTCTCATATTCAGCCCTAGTTTGCTCTTCCTGCAATCCGAAACAATGTCCGAGTTATTCAATGTTAAAATACCGAAGTTCTAGAAGATTGCAGAACCTCTCATAAAAACAGATGTGATTAATGTACAAAAAAATTACAAAACATAAATTCTGTAAAAGGAACAACGGACACAAACATTTATGCTATGCTGCCTGGCTAAAGCAAAACAAGGACATTTGCTTTGACAAATCTAATAAAAAAAAACAAACAGAAACAGAAAATCTCTCTCTAATAAAATCCTTGAAAAATATCCTTTTTCCCTCTGCCACTGAACAAAAAAAACTACCACTGACACGGCATTGCAGGCCATGAAGTAGTAAAACTTATTTTCTGCCCTAAATCCAGGAGTGCAGCTCCTCGAAATCATAGTAGCAAAAATGTAATTTAACTTTTAATAAAATCTCCCTCGGATTCTCTCTCTCACAGTTTGCAAAACATATTTTCCATTCTCATGCATGTGTGGTGGAAGGGTGAGTGGCTTTGGGCTTCGATATGGGGTGTTATGTGTCAGAAGTCTTCAACAAATTCAATTTCTAGTTGGTTACAATTTGCCGTATTCTGTTCTAGAGCTGAAACCGTAAAGACGCTGATCATATGAGATAATAGTCATAACAGCGGGAACAATACACCCCGAGGGTCTCCGAGGCAAACTTCTTCTATACCTTTCGACTGGGAGATTATTTCAGAACATGTTCTCCTAGGCAACGACATTGTTGTCCTAGGTGGTAGCCAAGTATACTTGTATATTGTGAAGTAGGATGAAATTTTGTTTCGATGATGATGATGGAGCGAAGAAGGATGCTCGAAGGATTTTTATGTGCTTCAACTTCGATTAAGGGAGAGAATGTTATTTTTAGATTTATTAAGGGTCTGTAATCTTCGCGAATTTCGAATGGAGATTTTGGATGTGGAGAACGGGGCTTAGTTTCCACTTAAGTAATTAGGTGAGAATTTTGTTTTGGTAGTGATTTTTTTAATTGAGTGAATTTTGTTCTCTTAGGGTCCCCGTACACTACAAACTTTCTATCGGCCGATAATTTGGTCGGACTCTTAATCAGTATGAAGATGTATGCAAGTGTTTCATGCAACATGTTTCTCTGGCAGGCAGGCCGAGGCCTTTCAGGTCAAGTCGGCAGACACGGCCCGATGAAGGCCACACATAAGAGGGCCATCCCTCTGACTGAGGGATGAGGACTTCAGGCATCCACCTGACAAGCTGTACACACTACATAAGGAACATACGTTACCGCAGCCGCCGGGGCGGGGACACAGTCTACTCGAACGTTAATATAAGCGCCCCAATTCAGTCATTTACATACAGGACGCCGGCAAGCCGTGGCCTGAAGGTTTCTCGCTTTGAGGCCAAGCATCACCACTCACTCTCCGGCCGCCAACTGGATGGCGCCTGCAGTCCAGGGAAACTGTTAAAAATTTTTATGTCTGCCGGTATTTTTCTGCAGTCCGGGCCTGAAGATTTGAACTTCTATAAATTCTGAAGTTTATATTGAGGCCATACAATTTTTTCACTTGAATTAATAATCTGCCATGCTAAACTGTCATCTTCACCTGTGGTGTATGAAGGTGAATCATGGGGTCACCTGCAGTCGACGGCCTGTCAGGCGAATGCCTCAAGTCCGCATCCTTCAGTTAGACTGAGTAATGTGTGGTCTTGATCGGGCCCTACCTGCCGACCTCGTTTGAAAGGCCATGGCCTGCCGGAGGCCTGTATGGGGATTGGCGAGTTATTACTACACAAATAAAATGGTTCATTGTTATTTTTAGTGGCACACTTTGTGTGCATAAGTTTTAATTATCTGTTTTGTGACACGCCATTGCAATTGGGCTACCAACCGCTGAACTAGACTACGTTATCGATTGGAATTTTTTATTTTTTAGCTTTATTATATTTGTACATTCTCCCACTATTTAATTGTTCCTTAAAACTCCATGATATAATTATAAAAGCTGTATTTTTAAAACAAAGAAAAAACTTCTAAAAATTTCTGCCTGTTACTATGACAAGAACGTGACACCGTTTTGGATAAAAATTTCAGGACATCCTCTTACACTCAAAAACCCCAATGGAATGTGTGACATTCAAGAATATTAAAGAATATTATCTGCACAAAATGAGCGCATTTGGCTCTCTACCAATTCTCTCTTTGGGTCACGTCTGCCATAGCAGCCGCACGAATTACGGGGACGGGGATTGTGTGGAGGAGTATGAAGAGGAAGTGACACTTTAAGCCCCGACACCTTAAGAAAGTTAAATGTCACTACTATAGCTGATGTGCATACAAAAAAGTTATCGGAAGAAATCCCATTTCATCCCCCGTTTTGCAATAACCTGGATAATCGGTCTGGCACCCACTTAAATCGAGCAGCGCTATCCAAAAGTGGTATAGAACGAAAAAAAACTTAAAAAGAATAGTTTCGCCTGCCAGGATACCGCAGCAGGTTCCAGCTAAAGATGGGCGACGAGATACCATGTGGCAATATGTTCTATGTCCCATCCATAGCATATCTAGACTAAAGCCATGAGGTAGTTAACCCTGGGGGGAGCTAGTTACAGCATATGCAAGAGGATCGCCGATGACGTTCATTTTCAGGATAAGCAGATGCATGGCGAGCAAGGCGACTTTATATCACAGCCATCCAGTCCGCCACCATATATAGCCATTTCCAGGATTATACAATGGGCGCTGGGTGGAGGAAATCCTTGTTTTACCTTTTATTCACTTTGATCACGTACCTGTAAAAAGCCATTCGAGGGCTTAATGGAATTCATTCGATTTGTATTCAATTGTGCTGCGCAATTTTACTCTCGCTCTTTCCCTGCCATAGGATTACATAGAGTCTTTTCATCTGCTCGGGCAGCAGCATCGGGCGAGGATCCGTTTCATTGTAAATAAACGTAATTGTCCTGGGGGCCTATATTAAAACGGATAAAGTGAATTCTAGAAAACTCAACGGAAATAAATGGTGCAAAATGTAAACACCCCCCAAACCAGGATGTATAAATTTTTCAGTTCAATTGGAAATGGACAATTCACATTCAATAAAATTTTATCGTTAAGGATATGAATACCAAAAACAAAAAAATATAGGCAAAAAAAACGAGGAGCTCTCTCCAACTGCGAGGCGGGAATCGGGTTCAATATATTTGAACTTGGCAAAATGAATTTGGCTTTTATGTAGATCTCTCTGCCTCCCTCTAGCTCTCTCTGTAACATTGCCACTTCACCTAAAGGGGCTTCTTTCTACGATTTTAACCGATGGTTATTTCCCGGTAATACGGTTACACGTTAAACCAACGGCTGCCGTTACTTTATATTGAAAAAAAGAACATAGCCTAATAAAGCTAACAGAAGTTCGCAGCGCACCCCACCATAAACCGTATTGGATACTTGTAATGAAATGCGATTGTTTTAGGGAAATTGAAAAATTGCGTTTTAAAATTTTATATTCATGAATTATTTAAAATGGCGAACTGGGGATTTCAAGACACAAAAAAAAGATTCGTTATTCGGAAATGTTTGCGAAATATGAATTCAATTGTAATCCCCTGCATTAATATAACAAAATACGTGCTTTGGTTTTTGCGATATTTCGTTTTGTTGACCGTAAAGACTCATTCTCCTTTTTTGCTGTTTTGTTATTAAAAAGACTTTTTTATTGGAAAGCTTTAATTTTTTATGATGCACTTGAATCTGACTAGATTATTTGTAGGTGGGCCTAAAGCAATTCCCATAATTAACAATGAGACCACCACCGACAATTTTCCTATCGACACCGACACCGACTGCTGGCTGTAACAACAAGAACTTAATAAAAACGTATATAAGTTCTCTTTAAGAAAATCCAAGTTTAGGAGTCACCCTTTGTACTACCAATTCCTCATTTCGCATTGCTATTATGCAATGTCCAGTAGTAAGCTTGGTTCGAAGGAAGTAATAGGGGAAATTTGATAGATTCGTGCGGATGTAACAAAAATTAAGACAAACAATTTGTAACGAGACTTCGAAATCCTCAATACCAGCCGGCTGAGACAAAACTGCAAGCGTCTGGTTTAGCGGAAGACCGCTCCGGCGAGATCCCTTTATCAGGACTACTCGAACCATAATCGATGTCTTGATATCAGGTATATAGAGAAACTGTGTGAAAGAATGAGAGCTAACGTTTTTGGAGAGATTCCGCTGACAAAGTTTAAGTTTATATTTAAACCACAGTCACCGACAAAACAACAACAATTTGTAAATTGTCGGTGTCGGTCTCGTTATGACACGAAAGTTTAATCTAAGCCAAAAAATAGCGAAAGAAAGAGAATCTTTTTGTAACACCTACAATTCCATCAAAGCATCCAATAACGTGCAGCAATCTCTAGTCAACGAGCGATACAGCACAAACCGAGTCTTGGCCTACTCTAGGACATTTATCCAAATTTAGTTGTGTTTGGAAGTATAAATTACACAGTCTTATTATGGTTGGCGATTCGCTATAGCCAATCTGCAGGACGCAGGGCACTGCATGTGTGCAGCTCCATTTTTCTTTTATGCAGTACCTTGAGTTGAATGCGATTCGTTATCGGCGCGAGAAAAGATTCGATATCGATACGAGCATGCGATTCGTTATCGGCACGTGAAAGCGATTCGATATCTTGCTCCGCGTTTATTGCCTTCGAATTCGTTAACAAATCGTTTACGAATCAGATATCGAAGCAAGCTTTCGCTTTTGGCAGATCGCTGTCGAATCGTTTCCAACATTACAGAATTCAGCAATTAGAAGTTCGTAGCTGAATTCTGCAGTGTTGCGCCAGTGTTGAATTTTTTAATCCACCCCTTTAATCGTAAAGACCGCGTCATAAAAAAATAGAATCTGGCTGCGTTCGGAAACGTCATTTGCAGATCAGGGGCCTTATCATGAAATGCGATACGAAAGTAAATACGAACCGAAATTAATTTGCGGTACGAATGAATCTACCGATCATAGGATCCGTCTACTACGAATTCGCATTGCAAAGGGAGTACTGCCCTACGCAACTTAAAAATTCTTTCCAATACTGGGAAAGCAGGCAACTTCATGCCAATATTTGACATTTTATAAGTGCGGTAATAAAGTTTGTGAGCTTTCTTTACAAAAATTAAATAATTTAATCGAAGTAAAATAAAAAATTATATAAAAATGATTATTGTCGAAGAAGAAAATCTTCAAAATATGCGATTGGTTCGAAGAAAACTTCGTGATAATTCGAATCCTATGGAGCTCCCTGATGCAATATGAATACACAGACTTTATTAGTTTCTTCATTACAATTATTTTCTGTTACAGCTTTATACAACTCTTTCGAATATCAAAGCCGGAGTAATTGGATGTGTGGATGGAACACACATAAATATAATTCGACCAAAGGAAAATGAACATTTATTTTATAATAGAAAAGGATATCACAGCGTATTGTTTTTGTGTTGTAGCTTTTCCCCTGAAAAAGTTTTTATTTATGTATATAATCAATTAAATATGTAGTTATAAGAAAATATGAAAGATAAATTTACATTTTTTATTCCTAAAGTGTGCACTCACGAAATCGAAACATCAAATGCGACAGTTGCACAGCCATCGGAAAAAATTCCGTTTGTAATCGCATCAAACCAATTCGAATTCGCATGGCATGATCGCTTTTTTCGATTTTCGGATAATTTCATTTTCGAATCGCATTTCATGATAAGGCCCCAGTATACGCTACTCATTCGTACGGTATTGCAATTGCTGATAATCAAGAGTTCGGAAATGTAAATGGACTATTGCCAAACGTTCGGCAATGTATATTCGCACTGCAGTTCACAAGTCTGTGTATTTGCAGAAAAGTACTCTAAAAAAATCCGAAATCTAAAAACTATCGTAACGGTAAAAACGTAAATATTTTTCAAGTACCACTTCAACCATCACACGAATATGGTTCCTGTGGTGAGACTGCGGTTACTTTACCGGTGAATATTCGAACATGGTGAGTGGTAACTTATGGTAAGTGATCAATATTCGAACATGGTAAATTAGCTGCTGGTTCGACCGGTAGCTACCATGGTGAATTCTCGAAAGTGCCCTAGATGTCCGCCTAGGCTAGCACTCCATTTGAGCTCCCATAGGAGCACTCCTGCAACGATGTAGTTGGAGACAAAAAGGAGTAGAGGTCAACATTAAAGTACCATAAGAATTTTTCAGTAATTTTACGTTTTCAGTATAATAATGAGGCTGTGTTCGTAAATGCAAGTTGCTCAAATTTTGCATGTAGCATATCGTTCAGTATTGCAACTGAAAAAAAGCACAGCGTTCTGAAATGCAAGTACATTTGCAAATGATCGCAACCCATGCATGTTTGGATTCGCGAAGAAAAAAAACGAACTGTCAAATAAATTCAAGTGGGCAGACAGTAGCTTTTTAAAAATGGTGAAATGCGTTGATTTAAGCAACCATGAATAATTCGCAAATGACTAATCTGACTAGGGCTGCATTCGGTATCGTCATTTGCAGCGCAGTAGACGCAACTCATTCGTTCGGTATTGCAGTCAGGTGTTCGGCATCATCAAGCGCTTGCTTTTGTAAAACTAGTCACTTCTGCAAACTGTATCAGTCAAATTTTGCAGCCGACGCAGTTGATTGACGGTCATTGGACGATACCGAACGCAGCCTAGCAAGCGATTGCAAGGTTGCCTGCATTCAAGCAAACAAACCTTGCATTTATGAACACGGCCTGAGTCATCGCATCAATACAAAGTTTTGAGCTTGGCCTATTCAATTTCTTAAATAACTCCAATAATGCTCCCTTGGGAGTCCATTGAGAGCCCTCCAACTTCCCTCCCTTTGGGACTGCTCCCTATTTTTCCCGCTGGGTATGAACACTGATCTATTATTACACAAATGCAACTGCCACCGGTCCAAATTTGATCTTATTCAAAATATTCTAAAATATAAAATATTTAAAATCAAAATGAAAAAGATTACAATTGACTGAAAAATAATAATATTACTTTTAACGTTTCAATTTAAAAAATGTATTTTTTTGACAAAAGTACGAAAACGGTAAAAACAAAATTAAAAATAAATTTTGATTGACCACGAATTCTCTAATATTGATGGTTAAGTTGTTGTTGTTGTTGTATCAAGTAGCAAGTTGTTTACCGAGACAAGCGATATGATTCTTCAATGTCTTGATTTGACTTTGTGCAGCGTCAAAACTATAACCAAGTGTTCCCAATTGATTCTTCATTTCCTTAATTATCTCTTCGCGATCAGTTATAGAAATGCACGCTGAAGCACGACACTGAGCTAGTTCCTTTTCTAGCTTATTAATTCTTGATTGAAGTACCTCCCGTTGGGCTTCGCACTTCTCCTTTAGTCTGGCAATTATCTTAGCCGATTCAGTCCTTAGAGTATCTAGCTCCTCGGTGACCTTCTCCAGCTTATCTTTCAGTATCATCTTCTGTCTTGTTAGATCATCAATTTCACCTTGTTTAACGGCAAGAGCATTTTCTAGTAGTAGTACTTTAGCAGCAAGATCTTCATCATTGTCATCTTTCATCTGCAATTTCAAAGCTTTCAATTCCTTACAAACCAATCGGAGCTTCTGTTCCAGGCCATCCTTTTCCTTGCACACTGCTGCTAGCTTCAATTGTTCATTCTCTAACATTTTCGGCATCATAGCAAGTTCCTTCAGTTTATCCTGGAATTTCGTTTTAATCCTTTGAATTTCCATATTTATCTGATCCTCGACTTGTTTGTTATTCATTTCAAGCTTTTCAATTGTACTTTTTTGCTCCTCAACCTCCTGCTGTGCTATCAGATACTTGTTACGGTAGTCCTCAACTTGCTGTCCTTGCTCCTTAATTAAACACTTGAACTCTTCCTGTTCGTCCTGCATTTCAGAGATTTTTTCCTTGAGCAACTTTAGCTCAGCCTTATCTAATTCGGGGCCATTTGGGGGGCAGTCGAGTGAGGCCTGTGCCTTATCCTTAAGTTCCTTTAGTTCTTTATCCTTTTGGAAGTAGCACTCCATTAAATTAGCATAGTTTGTTTTTAATGCTTTCATTTCTTGTTGCTGTTTATTTTTTGGTGTAAACTCAACGTCCGAATAATCACAGGAGCTTTGGTCCTTTAATTGATTCATTTTGTCGCGATCACCTTTCAGTCCGTTTAGTTGGCACTTCATGCATTCAACTTGACCCTGCATGTGCTCGATTTTTTTTGTTATATTTTTTACACATTCCTTATAACCTTTTAGTTTTTGCTTTGATCTGGGGCTTATTCCCTTTGATTTCGTCTCCGCCATGATTTTTTGCTTATCCCGACATAATTTTTGTAGCTCACACTGCATTAGGTTAATTTTTTGTTGAAGGCATTCAATTTTTCGATCGCGTCCCATTACTTCTTCTTGAAGCTGATAGCGATCACTTTCTAAGCTTGCATTGTCAGCCGCAAGCTTATCTTGCATGGATAGAGTGCGGTTTAGTTCTTTACAGACATTGCTTAGCTGACAGGTATCTTTTTCCGATTTCTTTTTACCGCCGCCGCATGATCCTTTCTCTTTTTGTTGGCATAACTTTTTTATTAGGCATTTTATTTCATCGTTTCCCTGCAAAGAAAAATATTTTCGTGTTTATTCAAATTCTCAATGGATGGAGTTCTATGTATAAATTGTCATAGGAGGTAAGGCCTTACTTTTTTACTTTCCCTAGAGTAAGTGCCAAATATCTGGGAGTAGTTCTAGACAAGAAACTCCTCTGGAATGAAAACACAAGCGCATTATGAAAGCGAGCATTGGCCTTTTCGCTTGTAAAAACTCCATTGGGAAGAAGTGAGGCTTTTCATGTAAAATAGTACCATGGATGGTCCGGCCAATACTCCTATACGGGGTCTTAGTATGGTGGCCAGCCTTAAGTAATTCCACCGTGCTAAACAAACTACAGAAAGTGCAAAGATATGCGGAGTTATGCATAACAAGAGCACTTCTCTCCACACCTAGAGATGCCCTAAATGTTATGTTATACCTCCTTCCTTTGAATCTTGTGGCAAAAGAGAGCGCAACCATCGCAGTCCTCCGAATAGAAGAATCGACCGGAATCAGGGGACAACACACAAAGGTGCTTTTGCATCCCCGAAATCACCTTCACGAAGAGCTGCGGAGTCCTCATCCCTTCACGTTGTGAATGGAGACATAGACCACACAGTTTTCAGGTTGCCATTAACTTCTTTACTGATGGCTCCCAGCTCGAGGGTCAGGTAGGAGATGGAGTCTTCACTAGACCTTGGGACTCCTTCCGACTACCCGATTACTGCGGTGTATACCAAGCGGAGGTAGCTGCTCTGTCTACATCTTCTCAGATAGTCAGGCGGCACAGATAGAGATGCATATGACCCGTGTAGGTTTTGAGACCTACGATTTTTGCAGAAATTGGAAGAATCCGGATGTGGAGGAAAGTATACAACATCTCCTCTGTTACTGTCCAGACCCCAAGCAGAAGAAGGCTAACCATATTTGGCGAGCCCTTTCTGAGCATGCTTGCGGAAAACTCGAAGAGCAAGATCCCGCTGCTAAGAAAAGTCATTACGTCCTCGAGGTGGTTTGGCGAAAAAACGACAGTTTAATATCGCATTTAAAGTGGGATTACTATGGCCTATTCTTCTGGCCTAAGTGTATGCGCTTAACACTTAAAGCTCAGCCATATCTAACCTAACCTAAAGTTCCTGGATCTAAAGCACATACATCCCATTTTCGTTGATGGTTCCACTTCCAAATCATTACCAATCATTATTATCAGAGGTAATTAAAGGGTAATAAAAAGGTAATATAACAACGCTCATCAAAATCCACTAGATAAACGTCCAATCTCACCACGCTGTTTTGCTCAATTGCTTGATATGTAAAGCCACATTTTCACAATTGGAAGCAACGACTAAAGCACATATATAAAAACAAAAAGACCTTAATTTTTGTAGATGGTTCCACTTCCATTTTTGCCAATCATTGTTTCTACTAGAAGTAATAAAAGGGTTATAAAGGGGTAATAGTCTACTTAATGGACACGTTCACGTCTGCCACACCTTTTTAGCTTGATTGTCTGAGATATAAGGTCGTATATTCACAATTGCAAGCAATTATTGTAAGTGATAACACTAAAGTATGGAAAGAAACAGGACAATGGACCAGAATTTGACAATATAAATCCACCAACGCTGAGAGAAGTAAAAGAAGTAACGGTGAAATTTAAAATTAAGAAAACTAGAAGGTCTAGATTGAGTTCCAGCTGAATTACTCCAAGCCCACGTTGAAGTTAATATGAGGAATATTACATCTTACATTAGAGCAGATATGTAACATAAAAAATTGCAAAATAAATGCAAGGAGGCAATAATTATTGACTTGCCAAAAGAAGGATGAATAGAGAACTCACACACCTTAAGATTAATAGACGAACAATAGATAGAATGGAAGCCACCATGGTACCATGGAGCATTCGACACAATTTGGAATCAACTGGAATTCCAATGCCAAAGAGTCCTCCTAGGAGTCGACTTGGTTGGGATAGAAGAATTGCATTGGCAATTACCATTGATCCGCGTTGAGGTTATTAAAGTCTCTGCAGTGATTTATCCTTTTTACTCCCAATGATTCCCTTAGTCCACTCAAATGCAAATGCATCAGCTTTAAGTCATCATTTGAGAATACTCGGCATAATCGCCATGAACTAACACAATTATAACAGAACAAAGTTTAATAATTTAAAGTTGTAAAAGTATTTGCGAGACACCTCCAAGTAACATTTGACTCATTAAGAAAATGTCACTAATGCCCTTAGGTAAAAGTTTTGTAAGTCTCCCTAAAAAGTTTCTAGGAACAGGGACATACTAGCTTTGAACAAGACCTTGACAAGGACATAAGATGAAACTACTTTAAAATTGATATATGCAAAAATCTATCTTACCCCTCCTCCTCCACCTTTTCCACATTTCGATGACTTCTGTTTACACAACTTATCTGAAAGACATGCAATTAAACGATCCAGTTCATCTTGGGAATCCTGTTTTTTAACGCATGGACTGGTTAATTTTAGGCTCTCATCATCTGAGAATGACTCCTTACAGATGCTCTTAACCATATTATTACCAATTCCCAATGGCAACCCATCTTCTTCAAATGTTGTTGCAACTGGTATTGATGCCCACCTTTCTTTTGGATCTTGCTGCTGTATCTTAATGGCATCCATTAACAAACATCTTAGCTTAAGATTTTCAGTTTCTAAGCAACATCTTAGGTGTTTTATCTCATTTCTTTCAGCTTTTGAACAAGGGGGCTTTTGGCACTTGCAGCAAATTTTCTGTTTTATATCAGTTATAACAAGATTTTGAGATTCTATTTCAGCTAAAAGTCGAGCATATTCTTTACGGCGTTGTTCCTTTTTCATGGCTTCAGACGGGAATAAGCCCTCTTCCTCTTCCTCCTCTTCAGCACTATTATAAGAATATTCAAAAGTTTATTTCGAAATTATTAAAAAAATTATTAAAAATTACTGGAAGCTCCCCTCCTCGTCCATATCCTCTTCAAAAACCTCCCCCTCGCCTTCTTCCATATTTTCTAAAAAAAATTTAATTTCAAATTAATTATTGTTTATTGTTAATTGATGTCGAGTATCAATTCATAATTTCAGTCACATATGCTTACCTTAAGAAAACTATTTGCAAACCAGAAAATTTAGAAAAAGTGAAAAATTTCACTACGACTTAAAATTTTATTTCGAATGAGACTACAAAAGCAACGATATCTACGAAATTAATTTAAAACATTAGTCATGGGTGTTTTGTTTGAAATCTTTGTTTTTTTTATTTTAAAGTAGTAGTAGTTTTGAATACTAAAGTAATAAAACAAAAACTTGTGATAAAAATGTCAACTCGCAACTGCTCCTTCTATCGGACCCGATTCAATGTCATCTAAGCTATCTCCAAGCTCTAAGGGTACGAAATAGGCTATCCAGTGCTTCCCTATAATACAACAGGCTTCAAAATAGAGGGAGATTTGGGTGCCCAGGTAGAGTGACAATCACAGTTTTGGCAAAGCGTACAACTAGATCATCATAGCTATTTTCTTTCAAGCAGAAGGTACGCTGTAGACATGCGCGAACGATAAGGTCCCGTACGACCAAACTCCTGTGCTGAAAGTAGAGTCGTGTTGAAGTTGAAGAGTTGTTGAGTTGAAGAAAAGTCGTTTGAGTTGAAAAGTTTAAGTCGAATTACGACTTTCAGCACGGGGGCCTAGAGTGTAAATAGTAAGTGTTGAGTTTACGCCTCTATACTGATAGTCGAGATTCGACTGGAATATCACTTTCTTCACCTAAGCTTAATTAAGCTGGATGACATATGCTGTCAGATCATAATCCCACGAAGATCACATAGTTTAAGCAGTAAATTCTTATCCAAGCAAGTTGGAATTGGGCTGAAATGGTTGCTCCCCCACTAAGGAACCCACTTAGGCACACCATTGGGTCCATTGTGATGCCATTCTAGTGTTGAGACAAAATTCAGGCCATTTAAAGCCATTTGGAGCTTTTAATAAAGCGACAGAGGTCAGGAACACCAGTGTTTTGCAGCTCACTCGATTCATCAAGGATTCATCAAGGTAAGCCGAGGAAGGTCCCTCTTTTCCTAGCGAGGGCTAGACATGTACAGAGAATATGGGAGACAGTTTCTTCCTCATGGAAAATGGAGCTTTAGCCTCTAATCCGAAGCCCTCCAATCCCTCTAAGCCAGTTGCTTCGACAGAACAGGCCCCCCAACTGCATTCGTGCAGATCCCCAGTGCCTCAAAAGAGACAAACAAAGCCCCCGAAGTCTAAAGACGCTCCACCAGCAGAAGTGAAGTACCAAGAGCAACGCAGCGCCCTAAGAATCCTTGCTCGATTCGAGGGAGTTGCGAAGGCTGAAATCACCAAGAGACAACAAACCTCAATAAGGTGGGTGACGCAGGTTCTCAGCGAGCATACTTCGCAAACTGGCAACCCAACACCAAAACGTCAGAAGTCTCTTGAGGAACCGAATCACCCTGAGGCTAAGCGTAGTAGGAAAAATAACAATCTACTTCATCCTACCACTAAGATCTATAGCCAAGTGCTAAGAGGTCAGATCGTGATCGCCATTATCGACGAATGCGTTCCAGACAGCATCATTCTGCCAGATAAATGGAGGAAAATTGAGATCAGGCTCGCGACGATCTTCCTCCCAATTCTTCAGGAGCATCCTAGCACTGCTCCTTACTATCGCGATGGCGGATGGCATCAAGGCCGCGTGAAGCTTATCGCATGTGCCGATTCTCTCGATCTCTATAAAATAGCCATAACCAGAATCGAAGAAGCATGGCCAGGGCGCTAAACTGAAGGTCCTTATGAGGAAGTAAGAAGGAGATACCGAGTCGACCAAGAGCGTGTTCCTGGATCCCAGCGGAACCAGCCGAGCTTCAGGCTATTCTGAATATTATTCGGTTGAGTAACCCACAGCTACAGTAACCATCGTGGAAGATTACGAAGCTGGAGGATCCGAAAGGCGACGGCCGAGCGGTTACGCTCGTAAATAGCAAGGAGTCGCTAGGACCTTTGGCGAAATCTGGTGGCGTCATAAGTTACGGTTTCTCTTCCATAACGATGGAAGAGAGTACGGTTTCTCTTCCATAACATCTTGCCCCTCAAGCCGAATGGAGTGGCTTCAACTGCTCCACTTGCGACTGCAGATGGTGACCCTTAGGCACTGGTTCTGAACCCAACGTACCTAGCACTACAGTTACGTAAGTAGCTGAGCCCAGTGTGCCTGGCATTACGGGTGACACAGGAACGGAAGTAGCTGATCCTGCGGTGCCTGAGGATACTCACCTACCAACCTTAGGTCCAAAAGACCCTTTTTCCTTATCCGCAGAGGATATCAAAATCTCAGGAAGAACTGGGGTCTTCATTACCACAACTTCTCCATAAGTCGTTGTGGGGGAGTCCCAATCTTTCGAACAGTCATCTCTGGCCGGAATGATGATATTGAAACCTTTCTCCAAGGTCCTCGTAGGTGTAACGTAGTCTAGGTTGCCCGCAGCGCTAGCGAACCTCGTAAGGATGGATGAGTGATCATATAAAGGCCCTGGAGCATTCGTCAACACCTAGACGCCGGAATGCGAGGATCTTGAGGAGAAAGGATGTGAGACATATAGGCCTCAAGTCCTTTGGATTGTGGTAGGAGATTTTACCCATTTTTGGAATGAAAGCCACATTCGCTACCCCCCAGGACCTTGGAATGTAGTTTAGGCGAAGGGAACTATAGATGGCTGCAAGCCAGTCCAGAATTTGGTCACTGAATTCCTGAATTTCTATAGGATAAATTCCGTCCGGTCCAGATGTTTTATAAGGCTTAAAGCCTTCTACGGCCCATAGGAGCAAATCCCTGTTTATCAGTCTGTCAATGGTACCTAAATTAAATTCACTAGTTGGGCTCCCAAAACCTGTTTCTGTGGATGCAGCAAGGTAGGTCGAGCCAGAAAAGTGATGTGTACGGCCCTCACTCGGACTACGGATAATGACTGGCATAATACCCTAACCACATAAGGCACCATCCACTCCTAACATACTTTACATTTGCTACAACAGGTACAAAACAGCTATTGTCCCCAAACATAGCAAACATTGTTTAATGACAATAGTTTAGACTTTTTTAGCAAATCACCTATACTTGCTCTAAAAATTTTAAGTAAAACAATAAAATAATTTAAATTTTTAAGTAAAACAAAAAATTTCAAAAAAAAAATAATATAAATTGGTGAAAAATGGCAGAAGAAGAAGGCGCAAAAGACGAAGAATATTTTGATGCTTTAGCGGATAACGAAGGAGACGAGGGCGAAGATTTCGAAGAAAGTGTCCCCTGGGAAGAAGAACTAGGTGAAGAAGAGGAACATATTAGAAGATGGGAGGAGATTCCTCCAGATGAACAGCTAGCTTTAAGTACAGAATTTGTTGAACTTATAATGGATATTGGAATGCAGAATCGCATATTAAAACTAATCGAGAAGGCATGTAGAAAAAAATCTGAACTGCTCGGTCTAAGGCCAACAAAATGTGAAAGAAGAGAAGTTAGAGCTTTAGAGTATAGTGTCAAGCAGGAAAAAGAGCGTAAGAAGAAGTTACTACTGCATATGAAAAACTTTTTAGCAGAAACTCCATATGGTCCATGGGATTTCGTTACATTTACAACGAAAGGCTTAGATACACCACAGACAGATATGTGCTTAAGTCTAAACGATTATATTTGTACAAAACTAGAAGAAGATCCGCAACAAGGAGTGTGTCAAGAAAAGAAGAAGCAATTCCGTTTTTCGGATTCTTTCTTTACTTTCTTTTAAAGTACATTCCTTGTGGCTATTTGTTATGGGAACATCACTTAATGAAAAATGTTATATATTATACAATCGTTTGTATAATATATTAATTTTTTATATTCGCTATAGCAGCTAACCATCGCCAAAACAATATTTTTATTCAAATTTTTAACTAAACTACAAATTACGAGGAATATCATAGTTAAATGTAAGAATAATTGGAACAATCACACCAAGAGATTTTATTCAAAATGAAATAAATTTTTTAGAGTAAATTTGAGCTTTTTTTGCAACGATGTATTCTACAGCAAGAGTTCTGGGGTGGAAGCAGAAAAGTCGTTTCAACTCATTTGTTACGAGTTATAAATGAAAAACTCAATGGAAAACTCGAAACAGATGACTTTAAACAACTCCTGTAATTCCACCCCAGTATTTTTCTCCATAAAATTTGCCAATGTTGTAGCTACAAGCCATGCGCATCATTGAATCGACTACATTGCACAACTTATGGAATATCGTCGCCGTAAGTGGCTTAAGACTGCAGATCTCTTTCAACTGACCCTATACAGTCAAAGGACATCCTCAGCGGTGTCCCAAACTATTCACATATCATTATACATTGTGATCCACGGGAGAAAGCCCAAAACGGAATCCTGCAGTACACCGCCGCAGGTCGACTCATATCATACGCGACTACGTCTCTACTTCGCGTCAACAACTGTTCTTCTACTCATTTGCGACCGATTATCGTACACGGGTCGATTCCGAGACGACCTAAATATATAGGACACCCTTGCGACTCGGAGGAGGAAATTTTCTTACTTTATCTTTGTCATAGAAACTCGACCAGTATGATACCCAAAGCGCGTGAGAACAGTACTGCAGGTCGCGTGCAGCTGGTATACGACATGTTGCGCCGACGAGTCTCGTCGACTCGTGTACGAACTTAACTAAAAATGTATGGGGGAAACTTTCGAGCGACTCGTATGAAACTCAAATCGCGTGCAAGTCGACTCGTGGAAGAAGGGCCTTATCTTCCTCTAATCTTTTCTTCCAGCCTTCTAGATTTCCGAAAGCCGAAGTTCTCCAGTTCGATGTGAAGAGTAATGTCTCCGTATCTGCTATAGCCGCATCCTTCCATCTTTTCCTCGGTCTGCCTACGGGTCTTTCTCCTTCGATGATTCCAGTGAAGATCTACTTTGCTGCTGTCTTTCGGCACGAGCTCGACATGTCCAGCCCAACGAAATCTATTGAATTTTTTGAACGTTACTATGTCGTCATAAATTTGACATAACTCGCTATTATATCTGATTCTCCATGTCCCTTCCTCACAAATTAGGCCTAAAATGCATCTCAAAATCTTCCTTTCAAAGGAATTTAACATGTCCTCTATCATTTGTGTGAGCATCCATGTTTCACTCCCATAGCATATAACAGGGCAAATTAGTGTCTTATATAATGTAAACTTGGTCTTGCGATGTATTGCCACATATTTCAGCAATTTACGGTAGGCGAAAAAGG
This sequence comes from Thereva unica, assembly GCA_949987705.1. Lineage (NCBI taxonomy): Eukaryota > Metazoa > Arthropoda > Insecta > Diptera > Therevidae > Thereva > Thereva unica. Next base: position 90,046,815 of record OX465285.1, read on the forward strand.
TTTTATGTCCAAGTAAAATTCTCCTACTGATTTCTTCTACCTCTTCCCTCTTCGTTTTTGTTCGTCATGGTTGAGCCTAAGTATGCGAAATGGTCCACTACTTCTAACTTATGTTCATCAATTGTTAGGTTGCTACCTATCGTTGCTCTATTTACTCGTGCCTGCAGCATTACCTTGGTTTTATCATCAAGCCTATTCTTTTTCTGCTTCTTTGATATCTGAGTAGTATTCCTTAACTGCTCTGACTGACCTACCTACTAGGTTGATGTCATCGGCATACCCGACCCGACCAGCGCGTATTTTCACTGAATTGTCTTTCTGCTTCCAAGGCAGTCCACCCCCCTGCTTGAGCCCTTGATTAGCTTGGAAGGCATCTGTAAGAGTGTTCTGAACTCTTACTCGGGCATTTGTATCGAGGTGAATTAATTGTATCAGAAGTACTAGTTTAACTGGTATACGTAATTCGACTAGGATCTGAAGTTACCTCTTTCTCTGGATGGAGCCGTATGCCTGCTTGAAATCAAAAATCTGGTATACCTCATTTTTGACGTCGATGGTTCTCAATGCGTAGCAGAGTTCTCTATATGGCGGACCTTGCCAGGCCCACCACCATGCAAACTGCATCAGTCGTCAACCTTACCTTTCTAAAGCCAAATTGTCTTATCCGACAGGCCTTCTTTCCTTTCGATGTTAGGTAGTATTCTGTTACAGATCACTCGCTCGAAAATTTTGACTATGCAACTAAGGACACATATCGGTCTATAGGACGATGGATCCTCTAAAGGCTTGTTAGGCTTTGATAGAAGCAAGAGTTTCTGCTGTTTTCATGGCTCTGGAAGGCCCCCTTTTTCAAGCTCGATGTGAAGACTTCAACGAATCTATTAAGATGATGCAGCAACACTAACATTAAGAAGAAAATGATTAATTCATTTTGTTGTTTTTACTTCTATAATTTCTAACTTTAATGTGTTAAGTTAAAGTTTTACCATTTTTAACAATATTTCTAAAAATGCAAGAAGAAAAAAATTTTGTACTATAAGTACAATTTTATAATGATTTCACAGCAAGTCTCTTCATTTTTGGAGCCTTCTTTTTAGCTTGACGTTTCTGTTCCTTCTGTTCCCAGCGACGCTGCTTCTCTGGATCATCCTCGGCCATGACACGTTCTTTTTCTTGTTTACGTTTATCTTCACGCCGTTGTGCAGCAGCTTCAGCTCTAGCTGCATGTGTACTCTTCAAGAATGCCTCCTCAACGCGTAAGCGATTCATTTCTGCCTTAAGTTTTCCCTATAAAAAATACATATATGTATTAAAAACAAATTATAATTAAAAAAATACAATCCAACATACTTCCTTTGCGAGACGATAACGTTTCAGTCTTTCCATTATATAAAATATTAAAACAAGCAATGGTTTACATGATTCCATATCACAATATTTTGGCAAATTGAATCCAGCCATGAGCATTTTCTTAACTTCTGGTTGTTTTAAGTTATTGGGATCTTCCTGTTGTACTGGTCCACTAAATTGATCAGAAATATGAATATAATCGATGAGGTGGCCATATTTCTCTAATGCAGCGCACACTCGTGAATCTAATAATGTTGATGTGGCTTCAGGTCTCTCAGATAAAACAGCAAAACCACTTGGTACATGGTATTTCTCTTCTGGCTTATTGGCTAGACTACAAAATTTACTCTAAAAATAATGATAATCAATAGAATAGTTCATAATGAAGAAAAGTTGAAAACTTACAAGATCTGACATTTCTTTAAATAATTTTGTTGCGGTTTTTTTGGTAGCAACACAAAATACATACGTATCCATGGCATCTTTAGATAATTCAATTTTTATATGAACTTGATCCTGTGTCGGTCGCATTAATCTTGATACTAAAGCAACAAGATCTTGACGTCTTATCATGCGAAGTTCTACCAGCATCCCTTCACAGCATGTTCGTCCCGAGCACCATAATGTATAAACATTTTCACTTTCTTTCATAAGGCCCGGGGATTCATTCTCTATTTTACCATCATCGCCTATTGAATTATAAAAGAGAGGAGAGGAAGGTTTGTTACAAAGCCAGCAAATTAAATTAAATAGTGATAATTTACATCATGGTGGATATGGTTTTTTCGATCATTTATCTTATCAGGTAATCACAAGAACGAAGCCCCAGGGATCGCCAAGTTCACGAAAAAAGAACTAATAACAATTATGACATCGTTCAAATGAAGTCCTGAACGGCAACCTCAGCTCTTGAGAGATCTTAGTCGGTCAATAATGTGCTGATAGTCTTGTTGTGAGTCGAAAATCTCAATAAATGTACCCATTTAACAGTTGGATGCTGAAAGAGGCACTAAGTTTCCTGAAGATCACCACACTAATGCCAGATTTTTCTTATTGATAGGACGATGTAAAAAAACAGCAACTGTGACAATAAAATATTCGTCAGATAACACTAATATTCCTAATGGAAAAGCCCTTCCTCTAAAATTAAGAAGAAACATGGGAAAACCTCCCGATAGGAAGTTAACCTTGAGAACTGATCAATTGTCTAACCAACACCCTACTTCAAGATCTTTCTTTTTACGAAAATGCTACAAGAAATACTGTCCTCAGTGCTATTATTAAATATGATGCGATGTTTCAGTGATTAGAAATGACAGAAAATCGTCTTATATAAAAAGAAGTCGAAAAAGTTTCTTCCCATATTTTTGATCGATAGATTGAAAGCCGCATAGCTAGAGAACTGTTAACAGCATGATACAAAATGAATATGAAGTTGATGATGACATTTTAAACTTAATTATCCAGGCTACCGAACGATGTCGCCATAGAAATTTATTCGGGAAACGATTATCGTCCATTCGGCAAACATTTGCAAACCACCGTAGTCAACGTTTTCGTATTTCTTCTTCGATCAGTGTCTGTTGATCGCATCTTTGTCTAACTATCTCTTTTCAAAGGCGATCGCGGAGTGATAACCTGCCTCAGACATAGAATTTGGAAGACCTCTAGCTTGTTGACGTCCGGCTTGAGCAGTGTCCACGTTTCCGATCCATAAAGAAAAATTGGAAGAATTGTCGGCGTGTACCTTAAGTGCGTTACGAAGTTGTTGTCATCGTATCGAACTCCGAGTCGTCCATCGAATGGTTCACGCATAATCGCGTCGATCACGATGCTGAAAAGAAGTGGCGAAGCAACTCCTGTCCTTGTCGGACACCCGCTTGAATCGGGAACTCCTCGAATAAGTCGCTTCGATTACGAACGCTGCTGGTTAAGCCATCGTACGCCGCTTAGAGAAGTTGGGTGATTTTCAATTGCACTAGTTCGGTTTCCAAGGCTCTCCACAAGCTGTTCTAATCGAAGCAATCGAGAGCGGATTTGAAACCTGTTCATTTTCCGCAACGAGTTCTTTCGCCGGATTGTCTGGTACAGCGTCCGAAACTCGTGCCTCGACGTCGCTTCTTCCATGTCGGCCGCAACGTTATTCCAGTACGCTTCTAGTCACGATTTCTGTCGGACTTCTTTATTAAATCGTCGGTACTGCTGGAAAACGACGTGTTTCATTCGTTTCCGCTAATCGACGAAGTCCAGACTGCTCAACGGCATACCCCACAATAGACTCCAATAGTTGCCTTTCTTCTACATCGATAAAGTCGTACACCTTGAATACCAACGGCTTTATATTTGTGGACAAAAAAAACACATCACATAAAGTTGGCATTGATCTTTCATCATCATCAGCACTGGCGCTACAACGCCGTTTGTGAGCTTTGGCTTCTTCAAGAATCTTCTTCCATCGTTCTCGGTCGTCCGTTTTACTCTTCCAGTTGGTAGTCTGAATTCTTACCGTAACTCTATGCTGTCGTTATATCTCTTTCTAGGACGTCTTGGAGCCCCTTTTCCCTCTAGCGTTTGGAGAAACAAGATTTTTACGCTTTTCACGCATTGTCATTGTTTCTATATTTGGTACAACTCTTAGTTCTATCTGCATTGCATCTTTTTCTCCAGACATAAACTGCGCGTGTGATCATGTAAGAGTTTTTCTCTCGCAACTTCCAATAAGGCTGGTTTAGAATTGTCCCGTTTGTTGCAACACATCGGACCGCTTTTCTAATACAACGTAAGCAGGATAGTGAGTTTCCTTATCTGAGGTCTCTGTTCGTTTCAAAGGGGCACCGATACCTTGTTTTGAATTCTTACTCTGTTTACCACTCGACGCAATGAGGTTTTAGTAAGTTGGATTAATTGATTTGGAAAGCTCAGTTCCACCATTGTGTCGTAGATTTGTGCTTGATGTCTTAGATTTCAATTCTTTTATTCCCTGTATTATTTTCTTACAGAATTGCGATATTTCTCCCTCACTATGAAGGGGTTCTAATTCCAGGCAGGCGTTGACGGCAGAAAGGCCATGAAGAGAGAGGTAAATCAAGAAAGAAGGTTTTCTAGGTCGAATAAATGGAAAGTATGCCGAATAAAATATCACCATAAAAATTCTACTTTTGTAATGCGATGTGGTGATTTGTGAATATATTAAGATTACTCCACGTCAGATTGATTCGAAAATTACTTTCAATGAAATAAGTTATACCCAAGGAGTAGCAAGAAGTCACCACAAAAAGTGTTACCCCAAAACAAACAAACTTACCAACAAGAACAAAATTCTCTTCAAGTAAGCTTCTGTGTGTACTTAACCACATATTTGCTAGCTTTGAATTTCTGTTTTTACCAAAGAAGAAATTAGCAAAATACGTCGTCAGTCCAGCTATCATCAGCATCTCCATCCAATACGAATCCCAATGCGTTCTAATAAAACATGTTCAAGCAAATAATTCCCAAGAAATCAACAATTTACCTAAAATGCATCGGAACCTTAATCATCGTCAATGTTGGTTCCCCAGTTTTAGAATCCCCGACTGGGTCCTTCGGTTCACCACCCTCAAATCCTTCAAATTCTTCCTCATCTTGAAAGTGTTCAAATTCACTGTCTTCATCCTCAACTACAGCCTCGTCATCTTCATCACCGTCAAGCTCTACAAAATCGTCATTTTTAACATTATTCACATTGCTACCTCCGCCAGCAGTTGGTTTTGTCTTCTCAGGCTGGCCGGCAGCAGGTTTCCATTGAGGATCTTCTGATGCAGCATCATCTTCTTCAGTATCGAAATCCTCAAATTCAGCAAAATCGTTATCTTCATATGTTTCAACTTGTGCCAATGCAAAGCCACATATTAACAGAAGAAGAAATGTAAATAGAAATTTCATTATCTAAAAATAACAAAATATTTAAGGCTCCAGATTCTGGTGGTGTTATTTTTATATAATGGCGCTCTTACAAAACTGATAAGATTATGGTTATATTTTTAATATCACGTGAATTGTTATCGTTGCAGGCAACTGTATTAGATTTCGAACCGATTATTAAATGCTCATTTATTGAAGAATTTTTGAGAAAATTAGAAAATCACCGAAAAAATTCGGCAAGAACCTCACAAATGATAATGATATAAATGACAAGCAAAATCTGGGGAACTGTAAAATGTAGGGGAAAAACGTCAAAATGATTAGGGGTCTTCTTCTTTTGAAATTATGGCAAATTCACGGCATTTCAAACTTTTTTAGAAAAATTATAAATTAAAATTAAAAATTACCCTCTTCTTTAATTTAATAAGAGAAATGCGAATTTATTGCAAAGTTAGGTAAGGTATAAGGCCCAACTATAATGCACGTAAGAAACGCACGTCATCTCGGCGCTCTCATGGAAATTAATGTGTTCGGCCATATTGGACGTACGTCAATCATATTTTATTTCGTTAAGTTTCGTTAAACGTAAAAATGGGAAAAGAACCGCGCTCTACGTAAGTTTTGTGAGATGATTTGTAGTTACATCGATGAAAGCTAATTTTTTGTTGTTGTTTTGTGGTTTTTAAAGAAAAAAGAGTATGGAAAATGTTGTGGTTCAAATACATGATAGCGATTTTGATGAGAAATTTATTATAATTGAAAATAAACACGATTATTAATAATATGCAAATATTAATAGCCTAGTTTTAATAGTCAATGAATAATATTCAAGCATTTTAATAATTTTAAACTTTGAAGTCTCTCCCAATACGCAAACCAATTAGTCGATTTTGCGTTTGACGAAATTTACGCACGTCGATTGACGTGCGTTTCTTACGTGCATTATAGTTGGGCCTATAGGTCTGCCCCCAGTCCGATCAGAGGTTCAACGAACGCCAAAACCTTTGTAACCTAAAGGCTAGGTGGAAGCGAACTAGGGTTTCCCACACAAAAGCCATCATCACCTTTCAAACTTTTACAGAATCCCCCATTACAAACTGTCACAACATCAAACATATGTTTTCAATCAAATCTTTTTTAAACTGTCAAATAAGAAACACCTTTCCTGTTCACAAAAATAATGTTTAAAAAGAAGCCAAAAAAACTATCACCATTACCCACAGCGCCAACGCTTGCAGAAATTATAGAAGATTTAGATTCCTTTCATGTGGAAAAGCGGCAGCCAGCAAAAGTACGGAATTTAGATGAAAGTAACATGTCAGACACAGAATGGTGGAATGCTTTCGAAACATTTTTCCAAGACGTTGAGGATTTTAAGAGATTACGCACGGATATAAACGGATACAAGTTAAAATTGGAATCGGCAAAGCTTGAAATTGATACTACTGCTAAGAACTTACGAAATGACCTGGAGGAAAACTTGAATAAGGCCAAAGCTGAAATAGTTGATTGATTTGTTGAGGTGATGGACATAGGTGTAAGGTTATTTTATATTTTCATAATAATAGCATAATAAATTGTTTGTTACCCAAATTGAACGGAATTTTTTTTAAACTCAACTTAAAGCGGGGTCCTAGATGGGGCGAACCGCTTGCAAAGAACTTGGTAGATGGTGGCACCTCATTTGTCACTTCTATCAAAACCCGAGAAGGGTCACTGCAAACGAACACCTAGCAGATATGTTGCAAGTCCTAATCCCACCTCCTCGCGGTGCCGCTGGGATGCTTCTTCGGATGAAGCTAACTGAGACGGTCGAATTGCCAGCTCTCTGCGCCACAAAACAGAGTTGTATGTCGGTTGGGATTCTTGGGAACCAAATGACCGATGACCACCTGTGCTTATCGAACAAGGACACGAATTGGAACATGGAATGTGAGAACACTGCTTGCTGATGTACGGCGGATCAATATAAAATCAAGATCATGAGACTTGACGAGACCAGATAGGACTACCACAACACCGGTGGGGACATTGAAAGTAACCACCATTTGGTAGTAGCAATTATTCGCCTCAAAATCGCCGCAATGAGAAACGACCAACGCGGTGCCATAAACCGTAGACGGTTTAACGTAGACCTGCGGGAGAGTATTATAATGGGACAATTTGCTGGGTAACTGTAGTTAAAAGAAGCGTCTGGCGTGATAAGAGTCGGCAGATAAACGAGCTCGCAGAAAACACAGGCAACAGTAAGTTCTCGGGAAAATACTCTACTAAAAAGCATGGAAGGCTGCTGTGCAGCGAAGAGGAGAAACTCCAAAGATAGAGAGATTACTTCTTCGCCGCCTTGAATGGTTCATTTTCACTGGAACCGCAGGAAAACAGCAACAAGGCACAGCTAATAAGAAACGTCATGTCCCATCCAAGACAGAAATAGTAACCGCAATTCATGCAATGGCCAATGGTAAAGCAGCTAAAAAAGATGACATCCCAGCAGAATTGTTGAAAGCCGATTCAAGCCTCATAGCAGATACGCTACAGCCAATCCTGGAAATAGCATGGAATACCTGTACCTTTCCGGAGTATTGAAGGAAAGATATCATAGTCATATCAAAAAATGGGACTTAACCCCTTCGGAATCATAGTGGAACAGTCTACAGAATTACGATCCTACCTTTACCTTGCTTTCATAGACTATGGGAAATCTTTCGACTCGGTTAATAGGACCGTGGACTGAATAACCGTGACGTGGAGCTGGTAGATAAATTCTGCTTATTACCGAAAATGGTGGTGCAAAAGAAGACGTCAACTGCAGAGTAAATAAAGCACGAACCGCACATGTATGCCTGTGTTGTATATGGAGCTCCTAACTAACCCTAAATTGCGGCTGCTCAACTCCAACAGTAAGGCAATTCTTTTATGTGCTCATTCTCGGTTCTACTGGGGATAAGCGCACCATCCATGTCATTGGCCGCGTTTATGCCCGAGTTACTTTAACTCTGTTAAACTAGCACTGTTAACTTAGCACCGTTTCTAGCAGGCCATTTGATAATTCACATTTTACAACTAATAACAAGCAAAAATAATAACATTTCTCACTTCACAAATAACAAAAAGCTAAAAAATTAATAATAAAAAGAATGTCTTCTAAATTATTTGCTTACAACAAAAATTTATGAGCAAACATCAATCTTTTTTGACAGTATTGAGCTGTGCTACATTTTAGCTAAGTCAAAAAGCAGAAATAAGTTAGCTAACAGCGCTAAAAAAATTTGTGTTTATGCCCTTGTTAACTTGCCTAACTCAGTTAAATTAACTTGGGCATAAACGCGGCCAATGTCGTGTCGTCCCCGGGTGGGTAGTTAGATAAGCACACCCCCCTACGAAACTGTAAGGTAGTATTTTACCTAAAAAGGGTAATGAATCGGATGATGGGCCAACGGTGTATAGAACAACATGCATACGGTCATTTGACGATACCGAATGCAGCCAACCCGTACTTGCTTGATCTATTCAGAAAGCTTTCAACCAGTTACATTCGTTCTTACAATTTATACAATTCCTGCAAATAATTACTTACCTTATAGCCTTGTTAATATAAATTCTCTAAAAACACTTGTTCATAAATTATTAAAAACAAATAATCTTCCTCTCAATTTTCATATATTTTTATTTCTACAGATTTTTACTCGCAATTACATCGACAGATAAAGCTACATAAAAATCTACTTCTTCCATCTTCTATTATTTTCTTTTATTAATAATACATATTTTTTGTGTTTTTTTATTTTTATTATCCGATTAATTTGTTTCCTTAATGAATTTATTTGTTATTAGAAAAATAAGAAATTCCTTGACTTAAATGTCGAATTCCGAATATATATGGAATTTTTTATAGTTTCTAAACACCATTAACGATCCGCAGATCTATCACAATATTGCACACAGTTGGCCTTAAATTAAGAAGAAAAAAGAGTCTGTTTTTTTATTTATGGAAAAGAGTTTTATCTTTTACTTTTAATTCTTAAGTAAAGTACAAATTTTTCTTTTAATCATATTAATTTTAATTAAGTACAAAAATTATGTGCCTGAAGCGTGGAAAATTCATTTCATTTCTTGTTTTATATATTGCAGGTTTTTGTTGTTACTTAAAAAATGCTATGTTTATTATTTCCTTGTATAAATATCCTTATATCTATATATTAAATATTTTATGTAAATATTTGAAATTTTTGAAATTTAAATTAATTGTTTTTGTGTTTTTTCTTTAGAAAGCCGTTAGTGTTTGAAAAAGATATTCAAGATTTGTTTTTAGATTAGAATTCATTTTGAAGGTAACGATTATAGATTCAATAGTTATAGCCAAAGAAACTTGATAGTCGTACATTCTAGTATTTTTTTGTTTTTTGTTTTAAATATTTATTTTTTACTTAAGTATGGCACATTGAACCACGGTTTCAATGCTTTTTATGTTTTTATGTACATTTTATTCATTAGTTGTGGTTGTGGTGTTATTCAAAATATAATTTGTAAAATTTTTATATTTCAATTTAAATTAGAAATTAGTTTTAAGTCTTTTCAAAATCATGGAAATAATAATATGTATATGTACTGTTATCGGTTTGTCTGTAGCGAAATTCATTTCGGATGTTATTGCGAAGGTTTGGTTTGGAACCCGGTTGTTAATTGGTTCTAACGTCGAAGAGGAGCTTGTAAGCTGGTACAGTATTGAGAGATTCATTGTTCGGTATGCATTTCAAAAACGCAGAATTATCCCCAGTGAGCATAAGAATGCAATCCCAGATAGTTTTTAATTTGGTCTTGAATCCTAAGTTCGTTAGAGTCAATACTTTCAAAAACGCTCTCCGGTTGGCGTATAAGGTATCCTGCCCAATAAAGCGGAGCAAAACACCTTTCCCCTTTGGTGGAATAAAGAGATCTCGAAACTGAGGAAGTTAACAAGAGAGACCTTCAATAGCTTTTACAAGAAAGGCCTTACAAATACTGCCTAAAACTGTACAAGAAAGCCATTGTCTCAGCCAACAGAGATACTTGGCAGGAGGATTGCTTATCTATAGAGAGTCTAGGAGATTCTGCCAGATTATGCAACATCCTCTCCAAAGAACACTCCAGTCCGTCCTTTATAAAAAAACGCGAATGGAGCATGATCAGAGTCGCAGGCCGCGTCTCTAGAGGTTGAATAGTTACAGGGGTGGGCACGCATGAGGTTAATGAGAGCCGCATGTGGGTTTTTCATAATTGTAAAGAGCCGCATTATATGTTATATGTATTATGTAATTTCAAAAATCAAAAATTAAGAGCATTTCCACACCCGTCTGGAATATTCAATAATTTAAAGAGATACGTTTGGAGCCGAACTTGATTCAACGAAGAGCCGCATGCGGCTCTAAGAGCCGCATTTGCCCACCGTTGGAATAGTACAATAGGGGCAACAAGAACCATAAGGATATGCCCTAAGAAAGCTCTGGACGTTCTCTTGTACCTAATCCCCCCGACCTTTACATCAAACATCTAGCCTGGTGTGGTGCCCTCAGACTGAGGGAATCCGGGGCCTGGACCTCAAAACCCTACGGACATATATCGGTATGTCTGTGCCTGTCAGTCTGTCTGACAGTTTTTCAGGGCTAATCTCGGAAACGGCTAATCCGGTTGTGATCGGACTTGTATTCAGTATTTTCTTGGGCATATTTTAGGCTGCTTTTTCACTCGGATCAGACGGAAAACTCGATCCGATAATCGGAGAAAATGGAGTGGCAAATTTTTTTATCTTTCCAATTGTAATGATTAAAGTTTGGAAAGAGCTAATCCGATTTTGGAACTGTCACATCATGATTCAGTATTTACTTAGGCATACTTTAGGCTACTTTTTCACTCGCATCCGACTAGCGGTTCAGACAGTAAACTGGATCCGACAGTCGGAGGAAAGCGAGTGGAAATTTTAGGCATTTCACAGTATTTTTTTGGGCGTGTTTAGGCCAACTTTTCACTCTGCTCCGACTAAAGGTTCAGACCGAAAACATGACTCAAAAATCGAAGGAATGAAAATGAAATGCTGTCACTGCGAGATATTTTCCTTTGAATTGTCGGAAATGGTTTGCGCTCATTATACATTTTTCCTATCCCGGCCTATGCACCTATGCTTTTGCTAGTAGAAAATATAAAGGCAAACGACTATATATCTTGACTCCGAGTTGAACCTACGATCTCATAAATGGCAGCCGGATTTTTAGTGTTAAGACATAAACCCACATAACTTTCCAAAGTTTTGGAATCAATAAATTTCTGCAAATTCTCGCTTACGGGAATAACATTATCTTCATATCGTCCGCTTGAACGTCTTTCAATTCTGTTGATATATCTCAAAACCTTTATTTCATGGGTTGCAGTTAACTTATGCAATTTCGATTAAAATTTCAATTCCTTCTTCCTAAACTTTTCTTCGGCTCCATTTCTTCTCTTCGCAAACTTTCGGCGGTGTTCCACAATTCGATTACTATCGAATGTACACTCGAAATCGAAATTAGATGTTCCACATGAAACATACATATATGCGATGCGATTTGTGGAACAACCCCGTTTAAGTAGCTTTGAAACAAGTCATATATGCATGCCTTGATAAAATGATGTTGTAGAGAAGTGATAACATCCTGAATTTTGCTACACAAGACTTATGTAAAAAGAAAACAGCATAAAAGTCATTGCCTCAATATGTAGTAGTACAGATTCTGGTGAACTACTACAAGTGATGAAGCAAAAACTTATTAGTCTTTGTTCCTCAAAAAGTTAATAATCGTGTTAAAAACATAAACAGAAATTTGCCTTTGTTCTGATAAGTCATTTAGATTGAAAAAGTTTCTTAATATAATTATTCAGTAATTTAGGGTCTTCATTTCTAATTGGTCTTCGTATATTTAAATTTATAGAGTACAATGTCTCATTTCTTATTCATTTAATTTCCATAAAAGAGGCTGTATGAAATTATTAAAATAGCAAATTTAGAATAAGCAAAATTATTATGATTATCATAACATAAGTAATCAGCCTCTTAATAAACATACATAATCTGAAAAAAATATATTTTTACAATTACATTATTAATTCAAGTACAAATATATTTCACTTTAAGTATAAATGACATAAATTAGTTGCAAAATGCAATGGAAACCAATCCATGTATGCATTTTTTAGGTTTTTTTTGTTTCTTTAAATACAAATAATTTAAATATAAAGAACAATTACTTAATTCTTTTAAAATTTCACTTAAGTTACTCAAGCCACTATTATTATTATTATTTTTGTTCTCTATATATATTTACATAAACTTTTTACAATTGTGTTTTTTGTTTTTTTTTTTTTCATAATTATGATTTCACTTACAATTCTAATGACTAGATTTTCTCGCTTTTTGAAAGTTATTCTGTGAATAATTTTCGACTAGAATGGAATTTTTAAATAAATATAAAAAATAAATTATATAACAAAAAAATTTAAATGTAATTAAATAAACAAATTATATAAATTAGTTAATACATTTAGTTACTTATACTAAATATATATGACAAAAAGTTATTAAATAGTTTTTGCTTATAATATATAGTATCTATGCAACTACATACATATCTATGGATAAGCACTTTATATATATTGTATTTGTATAAAAAATTTGGGATAAATACAATTTGTTGAATGCTGCTGGATATAATATATATGAATTTTTGTTTTATATTTTGCTTTTGTAAAAAGTCTCTCAGATTTATGCAAAAATAATTTATTAATGAATGTATTACTTTTTCACTTTTACACGATTTTTTTTTATTAATTTTGAATACATTCAAGGCAATAATGTATATATGTATGTATGTATAACAAATACGTTTTAGGAAGCGTTTAGTAAACTGAGCCATGAAATTTGTGTTTTTGTTTCATGGCGATTATTTTATAACTATGATTATTTCACAAAGGTACATAATTACAAATTCAATAAACTCGTATATATGATATAGAAGTTATCGTTCTGAATGTTTGAAAAAATTGGATAAGAGTAGAGAGTGAATAGTATGGAAATTGGGATGCAGAATTAGATATTAAGTTGGTAGAACAAATACGATATGAAAAATCGAAGAGCTTGTGAGAAAAAGCAGAATCATATTAATAGCGACAACTTTATTCAACTCGATAATTTGGGAGCCGCTAGCGAAGTCAAACAAGCTCGGGAATCAATCCTTATTCTGCTAGTGCTTCATGTAATAAGTCATATAATGGTAAAATATCTAGTAGTAAATTTTGTTGTTAGCGATAAAGGAAAAAAGAAGTGAAGTAGAGACCAGAATAGTAAACCATTTAGACCGTTGAAGAAAACTATATTTGTTTTGTAAGGCATTGTTTTCGATATGATTCTGTTGCTCCGATTTAGAATTAGTTCGGTATGAGATGTTTTCTGTTTTGTGACTAGTCCATCAGTCGATCAGGACATGTTGTTGGTAATAAGCTTAGCTCGAAGGATAGAAAAAGGATAGGATAGGTTAAAGGGAACTCTAGGATTGCATGAGGAGGAGTTGGTGAACCTCGATTTTGAACATGCTTGGATGTTGCATAAGTTTATTTCGTTAAGCAGCCGGCTGAGCCAGAGATGAAACGATTGTGGTTAGCGGGAGATGAGGATTATGCCTCATAAAATAAGCGATTCCTGCTAATCAATCGACACCGGCAGTATCAGACTACCAGATCGACAAGAAGGTACCGTCCGATATTATTGGAGATAAATTGAGATAATGAAGTCAAGAGCCTGGCATTTGCTTCCCTGAATGCGTAGTATGGTTATTAGAACAGCATCGGATTAGATTAGAGCAGTGGCGAATCGAAGTGGGGGAGGGGAATGAGGGACCCCCCGCAGGAGCTCGTTTGATTTATAAATTAATTTAGTTCTGAAACTTATTTTAGAACCTACATCCAGCTTCAGTAGGTCTTTGATCTATTTGATTAACAGATACCCTATGGTTAGACTTGAGTAGGATTCAGTCGAGGCAGTACATTTGTCCCTTACACATTGGTAAATTGTACTGAGGCCTCAATTTTTGAAATGTTCCACTTCTAAAATGCCCTACTACTCTTGTTATGAGCGTACATACCTGCACCAACACACTTAAATGAACTTACGTGCGCTAACACCCCAGGCGTACAGAGGTTTTTTTTAACGGCGTGTCTATTCGCACCAAAAATTCGGGTCGTACGGGCCTTACTTGAGAATTTATTGAAAAATTTGCAGAAACAGAAGGTAAATACTGTTGAAAATTGTCGTCAAGTATTTGTAGTGTTATTTAAAATATTAAATAGATAATGTGAAGTGGAAAAAAACTAAATTCTTAAGACATTGGAAAATTTAAAGCATATGCTGATGAAAGGCTATCAAATCGCGAAATTACCAGAAGGCTTGGTAGAAGTGCAGAGTTGTGAATAATTTTTTGACGGATCTAAAGAATTATGGAAAGAAACAAAAAGAAACAGCAACTACGATGAGGAAGGGACGTTCTATTCTGAGAGAGGCATCAAACTCTACCCTTACAGCAAGAAAAATAGGACAAAGAGCAGATGCAACAGCTTCTGTTAGTGATATCCAAAGAATTATTAAGGCTGATCCACATTGACTACGTCATCGCTTAAAGAAGAATCCGAAAAGCAATAAAGAAAATAGGCTCCGTTTTGTTGAAGAACACATGAAATGGACAACAGAATGGAGAAAGGTCATTTTTTCGGACGAAAAACGCTTCTGTTTAGACGGCCCAGGCGGTTTTTCATATTACTTTCACGATTGTCGTAAAGAACAAAGATACTTATCACAGGAGAGAAGCAGGCGTGATGGTCTAGGGTTTTCATACAATGTATCCATTAAACTGGTGATATTGGAAGATACGCAAACAGAAGAAAAATACAAAAATATGCTCTCTAGAGTCAAAAGGCCTACCCTAAATGAGAAGTGAAGTGAAGTTAGGTTCCATTGTATAAGAATGTATGAGAGTCACCAAAATGGAAGTGAAACGGAAGTTAAATTTCGAAAAATTTTGAAGTAGTTACGTATACTACACTTCTGCGTTACTTTTCATTTAGAGTAGTACAATTTGAGGACATTGAATAGCACAATTTGGGGCTCCTCAGCTGCTATCATTAATTGTCCCCCTGCTTAAGTCCCATCTATCCCTATAATCATAAAAAATTAGCAATCGATATTTTTTCTTTCGTATTTTTTCTATATATTGTATATGGGGGGTGGCATATTTGCTTATATATGTATGAAAACAAAATCAAATGGAAACGAACTTTATTGTTTTTTGGCACTATAATCTGTGTCTACCTGAGCAAATTTTTGGACCCATATGGATTTTAACCAAAATAGTTTAACCAAAACAAAATTCGCGCAGGTTGAAGCAAACTAAAAAGTAAGCAATTATCTTTATAACGATTGAAAATCAAATTTTCCTCTTATTCCCATGAAACAACATATACATTTCTTAAACCATCCTCAAATAAGAACTCCAATACAACATTGTAGAAGCCTCTTCCAAATATTTTATCAGTTGATTTTTTTATGTTTCAAAACAAACTTAATTATCATATATATTAAGATTCCCTTGTGATATAAACACCTAGCTTTATATAATACTATGTATATAAAAATTCTCTTACCTAAAACTCACAAAATATATCATAATTGTCCACTGGCCTCAGGGGCTTTATATCATTATATGCTTCGGCTAAGTAATATGTAATTAACGGTGGAAGTTTTAGCTGATGTAGGTCCCATTGGTACTTTATATGCTTAATTATTTCTGCTCTACACCTGTCCTGCAGATTAACAAAATCTCGTCGAGCAGATTTTAATGTCATTTCGGTTTTAGCTGCCGTTGAACAAACAATTGGATATAGGGGTTCTTTGACCTTTTAGGAATAAAGTTGGGGGAGTAAAAAAGAGTTATTATTAAAAAATTTATATTTATAATATAGAAATTACCTTATCGAGTCCTCTAAAGGCAATTCCTAAGCATTTTCCATCCTTATAGTATGTTAATGTACCTTCGATGCCATCAAACAGAACACCAATGATAGTCGCTTGATTTTCCCTAAACCTTTTCGTATATAATAGAGCTATACCCTTGTTCCAAAGGACACCCTTGTGCGATAGCCCCCAGCCATATTCGTCTTCCCCTAGCATATTTGTAAATGAGTTTGCATGCAATCTCGCATATTTAGTTCCAATTCCAAACATAATGCTGGTCCCGAAAACCCTTTGCGATACGTGCAGCTCCCAATAGAATCGACCATTGTTAAGGGGCCGCTTACCTCTAACACCGGCAGTACCTTTACTCCAATTGGGGTGAAAATGTACTGTTCGATTATTTGTACCGCTAAGGACAACTTCCTTAGAGCGATAACGTTTGCTCCATGTCCAATTATCTTCACAGCCGTGCTTAAGTGGCTGTTCGTCTTCTTTCTCGGTGTCAGGAGTCGTTGGTGTAGTATCGCTCAGTGACATTTTTTCGAGTTAGTATGAAATGCGGGCTTTTCACCTATGATCCATAAAAATTTGACCTATTTTACCTGAATGGGGAATATGATCTCTGGCTAGGATAATCGTATTATTATAATTCTATGTGGTAATTTTATCCGGCCTGTTTTTAGTTGCTGTTGCTTTGATATCGATTTCTTCACTGATTACACTAGTGCACATACGACTCTATACTAAAATGCGTGTGAAATAGCTGCAGTTGAAGTTGTTGTGAGGAGGCGGGGGAGCTTCTTCTAAACAGTCGTGCAGAATTACATTATAATTTCCAGAGATATGCTAGCATATTGCGAAATATAAATGCAGCAATGAAAATGCCTTATCGTTTATTTTTTTTAGATAATATTCCGTGGCTTATCGTGAAATTTCTCTGAATTTTATGAAAATTGTGTGGTGAGACCCTTCGGTGATATCGTTCTTCCACTCTTGCACGTGTGCTATTACATAGTGGCGCTGGATATAATCATCAGCTCCCTTATTGTAGAAGCAGATCTCACTACCATAGCTACAGCCCAATACATATACAAAAAAAATCAGTTCTTTTTATCAGATATCAAAATCGATCGATGAAGACGACGGCGATGATGTCGAAAATTTCTGTCTGTTTCTGAATTATTTTGTTGATAAAGTTATATTTGATAGAGAAGAAATGTTTTGTTTAAACAGCAGTTAAGACAGTACATATATGTACAACGAACTCGCGAAAAGTAAACTACTAGTTTTAATCACAAGCTGTTGCTAAGCACTTTTTTTCGCAATATATAAAACAAACTAATTTGAACAACAATAACACTGAAAATTATAAGAAGATGGTTAATTAAACTTTCTTCGACACGAATTACTACTCCAAAAACAGCACAATTTTATGGTGGATATTTTTAACAACTTTCCCTTAGAGATATTTTTTTAAAAAAAAGAAAAGTGGAAAGCTCAACTCCATTCCATATGTTGACAATCTGACTGCTTAGAACCAACTTGCTGAGCCAGATATTGCAAAGTGATTTTCTACCCCAATTTTTCCACCCTCATTTTGGTTGGTGGTGGAAAAATTATTCCCTTTTGCTTTATACCTTTATATTTTACGTCCCTTTTACATTTCTCTTTAGCTCTTCTATACAATATGCGAAACATGGAAACTACCCTTGTGCTATAGACGACGATGCGACCTAAAAGAGAAAGAGAGCACAAAAGTGACGTAGAATATGTGGTTCAAGAAGTATAGTATATTTTAAAAAAGGGTCGATGGCCTTCGTGCCACTTGTGTGTTTTTGTTTGACTGAGGGGTGATTGTTTTTTGTTTTTCAATACTTCGTCACTTTTCCTCCCTTTACAATTAATTGGATTTTGGGATGTTTGTTAAACGCAAGCGCATTTATGTTGTATAGAATGTGAGACGTTCTCTTTGTTGAGAGTTGGGTTGTGCAGAAGGTTGCTCCTTCTTTTATGTTATAGATGAGAAAGGGTAGTAGGTTTGGTAGTTTTCGATGGAAGAAGTGCTAGGACGGTTATTTTAGGTAGTAGAAGTTTAAGGTAGTGGAGGTAGAACTGACTTTTGGTCTGATGTTTGGGGTAAAATACACTATCCACCACTCTGCCGTTACCGCAAACAGGTTTGGTATATGATGCACATAGTACACTAAGTGAGGAAAAACACCCTTCACTAGACAATACACTATCGATACTAAGATCTCGGTATATGCGAAATTTGGTTGGAAGGAGATAAGTAAGCGAATGTAATTAGGCAATATTTTGGAAATAAAGTCAAACGACTCCTGATCTTATGCCAGGTAACTTCAGCAGCGGAAAATGTTGGTTCTTTTACTGCGCTGGACACACAACCATCTATAACCTTTCAATCGTCCCGCCTATTGACGTCCCTAATCGACTGACCGACGACTTTGATAGAAACAAACTTTCCTTATTAAACTTTACTTTATTTCTGGATTTACTAATTCTACTTATTAATCGTTCAAGATAGACCGGCGTCACAATGAGAACTGGCTTCACTGTTAAGAATTGTCTACGGCTGCCCAGGAATGCTTAGATCAGCTATTATCCCGTGGAGCGAGATAAGGGCATCTGTAAAAACAATATTCAGCGAAAAAATGCGCAATTTTGTTGAATGAGAGGATGTGAATTTTAGAGGTAAGTCTCCGATATTATGGAAAGCCTTGATGTTCATAAGAATGGAAAATTGTAGACAACTTTATATATTTCGTAGTAATACTTATCGAGGAAAATAAGATAAAGGGTAACATTTTAAATCTTCCACCAAATTCTATGCTACGGTTCTGAGGATTCGGCATTAATTTTTTATTTATATATTTATTTATTGTTGAAATAATGCATATAGACTTTAGTTCAGTAGTTGAGTAGTTGAATTTAGTGGACAGCAGCATCGCTGTGTGTTTTTTTGTGATTTGTGACGTTAGTCGAAAATTCAACTCAACCTCAACTCAACTCCATCATGTTTAATGCAATAATTAGCTTCTCTGTTCGCCTCAAATTTTTCTTTACCCGATACTACTATGACACCCTTGAGAATACCCACTCAATGAACGGGGTTCACTTCAGGACTGAGGTATTTAGGTGCTTCAAAGAGCAAAAACAGCAAACTGAAGAACAAAAGGACAAAATCACTGGAATCGACCAAAAGAACCATAGGGGGAAGGTTCTTAAAAAATGTGCCTCACCTTTGGCTAGCCCTTGCGATAACTTTTTGCCTGGGGGTCTACTGGCGATCTCTTTGTATGTTTAACCGAGCACCTCAGCCAAAGGATCCACCGCTTTGGTGAGTCCGGTCTGGTTGCTCTAGATATTTCATAGGTTTTCACAGATTATGACAGCCTGCTCTGTTGTTATTGGTATAAACTTAGTTCTAAGAAACTCGATTAAGATCTTCCTTTCTGGCCGTTCAATCAAGGTAGTATTGAACAGTGTCGATCCAACCCCACGGCATTTCGGCCGGTTTCCGGAGAGATCAGTTCTAGCAACTGCACTTTTCCTTATCTTCATTAATGATCTGCTCTCAATCCCCTCAAACCCATTCCACTGGTTCGCTGATGACGGTACTCTGAGTTACTCTTACATCTTCGACAAGCACCTGCCAAACCTCGTCTTCATTAGCGTGAACTGATGTCCACTTCGAGCAACCAAGATATATCGATTCTTGATTGGGGCCGTATGAATCGTGTTGAATTCATCGCTACTAAAACGAAGTACAAGTACCTCATCTCCACAAAAGCCAGCACTGACCTTCCTCCTACGAAGGATGGAATGATCACATATTCCAAATCGCCAAACAAGCCTGGGAACGGATATAAGTTCCTCCTTCAGCCAGCCGCCTTGGCTACAATCTACAAATTCTACATTGCAACTCGTATATCTGGGCAGGTGCCCCAAAAATCACAATTTGCACAACTCTGAATGCGCTAAGCTAAATGGAGTTGGAGTGTTATACCTCCTGAAACAAGTGAATTTCGCTAAAAAGCCAACAAAGGGGCCCCGGTAGTCTAGAGAGTAAGGCGCCTGGCTACCATCCCAGAGGTGCGGGGTCCGAATCCCAACAGCACCACGGTCCTTCGCCTTTCACACTTTCCCGCTTACATACTAAATCTTTAGCCCTTTCCTGCTCCACCAAGCGAATTGTTTCTCGATGCCCGATGTCAGAGTTGCGACAGTAAAGGTTGGGAGTAGGCGGATTAAAGAGTTGTACACAAAACCTTTGCTACTCTGAGTAATGCCATTCTTTGGAGTTCGCCGATGCTGGAAGAAAGAAGAACAGATGTTAGCATTAGTCCACTTACTCACAGCGGTATCCCAATCCCATCTTTTGTCGAAAGTCTACTTATTGGCATGAAAGCTCCGCTGACCCTCTTTTCCCTCTCTTCGAACTTAAGCTTCTAATGCAACGTGCAACGCAACGCTCGACCATTTATTGTAAGTAGATTGCAATTTTGGATTTGCACCATTGGTACAAAATTTCAGTTCTTTCTTTTCCGGAAGTGCACTAACTTTTCCAAGGATCATCAACATCTTCCAATTGTTAAAGGCAACACTCTCAGTGATACTGAATTTTTTTTGCGTCCTTTTAATACTTTTCCTTGATGTAATAAAAAATGATCAAAGTTCACTTTTTTTACTATTTTAGAAAAAAAAACCACACTTATAACAGCAATCGTTGTTGATTGACGATTTTTTAAATAATATAAAAAAATATATAAAGTTATTTGTAAAAATTAGAAAACCAAAAAAATTCGCAGTATAAAAATAAAATAAAAAAAAATTTGCTTACAGATTACTTATATTAAAGTAAAAAAATGGAAAAAGTGGAAGAGGCCGAAGAAGAACAAGAAAGGGAGGTCCTAGCTGAACCGGAACCAAAAAAGGAGCCGGACCAGACCGCCGGACCAGTATTACCTGAACCTGCTGAACAGCCCAAGCCAGCGCCCAAAGCTTGTGCAAAAAAGAAGGTTGTATGTAAGAAAACTTTCGTAAAGAAAAAAATGATAGACGGACAAGAGCAAGAAGAAGAGGAAGAAGAGTTTGAATATGAAGAAATTGATGAAGAGGCCGAGGAAGAGGAGGACGAAGAGCAAGAAACGGAAGAGCCTATCCGCCAATGGGATGAAATACCTACAGAAGAACAATTGGCATTGTGCAGGAAATTTGTGGATATTTTAATGGACATTGGCACCCAAAATCGGATAATCGGGCTGATTGTGAAGACATGCAAGAAGAAGCAAGCGTATCTCGATGATTATCCTCCGCCCACAAAGTGCTTAAGGAGGGAAATTGTAGCATTAAAGTATAGTATAAATTTAGAGAATGAACGCAAGAGAAAGTACCTTCTGCAAATGAAGAACTTCTTAGGTAGCACCCCGTATGGTCCTTGGGATTTTGTTACATTTACTACAAAGAGTTTAGATAATCCCGATACGGAATTGTGTATGGGGTTGAATGATTATATTTGCACAAAACTCTCAGAATGTCCTGCTGGTGGTGATGGAAATTGTAAGGAAAACAAGAAAAAACTGTGTCTGTCCGAGTCGTTTTTTACTTTTACGTAATATAATGGGGTGAATTTATATTTACAATGTATTTATATTAATATATTTACATTATATATGGGCCATCCATGGTGAATAACTTTAATTAAAAAGATTTATAATTTAATTTGTGTTTTTTGTGAGTTTTTTATAAGTTATAATATTCTGCAATCAATTGAATCACTTGTGGAGAATAGTTTCGTGTACCAGCTTATAACTGCGTTTCTTTTCTGCTAATTTCTACTATTTTTTGCTTGTTAGCGCTTGCGACTACTCTTGGTTTAACATATGAGTAGATAACAAATTCGGCTCCTTCAGAAAACACAATTCGTAGTTTGTTCCAATCGCTCCAATGAAGTTGTTGAAGCGGTAAGAGAGAGAGAGGATCAATTAGAGTGTTGCCGATAATCCAAATGTACAACTTACTGAAAGGACGGACAAGCCTCATTGCTTGGTAATATGGAAATGCAGCCGCAACAATGAGGCCGAGCGCACATTGAGACGCAGACGACACAAGCCTGAACCAAATATGACGTGCCGTTCCATAACCGTACATACTCTAACGAACGAACATAATGCAAGTTCATTAGTAAAAGGTCGGTGCCAGATGAGCACTCATGTTCGTACGTAAGGGTAAGTACGGTCACGATATGAGACGCCATATTTGGTTCAGGATACAGCCAGACCAGAACGGTTTCTGTCTCTCATGCCTTTTGAAGGAGAACCGCGAATTACAAAGTAGAGGAGGTAAAACAAATACTGCGCCAGGCGTAGGCTTCTTGTGGATGGGGTACAGAAACTGTTTGACACGTGCCGCGTATGTCTATTACTTTCGTCTACGTACTACTTTCGTCAAACTGTCTAATAAAACTGTTCTTCAATGTAAGTACGTGAAACGCCATTTTTTGTCCATGTTTCCTGTTCGATGCCGAGCCATATTATGACAGGGAAAACATTTTGATGACGGGCGAAGCTCATTTTACAAGAATGTCAGTGTTTGGGCCGGAGTGTGCACCGAGATTGAGCACTTTTCGGGATTCGAGCTCGCAACATCAACACTGACGCACATAAGCTGGTGAATTGATAAATGAGAGGATCAACTGCCACTTAAACAAGGCGATGGGCTTGAAAGGTATATAGCACATTGTTGCGTGAAATTGTTAACTGCTACGGAATTGTTCTCACAGTGAAGTTATTGTCTCACGGGATGTGTGTCAAGCAGAGCCATCTTTTGGAAGTAAATGTTGTCGAGATCACGGGGGTCAATTTTAGGCAGCAAACAATTCGTTATCAAACAGCAAACAACTTGTTTCTTTTTAATAATTTTAATTTCAAAACATATCTTTTTTCACTCCATGTGCTCCTCCTTCCTCCTTTTTTTCTCCCACGTTCCAATGGCAGCGGAAAAATCTTTAGATATCCAATCATTGCCATCGGAATACAATTGGAAAAATTTCTCTGCCATATTGGCGCGGCCATTTTGAATTTATAAGTTCTGATTCCATATACCGATTTTCATGGAAATCGGAATACAATTGGCAAATTCATTATTGGGTTGCCCATTTTGAGTTTCGATCATATTTCGGCGACCATTTTGAACTTCGATCATATTTCGGTGGCCATTTTGAATTTCGAAAAGTCCTTCAGGGGAGACCCCGACGAACCTTCATGCAAAATTTCGAAGCTACATGATGATGGGATGCGACATCCACGCATACACGCACACGTGAAGAGACTTTCTTTAATTAATATAGATTGACTTCGCCATTACCTTAATGGAATGGTCCAAAGAGAAAACTTTTGTCTGTTCCTTGCACCAAAAATATTTAACTCAGTTCAAATTTTATCAATTCAATTTCCCCAAACAAATATTTTTTTACTTTTTAAAACATAGTTGTCATGTTAAAGAATTATGTTTTCTTAGATTGATTATACTAAAAAAATGTTCGGTAATATCTTTTTGAAATTTATAAAAATTAATCAAATTATGTGAAAATTAACTATAAACTAATTAATATTAATAAATTATAAATAAATTAATTGGATAATATAAAAATATATGTTTAATAAAGAATGGAAGAGGACGACGAAGAAGAATTGCTACTACACGAGTCCGTATATTATTCCGCCTTATCCCAATTAGATATAACAGATGACGAAGAAGAATACGAATGGTACGAAGAAGCAGGCGAAGTAGAAGAAGAGGAAGAAGAAGAACATATACCAACATGGGATGAAATACCAAAAACTGAACAATTATTACTAACTAAAAAGTTTGTCGATCTTATAATGGATCTTGGCACACAAACTCGTATTTTAAGCCTAATTGAAAAAGCATATAAGAAGAAAGTCAACATCCTAGATTGTTATCCGCCAACCAAGTGCGTTAGGCGGGAAGTTCATGCACTAGAACATTGTGTTAGTCAAGAAAGACAACGCAAGAAGAAATGTTTACTTCAAATTAAGGCGTTTCTAGCAATGACACCATATGGTCCATGGGATTTTGTTACATTTACAACAAGAAGTTTAGATACCCCCAAAACAGAAATGTGCCTAAGTCTAAACGATTATATTTGTGCAAAATTGTCCGAGAATCCGTTTGATGGTATTTGTTGCGAGAAAAGACAAGTATGTCAGTTCCCAGATTCATACTTTAATCTAGATGTGGACTTTTGAAAAACATGAAAGAAAGTTCATAGTTGGAATAAATATTGTTTAGGGGTAAATTGTGCTCAACTGCAGTAGGAGTACAATATAATAAAAGTTCTATAAAAAGGTAAAATGTGTTTGTACATTTTTTTTTATTATTTAATACTAGCCCCTCGCTGTACCCATAAGCCAACAGTTTGGCGTGCGCCAAAACAATTGGGAATCTCAAAATCGCTGCTTCCATGGGCACATTCGAAAAGAAAAGTCTCACTACGTTTGCAGGCGTTGATCGAAGTAAAGTTGAGCGAATGTCCCCTGCAAGTAGTGTCGAGCGCCTCCGATCGGAAATCTCGCAAAGCCCCGTCAAGCGCTTCGAAAATTTTTTTATGGGCCATAATGCATCCGTTCCAAATTATATTTTTGCCCGTTTTAAGGACGGTGCCAATACGGGAGTTTTAGCAGCTAAATGTAGGTGTTTTTATCTGGTTTAAATTCAATGGAAGCTTGGTTGCTGAATGTATTGAACCTCCACCATCAATTATTGTATGTTGAAAAATCAAGGCCAATTTCCAGCTCAAAAGTAAAAGCGATGAACATCCGATTATTGAATTTGTTAGCGTTTTGAGTTCGATTATATGTAGCACGATATTGGTGCTACCGCTCTTAGAAGGCAACAGTATGCTTTCTCCACACGCGGACTTTTGATGCTAGATGTATCAATAATGATAAAAATTAAACATGGTAACTTGAACCACTCCCAAATTTTTTTCAGAGGAATTTATCGCTCGATCTGGGTGCAGTTCCAAAATTGATAAACATTCAATTTGTCGGCACTCAAAAATCACTCTGAATACCAAAAAACCTATTTCGAGCCATTTTGGTTTGAAGCCTTTATACTAAAAATTTACCTAGTCTTTATATGATGTTACCTTCGAGGGGGCCATACTCAAGTACGGCCCTGATTGGATCTCTTCCTGTTATCGCAAAGGCTGCACACTATACAATTTCCATAATAATATACTTTAAAATTATATTTTTATTAAACAATTTGTTTTATTTTCATAGTTAACATAGATACAATTTATTTTTGTTTTCTTTAAATTTAAATTTTATTTGCATTAAAAAGAACTGGCAGTATTGTGTCATTATGCTAAAAAATAACAAAGGTGACAATTTCTTTCTTTTTTTATTTTAAATTCATGAACACTGGATAAGTTGCATTTTACGAGTTTTAAAGATAAAATCGATATAAAAAAAAATATTTAGAAAATCTCAAATTATATTATATAAAAAAGCTGAATAAAAAAAATTACGCAATTCTTAATACACATTTAACAATTATTAATTAAAAAAAAAAAACTTTTCTTTTTTGGTATCACTTAAAAAATTACAGTAAAAATTGCTAAATATTTTATAAAATTCAATCGATTAAATCGATTTTTAATCTTTTGTTTTAATATAACTAGTCTCCCTTAAATTATTTTTTACAAAATTAACAAAAAAAAGATATTAAAGCTATTCTTAGAACAGAAAATAGAATAGAGAAATTGGAGGAGGGGGAAATTGGGGGAACTTGAACTAAAAACAAAAAATAGAAATGAGACTTAGCCTGGTTATACTGAATTTTTAATGCAGACTTGGCATCTTGAAACCCTATTCTGTAACCTTCCAGCCTTAAGAGTTTCCTGTTGCGGCTGAACAAACTGTTCCCGTTCCTCAACAGTTGTTAACCAAAAGCTAGTCATAGTCTCATAGAAGTTACAGTGACCCTTAGCACCATTGCATTCAATAAAAGGCGTCGCTCGGAAATCTTGTAAGCAAGATCCCGGACTAGAGAGAGCTTGTCCGCCACCACCATTTCCTACAGCGGTATGCTAAAATATAAAAAAAAAGTTATTAAACATTATTCAACATCATTACAACAAATTCACATACCATTAAGAAGCTGTATCCAATCCACAGGCCCTCCCATCCACCAGGACAATTTGGAACGTCCAACGATTGACTGTGAACTGCTATCACATTCGACGGTACCTCGCAAACGACACATCGTGAAATATACTTTCTCATTTCGTTACCTTCAATCGGCATCATTGGCATTGCAGCTGATGTCGCTAGCCAGAATGTCTTGTCATTACGGGATGCATAGTTGCATACATTATTTAGTCCGCATGCCAATATTGGCAATGTGGAGAATTTCCTAACACATGAACCCGCCGATCCTAATTCCTGATTATGCGCATAGTCGTTTCCATCTACATACAGAAGTGAATAGCCATCCCAAAGCTTTATATGACCGGCATCACAATTTGGAACAGTTTCTTGTTGGCTGTGACGTACCAGTAAAATTCCAGTCAAATAATCGGGGGATTGTGAGCAAGAAACACCAGGGTCTCCTCTTTGACCAGGTTCTCCTGGTAAGCCATCTTGACCAGACTGACCTGGTAATCCCATTTCACCAAGCGGACCAGGCGGTCCGGGGAGACCGGGGGGTCCAGTTGGACCTAAGTCGCCCTTTTCCCCTTGAAGCCCTGTAATACCTCTTGGTCCCTGGGGTCCAATAAGACCTACATCTCCCTTTTGGCCTCTGTCACCAGGAGTACCAGGTGCTCCTTGCGGACCAGGTGGCGGAACTAAGCCTGCTTCACCTTTGTCACCCTTGGTGCCCGGCTTTCCATCATATCCGTCTAAGCCTTTCGGCCCAGCTATGCCCTTTTCACCACGAGGTCCAACGAGTCCAGGAACACCATCTCGACCAGGAGGTCCTGTGTCGCCCTTTAGACCGGTAAAACCTTTCTCTCCGGTTGCACCCCTTTGCCCAGGCTCGCCTGGTCTACCTTGTTGGCCAGGAGTTCCTGGATATCCAACGCCTCCTCTGTCGCCCTTAGGCCCAGGTACACCTTTTTGGCCTGGTCTTCCTTCTAAGCCATCGTTGCCGTTTCGACCCGGTGGTCCATCGAATCCACGCTCGCCTCGTTCACCTTGAGGTCCTTGCGGACCAGGTAATCCAATTAGACCGGGTTTGCCCAAAAGACCTTGGAGACCCTTTTCTCCTTTCTGTCCAGCAGGCCCTGCTAGACCTTGTCTGCCAGTTTTTCCGTCCCGTCCGGGAAGACCCTTTTCACCTTTTACTACTATTCCAGGTAAGCCAGGTTCTCCTGTTAAGCCACGATCACCCTTAGGGCCTTGCAAGCCATCCAAGCATGGTACTCCTGGAGGTCCTACTGGTCCTGTGTCACCTTTTGGCCCTTCGTACCCTATGTCTCCTTTCTCACCCATTGGTCCTCTAGGTCCTTGGAAGCCAGGTAATCCAGATTCTCCAGGATTACCTTTTTCACCTTTCACAGCTTGAACGGTTGCCGGTATTCCTGGTTGTCCAGGATATCCCCTCTCACCCCAATCACCTTTCTCGCCTTGAGAGCCTCTGCTTCCTGGATTTCCTGGTTCGCCTCGATTGCCCTTTTCTCCGGGATACCCTGCTTCTCCCTTTTCTCCTCTGGGACCAACATCTCCACGCATTCCTGGTGCCCCAGGTAATCCTGGTTTTCCATCTAAGCCAGGAACACCTGGAGTACCTGGACCGCCTTCAGCGCCCTTTTCTCCACGCACTCCAGGAGCTCCAGCAGGTCCTAAGTCACCCTTTTGCCCGATTTCTCCAGGTCGTCCATCTAAGCCTGGCAAGCCAGGGTCACCCTTTGGTCCTGTTCTACCAGGTAAGCCACGGCCAGGGATTCCTGCATTTCCTTTTGGCCCTGTAGGACCAGGAGTACCATCTAATCCACTTTGTCCACGAAGACCAGGTTGACCTGGTTCACCCTTTTGACCTTTATCAGCAGCCTGCCCAGGTGGACCTGTAGGGCCTAATGGACCTGGGAATCCTCGTTCTCCATCCTTTCCTGGTGCACCAGGCAGTCCGTCCCTTCCAGGAAATCCGACTGGTCCAATATCACCTTTCATTCCAATTGGTCCTACTGGTCCTATCGGACCAGGAAGCCCTCGTTCGCCAATTCGTCCGGTCAACCCTCTTTCGCCCTTTTCGCCGCGTTGACCAGCCTCTCCAGTCTTACCAAAAGGTCCGCGATTTCCTTTCGGGCCAGTGTCACCCTTAAAGCCTTTGGGCCCTTCTACTCCTTGGACACCCTTTTCACCTTTCATGCCCGGCATACCGACTAAACCTTGAGCTCCAGTATCTCCTTTACGTCCCGGTGAACCGGCTGTACCGGGGATGCCAGATCGTCCTGTAGGACCTGTAGGTCCTCTTTCACCTTTTGGTCCTGGTTCCCCTCTTGGTCCAGGTATACCTGGTGAGCCCGGTTGTCCTACTTCCCCAGAGTCACCTTTTTCACCAGGATACCCCTGTGGGCCATATTCACCCTTTATTCCCGCAATACCTGGGTAACCACGATCACCCTTCAAACCCATTGGCCCATCTAGTCCAGCCGGTCCTGGAGGCCCTGGCATTGAAATGCCCTGGTCTCCCTTGTCTCCCTTGAAGCCTGGGGTTCCAGGTACACCTCTTACACCTGGATTTCCTGCACTGCCTGGGAAGCCCATTGGACCTGGTGCGCCTCTCTCACCTCGTGGCCCTGTCATACCTCTGGGACCAACTGGGCCAGGTGGACCTTGAGCTCCAGCAAAACCTTTTTCTCCAGTAAAACCGGCATCTCCTTTTGGACCAGGTACACCAGGATAGCCTCTTGGACCTTGCTCGCCGGTGTTACCTTTATTTCCTTTAAGTGGTCGAGGTTCTTGAATTGGATCTGCGCATGAGCCTGGTTCTCCCCTAGGTCCTGGAGAGCCCTTATCTCCGTGATCACCTTTTAACCCGTCTGATCCAGTCCTACCAGGTTCACCCTTAATGCTTTGACCTTCTCGGCCAGGAATGCCAGGAGCACCTGGATTTCCGGGGATGCCGTCTAGACCAGGAGGCCCATGAACCCCCTTATCTCCCTTCATACCCATTTCTCCTCTTGGCCCAGGGAAACCAGGAGTACCTGGATACCCAGTTTGCCCCTTAGCACCATCCAGCCCTCTTTCTCCCCTGTCTCCTCTTTCGCCCTTTTCAGTTTTTATTTGACTAAAATCTAGAATGGCGTCTCTACCTCGTTCTCCCTCAGGGCCAGGCAAACCTGGCATTCCATCTTTTCCACGCTCACCTTGCAATCCTATCCTTCCGGGTTGACCATCGTCTCCTCGTTCGCCTGGATATCCTCGTTCGCCTGCAGGACCTCTTAATCCATCCATTCCTGGAGCACCTTCCGGTCCTATTTCTCCCTTCTGTCCCTTTTGACCAGGAGCACAATCGCTACATCTGCCGCCTATATCACCTTTCTGTCCACGATCACCTTTTTCGCCCGGATAGCCTGGCCGTCCAGAATCGCCTTTGTCGCCTCGTCTTCCAGGTTCACCAGGAATACCGGGCTTGCCATCAATTGAATCTCCCGGTACGCCCATAATTCCTTTGTAGCCTCTTTCTCCTTTCTGGCCTTTCTGCGCTGGGAATCTAAAAATTGAAAAGTTTGTTTAAATATGGAAATTGATTATTCTCCAAAAAACCTACGCTGGTAAGCCGTCGTCCCCTCTAGGTCCTGGTAGGCCAACGCCTGGTTCGCCTGATAAGCCACGCTGTCCTTCGGGTCCTGGTGGCCCCGGATATCCTCTTGGTCCTACTGGGCCGGGAGCCCCAAACCTACCAGGATCACCTTTGTCACCTTTTACTCCAGGTGGACCTTCCAAGCCAACTTTTCCGGGTATACCTGGCCCACCTTTGCTTCCAGGTGGTCCTCGTGCTCCTTGCTTACCAGGGTACCCGTCTAATCCTTTGGGTCCTCTAGTTCCTGGGAAACCTCTGGGCCCCTTTGGTCCTGGTGGTCCTGGATTGCCTCTACCACCTCCTGGAGGGCCAGCTGGGCCAACTAAACCTTGAGGTCCTGTTGCACCAGGTCGACCGGATTCACCTTTCTGGCCGTCTATACCGTCTCTGCCTCTTACACCAGTTTCTCCTCGATCGCCTTTCTGTCCTGGGGCTCCAACTGGACCGAAATTTCCTTGCCTGCCCTGAAAAACATGTTTATATTGATGACGAGAATTATATGCATACTTACTCGTTCTCCTGAGGGGCCTTGCAAGCCCTTTTCACCTTTCGGACCTTCCATACCCTGTGGGCCTTGACCGCCAGGGAAACCTTTATCTCCTCGTTCGCCCTGTTCGCCCTTTTCACCTCGATCTCCCTTTGCCCCAAGTCTAACGTCTGGCTGCCCTCGATGGCCTTCTTGAACACTAGCCGAATCGCCCTTATCTCCTTTGTCGCCTTTGGGTCCTATGACTGGCGGTGCAGTACATGATGTACCTTTGTCACCTTTATCACCTCGTATTCCTAGGTCTCCCTTGGGTCCCAATGGGCCTCTATCTCCACTTTCTCCTTTAGGGCCAGGTGCACCAGGAGTTCCAGGATTTCCGGGCCTCCCTTCAAATCCAGGCTCGCCCTTTTCTCCTTTTACATACGATTCAAAATCACGAGCAGGCTCACCCTTTTCACCCTTTGAGCCAGAATCACCGCGATAACCTTTTGGGCCTATTGTCCCTTGTAAACCAGGAACGCCTGGCAAGCCGTCAGTACCATTACATCCATCTGTGCCAGGAATACCCGACGGTCCAGGGTTGCCATCTCGTCCAGGTAATCCACGAACTCCAGGATATCCTGGAATGCCTTGCTTTCCTATGTCGCCTTTTGGCCCTCTTGGCCCTGCTGGACCGGGGTCACCCTTCTGTCCTTTAGCGCCTTGGAGCCCCTCAGCTCCGCTGAAGCCTTGAACGCCTTTTGGTCCAGTCAAGCCTGGGGAGCCAGGGTATCCTCTATTACCCTTTTCAGCATAACATTTCGGTGCACAGTTTCCACCTCCTGTACAGTTTCTCTGCTCGGTCGTTGGGTAGCCTGAGGGTGGTTCGATTATATCATAACTATTGGGTACTCGTATTTGTTGCGAGGGTGATGGTGTCCTGTATCTGCTAGAGTCGTCATAATTAAACATTCCTACACCAGTATCAGCTCGAGAGTCCCGCCAAAATTGCTACAAATTGAAAAGCAATGTTAATAGAAACCGATTTGGAGCGTAGGTCGGTTGTGATATATTCTTACCGCTTTGCCATGTTGCCAACTTATCAGAAAGATCGCGGCAAATAGGAGCCTAAAAAGAAAATAGTTTAAACTATATATATGAAGAGAATGACCGGCCAAAAACTGCCGGTAATCTAATGAAGAATAATTTGAAAGGTCAATAAACAATTCGATATCTGACATGCCGAATAGAATCCTATTAGATCAGGCTGATCAAAGGAGAGGGAAGGAGTATCAATTTCTAGTGTTCAGTAACATTTTGCACTCCCTGCATCTAAGTCCGAGAGTCCAATTCCTAGATCTTCCAAGATTATTGTAAGGCTGTGTTTAAAATAAGAGCTTCACTGAACAAACATAGATTCTGTACCACAAACGACAGACTATAATCGGGCTAAAGGGCTAGGACTATCCTACAAGAATAACTGATGTTGCCCTTAAAGAAGCTCATATTTCTTAGTTCTAATCCATCAGACATTGATGTTACTCGGACCACTGAGTAATCAGCACTAAATTCTTCCAAACCACTGACTGGGATTTGTGTTTCCATAGTAAAAACCTCAAATCAGTTCTTATCTGTTTTTCCAATGGCTGTACAGGCGGAAATATGCTTACTCAGTCCGCATTCTAGCAAGTCTGTATAACCTAGAACTAACGGAAATAAAGCCACCTATACAACTTTCAGACATTCTTCATGTGAGTAAGAATTCATTCTAAGGTAAGAATTCTCTCCAAGGATTTTGGCAGAGTATTGCAACATGTTCTACTGTCTAAACTCCAAGCTTATTGAGAGCTTCCCTTCTCCCCATTAAACCAACATAGTATTGAATGACGTTGAATCTGAAACCAACACCATATCTGCCGGAATTCCGCAAGGGTCAATTCTATCACCCTCTCTTTTGAATACCCTGCAAGCTCTCTCAGGGCTGCTGATCAAACTCTGCGTTACTCCCATGCCTTCGATAATTTAAAACAAGCACGTGGGAAGTTCTTGTCTTCATGATCGTCAACTCTTCTCCAATTCTATCAAGCAGGCAGGGTACCCACACCCGAATCCCGCAGCGTCAGATTACTCTCCTTAGAATAGGGAGCCCAGAACAAGAAAAGTGAGATCCTCCCGCCAAGGCAATAAGCAGACCCACTTCGCCTTCGCTTTGCGCTAAGTTTCAAGTCCAAGCGATAAGCCACTAGGCAGACTACTGAACCCTGTTCAAGCGGTATTGGCTACACATATCAGGTATAGGGGTGTAAAGACTCCCATTGACTTACAGGCCGCCGGGAGGCAGTGACTTTTAAGGCCAGGTCGGCAGGCACGGCCCGTTGAAGGCCACACATTACTCAATCTGACAGAGAGATGAGGACTTCAGCTAACAGCCTGACAGGTCGGGGCATGCAGGTGACGTCATGATTCCCTACAATCAACAGGCGAACACAGCAGTTTAGCATAGCAGGTTGTTAATTCAAGTGCAAAAATGCTCATGGCCTCAGCGAAAACTTTAAAGGTACAAACAGATTGGCGCATCGGTGGCTGGCAGAGGCGGCCACGGTGACTGGAAAAATGGACCACCATATTTGCTAACACAATAGGCCGGCGGCGCGGAGAAATTAAATGTTTTGGAAACCCTCTCACAGGCGTCCGCCGTCACCGCCAATCTGCCTTGCCTTAAGGCGGCTCCAGGCGCATGCCATGAACACCCCGTGAACGCGAGTTGACGGCGTGCCACGGCTTCAGACGACAGAATAGAAGTATAAATCTTCAGGCATAAACTGACGATAAATGCTCACACACGTAAAGTTTTTATCAGATTTCTTAAGCTACAGGCCCCATTCAGTTGAGGGCTGGTGACTGTGTGGTGATGCTTGGTTTCAAGGTTAAAACTTCCCGACCACGGCCTCCCGTCGACCTGTGTCTGAAAGGGGCCTTAAGATATGGCTTAATCCTACACAAATTTTTTATGCAAATGCCAAACGTACCATAGTATCCCCTCGATTATTTAGCGGTCACCGTCCAGCCAAACACATCGACCATCCTCCTCATTGACAGAGAAGTTTTTAAGCTTAATTTCGTGTGGCGTCTACGAGATCTTCTAGCTACAGACTAAATACTAATCAACTATCTGGGTTTACTAAAGTTCATAAACTGTGCCGTTAGCCTTCTCAATAGACTGATTTTCGTTCGATTACGGAGGCCAAGCAGCATTGGACGTCGTTAGTACTTAATTGGGGACCACTGCCGACACTTAGGTTTGGCAGAAAGAAAAGGCAGTTGTAAAAAATTATAAAAGCTTTTTCACACCGGAGCTTATTCACATAGCAATCCACATCGTGTCGTGAATTCTTTTTTAAACAGTAGTTCTTCAGTTTTCACGTTTAAAAAGGCAAAGTGCTCCGCGCTCTTCCGACATTAAAGTTTAAAGAAGATATGGAACTGGAATTGAAGGAGTCGCTCCAAGCTTCATAAGGACCGTTTTATCATTAATATGTCGGTGCTCCATTTCTCGCTGGGATGGGTATATACGATTGCAGGCCAGCGTTCATTGAATGCGGCAAAATAAAAGGCGGCTAAATCCCCAAAGAAAGTGCGTCGTATAAGGATGAAGGTCGATCCACACTCGAGGCTCCCGGTGCTGCACTGAAGTCGCCGTCACGTCACGGATATGTGTGGATCGACTTTAACTGAACCAACCACCTTCAGGTTTTTTATAAGTAATGATCAAAAATGGTCTTGCACTGTTGGTCTTGTTTTTGCGCAAGACCAAAGCAACCTATTCTGAAAAGGCAAAAACACAACAAATCCCAAGGCATTTGATGAGATCGCAGCTGAGCTACTGAAGGAAGGAGGACCGCAACTTTTAAGAAACTTACACGAGCTCATATGCAACATCTGGAAGGAAGAAGTTGTATCAGATGACTGGAAGAAAGCGATTATATGCCCAAACTACAAGAAAACTGAAGAGTCATCTCACTCCTCGGCACCAGCTACAAAACCTTCACAATCCTTGTGAAACAAAAACTAGACCCAATAGCGTAAGGCCTTATAGGAGAATGTCAAGCTGGTTTTAGGACAACATTGGACTAGTTGCTTAAAACAAATTCTGGAGAAACCCTGGGAAAGAAATATAGGTATGTATATACCAGATATTTGTCGACTTTCAACATGCATATGACTCGATAAACAGAGAGAGGCCGTACGAGATCCTATCGAAATTTGGAGTCCCCTCAAAGCTGGTACAACTGATCAAATGCTCACTGGCGAAAGTAAGGAAAGTTCGAACTGCAACAAGGTCTTAGACAAGGAGTTATACTAGCCCCCATGCTCTTTAAAATGGCTCTAGAATGGGTGATAAGGAAAACGTCAGTACATAGAAGCGCATCAATAGCTAGACAGTCGGTACAATTACTTGGATATGCGGATGGCATGAACAACGTGTGAAAATCCTTCTTGGCAACAACCTATGGGATGCGAAAGCGAGGGAGAACCAACCTTAGCGTAGATCTGGGCGCTCAGAGGAAGCCAAACTGGATGACATTGGCTCAGAATCGGGACCGGTGGATAGTACAGTTGCGAGAAGCCAGAACCGGATCACGGTTGTAGAATTTTTAAAGAATAATAAGATACAACAACGAGTAACCTATTCGTCTCAAGCAACCTATTCGTCTCTAAAACCAAGCTTTACATAAGTCCCGCTTACATTGCAATGTATTCAATCATGACTCACATTATAATAGACACATGCATCCTCCAGTATGATTGCAATATAGGCCAAAACTCCATCGGAAGAATGGCATAGGGAAGGACAGCTAGAGCTTAATGATTCTAAACTGCATGACATCATTACAGAATCGGGATCAGCTATGACAACTTGGACCGAATATCGACTGTAGAGCTGCCTAAATATTGTTAGTGTATAATAGTAGATCAGTTAGTGATCATCAATGATCGGAACTAGAATTATGCTATGGAATCATGTTGCGATACAAGCTAATGACCGATCAGCAAAAATGTACAGTGTCTTAAAATCATCAGAAACTGGATAACTGATCAAATTTTACAAGATACAAATTTACAAGATCATCGATCATTTATATCTGTAGATCAATGAAACAAAGTGAGAAGAGGTCCTCGATTGTTTCAAGACTCGCGGAATCAAAACCAGAAGAATATATAGGAATTATTGCCGACGGTAAATATGAAATTTTTCTAAACATAATGTATAAAGATCGTGCCTCGATCACAACTTGTGAAAGCTTGATTTGCGCTGGTTTTGCGAGATTCTACATTATTAGAGCAAGTGCTTTGGAAAATATTGCAATAAAATGATATCAAATAAAAAAGAACACACTTGAAAAAGTTTAATTTTTTGAATTCTAGATTTTATTGGTATTACGGGTAAGGGAGCATTGTCTGACGAACTTAAAAACAAAACTACCAATTTGTTGATTTTTTTAAAGAAAATTTTGCCA
This sequence comes from Thereva unica, assembly GCA_949987705.1. Lineage (NCBI taxonomy): Eukaryota > Metazoa > Arthropoda > Insecta > Diptera > Therevidae > Thereva > Thereva unica. The sequence goes on from OX465285.1 coordinate 90,082,915, forward strand.
ATATAAGATCAAAATGACTTTCTCAAAAGATCCTGAATCGATCTTTTCTTGAATATTTTAAATTTTCAACGTTTCTAGCAAAAACATGTTTTAATACAAGAAAAACGAAAAAATAAATAAAATTCTAGCTTGTATTTTTTTTAAATTACAATTAATAAAATTAATTATATCTATTAACATTAGAAAAACAACTCACCGCTTATAGGGGGGTTCCATCATGCGGCACCCCAAATAAATCCAAATTTTCTAGTTTTGTTGTTAATTTTCAAAAAACTAAAAATCTTTGAACAACCAAAGAAAATTCACAAATTTTACTTTTATATTAATTTATAAAATTATAATTATTTAAGTATGGATCAGTTCCTATCTTCCATTAGTTTTCATGAAAAAAAACTGTCCGTCTCTATATATCCTTTCTCTTCTACTTCTTCTTTTCTACTTCTCTCGACACTACTAGGATTTACGAAAATTAAAAACTGTTTTAATTGTCCTGTCGTGATTGATCAATTATTTTTTAAACAAAAAAAATATTCCTTCTAAAAAAATATCGAAACTATTAAAAAAAAATATTGAACACATTTTCGTCAACTATTTAACACGATCATATTCACTTCCAGAAAAACCACTCGACCACAATTTTCGAAATTCAAAAAAAAATCAAAAATTCCTTTTTCAGCCCTTCCGAATTTTGTTTTGTTTTTTTTTTTGTTCTAAATTTTATTTTTAGACTGGCTTAGTTTCCTTAAAAAAAATCAAATAGACAAGATCAATCCAATTTTGGGGTAAAATGTGATAAAAAAAACTGAAAAAGGAATTTTTTTTCGTCCCGATTTTTTTTTTACTAAAAACATACACAATCTATATAAGTCACAATTCGGTCACGGGTTTTCGTTAAAAATTTAAAAAAAAATATATATTTTATAGTCGATCCAAAGTGTTTTTGTGTTTCTCGAAATATAATATTAATTTTATTCAGTCTGAAACTAATTCACTAAAAATGTTACTAACCAAACGAAAATAAAAAAAAAACAGAAATTTAAAAAACCAAAAAAAAATTAAAAATTATTTAAACGAGCAGAAAATTTAGGTCCCCGTCCACCATCAGTAGAGGGAACAACGGACTGTTGCGATCTTCAGCGATGGATCGACCAGAGCGTACTGATCTTTCTACTGATCCTGGCCACTTTACTGCTAGACTGGCACCAGAATAGGCAGATACATAAGCGTATCTATAGGATCATATGTGGGGGAGAGATCACCCAGAATTATGCTCATATGCTGCCATGGCGCATGTACTACTATATGGCGGGATACTCGATCTAGTATAGCTCTGCCATATATAAATGCCGGGGGACTGAATGGTTGGAAGATCACCACCATGCAGGAGATCTAGAGAAATGAGCAAATACTATATAGTGTATATTAAGTGAGAGCGACCAGATTGTAGAACCATCACTGGACAAGAAGCCTTCAGTACGGATTCGAACGTTCTCGGATCTCCATGCCGGAGGTGGTGCCATTTTAACACAAGATCAGTAACAATTCGATATTATAGTTTTAGTTTTTTTTTTTTAGACAGTATAACTAGAAAAATTTATCGGACTATTTTTTTTTAAATATTATAAACTATTTTTTTTTCTTTAATTATAATTTAAAAAAAAAATAAATAAATAAAAACTGATATTTTAAAACAAATAAAATTCGAATGGTGAATTTAACAGCTGGTGGTGCTTTTAAAGTGTTTTATTAAAGATGGGCCCTAAGGGACCTGGAGATCTTGCGGGGCGAAGAATTTCCGTATCCTTAGCATGGACCCTTAGTTTTGCTTTTTATTTAGTATTCCTATTACAAATTAGTTCAAATTCTGTTACGGCAAAGGTAAGATTTTATTTTATATTTTTATATCTATATTTTTTTTTTTTGCATACTAAAAGTAAGACAATTTCCGGGTCATTTGTTATTTGTTGATTTTTTTTTCGTGAAAAAAATACTCAATGATTTTTAAAAATGTTTACATCCAGAATAGCATATTGAGTTTAAAAAAAATTATAACTATGATTAATAAATTTTTGTTTTATCTGATCAATGCTTTCAACAAAATCCTTTTTACACCAAGCGAATTTCATTTTAAACAAAAATCTGTTGGTGTTAAATTTACATTTTAACCCACCCAATTGAATCACCTTACTTTGAGTCATCGTACTTTCTTCTCTTCCTGAATTTAAAAAAAAAATTGTGAAAAATATTAATAATAACAATGTGGAAATTAATAATGGAATATTGAAAGACAGACAAACGTTTTTTTTAATTTAAATTAGTAAATGAGGTTAGAATGTTCGCTTCTACATATATTAACTAGTTCATCTATTGCAAATAGCACACACAAAAAAATATGTTTGATACTTTTGACACAAGTCCATGCAGTCCAGTTGTAAAGTGTAATTTGGACTAGCAAAAATATGGTTTATCGAAATAATTTTTTGCAATAATATATTTGACCTATTTTAATTTAAAAGTTGTTTATTTTATTTATCATAAAATTTAGCAAGGAAAAATTCTTAAGCTCGGTTTTCACGCAACGATTTGCTTGTGCAACCTGGCTGGGGCAACTCGATTGGTTCAAATAAACTGAGTGAAAATGAATCGGTTCACACGCAATGACTTACTAGTGCAAAGTGACGGGCAGTGTTTCTGAATACTTTTCCAAAAATATTAGGTCCTTTGGCTCTACTTAAAAAAGTGGGTACCCTTTTGTTTATTTGACACGATTATTATATTATATTGGTTATACGGCCGAAGGAGCAGGTGGTCGAACGTTACCATTCACCGAAGGACATGCTGAGGTTTGTAGCTGAACATCGTTTAGACGCTCATGCCAAAACACTAACCTCAAGCCGATTTTCTATGAATTCATTTTATACACAAGGCAAATATTTTTGCATTCATACGCAACGATGCAATTATGCAAATTCACTTGTGTAAGCCAGTTGGCGCAACCAGATCGCTGCGTGACAACCGACCATCAGAGAACACTATTTTTTTTAAACTGATGACACTTGTCGCGTATAGTTCGCTTTCATATAGTGTTGCACGTACCAATTCAAAATTATGACAATTCGTCTCAAGTGTATCTTGGTTATTATTGTTATATGTATCTTGCTATTCTGCATTTTTTCGGTTTGCTCCGTAGTACATTATTCAAATTATACTTTGGTCTAAATTTCTGATCCCGCATTTCGCATTTGGTCTAGGAGCTTGTTCAATGAAATTTCATCTCCTCAAAAATCGCATCACTTATAGAAGACAAAGGTCTTCTAGGATCTAGGAAGATTAAGGACATCTTATCTGACGCTTTGAAAAAAATAGGCTAAACAAAAAACAGTTCTTTTTTTTGAGTTTGTTACAATTGCGACATCAATTATACTGTTTACAATGAATAATAAAAGTTTTTTTTTTGTAAATAAGTTTTGTTACCCTGATGATATTTCGATCCAATCGTTGCAGCAAAGGAGCAGCTAAAAATCCATCATCCACTTAACTCATTATTAATTATCAAACTCGTTGAAATCCTACGAAATTACGAAATCAATCCTTAAAAACATTCACCAAATATCCAACCATTAGTTCGTTCTTTGTAATGGACACCAAGAAACGATAATCCAAACACAAATCGCCTTTTGACCTTTTCAATTACCAAAATTTTCAACTTGCGCAATTCGGTGGCATTGTTGCATTAAAAACACAAGACAATTGTAGCGCGTTCCTTGTTCCACTTTCTACCAAATCATTGTTTTACTTAGCACAAGTTTCCAGTCAAGGCACTCTCATTGGCGGTGCCTATTAGACAATATAAAAGACTCCGTTTTCTAATAGTTGCTTTTAATCTCTCAATAAATCAGATGTCTAATCCTAAATCGCGTTTTTTATAGCCATTCCCTAGCGTTAATATTTCCTCCCATATCAGTTTCATTAAACATAATCTATGCTTTGACACGAATACGACTTCAGCAGAGATCCATGCTTCAGTTTAACTCAAAATTGCATCGCCCTTGGTTTTTCCACTCCTTTTTATTGCTTCTTCATTTTGGCAATTGCCTACCATCTCACACAGAAGCTAAACCTAGTACAAGTGAACTATGGTACAGAAACCATGATACTTATACTAAAGGTCTCTCAGTGGCTTTAGTATTTTGGTTTGTTGTGAGTAGCACACATATGCCTGCAAGGACCATACCAATCAAATCCTACGTTATCCCATTCCTATTAAATAATACCGGAACCATTTTTTCGGTATTAGTACCTAGCGCACTATCTAGCGACCAAGCTAAGTGATTGAAGTGATTTAAGCGACACCCCTGGTTCCATCTGTTTCATCGATTAACCCGATTACATCATCTACGTAATCTTGCGTAAAGAGGTTCATACATACTCAAAACTAAAAAGTATGCATGGTCATATGTATGGCCAACTTGTTGGACTACCATGATCGCTCTCCATCGAGTCAGTATTCAGGGTCTACACTCGATTTCCTAATCGGTGCCCTTCCCATGTCAGTTCCTTTTCTTTTTCAGCATTATATATCCGCAGATGAAAGCACCTCAAATATATTTTTCTTCACATTTTGGAATTGCCTTTTCGTCCTTCAAACACAACTGTCGACGGCGATTTTACCAAGTGGTCCTCCAACTAAGTACTAACCACTTCCAATGCTGCTTGGCTTCCGAACAAGAACCGATCTACTAAGAATGTTAAGAGCAACCCTTTACGGTCACCATAATAACTGCTCGTTTTCTTCGTTCTATACAATATTTTAAAGCTTCAATATAGCTCCCTTCGACGCATATTCGCAGCGCTCCAAATTCACTCCCCTCAGTGTCGCTCAAAATTTTCTCGGTGGGGTGGGATTTAAATAACAAAACAGACGTGCCAAATAGTTATTCAGCGCAGCTAGAACTGTCAATTATCAGTTGAAAGGCCAAAAAAAGGGATCGTAGTGAATTTTACCGGATAGAGCATCCTCCCCTGGGTTATTAACTGACAATTTATATAGGAACTTATAAGATTTAATTATCATTTCCGATCCAATAGGTCCCTACCACCTGTGGGTTACTATTTGGCGTGTAGTGTGCTCTTGGAAGTAATCCATTCCTCTCAACTGCTGCCTGTTTTCGTCCGTTATTACAAATTCAACACTTGTACATCACGGATTAGCCCCTTCCCACGAGTAGATTGACCTTCACCTACAAATATTCTTTGTAATAGTGAACAAATATCTAATATCATGGGTTTCAGTCGTATTCTCCGCCTGTACTGCCATTTCTTCGTACAGTCTGCTCTTGCCCCGCCTAACACTTCCTTAAACTTCTTTGGTTGCAGCATCATATTACGATCCTTCTTCTGAAGATGTCACACCTATTAATCTTTTTCAAGTCTTTACTATATTGGACAATGTCTCCTTTCGAGATCTATTCTCATCTGATGTTATTTTCTAAACCTAATACATACTTCCTCAGCGGCTTTATTGTACGTGTGTGCAAAATTATAATAATTTTCAACCTTCATTGATAGTCCTCTCTAGGTCAATTCTTCGGGTTTAAGGAATTAAAATCTTATAATCAAAATAACGTCGATTGTGTTGATACAAGTTTACCAGCAACATTTACAAATTTAAAAAACATAAATGGGACACATAAATCCTACATAAAATTATTGTATACATATATTAAGAATATATTTGTGATAAGCTTCTAAAAATGCACGCTTGCATTTTATTGCCATTGACACTGAAATTTGTTTGTTTTTTCTTAACTTATTATGGTGTCTGTCTCTGTAAAAACTGCTTACGTTGTACAATTAGGTAGATATAATATGTTACAGGTGGAATTTCATGGTTATTTATCGGGGGTGATTACAACTAATTCGCGTGGCGCCAAAATATTAAGAAGCTTCATATGCAAAATTTTATAGCACATAATAAGTAAATGTAAACTTTTTTCGATAATAATAAGATTGAAATTTTTCGGTGACTATTAATCTTCGTTTTTGGGAATTAATTGATGTAGTATCATTGAAAAATTGGTATAATAGGTTTATGCTAAAGAATAAATGCAGCCTTATCTTTCTATAATTTTATCTCATACTTTAAATAATATATAATTTCTTATTATAATCAACCAGCTTTTTCAAATTACATACTTTGATTTCTTTGAGGAGTATTTCACTATAAAAACTGTTCTATTGGTTCGTATACGTGATGAGTTAGACTCAGGCTGAACCCGAGTCCAATTACGTGTAGATACGAGACAGGTTGAGTTAGGTTCGACTAATCTCGACTCACTCTGCTACCTGGGATGAGTTGAAAGCATGCATATAGACGCGAGTACTGAAATTTAGTTGTTGAATTTAGCTGATGACATCCGCATCTCTGTGTTTTGTGTGGAGAGTCAAAAATTCAACTCAACCACAACTCAACTATTCTACTCATGTATAGGTATCTAGTGAATTGCGTTTACTTTGTCAATAGTTTCACTCTTTTGTCTCATAAAGAGGATTTTATATTTCCCAGACTTGCTCTAGTCTCTGTTGCTACTGAAGAATTTAAAATCGGTCCAAACCTTTAAAGATACAATTTATCAGTTAAAACTTAATTAATTATTCAAACCTTATTTTTCTGCTCTTTTAGATGGAGGGGCTTTAGTTTTTTATCTCCTCGGCATATTTTTCACATTCTTGTATTATTGTGATTTTTGTACAAACATTTTACAACTGTTTCTTGGCTTTTCATCATTTCAACCAGTCTTTCGAAGTGAAGCTTGTTTGTACTTTGTTTTTATATCTAAAATTTAATGTTTTATATTTAAGATAGCTTTGAATTCTTAACAAACTTACATTCTTCTACAAATAATTCAGAACATCATTAAACACAACACGACACACATTCGACCATTTTTAACGCAATCATGAACTGTTATCGTCTGCAGTCGACTCGATTCCGTACAATCGAGAATCCAAGTTCTACTTTTGCAATTTGACATTTAGTTCGATTGTTTGACCAGAATCTGACTACGTGCCTTTTTATGTGTCCTTAATTTTTTGAAAGACATTTTTTTAGGTAGATTACCTATGTTAATATGCACGAATTCGGTCCAAAACAAAACTCAAAACTCATCGGTTATCATATCTTCGAAATCGAACATTTCAAAATTTGGCCTGACTTCGCCCGCTGTAAGGTCAGCGGGAGAGGGCATGCCTGTGGCGGAAGTGTGCATGTTAAGAGCGGGCGACTTTTATTCCCGGGTCTTTATTTTTACAATAGAGGGTAACGTACCTCTCTCACTTGAACTAACAAGCAAGATTGGAGGGCTCTCTGGGGAAGCTCGTGTGGCTCTCAAGAGCTGCTATTGACTAGCACTGGTTTAATGGTAGAAACTGAAGGCAATAGTTGCAAAAGAACGCCCTTGCCAGCTGTCTTTTACGTTTTTTCAAATACAAGCTTTGTTTACATCCTGTGTATATCTGGAGTTAGGTCTTGTGTTGTGGAGGTTTTATCATTTAATAGCTAAATAAATGAACACACTGACTGGACTGGATCGCGGCGCCTTCAGGCGGTCGCCCGAGTTCGCCCTCCGCTAAACTCGGTATTGACCATCTACATTTCTAAATTTTCAATTGTTGAACTCTAGTCAATTCTGATAATCTCTGATACTATAATACTATAACTTAAAGTAAATAAAACAAAAAAACGTTAGTATCCGGTACCACGTGCTTAACAACCTCCAAAATTCTGTCTTACTAGAACAAATTTTCTGTTACCAAAGGCTTCAAAATTGTCATTTCCAAAAATAGCAAATTTTTTTCTTCAAAAAAGCAAGAAAAAAATATGTGTGTTATCGCATCGGTTAAACGCTTAATTTGATACATGTGACCGAATAACTTAATAAGAATGAACTAATCATGGCAAAATAATAAATAAAATTTGAGACAATTTCAAGGAAAACAAAAATCTAATCAGGTCGCCTCGGACCGCTAATGTACAAGTAGATCTTCTATTTTTTTTTGTTTAAATATAACTTTAATTGACACAACCACCCAAAATGCTGCTATCATTTTATAAAATAATAACGAATGAACAAAAAAACATATATGATTTCAATAAAATTCCGTCCGTTAGCCGCCATAAGTGAAAAAAATTCAAAATTGCCCCAAGGAAACAACCAGTATAAAATTTTGTAGCTTCGTAATGACAAAAAAATATATAATAATGATAGATTGAAACACACACGAACACGCATCCATAGGTCAGATAGGGGATGACCTGAAGATGACATAATTTGATTGCATTACAAGTGTTTAGATACCCATCCTTATCCGACATTAGCCATGTTTAAGTCACTTTAAGATTTAATTGCGCAACGTTCGAAAATTAATCAAAAAAACGAACACCCAACAGAAAATGTCCAAGTCCTCTTCGTGTAGATTAATAGTAGTGAAGAAGTAGTCAACATAGGATTTATGTGAGTACTACTATATGCTTATCTCAAGAGATGACGACCTACAACTATAAGCTTCTGATTGAAATACTCGGGTATCAGTTGCTACAACATCGATATTTTGGGCAAGGTGGACTTAGACAGACTCTTCTTCTGTTTTTTGAGAGATCTTCTTCTGGTGTATGTTTCTTCAGCAATTTTGTAAGGACGGCTCCAGTCCGAAATAGCTTGTCTTCTGTTGGATTGATAACACGCGAGGTTATCATTGGTTGACATGTCATAATTCATGACGATAGAAAAAAATATTATATATATTTTTAATATAAATTTTTAACCGGAAGTGTGCTTCAAGCACAAGGACTTTTTGATAATAATTTTTGAAAATTTTGCAGCTTTTTTTTTGTGGTGTTGTGCATTTTTAAAAAAAAAATGTATTTTTGTAGCATTGAAGATTTTTGGAAGTGTGCTAAATGAAAATCTTGAACTTTGTATCATTGATTATTAGTTATTATTGAAAGCAAGCAAATCTGTTTTCGTTTAATAAATAAAAGAAAAAACATTTTTTTTGAATATAGAATACTAATTGGAAGAAAGGGGGAGGATTTTTTTAATAAATATTCTTTAAAACTCACTTATAGTACACATCTTTTTTTATACGGGTGCGCCAACTAGACCTTCGGTATTTCAACATTGAATAACTCTGACATTTTTTAGCCGATTTTGACAGATGTACATGATTCTGAAACGTCATTGAATACCATTTTAGTTATGGGTCAAAACACACCGAAAGCTCATTTTACATTCTCTGTCGGAGTCAATAAACAAAACTGTCGAATTTGGGAAACAGAGAACCGACACGTTATTCACGAAACGTCACTTTACGACCAGAAAATCACTGTTTGGGCCGTAGTGGACTCAAAATCCATCATCGGCCCATTTTTCTTCAAAGATTGAAAAACCGTCGGCGGTGCACGCATCATTAGATGTTGGCGCACTTTGCGTATCCTAAAATGCGTGAAAAGGGACAGACGAATTTCTATGTTCAACAAGACGACGCACCTTGCCACATCGCAGCCGGTACGATGAAGTTTTTGCATCGTAAGTTCCGCGACACGGTGTATCGAAAAATGGTGGTATGAAGTGGCCTTCTCTCCGGATTTAACAGCACCAGACTTTTTTCTGTGGGGTTATTTAAGAATTGCCAACAAATGAAAGACCATTGACTAACTCAAAGCTAACATACGAGTCAAAATCACTAATTCCAGACGACAGAAATACAGGCCAATGCTATGCAGGATGCCCAAAAGAGAACTGGGTCTGTACTCCCGAAGACGAAACGAAACGAAACAAAAACGAAAACATTTTGTCAACATGCTACCTGGTATGACAATATCGTCTCGTTTTTGTCTAAACAAACGTTGATATATTTGTGAACGTTTTCGTTCAGAAGTTAGTGCTTGTTGTGTCTCAGCAGTTTTGAGGTTAAAATGTAAGTTGGGATAGTCTTAATTTATGTTGCATAATATGTAGATCAAAAATTACAAACGCAAGACAGTACGAGATTATTGTCTCCAGAAGTAGGAAATATATTCTGATCTCGTCTCGTTATTTCGTTTCGTTTATCGTCTCGTCAGCGGGAATTCAGGTCCGATTTCTGCGTATCAAATGGTCATTTAGTCGACATTGTATCCAAAAACTAATTTGAAATGAATGGTAGAGAATATTCTAAATATATCTTGCTTAATGGTGAACAAAGCCAATGTGCGCAGAATGCAAAACAGCTGCGCAACTCTCGAAATATTAGTGCGCGGCCGCGTACACGCTTATTTACTTATTTCTGACGCTATACTTCGTCAGAGTTGACTCACCTCTGGGCAAGTCGGATCACTACCTCCCATAACTAATTTCCCATAACAATCATCTACGCCTACCCACATAGCTCCCACAGGAACCGTATGGTACTGTGTTAAGGTGACTGGAGCTTTTTCGCTTCTTCCAATCAACTGATTGGGATTTGTGTTTTCGTAGTGATAACACAAACTCTATCACTCTCTACGTCACCAAATTTTATGAACGGAATTCTTTTTATTTTCTTGAATGGCGGTACAATCCTACGGTTCTTTAATTTATTTTAATTCTAGGGCGCTGCTGAAGCTTTTACCTGTTCCACCACAAGCACCTTGAAAGAAAAGAGTTGTTTTTATTCTGCTCCCGAGCATGGTTAAAATTTAACTACACCATAGTTAACCACGGGAGTTTTTGAACGCCAAAAAGTTAATGCTCATGGTTATGTTGTAGTTAACCACGGAGTTTTTGAACGACAAAAGTTTACTATAGTTAACCATGGTTAACCGTAGTAAGGTTTTTGAACGCGCTCCAGGTGTCATGGAGCAAAATTCAGGGCGTTCGTCCCGGCGAAGTCATTAAATGCACAAAGGCGCAATATGATCGTGTGAAGGACATTACCATTTATTTTTTAAGTTTTTAAGCCAAGGATTTATAGAATTGAAAAAGATGTAAAATTGTGTTAAATGGCTTGTTTTTATATACATTGTTTAGGAAGCGACTAGCAGATAATTATTCGAATACGAAAACGTCAAAATATATTAAATTTTAATAAATGCCATAAAAATCGTTCAAACCCCCTTAAAAACCGTTTCTCAATAACTCGAACTTTACTCTCAGGAAGACGTTAATTATACAAGATTGCCATAAATTGCTCGTGCTGAAATCTAACACTGCACAAATCATCATCGAATGAGATCAGCTGCTGCTTTCAGATCTTCCACACCAGGCCACGTTTCAGTTACATTTCAAAACACGTGACCCCAGGATAAAAACTTCTTGTAATCAGAACGATTCGTTCTTAACATTTCCGCAAAACAAAATACGAATTGTTTTTTTGAAATTGCAAAATTACGAAGACAAGACTTTTAGTGCGAAACATAAAAATAATGAGGAATCGCATGCGCGCTTGTACCGCGCTTATCGATACTCGGGGGTAGGCGCTGATATCAATTACACAATTTCCGTCAAGTCGTATCGCTGCATGATAGTAAGTGAAAAACTGAGGAAATTCTCGTTACTGAGGACGAATTCTAAAAGAGAGGGAAATCTGATATTAGTAGAATGTGTTTAGCATAGTTCACGAAATAAAAGCATAGGAGGGGGTGGGGTAATGAGTCGCGGTGAGCATGAGCATAAATCAGCGAATCATTTTCTGCAGAAGTAGCTAAATTCAGTACAGACTGATAACAATGTGATATCTAGTGACATTTAGAGTTTCGGGGATTTCCCTTTTTTATTTTGGCCATGCAGAAAACTTAAGGAAGAAATTTAAGAGGAAATGCAATTATGTACATTAAAGTAATGTAAAAACGCAGAAAAGTATGATCCATTCGTGGAAAAAAAGGAGAAACAAATCTACATTCATTTTTATCAATTTAGTTCGAAAAAATAATTGATTTTATCGAATTGATTTTTAGTGCAGTATAATGGACAGCGTAGACCCTAAAACTTGGCCATTTTGGCCACGAATCTGACACGGCCTTATCACTTATGTAAATCACATCATCACATCCCAAAATTATCTATTGGTCGTACATAAGTCTTACAGCCTAAGCTTGGTTACAAAAAAAAACTAAACCCTTGCTTACTGGAAAATGTAGCTGGAGTCTTTTTTCGTAGGGGTTAGGGATTAGTAGGCAAAGGTCTCTGGTTTGGTTTCATTCCGCCGAATGTCCTTCATTTTCCCACTTATTCCACTAAATAAAAGCCTGAATGTTGTTCACTTAAGGTCGATTCACTCCTATTCGTGACGTGACGGCAACTTCAGTGCAGTTGTAGAAGCATCAGTGAAAAAAATTATCAGTACGAATAATTCCATGTAAGCAAATTGAGAATTGCGCGACATGTTCCTAAACATCCGATGCAGTGGGACACCGACGATTTCAGTACCCTTCAGGCCTCCATGAAAAACACAAAAAATACTTTGCCACTGATATTTATTAATTTATCCCAGATGTGAAACAAATATTTTTTAAATTCAACGGAAACTTTTATAAGAATTCCACAGAAATTTTGGTAAAGCGACCAGTTCTCGAAGAGTCCACCTAGGACGAACCCACTCTCTACACGTTTATTCCATGATGCACTCGAAATCATTGTCCAAATTTTAAAACTAAAATGTCGTATGCCACTGATACGGAAAAGGCGGAGCTGCGTGAATGTCAGTGACAAATGCATCACGGAAGCCACTGACACGGAAAGCATCGGCACCGCCCCGTTACTGATATGTGTGGATTTGGGGATTTAGCCGCATTTATTTTGAGCACCGAAATGAACGCTGGCCAGGGACGACCCTGCGTGGAAGTCTATCACATAAAAAAAGGTTAAATCTGAAGCACTAGCAGGTCATCTAATAATATCGAATGGGTTTCAGAATTAGTCTCTGTTTAGTGTTATAGACTTCAATTGCTAATTGGAGGATCCTCAACGCTGACACTATGAGGAATTTAATCCGAAAACGGAATATGTCCTGTGGTACACATATGAATCCAAAATCCAAGGAGCAGCAACCTGTGATGATACAGGTACAGATTGGCAGTAGTTCTAGGCAAAACCCCTTCATTATTCCGGATATACAATGTAATGCAATACAATCCTTCGTTTATAATATCTCGAAAAGCACACTCCATCCGCTTATTACGACAGACAACACCCTTTTTCTTTGAAATTCTGCAATTTCATATCTCGTGCCTTCCCTTAAAATCCCATAAATATTCGGGTTTCCTTTTAATTAATATTTTTCGCAGCGACAAACTTTAATTTGCGCAAAAAAAAGAATGATTACTTCGAACGAGAGCATACAATTCGCCAGGCTTATCCCAGCGCTTATCACAAGATTTTTTTGCCGTTCGGCTCCAAACAATGAGACTGAAATGAGCTCTCTTCGATGGTGGCCAAGTGATAAGTTGGTGTCAAGCAACGGATCTGACCGCATTTTGCTCTTCCTGTCTGCAAATGATTCCAGCTTCTCCAAAATAAATGATGTTCCTTTTGCGCGGGGCGCTTTGTACATCCACACCACTCGCGGGTGTATAGAATGTGCAGCGGATCCCATTTCACGATAGTAAAAATAAATTTAGAAACTCGGCAATTAATCTAAAATTACGCATCCTTCCCCATTAAAAATCAACCGATAAAAAACCAGATGACATCTGCGTGTAGTGGCATAAGATCTTCCAAAGATGATCCCCCATATAACAACAATCCGGCGAGCCTCATTTGTCCATTTATAAATCGTGATGTCACTACACTCGAGGGATGACATTACGCAGACAGAATGCCGCAAAACGCCTGTGCAAATTTATGCATTCTGCACCAGATGCATCAGATGCATGTAGTTTAAGGTTGCTGCGATTTTAGGATAATTAATCTATTGACCCAACACTTGGCAGCGATTTTAATTGAAATGAACTAGAAAATGTTTGTCGCTCGCCTGGTGATGCACAGTTGATGCGTTTGCACGATTGGTGGCAGTTGCACTTGGTAATTTGTGCTGGTGATGCAGCTTAAGGCATCCTAGAGAGATGCATATCTAGATAGTCGCATGTCTATAAGACAATTGAAGTTTAAGAGATGACCTAGTGACTTGTTTATTTTGAAATTTTCTGATTTAAGATTATGGAATTTTGTGGTGGTTTTTGTTTTATGTTTTATTTTTTTTAAATTGACAATTACTTAAGGTTAACAAATCAACTGCCTAGCCGGGGGACAATCATAACAATTTGTAGATATTATTAAGTTTCTTTAGATTGGAAACAATTTGAAACCAGTTGTAGGAAGTGGAACAAGAATGAACCCACATGCCAAATAGTTATTGATGGTATTCCTTAAATAATAAGTTATCCATACTCGGCTTGATATGGTCCCATGTAACTTTTTCCTGCTTCCTGAAACTAAAACTATTATCACGAGGAAGGCTTTTCGGTTTCCTCGAAGGGCAGCTTGCAGGTTAGGTGTTACGTCTTTTCGATCTTCTATAGCTAGAAACTTAGAGGATAGTGCTCGATGGCCGAAACAAGAAGTATCTTTCTTAACATCCTTTGTACTACGTTGCAACGAAGGACATGCCCCTCAAGAGGTATAAGATTTATGAAAAAAAAAAAAAAACGTCTGAAATGTTTGAATTTTGGAAAACGCGTTAGTTTTCTAAAGCTCATTTTAGAAGCTCCTTGAGCTATTTGATTAGCACATTTTCTACGGTTATGCCGGATTCATCGTTGCGGATGAGTCGCGTCGCACAAATTTCCCAAAAAGAGAGTCAGCTGAACTTCGATTCATTGTTGTAGTCATAGTGTGCCGCACATTTTGTATGATTTGACAGTTTTCCAGACAATTTGCATCAAAAAAATATGATTTTTTTGACAATTTTTAAAATCCGCCGCACAAAAGTTGAAGTTGGTTCAACTTTTTTTGAGAGAGAAAAAAAATCCCAAAAATTTCCCAAAATTGAGAAAGGTACAATTTTTCATACAAAAAGTATGCGCGCACATGAGTTCGGCGCGAATCATCCGCAACGATGAATCCGGCGTTAGGGTTGAGCAAGATTTATTCAAGGCCTACTTGTCCCTTACACGCAAGGACGGTACTTGAGTTTTTTGCGCCCGGTGCACTATGCCCTATTGCGCCCCATAAGCTGTTCATTCACAGTGAAGGACAATGGAAAAAGACACGATCACGGGTTTGAGCCAATGAATTCTAATTTTTGATAGCTGCGTGGTTCGTGTAGTTTTTTGAATCCCTTTTGCTAGAAAAAGGAAAAAAGTAATGGTAGAAGGGAGAATTAAAACTTAAAACAACAACAACAAGCTAAAGCATTCTGTGGTATCGTTCGTTGGAAAAGTGGAAAACCCATGAGACTTTTCATTGAACCTCAAAAGGGAACGGACGATTACTGCCAATTTGTGTTGTTTGGCCCGTGTGAAACTGGACTTTTTAATTTAATAGGCGGTATTATATAAATCAAAGAGAAATTCTCGCCGAAAGGTTAAACCTAGTTCAACTCAGTTCTCCTACCTGGGTCGAGTTGGTCTTTCACCTCAGTAAACTCCATTTCAACCCAAAAGTGAACTGCACTCGAGATCATAGACGGTGGTCGAGATTTCAACTCAACCTCGACTCAACAGTGTAAATAAATGAGAGATTTTTCTCGCTTGGCAGGTCTGTTCCTTCACTTTGTGAGTAAAATCTCGAGTAACATGTCTTCAATAAAATTTGATGAAAATCTCGAAGCTAAAATCTCTGGAAATTTTCAACTCTAAACCCAGAATAAGATTTTTATTTTTTATTGATTTAAATAGAAATTATAAAATGCAAACAAACTTAAGTTTTCCTTTAAATTTAAACTCATTTCTGTTTCTAAATCAATTCTAACCAATATCTTTCCCATCTCTTTCAGGTAAGCTAACCAAACTCCATCTAGACAACTAAATCAGTAAGTTTTGAAAAATGCATCAATGCAAAATCAATTCACCTAGTTTACATTTTCCTGTTACATACAATGACCTCAAATTTATATCAAATTTGATAGTTCCGTTGAAAGATTACAAGAGCCCGACCGCCTTCTTGTTCCCGGATGCAAGAGGCATGATCTCCGATAAGGGGGCTGTGCCTCAAATGTATCAACTTTTGTGCGAGGTCTTATTTTTATACCCAACATGTCATCCATCGTGTTCCTCACAACTCACCGACTCTTTTAAGTGTTTCCATATTGTATATATATATTGTTTTAGTCAATATCAAAATTCTGGAAAACTGAATTAACCTCATTTTGGGTAAAAATAATAAATTACTCATAATTATTGCGATAAGGCCGTGCCGCGCCGAGCGGCCACAATCAAACCAAAAGCGGGACTGACTTTTATCGTTGTCGATGTGAACAAAAGTATTTTTGCATCTTTTCGTTATCTGCAATTGCAAAGCTTCGTCAACGCAAATGCAGATTTGTCGGAAGTAATTAAATATAACAAAAAAAAATTGCATGTACAATTTTTGGAGGAAGTGAATAATAATTTTTTTTTTGAGAAATAGAAAGATTGACTAAGATATAGATGTTTGGAGGAACTAAATTTAATCTTAGTCGTCTTACTTAGGAGTAATCATCATATCAAAAATTTTCGTAACCGGTACTTTAGTCCAAGGACATCTGCCCCTATTACGATTGAATTCATTGATCGAATAACTGATGTTGCATCTCCACTATAGGTTAGTATCGTATAGAAGAAGCTAAAGAATAAGGTTAGAAGAATTTCTATGAGAAGTAGCTTGTCTCCCTCTGGTCATAAGTTGCAAGTTTTTTTGGCTCGTGCTTGTCATGGATAGTTTGTGACTATTCTTGTGACTGTTCTGTTATTCTAAGCACCCAATTACAAAAAAATAACAACAAGTTCACCTGTTGTGGCGAATTTGTAATGGTCTAGTGTGAGGGGCAGAAGTAACAAACGTAGCACGCCAGAAAATATTGACGCAGTGGAGCAGGGTTATGAAGTTCGAACCTCTCATTCTACTCATAGAAACTGCTCTTTATTCTCTTGTGAACTTTTTATCCTCTTGTGAATTCTCTGGCTCTTTATACATTCATAATTTTGACAATAGTTGTTATTGTTTGCGGGTTGTCAAATTGTGACTGCAAAATTAGGATCTCAAATTGAACCCCACAACACACTTGTGATTATTTTGCTGCTTTTAGAATACGAGTATTAGTCTGTTAATGTAGGATTTGTGCTAAGTGAACGTGAGTTTGGATGCCCGAAGAGACCAACCTCAGATTCCCATACAACAGACTACAAATTTAAACAAGGGAAAATCCAAAATAAGACAAAACTCGACCAGGTGGTACCGAGCGCCTCCAGAAGGGCTGCTCGTCGGGAGGTCGTGACTTGGGAAGCCTCTGGATTACTACCTACTGATATGCAGCACCTATGCATTACCTGTGCGAGAGCGCCCCCATCAAGGCGGACTCTGCATACTTATTAAAGCTAGGAGGATACCCGCAAAAAAAGGTTCGGAGCGAGATTCATTGCCGCCACTATGCCATCAACGGGCATTTAGCCCTTCATCCTCAAAAAAATCGATTTTACTGAAACAAAACTAAACATTGAATTGAAAATAAAAGAAAAAAAACCCGCCCTGGTACCATGACGGTTTTGTTTTTACAAACAGTTACAATAGAAAAAAAACTAGTGGATATTTATTGCAATTTTTCTCAGGAAGTTAGGCGTCCGATTCGTTAAGAATATGCCAAATTAGGCCAACTTGGAATATATGAATTCGGTCGGTATGATGTGAAAGTGTAAAATAATAATAGAACAAAAATTAGTAACGTTTGGTGACCTATAACCTTTGTCAAATTATGATACAATGTCTAATAAATTATAACAATTTACAGTGAGGTAAGATAAAAAAATAATAGATATTATAATATATAGAAAAACGCCATAAACCTGAGGAGCTGGTCCTCCTCCCGCTTCTTTTGTATATCCTCTGTTCACCGCTATCCAATACATATGTATAACTAAAATACAACCACCATCGCTCCAAAAAACTGATCTGATGTTTCACGATTCTAATGAAAATCGGTATCTGAGAGCTTTTAAGGTAGCAAATAACAAATTTATGATTAGGTACAACTTATAAATTCAAAATGGCGGGGCCAATATGGCGGACGAATTTTGTCAATTGTATAACCGATTCTAATGAAAATCGTTATAGGGAAGTTTTTAACGTAGCAAATAACGAATTTATGATCAAAACTTATAAATTAAAAATTGCTGGGCCAACGACGAAAAACCAAAGCAAAATATTGCTAAGATTCAACAGAAGAATAGGAGACAAAGCAATTAGAAGCGTAAGACTATAAGACTGGGAATGACCATTGATAACGATATTCATATATGCAACCTTAAAAATTTTTTAGCATCATAAAAGATGTTTTCCAAAAAAATGCATTAACCTACTTATTTTAAAGGGTAAAAGTATATTCTAGCAATAACAATTTCTAGTAAATACCACTGTTAGAAAATCTTATATCCTCATACGGTATCACGATTTTCTAAGGTCTTAAACGAATTTAATTTAAATCTTTATGCAAAAACTCAAGAAGTGCAATGTCCCATATGGAGCTTAAAACAATGTTTCAATCGAGACAAATCTCTGATACACTCTAAATGCATTGAAAATTCTATTTATAATCATCTTTTCTCAGAATCTATAAACAAATGTCCAGATTTGGTTATTAATAAGATAAAGAAAACTCAACCGATAAACATGCTCCACAATCCAATAAACTATTTCTACATTACTGCAAATATTTAAGTGTTCTTTGCACATCTGTTTATCATTGCGCAAGAGATGCTTCGAAGTTAAACAAACATCAGGATCGACCAGCTACACCATATCCGGGATATTGCTTCTTTTTTAAACAATAACAAAAGAGAACTGAAACCCTTAAGCAAAGTGTCAATTAACTATGCCCAAAAGTACAAAGTGAACTTTACGTATCTTTTCATGTTTTCTGGATTTTATAAACATATGTAATGTGATTTTTGTAACATAATCAGCCTTATTCTCGTTGTCGAGTGACGTGACAGATGTGTCACTTGGACTTTAAATTGGTTTCTCATTCTCAATCTAACAAACTTCAAATGAGTAAATCGACAAAATTCGTATTTAATTGTCGCAAAGTGGCGCTTTAAGTGACATTTTCTTCGATACGTGTATAGGTATCGACAGTTTTATTCCACGTCACGTCACTCGCCAACGAGAATACCACCTAATATATCTTAACTCATGAATCAAAACTAATCGACTACGAAGAATTTTATTATTATCTAGGCCAGAAAACAGAACGAGGAGCACACATAATGCAGGGAGACTTGAAAACACCTGGCGACATGCCTGTCAGCTGGAATCCGAATTTGTTAGAAGATAAAACAAGAGGCTGCAGCTTACCCCCCGGTGAATTAGTTGTAAGACAAACTGTTCCATCCGAGAATCGTGCCATAAGACAACCTTCTGATTAAAATAACAAAACGAACAAACATAATGGCTACGAACATAATGGAAATCTGGATCTAAAATTAGATTAAATTGTTTTAAGACTTTGTGCTTCCCTGTTCTTTACTCTTGCATCTTAAAAGATTCGACCATGTGCTGTTTTTTTTTTTGGTTGAAAATGCTGCAATGAAAACAGTCCGTTGAAAATTGGTTGGAGATTTTCAAACATCCAGCATTGAAGGATTTTGAATAGTTCCACTTAATAAAACACTAATTTCGGAAGGAGTAAAATATTTATATGCATACAAAAAGCGCATGTTTTATGCGAAATAAATCTGGAATAGTGCACGAAACTCTTTGGCGAAATTTTGAGTGATTACACTCAACATTGCGTGAAAAGTATTAAAAAAAAGAAACTATTAACATTCACGAATGAGGTGAGCTCTAGCTTGGAATTATTCCGGGAATAAATAGCTCTCACAAATGCCCGGAAATTACAATAAACGAAGCATTTCTTAACCGATGTGAACGAAATAGAACATAACCGAAGCGAAATTTTTCGGTTGTGTATATTTTCAGTAAATGACTTCATTCCAAAATTCTAGAATAACGAACGCACCTCGAAAAGCGCACATATGTGTAGTTAGTTGCACATTATGTATATATTTATATTGGAAACAGGAACAGAGAATATGGTCCTTTTGGCAATCATTTAATTACTTCACGCTCTAGGAATTTAAGTGTGGTGCTCAATGTGTGAATGGTTGGGGTTTCTGCAGCTCTAGCTCTTCCGTCGCACCAATAATATTCGCCTGCGCTTGCTTATTCACCATCTCGAAAGATTGTTTAGAAGAAGCATTTCTTCTCCACTTTGAATTGTTTACAAATGTTCCGAAAAGGTAGCCAACAGATGGCCGAAGAAAATGCTTTGAGTTATAAATTTTATTTCTAATTATAGTTTTGTTATTAAAATCGAGAAATGATTGATTCTTAGATCTGTGAAATTTATTTGCACGGAAATTGTATAGAAGAAAGTAGTACGATCTGACCTGTATCAAATGTCGGAGAATGAACCATAATTTCAATTTAACGAAGATAATCGAAGGAAATATTCAAAATGTCATCCAAATGTGACGTCTATATGTCAGTACTTGTATCATGTTTACCCGTAACGTCTTTCCAAATGACATACGCCATTTTGTTTTTAGTAGAAGGTAGTACAATTTATGCAAACCATGTCATATTAATTTGTCATATAATTTAGTAAAATGATAATTTCAATTCGCTCCAAGCTCATGTAATCGAATACCATTAGATTTTTTTGCGGATTTTTATTTTGAAAAGTCGAGTTTAGCAAACACGTCAGAAACAGTTAATGATTTAAAGAATAAAATTCAAGTTGCAATTCGCAAAATAACTCCAGCAACATGTCGAAAAGTCACTGAAACTTCAGCAGTCGTAGTGGACATTTGACTAATTCTGTAGTCCTCGTATAACTGTAATGGATCATACTTTCAATAAAAAAACAGCTTGAAAAAAATACAAACATGTGGGCGCATTTTTGGATAACACTTTAGTTTGCAAAAGTGTTTGCACTTCTTTAGTTGAAATACACACGGTTTTCAACATAAAATGTAAAAAAATAGTCTGAATCATTCTATATCAATAATTTTTTCGAAAGTAATTTTTTTAAAGATCAACAAATATACTTTAAAATTAACTCACTTCTTTGGTCATTCTTTAAGGATATTGACAAATCATGAACATGATGATTTTTTCATGCGTAATTCAATGCTTTCTGTGATAAATATCCTTACCTGGAACGCCCAAAGTTTTTACTTGTCAAATGTCATCGCAATGACAGTTCAAAAATGGCACGAAATTTAAAATGACACATCTTGTTGAAAGACCCTATATACATAAACAACCCACCTAAGATTCGGTTTTGTTAAAGCGCTATCTGAAATTTGCGATAACAGGTTTGCTCTAACGGGACTATAAAAATTCAAAAGCAATCAGTGCATACGTTAATAATATAAAAAAGCCGCAGAACGGAGAAAAGTAGGAATGCGCACGCAACTTTAACGCCTTGGTTTGCAGCGCCAACTTGGATTGAAAACGCAACGCGCCAAAAATAAAAATATATTCTGGTTTTCCGCGTTCTGACCTCTCACACTTGATTACGCACGTCTCCAGCGACCGATAAGATTTAAAACTAAAGCGACCCAGTTGAAACATAGATTACAAGTGGATTTACTCGGTTAATAAAATGATTAATATTAAAACCATATTTATTATACATTGTATTGCAGATCGAGCTAACGATCGATCGAGGTCGAGAATAAAACTAAAAAATAAAACGTGACGCTCAAAAACAGATCGCTTTAAACAGCATGTGCTTGTTTCTTCTTTTGATTGTCCTTACATGATATTTTAAGGTGCAGTATCCGATTATTCATCATCGTCATAAATAGCTCCGCAGCCTCATATTGGCCTTGGCTTCCTGCGACATCCTCCTCCAGAACTGACAATGCCTGGCTTAAAATCTCCAATTTCTTATATCTAGGGTTCGTAGATCATCTTCTACCTGTATATCTCTTTTTTGGACGTCCCGTGCATCCCTGTCGTGTCTTGTTCGCAATAATTTTTATAATGCTATCATCACTGCTACGTTTAACATGTCCTGCCCATCGGATTTTGTTAATTTTATAGTTTTTATTATGTTTGGATCTTTATACATCTGATACAGCTCGTGATCTTCTCCTCTAAACACCGTTCTCGTTGATTCCTCCATTGGTCGAGTTGAGTTGTTGAGTCGATGATGAATACAGAGATGCTGCTGTCAACTAAATTCAACTACTGAACTACTGAACGAAAACTCTTAACTGTGTCTGTTTCCATGACGTATAACTCAGGTTCAACTCTGGTTGAACTCTCATGGAAGCTCGGCGTTGTCATTATTTGTATCTGTCGCTCTTCTGTTTATTTCTTCTACATATTTTTCTTCTTAAAACAGTTTCACGTTAAATTTTCTTTCCCTTTGGTTTCTTCTTTCGTTTACTGTCGATATTCTGCTTCTGATTCTCGTCCCAATCACACAATGGTCAAAGTCGATGTTTGCACCACGTTATGATCTGACATCTAATACATCGGAACAGTGACGCGTATCTATACGTAGTATATGATCAATTGAGTTTTGTGTTCTTCTATCCGAAGATCTCCAGATTACTGGAATCTTGTGTCAACGATCAATATGGTCATCATTGCAAAACTGATCGGTCTCATACCATTTTTATTTGTTTGGTCATGTGGGCTGAATGTACCTATTGTTGGTCGGTATGACCTTTCATGCCGATTTTTGCATTTGCATCTCCTATGACGTTGTGTAGTCAATCCTATCCGAGGCTCCGTTGTAGGCCTTGTGGCAATGTGATAATGCCAGCCGTCGCCGGTATGCGGGAATATACCCTCACTACTATCGACGTTAGTTGGCTATCTAGTGGGCTCCACTGAAATGGTTCGAAACTTT
Source organism: Thereva unica (assembly GCA_949987705.1). Taxonomy (NCBI): domain Eukaryota; kingdom Metazoa; phylum Arthropoda; class Insecta; order Diptera; family Therevidae; genus Thereva; species Thereva unica. Next base: position 90,105,991 of record OX465285.1, read on the forward strand.
CTCGGACAAACTCATTGAGATTTTCACGTCCTGATATTACTATGTTGTATAAACTCCATTTTAAAGAGACTTCAAATGTGACGCCTAGATGTCAGTACTGTATAATGTGTACAAATGGCGTCTTTCCAAATGACATACGCCATTTTGTTTTAATAAGACAATTCGTTAGGACAAGGGACAATTCGTAAAATAACTCTAGAGTCTACCCTAAAGCCATTAATTTCGATATCCAAGTTGATGCCTGTAGACGCAGTCACAGTGGACATTTGAACGATATTCTATACCACCAATAATTGTAATGAGTCATGCTTTCAATGCACCCTTTACTTATAAAATCATCAATAGTTTCAAAATAGTGCATTATATCTGATCCTTGAGAGAAGATCACTGAAGATCGAGGCTGCCCATTTTTTTTTAAATAGTTCAAATTGCAAACATATAACAAATCGTACATAGATCACGAGCCCAAGTGAAAGGGTGCTGCAAATATATCTATTATTGCCAATTTCAGCTAAAACTCAACTACATTTTAAACCCCTTCCATAAAACTCACCGAAGTAATTAGATCATCACCGAAAGCATATTGAAGTGATTGAAAGACGTCAGAGAGAAGATAAGAAATTTTTTGCCTTTGGGCCCTTTACTTTTCCCGACTGGGGCTTCGTTTTGCCATATAATATTTTTTGTTGTTTTTGTTTTGTGTTTCATTTGAAAAATAAATAAGAAAAAAAAAGTGGTAAACGGATATTCTGGTGTCTGCAAAACGGCAAAGAGTTTTAGCGACTCCCGAGGGCCCCTCTTAGAATGGATTTGATTCTTTCGGCAGAGTTGAACCAGAACCAGTTCCAGAAGAAAGAAGCCTCTCGTTCGTCTTTAACGACAGAATAAAACCTTAACTGTGTAGACCAAAGCCATAGTTTTAGTTTATTTTTGACTTTGTTACAATTTTTATTTTTTCGTTTTGAAAATACTGTTTAGATTTATATATACATGTATACATATGTATGTTCCTTTTGCACACTAGACATTTTTTCCTCCTGGAGCTAAACTAACGAAAAAATATTCTTCTTTGCGAATTACAGGGTGGTCATTCATATGCTCCTCACATTATAGTTGGGCCTGGAGTTAAATGTTTTGATGTTTTAAAAATAGCAACACGCGACATAGTTTTGTGTTTTTTGCGCGGGGCGGTAATAATTAAAGGCACGGAAATCGTGTAAACATCCTTTTTCTTAGGATTTTTAAATTAGGGAATTAAAAATAAAATTTTTTCGCTATAGTGTATATGGAGCAGAGATCCATTGCCGCGGCAAAGAACCCAACAAATGTTTTTTCAGATGATCTTTAATAAACAGTACTTTAGTGGTTGAGGGAAAAAATGTGATTTTTTGATCTTAAATTGAAAAAAGGTTATTTTTAAATTCAAATACTTATGTACACATGTAAACGTATTTTCATAGTTCAATTTCAGACTAAAGATAGATTTTTGTGGAGCAAAGTACTTTTTAACAATGATTTATTTATTCATTTTACACATACGGATTTAAAAATGGAATAAGAAACATAAATCACTTCTTAGAAACTAATTTCTCGGATCTTGGTGGAGGAAATCGGACGTCCAGATGTTGATCCAATATTCTAGCTTTAATAAGACGTTAATTGTTTTTAATTTTACTAGCATGGAAGTTAAAGTGCATTTATTACTCTGAATTGAGAGAAATTCCAGGTTGAAATTGATTGAAAAATTTATTTTTAATGCTTTACGTGACAATTTGAAGTCCGAGTTAAAAAAATGAGGAGGTTATCAATCCGACGTGTCGGTATTTTTTTTTTGTCCTGTTCATGCATAATTTTTTTTTTTAATGGTTTTATTGAGTTTCAATTTTATAAAAAATCAAAATGGCGCTTCCAAGATGGCGGACGAATTTTACAATTGGATTCCGATTTCATTGAAAATCGGCATCGGGACTTAATCGATGCCTACGCCAGCCTACGCCATCTATGTACAAATTTAAATATATTGTAAATATTTTCCTGCTGGTTTGGCTGACATTGTTTATATGGCAGCACTTAAGTGTCATGACTGTCGCTGTCAGTTACTTGGTTGAAGCAGTGTCGAAAGTTCTACTTTGTTAGACAAAATACAATGGAAACTATGTAAATTGTGAAATTTTATTGTCATTGAAATATGAAATTCGCTCTATGGACGGTGATCTTAACGAAATTCATCAGCTCAGGTTGTTAAAATCCAAAATGTTTAACGATATAAAGTGGAAACTAAATATTATGTATGTAGTATGTAAATTTGTTTCTGTTTTGTAAAACACAACAGTACGACGAGTACGACAATTTTTTGAAGTGCCCCTGGCCTTTCATTAGCACCGCCGACCAAGCCAAACATACATGGCTCAAGGCACATGCTATGCATTTGGTGGGACCCGTTCTGCGTGGTATATTATGAGCTATTGCAACCGGGTAAAAGAATCACAGAAGCTCGCTACCGAACACAATTAATGTGTAGGAGCCAAAGACATAACAAAGTTTTTTTTACAGCATGACAACGTCGTTAAAACCAATTTGGAAACACTGAATTGGGACGTAGTACCCCAAAATATGTGCGCCAATATTATATCATAAAAAATTCTATTAATATCTATGGCAGCAAAGTCTTAAATGGACGCAATATCTATGATACTAAAAAAATTGTAATAGAATTAAGTACATGATCAATGAACTTGGTTTGAACCTTGCTATCGGCAAATCTTGATCATACAAGGAGCATCTAAAATTCTTACAGAGATAATACTTGTAAGTAAGGCTTCAAAATACAACTTCTTAAGATACAGCCAATTAACTCGAGTAATATTGAAAGAAAAGACCAATTAGTATCCATAAATCCAATCATCACCTTCATTTTTTATTTTGTTTGCACATTTCCCATATACTGTGCTCATAAATCTCATCGTCTAGACTCGAAGCGAATATACACATAACCCAGCAACTAAAGTTCACCCATTAAAAATCGCTGCAAATTTTTTTCCTGAAGCAAAACGTTCATGTCTAAAAGTGCACCGAATGCATTCTAAAGAAATGTGAAATGTGCTGATTCAATAAGAAAAATTACGGAGAGAGAAGATGTCTGGTAGCATATTATTTTTCATATGGTATTAAAACATAAGCATTCGTGAAATTTTTAAATGTTATATCATGCTACCAAGGCTCCCTTAAAGGAGAATCTATATGACATCATATCTGAAACTGGAATCTTGTCGGAACTGTAGCGTGCAACTGGCACTGCACTTGAAAGATGCTTGGACCGACATATAAAAGTTAAAAAGAATTTGCAATTCTCATATATAGATGTCGATTGTGCGCGCTAATGGATGTTGCATTGATGCATTGACTAGTTAAGAAAAGCTACATTTAAATAGCGAAATGTAATGCCCAAATGTTGTAAAGGTAAACATGTGTACTAGTGGGGTAATCATCCTACTGAGAACATTCATTTATTTCATCCCTTCTAGCACAAGGTGAGGAAACTAATTGATAAGGAGCTATACATAATATTACAACAACAAGTTTCTCCCACGATCGAACCCCCTATATGTCAACGACTTTTCATTACACAGACAGACTGATTATCACGTGCTATTTGAAGATTGATGACATTTTTATAAAAGAACGAATACAAAAAACATGACGCATCCAGAAAATATTATGTACTTTAGAAGAAGTAAAAAACCGCGAACATCTCTCTTAAGTCGCGCAAACGTTCATTATCAAAGGAAATTAACTCATCTGAGGAAATGAGATGAAAAGTGGAGCGCATCATTCTATCATTCGCGGGACACTATAGCAACGAGAATAATGCTGATGCAGATCTCTGATGCAAATGTTATTGCTTTGATAACGCCGAATAATCTTAATATATATATTTTCTATATGCATATATACATATATGCATGCGTTACGAGTATGTGCATTGCTGCGCGCGCATAGGCTTAAATGAAATCAACACGCATGCGCCCATGTCTTTCGAGGAGCTGGTCGCTCTGTCGGTATCTACTGAATGAACGAGAGTTTAATGAATGGGAAATGGGTTTTCCTACCATATTTTTCTTATTTGTACATAAACCAACGGATTGTGGTTTGATCTGATTTATGCATGGGGCATACATTATTATATTATATAAATTCTTTTTAACATACAATCAAGTTTTTATATTGATAATATCTATATTATGTTTTTGAGAGGATCTTTAATATTAATATTTACCAAATGCTTCAAGTATTTACAAAGTAAGAGAACATAATAAAATTCTTCCTACTGAACGATTATTATATATTCTGCAGGTAGACGATCACAACACGTTTTGAGATTTCTATTTCAGCATCTGTTGATCGATATTATTTCTTTCCTTATCAGTAATAATTCGCTGTTTATTTATAGTGGAGTCTTATTACATTGATAACGTTCATTTGTTATGCCCTTACCGCGATCATTCCAAAGATCATTAATATGTTGTTCGTTTTTTTTGTTCGTTGTAAGTGTACAATATGAGCTTTTAGCGACGAGCCGAAAAGAACAAGCTGGATTTAGACCACGTCGAGAATGTATTGTATCAATTCGTGCGGCAAACGAACACCAAATCTGCTTTCGATTGCATCGATTGGAAGGGCTTGTGCAGAGCCTTGGAAACCGAACATGTGCTATTGAAAATCATCACACTTCTCCAAGGCTCGTACGTTGGCTCAACCAGCAGCGTTCGTATTCGAAACGACTTATCCGAGGAGTTCCCGATTCAAACGGGTGTCCGACAGGGAGACGTAGCTTCGCCACTTATCTTCAACGTTGTAATCGACGCGATTATACGTGAAGCATTCGATGGACGACTCGGAGTTCGCTACGACAACAACTTCGTAATCGACTTAATGTCCGCCGAAGGTAGCGCCGTCTTCGCCGACACGGATGCCGAGGCAACGGACATCTTATACGACATTTCCCACATCGCCGGGTCACACGGGTTAGAAATTATTGCGGAAAACCAAAACCAAAGCGCTCACTACGGACGGATCGAACCCAAATCGAACAGGTTTCGATGTTCAAATATTTGGGATCATTGGTTGAGAAAAATAAAGTGGCATCGACGGCCCATGTTCACAGCCGCATCGGCCAGCAGCATTCGTCTCGCTCAAGTGGTGCATATGGAAACGAACAAATATTACGATTCTCTTTATGGATCGGAAACGTGGACACTGCTCAAGCCGGACTTCAACAAGCTCAAGGTCTTCCAAAAGCCATGCTTGAGGCAGAATCTCAGTGTCTCACCCCGCGATCTCCTTCAAAACGAGACAGTTAGACGATGTGATCAAGAGACTCTGATCGAAGAAGACGGTGGTTTGGACACATGTTTGCCTGGACTGGAGAATTCAGCGATCGGCACCAAAGAAAACCTGGCTAAAGAATATCGAGGGCGACTTAAAGAATCAACGATTATCAGCTCAGAGACGTCGCCAAAAATCGTAGAGAATGGAAAAGAATCGTAAATGGAGTTCCGAGACCCAGCCGCACCGACAGTAGCATCTCGGATCGAGAGGATTAAGTTTTGATGTTTAACCTGACCCGTATAGAATAGACAAAAGTCACAAACTAATAGACTAACTAACTTGTTCAAGTGATCTGGCCTACACATTTACAGTATACAGGTTGCAATACAATAGGCCAACTAATTTAAAGAGACAGTCGACTAAAGTACTTTAGAGGTTCAAACCCTTTACTACGAGCAAACTTAAGTGATTTTTGTTGGAATCTATTAAACTTCAGGCATAATTCATTTTACCTCCAATTTCACCTCGAAATTTATGATTTGTAGAGAGTAAAATTCCTCTCCCTAATATCTATTCCAATTCATAAATCCCAAGTGGTACAACTTCTATCCCGGTGCCACTAAAAGCTTAACATCATTTATCTCAACCGAAATTCGAGTAAACCATTAAAAAGCAACTAGAACCGGCCATCAATTAACTTAACTAAAAAACATTCTCCAATTCATATTACTAAAATTCCACTAACCTCAATTCAAAGGGACCAACCGAATTCACTGGTGACAGGTGCATCTCTGCTCTTGACCATTAAAATCACGTGTGGCTGGGTGCCAAGTTCATCCGACTCAATCCCGCCTTGAGGAGACTTGCCATCAGCTTGAGATAATGTGGTTACATATTCCACGATCAAATCACAAATATTATTTTTAGAACCAAGTACTAAAAATACGTGCTATGGAATTTTCATAACTACAAATTCATTAATTACTCGAGCAGTTTTTTTTTTTGGGGTATCTAATGCACCTATTTGGTATTTTCGAAGATGTGTGAGGGGATAGAGTGTTTTGTATTTTGAAGAGAAACACGGGATTTAGCTGGAATTTGTAGAATTTTTGAAGGTGGGATTAAGTAATAGCTTAGGCAATTATGATAATTTCTTCGTGCAGAAGAATTGATGTTCATAAATCTTAACTTAGTAATTCAGAGTTTTGTGAATATTTCTGGCAGCACCCTGTTTTGCTCCACCAGTTCTCTTGTCTGACCTGACCTCAGCGGCAGGAAAATAATTGATTGATGGGGGTTATGGGGGGTTAAAGGTATCGACTTTTTTTTAGCAAATCACTAAATGTGTTTTGGCTCATCTCGTAGAATTTAGTTTCGTTTCAATCCACTAGCTGCGAACTCTCCTTACACTATCAGAAGAGTCCACATAGATTGCACCCACTTTCATTTGGTATCAAAGTACAAAGACGTACATACTACGTAAGGAATATACGTTACCGCAACCGCAGTGGGCCCAGTTCATTTGAACGTTGATATAAAGGCTCCCGACAGGCCGTGGCCTGAAGGTTTCTCCCCTTGAGGCCTAGTATAACCATACTTCCACCAGCCGCCAACCGAATGGCTTGAACTACGCGAACGCTCGCTCAATTTTTGCTTGATAATATTTTTCGCTTTAAAATTCGTTTCGAACGATTATCGACGTTCGAGATACACCAATCGGCCCCTGAACCCTTATTCCACTTGAAATTTTCGATCACATCACGAAGAGTTTTGCACTTGATTTAACAACCTGCTATGCTAAACTATAGCCTGTGTGTATGTAGGGTATCATGAGATCACCTGCAGTTCACGGCCTGTCAGGCGAATCCCTCAAGGCCTCATCCCTCAGTCAATCTGAGTAATGTGTGGTCTTCGTTGGGCCGTACCTACAGATCTGACCAACAAGGCAACGGCCTGCCGGCGGCCTATATGTGAATGGAGCCTTAAAGTTGCCTTGTGAAAAGTTAATGTGGAGGTGCTAGAATTATCTATTTTGTGGCAAGCCAGTGAATTTGGGTTGCTGACCGCTGGTCTAACCTACAAAAATGAGATATGGGGGCTGCCAAGATACACACCTAATACCTCATATGATGTAACAGACGATGATGATGGGTTTAGTCATTTCATCCGTAGAATACTGAAGATGATCTAGATCTTTGATCTAGAGATCTAGCAAGATGTTGAATAATCATATTACATAGTATGTTTCATTTTACAAAATTGGAAAACGTGAGCGATGAAAGATGAAAATCGATATCTAGACTAACTTATGATGATAATGATCATAGTAAAATCCAACGATCCAAAGATCCAAGTGCCAACATTAAGATTTCATTTCTTTCCTTAAATGTTCCAAATACGATGAAGTTACAAAACATATCTATTCTGAAAACACTATAAACATATCATTAAAACCAAAACACATCAACACAGGAAACACAAGGACTTATCGCATCATTTAAGAAGGTAATAGAGCCCCGTACAGAGCTGCTCTTGTACCAATTCCTGCAATAATAATAAACCATTGCTAGCCTTGAAATGATTTGTTTTTATGCAAGTTCGCATCTAATAGAACCGAGTTCTTTGTCAAAGTCAATGAAATAATCGGTTACACATGATCCGACATGTGTCCCTTTCAAACTTACTTTTCTGGTGGCTCTGCTGTATGCATATAACAAGATCACCATATGCGCCAGCCATACATAGTAATTTTATCCGCGGAGATCCCTCATTATTCAACAGCATCAATTGCAGTATCTCTCTACATATACGTGCCGGGCTGGCTTGGATGCATCTCGTACATCATTCGGCACGCGGTGCAAGCAAGTCAAGAATTTCATATGCATCAAAAATTGGGTAGCAGACATTCCACATACATACTACAATGGGGAGAAGCAGGGCCTGACGTAATCGGTTGACGGAAAAGACTTGGTTTGTTATTTTTTACTGAAAGGGGCTGAACGTCATGCACTTTTATTAGCTTTAACGAATCTGCTTGGGTTTAGTTATAACACCATTCAAAGATGAGTGTACACACTTGTGGACCATCCTTAAGCAGCCGCGCAAGAGGAGCCGAAATGAAATTGGGAAAAATAAAAGAAAACATAAAAACGAAGATATGAAAGAAGAAGTCATATCATCTTGAAACCGCAGAGCTAAATTGATTCTAATTAGAATGTTGTGCCAGCTCTGCTTATGGCTAGAAGATGCTTGATGGAGCTGAAAATTGGGGAATAATCGCTCTCCGCGACATTTGACTCATTGGCAACGACAACTTGTCAATAAAAATTGTTTAAATAGAAATGATTAACTCTGTTTTTTTTTTTTTGTTTTAAAAATGTTAACAAGAAGTTAATGGTCTTTAAATATCCTTGATCTCTTCAAATTGCAGTGTGAATCCAGCTATAAGGAATAATGAGAACATGGGTTTATCTTATGTCCGATATTATCGAATTTTACTCAAAGTTTGAACGTGGCAAAAGTAGCGGTACAATTGACTTTCGAAAATGTTAGAAAGAATTGCGAAACTTATAAATTCTCATGCCCTGGAGATTCCACCCGAAACAGGCACGATACGCCTGAGTAAAAATTCGACTTTTCCAAATGCAGCCCACTTTTTCTAGACTAAAGGCCCCCGTACACGATCAAATTTGATGTCCATCGAATTGCGGACCAAAACTATCGATTATGAGCCGGTCGGCCGATCAAAACTCGTACGCGAACATGGGTTTGATGAAAATCTGGATGTACATCCAATTTGACCGTGTATGAGGGCCTTAAAGCAAAACTGGAGCTTGAAGAAATTGTATAGAGCAAATGGGCCATTATCTTGGTGATCATAAAGGGCACTGAATAGATCGGTTTTAGTTTGATTGCGTAGGATAAGCAGCATTGGACATGGTTAACACTCAGTTGGGGGACCGCTTGGTACAACGACACTTGCCGTAGGAATGGTAGATTACAAATTCATGGCAGGGGGCCTCGGTAGCTTAGAGAGTAAGTCGTCTGACTACTATCACAGAGGTCTCGAATTCGAGTCCCGCCAGAGCCCCACGGTCCTTCGCCTTTTCCACCTCCACTTGGTGTGCTTGTATTTGAAGTAAATTTTTTTTAATAAACTAACTGGGACCCGGTACGCATCGCTGCACCCACAAGCCAATAGTACTCAATAAAAAATGGTATTTTTCAAGTTATGAATTTAACACACATGAAGTGCCTCAAATAAAACGGGTACATACGTCTTGAGACGGCTGCCATGGATCTAACGGTATACCGAGTACACTGCATCGCCTATTGTATTCTACTTGTTATACCCTTTCATTTGATACCCATGTCGAGGGGGTTGTGAAGAAAGTGGTAATCCGCCCTCTTGAGACGGCCGCCATGGATTTAACAGTATATGGAGTATACTGTGTTGCTTATTGTATTTCAGTCACACGTCATTCACAAAACCCCACTGTACGACGAGAAAATCACTGTTTGGGCCTAAATGTGGTCAAAAACTATAATTAGACCATTTTTCTTCAAATTTGGAAGAACCGTCGCACACTATCCTCGGATGTTGGCGCAGTTCAAGTATCCGAAAATGAAAAAAGTCTAACAAACTTCTATTTTCAACGGCGCACCTTGCCACATCGCAGCCGCTACGATGAAGTTCTTCCAGCGCAAGTTAGCGAGACACGTTGTATCGAAAAATTGTGATTTGGAGAGGCCTCCTCGTTCTCCGGATTTAACGGACCCAGACTTTTTTCAAGCATGAACTGCGGCTATTACCAACAAATTATCTTCGTCCATGATACTATGCGACTTAAACGACGAGCAATGTGTATAGAATAGAGGCGAACGTCGCTCGTCGTTCGGACAACGCTGTTCGACGTACGCGGAGTAAAACGACGATAGTATGTAGTGGGCTTAAGAGTCATATGGGTTCGAAAAATTTAGATTTGATGAAGGGCCTACCCTCTGGACCCCTCTTTCCCCTATTGAAAAATTTAGATTTGATGAAGGGTCTACCCCTGGACCCCTCCTCCCCCCTGTTGAGCCCTTGAGTAGTCGCCTCTGTATAGTAGTCCAGCTACTACTGCCGGGCGTGAATATGTGGTGATTTACAAATGATGAAAGTTCTTCTATGCATTTCTTGCCCTGTTATATCGATCTGGGCTGAATTTCGCAAATTTTACAGTTGGCTACATCTCGAAGGAAGTGTCACTATGAATTCATTGGGCCACAGCAGAAATAAAACAGGTCTTATCGCTACTATAACTATAGAACATCAACAGAACAACACGATCGTGGAACAAACTTCCATTTTCAGAATTTCCGCATTGGTATAATATCGAAATTCAAACACTGAGCTCGTCGTTACCTCCTTTAACATCCCCTCCCCATTCATTAGAATCACACCGCCTTCAATTAGAGCTTATATTCTTCTCTTTGAATTTCTCAGTGAATATGGATCAATGAATCGCGGACGTCATATGGATAATGTATAAAGAATATGGTCGTCCACTATGGTCTGTCAATACTAAACATATTAAAATAAACTATTTTTTAACGAATAATATTCTGAAAATCATGATAACTATCTAATGTAGATTTCAGGATACAAAACCCAAAACTAAACCTTCTTCTTATTCATTCAATACTGTTTAATCCATTCAATACTTTTTTAATTCATTCAATACTTGTGGTGGTCAACATTAATCAATAGAACTGCGTTTCGTTCTAATTATAACAGAAAACCCGACTTTAAAATTGAAAAGACATTTGACCTAAAGTCCATTATCCCAGATAGTCACAAAATTAGACTCTTACATCAACTTAAATCCTACATTTAATTGTGATTTTCTCACATTTAATGAAATGTTTTACTTGGAAGTCTGATAAGCGTGCGCTTTGCTGTGTCTTTATATGTGAAGAATAGAAGCCGCGCCGCGCTACATTTATGGTGAACGTGTGATCGAAATAAAACTTGATAAAAATTGACTTCATTTTGTCGTTCTTGAACTTTCGACACTGTTTCGAAAATGTTTATAAGCATTACAGAATTTTTTAAAAAAGCATAGCCCCATAGTATAAATATATATGCTTGTTGTCATCTAGAAAAAATATTGTTCAATTAAATTTATTTCCGGTTTGATAAAATATTTCAAATAGGATTTAAATGTTTTAATGAGAAATTTGACTGCAAAATAAATGAATGTTTTGTAACAATTAAATTATCGAAAAGAATGCTTTTATTATGCAACGTGCACGCCATCTTTTGTATTTGAGCTCAATCAATTATAATGCACATTAACTATGGAAATGACAGCTGGAAAAGGGAATCTCAAATGGCGCCACCGAAGTAACAGCAACAAAAATATAATATCCATATACTGACCAGTCTTAAATCCTTTTTTAATATAATCCTCAGACCTTAAGTGATTTGGACAAAGTCTTGAATGTTTTGTACCCTTAAGCTTTTTGTGACGCACAGCTATTTCCATAGCTCCCGTCCTTTTTGTTTTTAGGGAATAAATGAATCCGCAATATTATTGCATACAAATACACAACACCGATGCATATTTATTAGAATATAAGATTTTATCATTGAATAACCGAAAAATCACAATAATCAAGAACTGTCTGACAGGCGGGAGACAAATGTCACTTCACGTTTACGTTATATAATACATTGGCGCCCCTAGCGGGAAAAGTTTCCAGGAAAGTACCCTATTATAAGCACCCCTGCCTACCGATAAACCCACTCATAGCTAATAAACTACCATCTTTTAAACAATATCCTTGCGATAATAACATTGCCAACCTAAAACTTGCAGGAATGTAACAAAACCTCATGTGCACATTGTGAAGGCCTAAAAGGTTTTATGGGCCCCACTGGTCCCGCAGGAATTCCCGGTCAAGAAGGTGAGCCAGGTGATACTGGTCCAATCGGTCCTAAAGGAAGAAGTGGAGACAAGGGCGACCATGGAGAATATGGTGAAGTAGCCGAGAAAGGAGTGCGGGTAAGAACTGCAACACTTAAGATACTTTAAAAACTATATTTTATCCCAATCCTTTTTATCCAAAACTAGGGTGACCAAGGTGAACCAGGAATTGATGGAAGACCGGGAGAACATGTAAGTAAAATGTTAACGCTACCAGAACATCCGAATTATACAACAATTTTCAGGGCGCTCCTGGTTACGATGGTCCGAAAGGCTCAGATGGCCTTGATGGTTGCGCAGGAAAAGATGGTGTGCAAGGTATACCTGGAATACACGGTATGCCTGGAGCACGAGGCCCTAAGGGAGATGCTGGTCCACAAGGACCCCCCGGTGAAGCGGGTGAGGGTGGTATTAACTCTAAGGGCACAAAAGGTATCCAAGGTACTGAAGGTCGAGGAGGATACGATGGTATGCCTGGGTATGACGGTGCTAGGGGACCTAAGGGTGAAACCGGTTTGGCGGGCTTCAAAGGCGCTTCGGGTCAAAAGGGTTTTAAGGGCTATAGGGGAGAAGACGCGGATCAACTTATAAACCTACTCGGAACTGGTGAACGGGGTGATAAAGGAGATCCCTGGCATTATCCAATTAAAAGTCTTCCATGGCGAAAAGGCTCTTACAAGGGTGATAGGGGAGACATTGGGGAAAGAGGCGACAAGGGATTCAGAGGACCTACAGGTGATTTAGGTCAAAAAGGCTATTTAGGTTTAAAAGGGCATCGAGGAGAGGAGGGCTCTCCCGGATCTCGCGGTAAGCCTGGAAAAGATGGAAATCCCGGACCAAGTGGAGAAAAAGGTCATAAAGGTGCTCCAGGATATGCCGGTCCCGATGGCAGAGATGGACGAAAGGGACAGATTGGTGAAGATGGCGCCGAAGGTACACCTGGTATTCAAGGGCCAATTGGTCCGCCGGGTATTTATGATCCCACCTTAGATAAAATTTCCCCAGGCTCCAGAGGTATTCAAGGCGATCTAGGACCACCAGGAGAAATGGGTACGCCAGGTCTACCAGGAAATGAAGGAAGACGTGGCCCGATGGGATTTCCAGGCCCGCCTGGAGACGCTGGTGAAATGGGGGCGACCGGACCGCAGGGCATAACTTTCAAGGGCCATCCTGGAGATCAGGGTGAAACTGGAGCTCCTGGAAAATCTGGATCACCTGGGGATCCTGGACCTGTTGGTAGGATAGGACCAAAAGGTTTTCCAGGGAAAGATGTAGAAGGAACAAAGGGATATCCTGGTAATCCAGGAAGACCTGGAAATCCTGGGGAAAGAGGTGATCGGGGTGATGCAGGCATGCAGGGAGATAAGGGTAGAAGAGGCATCGGTTATAATATCACAGGTCCAGCAGGACCACACGGCTTACCAGGTGAACGAGGTTTCGCAGGAGATGATGGTATAGACGGTTCCAAAGGCATAACAGGAGATAAAGGCTTTAGAGGAGATGATTGTGGGGTATGTCGTTCTGGTATACATGGCACAAAAGGTGATTCGGGTGATACAGGCAGGCCTGGCAGTGCTGGAAATCCAGGCAAACAAGGATTGACTGGCCCGCGAGGCCCGAAAGGATTACAAGGTGGACCAGGTAAAGATGGTTTCAAAGGTTATCCCGGCCTTCCAGGATTACCGGGTGAATCAGGTGCCCCTGGTCTTCGCGGTCCTGACGGCATCATAGTTAGAATCGGAAACAAACCTTTTGCTGATAAAGGCGATAGAGGAGCAAGAGGCGAAGATGGAATACCGGGAAGTATCGGCGATAAAGGGCTCCCAGGTTATCCTGGTAGTCGTGGGGAAAAAGGTGATAAAGGTATATTGGGTGATCTAGGGGACCAAGGACTTCCAGGTAAAGATGGTGCGAACGGAAGAAATGGTATGCCAGGGAGCGATGGTCGACCTGCTGCTACACCGAAGTACTTCCTTACCGGAGATGCTGGATACGATGGACGCAAGTAAGATTATCACTTCACAAAATTTATATTTTTAAACAAAAATGCTTTTTTCAGAGGACCAAAGGGAGACCGAGGAATTATGGGAGACAAAGGTCGTAAAGGTGAACCACAAGCAGTTCCATACTACAAACTTGAGGATGGTGATGCTGGCGACCCAGGACCACGAGGGCCTCAAGGATTCCCTGGAGCTAAGGGTATGCGAGGAGACAACGGCTTCAAGGGAATACCAGGAGATGTAGGTCTCCCCGGTATTCAAAGGGCAGGACCTGCGGGAGAAAAGGGATATCCCGGGTTAACCGGTGAAGCGGGACCCCAAGGACCAGCAGGAAACCCAGGATCAAATGGAACACGAGGGTCAGATGGTATTCCAGGTAAGAAAGGAGACCGTGGCGATCCAGGAGCCTATATATTATATGGTGAAATAGGATCTGCTGGAAGAGAAGGTCTTAAAGGAATTCAAGGAGATCAAGGGTATCCAGGACTTCCAGGTCAAAGAGGAGAAGTTGGTATAAGAGGAAACAAGGGTTTGAAGGGAGATAATGGTCTAAAAGGGCTCTCGGGTGTTGGGGGTAGTGTGGGCCAGCGTGGAGACTCTTTCCCTGGAGATTTAGGATTTCCCGGTGAACCTGGGCTTGATGGAATACCAGGAATGCCTGGCATGCCAGGGCAAAAAGGTGATACTGGAGAGTCTGGAAGACCAGGGCGACAAGGTGCCAAAGGTGATATTGGAAAAAGCGGTTACTATGGCTTCCCAGGAGATCGGGGAGATATCGGTCAAGTTGGTGATGTAGGCTTACCCGGGTACCACGGAATGCGCGGAGAACAGGGAGATCGCGGTGATATGGGCTTAGATGGCTATCAAGGAGAACCCGGATCTATCGGACAACCGGGTCCTATAGGATTTAAAGGTTTAGTGGGAGAACGAGGACCAACTGGTTCCATGGGCAGACCTGGAGGTCCAGGAAGAGACGGCGCACGTGGTTTGCCTGGATTTCCAGGTCTTCAGGGAAGACAAGGAGAACCCGCTTTTAGTGGGCATAAAGGTGATCCCGGAACTCCTGGTATAACGGGAGCGCCAGGGCTTAGAGGAAAACCAGGAACACCTGGCAATCAGGGGCCTGATGGAGATCCCGGTGAAATCATAGATGGACAACATGGAATGAAAGGTGCACCGGGTGACCCTGGTCAGCCAGGTCTTTACGGGCTTAAGGGAAGAAGAGGTTTACCAGGCGATCAAGGTAGAAGGGGCTTCCCAGGCTTTGAAGGAGAACCAGGAAGTCCCGGCCGTGCAGGTTTCAATGGTCGCAATGGAAACGATGGAACTCCAGGCAGGCCAGGACTTAAAGGTGAGATGGGCGCGCCTGGACCAAGAGGAGAAATTGGGTTCAGGGGACAGCCAGGATTTACCGGAGACAGAGGTCTTCCCGGTTTTATTGGTCCTGTAGGCGAAAAGGGCATGAAAGGTGACAGAGGATTAGAAGGTCTCACTGGTAGTCCAGGGTTACTAATACACAAAGAACCAGACCGCGGTGAAAAAGGTGACAGAGGACCGACAGGTATGCCTGGACTTCCGGGTGGTGTTGGAGAAAAAGGACCTCGGGGATCGCCTGGGCGAAAGGGATTATTAGGAAATATGGGCCCAGTTGGGTTCCCTGGTATTAGTGGACGTTTTGGGACAAAGGGAGAAATGGGAGATAAAGGATTCCCCGGCTTACAAGGAGTCGTTCCGACATATGTTGAAAAAGGAGAAGACGGCACTCCTGGTCAAGATGGTTTCCCTGGAAGACCTGGTCGAGTTGGTCCAAAAGGCGCACCAGGTGATGTGGGAGCTGATGGAGCCGAAGGTCTTATTGGACGGCAAGGACCAATTACCCCTGGAATTAAGGGAGAAAGAGGTGTACCCGGATATCCAGGTGCTCCTGGAATCCCTGGACTAGAAGGACGCCCTGGGAATATGGGAGAGATGGGTGACAAAGGCATGCAAGGAGATTTAGGTCTCCCTGGTCCTACAATCCCAGGCCTTCCGGGCATACCAGGGGAAAGAGGCCCCAAGGGATATGTCGGATTGCCGGGCGATAAAGGGCCAACAGGTAATATGGGCTTGGATGGCTTCAACGGACTCAATGGATTAAGAGGTCCCCAGGGACCGCCCGGTGACCCAGGATGGAATGGTATTGTCGGATTGGAAGGAATTAAAGGTGCTAAGGGTGAACGTGGATTTACATACCCATATGAAATGACCCCTCCAGGACCTCGAGGTGTGCCTGGACGTACCGGACAAAAAGGAATGCAGGGAGACAATGGCAGAATGGGACCACCAGGCCCACCCGGATACCCTGGCTTAAAAGGCATGAGAGGAGATGCCGGCCTAATTGGTCTCCTTGGCCCTCCAGGTGCTCCTGGAAGACGTGGATATCCGGGCGCTCAAGGTAGACCAGGATTGCACGGCCGTCCCGGAGGCAAGGGCTATCCAGGAGAGCCAGCTCCCCCGCCACCACCAGCTAAAAGTCGCGGATTCATTTTCACACGGCATTCCCAGTCAATTTCTATACCAGAATGTCCACCAAATACAGCTCTACTTTGGGAGGGCTACTCAATGGCTGGAACAATCGGCGGCAGTCGCTCTGTTGGGCAAGATTTGGGTTCGGCTGGATCATGTCTTCGACGATTTTCAACAATGCCATATATGCTCTGTGACTTTAATAATGTCTGCAGCTATGCACAGGTAAATGATGACAGCTTATGGCTATCAACAGCTGAACCAATGCCAATGACAATGACACCAATTCAATCGAGAGATGTTATTAAATATGTTTCAAGGTAAAAACTAAAATAATTATTATCTAAAATGGTGGAAGGAAATTGAAATTTTGTATCTCAATTTAGATGTTCGGTATGTGAAACAACGACAAGAGTAATTGCACTTCACAGCCAGACAATGCAAATACCAGATTGTCCACATGGTTGGGATGAAATGTGGACTGGATACAGTTATATGATGGTAAATACAATCATTTTAGTTATAATGAAGCAAAATGATTTTTATTTTAATTAATTTACAGACATCAACAGATAACACTGGCGGTGTTGGACAAAGTCTAGCTTCGCCTGGATCTTGTCTAGAGGAATTCCGCGCAAATCCAATTATTGAATGCCAAGGTCATGGCCGGTGCAACTACTATGATCAATTTAGCTCATTTTGGATGTCTGTTGTTGAGGATCATGAAATGTGGTCAAAACCGACACCGCAAACATTGAAGAAAGATCAAACAGAAAAAATTAGCAGGTTAATATAATTAGTTTAAATTCAATTTGTTTATTACCGCGAATTGAAATGGATTATATTATATTATTTTTGCAGATGTACTGTTTGTCGTAAACGATATCAAGTAAGTAATTATGCTGCTGGTCAAAGCCATTATCCATCGGTATCGAGTTCTTTGGAATTCCGTGGCAGGGAGGATCATCGATATCCAGTTCATTCAACAGCACCACCACCGAGACGCAATTATGGTCCAAGGACACGAAATCAAAGACCACTTCGAAATTAAATTCTCATTTCCCCCCTCCCCCCAAATAGTTTTTATTAAATTGTAAAAAATATTTTTTAAGTTTCATACCAAAAAAATGAAAAAATTTATGTAGATTTATGCAGTTGTTTTTTGTGTAATTGCCAGATCAATAATTTTGTACGTTTGAACCGATTTTTACAAAAATTTATAAATATTGAAAATTTTATTCTTACTTCTTATCGTAATGGTTTCTACAACAAAAAAAATACTGCTTATCAATATGCGGTTATTTAGCAATGTCATTTTTGGTTTTTTTGAGTATATTCAAAATAGTTTTCTATATTAATAATTTTTAAGTTAGTATAACACTTTACAAGTGACTTTTTACTAAGGATCTGAATAAGAAAAAAAATTGAACCATTGAGCGAGCATGACTTCATTTAGATGTTGGTTAATAATGAAATCAACCTTTAATAAAAGAAATATAGTTGATGAAATGATAAATCATCAATATCAATCAAGATATCTATTTCTACTATCGAAGCTACTTTATTGTTATACAGCTTGTACGCTTCAAACTGTTATAAATACTGTTATCAATTAAAAAACAAAATGGCGTCCCACCTGTTTTTCAAGCACATAAATTCACATGCGTTTATGCACAAAAGCCTAGAAGAATCCAATCAGTCAGTTTAAGTGTATTTCACTAACTTAAAAATTATTTAATTTATTTTAATATTCACTGCCATTAAAATTTCCATTTAACATTGCGAAATATTTTACCGTATACTTTAGTTATTTTTCAATTTAATGAAAGAATTTTTCGCTTCCAAAATAAATGTTAATATTTAGTTTTTTTTTTTAATTAAGAAACTTGAAGATTTTAAGATGACAATTTTTTTTATGTACACATATAATTTGTATTTAAAATAACACTCTGTGAATTAAATGAATGATTTGAAATATAAAAGAAAAATACATTATTGTTATAGAAAGATATTTTTATTCAATTTCTCGGTATACAGAAACGAGGTAATGTAAAAGAGACTGACAGCTTCGAATATCGTAGAAAAGGGTCCCCTAGTGACGTCAGTACTAATGCAGCAACAACAACAACAGCTTTGATTTTATACGGAAAGGGGTCATCAAGGACTAAAATGACATTTCTCGTTTACATTACCTTGTTTCTGTATACCGTGATTCAAATTAATCTTGCATCTATCTGGGAATAACATGTAGAATTCCTGAGCGTTGCTTGCAAAATAACTGAACCAATTAATATAGGACAACCACATTTGAATCAAATGTTTTTCCGTCTGAAGTGTTTTATTAGGAATAGTTATGAAATATAATAGTACTATGCAAGATTATACGAATATGCTGAGTAATAGTAGCATATCCCTTTGAAATTTTGACGGGAATACGTCTGTAAGTTTACTTCTATGACAAAAAACCGTAGACAACCAAATTATAGGGTACCAGCAACCCACTCGGTATGGATATCAAATGGAACGGTATGACAAGTAGAATACTATTAGCTGTATGGCGTCATTCCAAATTCAAAATGGCGGTCAACACAAAATGGCGGTTTACCTTTATCTTTACGATGCTCTCGGTATGGGTATCAAATGAAAGGTTAAGCACACAATTAATTGGTGTTGTCTGCTATGCGTACAAGTACAGGATATCCCTACTACTATATCGTCCCCAAACGTGTAACTTATACCCGAGCAAATCCCAGATACCACATGCTAGTACACTATGCCCCCTTTTCGACAAGCGGACAACGAACAGACAAAACAAATGAACGAACTGGGTGTATATGGAAGAGGGTGAGAAAGGACGATGGAGAGGGCAGACAATTTTCATGGACTCTTTCAGCGAACTGTGAACGGGCATTCTCGGGAAAGCAACAACATTTTTGACATTTTTCGTTCGTTTACCCGTTCGTTGGTGTCCGCCCGTGTAAATGCCCAGCCGACATTTCACTGGGCTTCAAAAGAGAATTAACGATTACAGTCCACTCGTCTAAAAGGGTCCTATACGAACTACGGCATCCAATCCCGCGAATACGGGACCCCGCAAATGGGTGATCCCGCACCATTTTTGCGGGATCAGTAATGCGGGACTAGGCATGCGGGATTCGCGGATGTTAGGCAGTAGAATCATCTGTAATAAGAACCAGAACTAGAGAAATACTAACAATATTAGAAAGTATTAATAAAAAGAAATTTGGGCCCTCCAAACACGAATCGACTGATTCGCAATTCCAGTTGCACACGCAACTGTTTCATGTGCAGAAGTGGGAATCCATCACGGGCCGACAGAAACGTGCCCGATTTGAAACTAGTTTGAGCTGCTTTGCCAAAACCTCGTGACTAAAAACTATTTGGGCACAGAACACCGTTTGATCCAAAATCAGTTGTGCTCGTCTGCGTACAAAGGTTTTATTTTGATTGATTTAAATTGGGATTGCAAATCAGTCGAATCGTGTGCGGAGTGCGCCTTACACTCCACAAAATATCGTTACTAAGCAATACAAAAATAACACAAAATCGTCTAGGTATATTTATGTGCGTATATCCGAACTTGATCAATTTCTGAGTTTCCATTCAGAGTTTACTCTGGGTTAACTTAGAGTAAGCACCCATGGAAACGCGGGTTGTGTAAAGTTTCGTTAAATTTAACAAAACGAAGCACGTCGGATTAAGCTGGGTTTTGCGTATGTGTGTGATTAAAAGCATTTACTGCACATATTATGTATACCAACGGAGATACGACGTAAAACTATTTATCTGCCACTTCAACCCCAAACCGTATTTCCTGGGTTTCTAATAGAGTTCAACCAGAGTTAAATCCGAGTTATACGTCATGGAAACAGACACAGTTAAGAGTTTTCTTTAAAGATTTTAAACTCTTTTGAACTCAACGAAAATAGGTAGGTTAAACTGAGATCACGCACACAACCAAAAACGACACATGCCAAAGGTCAAGACCCTCTCAACTACAGGCCATGCAGTTGTATCTGGCACCAATACAACCATAGCTGAGAATGGTCCCAAAATTTGACAGTTGCTGAGAATTTAATGGCGCAGAGTACGTTCGCGAGTGTTTTCGTTATAGTTTTGTGGTAAAAAGTGGTAAATTATTGAAATTTATCGCTTTAAACCATACAAGGATTATCAGTGATTATTTCTTTAGTGATTTAATAAAAAAATATATAAAAAAAATAGTGATTTAGTGTATTTTTGGTGTCTTAATTGTTAAGGTGATAAATTTATTTTACATTCGCGGTGTTTTTTTCGTGTATATTAAGGGAAAATATGCTGAATATTTAATTAAAAGTGATTTTAAAGTCATTAATTAATTTATTTTGCAATTATTACTAAACATATAAGTACAGAAAAGTGCGAATGGAAAAAAGAATAAGAGAAGTGTTTTTCGGCACCTATATTTTTAATAATAATATCATAATATATGTATTAATCACTTTAAAATCACTTTTAATTCCATAACTACACAAAACATTAAATATTCAACATTTTTTCCGTAAATAAACATGAAAAAACACCGTGAATATGAAAAAAAAAGTTGATCGCCTTAACAATTTGAACACTTAAACACACTTAATCACCAAATTTGTTTTATTTTTTTTAATGAAATCATTAAAAAACTATTCACTGATAAATCCAAGTGCAGTTAAAAGTGTTAAAATACAATATTTTATCACTTTTTACTGCAAAAATAAACACAAAAATTCTGCGCGTACGGCTTCCGCGCCATGTTATTCCTGTGTGCGGTGACTTTTGGGCCTATTACCAACACCACGAAAAATTTATCTACGAGGCCTGCAGTTGAGAGGGTCTTGCAAAGGTTCAAAAAGTGAAAATGTCACATCTCGCTTGGACATCTTTATATTTAATAAATACTTTTCCACTTTTTTACGGCTCCTACTTAATATTTCTTGAGTCATCGTTGGCACTGCCTTACACTTATTTTTCCATTAGGTCTTCCTTCCTTGCGTCGAGGTCTTCCATGATGCACCTCGAAGGCCGATTTGCCAAATTCAAAATGGCCGCCGAAATATGACCGAAATTCAAAATGGCCACCCAAATATGAATTTGCCAACAGTTCTCCGATTCCAATGAAAATCGGTATCTGGGGGTTTTTAAAATATCAAATAAACGGGTATTTTTGTTAGTACTATAATAAAATCTCCAATATTTTTATATAAACATTTTATTTATTTTAACTATAGTTAATTGAAATAATATCAACAACAGAAAAAAAACGATCTAATTTTACGAAAATAATTTCCTTCACAAAAAATTGAATTTTATTATGTTCTATTCAAATGGAAATAATTTAATGAAAACAAACTTTATATAAAAAAAAATTATAATAATAATAATATAATAATAATTAGGACAAAATTTTGCAGAATATTATATATTTTTCAATTCCTGCAACTTTGACAAGGACATCATAGGTAAAACATTACTAAAAATTATACTAAAAAATAGCTTACCAGAAGCGGGCCAAAGTTACCGGAATTAAAAAACAAAACAATAAACAAATATTTTAAACGTTTAATGGTTTTTTCAAAATTCATACTTTCGATTTTGTTTAATAAAATTTTAAGCAACTACCACATCTCATCATTATATCTCTGGACGCCGTTTAATCGTTTGTTTTTTTTTTATTTTTATTTTTTATACATCTAGTCAGGTAGGATTTTCTTTTATCTAATTGTTCTTTGTTTTTTTTATTATTTTACTATCGAAAAATATGAATTGTGTCTTACAGCTTTTCTTTTTTGTTTTTCTTTTGCTTTTAGGATAAATTAGGAAAAGAAATTATCAAATGAATATTTCATTTAGGACTATTGGGTGTTTTTTTTTCTTATATTTATTTTAGAAAATCAGGATTGCCATTGATTTTATCCGTAAATTGCAAATGGCTATCTATAATTTGGAATAGTTCCTGGGGTGCTGGAATTCTTCCAGTTTGCAATTTTGACCAAACGGGAACATCATTTAATGAGATCTCAAAAGCACCAGATGAAATGAGCTGTAAAATAAAATTTATACATTAATTATATATTATTTTATAAGGAATTCATTGTACATGGCGGCATAAGCTTGTTTGGTATATCATGTATTTCTATATATTTTCGGTAAAAGGAAGTGTTAAGTTGATTACATTTCAAAGATTCCCATTTACGTGCTTGTATTGTAGTTCACTGGGCATTTACAAGATTCTACCACCTTCAAAATAGCATTCAACGAACCTACATTATGTACTTACCTTGTGCTATGAATTCGCTGCAACAATCGAATGATATTTTCACATTTGATCATAAGATGATCATAAGAGGACCAGATTAATTTGGCCAAAATGTATTTATTAAGATACCTCCAATGCTTTTTCGCTTGTTGCATTGTGTGCTGTGCCCCAAGGCACACCAACTCTTTCTTTTCCTGGAAGGAGAGTAGGTGTCGTTCCTTTCCTAGCCAGTTCGTTAGCTTTACAATTTCCCTCTATATTTCGGTGACCGCACCCCCATACGAGGCTCCTGAACTGTTGAGCCATCTCGTTAAAAGATCTGCGTTCTAGAGCTGTTTGTGCCAGAGCGCAGGGCTTTCAGAGCCACCTGATTATTTGAGAAGATGTAGACAGTGCGATTCCTACCGCCTTCTGGTTCATTTGCAGAGCCGCTTGGTATACACTGCAGTGGATGGGTGGTCGGAAGAAGACTTCAATCCCAAGATCTGGGGAAAAGACTCCTCCTCCCACCCGACACTCGAGCTTAGAGCCATCATTAAAGAAGTTTATGGCACCCTGAAAACTGTGTGGTCACGACATGAAGGGATGTACACTCCGTAGTCTCTCGTGAAGGTAATCTCGGGTATGCGGAAGTCGATTTTTGTAGGGGTAGTGACAGAGTTCAGCACCGTCGTGTGCCCTCCCCTGATTCCAGTCCAAAAACCAGATTCTTTTATTCTAAGGGCTGCGAAAGTTGCGTTTCCTCTTGCCACAAGATTTCAAGAAGGGAGGTATAACATAACATTTAGGGCATCTGTAGGTGTGGAGTGAAGTGTTCCTGTTATGTATAACTCCGCACAACTTTTTACTGTCTGTAGTTTAGCACGCTGGACTTACTTAAGGTCGGCCACCATACTAAGACCCCGTATAGTAGTATTGGATGGACGATCGCTGTGTGGATCCATCGGACTATGTTAGGGGAGAAGCCCCAGTTTTTCCCAATAGATTTTTTGCAAGCGAAAAGCGATATGTTCGCTTTCTTAAAGGGCTCTTATGTATTATCATTACAGAGAAGCTTCTTGTCCAGGACTAGTCCCAGATTTTTGGTTGTTGCTAAATTTGATCCCAACATTGTTAAGCCGAGGAGGACCAGTACTGTTTTTACCGCGGGTAGCAGTCCAGCTTGAAAGGGTTTGTAACGCCGCCTCCATGAAATCACCGAGGATTAATGTTGATAAGCGGACAAGTTATCGAGGACAATGAGTTGCTGGAAACTTCTAGACTTCTGATTCCATCGATCTGTAGAGCCTCTGACGGCTCGAAAATGCTGTACGAACTACGGAAGAAAGAATGGTAGCTAGGTTTCCAATGATAGATCAACTGGAAAAATAATCCAAGAAGAGAAGTAGATAGACGGATGACGTGCTAGAAGATATACAAAAACGTGTACAGCAAATTGGAAAGAACTAGCAAGACGTAGAAAGAACTCGAGGAAGAAGAGACTTCATGATGCTACGAATCCTACAAGGAACCTACCGCCATTTCGCAAGGGGCTATATATTATAAAATACGCCATGGGAAAATGAGAGCAATAGTTAACACAGGTTTGGTTTCTCAAGTCGACATCGACTTCTGTCGATAAACAAAAATTGGCCTTTGGCAACACGATATCGACAACCTAATCGTCTCTTTACGTGTCGATAAAGACATTTGACGCCTATGAAAAAGCTCAATTTATGCATACAATCAACTTTTAACAATTTCTATTATAATTTAAAATACGTGGTTTGCTGCTCTTGGAGTAATACCACACAATTTGATGGTTTTGAACGGCAGTGTTTATTTTTTCGATTTGGTTGTAATGCCAAATATGAAACTTAGAGGAAATCGAGGAGATTTTTTGTCGAGTGGATCCATCCAAGCACGGCCCCAGGATTTCAACTATAAAACCCCAAAAATCTCAAATTATCGCTATTGCCAGAATTGTAAGCCCATGTTACAAGAATCTTGTAGTGCAATCATTATCTCTTATTCAAATATATTAAAGTACTAAGCAAATAAGTTAAATTCTTTCAATACTTACTTGAGCTTCTAACATATTTCCAACGAAAAATATCATCATACATGCATAGATTTTATTTTCAGTACAAAAACGCCACCAGCTCGGTGTCGCTTGTCCAAGTGCACCAAAGATATCAAACGAGGATAATATAATTATGTTTAATAGAACTTTTAACACAAATATTGCTTTCGAAAAATATAGATTAAATCCAGGTGGATCGTAATTTGCTCCTTGGATTGATATCTGAGGATATTTCTCATTTAGAATATTGACGTAATCCTCAAATGCTTTCCTATAGCCACATGAATAGCTGAAAGTAAAAAATAATTGAATATGCATGAGAGTAGGTATAGGAGATGGCATGGAACTTTCTTTTATTTTAATTAGCAAAGATTTAAGTTAAGCAATCAAATAATACAGATTTGAATACTACTAAGTAGGAAATAATTAAAACAAAGTGTGGTAATTGTTACCGGAATCATAAGAGGTAAAATTGCCTTATCATCAAAACAAACAAGACAAGGCAAATTCCACTTGGAGCATATTGGAATCTTGCAGAATCTCTTACCAGTATAGAAAGGTCATTGTTGGTCCTCCAACATTTTGTCCAAATTTCGTCATTGGTATCTCCTTTTCTGCATCAACGCAAAATCCCGTGTTAGTGACGAGGATATAACCAAAAAAAGCAATTATTACGAAAGACAAATGCCGTCCATTCAAACCCATTTTTAAATTAAATTAACACAAGCTGTCGGAAATATAATATGCTAACCAATTAATATGGTTGAGCCACAGAGACTTTAGCAAATTTTTCTGCTCTAAATTGTAAGGCAGAGCAAAGGACTTTTAAAACTTGATTACTTTTATGATTTTGATTTTTCAATCATGACTATTGACGTCTGTCATGCTGCAAGCTTGGGTTTCTTAAAAGATGGCGCTTTTTATGGTAGTTACTTAAAGCTGTAAAAGCATCAACTTGCAAAAGCTTGGAACGGCTTTTCTGTTGCTTTTGAACTTATTCATTTTAAAGAAATATTATTACGTTCTTTTATATCTTTCTTGGTCTTTTACAGGGCCGGAAGGGCCTATGGCCCATTCGAGTATGTGCTCGAAGGGCTGGGCCGCCAGCGGGTGTTCAGGATTAAGTTTCGTAAAGTTTCGTAATAATTGTGACTGCACTTACGAAGATCGACTCGAATTTAGCCTTTCCTCTTCCTCTCATCTCTTCCCCGCCTTGGACTGACCGCCCTTGCCGCCTGAGAGAAATATTTCGCAGAGCTGCTTCTAAATCGAGCGAAAAGGTAAAGGAGAAATTAACACGATGCGTGCCGTGGGCTTATTGCACGGACCGGTCCACGTTTCATGCGAAATTAGCCTAGACTCGAGAAAGTGCTGCACAGACCGTGATATAGACGAGCGGCGCGCGCAGTGCGATTGTTCTGTCCAAAGACACTGCCTACAATAAGACCTAACTAACCAATCTAATAAGTAGGTGTCGACTTGGGCTGGGACCCCATGTTTTTGTATGTGAAAGTCTAAGCTTAGGCCGTTCACGTCATCATGGTGGAATGCCAATGTTAATAGCATCCTCGCGAGTGTTGCGCTCATTGCGGAAGCTTTTCCTAGCCCTGCTTAGATGAAACTAGCGTTCTCTAGCCACGCCATATCGCTTCGCTACTTCTGCCATCGGCCAACTGAATAGCGACCGGTCTTTGCGAGCTCACTGATAAGAAAACGCTTTGGGAGACTCTGTTAACTATTCTGGGGCCTTATAGGGCCTCTCAAGTTGATTAATTACAAAAAAGCGTCTTGAGTTTCTCCAAGTTTCATATTAGGCATTACCACCAAATCCACATATTCAGACGTGTTCCACATTTTGAGTGGAATGAAATCGAGTCCGGATTCAATTTCACTCGAATTAAATATATGTTACATAAATGGAATTGGTCGAAATGTGGAACATCTAATTTCGATTTCGAGCGTATATTCGACAAAAATCAAATTGTGGAACAGCCCCGATAAACGCTGCCACACAAAACCATCAAATTATATTCCACTTCCCCACCGACATTCCTTTTCTTCTTCCCTCTTTACCTTCCTGATTCCTCCTGTCATAGCTTTCCTGCCCCGCTCCACCAAAAGCGCTTTTCATCGGTTGGTTGATTAAATTCACATCGTTTCAGGAGGCATAACACTCCAACGAGTTGTTTCTCGATGCCCAGATGTCAGAATCGCCATAGTAATGGTTGGGACTAGGTGGAATAAAAATACCGCGGCTTGGTTGTGGCAGTTCCTCCCTCTTCGACTAGAGCTGCTGTTCGACATTGCACTGTATTATATACGAAGAAAATAAATTGTCGACAGTATAAAGGGCCATTCCTGAACCTCTAGTCTTTCACATAACTCCCCCAGCTTGATGTTGCATTCCCTTCTATGCCGAATTGCACTGCTAGAATAATAGTTCTAACCAAAAAAAAAACACTTAAATTTTTCGTAGCCAAGTTTTTTTTATTGTTCTAAAAACTGCCCCTTTTTTTCGTGTAACCAAAAAGTAAATACAATTTTTATTAAAAAGCAGTACGAAGAATAGTTTTGAATCTGCAATCTTTTTATCAATAATCTGAAGCTAAATATAATTAAAAAAAAATGTAACAGTCCAGCATTACAGCTGTAATATTAGCTAGTTAAAATATAAATGTGGGCTAGTTATAGTTAATGGGCAATTTTCTAATTAAATTGCAGATCGGCAATTTTCTTATTAGCCGAGATTATTTCTCCTTTCTCTCTTTTCTGTTTTGTTTTTTTGGTCAATTGATCAATTTTATATAATCGCTTAGAAAACACCTAACTTAGAGCTAGTAAATTAATACGTGTTAGCAAATGAGGATCCTTAATGAATTTGGATAATGCCAGATTCCAGAAGCTTCGTTATTTTATCTGCTATAGCAGGATTCTTTAGATGACTAAAAGGAAAACGTGATAAAGAAATTATTATATATTCATAATTTTTACAAAAGAAATACTTACTCTATGACTGCATTTGGATCACTTTGCATTTGTTCTAAAATAAGTCTCATAGCTGGATCTTTAAGAATTTGCTGAACCTCTGGATCAGCCATTGCATTCTTCCATACTTCTTGTGGATTGCTATGGAAAGCCATGGAACATGCACGATAACCTTCAAGGGCCTCGGCATTATTTGGGTCTAGTTCTAAAGCTTTTTGGTAAGCCGAAGCAGCCTTAGATTGTTGTTGCATACCCTATTTTATTTAAATATTATATATAAGTAAAGTCGTCTAATTAAGTTTTAAAGCCAAAGTATATTCCTAATTAAATCTATTATTATCATAACCTAATAGTCATATAGTTAGTGCGAAGGAGAGTTCGAGAAGTAGATCGCGATGAGCCCTGTATTTGAAATCTTGAATATTGTACGAGTTCAGAAAACACTCGTGTTGTCCAATTGATATACTTCTCTTCAATGTTCTGATCGACGCGATTATGCGTGAATCATTCGATGGACGAATCGGAGTTCGATACAACTTCGTAATGGACTTAATGTTCGCCGAAGATAGCGCCGTCTTCGCCGACATCTTATGCGACATTCCTGCATCGCCCAGTCATACGGGTAAAAATCAATGCGGAAAAGACGAAATTGCTCACGACGGAAGGATCGAGGTATTCGTGTATTCATCCCGATGGAACCCAAATCGGACAGGTTCCGATGTTCAAATATTTGATATCATTGGTTGAGGAAGCGAAAGGGGCTTCGACGGCGTATCCGTTACGGGGGGAGTTCCGCTCGAACCGCCAGCTAACGGAACAAAGAAGAAGCCTCTTCAATGTATTTGAAAAATTGCAGAAACTTGGTTAAAAATGTTAAATAACAAAATTGTTCAGATGCGAGAAAAATCCCCGAACGCCCAAAGATAATTAACAAAATTTAATAAAAGCCAAAAGCAAAATATAGTATAAAAAAAATAGTTTTCTTACCTGTAGAATCTTGCCTTTCCTTATGTACCCCTTGATGAATTTATCGTCTAATTTGATGCACATTTCGCAATCTTTGAGTCCTAAATCAAAAGCTGCCAGCTTTGTGTAACATGCCGCTCTGTTACTATATAATTTAGGATCATCTGGATTTCTTTTGATTGCTTCAGAATAGTGCTTAATGGCGGTACTGTAATCACCTTTCTTAAATAATTCATTACCCAATTCCTTCTCTTCCTCAGCCTTTTCTGGATCAATATATGCCATACGTTCCTCATCTCTGATTCTCTTTTCAACTTCGCTAAGAACTGTCTTAATTTCTGGTGTTCTATGTTCAGACATGGCCTTCTCAAAGTAAGTTTTTGCCATTTTCCAATTTTCTAGTTTTTTATAGGCATTGCCGATACGTGCAAAAGCTTTTGCAATTAACTTAAAATCAGCCCGATTTTCTCTACCAATTTCTATAGCCTTCTCGCATTCCTTAATACACTTCTCATATTCCTTCATTTCGAAGTAAACGGCAGCAACGTTACTATAAAAGGTGATGTCTGTAGGATCCAATTCGATAGCTTTATTATAATGTGATAAAGCAGCTTCAAAATCTTTCTTTTTATAAGCGGCATTGCCCAAATCCTTAGCCTTCTTTGCTTCTAACTTTTGTTTCTCTTCTTCGGTAAGATTTTGTGGTTCAGGCTCTTGCGGCGGTGCAGATGGCTTGGGCTGTTCCTTAGATGGTGGGGGTGACTGTGGATCTACATCCATTGGTGAGAAATTCATTTGAGATATAATTGCTTGTTTGATTTCCTGTTGTCCCTGCAACAGTGTTGGATTATTTGGATCAATCTCTAGCCCTATTACAAAAAAAAATTAATTAATTAAAAAAATGTAAGTTTTATAGTCGAAATAACTTAGTACCTCGCTCATACGCTTCATACGCTTTCATAAACTTTCTTAAGCCAACATAAGCTGAGCCCTTTCTTGAATAACCTTTCGCCCACGTTGGGTTCAGCGAAATGGTTTTCTCGGCATCCTCTAATGCCAATTCATACTTTCCGGCTTTGGCGTATGCAGCCGATCTATTACTATATAAAACATGGTTTTTATTGTCTAAAGCGATTGCCTCCGTATAAGCAGCAATTGCTTCATCAAACTTGTTCGCTGATAGTGCAGCATTCCCTTTTTCTTTTAATGCAGTCACCTATGCAAATTTTAATTGAACAAAAAAATTTTTTTTGAAGGAATTATGTACTTCAATTATAACCAATAAATCTATGTTACCTTATCCATTTCAAACAATCTCGTTTATATATGTATTTGCTACACAATTTTTAATAAATTTTTATTTTTAATTGTATTTATTTCACCAAATTTTATTAAAATGAAATCTAGTTCAATTCACACGACTTTTGCCTTCTATAATTTCAGGAAGAGTCTAGAACTAAAACATGAGAAATGCTTTTTCATTCAATTTTTTAAGTATGGCTGCACTGCTTTGGGTCAGGGTTGTATAAATATACAAAATTATATGGAAGATGTCAGAATTAATGACTAGGCTAGAGAAATTTGAACTAAAAATTAAAGCTGAATTTTTTTTCTGTCTCAAAATTTAAGAACAGCCTTTACTACTTTACATTTTAAATAATTTAAATCCATATTCTAATTCCTGCTGCACCTTTATCTCAAATTTTGCTGCATTTCAATGCAGCACATTTTGACACTTCGTACATTTGGCTCTGGCACTTGACAAGTGTGTTTAAAAAAACAAGTAGACATGAAAATTTGTAAAGAAACCATAATGTGAATAAATATGACAGCAGAAATTTTCTGTAACCTTCTGCAGTTTAGCTATTGGAAATATGGAAATGTCACAACTGTCATTCCCGTGTTAAAACTGCAGAAACATTCTCCTGTACTTTCTGTATCTATTTCCCACCTGTCAATAAGCTGCTTGTAATAAGTAACAGAATACAGAAAGTACGGGAACAGATCTGATCTATACTTCACAACTGCAGCAGCTGATGCAAACCGCAATACGCTGATCTCTTCCTGCTGCAGCACATTGCATAAATTTGAATCTGAATTGTAACCCAATCTCAATTCGATCTCGATTCAACCTATCAGCCTAGCCATATTCGAGATTAAATAAAATTAAAAAAAAAATCGATTAGGTCTTTTTGGTCATTTCGAATGTACAACAATGCAAGATCTATAATTTTGAAGAAAATACAGCATTTAAAAAAACCAAATTAAAACTTCAATAGGGAATCTTACGCAAAGGTAAACTCAGATGGCGCCACCGAAGTATAACGTAAACAAACAACAACAACATAACAGCAACAGCAACAAAAATATAATATTCATATACTGACCTGTCTTAAATGCTTTTTTAATATAACCTTCAGACTTAAAATGATCTGGACAAAACCTTGAATGTTTTGCACCCTTAAACTTTTTGCGACGCACAGCTATTTCCCATTGTTTTTTTGAAATAAATGAACCAATATGTATTATTGCATCCAAATAAACCACACCGATGCATATTTATTAGAATGTAAGATTTTATCATTGAATGACCGAAAAATCACAGTAACCGAGAACTGTCTGAGAGGCGGGAGACAAATGTCACTTCATGTTTACGTTATAATACATTGGCGCCCCTAGCGGGAAAAATTTCCAGTAAGGTTCCCTATTCATACCTAATCTTGGCATATACATCCGTGCATACAGCTGCGGCTAAACCTTAAATTATAATCACACTCTTATAAACATAACTCACCCCAATCTATTCTGCGCTGCCAACACTCAAAAATAAAATAGCGGCATCGGCATTTAAGTTATAGAAGATTATTGGTATGATATGTTTTTTAATCGGTGGAGAATTAAGTGGGTTTTCGGCTTGTTGTAAGATTATTTTATTTGCTGGATTTTTAGCAAATACTTCTTTAACCACAAAGTATAAATAAAACAACTAATTTCAACATTAATCGCGTGCTATGGCCGAGTATTTAGCATCGATTTTTGGTACAGAAAAGGACAAGTGAGTTATCCAAAGCAAGTGTAGTTGTAAAAATATTGAGGTTTGTTCTATCTAATTTTCAGGGTTAATTGCTCCTTCTACTTTAAAATTGGCGCCTGTCGACATGGAGACCGCTGTTCCCGAATTCACAATAAGCCAACGTTCTCGCAAACAGTGCTTCTTCAGAATTTGTATGTGAATCCACAAAACTCCGCCAAATCCGCAGATGGCAGTCACTGTAAGTAAAAATCAAAAAGTAAATAAATGATTTCCTGCGGTAAATTGTATTATTTTTCTCAGTGGTGGCAAATGTTTCCGATGAGGAAATGCAGGAGCATTATGATAATTTCTTCGAGGATGTATTTGTTGAATGCGAAGATAAATATGGTGAGATTGAAGAAATGAATGTTTGTGACAATCTCGGCGATCACCTAGTTGGGAATGTTTATATAAAATTCCGTAATGAAGAAGACGCTGAACGAGCAGCCAAAGACTTGAATAATAGATGGTTTGGCGGTCGTCCAGTTTATGCTGAATTATCACCAGTTACTGATTTCCGAGAGGCATGTTGTCGTCAGTATGAAATGGGTGAATGTACTCGATCTGGATTCTGCAATTTTATGCACTTGAAGCCGATTTCAAGAGAACTTCGAAGGTACGAACAAAATACTAATTTATTTATATTCAGCCCGGATAATGTGGCCTATTTATTTCAGATATTTATATTCACGACGTCGTGGCAGATCACGTTCTAGGTCCCGTTCACCGAGAAGACCTAGAAACCGGTCGAATGAGCGCAGAAGATCCTCCCGTAGTAGAGAGCGTGACTATCGTGATAGATCAGATAGCAGAAAGGGTAGATATTAGCCGAAGTCCAATTTTATTTCAAACCCGACTTTTAAACAAACAAACAAAACGAATATGATTGCGTGTTTCATTTAAAATTATATAAGAAATAATTTTTTATTCACTGATTGGACAAAACTAAAGAAAGTTTCAATAAAAAACAAAATAAGATTTCCATTTATTAGTAAAGATGGATAAATTGTAAAATTTATACCAGCTGTTTACAAATTAAAAAGAAAAGAGAACGTACTGTGAGATTCTGTTCGTTTTAAAGAAACGTTTCTTTTATAGATTTGGCATGTTTTTGATTCTTGTTTCTAAAGGTATGAAAATTGCAACTATTTTTTTGGAAGACGTGGGTATGGTACGCAGAACATGTGTTTTTTGCGTTTGTCAGACGTGTTCCACAATTCGAGTGGAATGGAATCGAATCGGAATTATGATACATAAATGGAATTGGTCGAATTGTGGAACATCTAATTTCGAGTGTATATTCGACACTCACGATTCTTATCGTTAAAAACCGTACATACCTTACTATTGATTCCTGTTTCAACATTCGAAATCTTTGTCATCAGCAATTATTTGTATGTTACGGCGATTTGTTTGGTTTACGGAATACCATTGTTGGCGGAACATAGCTTATAAAGTATGTATTATCAAATATTCTGTACGTTAAACTGTAGCCTTGCTGGTTTTTCTTTGGTGGCACGAAGGCAATTCGGAAATGTCCCTTAAATTAAAATTATCGATATGTTAAGGCCATGCAGGAGTCCGTGACCTGAAGGTTACTCGCCTTGAGGCCAAGCATAATCACACACTTACCGACCAACAACTGGATGGGACCTGTAGTTCAGGAAAACTGAAAAAAATCTATGTCAGTGGGTATTTATCGTCAGTCCGGGCCTGAAGATCTGAAGTTCTATTCAATCTGAAATTTTCGCTGAGGCATAAAAATCTTACCACACTAATTAAAAACCTGCTACGTTAGACAGATGTCTCAACTTCTTATCGCTCAGTCAGACTGGGTAATGTATGGCCTTCATCGGACCGTGACTGCCTGGTCTGTAATTGAATAGGGTGGGTTTTATCGGGTCCAACGTGCCGACCTGATCTGAAAGGCCACGACCTGCCGGTGGCCTGTATGTGAATGGAGCATTTAGCTTTCGAAGTTGATAATTCGTTTTTGGTGGCACGCCTAATGTGCAGTATTTTTAATTAGAGAGGAATAATAAAAGATTGTTTTCTAGATAAAACAAATTTTAATCAAATTAATCCAATCCTAATTTTTTCTTCAGCGGCACTGAAGGGGAATTGCCATTCGTGTCCTCATCTGTAAAAACAGAAACATCATGTGTGGATTCCGAATCCGAATTTTAACTGATCTTGTCAACATCCACAATATGTTTTCTCATCTTATCTTAAATAGACGTCGGGGTATTTATTCGCTGAATAAAAAAATGTTTTCGGATTATGGAGATAATTTAACCTCGAGGCATCCAACAACTAGCGTTCCTTAATCTTAAAGGCCCCCATACACGGTCAAATTGGCTGTACAACCAGATTTTCATCAAACCTATAAGCGCAATGTATTTTGCTCGGCCGACCGGCCCACAATCGATAGTTTTGGTTGTACAACCGCACTTCGCTGTACAACCAATTGGACCGTGTATGGGGGCCTTAAGTTTCAAAGAGATGAAAAGCTCACGAGCCACTGACCTACTTGTCAAGCTTCAATTTTTACGATCCCTAATGTGCAAACGGTTAAATCAAACAAAAACTAGATAGCTTAAAAGAGCGCCAACAAAAAATTTTGGTCCCTGACCCCACGAGGTTGTGTGACGAGCAGGTCTGAGCATGGCAGCCAGTAAAAACCAAAGGAATGAAGTTAATTAGTTATTCTTAACTTGGGAGAAGTGTGAATCAGTTAACTTAGCAAAAAAATCAAACTTCCCGTACCGGGAATCGAACCCGGGCCTCCTGGGTGAGAGCCAGGTATCCTAGCCACTAGACCATACGGGACACCAACTCTTATCTGACCAAGAAAAAATATTTTATCATCTAAACAATTTTATTGAATCCCACTAAAATAATCGAATACCTTTTAAGTGCACACTTCATTTTTAAATATCTTTCAAAAAAAAAAAACTATAAATCTTCTGCCTCTTTTACTGTGTTTCCGCCTGTGACTGTAAATCCTTCTTTAATTTCTTGGTTAAATCAATTTGTTGCTGCAATAAGTATGTATTTTCTAGCTTACGCCGCTGCTGCCTCTCAATATCTTTCAATACACCCTCATGTAATTTTTTTCTGAGAATTAAATAATAATAAAATTCTTTTTACAATAATATTTTTGTTACCTGTACCTGTCGATTGTTTGTTTCAAATGAACATAAGCTATTATTCCAAATGATGTAAGGCAGGCAGCGGCTAATGTTATCTTTGCTGTAGTCGACATTTTATTTTAATTAAACATTTAAATATATAATAGAAATTTTTACAAAAACGTTTTGATTTATTATTATTAAACTTTAGTTTTCTAGAAATTTACATCGCAATTTTCGGCAATTTAGTGAAATTACCAGCTGGGAATTTGTCAAAACCATTGTAGTAATGCCATATATATTATTTACTTCAATAGTTACGATAAAGGCGGTTTGAGTATAAGGTAATTTTATAATTTGTTGAAAATACGTTTTATATATTCTAATTTATTATAATTCTTTGAAAGTTGTTGATATATGAAGATTTACAAATTTACATTGGGTAAATTCATAATATTCAGTTTTTTTTTAATTAATTTACAATTAACCATATTTATTTTCGTATTTTATTACCATGCCTATAATTCATATATCGTAACGTATTTCTATATCGTATGAATCAGCCCCTTGTCTAGAACCTTCACTGTTTTACTTAATGGGATAGTGGCGGGAATTGTCCGGGTTAATTTTCACTTCGTAGTAAAAATTTCGATTATTCTCTATTTTAAATGTTATGGATAGAATTTGGTGGTCAATGGAAATAATAATAAGAGTAAGAACTTGGTAAGTATTATGAAAAATATGTCCTACGTAGTTTTATTTATTAAAATTTCTGTTTTGATTTTTGACCAACATTAAAGGAGATTTTTTGGCGGTTAATAAGGATGATTTTTTATGTGTAAATTTATCATAAAGGAATAATAGTATTCAACCCAGGTAAGCGCTTTAATTCTCATTTTAATTGTTTAGTCCTTTGGCAGAATTTGTACATATATACCAATTTGTAAATAATACATATATGTATTAAAAAAATGCTAATAGCTGTGTATGATCTGCTGTAGCTAGTTTTAGATATATCTCAACCGGCTTCCAGCCAACCAAGGCGCTACAGCCCAAATCGAGCCTTGGCCTCCTCTAGGGTATTTCTCCAAGTTTGGCGGTCCCTTGCAGCGTATCCTCAATTTCGGATGTTGAGCATTGTCTCTGCGTCAGCCGTCACAGAGTCGATACATCTCCCCCCGCGTCTGTCTACTAGTCTATTTCCCGAAAATTCTGATATAACGGTTGACCCGCTTTGGAGTCACATTCCGTCACATCTCCGCTGCAAAACCAAAGCAACTTCAGAAGTGCACGCACTATAATTGCAGCGAAAGATACGCCAAAATGAGACTACAAAGGAAGTCAACATCCAATAACCTAAAATACGGAGTCACCCGCTCTTACATTGAACGACACAAGTGCTGCCCATTCCGAAATAATTATTTTTTCCGGGCGAGGTTATTAGCCTCACACCAACCTTCCTTGGAAGGGACTAGCCCGATCATATTAGCCTATCCTCTCTCATAGGATAGTTACCGGTGGCCACCGCTAGGGGGTTATGATCGCACTTCCCAGTCCGAAATAGTTGTGGGACGTGCATGTAATGCTAGATGTTCCGCTGATGACTGACCACCACTCACACATTACCACAATATAATTGAATTGCAAAAATACTTGCAGCAATTCCCATTAATATAAATTTATGCAAAAATTCTTCAAAGTAAAATTTCTTCTAAGGCACATATGAGATCCATAATAAAACCGTGAGATTAAAGAGTTTACCGGTGAAAAATATTTCACTTCAGCTTCATCTTTGATTATAAAAAGAAGTTATAAACAAATTTAATCAATTGATTTACGTAATCAAAATTGTTAAGACATACTTATCTATGAACATCAAAAAATTGCTCTCTTTGAAATTGGCAAACATTTTTCAAACTTCCGGAATTAAGATATTTTCGTTGTACGATTACAAATTTATTTATAGATATTAGGTTGAATCATATAGATTAAAATACAAAGTTGTCGTATTCATATTCCTATAAAAAATAAGTGCAAACTATTAATTTAGAAAATAGAAGTTAATATTTTCCTATAGCGTTTTTAGTAACAATATCGGTGGAGCATTACTCTAGAATATGGGGTAGTTTATGCTTATATTGTTTTTATTTTTAGGGAAAAGCTAACTCCGTATTTAATTGATTTGTTGTGTACCTTACGCTTTGTGCGGCACTGTAAAGGTTACCCCTTTCTATCTACTTATTATCTAGATATATTACTTATCTAAAGATAACTTGTCCATGGTACACGGTTGAACATGATATTATCCCTTCAAGCTTCTTCTTTAAAGCTTAATTCCTATAGAGCTTTCTATGTTCTGATGGAATTCAGTAGAGTATACTGGAGATGGGCTGTATGATTCAGTCAGTCATCATCAAAGCCATAGCTTCATTTTATTACAACAACATACCAAAGCAGCAGAATTATTTAGAGACAGTGCTCGTATGCTGATGGAAAAGATATAGCTGTGCTTAACAGAGCAACAACATAATAACTACCTATATCATATATTTTGTGTAGAGAGGAGAAGCTTTTGTGTTTTTGGACCAAGTCATTCAGTAAAATTTGCTCATGCACAAAATTTACTGACTCCTCTCATTTCGAGTGTGCGCAGCGAATATTATTGCATTTTCCATAGAATAAAAATCCACAAAAATATTCTATCACCATCATTAAAGCAGTGCTATTGAATACGTGCGGGATGTACTCGATGTTTTTTTCCAGTCGTACTCTAACCGACCGATTTGATTTTTCATAACACATAACACAAGACGCCGACGACAATAAATAATCAGAATAATTATTTTAATCAAGTGAAAAATTGTCCCAAGTAGTATTCTTCTCTCTATACGCAAATAGAAGAATCCAAGTGTTTTTATATATGTGGTGTGCGGTTGCTTATGTTTCAAATATAGATGCTTAATTAAGAATTGTGGCTTTGAAACTCCCTCCAATTATCTCGGATTGCCTGCTGATACTACTAACCGACGAATATGACGAAAGTTGAACTATACAAATCTCGACCATTCGTGATAACTGTCCATTTAATAGGCATTATTCAATTCGTTTATGCTGGCTACTATTTTCATCAGCATGTTAAGGTACCAAAGAATATTAAAGCATTCCAGATACTTGGTGGTCGAGCGTCCTACTTAACATACTGGTGTTTGGTAAGTACTACACTGCATTCTTATCATAATAATTATTGCATAAATATTTTCATACTATCCTTTTTAAAATTCATGCTACATGTCCTTGACATGGGCTTACATGGAATATGCGTCTTAAATTTTTTCCTTTTTGGGGGAATTTCACAATTCTCCATATAATGAAAGGAATATATTCGGTTGGGATGTTTTATATAATAGTGCAACAGTTTGGCGCCATGCGTACCAAATTCTGTCTGACCTTCATTTCAGTATAGAATTCAATAAGAAGGGGAAATGTTTTTGTCATATTATGGAATGAGCGGAAAATGGGATCATTTAACCTCTATAATTCCCTTTGTGCCATGTTTTTGCCCCTTTTGGAAGGGCTTATTTTAGGTAAGGCAATTTAATAATTTAAATCTTGAATATTTGCTAAGTAAAACCCTACTATGTATGTTTAGGATATCCTAATTTAAATTTAAAATGTTTGTTTTTAATTAAGAATAAAGTACGCCTTCCTTTGGGGGGGAGAAAAAATCGATTGTTAAAAAGGTATACTTTTGTAGGAGTAGATTCATTCATAAATTATTATGCTTCACAAATTTCGTAACAACAAAAGGAGAGGCTTATAAGCATTTTTGCAAAAAAAATACGCAATATATAAAACACATTTGAATAATTTGAATTTTTATTTCGGAAGGGGGAGAAGGTGAAATTTTAAATTTATTAAGATTCTAAGCATACATGCATTTTATTTATGCAAAACCAGTATAGCATATGGTATTACAAAAATGTTTGATATTTAAGAAGAAAAATTGTATCAGTTTAAGTGGTTAAGGATGTATGATGTTGCAGATAATATGCTCAGCTCCTTTTCGAGATTATATTTTGTATAAAAATATATATTTTTTATATGTTTTATATGTGGTAAAATGCTATAATATAGAATTTTCTTTGATGAATATTATTAGTATGTAATTAATTACATCATACATTCAATCCTTTTATTAGTTTGCTTATGTAAAATGTAACTTATTTAATAATTTAAGTATGGCTTCTACAAGTATGGGGGAAACAGTTGCCCTCCAGCAGACTCTGTGTTGTGCCACAACTTTTAGCTCCGTCCAGAATCTCCCAGTTGTTGTGGTCTCTACTAATAAGGTTCCCCTTTAAGTTGTTTTAGGTCCTCCAACCCAGTTAAGGGCCTGTTTGGATATATTCTCGTTCTCATATCGCAAGGTGTGGCCAATCCAATTCGATTTCCTTCGCTTGATTTCGTCGTCTCATTTGACCTAAGTCCGATATTTCTTTTCTGAAATTTTCCAAATCCAATTATTATAATATGAGTACTATCATAAAAAACACCCTTCAAAATCAGTGGTGGATACAAAGGGGGTGGGGGGATTAAAGACATATCCCCCCAAGAGTTTTATGATTTATGGATTTAGTTCTGAAAAAATCACCAATTGAACTAGGATATTTACTTCTATGTATAATCCTACAAACTACTGTGTACTTGGTTAACACATGTATTCAAAAAGGTCGCGTCATAACCTTTGTTAGTTGGTTAACGGGATTACATGTTATAGCAGGCATAAACAGGCCCACCACATCACTTTACGTGGCCTAGGGCTGAAATATGTTTGGGTGCCCCTTCAGAAAAATGCTAAGCCTTTTATGCTTAGTTAGAGTTATTTTAAGTTTTTTACTATAATTTTAACTATGCACAGAATACTATTTAAGATAACATCATCTCCCCCCCCCCCCCCCCCCCCTCCCCCCAAGAACTGCCTCTGGATCCGCCCCTGCAAAATATAGTAAAAAGCATCTATCGAATAAAAAATTACTAAACACCGCGCTACTGTTCCGGCTTGTTGCTGTGCTGATAACACAATACTTATCAACTCCCTTAGCTCTCACTATCCTGTTTGGAAAATACCTTTACATGCTATTAACAGACAGCAAAGCTCAACGGTAATCTCGATGCTTGATTAAAAAGCACAGCCATATGCTAAAAACATTATGAATAATTAACATATTAATTATGATAATTAAGTAAGTGTTTTCGGGATAGCTCTGTTAAGGTTAAAACCACTTAAAGCATGAATGAAAATTGTTTATAAAACATAATTTCCTCTCAAATAAGCAGGAAAATTCTCTTTTTTTTAATTAACCTTTTGTGTAGGTATAGCAGAAAACAGAACAAATTTTCATTCTATCTGATGAATATTAAAATAAGCTTCATTCATTCTTTACATTCTTTATTTTTTTTTATTTATTTTTTGGGTGCTGCATCAAAAAAATAAGAATTCTTTTTATATAAAAAAAAAACAAAAAAATTATGGTAAATTTTTATGATCCTTGTAGTTGGGAGTTCTGGAAATGTGGTAAGGAAAAAACAACGCAATTTTCCAAAACGTTTTCAAGAGCTTTACTTCAATTGCTTGTTATTTGTGTGAATTGCTTCAATTATCATTTATATTTGGATCGATTTTTTTAATCATGTCAAGGTGAAACGTTTTGCATTTCTAAGTGAAATATTACCAAAATTGTAGGGCTGGCTAATAAAATCTAATGAAACATGCTATTTAATTAATTTAAATGCAGTCGTGTTTGTTGCTATTTAAGCTAAATGCCTAATAAAAATATAAAGGTGTTAATTATTAAAATTGTATAATAACAATCAAAAGGATTATCGCAAGTGAAATGGACGTGATAGATATTATAAATGTTTACAAGACGTTGTTTTTGTTTATAGCTTATACATGCATTATTTTATATAACATTTTTTGGATACCTACTTTTAGTATATTAATTCTATCATCCAAAATGCCTTTACATACCGAAATAAATACTGATACTGATTAACTTCTGTAGGGATTTATAAGATTGCCGGTCCCCTGCCAATAATAAAATAAAAGCCTTCAGACAAACAATCGATAGGAAAAAAGGTGTCCTGCGGCTATTAAAAGCTTAGCAAGGAAATAAAACCAAATATTGATTACAATCACGGCGCCCGTTTAGACATTGATTTTCTTCTAATCGATTTTATCATAATGCAGATAATCATTAAATGTTTTGTAGTTTTATCAGAATGTAATGCTGATTAAGGGTAATTTTTTAAAAGATCGATTTTTTTCGCTTTTGTGTAAATATATATTTTATAACATGTTGGTACCCATAAATTGCTGACACATTCTTGAAAATCCCTAGATCTGGGGTTATTCAATAAATTTAATTAGGCTGTGGTGTTAGCCGGATGTCTTTGGTTAATGAACAATACACTTAAAAACTGGTACCACAGTTAATATTTAAGTTGTTTTTTATACAAATAGATTAATATTTCACAGAAATAAAGATTGTCTGAAGGTCTCCTGGCTTAAAGGAGAAAGCTCCCGCAGACGTAGTGCCCCTGCCAGAGCCTCATTTTTCCACTACTAGGTGTAGCGGAGGGAGGTTCAGTAGGGCCTCCATAGTCGCAGTTGGGCAGGTGCTTTTAGCCCCTGTGATACCATGATAGGCCAGTCTTCGCACCCTGGCCAGCTTAATCATAACACCCTTTTTGTTTGGTCTTTAACCCACCACGCGTCTTGCAGACAAGAGCAAGATTCTAATTCAGTCAAGGGTGGAAAGAAGAAGAAGAAACCACAACACCACCTGGGGGGAATATAACTTCGAACGGGTAAGCCAATTTAACTACCTGGGGTCCAGTCAGTGAAGACAACGATGAAACGATAGACGTACAAAGAAGAATAAACGCCGCAAACAGAACATACTTCTCACTACTGCCAGTAATGAAATCCAGAGACATCCACAGAAAAACAAAAATAAGAGTCTACAAAACCATCATACGTACAGTAGCTACGTATGGTTGTGAAGCATGGAGTATCTCCCAAAAATCCGCCGACAAGTTGGATATATTTGAGAGGAAGGTTCTCCGAAGGATATACGGCCCAATTAATGAAGACAATGCATGGAGAATACTCTACAATCACGAATTGTACGACTTATACAAAGAATGTAAACTTTCGACCCATGTCAAGCTACTGCGTTTACGTTGGGCCGGTCATGTCCAAAGAATGGATGACTCAAGGATACCAAAAAAATCCCTGTATCTACTACCAGATGGCAAAAGACCAG
Organism: Thereva unica; assembly: GCA_949987705.1. Classification (NCBI taxonomy): domain Eukaryota; kingdom Metazoa; phylum Arthropoda; class Insecta; order Diptera; family Therevidae; genus Thereva; species Thereva unica. Next base: position 90,148,635 of record OX465285.1, read on the forward strand.
TTTGCAAACCACGGTCAAGATGGGAAGATAATGTTAAGACCGATGCAGCGAAACTGCTCAACACGAGAAACTGGAGACAAGCTGCGGAGCAGAGAGACGTCTGGAGGAAGATGCTGAAGGAGGCCAAGGCTCGAATTGGGCCGTAGAGCCATCGAAGAAGAAGAAGAACCCACCACGCGTATATAGCCAAAATATTAACCTCGGTTTGAGGTCCCAGGTTTTTCCTACAAATTGACGACAAATATGGAGAGATGTAATTGCCTTGGCAATTACTCCCTCAATACCTTTTTATCCAGGATTATGCCTAGATATTTGCCTAATTTGAGAACACTAGTTTTCTTGTAGAGGTCCCAGTTGCCCGAGACCTTAGCCCTATTAAATAGTTTTCTGACTTCTCTCCCTTGCCGAGATCATTGTTGCACCACGAAACCTTTCGGCTGGTGCTTCGAGATTTCGCAGGGCTGCTCCTTTCGAAGGCTGCGTTGATCGGTTCCTGCAGATTGGTAGAGACAAGGTCCAGATCGACCTTAGGAATTGGATTATTATCAACATGGCTGACTCCTAACTCGAGGGCTGTGCGATAGGCTTCCGAGTCATTCTGCCGTGGAATCCTAAATGCTTTCGAGGATACGAGGTTATTGCAGAAGCTCTCAAGTTAAATCTTATATGTCTATGATCAGACATTGATGGGATCACTTGACACGTGCCAGTTCAGTTTCATCTTTTTTCTTTTAGATTAAGAAACAGTTTGAGGAATTAAACATACATATGTATATGTACAAAAAATCCATTGGATCCACTAATAACAAAATCCTATAAAAAACGATTAACGAAATCATTTGGACCATTTGCATTAAAACGTGCTGATAAACCCTAAATTTTGCCCATAAGCATAGTGGGCGTGACAATTCAATACGACATTTTTGTATAAAAATCAAGATGGCGCTTTCAGGATGGCGCTCCTTCTGTTCGTCTCAAGGTGGATTTACATATGTGACATTTTTCCGTCGCGCCGTATCACAGCTGATCATTTCTATCGCAGATTTTTAATACGCGTTGGACGATTCTGAATATTTTTGTCTAGGTGTATGTTGCGCACGTAGTACAAAATTTTTCATCATCGATTTTTTAATATCCAAAATCAATTTTTGCAGATCTGTTCTTTTTCCTACCGCGGACTTTGCACACAATCTTTTTTTATTGAAAGATAAGAACAGACAGTTTTTTTGCTTTTCATTCACTACCTGTTATTCAGTTACAGGAATTTACATATTAATGAATGCTTTGCGTATCGGCTAAAATGAAAAAAATATATTACATCACTATCGTGTTAAAAAGGCATTATTGATAATTTTCTGGACAGACGCCCCCAAAACTGATTAATATATTTCAGTTTCAAGTCATCTTTCACAATGTACTCTCGTGTATATTTAAAAATTTTCTTCGCGTCTATTTTCATAATAAAATGTAACAAAGCTACTAAATATTGGATTAACAACCCTGAATTTTTGGATCCTAATAATTGGGAAGACGGACACCCACCTTGCAGTGCAGATAGAATCATATTTCCGCAGGAATTTTCGGCAGGAATTTTCTTACCATCAACTCTTATAATAGATGGCCTGGTCCTTCCCAGGAATGGGGCTTTACTACCCGGATCTAAGATGAACATAATTTTTACTAGCGGCAAGGACAAGGATAAGACGTGCAAGAATAAGAGTAATTTGGCTAAAATTAAAAAGACTAAAACAAAATTCTGGTTTGATATAAACAATTGGAATTCATCTTCTCAGAATCCTGCAACTCCGCATATTAATCGAATACCATGTTCAAATGAGGATGTGATTATGAATCCACAAGGAGCAGTATCTATAGATTTGGATGAAGCTAGCAATTTATATTTAGGTGATTTTATATTAGGCGAACAACATTTTTCTGCACGACAATTGCAACATTTCTTAAATACCGAATTGGGACAAGTCGTATTTAAGCAGGCAGACTATGCCGGAGTACGATTTTCTAAAGGATCACAATGTGGATGCCATCTTAGTAATGCTATATCGGAAGTACAAACAAAAGTTTGCAAATATGTAAAAAATACTTGCCTAATACCAAAGTGCGTGAATCCGGTAACGCCTACCGGACATTGTTGTGCTGTTTGTGGAGCACTCTTAAAAGTTTATGTTGATGATTGTGAAATGGTGTCGAGGCGCTTTGATGATATGAAAAACAAATTAAAAAATTTTGTCCATTCAAGTAAATACCAAAATGAGATTGATTTTGATGCCGAAATGATAGATGATGGCAGGGATAAGTATTTTCAACTAATAATTCTAGATAAGAATGATTATGACGAAAAGAGCGTTAATTTTATGGGTGTTTTAAACGAGACAACATTATTCCATATTTTCTTCCGCGATTTAAGGAAAGTATTTCTAGAATCTGGATTACCTATTGATCCTCAAGGTGGTGCCTCGTTTTGGGTCTTTATATTTTCAACATTTTTCGCTGTTATAACATTCTTCATTGTAATTTATGCGTATTACATTCCTGAAAATCCATATATTCGAATTCCTGCTTGGTTATATCCTAGTAGATATAATATATTTAGTTCACCATTTGTATTTGCCAGATTTGAAGATACTCAATCTAGAGTTGAAGTTCAAGGTAATGTTGTTATGAATGTAACTTATGAAGAGGAAGAAGGGACTACTGAAAGCGGAACAACATCGTTCAATAATCCAATGTTTAAGCAAGATGAACAAGGAGTTGAAGTTGCTCAAGAATCTACATCATGTGAATTAACCCAAGTTAGTTTAATTACTCCTGAGGCAGATTGAAAATAATTATGATTTTTTTAGTGTAAATAAAAAGAAATTACAATAAATTAATAAATTGGTTAAATCATATTGATATTTATTTTAATTTACTGCTAAAAGAATAAGTTAATTTTTTATACGCTTTATATTAGCTTCACCTGTATGTTGTATGTAAACAAATCTTGCAACTTGATTTTGACCTACTTCCATATAACCGATAAATTTGAAATTCTGCACATACATATGTTCATGTGACAATGCAATCTGACCACTTTGTAAAAAAATCAAGATGTAAACAATGTTGTATGTAAACAAATCTTGAAACTTGATTTTGACCTACTTCCATATAACCGATAAATTTGAAATTCTGCACATACATATGTTCATGTGACAATGCAATCTGACCACTTTGTAAAAAAATCAAGATGGCGGCCAAATTTTACAGTTGTGATCCCCGACCCGCAACATGGATATCAAATGAAAGGAAATGACAAGTAGAATACTACTTGTCTGTGTGGCATCATTCCAAATTCAAAATGGCGGCCATTACAAAATGCCTTACCTTTTTCTTTGACGTCATTTTAAATCTAATATGACGGTCCCCACAAAATGGCGGAAGACATATAATAGACTAAAAGGAATAAAATAAAATATATACTATAAAATTAACTAAAAAATATGTTTTTACATTGAAATGAACTTAAATAATAGAATAATTTTGAATGTAAAATTCTTACTGCTCCAGCCAGTATGTTGACACAACCTACCTTTCAAAATGTAAAAAAGCGTGAGGCGCTAGCGAAAAGTTCAGGTGTTAATAAAATAAGAATATAGGTAACGAGTCCCACGCCTTTTTACATTTCGAAAGATAGGTTGTTTCCACATACTGGCTGGAGCAATAAAAACGTTACATTCCAAATTATTTTTTACTTTTTAGTTCATTTCAAAGTAAAAGCGTAATTTTAGTTTTTTTTGAACCATATATTTTTATTTTTTAGATATGTATGTATATTTTACAAGCATCTTTGTTCTTTTCGCAAAGCTTTCTTCACATTCTTTCTATCATAAGGTTTACATGAAGTGACAATTTTTTTAAATGTTAATTCAGCATTGATTAAATCTAAATATAGAATAGCTACCCATCGTACAATAGCATTGCCCACTAGTTAAATCGGCAACTAAAGCTGAATGACGATATCCCTCATAATTAGTCAGAAAGCTTGGCATTAAAATCACAAATCCCTCCGCTGGAAATTCTTTCTGGGCCTTCAATTCTGTTTTGAAGTGCTTTGTAGCTATTTTTTAAAAATAGAAGAGACTACTTCTATCCTTGATATAAGTTTAAGTGCATGGCGTAATGAGGAAATTTAAATTTTTCAAATTTTTTTTGCTACTTAAATGTCATTCAACGCCTCTTGAGCTTTTATACAATTTTCCATATGAAAATGTGTGAATAATTATGAATAAGAAAACTTTATTGATTGTTCCTTCTATAAAAAGTTTAAAATTGCTGTTTGACTTTCTAAGAATTTCACTTGAAATCATTGTTATTTGAAAGAACATGTACTTCATCAATATTTAAGGCTAGCAAGCATGCCAAAACACAATAATTTGTAATCTTCGAAAGCAAATCGATTTTGTTGAAATTAGTAAATACAAAACTTAAACAAAAATGAAAGTGTAAAGTAAACATAAAAGAAATGCGTTTGTTTAGATTTGCAGTCATATTATGACGGGTTGTAAAATTTATTCATTTGCAGTAAAATCAATGTAAAAGCTACAGCTGCTGGCTTAGTTATAAATAGCTCTCAGCACATTGCATTATGGCTAGCAGTTGATCAACAACAATCTTCGAATCACTTTTTAATGTTAATTGAGAAATGTGCGATCTATTTTATACTTGTGAAGAAATTAAAAAAATAGAGATAAATTGATTTGTTGAAAATTGATACATTCGAATTTTTTATGGATTAGTCGATTCGGATATGTACGAACTTCTTGTTATATATTATTATCAAGTGACGATATCTATTAATATTCTTATGAGTAAACTTTTGTGAAAAAAACCTATAGCACATAATTAAAATTTTTTAATTATTTTATAAACAAATTCAATTCTAATTTAATTTACAAGGTTGCCACTAACAATTTTCATAAACTAAATGTAGAATTCAAGGAGTACTGAAGGGTTTATAGGCAAGGTCTCAAGATGTTTGGAGAATTTTTTTAATCGAATCGTATTCGGAGCTTGCTTACGTCCGACGGTCCTTATACTTATAGTTTTTTTGTGATGGTGATCACTTATATTTCAATAGCACGCACTGTTTTGTCTATGCAATAGAATCATGCAAGCTTTTTATTGCACGATTCTATTGCATATTGTAGAATGTGTTTTTATTGTTTTTGTATTTTGTTTATTATTGCGGGTTAACTTATTATGTAGTTTTGTTATCGGGTGGTGGTTGCAAACATAGAGGCGCGGCGGTAGTACACGAACCCTGCCCCAATCCAGACTCGCATGTATATGATAGAAAAGCATGAAATTAAATGATAAGTACTCATTTTTTCTTCCTGTGGCATCAGCAGTACCGCAGGGCTCTATTCCCGGACTTTTACTCACGCAAACGAATCTGATCGTAACTACTAAATAAACTTTGCTGAAACTCAAAAGCACTAACAAAAATCCAAATATTTACAACAAATTAGCGAAAGAGTATTATTATGCTACGAACATGCGTAAAAAACAAGAAACTCTGGTAAATATTGTACCTACACACAATCATGGTAGGATGTCCTAGCTGTCCTAGCCCAAGAAGAAAATCTAAACAACATTTATCTTAAGGCTCCACCAGTGGTATTTTACGGTCCTTCTCAATTTTTATGTTTCTTTTTCTTACTTCGCTTCTTTCTTCTGCCGTCGGACGGTCAGCGGCCGGGATCGCCTCTGATACGCGGGATCGGGTGAACTGACGTCTGCCTTGCCAATGCCTGCCTCAGCTCTCCTAACTTGCGGTGGGTCTGCCTAACCCGGTTCCAGTGATGACCAACAATATCTTCGGGCCCAATTCCTGAGTCAACAGCCTAGTGCAGCAAGCTTCTCTTGTAAGATTCGTCAGCTAAGGTCCGGTGCTACAAAATTCTCGTTTGAACCGCTTGATCCGGCAACCTCGAAATTTAGGTCGTCTGGGGTCGTATTTGGTTTCTCGAGTCGACATTGTCGTCAGTCGATAAATAAAAATTGGCATTTGGCGACACGATATCGCCTCTTTACGTGTCGATAAAGACGTTTGACGATTATTAAAAAGCTCAATTTATGCCTGCAATAAACTTTTAACAATTTCTATTTTAATTAAATACAGGTGATTTGCTGCCTTGGAGTAATACCACCCAATTTGATGGTTGTGTATGGCTGCGCTCAGCTGTCGATTTGGTCGTGAAACCAAATATGAAACTTAAAGAAAATCGAGAAGCTTTTTTTGTCGAGTCGATCCATCGACTCGAGAAACCAAATACGGCCCCTGGTTTTAATCTTTTCCCCGTTTTTTTTTTCTTTTGACTTTTCCCGAAACAAATTTTAAATTTTCACAAAAAAATAATTTCTATGCCGCTTACTATAGGTCGGCTATTCTCGGTTCTTTCTCAAACTTATTACCTCCCGAGTTTTCAGAGGCACTCTCGGTATGTCCTTTCTCGCCGAAAAATTCAATCCTCACCTCATTTTTTTTTTTTTAATTTTCAGTCTTTCCTAGGTGGTTTCTTCAAAGTGCCTTTGAGTCAGGAGATAGGGCCGCCGTTACAAATAGCTGGAAAACGTCCGTTATTTTTGCATTTGTCAACTTGGCAATTATCAGAAGCTATTATCGGTTATAAAATAACAAATCATAACTATTTTAATTCATATTATATAATAAAATTCCATGTATAAGATAAAAATGTACAAATTTATGCTAAATGCGTAGAAATATAACTTGGGTTGATGACAGTTAACTGCCAAAAATAAAAACTCACCACCAAACCAAAGCAAACAATTTTAACCATGACTGTACCCTTAAATAACAAGAAAAATTCTGCACCCCACTATAATCTAATACAATAAGCCTGTTCGCTTACTTAAAATGGGATCCCTCGGGATCCCGAGATTTTTGACAATAAAATTGAAGAGTGGGGATAAAAATATGAAAGTAAGCGAACACCTTCTGGGCTGTTTTTGGCAAATCTAACCTAGAAATCACTTGGGTCTTCAAATTAATGACATAAAGCTATTGAAACTAATAATTTATGCATGAAATTATTTAAAATCTTGTTACTAGGCACCAAATAAAGAACTTATTTTCATCAAGTCGTAATCGTTTTGGTTTAACATGATAATTGACAGTTCCATTTGACAATTCAAATACACTACAAACAGCAATCCACAATCGCCGGGACTCAAAACCTCTGGCACAAATTGGCAAGAGGGGAAGCGAAAATTTCCCCTCTTTTTCGAGCCCGAAAAAGTAAGCGAACACGAAATGGGCGCAAATGGGATCCCGAGAGATCCCATTTTGAGTAAACGAACAGGCTTAAAATGTCAGATAACTGGCAAAAGATAAACTTGCGAAATTTTCGTGTTTAGGAAATGTGAAGATACCAATCATTCATAATATTCAGCTTGTTTGTGACCTACACGAGACACGAGCTGAATACTAGTATTATTTAATATCAGTAAACTAGTGCTTAAGATTAATGGTACAAAATTTATGGTGGTGCTAAGTTTAAGTTCTGAATTCTGTGCGTAAAGAAATTTAATTGATAGAAAATGTCGAGATCAAGAGCAAGTGATACGTGGAATCGCGGTATTTTCTCCGCTCTACGAACAATTATGCATTTAATTGCCGCCACACATTATTGGTACGCGATTTACTATGATTTCAATCACGTTAAAATTCCGGTGGGCTCCAGGTTCCACGGAATGGGAAACTCTTTCGGAGGGAAATTCAAGTACCTGACTGTTTTAGATGCGGTAATTTTAATTCTGTTAATATGAAATATTATTTTTTAGATGATTTAGCATGATTTTACACAAATTTGAAATCATTCAATTTTATCGCTGATTAATCTGTTTACTGTTATGCTGAGTTGACACTTTTTCTCATATAAAACCGCGTGGACGATTTGTTTTTATCGAGTTCATTGACTAGTCACGATAAGAAAGGTGAAGATAAATAAATATTCACTCCACCGTTGGTCTGCAATCAATTTTGCATCTTTTTATTTATTTATTTTTTAAATATGTACATATACTTACACAAAAGGCAACTTGTTTTTGTTGAAATATGAAAACGCGGTTAGGTACTGCTATAGAAATTTTGTTTGAACTTTGGAATTTGCCATTTATTATAATATCGCTTTCAATAGCAATATTTTATCTTTGAATGTTGCGCTCATCGTCTCAAAGAAGCAAAATATACTACTTGAGACTTGTGCGATAAACCAATATCTTTAAAGAAATGCAAATAATGCTATTATAAAATATAGAAGATTACAATGTTTATGGCATAGAAAACTGGTCAAGAATTATAAATCTGTTAGTTTGATAATAGTAATTTTTGGTTATTAATATTGTTGAATCATACTTATATGCATTACAAATAATCACCCGTTTTTTGGACTTGGCGCTCTTTTGGAGCAATTTGAAAAAAAAATTAAGAATTGAAAGCTTTTGACCTTTTTGTTCACAGCCTAACTTTTAGATACCCTCTTGTTCTAATCTTATATAACAAAAAAGCGCCAATGGGACAAATATAACCATTAAATTTACATTATAAATAAAGAACATTTCCTTGGGGAGGGATCTTGTAAAAAATCGTCAGTGAATTTATAAAACAAAGCACACCTCGAAAAAGCTGGCTTCGCACGGTGCTCGATATTGCGGACGGTGCCTCAGGGGAAGAGTGCCGTCCGTGAAGACGCTGATAGTTCTGTAGCGGTGCGTAGGATCTGCCAAAAGTCGATAACTTCGGCTTTCACACGGTGTACGATTTTGCGGGTTATCGCGCATGGCCGACGTTATCCCATTATAACTGGTTTTGGCCTGTAGAAATTCAGTCAAATCATTACTTATTTGTAATTTCCTTTTACAATTCCTTAAAAATCTAATATCCGTAACCGAAACTATCGAGGAGGGGAGGAGCCAATCGAGGACAGTCTTTGTGGAATTTAATGACCAACAGGACAGCTATTTGGAGCTCTATTATTAGAAGTCTGGGCACACACTTGGATCGCTAGTACCTCATTTTGAGACACTGCAGTGGTGCCAAGGGCCATGGATATTATTGGTATTGGACTTCCGTATACCTAAGGTCTTGTTTCCTCTTGCCGTGCTGCCATTCTGACAGTCGTCAGCCCTTCTTGAGGGTGTTGCAGCTCTGGACTGGCTTTGACTAATCTTCCCTCTCTTGGTAAGCAGCGAATTATCTTTTCGTTGGAGGGTCTTTTCCTTGGGCTTAGACTTTTTGATTTGGGGTCTGTTCTTCGACTTGAAAATACTCCAAGCATTCTTCTCATTATCTCGACCATCCCCTTTTCTCTAAGCCAAAAAAGGCATATCATCACAAACGCACTATGATTGCCTTTGCAGTTAGTGCATTTTGCCACTTTACTGCACTGTCTTTGGCACTTAGAGTATCTATATGGGGCGTAGACGAATTTGTTTACATTAAAAGTTGAGTAATATAGTTTTAGCTTTTCCTCCTATTACGGAATTGTAAGAAATTTATCTTAATCCTTAACATATTATTTAACACTATAATATTTTGCATATTAATTGTTATTTAAAAGTTAATTAATATATTTAATTTGTATTTTTAGTTTATTCAAGCAATTTACTTCACGATAAGTCTTTTAAATGATTTTATCGGAACAAACGAAGTAGCACCAAAGAAATCGCCTACTATACGACAGTTAAAAGATTATTTGCTAGCAGCACTAGCATTTCCTGTAGCACTAAACGTTGGTATATCATTTTGGACAGTAATGGCTATAGACAGGGAGCTGGTCTTCCCAAAAGCCTTTGACGAATTCTTTCCCAGGTAAATAATATAAATTTAGTAACCACGAATAATTCTACATTAAACACATTATTTTTTTTTACTTACAGTTGGCTTAATCATGTTATGCACACAAATATAATGGTATTTATTGTGCTGGAGATGTTCATCTCCTTTAGACAATATCCTAAACGTAGTAAAGGATTACTAGGCCTTCTATTATTTATGGCAGGATATTTAGTTTGGCTTCATATTATAAAACACGTTTCTGGTGTTTGGGTATATCCATTATTAGAAGCATTGGATCTTCCACAACGAATCGCCTTCTTTGTTGTTAATTTAGGATTGGTAGTATTCTTGTATTTAACTGGTGAATTCCTTAACAATAAGATTTGGACAAAAGAACTAAAGCTTGCGCATCGTAAGACAAATTAAATTTAATTTAGCTACAAATTAATATATCAAAAAAAAAACAAAATACGGTTAAGGTATTTAAAAAAACCAAAAACAAAAAAAAACGATTCCATAGAATTTTAAAACAAAATTTTTTGCACTTGCGTAGGGTATTTTTCATATGCAAACGATTTGTTTTTATTAAATTAAAATAAAGTTAGAATTCTTTGTAGCTTCAAGCAATTTTGCTAAATGATAAACAAAAACATTCACAATTTGTTTTCATATTGTTTAAAGTTTTTGCTTAGTTGTACAATCCACGTGTATTTAAAGTGCACTTTTTAAGCGATCAGAAAATCTAAATTTTTCTATAAAATGTATTTCGAGTCATTTTATTAAAATATATAATGAAGAGATTACCAAATTATATACATATATACAGTAAAATATACCTCAGCTTTTCTATAGTCAATTTATCAGTAAAAAAAAGCTTTTTTTGTATTGCTGCTAAGATAATCAATATTTAATTAAATTGAAAACAAAAAGGAATGATCTTTAGAAAGAGGTAAAATGCTTAAATTAAATAGTTTTTTTTTTAAATTGTCCTAAATAAAATCGATTAACGCGATTAACAAACAAAAAATTTATTAATAAATTAATATTTGAGAATGGTTATTATAAAAAAAAGGTGAAGAATTAAATATACTCAGGAAAATCTGTGGTAATTTATTTATTAATTGCTTAATCGGTAAAAAATACCGACTTGTTTTGAAGGTTTTACGAAGCCAGAAAGTGAAAATTCGTCTTTCGATTTTTAGGTGAAAATCTAAGCTGAACAATTTTTTGTACAATCAGTGCGCCCTATTGTTTACATCATGGTGCAATGTATGACAGTAACTAAGCTTAATATGAAGCAGATGAAAGGACACTCACTAACGGAAGGAACGTAGGAAATTATCAAAAAGCAGGAGAACTGAAAAGGCGTGATTACACAAACACTGAGCCACGAATTACCACTAATGGAGTATGCGGCTGTCCGCCGTCGATGCCACTCTCTTTTCCTCAACCAATGATCCCAAATATTTGGACATCGGAATCTGTTCTATTTGTGTTTCATCGAGGTGAATACTGGCTTTCTATCGGTCGGTTGTGAGCACTTTGTTCTTTTCCGCATTGGTTTTTAACCCGTATGACGGGGCAATGAGGTCGGTTGCTTCAGCTTCCGTGTTGGCGAAGACGAACGGCGATCATCAAGTCGTTTACGAAGTTGTCATCGTATCGAACTCCGCGTCACCCATTAAATGCTTCACGTATAATGGCGTCGATCACAACGTTTGGGAAAGCGACATCTCCTTGTCGGGCACTCGTTTGAATCGGGAACACCGGATAGGTTGCTTCGAATACGAACGCTGCTGGTTGAGTCATCGTACGACGCTTGGAGAAGTAGGATGATGTTAATGACACGTATTCAGTTTCCAAGGCTCTCCACAAGCTGTTACAATCGATGCAATCGAAAGCGGATTTGAAATCGATGAAAACGACGACAGTTCGTTAAGTCCGTTGAACTGAAGTTCGGCCAAGGTAGGCTTTGATGTGCCTTTTAACTAGGATACAGGATCTTGGCTTTCGAGGGACTTCTCGTTCACATGGCCTTCTTTCTCTCTGGTACTGCGTCTGCATTCGCATACCGACCGACCTCTGTTTTTCTGATTTCGGTTCGCCCGGGGGTTGTCTCAGTTATCGTCTCCTGGCTGGAGGTGAGTAGACTGACCTCTGAGGAGTTCGATAACTCCCCATCCCCTTGGTAAACCCAACTGGTCTGGATTCAGGGGCGCGAGCCCTTTCCTACGAAGCATCATTGCTTAAAATTAATTATTCTATATATTAGGTATTTTTTAGCAAATCCATTTTCAAATCTTGTTTTTTAGCTATTTATATTCAATTTTATGCAATAAAAACCTATTCCCAAAACAAAAGAATACTACTAAATTTTATAAATTACATAAATAAACCTTAAATAAGTTAAATTAACTATTTAAATTAAAGAGATTCCAAAAAAAGATAATTTTCAATTCCTGAAATCTCAAAAAAATGCATCAGAATTAAACTGATAAAAACTCAGTTTTTAGGCTGTTTTTGCGTTATAATCAATAATTGTTATTAAGCCTATTATTATTAAATATGTATTATTTGTATATTCTATTATATTTTTAATTACTTAAAAACAGAATTTCACAATTTTTTATTGTTTAATTTAATCAAAATCAAATAAATAAACTTCAAAAATTATTAAACGTGGAAAATTGCATATTTTTAAGAGTTTAATGTGTAATCATGGTTTAAAATTTACGTTTTTTGGTAAGCGCAGGGATCCTCTATCTAATGGATAAATTTACAATGTCAAGTTTCGCCATTTTGTATGAGAAAACTTTGACACTTCGCATTGTAATTTCTGACATATCATACAGGATCCGTGCGGTTACCAAAAAACGCTCGTTATTTCGATAAGCAGTAGACTCCTAGAACTATGCAATTTTTTACTATGCTATATTAGTGCTATTTGATATAATTTCAAAAGTTTATTTTAATGATTTTAATTAAATTAGGGAATAAAAAATTGTGAAATTCTGTTTTTAAGTAATTAAAAATATAATAGAATATACAAATAATACATATTTAATAATAATAGGTTTAATAACGATTTATTGATGATAACGCAAAAACAGCATAAAAACTGAGTTTTTATAAGAATGATTCTGATGCATTTTTTTGAGATTTCAGGAATTGAAAATTATCTTTTTTTTTTGATTTTTTTAATTTAAGTAGTTAGTTTAACTTATTTAAGGTTTATTTAAGTCAATTTACCGCTGCAGGCGCCCATGGGGAGAGGACAGGAAATTTCCATCCGATTTTTTGATGTGGTTTTGCCGCCTACCGCAGGATTGTCTGGAGCAGCATCCGGTACTCGTGCCTCGACGTCGCTTCTTCCATGTCGGCCGCAACGTTATTTCAGTACGATGCTCGTTCCGATTTCATTTTCTGTCGAACTTCTTTGTTCAATCGCCGGTATTGCTCGAAATCGAAGTGCTTCATTCGTTTCCACTGATCGACGAGGTTCAGACAGCTGTCCGATATCCATGGCTGCATCCGTTTACGCATAGGTGGGCGCAACTTCATTGCATACTCCACAATGGACTCCGATAATTGCCTTTCTTCTACATCGATATCGTAATCGGATAATGCCATTTGAAACGCTCGCTGAATGGCCGGATCCCGTAGACACGCCCACTTCTTCTTGGATGGTGGTGGCGCCGTTTTCTTCACTCTTTGTGATCGCATCTGTAATTTCGCTCAAATCGGCCCCACGCATCACATGTACGTCTTTGAGAGCCGATCGGAATCTTGCGTTGAACGAAACGTAGTCCAACATCGCCGAGTCGTTGCCGGATGGATTTCGCCAAGTGAGTTGGTGTTAAAGTTGGCCTTAAACTAGTTAAAAAGACGCCAGGATAATACACAAACAGATAATCCATTTTAAAAGTGGTTTATTTAAAAAAATAATTATATTTAATCTTACAACTAAAAGTATCTCCTTATTAAATAAATACGAGTAACAATCTTAATATAAGACGGCTAAGAATTATAAAAATAAATGAGATTATAAATGCTAAAAGTTTAAAAAAAATATATTATATAAAATTATAAATGCGTGTTATTTGGAGGGCAGTAATAACATTTTCAATTTTTCAGACTCACTCATCACAATTATACCATCTCTATGTTTTGATGGTAACAACTGATGATTTTCAGTAACATCATCCTCACCGTCAGATATATTTTCACTCTTGCGACGATTCTTTGTGTGTCGCATTGTAATTTTACGATTATCAACAGCATCATCATCGTCATCATCATACGATTCCATTGTTTGCGTCGCAATTTCATGAGCATTCGTTTGTATTCCAACATCGCAGCTGGTTTTGCTGTTTCGTGAATTTGGTTTACCAGTTGACATTCCCGAAAAGGAACTATGCAAGACTGTAGGAATATCCAGCTCCGAGGAATACGATGTAAATGATCCATTTAGATTCGTAATGCTAACTTCTGCATCTTTCTTAATTGATTTTTTCGCATTATTTCGGCGCTGTCGACGGTTGCTTTGGTTGTTCGATTTGCGACTATTTCGACTTTTTATGCTATTCTTGCTGTTTCTACCTGCAGAATCAAACCGATCCTTGCTACTACGACTTAGCATGTTATCAAACGATGAAGATTTTTGCAGACTTTTTAATATATTCTCAAGTTTTTGCTGCTTCTTCAAGTCCTCGTCATCACTGCGAGTATATTCTTCGATCTTCGGACTTGTATGATTGTCATCGCTAAAATCATGCTGCCTTAAAACAATATCTAGACGTGAATCTTGTATTTTCAGCGAGGCACGAGATGTTTCTTCATCAGATGTCGTTGTCATTCCTTGGTTTTGCAGGAAGGGAAATATAAATTTACCATTTTTAGACAAGAAATTGCTTATATCTTCTGGTTCTAGGCCGGCGCTGGCGCTTCGACGTTTCATATTCTTGGCACTTTTTGAATGCGAGAAGAGGCCCACCTTGTGACTATTGCCAGGGTAAGTTGTTTTTTTGAGGGCAATTACTTGACTTTCAACTGAGGTGCTGCTTTCACGGCGATTACTAAATTTCCGACCAGATGTAAAAAAGTCACGTCGTCGATTTCTTGCTTTAGAACTTTTTGAATTGTGACTATGATGGGTGGCTCCTCCAGCTCTTGTTCTACTGGCCACTTTTGTTTTCATTTCGGCTATTTTAACGGAAACCTGTAAAATATTGTTTATTAATTACTTTTGTTGTTTTGCAAAAATTATTTATTTATTTATTTTATTTTTATTTTATACATCAGCAAACGGAAGTGCACAAGACCTACATAGAGCATAATGACTGCATTATAATTTGAATTTTAATAGAGAGAAAGCTAAAGAGGTGACGACTTTTCAAAATGATTTTAATAATATATCTTACCTGAGAATCAACTGAATTCCTTCGTGACTCCACTGAAACATGACGAACACTAAAGCTAATTTCGGAATCAAGAGAGCTTTTCCGTGGTCCATGTGATGATGAATTTGTTGTTGCCCCAGTTAAAGCAAATCTACGCTTTACAAATTGTGGCAAATAATTAGCCCATGTTGAACTAATTTCATTTGTTGCTGATGAATTTAAATCGTTTACATCAAAATTAAGACCAACTGGATCCGTATGAGTATTATAAAGTGTTATAGAGAGCCTCCCTTTATCTTCGAATTCTTTCCTTTTTGCCCAAGTTTGGGCGATTACTTTATGCTTTTGCATTTTTATTTCTTCATTTATATCTTTTCCGCATTTTCTATTAAAAAATTATTGTACTTTAGTAATTGAAATAGGTATAAGAGAAAAAAATGCTTAGTACTTACTTTCTAATATATCTTTTCCAAGTTTCTATAGAAGCCGGAGTCCAGCACCACGAAGACATTACAATTCCAGAACAGAATAAACAAAGTAAATGTAGCTGCAAAATAGCTACGCTTGGCCTGTTTTGAATTTTACAAATTTTATGTTCATCTGTGAACGTTGACGATATTTTACAACTGAAATTGTATAAATTACTAAATAGAATGTTACTTTTTAATTTATTTCACTTACATTATAAATATCCTTAAGCTTTCAGCCCATGTTTTAGAGCTTTTAAACTCTGTTAGATGGCAGGCGATTGTAACCAATATAAAAATAAAAGAAAGCAGAGCACAAAATCCCATTCGAACTATAATCAAATGTATCTTGTTGCTTGCAGATGTAGATTTAATATCATTGGCAAAATTTTTAAGTCCAAACAACATTATCATTCCTCGTATAATAAAAAATCCACCGATAAGGATAATGCCACACAGTGGACCAAGCAGCAAGCCAGCCCTTATAGGATGATTTACATAACCAACGAAACAGATCCCAACTGTGCTGTTGCCATCGACCTCGCTTAGAGCCATTGTTGTAATTGTGAAGACAAGCGGTAGAGACCATGCAACTAGGTGGAAGTATGAGCCTTTCTTGTCAATACGATCTTGGACATTCCCAATTGCGCGAAGATGCCAAGCGTATGTTAGGAATACAAACCAAACCATAGCTGCCGTTAAGAAGTAGTATACTAGGACGAATACAACTATACAGGATAAGTTTTCTCCTGCACTTGGCTCGGAATGGCGAAGGGTTCCATCTTTTCTGCAAACAATGTCCTCTTGGCTTCCTGGAGTGAATTGAGCCAGCCATCTGAAATTAAAATAAAAGTTTTATATTGTGTGTAGCAGGGTAAAGTCAAATAAAACAACAAGTTTGATAGTAATAATTAGAGTAAAGAAAAAGGTGGACATACATCGCATCAATGTCTATGTAGTGCCAAGATTGGTTCTATAGATAATAAAAGGACAGAAGATGAAGTCTGATAACGGTATTCCTTGTGCTTGAACCCTTGTCTTTTGTAAGAGTAGATAAACGAATTCCTTTAGTGAAGTGCAAAAAAAAATGAACATGTTTACTCCAAGCCCAAGCCCTGTTGATCATTTCCACAGACAGCTTCAATTTTGGTATAACTAACACTAGCTATAGTAGTAACTATAGACTTCCGTGTTCTTACAGATTCTAAATCAGAAAGAAAATGATACTATCGCTAAAGGGTTCGGGGATGCTGGTTTGTATACTATTTACGCACATTAGGTTTATAACAATACTAGTGCCTCGCTGTACCCATAAGCCAGTAGTATGGCGTGCGCCAAAACAATCGGGAATCTTTGACTTTTTCGATGTGCAGCGAGAGTTTCAAATCCTCCCACTTCAAAATTGTGTTTTAAAACGACATTTTCTTGTTTTTAACTAATATCCCTAACTACATAAATAAATATCTGAAAAATTCATATATCTAAAACACTTACCCAAGACACGATATCAAAAAACACAAATTTATATAAAATACAATTAAAGCTGGATATTTGTTTGCATTTTGCCAATCAATGAAAAATGTTGCTATAACAAATAAATTACACAAGCAGCATAAGCTTGCGCCCCATGCTATTAACTTATGTATTTGCCGATGTTCATCGTCCGTATATAATGGATCCTTGCATTGAATGCCGCATCCCTCAATGCCATTATAGTAGCTAGAGCTTGATTCAGCTGGAACTAAAGGTTCTAGGCATTTTCCAGTAACATTAAATTTCATTTCACGAACATCATTATTACATTTGGACGGAAATAATGTTTCGTTGCATCGTAAAAACTCCGGAAAATAGCTTGTATTATATAATACTTTACATGGTTCTAGAGTTATTCTACACATTTCCAATGATGGCAGATAAACCATTTCTTTATTATTTATGCGTTCGCATTTCGGTGCAAATACGGCACATAAGAATGGCTGAAAGAAAGTCAATGTTATTTCTGCTTTAATAGAATGTTATTTTAAAATGTACTTGTATAACAGCCCAACATTTTGGAATATGCTTTAAAGCTTGATAGTTATGTAGTCTTTCTTGTGTTTTCTCTTGGCTAAAGTAATCTGTTAAGTCTAAGGTAGTATAAGTATATGGTATTTTGGCTCCAAAACAATGTGTAAATGTTAATTTTTCACATTTAGCTGGACGGACACATTGAATATGGCGCATATCGCCTCTGCCATCGAACCATGGCTTTTCGTCTTTACCTTTCTTGCCTGTAATAAAAATGAAATATTATAGAAGTTAAAAATAATAAATTATTAGGATTATTACCATAAATTCTGAAATTGTTGGTCCCATTTATAGGTTCTAAGTCTGATTCATCAATAGATATTGATTGTAGTCCATTGCAACTTATATTTGAGTTGAAAGATGAATAAAAAACAAGAAATGCTAAACTGTAGTATAATAATCTGAAATAAGAAACTTCCTTTAAAACAAATTGGCGCCTTCTTGAATAGTTATTTATTAAAGTAGCTTAAATCTTAAAAATTAAAAGGTGAAACTTTAAACCTGTACTACACTACTCGCCAAGTTGCTTCTCAAAGTTGATCGAAGTCCGAAGTACGTGACTACATCCTCGTGGAACCTCGCGAGGGGCTCAGCCACCTGGCACCCGTAGACCTCGAGTCCTTTGAAACGAAGTCGCCCGAGGTGAAGTAAAGTCATACAATGTAAATCGAAGTGTCTCTCTACACTCTTGACTTCGATGAACTTCGCGAGTATTGTAGAATAGAGTTCGAGACCCAGCAGCACCGACAGCAGCGTATCAAAGAAGAAGAAGATAGGCTCCCAACCGCGTTGTATCATCCTTCCTATCTGTGTCTTTGTTAGTGATGGATGACCTTGCATTTGAACTCTTGGGTGTTGTATGAGTTCGGGAATACTGACTGTGGAAGGTTGTTCTACAGTCGAGTTGTTCTTGTTATAAACGAATTTATAAATCGAAGTCTGCGCGAAGATGAGGGCTGTAAACGGTAACAGTGATCTGAGCGGGCAAGTCTTGTATTGCGGGAGAAATTTTGCCGTGAAGGCATAAGGTTACTTATTCGAGTGGAGCAGTCCTTGTGGTAAAAACGGTAAAATTTTGCAAGAGCTGCTGCATTCCTACTGTGGGTTAATGAGTCAATTGAAGACCAAATGACGTTATTACCAATATGTATACGAGTTGTATTTCGGGCGTGGAGGAATATAGGCCTTGTAGATTATAGCCCTGGCCGACGGGCGAAGAAGGAATTTGCGCCTTTTAAGAAATTCCAGGCACTGTGATGCTTGTTTAGCCATTTGGAATATGTGGTTATTCGAGCGCAGATCTTCGGCTAATATTACGTCTATGATATTTAGAGAAAGTTCGACCATTAGGTTCTTGTTGCCCATTGAAATAGTGCAAGTTCATGTTTAATACATTAAATTCGACACGGTTCTTGAGGAACTTGCACTGACTTATCTAAGATACACTTTGATGTATTAATCGATGCATGTCTTACTAATTTATCTATGACCAAGCAGAAGTGACCTCTATTTATTTGCCGTTGGGGGGAGGGGGAGAGTGTGATGCACCCTATATTTTTGACTCTTGATCTTGTATCTTTTATTGAAATGTTCGTCAGTTCTACTAGGTGTTTAACTAATCCAAATATATCATGTCGATGTTTATATTAAATTCAACAGCTAGTTGGTGCCCTTTTTTGTGTAAGTGGCACGCACACCTTGAATTCGTTCCATTCAACAATTTTCGTCTCCAGATTCCCACTGTTAATTTTATGCAGGTTTTGGTAAGTTTCCTCTACCCATTGTTTAATGAGTTCCGCAGGTATACTGCCAGATCCTGATGACCTATTTCTTTATTCCCGCATGGCTTGGCGTATTTCTTTTAAGAGAAGCTCCTTATTATCTTATTTTATAAGATAAGAATGCTTAGTGTTAAATATTTTTTATTTCAAGAGATGTGAATGCAAGACAAAAAAAAATATTTGCACTCGTTTATACCCTTGACACACTGCAGCATCGAATGAACATTGCAGTATCATTCGGCTATGAATGATCATTCGCGCCCAGTATGTCATGTCCAATGTTCATTCAACAGCTTCATTCGTCATTCAATCGAATGAAGTCAAAATAACTTCATTCAATGAAGATGGAAGTGAAATTGGGAAATTATCGAACAACTTTCCATGAAATTTCCAGTAGAATTTCCAACTGAAATACCTAACTGTCAAACTGTCATTCAGATTTCAGAATTTTTTAAAAAGTTGTAGGTTCCATTGTAAATAACTGTTGTTGGGCCTCAATTAATAATATTTATTAAATTTAAAAGTATAAATCACTATGTAATCACTTTCAGTTCATATATTTAGCAGTGTGTGTAAAGTTTCTATTTTGACAGTTCCAATGAACATTGAGAAATGCAGTGTGTCGCTTCTAAAATGAATGATCATTGAAAGCCAATGAAGTTGGAAGAATGCTCATTCGTTTTTGCAGTGTGTCAAGGGTATTAGAAAACAAGGAAAATTGTTCTTTTGTTTATGGTTTCAGTAGTGATCGTCATAATACACTTTGCATTAGGAGCATTCAACTGAATATTTGATACTTCTTAAAATTACTTAATTTATATACTAAATAAAATAAATCAACAACACAATAGATTTTTCTATTTTGTTTAACAAAAAAACAATAAACTTATAAATAGCCTAAAACTTGTAAATAAAATAATAATTCAAATAACGTAATTTAGTGTGCATACCTCATTATAAATTCGCACGAATAAAACAAATAACAAAAAAAAAACACCAGAACTTTTAAGAATAAAACAACAGCAATAAATCGCCTCACTTAATTCCACAGAATTGTAAATTTTTAAATACTTTTTTTATTTAAAAATGCCCTCAAAGCTCCTTCATTTGCACCAAACATTTTCTTTTTGCGATCCTCCCTATAAATTCCGAGATATTGAAACTACTTTTAAATGTTTAATTTAATTTCAGCACTTTTAATTAATTCATAGTATTATTTTAAAAAAAGAGGGCTTCAATAAACCTTGAAATTAATTATTTAAGACTAGATAATTGTTGGAAAAAATGTGAAGATCTTCATAGAAATTGAAATGATGCCCGCAGAAGCGATCGTGTGGACCACCCATGCTGTTTTTTGGAATTTGACATTTCCTCTGTTGTTTATGTTTTATTTACATATTATTTACTATATACATGTGTGTTTATATACTTACCGAATACAAGTGTAAATTTCGGTGTTTTTGTATATAGAGGGAAAAGGTGGGAATTGATCGGTATATAAGCATTTGTATGTGTGTAGTTATTTTGGGAAATTTTTCAACAGCACGATCAGTCTGAAGAATCTTTAAAGAGGAGACAACAGATGTCGGTACTTTTGTAGAATGCAGATCAGCTGTTTTTGGGATATTTATTTGAAAGTGATCGTAGAGAGAGAAAATTTTACAAGTAAAAAACGAATTGTGTTCTCCATTCTTCTGTTAATTCTTACGTTATACTTCGGCTAGTGGCCAGAGCAATGATTATGAATTTGATTACATAGCAATAGCACCGAGAAGCCACTCAAACAAAGCCAACGCTGAAGTTTAATGTGTGCCCAGATCACTTTTGGAAGCTTTAGAGATCGCCATTAATGATGAAGAGGTGACTGAGATAAGTCTACTCCTCCCCGTGGCCTTACAATTGCAGAGTATGGTCCTTCAATAATTCAGAAAGAGAAGACGTTCGCCAATACATCCTTTGACACTATAGCTAGGGCTCTATATAGAAGTCTAATTAGCACTGTGTGCGGCTGGATCGACTCTATGCTGAGAATTGGCAAACTAGTCTTTCATCTTAAGGGGTCTCTGGAGGGTTCTGTAACAAAAGAATTTCCACAGGGAGCAGTGCTAGCTCCACTTGTGTTCCTTGTTGTAGATGAACTCTTAGACCTCTGTGGGCCGGCGCAGAGCTTGTGGATCCAAATGGAGTCCACAACTGAAAGAAGAAGAAGATATATAAAAGAATCATAATCGCTGACAGGCCAGCAGGACGACCGAGGAAAAGAAGGCTTGAAGCCGTAGATACAAACGCTGCACACCTATTGGACGTAAGAAATTGGAGGACTCTAGCCAGTGAGCGAGAAGGTTGGAGGAAAAAACTGAAGGAGGCCAAGGTTCGATCTGGGCTGTAGTGCCATTGAACTGAACTGAACGATGTTCGGCAGACGAGACACATGAAATTGCTTAAAGGATATTTACATCGCACCGAGTATGCTAAGAACGAACCTGTGCGGTCTTCAATACTTTTCCCCCTCCATAAGTAAACAGACCTGGAAAACAAAATTGAAATCCCTGTTGTCATCATAGTACTGTACTAATCTATATAGCTTAAGATATATTTATGTATTATGATAAGAGAAATTATGGAAATTGGTTTAGGTGTGCCTCGTTTGGGCTTATTAACAAATAAATAAAGAGATTCAGGAGACAGAAATGCTTATCCATTGAGATCTCAAAATTGGAGCCACCTTCTGATATGCCTTATGGAGTTTTCCCAAAGTACCAGAAAGGACTAGTTTGATACAGAGACAGGTGTGGGCGCCTGAAGTTGAAGTGAAAGACCTAGATTCAGTAGAGTGATACGCAAAACAAGTTTTGCCTTAAATAAAATTAGTTTTATAATATTGTCGAGTTGTATCATATCCACAAATCGTGAACCTATCCTAAACTAACTAACTACAAAGAAACAAACTATTACTGTTATAAAAAATATTTTAAATGTATTTCAAACGCAAATGATATAACTTCTTTAGATAAGTAGTAAAAAAAACAAAACAAAATTCAACGTACTTATGAGACTACCCTTCTCATCTAGAATTTTCATATTCCTCCCTGCGTGTTTCATGGAAATCCTTACAAGATTGCAAATGTTTAGCCATTCCTCCTGCCTTAACATAATGTGTAGCATTAAAGCTGCAAACTTCCATAGATTCTCCTGAGTAATTCTTTCGGCATTTAACGATGTGGCTTGGCATCCTATATCTCAACACTCGGTGAGCGGCATTAAAGGGACAACTTACAAACTCGGATTCCATTTTACAGATATGTGAATAGTTTTAATATTATTAATACTGGGCACAAATAAAACTTAATATAATTATGCAGGTATTAAGACGGGTTATTTACTCTATTTAATTACCAAAAACCGCTCGGGCATCGAAATTAAGCCGGCTAAGTAATTTATGTCAAACTGTTGACAGATAAGTAATATACAACAGAGCCATCTTCAGAATTGAATATTAACTACTGACAGTAGAATACGGTACAGTTCTAGTAGAACTTCTTTCATCAGAAAACGAGAAGAAAAATGGATAAGGTAAGAGGATCTCTACTTAAATTATAATTATAATTAAATGTAATTAATAATACTTAAATTATTATCTAGAATATTGTTTCGGAAACAGTGGCATATATGAAATCGAATCCAAAAAAAGCCTCTAAGGTTATTATGCAGTGCCTTATTGATGCATTACAAGTAAAATATGATATCAGCTACGATGAAATTGAGGAGGAGTCCTTTGATGATTTACTAGTATTTTTGGAGGTTGAATGCGTAAGTACAAGAATATTAATGAATTTATAGTAATTAATTAAAAAATATATAAATGTTTTATAGCTTTAAGAGGCAAAATGTTTATGTTTATAATTATTTCGTAAAAATGAATTGCACATGCACGTAAATTAACAGTACCTAGTTGAAGGGAAGATCTCAAAATGTCATTAACTCTGTCTCATGTTTTTTCGTTATTTGAAATAACTTACGCTATGTTACGTAAAAAACTAACTAAATCATATAAAGCTCTCTCGACGAGTACCTCTACGGCTATTCGAATCCCAACTTCAATGGTGATTCTTTGGGGGCCTCTTTGTAGGCATTATTCCCTATTAGGTTTTTTTTGCCATCCGCTTAACTAAAATTGATTAAGGTTTCATATACCAAATCTCCCTGGGAACAAGGAAACCAATGTGATGTCCTCGGCGCCGGAGTCACACAATCGCACAGTTAAATGCTTTACTGTTGAGGAAGCAGGAAGTGAACGAGTCTTTCCTTCTTGTTCGTCTCTCCGCAGCTACGGTGACAGAAATTATGCGGGGGGTCATTCTTGCAATATGTTTTCGTGGTCTGTTGAGGAAGACCATTGTTCTTTCTTTATTGTAAATGGACCAAGTCGTTTTAAACATAATTCAGATCTGCATTGCGCTCCACCTTTGGCTGGCTAGTAGCAAGCGGTATTCAAAAATATAACTTTTGACTCCTTTCCCACGTTTTGGAACTCAGAAAAGAGTCAAGTTATGCTTTATACCGAGCCTATCTAGCCCAGCTCTGCATCACTCTACCAGCTTGTTCAAACTGACGTTGACTACTTGACATCAACCTTTGGGTAAAAACCCGTCGGAACTGGAAGACCGAGAATAACGTGAAGGAGAACTTTATTACTAGAGGCCGCAACAACGGGGAGATTCTGGACGGAGCTGTCGACAAAACAGAGTCCGCTGGAGGGCAACTGTTTCCGCCCTATGTCTCATGAGGGATTAAAGGGAAATAAGTAAAGCCGGTTCTACACGATGCGTTGAACATTTCATCGAATGTTGGTTTCCAACGATTGAGTCAATACCGACATCAGCCTGAACGTGTCCAAATACGTTAATAGGCCTCTTTTGTCTAAGGAAGGGAGTAAGGCCCCTGGTTACCACCCCAGAGGTCCCGGGTTCGAATTCCGCACCACCGTCCATCGCCTTTTCCACTTTTCCACACGTAGTTCGAGAATCGGCCACACGATGCGTCTTAAGCCGGTTCTACACGATGCGGTGAACGTTTGATTCGAATGTTGGCTTCCAACCATTTAATCTACACCGACAACAGCCCGAACGTCTCCAAACACGAACGTTGGACGTATCACATTGCACTCTTAGTTCGAGCATCGGCCATATGATACGTCCTACCATCAAGCGTCCAGCATCGGAGCGCGCTCATAACATCGTGTAGAGCCGGCTTAAGACTACAATGGAATCCATTTTCAAGGGCCTGCAGCAGAATTGTAAAAGGGAAATTATGTATTCCGACGAAATAAATAAATTAACATTTAAAAAATGATCTAACAATAATTTTTGTAACCTTCCAGGCACAAACCAATTTAAATTCTACCCAATTGCGAAATTACGACAATTTTATTAAATTACTTTGTAAAAAAGCATATATAGCTGGAGTTCTTGTTAATTCTTCTGGCTGGTTACGAACAGTTCTTGCATTTTTGAATAAGATACATGAAAAAGACTCATTGAAATCTATACCGTCTCGACTAGGTAAATACTTCTGGCGCTAATATAAAATTAAACAAACAATTTCGTTACAGCTCTACCATTTCTCAAAGCATTATGCAAAATCCGTATTGAAATTGGCAATGCAATTCGTGCAAATGTTACCATAACTCAAAGGCGTACCCTAACAGAACAATCTTTAATTTATTTGCAAAATATTTCTGTTCAGAAAAAAAGAGAAATCAATTCAATCGATAAAAATTGTGATACTTTACTTAATTTGATTGATATTGGCGTACTGTAAGTAACCACTTTTATATTATTATTTATTCTGGTGGTTGCAACTAACCTAAGCAGCGATGTATTATCTAAAATTTCAGCTATAAGGAAGTAGCAGATAAAGTCGTTATAGAAATATGTGAAATACACGAAACCACATCAGCCTTTTATATTCGAAACGCGAATTGCTTAAATTTCTATCTACAATGCTTTAAAACAAAAGTAAGTATATATGTATGTTATACTATATTACCACAATTATATCGTCCTTTTCCATTTATAACGTATAGAAGCTCAAGATAACACTACGTGCATTAGAAAGTATAGAAAAAATCATAACAAATCCAGCTTTATTAGACGATGTAAGGGAAGTTGTCATTAATTTTTTTGATCAAAAACGTCCAAGCAGTTTTCTTTGTCATCTTATCTTTGAGCCTTCTCCTACTATAGTTCAAAAAACATTAAATCTTATTTACATAATTCATGAGTAAATGTTTAATCAATTATATTCCCCTAATCACAGAAAATAATTCAATTTATAAACAGGTATATTGAGAAGATGACGCACTGGACCAATACCGAATATAATCGTGTGTTCATGAAAACTTTAGATGAAAATGATTCAGTTCGTAAGGCAGCGGGAAAATTCTTTTTAAAATATATTTCACATAAAACAACAAATAATTCTGAAATTCTTTTGGAAGTACTTGAATTTTATATGAACTACAATGTGAGAAAATAATATCATAGCTTTAAATTTTAAATCCTTATTATGCCCTACTATTTCTTTCCAGTCTGATGTTAATAAAATGGATAATTACGTGCAAGCGTTATGGGATTTTGACTATATGAAGATCTTTGCAAATAGCTTAGCTCTTTTTGCAAGAAGTGATCCACATCCACATAGCCAATGCACGGTTGCGCATTTCATTGTTACGATGGCAAGAAGAATGAGTTGGAATAAAGGTAAGTCGATCATGTTCGAACGATTGTCTCCAACATCAATACTCACATTCTGTGAAACTGTATTGGAAAAACAAGCTTCGTGCTATACAAACAAAAAGCGCGAGCATGTTCCCACAGATAAATAAAATCTTTAGGAGTAAAACACATAACCGATAGACAAGTTACGTATTCTTCGATATTTAGCATGCGTTTGTACAATGGTATTGTTAGCCACTATGCTCGTCAAAGCTTCTACCTCGTGAAGGGAGCCCATATTAGCTGTAGTAGACCCAGAATCCTAGTCGAGTTTTTTAACAAGACTACAGACCGCTGAACTATTGAGGCTCCCATGCACAAATGAGGCTCCCAAGTCCTCGAAGAATCGATATACTACTTGGGACTGAAATATATGCTCGTTTTTACGATGACTTAGGATGGTTGGCCCCTCTCACAATTACTGCAAAAATATTCATGCAATCCCTGTGGCAACGAGGATATCAGTGGGACGAACCCATAGCACCGGAATTGGAGATGAAATGGAGGCAGTTCTTGGGCCTGTTGAGTCAAGCCAATACGGCTTGACTATTCATGCCCTGTGAATAGACATACACTGGAACTTGAGATCAGACATACACTGGAACTTTATGAAAGCTAGTGTACCGGAGCGTGCCTGATCGATTTCGAGAAGGCATTCGATACAGTATGGATCAAAGTTCTTTTCTACAAACTAATCAGACTCGCCATGACCGGACCTCAGCTGTACTCGATTTATAACATGATTTCCAACAAGAAGTTCGTCGTCAAAGTGGCAACTTCCCATCAATTAGGGCCTGTGACATTAAAAATGGTCTGCAACAGGATGCGGCAAACTCGCTGTTCTTATTTAATCTTAGCGAGTGACCTAACAAGTTCACTGCGCTTCGCACCAGCGTACGCGGATGTCCTGATTGTATACAGGACGGGGCCGAAGATTGCAGTGATCCAGACGCTCCTACAAACGTGACTTGGAGACAATCAAACGCTATAGAGATGATTTTTTAACTTATAGCTGCCAAGAATGGTTCAACATATCCTATGAAAAAGCTTCGGGCTTTCCAAAGCCAATGCTTAAAGGCTGTATCGGGCACCCGAATCTGGCTTTATGAAGTTTCACGCCAAGAATGTTCTTTCCGACAAGACGTTTGTTAATAGGATCGACAACTTCATAATCAAGTTGATTCAAGGCCTCGAGAGTTGCTAGAGCGATGGAAGGCGACATTCCTTTCATTCGGGAGCGTTCTATCCAAACGCAAGATATCACAAAACAGCTTATAAACGCGGATATTTTCCTCCAGAGGCATATGTTTACCTGGATTCTAAAAGATTGGTCCAAGATAGATCGGGGTTACGACTTTTATTAATAGTGGTTACCATAAGCTTGTATATTGCTAAGTAAGATTATTGCCATGTAATATGACAAGCTAGTTTTAGTCGAAACAAAGTAGAGAAAGAGAAAAATGAACGAATCCAGGCATCCAGGCACTAATATTCATATGAAAATTCATATTTTCAGATGACTATGAAGATGAACTGCTATATTTAATTAAAAAGCTCCCACTCATCATAGAACGACTGCAGGATCAACCTACCGTAATTGGCATATTACTTCAGGCTTGTTGGATTGTTGGTTTAGAGTCGTATGAACCGATTAAAGTTGGTAACACAAGAGTAAGTAAAGGCAACGATTTTGTTATTATCAGCCATAAAAACGATCTTTTCAAAATTTCAGTACGTCGATCGTTTAGCGAAAGTATTAATATTAACACTTTCCCAAAGTAATCTAACTTATAAATTATCAAAAAATACATTTTTAACTCTCCACAAACTTTGCGCATTGAATTTCGAGTCGGCAAAACTGCAGATGTCTGAGTTTATTGAAACAGTTTATTATAGTTTTGTAGATGTTTTTAAATCATGCGAAAAAGAATTTGTAAGACTTGATTTATTTAATTGAAAAAACTAGTTTTAATAGCATTTCAACTAATTTCAGTTTTTGATTGAAATTGAATTAATTAAAAAGTTGGAAAATGAAATATTAAAAATATCCTTAATATTGAGTTATGCGAATTACTTAAATTCAAAGCAAGAAAATCACTTATTTACAACATTACGAAATAACTTAGTTGTAGATAAGTTTTTCAAACAAATCAGTGATAATTATGATTGTAATTATGCAGGTATACGTTAAAAATAATTATTTATACTTTACATTTTTATGTTGTTGTTTATTCTAGAAACGTATGCTTTAAAGGCTTATTCACATATACTAAAGCGAAGTATTCTTAAGCGTTTTAAATCTAGCCATATTTCACTGGAAACCGTGGCAATAGTTTCGGTTGAAATGCTAAAAAAATATAGTAAGGAGTTTTTAACTTATTTGGAAGAAGCTTTAATCCGGGAGAATACTGGTTTAGGTTTTAAAAGAAACGTAAGTATGGGTATTTTATTTTAGTTAATATATGAACAAGCTGATGGTGTATTTCGGGGGATCAATTGAACCTTTAGAAATGATCTACAATCAAGGTCCGTGCCGAGTATATGGCCTTCAAGGTAACATCACATAAAGAAAAAGTAAATGTTAAGAATTGGGGCTCCAGGCCAAAATCGCTCCAGTATTCAGAGTGATTTTTGAGTGCTCACAAAATGAATGTTCAATTTTAGTATTACATGATTGTACGCATAAAACCATAATGTAGACAGATAGTTTATTTTGATATTGCGCAGGTTGAATGATAGAATCATTCCCCGTATCTACAGCTTCCCTCCTCTCGCACAGTATTGACAAGGAATTTGTTCATAAATAGAATAACTCTTTTTTTTTATGCGAAAGACTAGAGGCTCGCATACTCTTCCGCAGCCGATATTTCCACACATTCAATGCTTAAGCACAAGGTTCATCGTCGGCCTCTCTAACACCCTTCCGATCCCTCATGACCTATTTCTCTTTCAAGCTAAGTTTGCTACTAGCTGGTAACTACGAGAGACGCGGTGGAATGAAACTGTCGATGCCTTCGCACGTATCGAGGAAAATGTCACTTCACACGCCACCTTGTGGCAATTAAATACGAAATTAGTCGATTTACTTGCCAGAAATCTGTTCTAGTGACTAGTGATAGCAACATAACAAACCATGACACGAAAGATTGGTATTACAAACGGCGTTTTCTGAGCCAACCAATAACAGATAAATAATTTTCCTGAACAAATCAATAATGTTAAAAAAATGTCTATTAAATTTTTAGGCCCTTGAAGCATTAACTTCTGTTCTTCTTGCAACACAACGGAAACTTCTTTATAGTGCAGCACCCGAGATTAAAGCTCTTGTTGTTAATATGACACTACAACAGTATTGTGCCATAATTACAACAGTAGCTAACGTTATAAAAACTGAAATTATAATGCGTATGTCGCAATTTAATTCAAAATTATCATTTCAGTAAAATTATATTTATATTTTAGTTGAACAAAACAATTTCGAAGAAATAGAGCAAGCAAGAATGATGCTTAAACAATTGAATTTGTTACATGAAAATCACATTGGAATACCATATTCAACACAACCATGGAAAATAATGACTGCCTACAGTAACGTAAGTTACTTTTATATGCTTCCTGGCCGAGCCTTTATTATTTTCATTAAAATTTCATTTCTTTCAACGAAATATAACGTTTTTAGACACAATTATTCAAGAATGAAATAAGAACATTCATAAAAATTTTACTTCAATACGAAACTCCAACCGAAGAAAAGGGAACAAGAATTTGTAAAATATTTGCTGCAACAATTTTGCAACTAGGCACACCGGAATTATCTAAAAATCAGAACTTACATGTATGTATATACACCCCTGTGCTGAAAGTCGAGTCGTGATCTATGACGAGTCGTTTGTGTTGAAGAAAGTGACGTTTTGATTGAATTACGACTTTCAGCGTAAGTGGAAATGCTAAGTTAAGTTTAAATCCCGTATCAAAAGTCGAGATTCGACTGATACTTCATTTTCTCCAACCTAAACGACTTGTCGTGACGACTCGACTTTCAGCACAGGAGCCATTATCTTAATTTATAAACTAAATTATTTAATAATATTCAGGGAACATTAAAAAAATATAAACAAATCATTGATGAAGAGCTACCAAAAAAAGAAAGTGATATTATTATTGCTGGATCTGTAATGAATTTACTTGATTTACTATCTAAAAAATTAAAACTAACACCAATAGAGAAAAGCAATCGTTTATATATTCTTCCATATATTAGCGAGCTTACTATCAATTTGGGTAATTATTACAAAAAACAAATGTAAGCGTTTTATATTTATTAATATATATGAATTGATATAAACATATTTTTATTTAGAAAAAAACAACTAAAAAAAATTAAAAATGTTCTTGTCTTGAAAGAATATGAAACCTTAAAAAAATTTGAAGAAAGCCTACAAATAGAACCAGATTCGATTTCTCAAAA
Source organism: Thereva unica (assembly GCA_949987705.1). Lineage (NCBI taxonomy): Eukaryota > Metazoa > Arthropoda > Insecta > Diptera > Therevidae > Thereva > Thereva unica. The sequence goes on from OX465285.1 coordinate 90,179,449, forward strand.
ACAAGCAACGCCGCAGATAGAAATAACTCCTGAAACGAGTATACCAAGAAGCGGAGCTATCGGACAATCTCCTTCTGTACAAGCTAGTATTCAACCAGCCACGCCTTCACAGATGCAAGAACTTCCTGCGAACGACAGTATTTCATCACAAGACGTTAATTCTACTTTTTGGTCATTTCCACTACCAGATACACCTATGACATGAGTAAGTGATTATTTTTTCCTTTTTTTCTATCTTTTCCATACATATAACGATTTTTTATAAGTCCATGTTGAAGAACATTTTTTGTTTGGTATTTTAAAACTATGAAACCGAATTTTTCTTTGTAACTGAATAAATATACTTTAACTAAGAGTTGGTTTGTCACCATAACCATAAGTTCGTGTTTTTAACCAGATATGTATTTTTTCATTTTGCATTCAACCAACTCTGTGAAACCTAGACAAAACAGATGGTTTAATCGGGAATGCATGAACGCAATAAAAGGTAAATCTGCCTTCTGAGCGTAAGAGATTTCCACGAGTGAGTCGTTCCGTCGAGCCATTTTCGCGATGGGAAAACGGCTACAATTTCAAAACTCAATTCAACATCTCTTCATAGACAGCATAGCCAGAGTAGAGCTCTACAAAGCCATGAGAGAATTCGGCATCCACAATAAGCTGACACTCTTCTTTGGTCCGTTAGCTGGTGATTCGAGCGGGACGTCCCCGCAACGGATTCGCTGTAGCCGGTGCCGCTGGTTCTCGAACTGCATTCACGATCTCCATTCTTGACGATTTTTGGCGACGTCTCGAGCCTCGATAATTGATAATCGTCGCCCTCGATATTCTTCGGTGCCGATCGCTGAATTCTCCAGTCTGCGGGACGGTCTCGCCAGAGAAGTTTACGTTGTAAGCGGTTATCATCCATTCGGCAAATATGTCCAAATCACCGTATTCGACGTTTTTGTATTTCTTCTTTGATCAGTGTCTGTTGATCGCATCTTTGTCTAACTGTCTCGTTTCGAAGGTGATCACGGAGGGAGATACTGAGCATCTGCCTCAAGCATCGCATTTGGAAAACCTTGTCCACGTTTCCAGTCCATAAAGAAGAATCGGAAGCATCAACGTTCGGTAAAGGCGTACTTTCGTTTTGATGGTATTATTTGGTCGTTTCCATATGCACCACTTGAACGAGGCGGATGTTGCTGTTGCCTGGGCGATCCGGCTGTTAACTTCGGTCGTCGATGGCACTTTATTCTCCTCAACCAATGATCCCAAAAATTTGGGTGAACACTAGCTTTCTATCCGTCCGCTGTGAGCACTTTGGTCTTTTCCGCATTGATGTTTAACCCGTATGACCGATCGATGCTTGAAATGCTGCTTCGGCGCTATCGTCAGCGAACATCAAGTCAGTTACGAAGTTGCTGTCGTATCGAAATCCGTGTCGTCCATCGATCGCTTCACGCATAATAGTGTCGATCACAACGTTGAAGAGAAGTTGACGCGACTAAGTAGGTTGATCATGACCAATATGACAAGCCAACTAAGGGAGAATTGTTGGCCCTTATATGATGGACGATTTCGGAGACTCGGCAACGAAGAGATCTAGGAGCGTTATCGCAAGTGTAGATGAACATGCTTGGAAAGCTCTCGACGGGAAGATCTATGGGGTGCGACGGCGAGGGTGACTCAATCTCCACTGGAAGGATGGCGTAGACCAGGACGCCACGAGCTTTTCGATGCCAAACTGGATGACATCAGCTCAGAATCGGGACGGGAGAAGAGAAAAGAGCAGTTGTGAGAGGCCACGACCGGATCACGATTGTAGATCTGTTAAAGAAGAAGAAGACAAGCAACTATAGCTTCTGCTAGTTTTTTGGTAAAATTAAAAAATGAATAAGTGTAAAAACCATTTTATTGAAACTAATCAAGGCATTTATACAATTGTTTTTAAAATTAACCTAAATCTATTCTTTATGAAAATGGTCACATGCAATGTTATTTTCAAATTTGGGAGTGTAACAATAAATATTTAGGAATTACAAAAAAAAAAAATATAAAAAATATCTTTAATTTCTATTTATAAAAAAAAATAAAAATCTTTTATTTTGGACATACATACAATATAAATATTTTAGAAATAAAATAATAGAGACACTTCCTTTGTTCTTTGAATTGCAAAAGAATACGTTTTTGGCAAGAAATCTTAAAAAAAAATTTTGTGGTACTATATCATACAGTTTCCTCTACTTTGTATGCCTCTAGTAAAAGGCGTCGCGTATCACTACTATGACCTGTTCGCATTTTTATTTTGCCCAAATTAACAACTGGACTTTGTGAATATAAATAAATAGCAAAAGATACTACAGCTATCGATATAATTGTATTAAGATAAATAGGAATTGAAAATAAAATGTAACAGAGTATTGCTGTAAATACTAGCTCAAGTGCACTAGCGAATGTCTTTAATATTGAATTCATATATTTTAAGAAGAAGCTAGTCACAATTCCAATTGCGGTGTTATTAACTATTATTATAATTACATTAAAACGAAATATTGAATATAAATTATTTGGTGTAAATGCATCAGTTAGGCCACCTTGAACTAGAAGGATCACAGTATTGCACAGTATAGAATCTGTATGCATGAAAACATTTTGTACAAAAATATTTACATCGGAACCCTTATCTTTTAGTAGATATTCATTATAGACACCTGCTAGGCATGAACAGACGGTTTGAGCAATTATAAATACTGCATTTATGCTAAAATCAAGTCCAACCATATTTTTATTGGTATGTGGTGGTGTGTTCGTGGCTTCTGTACCATTATTTTCTGCTACATCTGTTCCAAATTGAACTTGCTTAAGCATACAGCCTACGGTTAAGATAATAAGTGATATCCATTGTTGGGTACTTAAGTATTTTTTGAATATAATCTGGAATGTAGAAAATGATTGGAATTATAGATTTGTTTGTTGTTTTTTTTATGTGGTGACGTCAAGCTTAGGAATCACCCTTTGTACTACTATTTTGTCATGTCGTTCAAGTCATGGTCAGTGTCTGGTAGTAAGCTTGATTTGAAGGATAGAGAAGAATAGGTTAGCGGTCTGGAGGGTGCGTGAGTAGATGTCGATGAAGCTTGCGTTTGAACTTTGAGATGTGATGTGAGTTCGGAAACACCGACTGCGGAGGACAGTTCGACAATCGAGTTGTTCTATTTGTAAACGAACTACTAAACTGTAATGTGCGCGAAAGGGGGGCTGTAGTGTGAGGGGGTGAGCCGAGTTGGCTAGTCTTGTGTTGCGTGTAGGCAAGAATTCTAATTTCAGTGGAACAGTCGCTATGGTAATATCGGTAAAATTTGGTAAGGGCTGCTACATTCCTACGGTGGCTTAATGGGTCGATGGAAGAGCAAAGGGTGCTATAGCCAATCGCTCTCGAGGTTTTTCACCTTGCCCAGCCAAGCCAAGGTGGTTTTTGGAGTGCCCGCCCAAATATACGAGGAGTATGCAAGGCGGGGTCGAATGTAGGACTTGTAGATTTTAGCCAGGGCAGATGGCTGAAGGAGGAACTTGCATCTCTTGAGGAATCTCAGGCATTGATAAGCTTGTTTGGCGAGCTGGAATATGTGTTTATTCCATCGCAGTTCTGAAGATAAGGTAACATCCTAGGTTAAGATAAGGAGTTTAGACAAAAGAGCGAGATACTATACTCTGTCGAAAGGCTTGGAAATATCTAGAGCGACCAGACCGGACTCGCCGCAGCGATGGGTGTTGTGGTTGAGAGCCTCAGTCAGACACACAAGAAGTTCGGCAGTAGGACAGCGCGAAAAGTTTGCGCAGACATTTAGCCAAAGGTTTCTTGAGTACCATAGGGGTAATATTGTCTGGGCCTGTCGATTTAGTGACGCCGAGTTCTTTGAAACATTTATACATCTCACGAGTCCTGAAGAAAATTCCGTCCATCGAATAGGCATTGTCCTCGAAAACCGGCGGTGGCGCATCAGTTTCGGGTAAAGAAGAATTTGAGGCGAACAGAGATGCCAATAAGTCGGCCTTGGATTTGCTTTCTGTTATCACCTCCTGAAGGGGTTGTGGAAGAATTCTTCTTGATGGAAGCTACCAAGGACCTGAAGTTTTTGCTGCCTACGCGTGTATTGAGGATCTTACTTCTCAATTTGTCGTCAAATGACGCTTTGAACTTCCTGATGATGGAATTACAGGAGTTTCTCGATTTCATACACTCACGCCGAAGTGACATTTGTACGCTCTGTAGGCGGTTCTCTTAGCTTTAATTGCGTTCCCCATCAAACCATCTATTTGACCTAGGCTTTATAGATTTGGTAGAATGAGGAATGAACAAACACGTTCCTGCCTGTATTATTTTAGTAATACAGAGCACGGCATAGTTCTTACTGGCACCGTGGGAGAACAAATTCCAGTCAGTGGCTTGAAAAAAGCGAAATAAGACCCAACCACCTGGCTTTCCCATAGTGCCAGACAGTTCTTTTGGGGACTGTGCCGGTAGGAGTAGACGATGCTAACTAAAGATAGAAGAAGTCTGAAATTGCCTGGGTATGTTACATATATGGTTTCCGAAAAAACGGAATAACTAACAAATCCAACTTACCTGGAAAAGTATCCCGGTAATAACAACCCTCAACTGCAACAATAGATAATAAGTTGTTGGATCGAACGTCGATAGATTGATAAACGAAAGGTTATTATATAAACAATATAGGAATGCTGGAACAAAGTATAATCGCATTACATTTAAATTAATAATAATCTCCTTCAGTAGATGCTTTAATGAATTCCTGTAAATACAAATAATTAACGATTCTGGAAGATATAAAAAGATATTCTCAATAATTACTCTCGACTATATAAAATTATCGATACTGTCAGCTTAAGCACATCTGTGAACAAGACCACTGTAACGGTATTATAACTGTATGAATTATTAGACTCCTGCGACCTTGTGACGAGTATGCCTGTAAGGAAGGATGAGATATCATTCAATTAACAATCGAGACTTAAGTGTTTGTGGCAAACGTTACCTTGGCTAACAAATAAGGACATATATCCTATAAATATTGCCACACTTAGCTTTGTTGGAAACAAGTCTGTCCAGTTGATACCCATGTTACTATTATTTTTGTTTTGTTAAATTATTATATTTAAAACAGGAAATACTAAAAATCAGAGAGAGATTTGTTTTATCACAATAATAATTCTTACAAGTGGCTGCCCCCGCGTTCTGTAAGAGGAAATAGACGAAACACACTACTTCACTTCACTTATCAGTTGCGGCATATTTTTTAGTTCATTTTAGAAGCGTATAGAAAATATGATAAATAATTCTTTCCTGCCGTAAATTATCAACATTCTACATAAATACGTTTTCAGTTCCGAAAGTGAAACAAATTTGTGTGGCAGAACAATCCACGGCAAAATGAATAATAAAAAAAATCTTAGAAATGTCAAACAACAGAAGCGTGAAGGCTGAAAAGCTATTGGTGTGGACGTTTACTACTTGACAGGGTATTTATAAAGCTCATAAAAGCTCTGTAATTGCTGCCGGCGGCATGGAGAATATCATCAAGATTAGAGAGCAGGCGTGATGAAGCAAGGCAACGTGCTTCAAAGCGATGCCTAGCAAAACGATCAAACTGGCCCCCGAATTCGTGTATGTCGAAAACGACAATTTTTTTCGAAAGGTCTTGGGTTATCGAGTTTTTGCATTAGGGCACGAACAATTTTCTTTCGACCTATGCGAACGCTACAATTTTCGTCGACAAAATTTTTCGACTTGTTCGCCATACACGAATCGGCCCTAGATTCGGCTGAAATTTTGGCAATAGCCATTTACGAGGGTGTACTACACGATAGTAACTTGCGATAGTGGCTCCAACGGGCGGTAAGGCTAACTACTTATCGGATTACCCTCGTACAACATCAAGAGCTCGAACTCGAGGCTCCCCGCGGCCTGCAAACCTATCCTATCCTTTTCCTATTCTTCGAACGCGAGCCTAAACCACTAAGTTCTAGTGGCAAACCCACCAAGTTAGTAACACTGGTTTTGAGTGAACTCAACTCGATATATGTGATAGTGGTCGAAATTTCAACTCAACCTCGACTCAACTTTTTAACCTGCAACCAAAAGGCAAGGAAAATTAACTGCATTACACCGGTATACGCAATCGATCCGAGTCGAAATTATTGTTGCCAGTTACGTTAATTTTAACTAAAACTTCTCGACCATTTAAAATACTTGTATATAATTTTAATCACCTACTAGCTAGCGATTCCTTTTCTAGCTAACCTAATTCTGACGAAACTTGTATACAATGAAAGATAAGCCTGTATAAAAGATGTTTGTTTTTAATAAGTTTCATGTTTCTCACATTTATTTTTACACAAGTAAACGATTCTGATAATTGTTATACGTACGAAAAAAGAACGAATTCGGAAAATCATGTGTGTAGGCGTACAATGTATAATTTATATATATAAAGCCAAATTTAAATAATAAAATCACTTAAATACTATCGTGTCCAACATAGCACCCAGGCACTGAACGATATTATTCTGCATAACCTTATCGACCTTCTCTTCTAAATGCCTCTTTGGGTCTTGTTTGCCAACATTCTTGATCGCTAGTTGCTCTGGTGTCATTTTTTCTTCATCTTCCAAGGCCTAGAAAAACAAAGCAACACATTAAAAGGCTTGTCGAAAAAAGGAAGTTAATTAAGTTAATTACCTTATTATAATTCTTGGCCAAATCAAGCATTTCAGCGACCGTTGTTTCATTGATTGTGCAGTGTTCATTGTAATCTGCCAATGTTAAGCCATCCATCCAGGATTTTTTATGTAAATTCAAAAGCATTTTCTGTTCTAGTTCATTCTTTCTGTAATTAATGCTAATTGAGTAATAGTGCCGATTAAGGCCATGAATGAGAGCCTGCACAGAAGGCTTCTGCAAATGTCCTAAATTCGACGTTGTCTGCCTAGGTTCTTGGCCTAGAACCAGCATATTCGGATTGATTAGCCGGAAAGCATCTATAACTACTTTTCCTTTAACCGACTGAATAGGATCTACTACGACAGCAACAGCACGCTCACTTAGTGCTTCAAATGATTGTTGTGTATTAATATCTACTCCTGACAGCCAGCACCCAAAACCAGGATGAGAGTGATACCATCCAACAACCATTTCTGGGCGTCCAGTTTGTTTAAGCATATCCAACATTTTTGCTTGGAATACAGGATCTACAGCCTCAACTGATACCCCAGTTCCAGTCTGTGGCATAGCAAACACGTCAATTACCTGAACTGTATAGTCATCAACGAATTCTCCAAGCATCAAGCCCATAACCTCCATGGGTACTCCGGCACGGCCGTGCTTTAACATTTTCAATAAAGCAAGGGATGAAATGTAAACTTGTTCTGCGGTATCAACGACTGGGGCATCTGTTGGTGGTGGAGCCTGGGGCATAGCACCGCCGAGTCTTAATAATCTGTCCATGATCTCTGCAGTATGGGCTTTAATACAACGTTAATAGCTTATTAAATTAATTGTTTATGATAAAATAAAGTTTTTATTTCAATTTTTTTGGGTTAAATCACTTTTTCTACATAAAAGAACCGCACAACACAGCGAGAATGACAACTTCAAATGTGCAAGTAACAACTCATGACTCGGTTCACGGAGCAGTTTATGTTCAGTGGATGAGGCGTGAATTTAGAAATTAGTAATACCATGGTAATAACCGTTATGAAGTGAATGTAGACCAACGGTTTTTTTGACATTTTAATTTTGTTAATTTTTTTTTTGGGGGGAAGTCCCGGATTTGGTTTTGTAGTGGTTAATACTTTTTATTACTAAAATAGCTTATACCGTCATTTTGATCTCCAGGCTAGAGGTCAGACGTGGTACTTTTGGATCTGCTATCAAAGAAGAAACTTAGATGGAATGAAAAATTGTAGGCTACAATGAATCAGGAAGGTGCTGAAGGAGATGGAGATGGGGTCCTTTAATCCCTTTTGGGACATGGGGTGGAACAAGTGGCCTTCTGAAGCTCTGTTTTGTGCGACAACTTTAGCAGCCCCTCCAAGATCTCCCAAGAGTTGCGGCCTACGCTAATAGAGTTCTTCTCCACGTTGTTTAAGGTCTTCCAGCTCGACGGGTTTCAGTTGAGGGCCTGTTTGGCTAGATTTTCGTTTTCGCGTCACATGGCCAATCCAATTCCGTCACTTGATTTGGTCATCTATCCTTTCTTGGCTGGCACGGCGCCGTAGCTTTCCATTTCATATTCTATCTTGCCAGCGGATTTTTAGGATACGACGAATTGGGTGACTCCATGTTCTGCAACTCCACAAAAGAACTGCTTCAACGTTGGAGTTGCAATTCCACGATTGGCTGAAGTGCATCTTCTATGAGGCTTGAATCGGCTTTCAACAATTCTGGCGGGATACCATCCTTTCCAGCTGCTTTACCATTGGCCATCGTATGAATTGCGGTATCTGTTTCCGTCTTGGATGGGGCCTGGGTGGTGATTTGATGATCTATCTGATTTCTTGTTCTACCATTGGGCGTTACCCAGGTCGCCGGCGTTGCGTTAATACAATGATGTCTCTCCTTGGAATAGAACGAAAACCCACATTCAGTCGCATATAGAACTCGTCTTTGATGTCATCTTCTGCGTCTTCTGTTGAAGCATAGCAATGGCCTAGCGTTGTACTTCTTAGTCTGGTACGCAGGCGGACGGTAATAATCCTCTCAGAAACTGGTGACCAGCTAAAGGGGCTGGACCTGGCTTCTTTGGTGAGTACTACCCAACGCCACTTCTACGCCTTTCAGTTTCGTTTCTCCCAGAATATAAGGACTCACCATTTGAGCAGATATGTTCCCCCTTCGTCGGTCGGACGGTCGGTCGTTTCATCTCGTTGAGGACTTCATCCAGCCGTCCATCATTTAAGCATTGTTCTCACACTCCATGATCCGATTCGCAATTGCCATTCGCCCGTTAGCTCCTTCCGAAGAAGTACCCCAGGAGGCATCGCGGGGAGGTTGAATTAGGACTTGCTAACAGATCTGCTAGGTGTTCGTCTGCAGTGAAGCTTCTCGGGTTTAGATGGAAGGGAGAAATCGGGTGTTACCACTTTCCGAGTTCTTCGTTAGCCGTTTGCCCCTCCAAATGTTTGCTATGGTACCAACGAATTCTTCTTCCTTTCCTAACCTTTGCATTAGCGTCTCCCACGATCATCTTAATGTCGTTTGACGGAATTTGATTAAGCAGATTATGGACAGATTGTGGAGTCGCGTCCTGAGTCTTAGAAAGCATATCCTTCCACTGATACCTTTATAATCGACGAAGTTCGATTTTATTGAGCTGTCCACTAAAAATACCACTGCAAATTCTTTGCCCGTTGACGCTATTCCACTGGAGAGCATTGTATGTGCTCTGAGTTCTGCAATCTTCTTATTTCGCGATCTGGTCTCTTGCAATGCTGCTACTTTTACTCGATATCTCTTGAGTTTGTCCAGTATATTTTTACTCCTTCTACTCTATTTAGCATCCTAACATTCCATGTAATCAATTCGTGTTCCATATTTCGTTGGCGTGATCCCGTCCAGTCCGAGATCTTTCTGAAAGTTCCGTAACATCGGTTTTTCCGAGACTAGATTGTTAGCCCAGGGTCCATCCAGAATGATCAGTTTTTCCACGCTGAAAACTCGCATGTGCCCTCCCTCAACTTAGCTACAGTTACCTACATAGCCCAGAGGTCACAACGTGGACGTGGTGGATAGAATTTTGCTCACAGAGCTGTGATTTGGATTTGTAGAAAGTATTCCCTAGTTTTTGTGGTCTCCACACCGCATTAGCTGCTTTTGATAAACCAGGAGCATCAGTGCCGACACTCCTTTTCTGCACATGCGATCAAAATTTTGAAGGCTCATTCCTAACGTGGCTGGAAGACTCGTTGGAGGAACAATTGGCGTTATGGCAGATTAGTTTGCAAGCGCGTTGTTAGTTTACTAAAATACAATGAAGCACTTGCTATATAATGTTAAACCAGACAGTTGCTGTTCTTTTTATTATTTAATATTATTCATACAACGTAAATTTTATAATATTATTTATAAGAATTGAACATCAAGGTTTAAAAAGGTTCAATTGTTTTTTTTTATCATTATGTAAGCAGAATTGATTTACAATATATATAAATAAATTAGTTTGAAATAAATTGGTTAAAAAGTTAATAACCTTTTTCTCATCCTAATAAAACATTCCACAAAAAACGCGAAAATTTTCTTTCTTTCTTTTTTCTTTTTTTAATATTTACTGTATTGAATTAAGAGCTTATTTTCTTTAATTCAAATATTACAATTTCTTTCGCAAAATACTTAAAAGGTTTATTTTATTTAATTAGAGGTATTTATCATTTGTTTTTATCTTGGTAATTATATATGAATATAACAAAAAAAAAGGAGACTAACTATTTTATTTTATTTTTTTAAATAAAATTAAAACTTATGGCTATTGGCTAACTATTTACACGGGCTTAAAGCATAAAAGAAAGAAAATATGGAACAACTAAATTAGTTGCGCCGTTAACTCAGGTAATTCATCATATTGTACAAAGACTGACTATGTTTTATATTAGTAGATTTTTTTTGTTTTGTTTGATAAGTCTCTCTCTAGTAACAGTTACTATGCAAATTCTTATATTTTCTAATTTCTGAACGTTTCTCTTTTATTTTTTTGCCATACATGCACTTCTCTTAATTCATGACAAAATGTTAAATATTAAATATTATTAATTTTAAAGGAGAAGCAAACAAATGAATTTAAGAAGAAAAAAAAATGTCTAGATAATGATGATGTTATCATTTCTATGTTTTTGTTGTTGTGTTATCTCTAAACTAAATGACTAAAAAGCTACCTAAGAATTACAATCTTTTTTGTTTATATAAATAATAAGAGTATAGAACATAAATTGAAATAAAAATGAAACAATAAACCTACAACACTATGTGATAAAACAATTAAATTCTTGTTGGCCACTGATATACATATATATGTATACACACATATATATAATGCATTCATATATGCTTAATATTGCTACTACAATCATGGTCGTCCTTATCATCTGCAATCAATTCATTACGTTGGCTACATTTAATACTATTATCACCAGATTCTGTAATGCTTCTAAACCTATTCTCATTAAGGCTAGAGCTTCGACTATTTGTCAAATTTTTAATTGCATTTAATTGCAATTCGTTATTTGTATTCGCTGAAGTATCCTTATCCTTTTCCTTATCAGAATCTTTACCATCATCCATTAATGTATCATCATTATCTGGCTTAATGATAACATTTGATTTTGGATTTGAATCGATATCAACATCGAATGAACTTAAGCTCATTGGCTCGTTGCTAGATGATGATACTGTGTTAGCTGGACTCGATGATATTGGTGATTGGAGATCAATAACGGTTTCCATAATTGGTGAAGGTACCATTGGTGATGAACATAGAGATGATGATGAATTTGTATTGTTTGTGTATAGTTTTGACACGAAGAGTTTTGGTGTAATTCGTCCTTCGCATGTTCCAGAATCGGGGCTAGGACATACTGAGGAAGGTGATTGGCAAATTGGAGATGGGCCACGGCTAGAATTAAAGGAAAAAAAAATATGATAAGTAAAATGTGAGTAAACTAATCTTTTAAAGACTTGTAAAAAAAGAAGTAAAAAACAGATCAGGCCTGAGGTACGATTTTTCATTAATAGGTCCATAGACCAATGCCAAGCTGCTCTGTCTAAGATGCTGTTGCCAAAACAGTTTGAACTTACTTAGATAGACTCTATTACCCTGGAGGTGGTTTTAAAGTCTAAAGTCAGACCGCCGCCGGTTACGCCTTCAATTCCGAAATAAGCTGGAGCAATTAGGGTCAATTATGTGAGCTGATAAGAGCTGGGGCCATATTTGGTTTCTCGAGTCGATGTCGATTTACGCGGTTCACTCTGACGAATTTTTTATGCTTCTTTAATTCCTCATGGAACATAGGACGGAAACAGTTGCCCTCCAGCGGACTCTCTTTTGCCGGACAGCTTTCAACTCTGACCAGTATCTCCCAGTTGTTGCGGCCTCTGCTAGTAAGGCTCCCCTCCACGTGGTTCTGACAATGTTCCACCTAAATGGTTAAAAATTATCGCACCGTGTGTATCACGTGCTCACACATATCTTCAATTACTATCTTACGGGTTCCCAATTTCCACTGGAAGGTGGCGTTGGTGATACCTATTCCAAAAACAGAATCCCCTTTGAACCGTCTTATTTCCGTACAATTAGTCTTCTAGGTTTTTTTTATCGAAAGTGATCAAAAAGGTAAGCTGTCTTCTTTCTAAATGGCAATCTGGCGTTAGATCTGGACACAGTTGTGAAACTGCACTACAAAAAGTCTCTTTTGATATCTGTGGTGCTTTGGACAAGACTAAAGTAACATTCTTCACTTTACTCGACGGCATTTGATTCAGTCGATGATGTAAAGCTCTTACAGAAATTAGGTAGTAATTTCGGTCTCAGTCGTACTGCTGTGAAATGATTGCTAAGCTACTTATCTAGTCGCTCTCAAATCTTTAAAATCCAGCACAAATTCTCCAAGCCCATATTTCTAGGCTGTGGTGTTCCACAAGGCTTTATTCTGAGTCCCTTGCTGTTTAGCATTTATATTAATGACTTTCCTCTTGTAATTAAGAATACATCTGTTCGTTTATAAGCTGATGATGTGTATATCTACAAATTATGCCCATGGATGTAATCATTGAGTGTATTCGCAGACTGAACGATTAACGCAGACTTCCTAAGGTGGCTTAAAGGGGGACATAGAAAGGCGTGAAAGATGTCATCACCACTGAGTTTGATGGCACGATTTTGCACCTTGTCGAGGCAAGCCAAGGGGATTTTTGGGCGCCTGCCCAGATATACGAATTGTATTCAAGACTGAAGAAGAAACTTGCATCTCTTGAGAAAACCAAGGTATTGGGAGGCTTGATTCGCGATTTGGAATATGTGATCATTCCATCGCGGATCCGATCTAGGAAATTCTCAGTTTAATATAATTTGATACATAAAAGCTGCATTCTTTTCACCCCGTGATCCCACTCGGATCATTTCCTTTCAACTAAACCAGCAACAGCTTGATGCAAAAAAGATTTGGATCAAAATCCGTGATACAAAAATAGCTTGTACAACAACCATATCCAAGACACATCTCATTGGAAAATCCAGTGCTTTTATAATTTCGTGGGTTGCTACTTCTGTTTTCTTTCATTTTGTGTATTGGTTGTTCTGCGCAAAATATCATAAATTGATTTGGAAGAATTATTGAAAGTTGCCTTTTGTTAATTTAGGAAGTCAATTAACCATTTTCACATCCCTGTACCAGAGTCGGTGTGGGTGTGAGCATGTCGCCCCAACATCCTAAATCAATGGAAAAATTTTTCTTCGTTTATCATTGTTCTGAGCATCTGCTCGATATGCACTAGAATTTTTCTTTCTTAGTCTGCAAGAGCTCACTAATCCATGTAACTTTGTCATTAAACTATCTTTGTTTTTCCTTGAATTATGAGGATTATAATCTATTAAATGGCAGTAAAGGTGACATCTTTAATACATCAAGGTTAAAATTCTATTATTGATTAATCCTTTCAAGCCTGATTAGACCTCAACTAACATTGACTACATTGACAATTAATATCAACTGATTTAAAGACGTTATCCCAGCTGCGTTTAGGCCACGTTGCAAGGGACAGTTCATAGAGAGAGAATTTAGAGGCCAAATTAAGTTGTTTGTATCATTGATTCATGGTCGTTATAGCTGCAAGGCTGAGACCAGTAAGAGACCCTCGTGGTCCACTAGCTCTATGCTAGTAAAATTTAAAACAACAACAACAACATTTTCATAAACTGTTTTTAAAGCAGAAATATTTTCAACAAGTTCTAGAGGCTGATATAAACTGCACGACAGAACACATCAAAAATCAGTACTACAACTGTAAAAAACTAAATTTTTTCCATGATCCAACTTTATTCCTTTATGCTCAGCTTATCTGATCTCCCAATACACGAGCGCTCCATTCGACCACGACACGCCAAAACAACAATTTGTATGCATTCGAAATTTCCATTGCATACAAATTATTGTTGTTCAAGCGTAGGGTGGTCGGATGTAGGGCTCGTGTATTGGGAGAACAGGCTTTTTGAGGTTCTTATGAGTTTCTTTAAACGCGGTTCATTTTAAGATTTTGTCTATTATGTTATAGGAGATTTCCTGAATAATATAGATTACTCAGGCGTAATCAGCCTCTTCCAAATTTATTTTTAAGAACCTAAGGCTTCGAGATATTCTTATAGCAGAAAACAGTAAAATAATACGAATATATTTTCGAAAAATTGCTTCAATTTGTTTTTAGGGAAACCTAGACCGACCGATTAGATATAAAAACCATTGCTTACCTTTCCGTGAATATTTTTTTTAACGGTGGAGGAGAATAAGTGTTTGTGCTATCGTCCAATTCAAATTTACGCTTAACTGGCCCAAGTTGACTAGGTCTCATCGCAATAGGTGACATTGATCGCCGTGTTGCAAATGTCCTTCTAGTTGGTGATGGTGATAAACCATATGGTAAACGCATACCAGTTCTGCTATAATAGAATTTAAATTTATTCCAGCAATTTCTATTCTTTAATTAAAACTTTTACCTTGTCGGGCTGGGACTAGAGCAACTAGTTGCTCCAGATGGTAAAGTTACTTGTAGTGGATTCGAAAGATCATCTGATTTGCAAGACCAATTTTCGGCCACTAAAGTAAGATCTTCCCAACTTTGAGATATTTGCATAGCACTATGAACTTCTCTTTCATGATTTACTTCCCTGCTGTTCATATCAACACATTCTTCCTTACGAAGCTGTGAAACTCTTGGTGTTAAGCATGGTCCTGTACTAACATTTGCAACTGCACTCAAGGATGCAGAGCTAGCTGAATATCGTCTAGCTCGTGGTGCAAATATATTCATTATTGGTGCTGGTGAAGCTTCTCTATATTATTTATGAAAATTAGATGTTATATTTGAAAATATATTTGTATTCTAATAAAAACCAACCTTCCTGTGGTGCTTGGTGTCTGTGCTGTTGCGGCCGTTGCTGTTGAAGCCATTCTACTTGATAAGATCGCTGTTGTCTTCGACTCTGTTTGCACTGAAGTCGTGGCTAAATTATTAATTACTGGCGCACTTAAACATCTTTTTAAAGCATTTGGTAAATCAACATCCATAGTACATAACAGTATAAAATATTCACAGCACTGATATGGAATAAATACAGTAAAACAATATCAAATATTCAATTTTAAACCCCAAGAAAATTCTCAAACGAAAGAGAATTTTTTAGTGCCCAAAAATTCGTATCTGTCACCTAAGTGTCAGCTTGGCTGACATCTCAAAAATTATTTTTCTGCTAATTTTTAACAGAACCCTAATAAATTTTTTATTTAAATATATTCAGAAACACTTTATGTATATTAATTATACAATTAATTTAGAAATATTTTTTGATAAATCTTTCAATTGAAGATAATTTTTATGCGTTATCCTTTTTGAAGCACAATTTTGTCACTTTAATAAAAGTACTTTTTCTTGTTGTTAAATTGATTTTAATGTATTGTTTTAATGAAAAAAACCTTTAAAAATGTTTATGGTAATTGTTTTTTAATATTTTATTTAGGATTGTTGTATAAATAACTTGGAAAGTTGTGTTTAAAAATTGATAAATTTTTCACTTTATGACACTTCCCATCTGGGATCACCCGTCCGTGTTCAAAAGGTTCAACAAAGCCTCGTTATCGTTGGCGTGGCGCTCCTGTCAGTTGGTGGTCGTCTTTGATACGAGTTAAAAAAACCGGAAAATTGACAATTTTGGGGGAGAATAAGTACAGTTGCGAATAACTGTTGGCAAACGTGCGCGTTGTGCTTTAAGGATTTTTGGTAAAATTATTAAATTTTAAGTGAATGCTCTTTGTAACATGGTGCTTTATTACAATTTCTTAACGCGTATACAATGAGAATAATATATATGATGTTGAACCGAATACTGGTAACTATATAAAAAAAATCATTATTCTTTTGAACTGTGAGTTCTATTAATTATTCTGTTAAATCTTCCAACAAATTGTTTACACTAATATAAATATAGGAAGGAAAAAGACTGGAATTGATCTTCCATCATAAAACACGTCGCGTCAGTAAAATATACGCTTAATTTGATCGATACTTGTTGTCTTATTACAGGCTCCTATAATACCCTGTACAGACAACGGTGTCGGCTATTATGCATTGAGAATTAAGTCCTTAGGAAATATTTTGGTAGAAAATATAATTTAAAATTCAAAAGTTCTCATAGAAGGTTCAAGAGAGAATTTTCTTTGGAGGGTATATTTAGCTACATTTCTTAAAATATTTTGTGCACGAATGCTCATTAAGAGGGCTGTCTGTCCAGGATTAAAAAAAAACAGTTACAAAACCTTCACTATTGTTGCCACTGACATATGTATAATTTGTGTATTCTATGTCAGTGATTGTTGCCCAAAAGAAACTTCGCAAGACTTCACGTCATCTGCATGGGTCTGTTTAGACGCTTCACTTCCAGAAGCGTTTCTCACGAACTTTGTGGATGAGAGGAGAAGTGGGGTGGTACCTCTCATCATCCCCACTTCCCCTTCATCTTCAAAGTTTGCGAGGAAGGTTCCTTCTAAATAGGCCCCATATCTAAGTAATTGTACTGATTGGGCCACGATTGACGCACTTCTCTGGACTGACGTTTTATCACCCATTCTGGTTGAAAAGAAAACAGGGGCCGGTCCACCTATTTATCTAAGACCTTGTCGTACTTCGAACTCTTCTGCTTCTTTACGCTCCTTTAATCCCTCATGGGACATAGGGCGGAAACAGTTGCCCTCCAGCGGACTCTGTTTTGAGCGACAGCTCTCAGCTCTGACCAGGATCTCCCAGTTGTTCTCTGCTAATAGGGCTCTCCTCCATGTTGTCCTAGGTATTCCGACTCGACGGGATCCTTTCGGATTCCAGTTAAGGACCTGTTTGGCTAGATTTTCGTTTTCGCTTCGCAAGGTATGGCCAACCCAATTCCATTTCCTTCGCCTGATTTGGTCGTCTATCCTTTCTTGGCCGGCACGGCGCCATAGTTCTTCATTTGAAATTCTGCTTTGCCAGCAGATTTAGGATATCAATAGCTTAGAGTTTATTGAACAGAGTGGGGTGCCATAGTCTATCAAAACTAGGAGATACATATCTAGAGCAGACGCTCGAAATTAGAATCAAATCCTGCCAGTTGTTTTGATTTAGTCATCAGGAGTGCAGTTCGTCGATGTTAACCTTGCGAATACAACTTCTAAGCCAGGGGTGGCCAACCTCGCGTTCGTAAGCGACCGATTAAATTAATTTTCGTTATCTGATTTCCAAAGGGACACAAGACATTGCACGAACAAGAACAATCAGATGAAGTGGCCCATAAAAAAAATAAGGAGTTAGAGAAGTAACAAAGGATCTGGAAATGGAAACTGATTCGAATCAGATACAGAACACTATAAAAGAACTTCTGTAAGAAAAGGTTTCCAAATGCACGGTGTTTGATTCTAAGAAGCGCCAGAGAACTTAAAGTATTTTTTTTGGGTTCATCAAAGCTGAGAAAACAACAGTTATGTGTAGAACCAAGTTATAGCTCTTGTTAGACTGGATGATATCCGATCCCTTTATGGTGGAGATCTGGATATCGAAACCTGTGTTGAAATTTATTTTCGATGTCATGTAATCAGAAGCTCCTTCTTCCGTTTCCAGTAAATTCGTTTGTTCATACGTCTTCTTCACCACAGCTCGAGGTTGTCTGCTAAGTGATATATAGATTAGGTGGCAACAGATCGAGAATCATATTCGTCGCCTCCATGCCGTGGCGGTACATAGAGACCCCATGACTCCGCGACATGACAATCATTGGACTTGTCCTAGTCTGGATTTTTTATTTTTTTACAAGAACGAAACACGAGAGTTATATGTCAGTAGAACTGGTCTAATCACTGCCAACCACTCGTGCTGAAGATCTGCTTACTGGTATAGAAAACTATACTGGCGTTCTTTGCCCTTTCTTCGATGTCGAGCCTGCAATACAGCTTTGCGTATAAAACAAAGCGATAGTACGTACATGATTGGATAGTACACGGCCATAATTGTAGGTAGACTGAAATCGGGATTTTTTTCTATAGGTGAAAATCGGCGAAGGTCTTGTTCTTCGAGTGTACGTCGTCTTTTCCACTCTGTTGTTGTCTAAGCCGATATGGACGATTCTAGATTTTAAAATGAAGAGGATGCATGACCATAAGCATTGTAGTTATTGCGCAGGGGTGGTAGCACGTAAGTTGTTTCAATCGATCATGAAAATTTTGAATTGCATCCTTGCTTCCAAAAATTGGCCACCCCTGTTCTAGACAAATATTAAACTCCTTCCACTTTTTCTTTATATCTTCGCTCCCTTTTTAACAGCGTTTCGATCTAAGCTAGCGTTATTGATGGCGATCCAAGGTAGCGTTGCTGTCGGCAGTAAAGCTAGATTAGCACAAAATAAGCCCATCGCTAAATATATTTAGGGGTCGTCCGTAAATTACGGGAGGCGATCTTTCCGGAAGAACTAAACATCTAGCCAGTCTCGAGCCGTGAATTTACGGCACAAATTCACGCCGTATCCAGTCCAACCTAAAAGCAAGGCGCGTACTAAGCGCGAAAACCATCCACACTCGCATTCGCGCTTGTTCGCAGGTGTTCCCTCCGTGAATCTGGAACAAACATATTGGCGCGGAGGCGGTCACGGCTGCAGGCTGTGAGAGAATTCCCAATACATTTAATTTCTCCGCGCCGCATGCCCATTGTGTCAGCAAATATGGTGGTCCATGAACATTTTTGCACTTGAATTAACAACCTGATATGCTAAACTGTCGTCTTTGCCTGTGTGTCTGTACGGAATCATGACGTCACATGCATCCCACGGCCCGTCAGACGGATTCCTGAAGATCTGATCCCTCAGTCAGACTGAGTATTGTATGGCTTTCATCGGGCCGAGCCTGTCGACGTGGCCCGCCGGCGGCCTGTAAGTGAACATTTTACTTAATTTAACCCAGTTTTCCAGTAATTCTACACTGTTTCTTGAGGAAAAAATTACGCGACCCCTAAATTGTATCCTTACTAATAACAAATAAAACATCAATATAACAAATAAATCTGTGTATATATTTGTATTCATGTTAACATGTAATGAATTCTTCATTATATCTATTTAACAGAGAAAATAAAGAATTAAAAAACAAAAAACTAAAGTTAAAAATTATAAACAAAAGCATACATTCATACAATATTTTTTTTTCATCTTATTAAAAATTAAAATATTTTCAATATTTTTTGTTTCTCTTCTGAAATAAATTCTATTTAATATGACACTGAAAATTAACTATACATATTCTTCTATCGGCTATCATCAACCGTCACAATAAAATTGGTATAATCAAGTCTTTAAGAATTAATTGTTCATTGTTTTTTTTTTTTTGTTTTAAAAAAATATACTTATACACATATTATATATTTTGTATATAATATTATACGAACAAAAAATTACTTAATTTATATAATTATATAATATTTTCCAAATACCTCGACAATATTTTTTCCAACAAACGCGGCGACGATGGCGTCGTCTTAAACATTATTTTTTTTTTCAATCAAGCGCAAAATATCTCAAAGCAAGAAAAAATTATTTATCTTATCCTACAAGGAGACTTTGAAAGCTCCCATATTTTTGTCCTTTTTTGGCGTTATCCTTTTTTTATTTAAATTTTGTTTTTGTTTTTTGCAAATGAGAATATTGTCCGAATATTATAGAGATAAAAAGGAACAACAATAGTTTTTTTTTGTTATCTAAAGCTTAGTAGAGAAATTATTATTATTTTTTTTCATTCTTAAAAATTGGACATTGAGCCTAGTTGAAGCAGTATTTAATAGTAATTATAGTAGTAATAATAGTTAGGAGAAGTAGATCGGTGAGCAATTGTTCTTTCTTTTCTTTTCTTTTTTTGTTAAATCTAGAAATGAGGACTGCAAAGCTAGATTTCAAGGTTTGCAATATGACGATTTGTTTATTATTTTCCTTAAGATTTCTATTTATTTATTTTTTTATTTATTACAAAATATCTCTCCGTTTTTATGGTTGCAAATTTTTTTGAGCTTGTCTTTTATTACATTAATCTATTTATATTTATATGTATATGTATTTTTTTTGTTTGTGTTGAATTTTTCCCATTTACATATATCTACTTGTTACATTTATAACGAGATCAGCAATTTCAGTTCACCTGAAAAAGGGAAAATTTGTTTTAATTAATTACATGTTGTACAGTAATGATATTAAATATTTAATGTTTATTAAGTTTTTTATTATTTAGGTCGTTGTTAAGTTGATAATCAAATAAGTAAACTCACAAAGTTAACCTTTTTTTGGTAGAAGAAGCCTAAGTTCAAGGAAAATCCTTTTTGTTACCATCTTATTTATTGGACGGGGGTCATTAGGCATTGTTGTTGTGAAAGTTATTTCCACACAGAGGATAGAATAAGTTAAGTGGAGGACTTGTACTAAAAACTCTTGCTATAAGCATGAACATTTATAAATGCATCGGCATAGACCATTTCAAACGAGAGTGTTGTTTTACTAGGCAGTCCCCTAGCGAACTACTAAACACGCCCATTGCTGCTTGACCTAGACAATCGAACGAGAATCGTTGTATTGAAACTGCTATTCGCACCCTTTATGGTCACCAAGATAATTGCTCGTTTTCTTCGTCCTATACAATTTTTTAAAGGCCCAATTTTGCTTCCTGTAGTCTAGAAAAGGTGTATGCCTGTGGGGGGACCGTGCATGCCTCTGGCGGGTGCGTGTATGGCTGGTACGGGAGAGTGCATGCCTGGGGCGGGAGTGCGCATGCTAGGAACGGGCGAGTTTTATTCCCGAGTAAAAATGAAACTGGCCTGCACCTAGCTATGCAGGTGCTAGGGCGAGCTTTATTTTTACTCTGGACGGAGGCTCTGTCAGGATGGACTCTCCCTTTCTTACCATACTCATGGAGCGATTATCAATCATCATCGTATTCATCTCTCCGAAACTGGTTATTGGGGCACCTACCAGTTTGGTGGAAACGGCCCTTGCAGATCCGAAGACGATTAAACATACCGCACGCTGCAGGCCCGCTCCTGGACTGGCCAACTTTAAGCGGTTCCTTCGTGTATCGTATTTTAACGTGGCTAAGGAATTGCTGGTGCGCAATAGAAAGAATGTCGGGATTCTCGATTTGTGGTATAGGGTGTACTACTACACAAAAAGGGTCGTGAAAAGTGTTTAACGCAGCTGGAAATAGGTAAATTCAATCGTTTAAGAAACGTTGCCAACCGAGAAATTACTAGAAGGATTGGAATAGTTTAAATCCTGGTGTTTACCGGGCACCCATGCAAGGGGGTTCCTGAACTGTTTAGCCATCTTGTTTGTGCGAGAGCGCAGGTCATTCAGTGCCGCCTGACTTCTTAGGCAACTTGCCGACTTTAATAAGGCATTCGACAGGGTTAACCACCTTCCACCTATCATGAAGACGTGCTAACGTTATCAATTGCGAGTCAAAAATCTAGGTGTCTATCTGAACTCACAATTAACTTGCTGTAACCAGATCTCTCACACTCTATCTAAAATATATAGTAATTTGCGTCGCCTATTGCTGTACGCTTCCATTTTGCCCTTAGATACTCGGTCAAAGCTAATCGAAACGTTAATTTTACCATATTTCATTTATGCTACCTTGGTCTTTCCGTCCCTTGATGCCTCATGTCGTGAAAAACTCAATGTAGCCTTCAATGATTGTACAAGTTTTGTTTATAATCTTCGCCGATCTGACCATATAAGTCAATGTTGTTCTTGATGTGTACTTATCTCTCAAGGCAATGGTATTTATTTATACACTCCTGCACTTTGAGCGTCTATCATACCTCATTGGTCGTACGACTAGAAGAATACTATTTATCCTCAGGCCTGTCACCATGGGGCAACTGGGACGAATTTCTTCAGGACCCAGATCAGAGGACGCCCCTAAAAAAGATTGAAAACGTCCAAAAGTTAAAATCCGTAAATCTCTGCGTCCTAGCGTCAAGAAAGTACTCGGGTAAATACTCGGGTTTTACTCGTTCAAAAGTACTTGATTCCTGTTAATCCTTGCTTAGGCATTACTGATAACTCTCAACAAAGGGTTGTTCTATACCTACAACCTGCCTTAGCGTATGAATTACTCGATTTCCGCTTCAGACAGACTACAAATACTTATGTAGCTTATTGGGATATACAATGCAAACCTATAAAGGCCCGTTTACATCACAAACACAATGTGGAAACGCAAATTGGAGCACTTTTATCGTACAGCAATTTGTATGCTTTTCTCTCTGTTTTACATGAACATGGATTTTACGTTGATGAATAGAGAGCGAAGCAAACAAGCTTCGATAAAACAATTCCAATTTACTTTTCCACTTTGCGTTTGGAATGTAAACGGCCCTAATTTCCGGCAAAAAAATGGTGGATTAAGTGAGCTTGCAGAGACCGCGAAGATTGGGATCCTTCAACTTAGAAGATTTATTACTTCCTCGAGATGGTTTAGCGAAGAAACGATACTTGAACATCAGGTTTAAGCATCACAATGGGCCTATCCCTTTGGCATAAATGTATAAGCTCAAACAAACAGCTCAGCCATATCTAACCTAACCTAACCTAACCACACTATATTAATAAAAAACAGATTATCTGCTTCCCACAAAATTTTTTATTTCTAACTGCTCATCGATATTATCTTTTAAAATAAAACATTTATTTTTAGTAACAAGTACAAGGCTCTACAGACGTATTATCCACATTTAAGCCATTGCATGTCTCGTTGAACGCTTAATTGACCTATTTTTGGAAGAGAGATTAGTTGCTTTCATAAATTCTAAATATTTCCACTAACTAAACTTTTCCCGTGGTAAGATGTTTCCTGAAGTAGAAAATATTTTTTAAAAGGTCTACAACAAAAATCTCTTAGATATTTTTGATGTCAAGAAAAAAGCTAACTTAATTTGACAAGGGAAAGAAAAATGTCAGATATAATAATAATAATAAATAATAATAATAAATGCATGAATTATTATGCTCAACGTTATGCTCACACACACACAAAAGAAACAAAAGGAACAAAATGAAGAAAGTAATTACGATTAAAATTACCAAATTTGTGGTTGAGCAAGTTTTGGGTCATGCATAATTTAAAACAAAAGATTTAGAAAAGAGTCTCAAGAATACAGCGATTTTAGAAAGAATCAATACAATCTTTTCCTTAAGAATATTTAACTAGGATTAAGTGAATCCATCTAAACAAGCGACCAATAAGCCGCCCCCCAAAAAATGGTCGCTTCCTCGTTCCAATGTTAATAAACTAAAATCAAGCCTGATGTGACGGAAAATTTCGTATCCTTCTTTACATACAATTTGAATAATGGGGTTATTTGGCTGAGAATATCATGCTGTAACTAAACATTAAATATTTTGAGGGTTAGATTCTATATTAGACGACGTTCGAAGGATTCGAAGGAAGGTTTTGCGGTGCCCCCCAAAATAAATGAGATATTGTTCTATATGATGCTTATTGTGCACTTCTGTAATGGCGGCCTAAAGCAAATTTAATTAGCATTGAAAAAAAACATTCTCGTACTTACATTATAATAAATCGATAAATACTGGACTTGCGAGAATTCATTTTACGCAATATTTATATTATTATTAATCTATGGCAAAATAGTTTAACCATCTGACAGCGCTGGTGTTACCCAGCCATATTTTTCATGGGTCTTAACTAACGATCTAAATGCTTCTTCTGCAGATCTTCTGAAATGTAATAAAAATAAATTATTAATAATTAGTTTATAATATTTTTTTGTGTTAGTCAAGATATTAGTTTAAGTTGGAGACGAATTTAACGATTCTTTGAATATGGGTCGAACTGTAAAATGGATTAGTTGCAGGATGGTGTTGTGAATTTAAGAGCTAGAAGGTCAAGTATTTTTTCTCGCAAATTATGGAAGGTGAAATTTATAAAATGCTATAGCTAAATTATATTGCTAAATTAGTACGTCTGATAAAATTAACTCATCTCGACACAAATGCCCGAGTAAGAGTTCAGAACACTTTTAGAGATGCTTCCCAAGTTAATCACGGGCTCAAACAAAGGGATGGGCTGGCGCCTATGTTATTCAACATAGTCTTGGAAGCAGTCTCATCAAAAAGGCATCAATTCAGCGAAATTACACGTCGAGCGCATGCCGGAAGACATAGAAGCAAAGGGTTTCACGGGCATCGTCGAGGGAGAAGCACTCGTAGGTAGGCCGGGGAAAAGATGAAAGGATGCGGTTGAAGCAGATGCGGAGACATTACTCCACACATCGAACTGGAGAACTTCGGCCAGAAATTGAGAAGACTGGAGGAAAAGAATAGAGGAGGCCAAGGATCGAGTTGGGCTGTAACGCCATTGGAAGAAGAAAAAGAAGAAGAGGCATAAAAATCATCGATTCATAAATTTTGCGAACGATTTTAAGCTTTCAGCGGTAAAAACTAAAAGTCGATGACTACATAAAAAAAGGAGAAAATTATGCTAGGCTCGTTCTGATATAATTTGCTACTCCTCCGCGCTTAGGTTATATTCTGACTAAATCTGTGCCGCTTTGAACTGTTTAAAAACTAAAAATTACTGCTGAATATTGCACAACTGTAGAAAGGACCGTAATAAAACTAAGATCATGGACGATTATAAGGTATTCCTTCGCAGGGTCACACGATAGTAAATGAAGATAGTGTCTGGAGAAGAAGATACACCCACGAGTTGTACGAAATATATTGTACAAATACCCTGACTTAACAAAATCATGTTCCAGCAAACGCCAGAAGGAAAAAGTCACAAGGAAAACCTAGGAAGAGATATAAGGACGACATAAAATGGACTTACGTACAATGGAGATTACCAGGGAAACGCAAGACCAAGTATGATGGAAGAAGATTCTTGAGGAGGCCATGATCATGATGACAAACAGAAAGAAGATACCTTTTAACTCCTAATTTTTTATATTAAAAAAGGTATTGATTTACTTCATTCTAAAGAATAACATTCCTAATAGACCTTTATCTTAAGAAGCCTGATAAAGCAAAATTAACAAATCAATTCAACTTTTAGGATATGCTGACTATGTGAACGTCATAGGGCGATCGCTGCACTGCAAGCAGTAAAAGAATCATACAAAGGCGGAAAAGATCAAGCATTAACGTGGATCCATGATTACTAACAAAAAGGAGGAAGAAGAGGAAATTGATAGACGTATCCTACAGGTAAATAAAGCATTTTTTGTCCAGAAAAAGAAAGATACTACAATCAATATTGTGCTCAGAAAAACCACTCACCGCTCAGAAAGGCCACTCCTGCTTAGATCATCGACGCGTAAACGAAAATCTAGACCAACAGACCCTCGACTGTTCCCGCAAGGAACCCGTCGAGCTGGAAGACCTAGAATAACGAGGAGGAGAATACTATTAGCAGAGGACGCTACAACTAAGAGATTCTGGAAGGAACTTAGAACTGTCGCACAAAACAGAGTCCGCTGGAGGGCAACTGTTTCCGCCCTATTTTCCAAGAGGGATTAAAGGAGAATAAGTCACGTAAGTCAAGTTCTAATATGGGCTGTAGCGCCATAGGAATCCTTCCTTCTAAATATTTTAACGAAACGAAACGTAGTTTAACAAATGTATACTTAGCAATGGAATGAACCCCTAAAACATTATTCACCGTGGAAAAGTTGTATAAATATTTTAAGATATCCTGAGAACATTGTAGTCTGAAAGTTGTATTTATAACTCAACAGTTTCAGGATCAATATTTCTAGACATTATATGCGTCATATGCATACATTACGGCATTGGCGCGACAAACTTTTGTAGGCTCGTATGCAAATGAACTTGCAAAAGCAAAGACAATTTAAGAGTCCTCAAAATGATTTAAGTACTTTACTTACAAAAACAAACTAAATACAACAAAATAATACAACACAAAAAATATTCATAAAACCTTATCAACGACTATCTCACCTGCTGAATTCCTTCGAGTTCTTAGGTTTCCTTGCTATTCTCCCTTGACCTTTAACCAAGCTTGCTGCAAATTGCATTAATACTGCCTCCACTGTGTAAGCACTTGCCCATCCTCTTGGTGTTAGCAATTCCATGCAAATAGCACCACCTTCCATAACGAATCCTTTCTCTATTCTTGGCTCAACAACTCGCATAAATGGTGGGGCAAATGGAAAATTTTCAGGAAACACTAAATGCAACAGTATGTACGGAATATTAAGCTCGGCCATATCTTCTGCCAGCGGCGAATCTGGATCAACAATATGCAATCGGGCATACCACTCGTATAGATTGTCATTAACGAGCTCAACCTGAAATTGAAACGAATGGAAAGTTAGTGTATATGTAATATGGTGGTCGAGCCTCAAGGATTATGAGGAGATAACAAAATGATTGCGGCATATGTAATCAATATTCATGAATGGAAAGGGTTAAACACACATTTTGTACTGTAGATTAAAACACAAGGAGGAATCAAAACATAGTTAATAATCCTCATTCAGCATATTTCGTAGTCAGGATTAAAATTAAACTGAATTTACATTGTTTTATTAAATTTTTTTTCGTGCAACAAAAAAATTAAAATAAACCTTTTGGGAGATAAACGTAAAAGTTTTGTGCCGGGGGAAAGTTGATTAAAACTTTTTTGTGTGTTATTTTCAATAAGTTCAGGTGGAGGGTGAATTTGAGATTAAAATTGTTTTGTTCTCTCAAAAGAATACTTGCCGTGAAAACTGGGTCCGGTCGCATACTTTGGATTTTCTGTATTTCCCGATATTCTTTCATTAAGCGTCTTGCTCTTATTGTGGAATCGACGGGCTTTGAAACGGATGTGGGTGTATTTGGTGCTGGGGATACTCCGCTGTAATAAAAAAAGATGGAAATTATTTATTATAATTAACCAGAAAGAAATTAAAATTTACAAATGCTAATTTATAACATTTAGTAGTTTTTGTTTAGAAAGAATATAGAATGGGCATTTTTCTGTGGGACTTTTTTCCCTTAAGTATTAATTTGTATCCTTATTAAACGTTCTAAATTCTCACCCTAGCATGTTTACTTCTTGCGTTCGAATTGCTTTTTTTGTTAAATTGAATCCTTTACTTCCTAATGTGTTTTTTTGATTCATATACATAATTTTATTTTAGATTTATGGCGGTTGCTTGGCATCATTACATACATTGCTAACCAGAGGAAAACCTTTTTAGGTTAATGGTTGTAATTTTTCAAAGTCATTGATCGTTACTATCAGCCACTGGAACCTATAATTTTCAAAAGAATTCCTTTTTACTTTTTCCCTTTTTTTGGTAAGTATTTATTTGATTTGTTACTTATTTTAAGTGCAGCTTAATACATAGTCGCGTAACTGTGAAGGATTGGTACGGCCAATTATCTTTGAGTCACAGCTGAATTTTGTTGGCCTCGTTAGAACGCTTTGGTACGTAGTTTGGTGGTCTTACTCTGTCTGGGCTTTCTTCTTGTTCACTATGTGCCTGTTTAGACGGTTCGCTTCCAGGAGCGTTCGTCAAGAATTTTATGGATGAAGGGGGAAGTGGGGTTGAAGAGAGGTACCACCCCACTTCTCTCTTCATCAACAAAGTTCGTGAGGAACGTTCCTGGGAGCGACGCGTCTAAACAGGCCCTATCTCGGAGTTCACGCCTTCTTCTTCTTATAATCCTTTAATCCCTCGCGTTCGGCGGAATCAGTTGCATTCCAGCGCTATGCGTTCAATGGTTTTTGCCTTTATCTGCATTTCTCTCATTTTAATCGAATTTAGACCTAACCTTGCGAACAACTTTTTGTTGCTAAACTGTTTAATAATATTTTTGCTGTTCTGAGGTCTGTGATCCAGTAAGCTAATATCAACCATGTAATCGAGATTCTGTACTAATGTCTATAGCGCTGGCTTTTATTATAAGAAAGATTAATGGGGAAAGCAGCAACCTTGTGGTATTCCTGAGTTCGCCTCAAAGCTTTCGGATAATTTTCTATTAGAGAGAATTCTGAATTTTGTAAAGCTTTGTGTAAAGCTTTTATCAATTATTTTATTTTGCGAGATAGTCCGCGTGTCCGTTGTGCAATCCAAATAAACTCCTATTAACTGAGTAGAACCATTTTCCATACTCTATGAAAGCAAGGTAAAGTGCAGGCGCCCGGTGCAGTATGCCATATTGTGCCACACTAGCTGTTCATTTGTTGGTCGAAATGAAGGACAACGGACAAAGACTATTAATTTTGGATTTCCCTATTACATATCCTTTTTAAATGCTCCGATCAAACTATAACGCATCTTGCGCCTGCGGTCTACCAAGTCTACCATGCTATTTCCAGGATTGGATGTAGCGCATCTGTTATGAGGCTTGAATCGGGATCGACACTAGTGGTGATTCTTATTGGCTTTGCATTGTTGTTGTTTTTATCAGGTTCCTGTGTTTCTTTTAAGGCCATCCTGCTTTCTATTTTTTGCCAGGTTGTGTCCGAGATCTAATGCGTTTTCATTCCAGAGGAGTTTCTTGTCCGGGACTACTTCCAGATATTTGGCACCGTTGCTAAATTAAGCCTAATATTGTTAAGCCGGGGGTGTTAAAGGTGGGGTTTTATACCTCCTCGTGAAGAGGACTAGTTCCGTATTTATCGGGTTAACGCTGAGCCCGTGGGTGGCAGTCCAGCCTGAAGGGGTTTGTAACGGCTCCATGCGTTGCAGCAGCTGGTTCATAGTTACAAACCATAAGAACGGATAAAGTACTCCTCCTTGCGGGGTGCCTCTATGTACAGCCCTTCGGGCCGAGCTGTCGCCTAGGATCGAGCGCACCATCCTGCCAGTAAGCATTTAGTGAATGAGAGACACCAGCGATGCCTCGATCACTTGTTCTGTTAACGCCAGAGTAACGGCGTCCGAAGGTACGTTGTACGAAAGAATGATAGGCTGATTGGTTTGAAGTCTTTGAGTATTGCATGGGTCCAGTCTTAGGTATAAAAATTGGGGATAAAGAACTAAAAAAGAGCTGCAAGAGGTCGACAAATGCGAAGGCAAGCACAGACCCAAATCAGGTTGTTTGGCTATTGATGATGAGGCAATTAAGTGACGAGTTTTAAGAAATTCGTTTTGGAATTATTACTGAAATAAATGATAGCGAAAGAATTAACAATTTTAATACTGTCCAATGTCCATTGTTCTAATGAATATTCCCATGCCATACTTTTTTATGGAGCCGTTTCGCATGTTGAGAAAACATACAATAAATTTCAAGGACTACCGCCACAGATCAAAACCACCACACATCAAAAAACACTGTACAACTCAATACAGCTCAATCAATTATCAAAATGGATCCTAAATAATATTTTTAACTTTCTCCCAATTTCACATCTCATAAAATAAAGATACAAATAGGATCGTAATACACCATCAAAGTTCTTTACAACTTACTAAATCGTTTCACCCCTTCCCAACCCCAAGCCTTGAAAGAAGAAAGAAGAAAAGAGAAAGTATATAAATAAATTCTCCAAAAAAACTTTAACAATTTTGCCTAAGAACCCTTTTATGCGTATCCTGTGTTATGTCCTCTCTATCCATCTCAACTTTGACCTTATATATTATTGAGAGTAGAAACAAATAAAAATATTGTTAATGGAATTGTGATGGCGGCAAGCGAGCGTTCTGTCAAAAGTAATCGATTACAACAATGCCCCAGAAGTCGTTACCCATCTGAATTTTATGATAAATAACGCTTCTCGAACACCCTTTCTCGGGGGTGCTGCTCTCTATGATGGAGCATAACACTTTTCTTTTACGACTTTCCTTTGTGCCTTTAAGAAAACGAGAAGCTGAAAAAAAAAATATTTTTTAACTGAAAAAAAAAGGAAAAATTCATAAAAGGAAGGAAAAAACCTGAAATGAAAATTTCCCAGTCGAAGGTAAATTTAAGTCGATGTCGTCGTCACGTGTAATTTGAAAATTAATTTTTAATCCAATTTCGCGTTTATAAATTATGTTTTTTGAATTACGACAAATTAATGTGTCTTTTTATGGAAATTTTGTTAGTTTTTTTAATTTAAGGTAAATTCTATGGTTGGATTAATTGTTCTTAACTCATAACGTTATTTTTCTCTTGGTAAAAGGTATTTGGGGATCTAGACCTATCCCAGACCTTCTCAAAGTTTCTGTAATTGTACCAAGTGTTTAACGAATTTTATCAAGAGTTTTTTTTTGAAGAAGCCGCCACACTTGTTTGTAGAGAATTATCTGATCGATTGTTTGTTTTTGTGCCGACGGTTTTTATCGCCTGACTTATCAAGATCGAGATATACTTGTAAAAAAAGAAATTTTGTAAATTTTATTGTCCTATCACTGTTCTATTAATAGATCACGTAAAAATAGAAGCTTGAGCATATTGGCATCATAAATTTCACATTCGAAGATGGGCCGTAAAGAGCTGAGGATGGTTTTAAAATATTGGACAAATCGTCAATTCCCCAAGTAGGCAAGCTTCTATCATTTTGTTGTTTTCAAATGCCAGGAGAAGATTGTTGAAGTCATCCTTTTGCACATTCCTAGCTTCAAAAGCAAATATACAAAAAAACATTGGTACATTCTTCTTGATCATAAGTTTCACTATCCTGTAACTGCGATTTACTTGTAATGTTATAACTGACTGTCCGGCTTACTTACTTATGTAGGCGGCGAGCTGAGCCCTCCACCATAGCTTTCTACACCAATCCCGGTTCGAACCAATTTCATCCAAATTTTGGTCTCTAAGCTCTGAACATCCTAGTTTACACCATCTTTTCAACGCGGGGTTTGTTTACTTCGCTGTCGGATTCCATGAACTGTATCGCATAACATTTTTTGAGCAGGCTCCTCCGTTCCTAGATATCTTCATTATAACAGAGTCTTCGAAAACATCCTCTTTCACATACGGGCCTAACAACTCTAACAAGGACTTATTTTGAACCCAGCTTAGAGGGCTTTGGGGGTGGTGCGGGGTTGCCAAACACCTCTCGGATGAATATGTGGATCGTGGTAAGACACTTCTATAAAAACCGTTTGGATATTATAGACACATGCTTGGATTTAAAAAACCTTCACATACTATTGTAGGCTGAGCGAGGTAATGAAAAGGGTTCTGAACAGCGTTAACAAATGAGCCATGGGCTGTGGTAACTTTGGCAAAACCAAACTGATGTATTCAATACAACAAATCATTTTTAACTGTTCAAGATTGAATGGAGTACAGTTACATGTAGACTCGACGATTAAGTAGTTAGCTATTATTCTTGACCCTAAACTGAACTGGAGACTCAGTACTTAGGAAAGAGTTAGGAGGCAGTGGCGGTGCGTAATGTTCAGGATAAGGGAAGCAATGCGCAAGGCGAACGATAAAAGTTAAAGTATCGAAGGCATTAACTAAAAAAACCGAAAAATAACATATAGTGGAATCATATAAGCAAAACATAACAAATTATTACCAGTTTCTAGTTATATCGAATACGAATCGAAAATCGTGAAGTTTTGCAGTTTTCGAAATAATTTCGCCGCTAGAGGGCATTTTGCGCTTTTTTTCAGTTTGTGTTGATAATTAAAGCGTCTAAAAAAGCTGTTGAAAGACTGCAACTACTACTTTGAGCTCATTTAAATTTTCATGCAAATGCATAATTTTGGCTCAAAATCTAAAAAAGATAATAATACTAAAACCCTGCATACGCCCCTATTTTCTTTTGTAACCTTCGCTCATCATCATTACAATTTCCCTGCAAAAAAACACTTCAGGCAACCCGAGCTCAGAAATGCAATTCATAAAAATATTCTCTATCCCTTTAAATCAACTTTAAAGAGAATCATAAAAAATATAATGGAAGCTACAAATTATCAGCTTATTTTCAATAATCCGCCTGCCACCCCAATAGAATAACCAATAAATAAAGAGAAACTCCACTTATCTTCGATCTCTTTTTTCTTCAGTCAATATGCAATAAACGAAAATTCATATTTTAAGAGTCTCCAACAAATTTCGAAGCATATTTGCAAGAGTAAATTTAGTTCTTACTTGAAACCAGAACATTACCAGAAAACGAAACCAAGAAAACAAAGAGAACATGGAAAATTTCTCTATCTTCGACTTGCTATATCCCACTGTTCGGTTCCGAAGAAGCTGCGTTTAGCTCAGCTTCTTAGGGTACTGTATCAATGCAAACCTTTGCGTGAGTGTGGGTTCAATCAAATTGAATGTGTTGGAGTTTTCACTTTGATTTTCTGTGGCAAAGAAGCTGGAGGTATTACAGCTTCCCCATGTTGTGTAAGGCCTCGGGCACGATAAGAGCGGCGAGAGGCACTTTAGTATTTGCCACTCTGGTGGTCACCAGTCCCCGCTCGTATCGTGGCCAAGGCTTTACTCTTTGTATACAGTAGTGTGATAAATTTGCATTGTGCATTTTGTATACAAAAATCTGTACATTGTATCCTTAGTGTTTCCAGAGGAGGAAATATATTGAGATTTTTCTTCTGATAAATCTTGATATATTTCAATTAGTTTTTATGAAGTTGCCTATTTGGTAAAGGGAAGCAGTGCTTCCTTTGCTTCCAAAGAGGAACCGCCACTGTTAGGAGGCCCTATATAACTTCCTACGCATGCAATAAAAAACTTGCGGCGAAATGGGAACCCAAGCCACGAATGGTGTTATGGATGTACACAGCCCAACCCATTCTAACATATGGATCAATAGTATGGTCGCCAGCATTAAGGAAGGGGTACAACTGTACCAATCTAGGCTGGGTCCTGGAGAGAGGCACCACAAGATCATTGCGTACAATACCAAGGAACGTGTTAAATACCACCTTCTGGTACTGGCAAGGAAATTTCATGTCACAACTGAATATTCCATCTGATTCACTTGGGGCTTACGTGAATGGAATCTCGTACATTGGCCGAACATTTTCTACTGCTTGCTTTAATTCGATGGGTTCAGCGAGGCGCAACGGGTTCCAGCTAGTATTTGTAATAAAGTATGAATTTTCGTCATAAATGCGTGCCTGTGTCGAGGCCATAACAGAGCCAACCCAGCAAAACGTGTACGGCCAATATCGCAATAGAGATCAGACTCTGACGAAATACCTTCAACGCTGTATGGCCGTACTTGGCTTAGTGAACTCCAAGCAATTAATTTTTGATTCGTTTATGACTAGGTTAAAAAATTGAGTCGAGGTTGAGTTGCAATTTCGTTGAAGTTCACTTTGGATTGAAATAGAGTTAAACTAAAACCAAAACCTAACCTCAAATTTTTGTGAGAAATTCTCATTTATAGATACGTAAAAATTCAGAGGGAAATAATTTTATTTCCCTGTGCAGACAAAAACACCGAACCCAAAACTAACGCCGAAGGCGGACATCACGGATGGTAAACAAACAAAACAAAAGTTACTTTCAATCCAATAACAACTCAACCCGCTTATATGAGGCTAAATATCAACTCGAACCTGGTAGGAGAGCTGAGTTGGGTTGACTGGACCCCCGTTTATGACTGGGTTAAACCTGGGTTGAACCCAGTCATAAACGGGGTATAGGGCGCTGTGGAAAGGAAGTTAGAACACTAGTTAGTCGGTTTCCAGTTTAGACCTCGTCCGTTTGGGCTCTGAGTCACGAATGAATGAAACTCCAGGAGGACGATTTGAGGTGATCGACGATTTGAACTTTAGGAAAATTCCTAGACCTATTCAAGGGGCTGGCCTACAAATCTGAGATAAAGAGGCTGCAGAAACAAAAAAAAAGAGGCGAGCCTTATGGTACTCTACTTTTCCTCACACAATATCTCAAGGCTTGACTCCTCCATAGTTAGGACTTCTTCATGATACCTATAATTTTTCTTAAGTTCTGCTACACCCACTACCACTGCATTCTCGGACTTGTACTTGTAATTTTAAGCTTAACAACTCCTCACCAAAGTGGAGACATTAAAATCTAAAGTAATCTGCCATTACCAAAAGGGCACGCACAAAATCGAGCGGTTATAATTTGATCTATTCATTTCTGAATACACACAATTTACTTGAAGCCCGCTCGAACCGCCAATATTGTGCCGATAAAGTTCCTTTCTCCAAAACACGTGCCGAATTTTAATGAAAGGGCCAATTACCAAAAAATTCAATCATTATAATCCCCCCGTGAAGCCGCCCACTTGTAAACCGCTTCCCGCTCCCCTGCCCAAAAATAGGCGAATGCACAAGCACAAATCAATCAATATATTTGTCTCTTATAGCTTAAGCAAGTTACGTAAATATATCCTTGTTGTGGGCCCTGCGTGCGGGGGTGGGGGATGTATAAATATATTTTCTGATAAGATACTCACCGTCTGAGACGTCGTCCTGGGGAGCCGGATGGACCGCCGCTTCCACTTGGTCCACCGTCACCGCCGGTTTCGAGTTTTTCGGAGCTTTTGAAGAGTTTCCTTATGACAGCAGTTACCTTCTCCTTTGATCGTGACGACATTTTGTCGTAATTTATTCCTTTTTGTGAACTTTTATTATCAAGGTCAAACGTGAGTCCTGTAGGATGCTGTTTTTGCCAGTGTTTGTGTTTTTTTTTGGTTGTTTTTGTGTGTGTGCGGGAGAGAAGGCGATTGGAGCAGCAAGGGTGGTCTCGATGTGGACGGGCAATATTTATTATTGGTATTCCAAGCTTCTGCTTCGTCCTTTGTGATTAATTACTTTGATATCGTCTGATGATGTATTCTTGTTAAGCCTTGTAAGTTGAGCAGATTTCTTTCTCTCTCTCTCTCTCTGGTGCTTTCTCTCTTCTTTTTGGCCTCTGAAGATATTTTTGGTTGTTATTGTAGTTTTTGGCAAAAAAAAATGAAAATGTTTTTTTTTTTGTGTTGATTCAGTCTTTTTCTCCACGAGAATTTTCCTTGAATATGTCTGGAAAAGAAGAGCGGAAAAATATGTTAAGATTGTGTGCTCAAATCATTGTTAGTATATGTGCAAAAATGTGGGGGATAATGGTAAGGAGGCGTCCCTTAATTACGTGACGCATTTAGGGGGAGGGGTCCAGCCGAATCTCACCCAATCTTATGTGGGGAGAGGGATGTCACGGCAAATATCACGTAATTTTTTTCCTCAAGAAATAGTCTAATATTGCTAGAAAATTGGGTTAAATTATGTAAGTAAAAAATGTTTCTCCATTAAAGACCCCCATTCACTTACAGGCCGGCCCAATGAAGGCCACACAATACTCAGTCTAACTGAGGGATGAGGACTTCAGATATCCGCCTGACAGGCCGTGACATGCAGGTTACGTCATGATTCCCTACAGACGCACAGGCGAAGATGACAGTTTAGCATAGCAGGTTGTTAATTTAAGTGCAAAAATGTTCATGGCCACAATGAAAACTTTAAAGGCACAAACAGATTGTTGAATGGAAAATCCACGAGCCACCATATTTGCTAACACAATGCAGAGAAATTAAATATATTGCCTCCGCACCAATATGTTTGTGCCTTAAGGCAGCTCCGTGAACGTTCGCGTGAATACGAGTGTGGATGGTTTTCGCGCCTAGTTCACGTCTTACTTTCAGGTTCGCCTGGATACGGCGTCAACTCGCGCCGTAAATTCACGATTTGAGACAGAGAATAGAAGTTCTGGGGTGGTAGTAGGTAAGTTGTTGTAGTCGACATCTTCATACAAATATTCGAGTGTTACAAAAATGTTTGTAAGAAGAGGTCGATTGAAACAAAATTACGTGCAACAACCCGAGATCTTCAGGAAAAAACTGACGACAACTGCCAACACATAGATTTTTATCAGTTTTCTTGGACTGCAGGCCCCATCCGGTTGACGGCCGGAGAGGTATGTGGTGATACTTGGCTTCAAGGCGAAAACTTTCAGGCCACGGCTTGCCGTCGTCCTGTGTGTTAAAGGGGGCCTTAAGATATGGCTAAGTCCTACACAAAAAATTTTATGCGAACGCCATAAAGTACCAAGTAGCCCCTCTTCAGGCACAAACTGATGACATATGTACACGCATAGATTTATATCAGTTTTTTTGGACTGCAGGCCCCATCCGGTTGGCGGCCGGAGAGGTGTGTGGTGATACTTAGCTTCAAGGCAAAAACCTTCAGGCCTGCCGTTGACCTGTGTGTGAAAGGGGGCCTTAAGATATGGCTAAACCCTACACCAAAATTTTTATGCGAACGTCAGAAAGTACCAAATACCCCTCGATTGTTTAGCCACCACCGGCCAACCAAACACGCGACTCGACAAATGCTGAGGCGTAACACCGACTCGCGAAAAGGCCATTAGAATATACAACTACAGGATGGGCCCTCGCCAAATTTTAGCGTAATGAAATTCTCGTGATTATGAGTGCTCAGGTTTTAGTAGTTATGTGTCCACTACAGGCGAAAAAAGCGAGTGTAATAGAGGAGGGGCAAGTAGGACTACGCCCGTAAATACGTATTTTTAGTGTTAAATACTAGAGATTTTTTTAAATATGAGAAATCTTACGTGAGATTAGGGGGAGGGGAAGGGGGTCGAGCCAATTCTCACGACGTCTCACCAAGGGGGGAGGGGGGTCGAAGTAATTTATAGACGACCCCTTAATAGTATAAATTAGCTGACTAAGCTCAGATGTATGTTATGTACAGTTCTTTTGTACAATATTCCGAATCTTGGATGATTTTTACTTCAGTTCCAGAATATCCTTGAGGCACATTAATCTTCATTTAATAGGTTCTGTATATCTTCTTTTGTTTTTGTTCATTATCACATGTTATATATTTTTTTTTCTGAGGGAAAATGAGATAAACAAACATCCTCACAGTGCTAAATTCGAGGAGTTTCTAGATATTGTGGGGCATATGTAAACCATAACAGCAGCAACAAAAAGTCACATGTTCCCCATAATCAGGGAGCAAAAGTTGGCACACATCCTGAATTCAGCTTCAAGACTATTATTATAAGTGTAGATGTTTGTATGTATTATAAAGATATAAAGTACAATATAATGCCTGAGATGAGCATAAATAAAGGCCGACCAGCTCTAGATGACGTTATATATAAGTATACAATATATCTATGTCCATTGAAATGTTGTTGATGAAACATATGTACATTTCCAAATGTGTGCAGCTCCTTATGGTTGGGCCCCACCCTAGAAGTGTACAAGTCAATATCCTGAACGACCGTGTTACAATGACGTGTGCTCTAATGGCATGTGGGAGTACTTTTAGTGTTTTCCTCTTCTTTTTCGGTTTTTTTTCTTCTCTCCACTTGGGTGATTCTCGCATGGATATGAAGGGAAAATTAACTTCCAAGACTAACTTTATGGATGTGCGATTTATAAAAAGGCCGGGAGGAGCACACAGCAGGGATAGGAGAACCCGGGTGAGAAGAATATAAGTTTAAATCTTAATCCAGCCGGCGACAATGATGGGGAGAGAGATCTAAAAAAAGGAGTCTTTTAAAATAAATTTTGTCTTGTTCGTTGTTGCTTGGGTTTGGAAAATATGGAAGGAAAATGCTTGAGGAGTTAAGTGCATTATGTTCTTTTTGTTTAATCTTTAGGTTTCAGCTTAGACCTATGAATACTTATTAGATAAGTTTAAAAACCCACTGAACACAAACTTTTAAGCACAAAACTTACAGCTTTAACAGTTGACTATAAAGTAGCTATACTTGAGGCAACTTCCAATCGTGAAATTGAACTGAATCTTAATTTAACGTACGATCTACGATGAAAGGATCACTTATTCCAAATTGCTAAATAATCAGCTCAATACTCTTTTCATACATCTGCTTTGGATGCCATTTACAAAACTTAGAGCTTGGCAAAACAACCCATGACTCAGCATGCTTTCTATTCAAAAACAAATCCTGCAAAACAGACCATGAGTTCAAAATATGCGCAAACGTGCAGGTAAACGTGCGTGACTGAGACTTGGCAGAAAAGAAAATTTGTGCACATGAGAAGTGACGTGTGCGTGCGTGCATTTACGTTCAAAAACTTTTTTTTGCAGTGCATGAAATGCGCATCAGCTGTTTGTGCAGAGCAGAAACCTCAATGCTACAGCTGGCTTTTGCCTCATGCGAGCAAAATGTTTACTTCTAGCCTTGTCTCGAGATAAACCAGCTTGATTTAGGATCGGATCTCGAAAACTTCCCCTAATTTGACTGGATCAAGCTGCAAACAGATGCATGCATGCGAGCGGTGCGTACGGCAGCACCACAGTATGAAACGACACAGTCGGAATAAACTGATTACTTAAAAAATAGAAATAAATTCAGCACTAGACGGAAACTGTCTCGATCCAGCACTAGTGCCAAAGTAATTTTGAGAGGAGTTAGTTCAAATCACGATATAAGTGGTAAGCCCACATGATTTTTCTAAATCACTTGTTTTTTGTTCAGTAGTTTTGTTAGTTCAAAATGAATTAGTTCCCTAGTTAGGTTAAATTAGATATGGCCGAGCTTTTGGTTTAAGCTCGTACACTTAGGCCAAAAAGATAGGCCCATTGTGATGCCATAGTAATACCATTTTAAACCTAATGTTGAAGTGTCGTTTCTTCGTTAAACCATCTCGAAGAAGTAATGAATCTTCTAAGTTACGGGATTCCAATCTTCGAGATTACTGCAAGTGTGCTTAGAAAGGGTTCACTAAATGTGGTTAGTCTCCTTCTGCTTAGGGCTTGGCAGTGACAGAGAAGATGTAGTACACTTTCTTCCTCGTCCGGATTCTTACAAGTTCTATAAAATTCAAGACCTAAGCGGGTCGCATGTGTCCCTATCAGACAGTGTCCGGTTAGAACTCCGACTGTAACTGAGAGGTTTTGTCTCCCGAGGCTCAGTAGTGAAGTGGTCCGCCTGAGATCATAAGAGGGCCAGGTTAATTTGGCCAAGGTGCATTTATTAAAAACCCTCCAATGCTTTTTCGCTTGTTGCATTGTGTGCTGTTTGCATCGGAGTTAAAAAGTGGACCAATACATACCAACCCTGTCCTTTCCTGGGAGGAGAGTGGACGTCATGCCTTTCCTAGCCAGTTCGTCAGCTTTACGATTTCCCTCTATATATCGGTGACCGGGCACCCAAACGAGGAGGATCCTGAACTGTTGAGCCATCTCGTTAAGAGATCTGCGACGTTCAGAGGTAATTCTAGAGCCGTTTGTGTTAAAGGTGGGGTTTTATACCACCTTGTGAAGAGGACCAGTTCCGTTTTTACTGGGTTAACGCTGAGTCCGCAGGTGGCAAGTCCAGCTTGAGAGGGTTTGTAACGCCGCCTCCATGAGATCACAGAGGACTTGAGGAAATATTGCCGACGCTGGTTCACAGCCACGACCCATAGGAGCGGAAAAGTACTCCTCCTTACCGGGTGTCTCTATTTTTTCGGACCGAGCTATCGTCTAGGATCGAGCTCACCATCCTATCAGTAAGCATTTGGTGGAAAAGACACACCCGCGATGCCTCGATCCCATGTTCTGTAAGGCGTCTGGAAGTACGTTATTAAACGCTCCTTTTATGTCAAGAAATGCTACCTTGACCTCGAGGGTGCTCTTCAGTTGTGCCGGTACTATGCAAAGTCTAGTAATAACAAGTCTTTCATCTTCATACAAAAATTTCCGACCGTTGATTGTGTGCGTGCATATATGAACATCACTGCTGAGCAAAACTCAACGCATACTTCGTGAATTCAGCGAGACAAAGCCAGATTCTGTCTTTACGGTAAAGTATGCAGAACAGAAAAGGAAAGAAAATTGAATCAGCTGTCAAAATTGAAATCATCAAAACAAACGAGCAAATATGCACCAATACATCCCCATATAAACTCATAAAATTTTCCGACTTATGGTTGTATTCCAGCGCGTATAAAAATGTTGCATTCTCTCTCTGATAGCCTGACATCGTCATTTGAAAAACTTTTGCATGCAGCTGTTCGCCTTTCACTCATTAACCATATGAAGATGAAAGACTTGTTAATTTCTAGACTTTGGTACTATGCCGCCAGGCGCTGGTGATTTATGGGGCTGGAATGTGTTTACAGCCCATTTAATTTTTGCTCTACTTATGATAGATTTGACCAGCTGTTGTGAGGCTGAAGAGTTTAGCGTAGCAGCTGATAGCCGCAGTACTACTCGGGCAGTGGATGCCCATAAGTAGTGCCAGGGACTCTGCTTGAGTCAGTCTAATCGCCGTTTTCGTCACAGAAATAACTAAGCATTGTTGGCGCTTTAGTTAATATTTTACATAGCCTTGAAGCTCCGACGTGAACTCTATATTGCTGCAAAAGGTAGACCAGGAGGTACGTACGTTTCTTCCTTATTCCTTATTCCCATTTTGTATCTATTCAGCTTCGACTTATAGCAGCCCCATCAGGTTGCGCTGTAGCTGCGTCTACCTGAATTAAATTCCTTTCAACACGCTTTTCGGAGTGTTTTAAGTACCATGGGGGTTTGGAAGCCTCTTTATGCGGTCTCTTTGGACAAGCTTTATTTATAGCGTAAGTGCATGTTTTTCGAAAATATCAGTTTTGGCCAAAAGGTGATTTTCGAAAACTTTGACCTTGAATAACTTACAAAGGGTTAATCGTGTCATATTTTTAGTTAGAACTAAAGTTGTAGAGGATGGTATGATCTATAGAAACAGAGTCACAAGCAAACTGGGTACCAATTTTCAGCCATTTTGGAGTTTTGTCTCCTTAAAATGCTAATTTCCCCGGACTAATATTATTGTTTTGTAGAAAGAGAGTTTCGTTTTTCTGTTCACAAATCTCGAGTGCAGTATTTGCTTTTGGGCATAAAAGAGTCCAGTCCAGTAGTATATATCTTTAGTTAACCTCTTCCTTTTCTCCGTGTCTTTTAGCAATTGTAGATCCAAGGTAGACTGTTTTATCGACTACTTCTAGATTGTATTCGCCGATAGTTATATTTCCTTCCATTCTAAATTTTCCAGCTCTGGACTGTTGCTCCATCTTTGTTTTTTCTTCATTGATGTTCTGCAAGCTTATTTTCCGCCTCTTTTAGTTCGACATAAATTTCTTTTGCTGCCAATGCGGACCTTCCCACGATGGTTACGTTATCTACATATCTAATTCATTGTAGAGAGTGTGTTGGTACTGTCCTGGCACACTTCTCTGAACTGACGTCCTTATCACCCATTCTAGGGCAAGGTTGAAATTAATTACATTTGCCCCCATATT
The DNA here is from genome assembly GCA_949987705.1 of Thereva unica. Classification (NCBI taxonomy): domain Eukaryota; kingdom Metazoa; phylum Arthropoda; class Insecta; order Diptera; family Therevidae; genus Thereva; species Thereva unica. The sequence goes on from OX465285.1 coordinate 90,220,975, forward strand.
AAAGGGTTGTGAAAGTACATCGGACAATAAATTGCAAGTTCAAACGATTCGTTTTCGAGCAAATGATTCGCGTTTGTCATCTAAAAATAACAAGAATTTCAATTTATTTTAATTAAAGCAATTTTCTTTGATCGTAAAGTACCTTAAAGGGTCCTAATAAACAAAACCCTCCCATTCCAATCTATGAAACTTTGAAAATTAAAAAAAATATATTTCCTAAAATTATTTTTTTTGTTAAATTCCCACAGTCATTGAAAATAATGAAAACTGTGAAAACTTTTACCCCCATAAAAGTGGAAACTTTCCTGCTACGCTCTCAGCGAATTGCTCGCTTTTGCCCAGAGTAGAGAATATCTTAAATCTCGCATAACGACAGCAAAGATAAGCGCCAAGTGTAAACTTGAGAACAACAAAAACTTTTCACCGCAAAACTTAATTTTGGTTGGATTTCATCCCCTTATGTCATCCCCTTATGTCTTACTTTCACTCAGTTATTTATCATAAAATTCATATGTTAACCAGCACACGTAAATCTGGCGGTGTAGCTGGCGCGATAAAATAGAGGCTCGACATCTCGTTCCACAAAGGATAGTTCCTAAAGTGAAAACGACCAACTTTCCGTTGTCTAAAATGTATGCGCGCACACACAGATGAAAAAATAAAGGATATCTCACACATATATGTATTAAGCGTGGGGGTTGAATTGCGGCCTCCGCTGCTGAATACACTCCTAGATCAAAACCTTAATTGCACATAATTCCGTCCACGTCGAGGATACATTTATCAATTCTCCCCCGCGCACACAATGAAATGGAAATTTTCGCAAGGATCCTAAGGAAATGCCCGAACGAAATATTTATGGGCAGGATTCCAGCAAACACACGCTCCTGGCTGCTGGAGAAATTTTAGGGAAATTGCCGGTTTTTAACAACAATGCCCCAAGACAGGTGAGGGGATGAACAGTATTATATTTTTTCTTTAGGAATATTATGTGCATCGTCACGAAAACAATGAGACCTCAGTACACATGACCTATATATTTTGTGGAGAGTATATTCAGTGCTCAAGGCGCGCTTCCCCACATCTATCAAAATGTCCTCGAGGATTGTAGTTTCACTTGAAAGTCTTGAAATTGAGATCCTTTTGTTCTTTAGATTTTTAAAGAAGATTCTGCAGTTCCTGTTTTCTTCCGTTTAGTCTCTGCGGAGATTGTGTATAGGGTCAAGTTATTGTTAGCGCGATTGGAGATTAAATTTCTTGGAGGTATTGATTGGAGCTTCCTTGCCTGGGGAGTGTTTAAGGACGACAACTGTTGTTTTTAAATCGATTGTTTTATTCTATACTCTTAAAGTGATCATTAATCTTTCGTGGAAAATCACTTAAAGTTTATCGTTACATACATTTATATCTGCAACAATGATAAATTTAGGGGGGGAATTTTTCACAACTACACTGATCCAGGAGCTTACATCTCAAAATCAGAATTATAAAGTATCTTACTACGAATGATGATTTGTATCCATGCTAACCAGTACATTTCCTCTTACTCCCTAGTTATCCGCGTTTATTTCATAAAATAATGATACCCCTATGTTCAGGGGCGGCGCTTTCATAGATGCGAATGGTGCATTTGCACCGGGCGCAATTTCAGATATTAAGATTTATGGTGCAATCTTAAATTTTGTCCAAACTATGAAAATTATTTCTCTCATCGAGTGTTTGTGTCTTTTTCCATTGCCCTTCATTGCGTTAAAAAATTGACAGCTTATGGGGCGCAACACAGTATAGTACAGCAAAAAACCCAAGCGCCGGCCCTGGAGGCAGCCGCTCTGGCTACAATCTACAAATCTGACATTCAGCCTCACCTCAGAATACAATTCGTATATCTAGATAGTCGCCCCAAAAAACACCTTGGCTACTTCGACAACGTGCAAAATCGTGCCATCAAACTCATTCCTTTAAGCCAACGTAGGAATGTAGCAGCCATCTCTATACATTATCGCTACTGCCAGAGTGACTGTTCCACTGAAATTCAGAACCTCCTGTCTGTACGGCAATATTTTTCCCGCAACACAAGACTAGCCCGCTCGGCCCACCCCATTCCCTACAGCCCAACCCCTTCGGACACAATACGATCTAGAAGTTCGTTTATGAATTGAATAACGCGACTGTGGAATAATCTCCTACAGTCGGTATTTCCCAACTCGTACAACATCTTAGAACTCAATCGTAAGGTTCATCGACATTTCCTCGACCACCCCCAGACCCTCTTTAACTCCTCGTATTCCTATTCTCCTTCATTCTTCAAACCAAGCTTGTTACTAGACATTGCACCATGACCTTAACTGGTGCTGATAGTATAAAGAGTGACTTCTAAGCTTGGTTTTCTTCACATAAAAATTTTTTATACACTTTCTTGCGGAAAAAAATAACTTGATATTTGCCGAGACCCCCCTGAGATTGGATGAGATTCAGGTCGACCCCCTCCGCCCTAAACACCTCACGTAATTTATGGACGACTCCTAAATAATACAAAACCAGCTTAACCCGACTGGTTTCCTCGAGTTAACTTGGATTCAACGTAACTTTACTAAATCCGAGTTTCCATGAGCGCTTACTCTGCGTTAACCCAGGGTAAAATCTACTTGGAAACACAGTAAATGTCTGTGAAACAATTATTTCTGACTACCAAAACCCCATTGAACGTATTGATGAGACTGATTTAGTTTCTTCTGAGTTCCGAAACTCAAAAAATCAATCCGACACCAACGTTTTGAAAAAAGTTAGCATAAGTGTATTGTTTTCGGAGAAGATTGTTTTGAAGGGGATGAAATAAATTTGGAAAAATTGTTGATAAATTCGAAACATAAAATTTTGTGATCAATCCTCGCAGAAACATTTTACTTTCAGTTTCTTTCAACTCCACTGCTTTCCAAAATCCTCCCCCTGGATCAAAAACTACTTCCTCCATTCTTTTTTATGACGTAAAAATAAAATCCTAAAATAAAACGCTCCACCATAAAATCTGTCGCTCACCATCTTAAACAACAATAAAAAAAACGGTTTTATAAAAGCAAATTTTCTATTTTCCGTTCCTTTTTAATGACTTAAAAGGGAAATTGGACAAATCCTGTTTTACACACGCGCACACACAAAAAAAAGAAAATCCTTAGAAAAAGTAGTAGTCACTTTCTCCCTATCTAAAGGCTTCTCTCAAGTGCAGCCACCGAGGCTATAAATATCGCAACTTATTTCTGGAGGCATTGACTTTGAGATGATTTGATAGCGTAGAAATTTGATCCGAAAATAACCACCCTCTCTCCAGCGGATCCTAATTAGTGATTGAGCTCCTTTGCCTTGGAGGCTTTCAAGTAAATTAGATTTTCCAAGATAAACGACACAAAAGTGATATCCATACGCCATATGCATAGAGTGGAGCTTGTGGCAAGCATCTATATCATATTAGCTAGCATATCGTGTGTAGACGGCCTAGAAACACGTGCATGTATACATAAGTGTGATTTATTAATGCGGTAAATATTATATGTATAAAAACTACTTGATCTCGCTTGACAACACAACTCCAGGTGGTTCCACAACGAATCCTCTTCAATAGACTTATGCAAAATTTAAATTGATATAATTGAAAAATCAAGAAAAAAAAATGCTTTCCCCAATTCATCTCCACAGTTTCCACGAATGGAAAATTTTGCCATTTTGTTGTTGTTGTTGGTGTTGTTGCTGTTCACTCAATTCAATTCGAACAAAATCTTTTCTTCATTGTTGCCGGCTTCGATTAAAGTCTGTTTTGGCATATTCGTGGCAACTGAAGCAATCGCAGCGAAGCCCCAGCCACCAGCGCTGCACAGACTTTAATTAATTTGTGTTGAAGAAATTTCTAGAGAATTTTTTAATATTCCCAGCAGTTATAATGACCGAATGGAATATTCCCCAGAGTTGATTAATTAACCCCGCGATTCTAGATGTTAGATTTTTGTTAGATCTAACAACGCTTCCCCAGATTACAAAAAGAGCTTTCGCGTAAAGCTTTCCCTCGATTTTGGAGACTTTGAATAGTCAGACTTCCCCTTCAGCACTCCCATGATTGCGATTAGGTGATGTTTGTTTATATTCGAGTGCCAGTTGCGCGAAGTTAATAAATAAACTCAAGCTAAATAAAATGCGTATTTTAAAATATTTTTAGGGTTTATAATATTACCAGGTCAGCAGGTATTAACTTTATCCGTGCACCCAAAATCATGGTCGGTAAATACGAAATATTCACGATATTTATTATCCAGGTCGGTGAATACGAGCCTAAAAATATTTTCAAATACGCATTTTACTTACCTTAATTTGTTAACGGGCGCAGACGTCCGGTTCAACAGTCCAACAGGATGGCAGTGATCGTAATGGCAGGTAATCAAATTTTTTTATTTTAAATTTTTTACTTTGATTTATTTATTGCTCAGCGTTCAAGAGTAAACGAGCATAATCATCATGCGGACGAGCTGACAAATAATATTTTTATAAGTAATTCCCAAATTTATAAGTGATTGCCAATATTAACCCGCTTGTATATGAGTCCATGCTTTCAATATTTTTAAGCAATTACTTCACTTTTAAAACACCCCGTTTTGATGAAATAATCAAAAAATCCATCACAGCCAGCTCTACAGTAAAAAGCCAGAAGTGTCTAAGTGCAAATTTGACGATTTTGACTTTATTGCATTTTTGTATTCAGTATTTTAGTCTTAATCATTGCTATAATTATTATCTTAAACTGAGCTGTGGTTGCTGAGTTATTCGACCGGCAAAAGTGGTTTTGTGCACAATTCTGTATCTAAAAAAATCTTTGAGGGCGATTTTCTCGAAACGCATATTTTGCACTTAAGCACTTCTGGCTGTGTACTGTAGAGCTAGCGAGTCGCTGGGTATAGACAGATTTTCAAAGCTTAAAATTCCCCTCCATTTGTTAGATCTGACATCCAGAATGCCAAATCCTCGCTTTTTCTAACAAAAGCACATAGTCTCCACTAAAGGGCAAGAGCTTTGAGCTTTTTCCCCTTTTTCTGTTTATAGTCAGATTTCTGGGATCTAGAATCGCGGGGTAAGTCACCATCGGCCTTAAGTGATAGAACGAGACTTCAGTATATGCAACAGAAAAGAAACTGATTGGATTTTAGCGTAATTAGAATCCATGTCGTTGGAAAATATGTCCCTGAAAAGATTCCCTTTTTGGCAAAGGATGGAAATCTGAATGGGGAAGCTCGCCTACATTATGGATGTTGAACTTTAGATCTAGTTTTATAACTCTTGCAACTTTGCAAGGGAAACGGAGCAGCTTTAATATATGGAACTGTGTTGGCCGAAAGGAAGGACATACATAAGGGAACGTTGGAATCATAAAAAGGATACATAACCAACTAAATAAGCCATGTCCTTATGTCGTAAAGCATAGAAAAGCATCGTCAAAGTTAAAAGATACAGAGCGCGGTAGCAACCACTACCACAATGATCTCTCAACAATAATAAAAAATTCCTATTAAGCTCGAAAAGGTAAAATAGAACACCGACAAGTTGAAAGATACCATAATGCTAATTAATTTAAACTCTCAAACAAGTTCACAGAATAATTATCGCTCTTATAAATGAGAAATGGCATAAAAACAGAAAATGTAGTAAATGTCAAAGGAAGAGAAATAATTGGCTCTGAAATGGTTTCGTGCAGAATTTCAAATAGCCATTAATATAAAAAAAATAGGCTAGACTAAAGTTTTTACAAAGGAACAGAAGGAGAAATAGACAGGATTATGGGAAAAGGAGAAAAAATTGCAACCGTAATATGCCAGAAAATGGAAAAGATGCACTCAGGTGGAAAATGGCGACGAGTTAAAATGACCACAAACTATAATAGGCCAGTCAAATTGTTGTAAAACACCCGGGGGGGGGGGGGGGGGGGGGGGTTTGCCAACCTAGCCATTCGCAATATGAAACGAACGACGAACTACTTTTGGCGCTCGTGGACCTTTGGAGGCGAAGCAAGAACTAAGTACCTTTATACTTGAAAAAGATACATAACGACAAAACATTCGGTACTCGTACCTCGACGCCGCTTCTTCCATGTCGGCCGCAACGTTATTCCAGTACACTTCTACGCGAGCGCCGCGAATTTGTTGGATAATGCTATTTGAAACTCTCGCCCGATTCTTATTGGCTGGTGGTGGCGCCATTTTCTTCACTCTTTTTAATCGCATCTGTGAAGCTGATCGTAAAATACGCCCTTGTTCGCGTCCGTGCTGGTCTCGGTTGGCGCATAAACGGATATGATATGGGTCTTGATCGTTCCACCGATAGTTATATCCGCCAAATGCTCGGATATCGGTTGGAAGCAATAACGCTCCTGGCAGCCCGTCGATCGACCATAAAGCCGACGTCAGCCTCTCGTCTCTCACCACAATAGTAAAGCGTCGCGTCATCGTTTCGTCGATTGCTGGCGGGACGATCGTCAATGTAGTTCCGATAGCGCAGCAACGGATATTTTGCATTTGAACGATTCTAGTGCTATGATTTCCTTTTGACCAACGTGATGTCCTGTTTGTACATTCCACGCGGCGAATTGAATTTCCGTTTTCGGTGTGACTAGTTTGGGTGTTCGGCCAGTAACCCACTTCTTACCAGCATCCCTGGTCCCCAGTGCTGGCGAATCGGCTGCCCCGGATGCAGTAGCATTATTTCGTAAATAGTTAGTTCGTGTATCCATGCCGTTTCTTGCCTGATTTCTTCAATTCCCCGATTCCGGTCAATTCGGCAGGTCGACCACCCTGTTCCTTTCACATTCTGAACTTGGGACTAGACGACGTCGGAGTTGAGATATTAGCAAAATGGCTTTTTGCAGTAACGACCAGAAATCTCGAGAACGATACAACTACCCAATATAAAACATACATTGATCGAAAGGTTTCTCTTTTTCTTTGAGACGATGTATTGTTTGTGTCAATTGGAATCGTAAGTTAAGCTTGGCTTAAAACATTCATTTTTTTCGACTGTCATTGAAACCAATGGTTGTATCGTCGAACATCAAATTTAGACAGGACTAGCCCCGACAAGAGCCACATACGGAACATGGAAATCTCACTTTTCCCATCCATGTTTGAACCTGGTAAATATATCCTGAATAGATGTTGTTGAGTAGCAGGAAGTTAGTATAGTGTATAGTGCATTTTGCAAAGCTAAAGTATATTTCTGAAAAATTGGTTTCGTGACCTTTGACTCTCCGTAACTTGAGTAGTCGATCAGTTGGCTTTATAGACTTATAGGAAATTATTTGTGACCCCAAAATAAAGAGAATCCCGCTGGAAAATTTCCATTTTGATTTTTTAGAGGTTCGTGTATAAAATGACTGGGCTATACATATGTACAAAAAGCTATAAATAGCTTTCTCTCTCGCGCTCTCATCTAGAGTGAAGATCTTTCGGTATTTTCGTAAAAGTGTTTACGACTGTAACACAACCTTGGAATTCAATCCTTAACGTAAGCAAAAAATACTTTTACTTTAATAAAAAATTGTGTCTTTTGCAATGTCATTAACATTTACAGAGTCGACAACGATACAGCATTGACGACTTCCCGAACAATAAACTATAAAAGTTGTTTTCTTTGTCGCATTTTGTATACGTATATTTAAATTTTTGTTGTAAGTGCATATGACAACGGCACACCCAACGACATCGTCAACAACAACAACAGAAATAAAATACCTGAAAGTCTGTTCCGCAATAATTTCTTAATCGATGCCAGTGAAACCAGCCGAATGCGCGCTCCGATCACTTTTACTTCGCGTTTCTTGTCTTGTCGCTCTCGGAACTGATCAACACCTTTTAAAAACTCCTTCAATAAAAGTCCAGCAGGTAGACGTCACGTAAGAAGCAAGACGAACCCAGCAACATGGACAAAATCGAAAGTAAACAAAAATCAGCTGTAAATAATCTGAAACGTAGAAATGAAGACTTTGATGCGTCGTACTGAAAATCACCTAGTCGTCATATTGTATGAAGGTTGGATTGGTCGATCAATCCATTCGCTCAGTCTAAGTCAACAATAGACTAAGCTTAGAAAATTACTCTATCTTAGTTGATTAGTGATCACGTCCGCGATCATGGCCACCGACAACGTCGCATCGTGCGTCGAATGAGAGTCTGTCCGACAATTATTGGCCGTTATTCCCGACTATTTATGGCACGGCGCCGTCAATGAAAGTTTGGCCATGGTCAGTTTTATGGCGATTTTTAAGTGGATGCTCATCTGCGCGACTGAAGGTGACTGACTCCGAAATTGTTCGCCTCAATTTTGGCTCGTTGTTTCTGGGGCTTGCGATTTATAACAAAGAGAATTTCGCGGATGATTCATGACTGCAATTTGGTGTTTCAATACCTTCAAAAATATTTTCGCGTTTGTTTTTTTTTTTTGGATTAATAGACTAGGAAAAAGGTTTGATTTTATCATCAATTTCGTATCATTTCATTTTATCATCGGAAATCGATAAATTAAAAAACTGTGCTTCCGCGTGTTCTATGCAAATCGGAGAAACTCAGTTATTCCATATTGTTCAAGGCTCCTTCTGGGGTAAATATTTATAAGCCTTCCACATTCGCAGTTCCCCATTGTTAATGCCATTTGCGTGATATTCTCAGGCCTCAATTTGCTGCTGGTTAAGCTGCAATAAAATCCTGTCAGCAACAACTCACGGAAGTAGCGTTGCGTTCCTTAACCACTTTTTTGCATTCAATCACAACTCGGTAACCTGTGCCTCAGGTGATTGCTATCGCAGACGGATTTATACATTTCTAGATAAGGTACACTATTGGATCTATAGACAGCTTACTATCGAACAGTCACGCGGCAGCGGCGGCGACGGCGGGGGTGGTTACTGGCTTGAGATTGTTCCGTGATAGTGCGCCTTAGGCTGCAGCGAAAAGACTCATGCATAAAAAAGTACTTAAGGCTGCGGTTTCGTAATGCAATGTTAAAGCCGCGCTCTTACTTATGTAAAGTAGTAAGTCATAACATTTTTTTTTATCACAACCGATAATTTTTATCTTTGTATATTATTGAGAAAGCCAGGAAAAAACATTTGTTTTATGTAACGAGTCAAATTTGTTTTGTTATTGCAGCTGAAAGCGGGCGGGTGGTGGGACGTAAGTTGCTGGGGAGATAAGCTTAAGATTTCTTCGGAAGAAGGTATTTTTCATGACGTCATATTTGGATTTATATCGTATACGTGCTCTTGTGCGAGCACATGATACACAGTGTGTAATGGGTAACAATCAAGTGAGTCAACATCGAATGAGAGTTACTTAGTCAAGGAAGGCAATTTATCAGGGATGAAGGAATTTGTTTTTAATTTAAAATTTGGGTTTCATTACTTTGAATTGAATTAATCTACATTTGCAGAAACACCGCTATTTAAAATTAGGACTTAGGAGCTAACTTTGATAAATAAACTGTCGAACTTCTTCTTCGATGGCTCTACAGCCCAATTCGAGCCCATCAGCTTCTTCCTTCAGTCAGACGTCTCTCTGCTCCGCAGTTTGTCTCCAGTTTCTTGTGTTGAGCAGTTTTGTTGCATCGGCCTTAACATTGTCTTCCAACCTTGCCGTGGTTTGCCAACTGGTCTTTTGGCATCTGGTAATAGGTATAGGGCTTTTTTTCATATCCTTGAGTCATCCATTCTTTGGACATGACCGGCCCAACGTAAACGCAATAGCTTGACATGTGTCGAGAGTTTACACTCTTTGTATAGATCGTACAATTCGTGATTGTAGCGTATTCTCCATGCACTGTCTTCATTGATTGGGCCGTATATCCTTCGGACAACCTTCCTCTCAAATATATCCATCTTGTCGGCGGATTTTTGGGAGATACTCCATGCTTCACAGCCATACGTAGCTGCTGTACGTATGATGGTTTTGTACATTCTAATTTTGGTTTTTCTGCGGATGTTTCTAGATTTCATGACTGGCAGTAGTGAAAAGTATGTTCTGTTTGCTGCGTTTATTCTTACTAGTACGTCTACCGTTTCATCGTTGTCTTCGCTGACTGTTGAAGTCAGGTAGTTAAATTGATTTACCCGTTCGAGTTTATATTCCTCCCAGGTGGTGTTGTGGCTTCTTCTTCTTCTTTCGACCCTTAACTGAATTAGAATCTTTCTCCTGTCTCAATTGTTTAGATTTTCTAAGCAGGGTTGCGTTCGCATCAATGTTTACTTTGCGAATTGCTCCTTCTAGGCAGAGATTAAATCGCGTGGATGTTAACCCATCGCCCTGATTAAAGCCTTACTTGACTGGAAAGGACTCCGTCAATTCTCCTTGTATTCTAACTTCTGACTGACTTGATGTCTTTGCTTTAACGCTGGTTTTTTTGGTTAAACGGCTCAGTTTTATTATTATTGACTTTTATTATTGACTCTGCTTTATGACCCATCATACGGTCCAAACACTTGCTGAAATTCCGGCTTGAGTTCCTATAGAGAAGAACTCAATGCAAATCTTAGTATTTGACGCCGATATCGCTCACTGATCGCTGTTTTGGTGCCCCCTTTGCAATTGTTCCCCTAATTTTCACGATTCCGAAGAGCTGTTGTTCGCCAGTGTATATTATTCACTGAAATATAATAATGGAATGCTCATCTGGAATCATTCCCATAGAAATTCATGGTACCAAAGAGTATAGTCCTCTCGAACTACTATCTTGTTTATAATTTTCTAACCACATTCTTGATGCAAATAAACAACTGTTGCAAGATTTTTTCCTTTTATAGCACTGCGTAATTCCCAGTGCCCAACAATAGCTAATTTATTTTGCTCATTAAGCGAACTTAACTCGGAAGAAACTTTTTATTGAATTTAAATACAATCCCAATAAAACTTGTTGATATACTTTGCATAAGAAAGAAATAACAAAAAAAAACAAAAATAAAGAAAAATATGATCTTTTTAAAGAAACCAAAAACACGTTAATGGTTTTAATCAATTTTCAGCTTGATGAACTTTAATCCATCACCGATTAATAAGTATCACAAAGTTTCTTGACTCTTCTCCAGATTGTGATGGTGATATTGTGATTTGTTGAGTTCAGAAAAATAAATGGCAGTTTAATCCGCCTGGAGCTCGACTGTTAAATCTTCTTTAGAAATGAAAGCTTGATATCAAAAGTATAAAGAGAATGGTCGGGTGAAAAGATGATTTCGATATTTTTTGGTATTGTTAAAATTTTTTTATTCATTTTGTTCAATGAATTTTGGTGCAAGAAATTCTGTAAAAAGTATGTTTGTTTAATTTATAAAACAGAAAACGTTTTGTTTAATTGTTAAGGTAGACTTTGTCAGAATTATAAAAGGTCCTGCCAATTGTTTTCGGCATGGCCTCTTTTTCGATTGTTTAATGGCTTCAATTCATTTGATATGTTAACTAGGGTTAATAAAAAAACCGCCTTATAAAAAATAACACTTTTGGAGACTTGACAATAGGTAATAGTGGATGAGTAGATGTGGATGCAATTCGAGCGATTTTGCCATTGGTGCAATCGACTTGTGGCACAATGCATTGTCTTTTATCCTTAGCTACATAATGTAATATTCACTATTGATTCCTTTTTCTTTTTGAAAATAGTCGAAGCGCAAAATACAGCCGCTATAACTTACGCAGTCGACTTTTACAAATACAAATTGCTGTCCACTCAGCTGAATCCCGATTTGACTCTGGAGTGTTGTGGTGGATCCATGTTCCATCCATTGTCACATATACGCGGCAAATATTTTCATGGGTGATTCCTCGATATATTTGAAAAAAAAATTTCTTACGAGGGGATATCTCCACTATTCACTAACATTCAGAGTATTTACGAAACACATACTACGTATACATGATGAGTTGAATAGTTAAGTTGAGGTTTGAATTTTCGACTCGAGGCACAAATCACAAACAAAACACAGATATGCTACCTTCAACTAAACTCAACTAATGAACTACTGAACTCGCGCCTTTATGCATAACTTCAACTCAAGCCAGATAGCAGAGTTGAGTTGAGTTCAGTCGATCCTAATTCAACTCGAAACGCGTTTTCATGTAGTTAGACTTGGGTTCAACCTGAGTTCTTCGCATCAGGTATATGTACTAACAGAAACTTGAGTGACTCCATTTAAAAAATATGTACTCGCAGCTTCAAAGCATAAGACAAATCCCAATGTACCTTTTGCGATTAACAATGTGTAGAAACACAACTGGTCGCCCGAGTAAAAATAAAAGATGGCCTTACAGCTTTTAAGAGATATATTATGGCCGTAGAGTTTTGAACTATTTTTAACGGGAGCACATACGGGCTCACGACGGTCAAACTTGTCCAAAAGAATTAAATGGCCAAGTACTGAGCTGTACACACGGTAAAGAGCCAAAAAAAGAATCTGCACCAATGACACGACAGGGAATACCAGATTTCATGATGTTTTTCTCAATAAATTTACAGCCATACAGTCCGACAAACATCCTTCTGATGCCCGACAGGACTATGTTTCAACCACGGCCGGTGTTCGTCCGTTGTAAAGATTTATTTTTATTCGGGGAATTATTTTATTCTTAGGGAGTAAATCTTTTTACTATCATATTAACTGTAATATTTCAGATAACATCATCTCCAGATTTTGAGTAAAATTTCATTCCCCCATCCTGGGGCCACTACGGGAGGGTTGTGATGGCACTTCCACCAGTCCAAGATAGTTACAGCACGACAAAAGCAAAAGAGACCATTTCAAGACGATTCTTCAAACTTTAATTTTACCAAAAAACATCCCTTCGGTACTATTTTTAATTAAAAATTTGAACGAGTAAAAACGTATCCTCATAAATCAAATTTTGTACCGAAAGCACACCATATTTGTTATAACATTTAACATTCCAAAGAGTCTACACCGTTCCATTGCGTGAGGGATACCAATTGGACAAGCATTACCAAACATATACCCGACCCACAGTGATGAATGTTAAACAATTCCACAGCTAACAAAATTTCTTTGTTATACTACTCTCCTTTGGGTCGTTGGAGGTTATCCACAACATTCTCCATGCTCCTTTTTTTTATTAGGGTTATTAGTCTCCAAAGATCCCATTACACGTATTGATTGCGACGCAAACAGGAGTGGAACCGAATATATTGTTTCAATCAAGTACGAGACGGTTAATTCCCTCATTTCTTGCACGGCGGATGAACTTTTTAAATATTTCTCCATCAATGACGTGTGATGACTCGTTTCATTAAGTTGATAAATAACCTCATCACAACACACCAGATAGACAAGATGGAGGAGGGGAAAGACCCTGGCTCCTTTCTATCCTGTAAACATTTCCACGAAAATCTTAACGAATTAAGAGATTTTGTAGACATCTCTCGCAAAAATCGATATAATAAACATGAACTTGAAGGAGAGACTTGTCCTTTTTTAGGGATAATATTTTGTCGTTAGCGTCAATGTTATCTTATAGATGCAATGCTGGAGGAGGAATATATAGCTGTATGTTTTTCTTTTATATGCTTTTATGTGTATGCGTATCATAAATCCAAAATCTGATATGTACTTTTTAACTTCAAAGGAGCTTTTTTCTCGTCATATTAAAACGCGCTAAGCTGAAGCGTATTCGTTGAATAACAGTTAAGGATTCGTATTAAAGCTCAAGATTCATTCAACTCGAGAGGCTCTTCTAGACGAGAAATCATTCCAACCGTCGCCCTCTTCACATCCAGCTTCAAGTTGCTAAGAAAACTGAAAATTTTCATTAGTTTCCAGGGGTGCCGAGGGTGAGCAGATGGCATTGTAGGCAGCTTTGAATATCCTTCAGCACAACATTTTTTTATATATATGTACAACTGAAGGGAAAAACATCCTTGAGATAGAAGGAGCGGTACAAAGAACTGAAGAAAAAAGAAATGTTTGTCTACGTCTACAGTGAGTGTTGTCGTCGTCGTCGCAAAACTTGGATTTTATATTAAATGCAAAAAAAAATCAAATAAAACAATTCGACATGTTTTGTTGGTGGTTGTGGCGCGGCTGTTCCAAAAATGTGTATATGGTACGAAATGAGGCAAGGAAGCCTCAATGATGGCGGCGGGTATGGGTGGAGGAGGATAAGAATTCGTTTTGGCTTATATGTGGCGCCTTTGTAAATCACAATCCTTGACTTTGACGTATTCTGTTTATATCAAACTCAAAAGAAAATAATAAAATAAGGAAAAGACAACAAGGAGCAGAAGGACGCTCCTAAGCCATTGATTCGTGGAGACAATTGTATGTGTAGCTGGAAAAGAAATTCGCCAATATAAAAACAAACAAAAGTGGATTGTCGTGCTCAATTGACACAGATATAGACTATGATGATGATATTTTATTGCAAATACCCAAAGGGGTTTGTAGTATCAATTTAAATCCACAAACATGCACACTTTCCACACACCACAGAATCTTATTACTTTAAATTTTCAATTAAAATTAAATTTTGTTGAAAAATTTCCTTTCCTTTAAATATAATATCGTTTAAAATATATATATATATATATATATATATATATATATATATATATATATATATATATATATATATATATATATATATATATATATATATATATACCTATATAAACGTCTTCATAGATTTTGCTATGGCGATTGAATAATAGACTCTCTGTGCAGAACTTTGCTCATGCCGTCCACCTCTCCCCCAAATTATTTTTTTTACAAATTTGGCACCTATTGTGCAGTCCAAAAAAGCAACATGGTGCCCCAGAAAAAATCGAATACCTATCTTTTCCTATCTTATCGTACACTAGAACTTTTCGCCACACGCTTTTTTACATTTCGAAATGTATGTTGTTTTCATATACTGACTGGAGCAATAAAACCTCTACATTCAAAATTATTTTTTACCTTTCACTTCATTTTAAAATAAAAGCATATGTTTTAATGTTTTTTAAACTATATTTTTATTTTCTATTTTTAGTCTATTATATATCTTCCGCCATTTTGTGGTGACCGCCATATTTGATTTAAAATCACGTCACACAGGTTACTGTACCATACTCATCAAATACTTTCATTTCTTACCCACACCGAGGGCTTTGTAAAGGAAAAGATAAACCACCATTTTGTATTGGCCGCCATTTTGAATTTGGAATGACGCAACACAGATAATAGAATGCTACTTGTCACATGCTTTCATTTGATACCAATACCAAGTGACTTGCAAAGAGAAGGTAATCTGCTATTTTTTGTTGGCCGCCATTTTGAATTTTGAATGATACTGTACAGATGATAGTATTCTACTTGTCACACCCTTTTATTTGATGCCTTTACCGAGTGGCTTGTAAGAGACACACAGCTAATAGTATTCCACTTGTCATATCCTTTGATTTGATACCCATACCGAGTAGCTTGTAAAGAAAAAGGTAATCCGCTATTTTGTGGTGGCCGCCATTTGGAATTTGTATTCACGCCACCCTACTAATTGTATTTTATTTGACATACCCTTTAATTTGTTACCCATATCAAGGGTCGGGGAACATAATTGCAAAATTAGGCCGCCATCTTGGAACAGCCATCTTAATTGTTTTACAAAATGGTCCGATTGCATTGTTACGCGGCGAACTATGCATATTGCAAAATTTCAAGTTGATGGTTATATTTTCAACTTTTTATTCTAATATTTCTTCCGCCATTTATAATATTAGTAAGGATTTAAACAATTTAAAAAATCTACATTAAATATTTCGAAAATAAATTCAACAAAAATCCTTGGCTTGCGGCGGGTGGCGGTGGTGAAGATCTTTGGGTGAATTTATATACCAGCGATAAAAGATAAACAATTTAAGTGGATAAATAGATGCTTTTTGTTTGATGTGCTTATGCTAAAACACAAATTTAATTACTTGAGAAGTTTTAGTTGTCGTAGCTTTTAAAATTACTTTACTTTTAAGCACTTTGTTTATATATGTATATATAAGTTAAATTCTTGGAGGGCGAACCCTGAGGCAGCTTTGTTTTTTTTTATATGTTTGATGAATTTGGCCTAAGTTCGTGGTGTTGTTTTTAGTTAAATTCAACTGGTGTCCTTATAGAGTTAAAATTAATTTATTTAAACCAAAATATACTCCATTATTATCGATAATATTTGGCCATTTTACTCGATCAATTTTTAACGAATCAACAAGGAACGAATCACGTGTGGGTCGGGCGAGTTTCGTCCAAATTTTCCTGGAGTAATTTCTCTAGTTGTCCACAGTAAAGCTGGGAATCAATCCTCTAACTGACTATTCAATTCAATTCAATTTTCATTTATTCGTTTCAACACCTAGATTTACAGGAATGGAATAACAATTTTTTTTTATTTTAATACTAGGCCAAATTAGCCAACTGTAAGTAATGATTTTTGATTTCCTAATTTTTATATTTCATGTTTCAATTTAAACAAAAGTTAAATGACATTATTTTGTAGAATGGAAAATTAACGTTTTAAAATACGAGCGAACGTTGAAGTTCCTGTTAAACTTGCCCATGGAGTAATGGCTGAGATCAGTTGATGCATAAAAAAAGTCGCTAAGCCGTACGCAATTTTTCGGATGGATCAAGTCGTTCAAGATAGGCAGCTAAAATATGATCATTGATAAGGAATACCGCAAACCTCAACTAATGAAGACATGCCCGCTGAAGTACAAGAAATGTTAAACAAGGATTGGCGAATTGTTTAAAGCCGAATATTTGAATGCGGTTGGCGATAGTAGCCGTAGTACAAATGATAATTCCTGAACTGTCACATCAAAAAAATTGAAAACGAATGATGAAAAGTGCGACAAAGTGCCAAAACAGATCGTATTTGAAGACGAAAACATTGATGACAAAGACTAGCTTGACGATACTATTTTTTGGGGTATACAATGAGAATAGCTCATTATAACATGTTAAGTTGGTCCATTCTCACATTTATTGCTAACGAATATTGCTGATGAAGCCGTACCGACTGTAAAAGAACGTGGCCAATAGTAATTAATCATAATGACATTATCATTATGACGGCCGGGTCTGTTACATTCACTGTACAACAATTTGTTTGGCTAACTTGCTGGTCACCACCCTGATCGATAAAAAACGAGGAAAGAGTGATCATTTACAGTAACGCGGAATTCATCATCACAGAAGTGGACCAATGTTAACAGGTAAATGCCAGAGATCACAAAGTTTATTTAATTGCGATTTTCCAGCCAAATACTCGTACGAGGCAATTTCATTATTACGTTTGAGTTTTGCTTGAAATATTTAGTTTTCAATTATGACTCGGAACAAAAATGCATCTGTACGTATGTAGCTTCATAGGCTAAAGTTCTTCATAATAAGAGCACGGTGCAATTAACTGTTCAACAGCGTGAAATTGGTAACACTTCCAGTGACGGACCTTGCATATTACTAGTTTGCTATTGCCAACAAATCAGATGGCCTCTGCGTAATCAGTGTGGGTTATGTTGCTTCATGTTCTGTTTAGCAATCGCTGAAGTCATTTTGCATTTCTAGGTCACAAACGATGATATAATATATTTACAGTACCCCAGAGCATTGGCGATGCTTTTGATGTGGCATTTTTTGGCACAATTAGTTTCAGAATATTGTACTACATAAGCATAATATTATTTATAGTCAACTAAATATTAATATCTAGCACAGATTTCTTTAGTGCATGCTATATTTAATCCTATTGTTTATTCAGTATTATACAGATAAGTAGGTACTTTGTTGCATTTTTGTATTGAATGAAACTTCCATTGATAACAACAACTATGTTGCTATTTTCTAATCTTCTGCCCATTAAGTGATTTCATTCGGCAGCTCTTTATAATTTGTTTTTTTTTTTTTAGATCTTTTACATCATTTGTAGAATCGTCAACAACAGATCCAGAAAAACAAACAAAAATTAATTGCAATTAAAGTTGTCTTTAATTATTCTTGACCTTATCAATTATTGATAAAAACCTCTGTGTGGACGTTAGATGTGATATCACAAAAAGCCGCAATTGTAAACCATTGGTCTAGAGCAGGAATGGCCAACCAGCATGCGGCCATTCGCGGTAAACTGTGCGACTGGCGAGATTCAATAAGATTTAACAAAATATTTTGTACTAGAAGGTTTCAAGATATGAAAAAGAAAAAAAAGCCAGCTATGAGCAATGATTAAAATTCCCAGGTTTCCATAGAGAATTAGCTCTCAATGTGCATCGAGTGACCGGATTGATGGATAAAAATTCAAGCAATTGCTTTTCTCTGTGAAAATTCAAAATAAAGACGCGAAACAAAATTGAGTGTTGTGGTTTTTTTTGGTAGGTCTCTCCTACACGTTGTTCTAGGTCTTTCAACTCGACAGATTCCTTGGGGAAGCGCCTATTTGGCTAGATTCTCGTTTGCACGTTGCAAGGTATGGCTATTTTAATTCCATTTTCTTTGCATGATTTCCTCATCTATCCTTTCTAGGCCGGCATGTCGCAATAGTTCTTCATTTGTAATTCTATCCTGCCAGCGGATAGTTAGGATTAAAACTTGAAGGCGCCTTGTGATGAATTGGTCGACTTTCCATGATTCATAAACAAACAAAAGAATTGCCTTAACAGTGAAGTTGTAAGTTTTGTAATTTGTGATGTCTGGGACAAAAAGTTGTGAAACTGGATTCAATTTTCAACTGCGAAGAGTTTCTTTCTGAAAATAGAATTTACGAAAAATGAATATCGCGCCTCCTTGTCGGACGAAAACATGCATCACCAATTACAATACATTTCACCTGGTGTACCAAAATTTCCCTCGACTTGGAAGCATGTTTTAATCATACTCATTCCCAAGTGCCCTCCTACCAGTAACTCCGATTTTCGGCCTATCAGTATTGCTTCATTTTTGGCAGAGCTCCTTGAAAAGTTGATGGCTACTAAAGTTGATGGCTATAATGTCGTATTGTGAGTGTCTCAATATCAAACTTATAAACATAAATACGTCATCTGGCTTAAGTAAACATCACAGCTTTAATGCCACCCTGCTTCTGCGAAAACTGGCCTCACTAGTACATTTTGTTCCTTCTGCTCTTAAGCTTTTGCAAGTTTCTTATTTAACCGCTCTTAAACGTTTAAATTAGGTGGCTAAATTTCCTCAAATGCCTGCCGTACTCCACGCTGGAGTCCTCCAAGGCTCCATTCTCGGGCCTCTGTTATTCAGTATTTTTACTAACCATATGCTAAGATTCATATGTATCTAGACTATGTGCAGCTTTATTTTCCTGCGCGAAAAGATGAAATACATATAGCAGCGTGGCTTGCGGTGATCACATTAGTTTCATTGTTAGTAAAACCTACGGACTCCTGTCTAAACTTCGTTATCATTGATGCTTGTTGCTGGGAATTTGCTTAAAGCCTTTCTACTACCTCTTCTAATGCATGGCTTTTTCATCTTTATGCGCCCATAAACTTGAAGTAGCGTTTAACGATTGTGTATGCTGTTGTGACCATATTTCACCACTCTCGAACTCCGCACGTTAATTGGTCATTTTTCTTTCTTTGTCTTTGCAGCACTAATTTAAATTTGAATCACCCCAGACCACGGAATCATAATGCATTTTCAAAGTGGCCCGCGATACCATTTGGGTTGGCCACCCCTGGTCTAGAGTTTCCTCACTGCATAGTAAAACTTTTTGTTCAACATGAGTGTATGTTTAAATTCTCTAATTATACTGGACTAAATTTATACAATTTTAAAATCACAATTGCTCCACATTTGTCAATCATTGTCCATCATCCATTTATAATCCAATTTTATTTATGCTAATGAACATTTCCATGTACAGTATATGACTCTCCTCCACTGACGTGACTGACGTTTCATTTTCAATAAATCCCACAAGCGTTGATATCCATAATTTTTTTTTTATTCAAAAAATATAGAAATTTTCTTTAATCCAATTTAACTCGTTTTAATCCGTGCTAAAACCCAACCATAAAAAAACAAAAGCTCTCTTCCACTTATTATTATCATCGAAGGCGTTTTTGCAAGCTCCTCTCGACTCTCATAATTCATTGAAACTTGACACTTATTGCCCTCATGAAATCACTCCGAACTTTTTCGTTATCAACAACTGTGGAGTGTCAGCTTCAATAATAATAATTTTGTGGCTCAGAGTTTCCTCCTTTTCCAGTGAGTGAGTCAGGAGTGAGTGAAGAGGGGTCTTGGGACCTCAACTTCATATTTTTTTTGGGTATTATATTATTTTTCATATTTATTTTGTGTCTTTCATTTAATAATAATAAGCCTTCAACCTTATACCAAGCGGCGGTGAAATTCGGCTGTTGTTTATGATGGCAGGCGGGTTTGATGAAGGTTGGACTGACGTGTCATGTGTCAAGCTGTTTTATATGAAAAATTTTCCATGCGCGGGAATGGAAACATTTTAATTCACAAGTCCCAGAATTGAATATCATACACAAGTGTGCTGCAAATTGATTAATTTATTGACTAAAGAAAAAGCAATAATGGAAATGATGGATTTTTTCTTTAGTCTTTTATATTGATTTGTTTATGCTTTGCCGAAGTGGGTTAATTTTGTGCTATCGAATCCTTTTACAAAAGGTCATAGGCACAAAAACTACTCTGACGTATAAAATTACAACTCATCTTATCATTTCAACAAAAGACACCCGCTAAAAGTAGAAATACAAATCACAACTTCAGCATTTGATTTGCTTGTTCGATAGTAACAAAACACAATACCATGTCTGACAACATAATCCCAATCAAATTGAATTTTTGCAATTGATTTAAAATTATCAGAACTTGTTTTGTCGAAAATTGTTTGCTAAAACATTTAGTTATCATATCTAGTCCTATCTAGATAATGAAAACACGATTAAAATCAATAAAATAGTCACAGATAACAATGCCCTACAATATATCCATGCATCATCGATATTGATTTCGATAGTGATGTTTTTGTAGGTACTTTAACCAAAGTGATAATAATCGATTGGTGTTTGTGGAACTATTTGTTTTTTTGGTGTTGTTTATTCGACAATATATTAACGATATTGTTAAAATAAATGGTTTCTATTGTATTCACCATGCGTCATTCTACTCTATGAAATTTTATAGATAGTAGTTCAATCGACATTTTTTCTAGTCTATACCCTTTCTGCTTCATTTGTTTTATTTGATATGAAAGAGAAAAGCACAGACCCGAGTAAATATAAAAAATAACCTTACAACGGGCGAACATCGGCAAGGGGCATATGATGGCCGCAGAGTTTTTCACTAGTTTTAATGGGAGCAAATACAGTCTCACAACGGCCTAACTTGACCAAAAGATTAAATGACCGAGTACCGCGTTTTGAAGTTTGGCCTCCGGTCGATCATCACTCCCAGATACCTCAATGCGGGCTGTGAGTGGATGATCTGTTCCCCTACCTTGATCCTTACGGACATTAGCTTTCTCCGTTTGCTGATCAGCACCGCTTCAGTTTTGTACTCAGCAAGCTTTAGCCCAGCGCGTTCTAACCACGCTTTTACTTCCCATACGACTTCGTTCGCATACAGTTCGATGTCATCTTTGAGTTTTCCTACGACAACTACTCCGATGTCATCCGCGAACCCGATCGCCATTGCTTCCTTTAGAAGACGAAGCCCTAATGGTGCGTCCACACTACGCGGACTTAGGTCATACGCGCTTTTGCCTCTTTTTTTCATATAGAGTTTAATGGCTTTTTTTGTGATATTTTTAATGGCAAAGGCAGCACAATCAAACTGCACGGACAAAAGGCTGTGCTTAAAAAGGTACATTTTACGTCCACACAATACGGGCTTTTCAGAAGCGCGTACGGCCTTTCATATGAAAATTGATTTGTTTTCTCAATTTGCTCACGATTTAAAGCTCATGCGCTCTTTTGTCTGAGGCCGTACAGCGAAAAGCGCGTGGGATCCAAGTCCGCGTAGTGTGGACGGCCCATAACATATCATTGTACTTTGCAATCCGCGAGGCCCAGAACGGAGCCCCGCGGAACACCGGGACCAGGACTGAACACATTCGGACCATTTTCCGAATCACAATGAAGCGAGCTACCCTGGAGGTAGTCATAGGTAGTACTTAGGTGTACCTAGCTTGATCAACGCCGCAACTATTTTGCTCTACCTCGCTGAGTTGAAAGGATTTTTTACGTCGAGAGTTATCAGTGCGCAGCAGTAATTTTTCTCAATGGCGGCTCTTGTTATGTCCACAACCATGTTGACTGCATCAGTCGTCGACTTCGCCTTTTTAAACCCGAATTGCTTGCACGACAGGCCACCTACCCGTTCAACACTAGGGAGTATCCTGTTACAGCTCACCCGCTCGAATAGTCTGCCTATGCAACTAAGGAGACGTATCGTGCTGTAGGACAAAAGGTCCTCTAAAGACTTGTTCGGCTTCAGTAGGAGCACAATTTTCTGTTGTTTCCATGGCTCCGGGAGATCCCCTCTCTCAGGCACGCTGGACTTCAGCGAACCTGTCTGGCGCTATCGTAGCTGCTAGCTTCGTCGCTTTATTTGGTATGTCGTCCGCCCCAAGGGTCAGAGTCTGCTTCTCTGCACAAACTTTTGAGGTGCTCGGATTTACTTCTAGCGATGGCCTTGTTTAGCTATTTCCTTATATCTTTTAAGGAGCTCGTCAATATCCGGACGGTTCTGATTTCTCTGAGTTCTCCTCGTTTTTAGACAAACCCGGCATTCGTGGATATCTGCGCTCAACCAGAAGTTTGGTGAATGTGACATGGACGCGTCGCGTGCCTGCTTTACGGAGTCTTCAATCTGCTCTACCATTCTCTGACACCTTCTGCATCATACAGGAATACTTCCTCGACCACCTCTACGTCAAGTTTTTTAACGGCCCATCCCCTAGCCGTTCCGCACCTAGAGTTCCTCTTTTGTAGCTTGGTGGTCACTGTGCGTGTACACGTCGCTCACCCGCCACTGTAGGTCCTTCGCCACTGTCGCTTAAGTGAGTGATGTCGAACACAGAGGTTCTCCGATCCCTTTAGGTTGTACTAATTCTTGACTGACAAACTCAACGTTTCCAAAACGAGACTCTTATAAAACTTATACCACAATTTATTTCATTTCAGTGCACAAGTTTGAACTAAAGATTGGCGCACCATTTAATAACTGACACATAAACTGAGGCCTGAATGAACCCATATTTCAAATCTCACAGCAAGTAACCCAGTGTTTGGATTTTCTTAAGAGGTACGAATTCCTCCTTCAGCCAGCAGCCGGGGCTATAATTTTCAAATCCTCCATTTGACTTCGTCTCAAATACAACTAGTTCATCTGGATGGGGCCCCAAACCCACCTTGATGTGGCTTGAAAAAGTACAAAATTTCGGCCTTAAACTATCGTACATAGCTTCCTGTTCCTTAATTGAGGTAATCAACATTGACAAATTTTCGTCTAGATGGTAGCCTGGGTGGGGTAGACTACTTCAGAATTCTTTTTTGGCTAGATTTCTTCGTTTTTGGTTACGCCTCGGATAGGCCCCTGTGCTGAAAGTCGAGTCGTCACGACACGACAAGTCGTTTGAATTGAAGAAAGCCACAGTCGAATCACGATTTTCAGTACAAGAGTCTAAACTCAACTTAGCATTTCCACTCTAGGCCCCTTTGTAGAAAATCGTAATTCGACTGAAAAGTCGCTTTCTTTAACTCAAACGACTTGTCGTGTCGTGTCGTGAAGACTCGATTTTGAATAGAGGGGCCAAGGTTACTTATAATCCAAATTTCTTTATCCGAGGTATAACTCAATGAAAAGAATACGCCTCTCTTCCAACATCACTTTGACCAACTCAGCAAAATCAAAGATGTTATTAGGGTCTAACTATAAGGCTACAATCATCACACAAATCCAGAAATCAGAAAGACCCCATCATATCCTCAGGCATCTTAGCAACTCTCCTTCATCCATTTACTGAAATCCCTTTTTGAACTGAATTATTAAGTCATAATCCCCAACCAGGTGGATAAATCCTCATTCGAATACATACATATATTTTCATTATATAAATATATATCTACAAAACAAATCCGGAAGTATAATGAAGACAATATCTCGCTGCAATGCTTTAATCTTACACGAGCCCTGCCCCGCCATTGCTTTCTACCAATGTAAATTTCTCAAACGAAAATTCCCTTTCAAGATATTGTAGTCAAGGCCACGAAAGGTATCCCAATTTGGACTGCCTTTATTTGAATTAATTTAAAATTATGAAAAAGCCCTTTTTCAATTTCCCCTTCTGTCTTCTGGGGGTTTATCTTGAATTTCCATCCGAATATTTAAAATTAGGCACAAACATTTTTTCTTTCGTTTCTTTGTTATCCTCCTTTTGATGGAAGTTAATAAGTGAAATTTGGAATGTGATTTAATAATTTTGAATTTATTTGAAGTAGTATTGCTTTTGAGAATGATGTTGGTGTTGTTGTTGGTGAATTGAGGTGTTTCTTAAGTAGAATTTATAATGAAATGTTAAGGAGTTTTTACTATGATAACTTATATCGTTTTTATACGCTTTTAAAAATAGTATAGGACTGACTTGTACCACTAGCAGCAGCGGCTTTAGGGGTGGACGAACGCGGGGGACCGCCCTAGGGCGTCATGACCCGTGACCCTAGAGGACGCCGTCGTAATCCCGTAATGTGTTCATTCATTTAGTTATTAAACGATAGCACCTCCACAATACAAGACACAACGCCGGATATGCACAGGCGGGAGACAAAGGCTGTGTTTGAAAAAACGTAAAAAACAGCTGACCGGGGCGCTTTATTATACGTTCTTTTGCAACTATTGTCTTCAGTTTCTACAAATAAACCAGTGCTGGGCAATAGCAGCTCTTGAGAGCAACACGAGCTTCCCCGGAAATTGCAGATCCCTCCAATCCTGCTTGTGAGTTCAACTGAGAGAGGTATAGCTCCTCCAAATTCTTTTCTTCTTCGACTATGACAAACGACAGAAAAGAATATTCATACTCCCAAAGCATGAATCGAAGTTTTTGGCCCAGAGTCTCTAATGCAATGCACACTGACGCAACAAGTACGAACACTGGCATTAACTGGTGACCCGTATAAACAATTTTGACATCAATAGACACTACAAAAAAAGAAATCCTTGCCTCTCCACTACTTATTTACAATAGCAACTCGCCTCATTTATCTTGGACATTATTTTTGAACTGGGACATTTAAAAAAATTGAGGCCTCAGTACAATTTACCACATTGTAGGAGACAAATGTACTGCGTCGTGTGAGCCCGGATCAACCGTATAAAAATTACAGGACACAAAAAGGTGTCATACTACGGCCCGTGAAAAAAACCTAAAATTTATTCTGGCCCATGTTACGAAAAGGTTGCCCACCCTTGTTCTAGACAATAAATTAAATTTCAACTTGCACTACGATAATATTGCTGTCGAGGCCAAAAGCTTCTTGGTTTTATAAAGAGGAGAGAGAGCCCAAGAATTCGATAACATTCAGGCCCCAAAAACTTTTTTCTGTTCGCTCGTCTGCCTAATCCTGGAATATGCGTGCCTGATCTGCGACTCTATATTTCAGATAAATATATATTGGTAGGTTGGGATCAGTATAAAAGAAATTTCTCCTCTTCGCTCTGACAAACCTACACAACCCGCGCGATTTTTGCAGCTTACCGCCCTCCACTGACAGACTTAAGAAGCTGGAACTCATCCCGCTGTCACATAGGAGGCAAGTGCTTATCTCATGCTTTACTTTGGACTTTTGTTTGGTATAAATTTGCCGTCGTATACCCGTGTGGACAGCTTAGTTCTCGGCCATTTTCATCGTTCGATCAAGTTTGGCCGTCGTGAGCCCGTATGTGCTCCGAAGCGATCAGTGTTCGCCCGTTGTAACGTCATCTTTTATTTTTATTCGGGTTATTGTATAATTTATGCATAATAATAATGTATAATTTAAGCATAAAATAAATGTCTAAAAGTGCGCATAAAAATATCTCGCACGGGGCGCCAAAATACCTAAAGCCAGCCCTGACCAGCAGGACTACTCTGCAACAGAAAGAACCCCAAAAAAGGGATGTAAATTTTATATCTCCGTTGGTATTTACCTTACGATGACGTCTTCGTGCGTTCAACAGCAAAAACGGCTGTCGAATATCCCTTATTTTCCGATAGCATATAGACGAAACTGCTGACGCATCTCTGAGGCAGATCATAGGATGCTAGGCAGACTCTGTATATCCATATAAGAAACTAACAATAAAAAATAACCCGATTATAATTAAGGAAAATTTTCATGTTTGCAAAATCCATTGAGTAACAAATTATTTCTACAAGAACTCATTATTTAGTCCCTTTTCTTTGTGACTTAACTAGGCAATAAATTCGTTTTCATCAATCAACTCTTGTCCAACCCCACTTATGTGCCTAGTATATGGAGAGTATAGAACCGGACTCCAAAATAGGTGAACTTCACCTTTTACACCCAGTCGGCTGTAAAAACTCTAAAGGGTCGTTCCCTTTTGAGGGATGAGGGGAGGAGAGGACACATTTTTTTTAATTTTTTTTTTGGAAAGGCCTATCCCAAGATGGACATTTATAAACCTGACCAAAAAGATCCGATCCCTTGTAAAGGTATATACATTTTTTTTCTGTTAGTAGGATAGAACAAAATTGGACGTCCATAGAGTACCAGCGTGAGTGAGTTGACAAAAAAAAAACTCTTTCATCCAAGAGAATCCCGACCTCCGGAGCGTAGAAGGCTGACGTAAAAATAGAAGGCTCAAGGCTGCTACTGGAGGAGGACACCAACTTGCTTGCTTGCTTGGTCCATGTTTCTATACACTCTTTTCCGGTATCGATTTTCCAGGCGTTACACTTCAGCTCATTGTGATATATTCCAGCCCAAACACTTTTCTGATTCTGTTTTTAGCCCCCCACCCCCACCATATAATGTCCACGTTTCTAGATATAATATTATCCTACAATTGTTTATTTTCACCCATTTTTTTTCTCGTTTAACGCACAGATTTTGTTTTTTTTTATTCTCTAGAATTTGTTATAAAAATAGGATATAAAAAAGGTTGTTACGACGTGAGACAGGCTACGCCTACGCCTTTTTATTGTACCTAAAGCTTAAAGTGTTTTTCGTCGAACACCTTTGCTCGACATTCGGTCGGGCTCTACGATGATAACTTACCACTGGGAGACAACCTCTTCGGTATCCTATATATTTTGCACTTGTGCACTATCTCTGCATGCAACTAATCCTGCACCCACACTTAAATAACTTGATCTTCTTTTATCTTATTTCTTTTTGGTGTAGATTGCACTTAAAAAAGTGCAGTCTGTCTCACCAACGAAAAAACACTTTGGAAAAATTTCCTTTACTTTTTGCCGCTTTTTCACTCACAAATTCACACGCATCGGTTTTTCACGCACAACCGTTTTCGTGCAATTCGACTCGTGAACCCCTCGAACGCGACTGAATTTGCAGTACAGAAACCGAAAGCGAAAATGAATGAAACGATGAAGTTTGATTCGTGCGGGCGGCAGTGCGGTAAGACGACCGGTATAATAGCCGCATATTCAGCTATGCCAGTATAATGTGGGTTAATAGCTGCATTTGTTTGGACGACACGGAGCCGCTGAATAAATGCGGGCTATCTGTGGGGGTATATAGTGTAGAGAGTGGAGCTTTTGTGAAGGGAGCTTTATTCATTGGTGATGCCATAGGTGATTCCGTTGGGTCGTTTAAAGAAATGACTTTTTGAATTTCAGTTCAGTTGGGCGAAAAATTCAGTTTAGCTGGGTGGTCTTAAGGCTGAAACAGATAGCTCCGTTCTGCTCGTTCCATTCGATATTTCGTTAAAAGAACGGAAAAGAAAGTAAGAAAGCACTGTCCATATTTGTAGGAGCTCTACGTCAACGACTAAGTGATGGTATACATTTTTTGTTTATTATTTTAAGACCCCTATGCTGAAAGTCGAGTGACAAGTGTTTCGTGACAAGTCGTTTGACTTGTAGAAAGTGACGTTTCAGTCGAATTGCGACTTTCAGCACAGGGGCCTAGAATGGAAATACGGAGTTTAGACCCCTGTACTGAAAGTGGTGATTCAAGTGAAACGTCACTTTCTTCAATTCAAACGACATGACGTATCGTGACAACAATATACTGTCTATCGACTATCACAATTCACTTTTATATAAGACACTAATTTATATAGGTCATTCTCCTTCTGGATCGCAGTTCCACCACTCTAGAGATTAGTCGTTCCAACAGCAATTTCGATACAAGCTCGGTACTTTTGAAGTTTTCATAGTTTTTCAAATCTTCCTATGAATATTATAATCGAGCAAACTTTGTCTTAAATGCTCTAACAACTATTCTAGCTGTAAATCATTTACATTACAACTGAGTTCTTGATACTAGTAGTCTCATAGTATCCTGTACAGTGTTTTATTTATAGTAGTTTGTACAGTATTCTTTATAGTGTTTCTTAAGTTATTCTGAAAGTTACTTTGCTACAAATATCCTTAAAAAATTTGTTTTATACTTTTCCATTTTCTCCAATCTTAATCAAAGATCGCGGCCTTGCTGGTACCACAACTTTTATTGGTCGGGGATCCGCCTTGTGTTTCAGGAGGCATAACAAATACTCTTACCAGACTGCTCTTCGTCAACACCTATTCTGGCAGCTCTTACTGAGCTACATACATATGCTTCCTTCAATTCTTGCACTAAATTTCACCTGATGCTGGCTTAGGTTCATTCCTCACTCTAACAAATCTATAAAACGCCTGGGCCAAAAATATGGTTTAATTGGGAATGTCAGATAGCAATTAAGATTAACGAAACCGCCTGCAGAGCGTATAGATGTTCCTTGAATCAGTCCCTGCGGTAAGTGCATTAAGAAATTCGGCTAGTTCCATTACCACAAACCGACTGAGAAGTCAATTTAATGCTAGGCGTGGCAGTATAAATTGTCCAAAATTATCGCAGTACCTATTGTACTAAACGCCTATACCTCCTATTGGTAGACCAGACCGCTTGAACAGGTTTAGCAGTCTGCCTAAAGATTGTTGCTTAGACTTGACTGTATGAGCAGGCGTCGTCGAACAACGAGGCCCTGCTCTTGGCTATCGCGGAGCATTCACAGAGAGCATTAAGGGCAGACTTATCCTTCTTAAGGAAAAGCCTGTAGGTGGGTTCCTCCGCCCTTACTACAGTCCATATGCAGCCGAATTAAGTATCTGGAGGCCTCCAGACAGTATCTTTGGTTCGAGCCCCCCAACCTCCTTATCATCTCAGAAATTGATTGCTAAGCGTTTCCACGTCGGTAAAGAGAAACCATTCTGATGAATAACCAGTTCGTTTTTTAATAAGGGGGCTTGCGTAATAAAATGAACTGGGGTATAACACTCAAAAACTTCTACATTGACTTTCTTAAGAGTATATCTCGAGGCGAGACTACATGAGTTTTGGCCAATTGGAACGATTCTCCTTCGGCCAAGCAAGTTATGTTAGGTTCGGATGTATTTTTATTAACTCCATCCAATAATCCTCATTCTCATCATTCTGGTCGCTAGGGATTTTCCAAGAGCAACCTGTGGTATGAAATGACTTTGCGAGATTTCCGAAGAAAAACCAACCGATTGGAGGCGGTCTTAGATTACTTTCAGGGGATTTTCGCTCAACTTTGCTTGTTATACCTCGACTTTTCTTTTCGAACGTGCTTCCTTAGTGGGATTTGAGACTCTCACGGCCCATTGAAAAATGATTTTGAGATTCCCAATTGTTTTGGCCCACGCCATACGGACATGCGGTGCGGACACGGTGCGAATATGTGTGTCCCGGCATTAACTACTATATTGTACCATTACCAGAACTACATGAGAGACTGGTTGTACAAAATGTAAGTCTTAAGCTTGATTTTTCTTACATAAAGCACCGGATGAAGAAATGTGGAATTGGGAACACTGATTCAAAGAAAATATTTAAGCTCAACCTTTTAGAAAAATCAATAAAACTGCTATATTAAAACAAATAATAAAAATACATACGATAATCTAATTAAAAACACAAACACCAAACCTTTTCAAGGAAATCGACTTTATTTACAATCAATTCGGTTTCACTTTTTCATTGTTTTTCATTTGCCTCAATTTTATATTGGTTTTTTTTTATTAATCTTAGTTTTTCTGTTTCTGTTTTCTTTTTATTATTATTATTCAGCTTTCTCTTTTGTATTTGTTTTTGTTTTTTTTTTATTCACTATTATTAATAATTTTTTCTCTTAAATTCACTCAAACTGGAAAGGACTAATAATAATGGAACTAAATATAATTTAATTATTTTCCCCAATTTTTTGTTTTATTATCATTTAACTCGATTACGAAATTCGCTTAAATATTAAAAAAATAAAATTTTGTACTTTTAATTTTTTTGTTTTTCTTCACAATTAAAATAAATTCTTTTAAAATTCTTGATGAATAAAACATTTAATCTCTTTATATATGTATGCAATTATTTTAAGGATGTTTGAAATTAAATTAAAAACAAAACGAACAAAATATAAAATTTATTATTTTTAAATAAATAATAAGGGGCCATCCATAAATTACGTCACAGGTTAAGGGATAGGGAGGGGATCGAAGAAGTGTGACATTATGTGAAAAGGGGTGGGAGGGGTCCAAAATTTCGTTACGTCATATTTAAAAATCTAATATATCTAAGTACAGTAATACCCCGCTTTACGTGAGGAAAACGTTCCGCAAAACTCGCCTTAAGTGAAATTCGCGTATAATGGGGTTCCCTACAGACACACAGTCGAAAACGATTGCGGCGTAGCATAGGAGGTTATTAATGCAAGTGCAAAAATGTTCATGGCCTCAACGAAAGCTTCAAAGCGGCTCCAATCTCACGCCGTGAACACCCGCTAACAAGCGCAAATGCGAGTGTGGATGGTTTTCACGACTAGCTCGCGCCTTGCTTTCCGTTCCTAGTGGATACGGTGTGAATTCTGTCCGTCGTCAATTCACGGCTTGGGGTGAATTGAAGTTCAGATCTTCAGGCCCGAACTGACGATAAATGCGAGTTTTGTCAGCTTTCTTGAACTGCAGGCCCCATACAGTTGGCGGCCAGTGGGTGTATAGTGATACTTGACCTTAAGGCGAAAACTTACAGGCCACGGCCTGCTGGCGGCCTGTGTGTAAATTGGGGCCTTAGGATATGGGTAAATCTTTCACAAAAATTTGATGTAGATTGTTTAGCCTCCACACAACTACCAAAACGTTAGCACTCACTCAACAAGCATTTCATTACGCTGAAATTCGGCGTGTGCCTTCTTGTAGTTCTAAATTCTAAGGGCCTATAAGGGTCCTATAAGGGTCTATCGGCTATCTAAACGCGCGTCTCGTCGAATGCTGCAGTGTACGAGCCAAGTAACACTGACCCGCGAAAAGGCCCTTAGAATTTAGAACTACAAGAAGGCACACGCCGAATTTCAGCGTAATGAAATGCTTGTTGAGTGAGTGCTAACGTTTTGGTAGTTGTGTGTCCACTACAAGCGAAAAAGCGAGTGAAATAGGAGGAGGGCAAGGAGTCCAAATTATCAGTTATTTCAAATAAAATCTTGCTCTTTGCGTTCGACGAAACTGAGGCCATACAATCTCTGTGATGTAGCCTATAGCGCCGTTCGCGACGTCAACGTTTGCACGTAATATAACTTTGGTTCAATCTTTCGCCACCACCAGATATCTGAGTTTGAATTGATTTGGTTACCATCGTAAATTTTTCTCTTTGATCAGCATTCATAGCTCGTTGAGTCAATTGGAACTGGGACAAGTGTGGTACTTCTTCTTCCTTTTCTAACTTGTTCTCATATGTGGAACGAGTATTAGTTAAAATTTTTACCACAGATTAGTCATTTTTGACCTACCGACTTTCAATAGATTCAGAACACATTTGCAAAATCCATCCGTCATCTTAAATTTTCAAATTTTGACCACAGAATCGTCATTTGGTGGACCTAAAAACCCCACGATGCCGATTTTCAATGGAATCGGAACCAAATTGCAAAAATTGTCCGCCATCTTGATTTTTTTACGAAAGTGTCAGATTGCATTGTCACGGGAACAAAGTTGTGTGCAAATTTTCATAAGAATCGGTTAAGTAGAAGTATAGTTGAAAAAGCTGTCGCAAAATTTGAACCAAAGAAGCAAACAAACAAAGGTCAAGCTAAATAAAACCATTAAAAACCAAGAGGGAGGGGGGGGAGTCGCACAAATGTGACAAGGACGCGGGAGGGCTCAAAAACTCATGAAATTCGTGTGACGTAACTTGTGGATGGCCCCTAATAAAGGAAAATAAATATTCGCATAAATATTTTTGTAGGTACAAATAAAAAAAATAATTGGTATAATATTTTCTCTCTTTTCTAAAAATATGTAATTTGATAATAATTTTGTAAAAGCATTTTTTCTTGTTGTTTTTTATTTTTGTTTTTTAAATCTTAATTTCTCTTATAATTTTATCCTAATTGCCATAAAAACAACAACACAAATTTATTCCATATAACTGGATTTAAAAAATATTTATCTATTATAATTTAAATTGACTTGGAACGGGTTTACTGGGGAGAGGAGGGCAAACAGGGCTAAGGGATTATACAATTTTATTTAACGATACGTACACGTGGTAAGGTGATGCAATTATTGTTAATAATAATAATAATTTAAATATTAACTTCATTTTTTTTAACTAATATTCAAATTTACAATAACGTTCAATTTTTATATTTATGTATATAAAAAAAATCTCAACAACTAATATTATGGCAATTTTAGAATATTTTGTTTCTCATGCATCATCATGTTTTTATTTTTTGTTGTCTTAATAAAAAATATTTGTTTTTATCTAATTTTTTGTCTCACTTTTTTTTATCTCATTTTTATTATCTATTCAAAATATGTCTGGAGGATCACAATTATAATTTTTTTCATTTTTCATTTCATTTTTTTTATTTTATATCGAATATTATTATTCTCACTAAAATGTATTTTCTATTTACAATTATTTTTCATTTTAGGTTTTTGTTTTTTAAATTATTACTTGACAATTAATATTTTGTTTACATTACATGTATTTATTTGCTGGGTTGATGTTTCTTAATAATTAAGAAACATATTTGCTTTGTTTTTTTGTATGTTTTAGATTGGATAGTGAATTATGGTTTTTAAAACTTGTAGAGCATAAAGTTTATAATTACAATACTAGCTGAAATTAGAAAAGAAATTAAATAATGGAAACATTAACTCAATTATAGAGAGAATTTCCTAGAAGATCTTTACTTAAGACCACAAAATTTATTTAAGGTATTATTTCGACTAGGAACCTCAACAGTGGAAGGTGGCTAAGAAGTTATTATGATTCCTAAATCCGAGAAACTACTTCAAGAAAACAGTTTCATATCGTAATATCGATAACGTCAACATTATTCGAAAAATGTTTACTGAATGAAAAGACTAAAAGCCATCACCGAAGAGAAGAATCTATCTCGAAACATCATTAGTTTATTTCCGGAATCAAAATTCCACGATGGATCAGATTCACCGCATCACTAATATCATTTAGTACACACTAGAAGAAATAATTACAGTTCTACAATAGTTTTGGTTGTTGCGTAACTTTTTGGTTGAAGAAATAAATCGCAAGCTCAAAATACTGCTTCGTGTTCAATTCACAAAAATACTTTAAAAACAAGTACCCATTCTTATGGCAAGTTCAAGCGGGTACGCCACGAGGCAGTATTTTGGGACCAATCCTCTTTCTTCTATACATTACTGACTCATACACAATAAACCAAACGTTGTTG
Organism: Thereva unica; assembly: GCA_949987705.1. Classification (NCBI taxonomy): domain Eukaryota; kingdom Metazoa; phylum Arthropoda; class Insecta; order Diptera; family Therevidae; genus Thereva; species Thereva unica. The sequence goes on from OX465285.1 coordinate 90,254,951, forward strand.
CTACTTTTGCTAAAGACACTGCAATCTTTACCTTTGGTAACAGTACCGAGTCAGCAGAAAAGTTACAAACAGCTGCAGCGATTCTAGGCTAGACTACTAAAACTGTTCAAATCAATTTAACTAATAAACTTATAGAGGACTAGTCAGTATACATCAACCAGCAAAGTGTATCGTACTAAAAATACAACCAAGTATCTTGGCTTAACGTTAACAACAAGTCTTCAAGCCAATTTGGACTTATAGAATTCAACTCTGGAGTTGTACTACTAAAGCAATAGAAACATATTCAAAGCTTCCAGGAACAAAATTATATGGGGTATCGTCGTTGCCCCTTGATCTATCCGAAATGTCAATATATGTGCATACGGGTTTCGATGCAGAAAAGATCAAAAATATAATTAAAAAATATTTTCCGAGTCATAAGCAATAACTATATCAGGCACAATGATGTAGAGGTTCTCCAACTCTTGTAAAATACTATAACAAAAAGGACCAATAGAGTGACAAAATAAATTCAACACTTTTTCTCTGTGAAATACCCTTTTTGGATATGCGGATGAGGACGAGGATTTTGTATTGAAGAGCAGTTTTCGAAGAAAATCTGTAAAAGATGCCAAACGATGTGTAAGAAGGTGCCCGAGCTGTAAAAGAACATCGATCTACCAAATCACAAAATTATACCAAATTAGCCAAGGTAAGACTATACCATCAAGATCGTAGGGAGCGTGTCAAGTCGTTCAGGTCATGTTGCAGCCTCGAGTTTAGGCTATAGAGCAGGCTGCCATACTCGATCAAAAGCTTTGCACATATTGTATATATCTAGATCTAGAGTAATCAGATCAGGCTCATCAAAGCGATGGTCGGTTTGGTGGAGACGCTCTGTTAGACATACGAGGTCGTCGGTAGATTTTTTGGGATCTAAAACCGTATTGTCTCTCATGTAGAATTTTGTTGGTGTCCGGATATTCCATTAGCTTTTTGTTGATTAATATCTCCATGAGCCAGTTTCCAGAAGTCTTGATAGACTCCGGAGAAGTATAACAGGGTAGAGTTTGTTTAGCCAAAGGTGATGCACATTTGTTGAGAACCATAAGGGGCATTTGATCAGGGCCAGTGGATTTGTTAACGTCAAGTTCTTTGAGATATCTACTATATACATCTCGAGTCCTAAAAAAAACTCCTTCCATTGTATGAGCAATTCGCTAGGGGAAGGGAGGGAGGTTTTATAGCAGCATCGGATAGGGAAGAATTTGAAGCTAACAGGGATGCTAATAAATCGGCCTTGGAATTGCTGCCTGTTATCACTGCATCATTATCAATGAAGGGACGTGTTGTGAAGGAGGTAAAATTCTACTTGATTTCCATTAACTTACGAAGGACCAAAAATTTTTACTGCCAGTGGTAGTGTTGAGCAGCTTACTTCTCAACCTGTCATCAAATGAGTTTCTTAGCCTGATATACTCACGTCAAACTGACTCGCTCGGTGAACGCCTGTAAGCTCTGAGGACGGCTTCCTTTGCTTTTATCGCGTTCATACATTCCGCATTAAACCATCTATTGCAACGTGGCTTTATAGACTTGGTTGAATGGGGTATGAATAACCGGATTCCCACCTGAATAACTTTGGTGATGTACAGAACGACGGAATTGACGTGGGCATGGCGGAAACACAACTCCCAGTCGGTAGCTTGAAAGAAGCGAACAAGCCCCAACCATTTGGCTTTCGATTAGAAACTGCGATGGTTGGGGCAGGTGTTGGGAATAAACACTTACTAGGTTGTTATCCGAGTTGCCCAGAGAAGAGTCAGCATCAACAGAGTATCGGTAAGGATGGGAGCTAAGATATGGGTAAAGGAGATGGGATCCTTGGCCTGCAACTTCAGGGACCCTAGTTTGACGATGAACAATCTGATGTAAGTTGGTAGTGTCTGCATAGAGCTCGGCGTCCTTGCCAGAAATAATTTCTATGCAATTGTAATTTGCCCACATGCTCGAACAGAGGTTTTCTTTTTTCGTGTTAAAACTTCTTTCGAGTGGAACTTCCTATTCTCTCAGTTTTAAACGTTCTGATCAAGACAAACAATTTTAGATACAACTATGGAATTGAAAGTAGATTAAATAATGCGTTGCGCATTTCAAATACAAATGTAAACGCAAGCAGCTCGACTGGAGTCGATCAAAAAGATATTTCTAATCGGCTCGAGTGCTTGTTATGTAAACCAAGTTTGAATGCTCCAAATTTCTCAGTCGTAGTTCATCAGTTGCTGAAGATCTGAAGATTTTAAGGTAATATCTCCCTTCAAGTAAGCAGAGCATATACGGGCTATAGTTCTTGAATTTTTCAAGCTGCTTGGAAACTCACTAACAGACGAACAGAGAATTTGTATTTTATAGTGAAAAAAACTAAAAAGAGCTTAACATAATTCTAATCAATGTTTTCCTTAGTATAATAGAATAGTTCAAATGTTTCGTATATGTTTTAACCGTAAATTACTGTATAAGAATATGACTAATATCCTTTAAAATTTTTCGTTACATATCATTATAAATATTTATTGCTTTCGGTAGTTATTCAAAAAATAATATATTATCCACTACAAGTTTTAAAAATCATTCACATTTAATACCAAATACTTTTCTTGCTTTATTTATTTTTATGTTTATATATATTCACATTAATAAATCTTAAATCGCTTTTTGTTTTTTGTTTTATACCCTGTTTTAACAGAGATTTCTCATTTCTCAGACATACAGATTCTCTGTTATTTGTTCCTTTTTGTTTTTCATCTAAAACACCTACTCATATATTTACATCTAATACTTCAATGCTTTTTATATATGTATATTAATAATATAATGATCTTTGTTGTTTTTACTTCTTTTTATATATTTTCATTTTTTGATAATTTTAAAAAATATAGAAGGATATAAGTTCCTCAATCTTTTTTTTTCACTACAGTTGGTTTTTTTTGGACTAATTGCCAAGCTAAATATCTATTTCCGGCTAAATGTGCATTGGAATAAATATTGGACTCTTTTTTTTTTTAAATATATATAAATATTCTATGTATGTTTGTTGTATATATACTTTTTACACATATATAATTTTTTTGTTTTTTTTGTTTAATATCAGAACATGTTTCTTATTTTTTAATTTATTTTTTACTATTTTTTATTTTACTTAAAAATGCCTGTCAAAATGAAGCTTTGTGTGTGATTATTTCGGAATCTCTCATTGCTTGGAAGAAATTTTTTTTTCGTTTTTTTTTCTTTAATATTTAAAATTAAAATTAAATAAAAATATTATTTAAAAAAGTAAACAGAAGAGGACATTTTGTTTTTTATTGTACCAAATATTGTTAAAATATTAAAATACTTAATTGCTATATAGAATTTCCATGCCTCTTTCCTTCAACCAATTTTTTTTGTTTTTAGATTTCTTTCATACATTTTATTTACAATTAAAAATAAAATAAAAATAAATATATTTATATGTATACTTTTAAAGCCACAATAGTGCATTAGAGCTTTATGAGTTGAAGCATTTTATTTTGTTTGCAGAGGAAAAGTAATTTTGTTTTATAAAACATAGAAATATTCAGTAAAAGAATGGCAACTAATTTTTTCGTTTTTTTTAAAAAGCATATAATAAAAGTAGAATATAAACGGCCTAAGAAATAAAGTATAGTTGGGTTTAATCTTCGTTAGTAAAATATATAATAATAATAATAATTAAAAAAATAGATTGTTGATTACCAATAGAATTTGAAAAAACAATTACATCAAGCAAGAAGCTGGTTAGCTGCGATATTTATTTTATATATTGAAGAGAAAATATATTACTAATACCAAAAAAGTTTTATACCAAAGGCGGGGTAGTTAACTTTTTTTTCTTAATGCTTAAATAAATGAAATTTGTACTTACCACCACAAAAATATAAGCGAAACATATAATTTATGATATGAAACAAATTTCACGATTATGTGTCCTTAAAATCACAATATTTTTTTTTGTTTTCGTTTATTCGTCTTTCTTTTTTTTTCAAAACAATACGCATTCAGAATATTAATTCAACTTTTTAATGTATACTTATATGCGATTTTTACTTGTCGTTACTAGATTTTAATTTAAGGGATTGCTGTTGTAAACTTGGTGTAGATTTTTTTGTATAATGGCATGCACGATTGAAACATAAAATTCACCTTAACCAATTCTACAGATATTCATTAATCTATTAATTAATAACATACATACACAGTCAAATTCGATTCGGAATCTTTTATACTTTCAATAATGCTTTAGCTACGATCAGAATTACGGCACTTTTTCTATTAAAGCGTAGCGTAGCGCTCCATTTAGGTGTAAAGATCGGTTTGCACCCAACGATTTGCTTGTGGCAACTGGCTTGCGCAAGTCGATTTACACAAGTGAATCGTTTCGTGTGAACGCAACTTTTTGACTTGCGCAAGCCAAAAAGTTTGCCTTGTGCAAAATATGTGTTCATAGTAAATCGGCTTGCCGTTGGTGTTTTGGCATGAGCTTCTAAATGATGTTCAAGCCCCGCCAGCAACCCTGTTTGTTCCCTTGGGGGAATGCTTTGTAAATTACGTCGCATGTTTTTGGAATTATATGACTTAAGTACATTTGGAAATATGTAACTGTTGAAAATTTTAAAATTTCATAACTCGTTCCTGTTGCCAAAATCTCAGTGTAGCTGATAGCCGTTTATGGGGGTAATTTTAGCAAGTGCTCGTATGTGGTTCAATCCATACGCAAATCATTGCGAAAATCGTCAGGCTCACTGCGTCATTCAGCTAAATTTGATGAGAAAACAAATCTCTATCTACAGTTCTTCACTTCACAATTGTTCAAGCCAAATTGAACGTGTGACCGATTCATTTTCACTCAGTCAGCACTAATTGACTTGCCCCAACCAGCTTCCACAAGCAAATCGTTGCGTGTTGACCGACCTTAAAGATCCAGAAATCATACGCACAATTCTATAAACAGATTTTCTGGAATCGCTTTATACGCTGCATTTAATTGAGCATACATCAACAGCATCAATGGCTGAAGTGAAATGGTTTCTCATAACGTTATTTTTAAATCTTTGTTGACAACACATTTTCATTTGCTCCATCGTAACCTGTTGCTGGTTCAAAAATGGGCGCAGCAACTGTTGAAACGGTAAGCGCATTCAAACATAAGTTTCAACGAATGATCGATTAAGCAGGTTCGACTGCTGCTGCTACTGCTACTGATTGGTACACTATGCTCAAAAGAGTGCCTGAGAGAAACTGAGTCCTTTTTCGAGCGATTTTGAAACGCGCCTAGCATTCCTGGCGTCGCCGAGTTGGCAATTTTTCTGGAAAAAACGCCTTAGTTGCAGTTTTTTGCCAAAAATCTTTAAAAAATTAAAAACCATAAAAAAATTTAAAAACCAGAATTTTAATGATTCGATATTGTAAAGAGAGTCTTAGAGCATAAGTAAAAAAGTCAGGACCAACATGGGAGATTTTCTTTTGACGCAGTTACAAATTTAACTTTTTAAATTCACTTAATTGCAAAATGCATTATGCAAAAACTATTTGACCGACAGTGACCGGGTTTTGGATATAAGTTAAACATGCTTTTAACTATCTAATTCCAAAATTAAATTGGAAAATAATGGTCTCTTCTTCCCAAGGAAAGAAGTGAGATACTTTTTTCGCAGTTTTCGGATATTTTGCAATGCAACAAATCATATTTCAAAAATTCACCTTAAGGTAAGTTTTAGCCAATCCAATAACGAACAAAACATGCTCAACAAATTTTTCGCCTAGAAGTCTTCGTTAAGAGATATTTAACAAGAAAGATAAAAAAACAGGGAATTTTTAGTGAATTTTTCAGTTTTTGGGCTACCACAAATTTTCCTGGGAGTTTCATGCTTGCGCACCCCTTAGATATTGTTGGGGATGTCATTTCCGACCGATTCCACGAAAAAAGTCCGTTACATCACGCCAAAACCACTGGAAATGCTCCAGCGCCCGGACTAGGTCCGGGGACGACGAATAACCGAGGTTCCACGTTATAATTTTATCACGAAAATAAATTCTAACTCAAACATCTCATGAAGCACTTTAAAGTCGTTGTTGACTATGCACACAAAACAACGCTATCACCTGCCTATTTTTCTAAAGAATCTTTTTACGCATGGCTTTATGTATTTCTATGCAAATGTACTTTCCGACAATACCATCAGTTACTGTAAATGGAACTCAGCAACAGTTTCTATCGTTAAAAACAACAAATTTGAACTAATAAGTAATGTAAAAAATATGACACTAACAAATATATTATTTTATCATTTGTGTTGTAACCCGTACTTTAAATCACTCAAAACTTTGTCATGTACAGAAAACGAGCCTCCAAAATCTAATTTTACATATATTTTCAAAACGAAAATTCTGCACCTACAAAATCACATCCTTTCTAAATGTATAAGACGAAAAACTATTGCACCACATAAGCCATGCAACTCTAACTCTCTGCTTTAGGACTTTACAAGCGTGACTATGAAACATTTTAGCTCTTTATCATTCTTACATAATTGTTTACAAGGCTTGCACCTATGCATGTTGTAAATTACTAAAATGCAAATCCACTTTTTCTTGATATAAAGAATCTTTCGACCAAAAATGTTAGCATGCAGGAAACGAGGATTGAGATTTGAAATCATGTTCTACATAGTTTATAAATTGACACGAAACTGATTACTATATCAAAAAGAGTCAATGACTTGGTAAGAATCCTTTGGATTTGATTTAAAAGTTAAAAGGAAATGATTTTTTCAGTTTTTTCCGTGTTCAAATATCGTTCATTTGATTAAGAACTTCTATTTAGCTATATAGTAACATTGTGGACTAATTTATTTGCAAGCTTCAAAGTTATACTCTTTAAATACTTGTGTTATCAAAGACACGCGAAACTTTGATTCTACTACTTCTTTTGCGTTGTAGATTTGACATTCACCGATCCATATTGTTGAAATTTTTGTTCACTATAAAATGCAAACTAAGAATACGATTATTATGGGACTTTGTTGTAGATTTCACCAAAATAAAGTTCGAGTAAAATATTTTGCATAGCAACGCCAGATTTGAAGCAAAATCAGTAAAACAAAATTTCTTAAAGGTGTTAAAACTTAAGAGAAAGTACTAAAAGTGATTGTAGTACAGTAGTTTTACGTTCCGACAAGTAAATAAAATAATAAAATGCAAAAACCCCTGTTGCAACATCGTTTTTCTCTAATGCGATCAGAATTTTGGGTAAAGCCTTATATAACACGAACTCCTATAACACAATTACTCTCTAATAACATTATAAACCGAGTCGATTGCAGTCAATGATAGTACGAATTAGATGGTCGAATGCTTGTGCTGTATTTATTTTTTTAAACACAACCAACTTTCGTAAAACAACATTGCCATTCAATTTCCTTCGAAATATATATCAAAACGACAGAAAATTTTCTGTTACAATGGCGGCATTTGTTGGTCGATTCGACTGCGTTACGAACTACCACTCACAATTTACAATTGAATTATCTTTCGATTGACGAAGCGAATTTCGTACAAAGGGTCTAAATAGACCTTTATAGAGTTGGACATTATCTCGCGGTCATCAATACTCTGTTCTGATACGTGGAGACAATGTACAGCAAGTGTTTGGCATGTATTATTATTTAAGGTGTAAAAGTAACGCAAAGTATCGTCATTAGCAAAGCTGGAGAGTAGACTAAGAGAAGGTTATTTATAGAGTCTATTTAGGGCGAATCGAGCCCTGGAAATAACGGGATGGTATGTTACGAGGGAGTGTGAGGAGGTGAGTTTGACCTCGCGCAGGTCTTGAGTAGAAATGGAGGATATAGACGATAGCACAGCGCTGTGACTGGTATGACTAGGTATCTAGGGTAATGAAAAGAACGTTTTCTTTTATTGTGTGAAATTCGGCGTATGTGTGCCAGAACCAGAGGCATTCTTATTGTCACACGCTCATTTATCCTCAAATTCTGGGTGGGTATTTTGCAGTTTGGTACCGCCAGCATCACAGCCTTTGTTGTCTGGTTAGCGAGATTCACTTGTCTTAGAAGGCATATCATTCCGACGAGTGCTGAGCTTTGGGCCAATTTCTACTCTTTGGTGTGAGCTGCTACAACATCCAAAAGTTCATACGTAAGGTCCATCGCCACCTCCTATTCTGTCCTCTATTCATTCTTTCGAACAAAGCTTACTACTAGAACAAAGTGTGACTCCTAAGCTTGAACTTTCAGTTAATGGGTTCGACACATGCTGGAAGATCGTCAGTAGACCTTTTTTTGTTTAGATACATACATATATTTTTTATCGTCTAAAATTTTATGAATATACTCAATATTTGATTATTGTTTTCATGATTTTTCAGAGAATATAAGTTATTGCTACTGGGCATTAGTTACAGGGCTTGTTGCAGTCACCATTTTCATTATGGACTGAACATAGCCAGTGTCCAAGAGTCTAGATAAACTCTGAAAAGTATGTTAGGGCAAGAAGTTCGCACAGAGGTTTACACATGCATACATCAAGTAAAACAAATAAATGTACGAAAATGGTTTCTATGAATTGAAATGAAGACTGATATGATAATCTTGATATGGCCCCAATTTTTTTATACACGATCAACTTTACTCAGATCCAATGGTATATAAATTCAAAATTTCTATTGGTTATCGACAGTACTTATAGTTTGCGCTATTTTTCTGGTTTTTTTTTCTGTATTGTAACTAGATTTTTTTACAGTGTCTATTTACAATAACATATTATTATATTCACTATGACAATCACTTTGCGTTTACTTAAACTATAATAGCGTACATTTTTCACAACTCTTACTATATTACACGCAATCGGCTATATCAAACTGCTTTAATATCTCGATTTTAAATAAGAAACTAGATTAAAATATATTTTACTATATATCCATTTATAAAACACCACAATTTACCAAAGGTCTAAAACTCTGTTTTTTTTCTCCAGCTACTAGAAAAATAAATCCGTACGTTTATCTCAAATAATAGTTTCTTAAATTTTTGGTATTTTTATGACTAGAAATTGTTTTGCAAACAACTCATAAAACTCTACACAGTTTTTTTCTCGTAAAATATTTAAACAATATTTTTTTTAATAAAATATAAAAAAAATAATGGAGAAAATAAAATCTTTTCCGGAAGATTATTTTCTACGATATATATAATAAATGTATATGTACACAATATAATTCTACTATCTAAAGATATAATAAATAGGCGAGCAAAGTAAAAAATAATATTATATATCTCTCTCTCTTTCTCATATTATTTTTCCCCCCAACGTTTGAACAACAACAATTAACAATACTAAAAAAATACCTTAACAAATAAACATTCCCAGAAAAGAATGTTCTTATATGATAGCAGTCATTAGAGCAGAAGTATAATTGTATAATTGAACTGACCTCTTAAGTAGCCGAGTATACTTGAAATAGTTGCCATAAAAATACCCGTTTTGCTATAAAATAATCTCAGTGCACCGCTCTGGATTGAATATGGAATCACACTTAAAGCAATCAGCAGATTTATGATGTATATCACCAGAATTTCGTATCATATTCCGTTGACACATCGAAACCAGATTAGATGTTGATGGCATGCTTAATGTGGATGATGTTGTTGTTACTACACCAGAGCTATCTGAGTTGATAGTGGTCACAACAGTTGTTGTGGCAGCCAATACCGAGCTACTGCTGCAGCCAGTACAAACTGCAGTTGATCTAGCCAACGAATCGTGAAGAGCAGCAGATTTCATAATCGTCTGCTGGATTATAGAGTTAGCATCAATAGCTGGCCACGCGACCAGCGAAACACTTTGTCATAAAACCGATTTCAGATTATGTTTATGCTTGCGATGTTGCTTATGTCGGCTGCAGGACTTTGATTTTTGTATTGAAGCCGCCTGCTGCTGATTTCTCGGTTCTGGTTGGCTAGATGTTGTTGATAAGTTTGGCGGCGGTACCTCACTCGAATGCTTTTTTGGATTATCACAGTCAGTGCAACAGCAACTTTCACAATTGCATGAGTATAAGCTGTCGGTGCTGCTGCATCGGCACCGACATGGCTGTTTTGTATCACTACTCTCTTGGCTCTCTTGACGAGATTTTAAGCCTCGCTTCTTTCTACATTTACAGCAGTGAACGCAAAAGTCATCATCTGTTTGACTACAGCTGCTCACCTTGCCCGGTTCTCCACTTAAATTGCTAATTGAATTATTACTACTACACTTACTACTACTACTGCTATAGCGTGATGATGGCACATCTCTCATATTTTTTAGATTTTTATTCATTCGTATTCCTAAACTATGTTCATCACAAGTCCGATGCGCCAAACGGGCAACATCTCTAGGATTCTTATCACGATCATCGACGATATCATTGCTACTGGAATTTATTGAATTTTTACGACTAGATTCATCAATTTTAATACTTTCCTCACGATTGCTTTTTAGTATAGTTGGTGATCCCTTGCTAGAGATCTCTTTTTTAATCATTATGCACGATCTGCTACTACTACAAAAACTAATATCATCATTATAAACAGCCTCATCGTTATCGCTCTGATTTTGTATATTGGAACAGCAGCTATTCTCGTCATCATCATCATCAACATCAGCCTTCTCACCATCTGATCTACAGCTAGATGGAGATGATGATGTATCGGATGATGATGACGATAAGGATGTTGAGGTAAAGTTACGCCTTTGGCGATGGACTGGGCAACATATTTCTGAATTTGATTTGATTGATTCGCAAGCATCGTGTGATGTTATATTATTTATATTATGCTTATGTTGTAACTTTTTACCATGTTTACATTCATTATTATGTTTAACTATAATGCTATGAGGAGAATTCATTGAACCTGTCTGGATATTGGCAACAATATCGTCATCCCCAATTGTAACGGCTGTTACTAATGATGAATGGTTGTTATTATGATAGTTAAAGCCTTGATTATCGTGCTGTTGATGATGCGAATGATGATCATCAGATAATTGATCTGCATTTGGTAACTGTTGATGCTGTTGTTGTTCGTCGGGGGCAAACTGCTAATCTCCTCTGTGGGTTGCCCTCGGTCCGGGGTTTTTTCGATATACATATACTTGCAGAAGTATTGCTAGGTCCAAACTCACCTAAATGGAATAAAAAAACAAAAATATATCAAATTGGAATTTTATAATGGAACAATGTTAAAAGGAATTGGTATACCTGAAGTGTTCCGCATACCCAAAATTGGGTAGGCGCATGCCTTAATATAAAATAAACAGTCTTAAACATATCACCAAGTGTCCACATGATGACCATATATATGCTCATACCATGAGTGGATTTATTGCGAAAATTTGTCACAAATTGAGGTGCGCCTAAAAAAATATTTTCTTTATAAAAGTGTTTACAATTAATTTCTGATTAATTTTGTTTACTTTATGTGGATAAAATCTTTAGATCTGATCTACAATTTTGTATGTTTCAAATATGTAAGTAATATGAATATTCTCTCAAGCAGCATAAGATTGGATTGTTTATCATAATCCTAGCTAAATCCTATACTTAAGGAATTTTGTACCAAGTCTCCTGATTGGTACACATTTTTTGCTGTATTTAAAATTCTTATTAATTATTACCATGTTACTTTCTTTATAAACAAACTGATATCAATCTTATAGATAACACCAGAGTCGATTTGCTGAAATTGGTAATTATAACAAGGAATTTGAATAATTGATTCAAAAGTTTTTGTTGTTTTTACAAAAAATCAATAATAGACCATTAGTACATTGGTCAATGGTGGTTGTTCAAATTTCGTAAAATGTGATTTGTCAAATTTGGCGTACAACATATTTTTTATATTAGGGAGCAATCAATCACTCGTTGTGAAATACATACATATGTATAAGTATTAAGGTTGAGGTGGTTTGCAGCGTAATTCGATCAAACTCAAGGATTTTGTAACTAAGCGGGTTTATTCTTGTTATAAATTCAGAGTTCATCGATAAAGAAACAGTCGTATCAGAAAAGGAGTCACTTGTTCAAATCTGCAGATTAAATTTGCTCCTTCTGCTTTTGAGTAAATAAAGCCTCGCTCATATACAGCAAACGATATTAAAAAGCGTAAATGGGGTTGGATTGCCCACATCCTACCAAGGCCTCTCAAACATTATTGAATAATAGAATCAGAGTTCAAATAAATCAATAAAAACTAGAGCGAAATGACCAATCTGATGGTGAACTTAACTCGAAACCTTATTATCTCACTAGGAGCGAGGTTGATCAACGTAATCAACAAGAACTATGTTGGTTTCTAGTTAAAGTTTTCCAAACATCGCTTTAGAGGATTTCATACCAACAGCCTACAAAGTCATTAATATTATTTCACGTTTCTTTCTACTACTTAAAGACCATAGGAATGTCGAAGAACTTGGTGTCAACAACCCGACTGGAGAAAGAAACGCCTTACACAGTCTGTATTTTCGAACGTCTACAAAATCCAAGAGTTCAAATGCAAAGTTCATCGATTAGGTTAGGTTAGATATGGCTGAGCTGTTAGTTTAAGTTCATACATTTAGGCCAGAAGGATAGGCCCGTGTCATTTGTTTCGTTTCTTCGCTAAACCATCTCGAGGGTTGTGGGATCCCAATCTTCGAGAGCTTTACAGTTTCCCTCTATATTTCGGTGACTGAACTGTTGAGCCATCTCGTTCAGAGATCGCGACATTCAGAGGTAGTTCGTGAGCTGTTTGGGCAAGAGCGCAACGTTTTCAAAGCCCCCTGATTATCTGAGAAGATGTAGACAGTCCAATTCTTATCGCCTTGCTGGTTGATTAGTAGATAGCTTCATGTATGGCTAGAACCTCCACTTGGTATACACTGCAGTGATTGGGTAGTCGAAAAGAGACTTCAATCCCAAGCTCTGGGGAAAAGACTCCTACCCGACCCTGAAAACTATGTGGTCTATTTCTCCATTCATGACGTAGTTCCTCGTGAAAGTAATCTAGGGTATGAAGAAATCGGTTTTTGTGGGGACTATAAAGCGGACCAGTTCCGTTTTCCCTGGGCTAACGCTGAGTTCGCGGGTGGCAGTCCAGCTTTAAAGGGTTTGTAACGCCACCTCCATGAAATTATAGAGGACTTGAGGAATTTTCCTTTTGTGATGATAACAACGTCATCCGCGTACGACAGGACCTGATGCCCCTCTACTTGGTCCATAGTTACAACCCATAGGAGCGGGAAAAGTACTTCTTGCGAGGTGCCTCTATTTACGGCACTTTGGATCGAACTATCGCCTAGAATCGAGCCCACCATTCTGCCAGTAAGCTTCGACTTAAACTCCTTTCTACACTTTTTTCGGAGTGTTTCAAGTTGGCGAAGCCAACCTTAATAAATCTGTGGTCTAAGGAGTGTTTCTTCAAGACCTTCCAGACCACTATTCGATCGGAGTGGCACTCTGCAACAAGGGTGATGTCCAGCGTCCAATTTTTGATAACAAAAGTGGAATTATTACCTATTATTACCTCGATCATTGGGGTCCGTGCTGCCCCATTCTATTGTCTTATTTCCCACAATGAATCCATATCTTTAGGTACTGATGACGTCTTCGTCTGAAGTCATTGCCAGGTTGACAACCCTTCTAATCTTGTTTTTTAGTTACTTCAGTTTCTGCATCATCAGGATGTAAAGTTAATGGTCCTGTATTAACAAAAAGCGTTCTCTAACGTTCTCTTAGGACGTTCAACTAAAATTCCGCTTAGGGCCGGTTTAGGCGGCACACTCCAGCGCATGTGCCTCACAAACTTTTGTGGATGAAGGGAGAAGAAGCGATGATGATTCAGAGCTCTGATTTTGATTGAATGCGGTAGTCTCTATTTGAATTACTTTTTAGGCTCTTTTTTATATACAAAAACCAAGCTTAAGAACCATCCTTTGTGCTTCCAGCCTGTCATGTTGTTCTAATGTCGTAAGCTTAGTTTGAAGGAAGAAAGGTAAAAGGACAGATTAAAGTGGTCTGGGGGCTGCTCGAGTTCGGAAATACTGACTGCGGAAGATTATTCCACAACCGCGTTGTTCGATTTATAAGCGAACTTCTAGTCTATAGTGTACGCGAAAACAGGGATTCCAGAGTATGAGAGTGACCCGAGCGGGCTTACCTTGTGTTTCGGAGTTGAACTCTAAGTGACACCGAATGAGGTTACTGTCTGAAAGACAGCTTGCATCTCTTGAAGAATCCCAGGCTTGTTTAGCGATTTGGAATATGCAATCATGCAATCGCAGATCGTTGTTAAAGTTTTGCTTACGATGATGTCAAGAGATGGCTCCGCCGTTAGGTTTACACCTTTCACTGAGACCGAGGTAGGTCGGTGCAGGTTTTGTTAGAGTTATGACAGTGCTTCGTTTTAGAGGGGTTAAATGCGACCCCATAAAGAATCGATTCGATATCTCTGTTGATGGAATTGTACATCTGTTCACGATCATATAGATAAGGTTTGGTATGTGCTTGTCTTGCAGTGTTTAATAAAGTCTGTGAGACCGTGTAATAATGAAAAACCTCTACAGTTTACCTAAACTAAAAGAAGGGCATGAAAATCGAAGAAATATTTTGAAAGTTTCATCGAATACGGCTTATAACAATTGAACGCATTATGAATCTATTAGTTTATTTTAAAATATTTTATAAGTTATAAATTCAATAATTACCAAGCATTGCCTCTGTGAATACAGCAAAAAATCCAACAGTCTCCATGAACCAATCAATTGCTAACATAAGATACGTAATAGCTGCCCCAACAGCCCAAAAGATTAGCATAAAATCAAGGTACGATTGAAAATCTGTCCACGCCCAAAAGTATCGCATGTCGAAATCTGAAATCGAAATCAAACCAACATAAGGATTCACATAGTATATTTTTATTTTTTGCTGAATCTAAAAGAAAAAAAAATGCCGAATATTATAACTGAACAGAAAACAGAAAAAAAATCATCATTTACCAAACAACGGAAACCACCCATGAAAATGAAGAAATTCTTTTATGATAAGCACAAAATATGGGACAACAAGCCACTACCTATGTATGAGAATCAAAGAAAAACAAAGGTGAAATTTATATAAAAAATAATAATAATAAAAAAAAAATAGAGAGAGAAAAATGTGGGTAGCAAATAAATGGGTGGGAAACCTCAAGGTTCCGTCGATTTCTTTCTATATAATATATTTTTGCTTCTTGATGGGTGGCAATGGGTGTAGGTGGCTGAAGCAAGGTTGAAGTTTATTGGGGATGATTTTTTCCCTTTCGTCAGGAACAGCATGCTCTGTCAAGGGAATTACATTTATATATGTATGTGTGTGTGCGTGCATGGGTATATCTTTTTCGCCAAGGCCAAGGCATGCAATAATCATGTAATGCGGAGGATTTTGAATTCAAAATTGAATGGGAGCTGTGTGAATACGTTAAGGATGACTGCATAATGATGACCGGCAGGTGATTAGAGAGACGAAACAGTCTCTTGATGGAATCGCTTGAGATTTTTGTCATAATGATGGATATGAATGTGTTTTATGTATGACAGCCATAATGCGGATGTTGAGCAATTTCAGTGTTGGTTGATTGGTGTGCTATTCATGCCTAAGTATTTCTTTAAAATGTTGAATGTTCATGCGTTCATAATCTTTTAGTAAATGCAATATGAAGTATGCAGTACCATACACCTATAAAAAAAAAACTAAGGGATTTTAACGAAAATAAAGCTATGTTAAAGTTGATACCCTTTGCGCTGCTGGTACGCACCGTAGTAGTTTATATTTTATATTCTATAAAGTTTCTGTATATATGTAGATGAGGAATATAAAGTAGGGGGCGAAGATGTAGAAAAAGCAGAGTTCACTACTCCCAGAGGATTAAGCTATAGGTATGCTTCGTGAATATCCTGCTGTGTTTTTTTTTTGTTTTAGTTCTATTTGTGAATTCTTTTTTTCTGCGTCGTAATTTTTTTCACTGACAGTTTTTGAAAAGGATAAATGTGATATAGAAATTATTAATAATTCTTTTTATATTCTAGAAACTAGGAGCAGGTTCTGAATTCAATTCCGAAAGATTCTTTGCAAGATAAAATTTATTAAATATGATGCGAGGTAAAGGTTGTATGATAACGATAGAGGACGGAACAGTCAGATAATTTTTATTTCAATCCCTAGCGCAATGTTTTCCAAGAAACATGGCTATTAAAACAGGTTTTCCGATGAAGGCCACACAATACCAGTCAGGTATCCGCCTGACAGGTCGTGGCACTCGCACTCGGTTGAAGCCATGATTCACTACAGACACAGACGAAGCCGCCAATTTAACATAGCAGGCTGTAAATTCAAGTGCAAAAATGTTCATGTCCTCAATGAAAACTTTGGTAACTGGAGCAATCTTTAAAATACACGGACCACCATATTTGCTGAAACAATGGGCAGGCTGCGCGGAGAAATTAAATGTATAGGAAATTCTCTCGCAGGTGGCCGCAGTTACCGCCTCCGTGTCAATATATTTGTGCCTTAAGGCGCACGCCGTGAACACCCGTGAACAGGCGCGAACGCGAATGTGGATGGTTTGCGTGCCTAGTTCTCGCTTTGCTTTCAGTTTCGAGTTGATGCGGCTTGAATTCGTGCCGTCAATTCACGGTTTGAGACTGAACATTTGTCGATCTAGTCGCCAAGTGTCACTTAGATTGACAATTGAGATTGAGAATACCATTTGAGGGTCGAAGTGACATAGAAAAAACGTACGGAGCGGACGGAACGAATTGGTTCTGCGGCCGATAATCAAGGAAAATTTTGTAAAACAGGGCAACCACTTTTTCTTAAGACCAAATTTCCCTGACTTTTCCAGGTTTTTCAGACAACAAGAGCAAGATTGTAATATAATATAGAAAGTCAGTGAGCAGCGACTAAAAGTGGACCTGTCTGCATCAGAGCATGGCTATGCTACAGGGATATAACCAGAACGAGTTCTCAAATACGACATGTTTACCATTATTGAGAACATCCACATTTAGCAGATAGTAGTGGCTGACGTTGCTATGTATATCTGGACCATACGGTGGAAGAATCAAAACTTCCCAACTAAACTCTTCTTTTTGGCGGGCCGCCAAAACTTTGTCGTGATGGAAGACAGCACATTTTCTGTTATTAAATTCCTATCGTTTTCGTTCAATTGTTTGGCATATTCTCTCTAGTAGTCCACAGTAGAGTTGAGAATCAATCTTGACTTCGCAATACTTGTCCATGATCTTTCAGGATTCTGATAGTTGAACGTGACCCCGTTTATGATTTCATTGCATCGCAGATCTTAATTTCGTCTATTATGTTTTTCCTGTTCAACTTATGAGGAATCTATATATCGAGCTTCTTTTTGTATCCAGCTTTGGCTAAATGGTTCAAAACACTTGTGTGGACAATACCTATCAAAAACAATTTCTTCATTAGGTAGAGTAGAGTCCGCGCCATAAAATATGGGAAAGAAGCAGGTATGTGGAATTGTGGAAAAAAACAGAGTGACCTTACCCATTTGTGGGAACTTGAGACTCTCAATGTCCATGGAAACAGTGATTTAGAGATTCCATTCTTTTATGCCGGCTGAAGTTGAGTTAGTGCTCACAGCGACCATAAGAAAAATCTTGGTTTGCCTGAGCGGAAGTGGTTCCCAAGTTTGGTATGTGCGTTTTCCGGAAAATTTTTGGGAGGATTTGAATGGAAATTCTCTGACTTTTCCAGATTTTCCTGGCCACCCTGTAAAAGCTAACAATGACAGATTTTTCCTTTCCAAATTTTGATATTAAATCACTGGTGTTTTGATTAATATTTTCATGTTAAATTTTGCTCATTATTCCTTTTATACTGTGGCTATCCCACACGAACCTAAGAAAACCTAAACTTGAATTATTCGAAAATTCTCCAACCACACAAACCAAAACACCTGATATAATAAATTGCATGCCAATGTCGAAGTTATGAAACAAAAAATTCAATAACGTTTCACATGTCGTTATGATGTGTACGTAACGTAACAAACAAAACGTGAATATCCTTTGGAAGTCCTACCTACACATATGGGTAGTCGTCGTCGTGTAACACATTTCTGCCCTTGTAATTGTTTTTTGCAGTTTTAATACACGCGATTCCTTCATTTGTAGTGTAGGCATCCCTGAACTTGACACTTTTCCATTAAACACAAAAATAATATAAAAAAATATAGTAGGAGTAGAGAGGTTCCACGCCATTACTTTAGCTGCTTTTAATTCCTGTCGAGATCCCAAAATAACCGAACTTTTTCTTGATGTAGTTCATGGCCATAGTTGATTTATAATAAGGCAATAATTAAGGCATGGCTAAGGCCAGCAGATTACTTTATCTACGACATGTTTTGATGGCTTCAAATTGGGGGGTAGGAGGTTTCTTTTCCGTACGTAATTATTGGTGATGAAAAAAAGTGGGCGAAATTTGTTGTGAAGGACCTTAATAGGTTATTCACATTCGATGCGGCTAGAGGAAGAGTGGATTATGGACTGGAAATGTGTTTTTTGTATAGCCAAGGTAAGATTATGTCCTTTTGGTAATGGATTTACGCAACGGTACGATTAACATAGCAATATTCTAGAGTTTAGGGGTATTGATCGCGTAATTTGAACTTAGTCTTGTCCTTGGGGTACCTAATAAAACACACGCTTGAAAGAACACCACTTGAACGATATTTGAAATTCACAGCTATTATTTCTTAACTAAATAACTAACTATCTCTATTCATGCATTGGATGAATTCAAAAACTTATCACTTCGGCACCACTACAGAATTCAGCAATTGGAAGTCTGAAGCTGAACTCTGCAGTTTTGCGGCAGTGATAAGTTTTTGAATACATCTATTTTCACGTCTGGATGATATTTTTGGGTGATACAGACTTCCAATTGCTGAGTTTTGCAGTGATACCGCAGTGATGCATTTTGGAACTTACCCATTCACTTCCGGTAATTTAAACGATATAATCATAGCTAGTTTGGACGATAGACACCTGCTCATGCGTAGATTTTCTATCATAAAAGCTCGGTGTTGGCGGCATAAAATGTTGAGCCTTTTTGTACTACCACTGTATTATGTAGTTCATATTTTGATGCAATGTCCAGTAGTAAGTTTATCTCGAGCAGTATTAGATTGCAGGTATTATAGAAGAGGTTCCGAAGGCAGAAAAGCTCTTGGAATCTAATGCCAGCGAGGTTCAACGTGCCTGAGATTAGCCGGATTTTGTCAATGTTTGTGTCGTGGATTATCACAGCTTCGAAAGGCGACTTTGGCGTTTGGCTTTCAATGGCGCTACAGCCCAACTTGGCCTCTTCTAATCCTTTCCTCCAGTCTTCTCGATTTCTGGCCAAAGTTCTCTCTTTCGATATGTGGAGTATTCTCCGCGTCTGCTACAACCCCCTACAGGTCATGCCAGTGAGGACCTTCTTTGCTGATCTCTCTTCTAACATGCGCTCGACGTGTCCAGCCCAGCAAAGTTTATTGATTTATATATACGTACGTAACTAAGTCTATGACGTCATACGTCTCGCTGTTATGTTCCATGTTCTTTCCTGAAAAATTGGACCTATTATGCTTTTCAAAATCTTCCTTTCAAAGGAATTTAGCATGTCCTCTATTTTTTGTGTGAGCGTCCATGTTTCACTCCCATAGCATTAGGGCGAATTAGTGTCATATAGCGTTAACTTCGTCTTTCGATATATTGCTCGAAATTTCACCGAAAAAGCATTTGAATAATGATAAAATATGGTTAATTACAAGTCACAGCGTAAATTACCATTGGACTAGTAGAAAATCCAACCTGTAGGCTCTACCTCGAAAAGGATGAGGGCTGGCACACATTGTGCGCTCGGCGTTGCGTTTAGCGGCAGTTGGTAGTGTATTTGTTGGTAAAAAGCGCGCGTTTGCATGGGTATACCTATGACGTTATCAGTTTTGACCACGATAGCCAGAAGCAAAATCTTATTGGTTGGAGCGACATTGGTCGAACAGACTCGTCTCAGCCTTTATCGTAGGGTTCTGAGCTTGTTCAAACGCTTTGGCCCACAAATTCCAAATGATGGTTGAAAGAATTTTGGATCCTATACCACATTAAAAAAGATATAGAAACTCAAAAGCCAGATGAAGGATAGGATACCTTAAAAGGAGGTTAAGGGGCGCAAGAGTAGAATACGATGAGCCTTAAGTTTGAACTCTTGCATGAACTTGTTCGATAATACTCACTGTAGAAACCCCTTGTTTATGTTTTATAGATAAACGAATTGCGTATTGTGTACGCTTAAAAAAAGAAGGTCTGCTGATTAGAGGAGTGAGCCGAGGTATTGCCGAGAAAAACTCCGTGAAGGTATATCTCGGTCGAACAGTCGCCTTAAAAATACCAGTAACATTTTGCCAGGGTTGCGTTACTTTTACGCTGTCTCAATGAGTCAATTAAGGAAGCCATCACTACTTAGTTTGAGAGCAAGTTATTTCAACGCAATTTCCAGGCTCCACTGCAGATGAATGAATTGTATTTAAGGAGGAGTCGAATGTAAGACTTGAAAACCACTGCTTGACTCGTTGGTTGAAGGAGGAATTCGCATCTCTGAACAAAACATTTCCGACGATATAATTTCTTTGAGGGCGAAGTTTATAGGAGTTTGGAGGCTTGATTGTGCTGATCCTCAGGCCACATCCTGCGAGGTGCCCCTGCTTTGCTGCGTGGTCCGTGATCGAGGATATACTAGATAAAACCCCCAATACTGAGGTGCAAACAACGGTGCTGAGGGGATGAATGGAACTGCGTGAATGTACGATAGATTTCGGATACCAGGCGTCGTCAGCTTTGACTTAGCGTTCCCATGGTATTGCGGATCGCTTTGCCTTTGCTGATCATCCTTTCTCGCGTAACTCGTGTTATTCTGAGGTGCTGGAGAGAAGTTAGGTTGGTCTTTATTCTCAAAGCGGTGAGAGGATCATACAAGCAAGAAAAATCCCACTGACCCAACAGCCTCTCTTGCCTACTCCTAAAAACGATGGAGAAGGTTTTGGAAAAACATAGTAGAACGGATCTTCCAGCGAAACCACTTCACTGCTTGCAATTTGCCTACTAACCGTAACCGGGCAGATATATGGAGGCAGAATTTAAACATATGTCGATTCTTCGGAGCAACTCCCAAAACAGCATAGAACTTTCTGTGCGCTTGTGAAGCTACAACGAGGAGGAGATTGAATCTGGGTTTAAAAATGTATTGGTATTTGATAAGAATAAAATTGTATAAGCTTTGGCCTTTCGTGTAATAATTTTAATTAAATAGTAGTTTTACATTTTTGGTGAATCTTTGCTTTGATAAAATTGTTGTGTTCATTTAAAATGTTTTTTCATGTTTTTTGTTTAGTAAGGCGTAATTTGTCTATAGTGCAAATGACAGGGTGTCTAATGCAAATGAATACCATCCTGAAAATAAAAAATACTTTGTCTGAAATCACTTAGGAACGTATTTATGTTATATGTGTGCTGTAATGTTTTAAATGAAATACTATATAATATATTCTGCGGTTTCTGCGGCAACACCCTGTACTACATCAATTCACACACATTTAAACTACCACGTACACTAAATTACTAAAAAAAAACCGAATGCTTTTTTAATTATACCATGATAAACTGAACAAATTAAAAGTAATAAATTAAGAGGGGTGTGTATCCCCCTCTTTTTGTTGAATGTAATTTCATCAAAGAACTTACAACAATTTCCCCCCTCTCTCATTCATTAAAGAACACAGTAAAAAAAAAGCGCAAAACGAAAACAAATGAAATGAACTTTTTTAATGAAATTCTTTTCGTCCCTTTTTTTTTATTTTTGGTGCTTTTAAAGTGAACATATTTTTCTCTATCATTTCTACAATGGCAACAAACATCACTCGAAATAAAATTCGTTTTTAAAAAACATCAACAACAACGCAACAACAACAACATTAACAGTAGCAACAAGAATAATGATGATAAATATTGTATATAAAACAAAAAACAAAAGTTTACGTATAAAATAATCAACCAGGCGTGCTATTTGTTTACTTTATTTTTTTATTTAACTAATTTTAATTTTTAAACTAATTTTTAACGTGACCTTCTATATATCTGTGTGTCAACCTACCACTGAAGTAGTGTTTTGAACGGACACGTTTAGTGGCACCTGGCGAAGGAGGACTCGCACCTTCTGTATCCCCAATTACTTTCGGTAGACGGAGATCGTTGTGTTCATCACCTTTTATATTTTTGTGGATTTTTAATCCAAAGGGGAAATTTATGTTAACATTAATTAAATTTTTTAAATATATTTTTTTTTTACATAAAAAAATAGAAACACAAAACAAAAAAAAAAAAATAAACATAAAAATAAAATTTGTAATAAAAAGTTTTCAAATCACTCTCGATAAGCGGATACCTGTGAAAACGTGTAAAATAAAATAAAGTAAAAAAAAGTAAAAGTTTTTCTCTGTAATGAAGAAATTTCACGTGAAAAGTGAGATTCTCTGTTTTTCACGCCGATTCAGTGTTTTTAATTTGAAAACTTTGTCTCGGGGTGTTGTAGCTCATTAAATTGTTAAGAGAGAATTTTTGGAGGGATTTTTTGTTTTTTGTTTTTGTTTTTTTCAGTACCTGCAAATGCGTGATCCCGAGTTCTGTTGACAGCACTGATACGCTTAACTCTAACACAAAGGTGAATCATTAGGAACATGGTTACATTCATCACAACACTCTGGACGAGAAGGGGAAGCTCATAGCGTTTGGAAAACCTAAAAAAATGAGAAAATTTATTTTTAATTGTTTTAATTTATTATTTAAGGGTTTTTAAATGTGAGATTAATGGATGTGGGTCGAGGCATAAAAGAACACAAATATGATCCTGATTGTGGACTCCATTATTAGACCAGGTTTAACAGGAGGTCAAGAGCGAAAGTCTGGCTCCATAACATGGCGAAAGGATCAGCCACGCTACTCAGGAGCGGCGTTTTCATAGGTGCGAATGGTGCACTTGCATCGGGCGCAATTTAAGAAATTAACATTTAAAACGTCGAAAAAAAATTGAGTAATGAAAGTACTCCCACGGATTGCAAGAAATTACACAATTTTACCCAATTCACGAATAAGTTGATCACAAGCTTCCTTTCGGCCTAATCAGTGAAAAAGGCGTTCAGATCTCAAGCAAGTGATAAGGTTGACTTCGTTGAAGAGTTCAATGAAAGAAACTAAACTGCTTTATGTCCTTCTCTTGACATCGAAGGTGCTTTCGATAATACTGGCTATGATTCTATTTCTAGAGCACTGGCTCTCAGAAACATGGATGCTCCCATGATTTAGTGGATAAATCTCATGTTTGTAGATCATGACATTTCTTCTACCCTAGGTGTTTCCACCATTAGTGTTAAGGCTATTAAGGGCTGCTCTCAAAGTGTAGTCTTATCTCCGTTACTCTGGTCACTAGTTGAGGATGAACTTTTGACCAAACTATCTGAATTTGGTTTCAATGTCATCGGTTACGCAGATGACATTGCCATCATTGTCTCTGGGAGGATTGACTTGACCATTACAGAGGTCTTGAGAACAGCACTCCTAGAAGTTTACAAATGGTGTAACATGGAGGGTCTGTCAATCAACACAAATAAGTCTGTCCTGGCCCCTTTATCCAAAAGCTACAAAGTGGAGCTAGGTCCTATCTGGATCCAGGATACCACAGTTCAGTACTCACACTTAGTCTAATATTTGGAAGTAAAATTAAACAAGAGACGGAACTGGAGCGCTTAACTGGACTACGCCATCAGTAAAGCCACAAGGGCCATGTATGGGCATGTAAAAGGTTTTTGGGTAAAACGTGGGTCTTACAATACAAATGATGTACTGGATGTACAATACGATCGTTAGACCTGTGGTCACTTATGACACTATATTTTGGTGGCCCAAGACTAAATAGATTATGTCGATCCTCAAGAACAGGAAACTGCAACGGCTTGCTTGCTTGCCTCTCCATTATCGGAGCTATGCGGACCTGTCCCACAACTGTGAAGCTGCGATGGAGGCAATTGGGTTGACCGCATTGCATATCTTCATACGAAAATCCGCCGCCATAAAGGAGCGGGTTGATTTCCATGAAACAGCGTCTATTGTAGCAGATACAAAATTGTCCATGGCTGATACATTCTACAATTGTTTTACATATCTGTGGGAGAGGTAATGAGGCTATCTTCAACAATTTTAATTGGGTAGATTTGTATCTTGTTCACCTATGTTTAGGCAGTTTTCAATAAAGGTGCAAACATTGCCTTTTCAAATCTTTCGACAATTTTGCACAAGCAAATATTATCTTCTCTATCTGACGTCATTACAAAATTCTACAAACACCTCGCAAATATCCAAATGCTTCCTCAATTCCATGATAACGAAAAAAAAGGTAATTTTAATTTTAATGCAAAAAACAAACACATAAACCCCCGATTTTTATCATCTGCTTAAAGTTGTAAAATATCAAATCAGAACCCAACGCCGTGCGCGTCAGCTAATAAATCGTTCACCCATTTTATCCCCATTTTATAAGGCAATGAATCTTTTAGCAACCACATAAAATGTCACCTAAGTGTCCCGAGAGCTCGTTAAAGGAAATTATGCTACGGGACAAAAAAAGACTCCTCCTTTCTTCCTCCACTTTTTTTTCAATGAATAACAAGATTCACTTTGTTACATCACAGCTTATAGGCCAGCATTTTTAGAGTGGTTTTAAGGTTGAACAAATTTTAGATAAAAAGAAAAAAACGAGATCCTTCCAAAGTTCGTCCTTTAAATCAGATTTTTGTGAATTGTTTGTTGTGTTAAATAAAAAATGAATCCTTTATTTTTCTTTTGAAAGATAACTGACATTTATAAAGTACCAACCACACAAAAACGCAATCTAAGGCATCTCCAAGTTCACCATTATCCCCCACAACACACTCTAACCGAACTATGGTCAGCAGTAATAGGATTAAATTCGAGAGAAATCTTGTTGTCCTGGAACCTTCCTGAAATGTCAAGGGAAATTATGTTCATAGGATTTAATTTGAAGCCAATTAAAATTTTCGTGGTTTCAGCTGAAGGGGTCGACGGGATTTAGACATACTAACTCTTCAGATCTGATTATATACTCACTTAGTCCCCAAATGACGTCAGCAAACTTTATAACTCTACTTTACGTTGTGTATCGTTTATAATTACTTTTATCGGTTGAGTGTGTCTCTTTTCGGGGGGGTAGTTGTAAACGTAGAACCTATTCAAGTGTGGAATGAGATAAGAGAAATGGTAGAAATATATATACCAAAAATTCATTGGAGGCTTGTTAGGTCTTCTACCTAACCATAGATAACAATTTCCACTTCATTAAGTAGATACAAAACAAGAGAGGATGTTTCTATTTAAGTTGACACATATCTCTCGCAAAATTTATTGTTTGTGTCAGAGTCATTCTTTTTGGATCATTGATTTCTTCTTCTCGAGTGTGTTACACGTGACACGTAGCAGGCAGAAGGAAGATTATTTTCGAAATGCGAGATTTGACGTTGTCAGATGCCAACTAACTATGTATCTTCGGATACACATCAATATCAGATGAGCAATGTGTGGCTGTTCAATAATATTTCTTTTAAGGAATTTGTTGACCGTGAAAAATGCACTTGGTCTTTTAAGCTAGAAACGATGCATCCAGATACATCTATCGTCTATGGCAGCGTGGAGTAATGGAACAGTGGTATTCTTCAAGTCTAGTATATTGTGTAGATGGACTTTTAAAGATTTAACGCACTGGGATATTAGCGCCCCCGACATAAAACAAGGGAATCTCAAATTCGTTGTTTACATGCGCAATGAAAGTCTCAAGTCCCCACAAGCGAGCAACGTCCTTCTGTTTGTTTAAAAACTCAAATAACCGGTTCATTTAAATTCTCAATCAGAATTCCACATGTGCTCTCATTTCCCTTCTTTTATGTTGCGGGCTATATTTCTGATGAGCAGCACATTAAAAAAAATTAAGAGAGGAAACTAGTACTAGGACTAATAATACCACACCTGCTCTCTTTCTAATATTCATTAATTATGTAATTTCTCTCAATCTCCTCCAATCCACTTCATAGTTTTGCCGATGACGGTACTCTGAGTTATTTCTACACCTTCGACAACATAAGACAGGCAAGTGCCACACCTTGCCTCTTAGACCGTTAACTTATGTCCAACTCTCTTAACGCGGACATTCAGCTCATTCTTATTTGGGGCCGCAAGAATGGTGTCGAGTTCAACGAAACCAAAACCAAGTACTGTCTTATTTGCACCGCCTTTCCCTCTTTCAGTGCGCGAGGATAATCTAACAGGTGACCCATCTCTAAACATCCTCGGCGTGACTTTATCCAACGATCTGCGATGGAGTAATCACATATTCCAAGTCGTCAAAGAGGCGTATCAATGCCTCGGATTTCTTAAGAGATGCAACATTTTCTCCTTCATCCAGCTGCCTTGGCTGCAAGTCCTACATTCGGTTCTGCCTTGAATACAACTCGTATATACGGGCGGGCGTCCCAAAAACAGCATTGGCTTGGCTCGACAAGGTGCAAAACCGCGTCTCTTTAAACCACCGTAGGAATGTAGCAGCGCTCAGCAAATTTTAAAGGTATTACCATAGCGATTGCTCCACTGAAATCAAGAAGTTCCTGCCTATACTGCAATTTTTTTCGCGCAACACAAGACAAGCCAACTCGGCTCACCCCATCTCCCTGTAGCATTCCAGCTTACATTACGGTTTAGAAGATCGTTTATAAATAGAATAACTCGATTGTTGAACTGTCTTCCGCAACAGGTGTTTCCGAACTCATATAACATCTCAGAGTTGAAACGCAAGCTACGATATCTACTCATGCACTCTCCAGACTTCTTACCTATCCGTAGGTAAAATGTGTACTCCGCAACGCAAGATGGCTCGATCATCTCACTTCCATAGTCTCAGCCCTACTTTTCACGTCAATTACATTGTAGGAATCTTTTCATAGATCTATCATAGCGAGTAACTCCGAACCCCTACAGCATCTACACAGTATTCATACATGATGCCTCACCTATACCCGCACCACCTAATTCCCCCACCGTTTCAGTTGTTTGCAGATTGATGGTAGATGGCAGTAATGGTGGCAGTATTGTAAAATCTGATATTCTTGATTTACTTGAAATTTTATGTTTTTTTTTATGTGGTAGTGCTAAGCTCAGCAGTCACCCTTTGTACTACTAGTCCGTCATGTCATTTGTCAGGTCATGGTGCAATGTCTAGCAGTAAGCTTAGTACGGGGGAGGGGTGGGGGGGTATAGCTTAAGGGTTAAAAGGTACGGGGGGGTATTGAAGAAGGTGGTGATGAACCCTGCGTTTGAACTCTTGGATGTTGTAGGAACTCGGAAATACCGATTGCGAGAGATTATTCCACAGTCGAGTTGTTCTATTTACAAACGAATTCATATCTTGTTGAGTGCGTGAAAGGGGGAGTTGCAGGTGCAGGGAATGGGACGAGTGGGCTAATCTGGGGTTGCGGGTATAAGATTGCCGTGGAGGCAAAAGAGCGTTTAACTCGGAGGAACAGTCACTATGATAGTAGCGATAAAATTTTGTCAGTGCTGCTACATTCCTACGGTGGCTTAGGGGGTCGATGGTGGAGCAAGCGGTATCGTCATTAATTAACTTAAGGGCCTTTTTTTGGACCTTATTTAACCATGCTAAGGTTGTTATTGGAGCGCCGCCCCAAATGAGGGAGTTGTATTCGAGAAGAGGCCGAATGTAGGATTTATAAATAACAGCACGGGCCGATGGCTGGAGGAGGAACCTGCACCTCTTAAGAAATCCCAAGCACAGGGATGCTTGTTTGGCGATTTGGAATATGTGGTCATTCCATCGTAAGTCTTTGGCTAATGTCATGCCTAAGTGTAGGGATGGGTCGGCCTTTAGTTCCACGTCATCCACTGTCAAGGATGGTGAGGTGTTGATCTTTTTCTTTGAAATAAGACAGTACTTGGTTTTGGAGGGGTTGAATTCGACACGATTCTTTTTTCCCCACTCTAGAATAAGTTCAATGTCGTTATTAATAGAGTTGAACATTAGTTCACGATCATCTAGACAGGATCTGGCATGTGTCTGTCTTGTATCGAAGCTGTACGAGTAACGTAGAGTACCGTCGTCATCTGAGAAGTAGATTGGAGGGGATTGAAAGTAGGTCATTTATAAAGATAAGAAATAGGGCCGGTGATAAAATTGACCCCTGGGGGACTCCCGCAGAGATGGGGTGAGATTCAGATTTGACGCCATCCAAAACTACCTTAATTGAACGGCCGGAAAGGAAACTCTCAACCCACTTATAGAGAAGCGAGTCAATTCCAATACCTTTGAGTTTAGCTAACAAGGCTGAGTGCCATACTCTATCAAAAGCCTTGGAGATATCCAAAGCAACCAAACTAGATTCACCAGATCCATGCAAACTTCGGTTGAGGTGTTCTGTAAGGCAAACTAAAAGATCACCAGTGGATCTTTTTTGTCGGAAGCCGTATTGTTTGTCGTTTATAAGTTGGTTGGATTCTAGATATCCCATAAGCTTTTTGTTAATTATCGTCTCCATGGATTTGCTATTGGGCGGTAGTTGGAGGGAAGGCTGGAGTTACCTTTTTTCGGTATTGGCTGCACATGAGCAAGTTTCCAAGAATCTGGGTAAACTCCGGAAGAGTATGATAGGGCAAAAAGTTTGCGCAGAGGTTTAGCCAAAGGTGAGGCGCATTGTTTTAAGACGATAGGGAGTATATTATCGGGTCCAGTAGATTTGTTGACATCGAGCTCCTTGAGGCATCTGTAAACCTAGCGTGGATATACCCGTGGATTTCGAAATTTTACCCATTTCAAACAAGGTGTAAAATCATTATCTTAGATTTGGTCTGGGGTAATCTTGGTTGATATTTCTAAAAAAAAATACAATCAAACGTTAGCTTCTTTGGTGTCTATGGCCCTTGGCCTTTTTTGAGAAGGGAATATTTGTACCATGTATAGAGGTAGCTGCTGAATTTAGCTTAGTTTACTTTAATTGGTTTAATTTAACGTGCAGCAAGTTAAATCAAATAGGTCGTATAGCAGTAATTTTCTCATTTAGCTGAGTTTTTAAGTATATTAGTGCGAAATAACAGTCGCACTTAAAAAAACTAACCACAATCTATATGTAAAAGATATCTCAAACAATTTTATTGTAAATTGTATTTTTTTCATGACAAATTGAAAATATAAAAATATTTCACGATCGATCATATTCTTTCATTGTTTTTTTTATATGAGAATTCATTGCGTTCGTTTAAAAATTCATGCACATACGAAGGACACAACTTTCAGCGTTAAAAATTAACTCGAATATTTCCAGGACGATAAATTTAAAAATTGCTCAAAACTTTTGGGTCAACCTACTCCCCAGCGGGGTATGTCACATTTTTATTATTTTTATGCCTCCATCACCAAATAATTTGTTATATATACAGAAATAAAAAACTCCCAACGTCTCCAACCATTTTCTAGCAAATCTTCCTTGAAAAGAAAAGAAAATCTCCTTAGGCAAATTTCTAATTATTCCACAGACAAAAAATTCTGAAAAGTTTTAAGAATTTTTTCTGCTCAAGTACTTCTTTCTCACGACATTTATCTTCGTTTATTATGTAGATATAAAAATTATATATAACCGATGAGACCCTTGTTTTTGCAGCTGATTAAACTCTTAATCCAACTTTAAAAACAACAAAAATAATGTGTGCACCTGCAATATATCAAAAAAGGTAAACGTTGTTGTCATTGTCCTTTGTGGCGCTGCTTATCATCATCTGGTCAGTGCTCAAATATTTCAAGTTGACAAATAGTCGAGAGATAGCGCACGGTTTATCATCGGCGTCACATAAACAAGTCATGCTGAGCATAAGAACAAATGTTGACTCAATACCTGGTCTATTTGTTTTTCACTTATTATTTGAGTCAATTTTTTTTTAGTTTTTTATGATTAACTTTTTTTTATAAAGAAAATTTTTAATTCAAAAATGTTTGTTATGATTGCGCAAATTTCGTCTCAAGTGATTGTGTAAGATTGCGTAAGATGGGTTGACATGAATATTGTTGAGATTGTGTAATAGTTTGTAAGGGATTGGAGATTTTGATATGGGGCAGAAGTAGTTGTTCTGTTTCGAAATTTAAAAATAATTACGTGACTTGTTTTGAAGATTGAATAAAAGTTCATTTAGAATTTTTGGAGTGAACTATGACATAGCTGTGGAGGAAATATTACCAATACAAAAGATGGCCTGGGCGAATCAGCTTAGCAAGATTGCTCTACGCAAACCGGCCATCTTGTGAAAGAGAACGACTATATATATGCTCAGGATGCTCTAAAGAAATTCTAAAACTGGTCTCAGATAGGTATCTAATGTTGCAGGCAGAAATAACAGTATCATAGAAAGAAGACACACCCCATAGAATAGTTCTCTTGGCGCTGCTATGGTTAAAATTCTAATAACATTACAGAGCAGCAGGACAACGGCAGACAGCTATCGGAACATGGTGATCCTAGTAACATATTTGTGGAAAAGTTAGAGAAAGTACAGAACCAGGGGCGGTGGAGCATAATCCTTGTCGGTGAGGAGCCGCAAACAGGTAACCGTTAAAATGTAAAAAGTTATTCGGTCAGTTGAATCACCAGCTGTCTGTTGAGTTATGTATGGTTTTAAATTCTTTAGTCATGGGGTTACGCCTGTTTAGCATTTTGGGGAGGGGGGTGCAGATAGGGCCCCTATGAGTCTACCCCGACCGCCTCTTATGGACTCCGTATGAATTGCCCTATAAGTCCCACACAAAGGATTTTACGC
The DNA here is from genome assembly GCA_949987705.1 of Thereva unica. Classification (NCBI taxonomy): domain Eukaryota; kingdom Metazoa; phylum Arthropoda; class Insecta; order Diptera; family Therevidae; genus Thereva; species Thereva unica. The sequence continues at coordinate 90,286,025 of OX465285.1, forward strand.
CTTGCCTCATTCACGCCTCATCATAACGAACGCCCCATTTGGCCCCCTTTACGAAAAATCATTGCCCTTCGATTCCGAATGGAAAAGGAGGCCGAACAATTTTAGAGTTTCGGCGTGGATACGTGAGTTTCGGAGTGATAAAGTAACTGTCCCGGGGTCGAAAACTTTATATTTTTAAAACCAGTTGGGTATTAATTACGTCCAATGTTGCTTAGCCTCTGTAATTGAACTAGAATATTGAGTATGCTAAATGCTACGCTTCACGGTCACCAATTTAATTGCGTGAAATATGAAGCAATGCAACAACAAAAACTAAAACTATGTATGAATTAAACTAAAGCTTGATGCCCCGGCTTCACTGACCTCAGTTCAATAATGTTCAGTTCAATCCACATAAGTGCCTTCACCGCCTAAAGTCCAGTTCATTTTCAATTCGTGCTTGAAATTGTTGTTGCTTTTTCGCCAGAAAAAGCCCACTGGAATGGCATTCCAATATTCCAGTTGATTACTCTTTTTTAACAAGCTTTTAAGTTTAACTTGGCGAACTGAGATTTTTTTATCCTCAGTTGAATATGTGAAAATTGTATGCGAACTGAAGTTATCCAAAGTTCGCCGATAATTTAGGGCAAAGAACCGAAAGCAAGACGTGAAAACAACGGTGAGACTGGGTGAGATTCGGCTTGACCCTCCCCCCCCCCCCCCCCCCCCACCTAAACGCCTCACGTAATTAATAGACGACCCCAAAGAACTGTTTAACGGTTAAAAAAACGTTTTTGAATCAACTCCACTGAACCAAAAAAAGTTACTGGTTTAGTAACAATGGAAAAGTCAATATAAGCCTAAGAAGGAGAAATTTGTTTTATCAAGATGTCCTTTCTTCTCCATAAATATTTTCACAGGATCCTCCAGTGTATATAAATCACAATTGTGGGTAATTTATAAATAATGTAAGACCGAAAAGCCACTGAATAAGCAATTTTATGATTGATGATATACACGATGAAAGAAGGCCATAGAATGTCGTTTTTTAGAGTCCTTGCAAAGTTCATGTAACTTTGTGCTAGAATTTTGAAGAAGGAGACTAGAAACATGTTCTAACTTTTTGCGAGTTTTGAAAATTATTTCACAATTTTTGTTAAGAAATTTTTATTGAACAAAACTTTCTTTTAAAAATTTTAAAAGTATAGAATAACTTATTTTACAAAAATCAAATATTTCCCTGATGTTTCAAATTTTTCAAAGTAATATCTGCGCCATTTTATGATTAATACATTTTTTTGGATCTTATCTTTCTTGGGCAAAGAGAATCTAAAATCAAAAAAACAATTGACACCAATTCGTCTCTGTAATATCTTGGCACAATTTCCCGCTGATGAAGGCTCCACAAGAGGCAAACTGCTGTGACAAGACTGAACTTTGGCAATGGTGTGCGTTAGCGCTGCCTCAACTGGGTGAGGAATAATGGCCTATTGACATCATAATTAATCTTGAGCCTAAGAATTTTATGATTTCATCGATTTCTTATCTCGGAAAATTTATGTCAAAGTGAATGGACTCAAGTGCGACTACGACGACGAGGAGTGTACTTCAGTAACAATTTTCACGAGACTTTTTTTTGTTTTGTTCATGAATTAAAATTTTAAAAATAAAATTCAAGTAGGAAATCTTTTTCTTTTTATACTTTCACATTATAATACGACGACGTCTCTGCAAAAATACACAAAAGTTTAGGTTTATGAATTGTGGATCGTTTGACACTGCAGAATTCTGGGATGGCTGCCAGGAAATTAATATCCATTTTTTTTTTCTGCCAAGAAATGCTTTATGTTGGCCAAGGGTGGTTGGTGGGCAGGATTTAAATACATTTGTAAAGAGATAAACTAATGGGGTAATAAATATATAGTAGAAGTTTGTTTGTACTAATTAAGGAATGTAGGGTGTATAGAAGATGTGTAGTTGTAGGTGCCAATTGCGAAGAGATAACATTATTTTTATCGTTACGAAAGAAGAATGCAATTTTATTTATATTGCACAAGGTTGATAGTTTGGGAAATATTTTTATAAGCGCTAATAAATTCTTTACTCAATTCTAACTTTTAAGAGCTATAATTTGACTAACAAGCTGTTTTAGCCAAAAACATTTATTATTGTGCATTAAGACAGACTTTTACATCGATTGCGATAATTTATTTTCTATTATACTAAAAATACACACGTTTTAACTCCTTTTATGTGAATAACGTCGATTCGTTAAAATAAATAAATACATACATATGTATATATGTAGGTCCGTAATAGTGTTGAGTAGGACACGGCTATAAAATGAGTTTATAAGAGGGGCCTCTTTTTCCTTTTGTACCAGTACAATGTCTCACTTCAAATGAGGCGAGGTGCGATCGTATTGCTAGCACGTCACGACAGCAAAGCACTGGTGTTCCTGACCTCTGTCGCGTTATTAAAAGCTCCAAATGGCTTGAAATGGCTTGCATTTTGTCCCAACATTAGAATGGCATCACAATATTGTGGCTAAGTGGGATCCCTAGTGGGGAAGCAGCCATTTCAACCTAACCTAACCTAAGCTCTTTCCTACACTTAAGCATTCACTTCAAATCACGCTTATTGGCTAGTCTCTTCCAGCCATCAGTACTTCGTTCTGGCTCTGGAAGGCTCCTCTTTATCTGTAGGGCCTATTCGTGTACTGTATCGCAGGAGTTGTGTTCAGCCCATCGGCTCTTTCGTATAAAATACTTTTAACCCGCGCATGACGAAGGATACGGTAGATTAAAGGCACTCCCTCTGTGTCCTGTATCAGCTCTAACGCATCTAGCTGTGTGAACGCTTCAGGCGGTATCTGTCCTGTCCGTCTTGTCATGTCATAAAAGTCCGGTCTGGGGTAGTAAGCCTTCGGGGCTTGTTACTTTTCGTCGCTCTTGAAAGAGGAAATATTTCACCATATTGAGCAGCCGTAGGTAAAAACCGCTCTGACCAAAGTCTTGTAGCAAGTTACCTTAAGCCTTGAGTTAAGATGCTTGCTAAAAAAAGCCTCTTCATCATATGAAAGGCTTTCTGAGCTTTGCCTATACCAGCACGAGCATACATAAATGACTCTCGTAATACATGTACTGATCCAGCCAAATCCCTAGGTACCTAATCTTGATTTGACTTTGTAGAAGCGACTGGATGTCGTCAATATAACAATATATATAACAAGGTCATCAGCGAACGTTAAGGCACTTCCAAAGAGATCCAACTAGATCGTTCGTGTAAATGATGAAAATGAGTGGCGAATTTACTTCTCCCTGCTACAACCCGTTTTTAAAAGACTCCAGGAACAAATTTCCCTCCCTTGAAAAATGTAAGAACTGTGTCAACACTACGTAATTCACAATAACACCTCGCTTCATTTATCTCGATACACGCTCAGTAGGACATTATTTTTGAACCGGGACATTTCAAAACATTGAGGCCTCAGTACAATTTATCGTCGTGTAAGGGACAAATGTACTGCCTCGTGTAAATCCGGCTCAACTCTACCCTCAACCCAACTTGTCAGCACAACTTGCTGATATTTGGACGTAAACTTATTGGACGGAAATTGGCAGGATTTGATCTATCTTGTTTGGGGGATAGGAAATATCACGGCTGTTTTCCAGTGTTAGGCATTGTTGAACGACGTGGCGTAAACGTCGACCGCCACTTGAGGCAAGTGCTTTAAAACCACAATGGGGATACCGTCGATTTCTTATTCGCAGGAACTCGTCGTTCTTCATGAAAATAGCGTTGTCAGTTGCGTTTGGGATGTTGAGGCGCAGGGCAATCTTCACTGAATTCGACTACCTACATGTCTATTCTCAGATCTCCATACTCTGCTGATCTCACCCCCCCCCCCCTTTTTTTGTATGTGACACACTAGAGGCTTAGGGAAGGCCACTTTGTACTGTCGACCATCTATTATTTTGAAATGTCGAACAGCAGCTCTAGTCGGAAGATAAAGAGAAGTGAAGGAAGGAACCGTCAAATCCTAGCCGCGGTATTTTATTCCACCTGCTGCCAACTATTTCGCGACTCTGACATCGGGGCATCGAGAACAACTCGCTGGAGTGTTATGCCTCCTGAAAGAGTTGTATCTCATCAACCAACCGATGACATGAGCTTGGTGGAGCGGGGAAGGACTAGGGAAGACTATGACAAGAGGAATCAGGAATGTAAAGAGGGAAGAAGAAAGAAAGTTATGTAGGTGGGAAAATTGGGAAAGGCGAAGGACCGTAGCGCTGCCGGGAATCGAACCCGGAACCTCTGGGATAGTAGTCAGGCGCCTTACCCCTAGACTACCGAGGCCCAGTGGAAGTTACAGTAGTTCAGCTGCCTTTGATTCTCCAGGTCGTGATTCGTTTGTACAGTAGGGTTCACTGTGTAGAATTTTTGGCAGAAGGATCCTACCAAATCTACTCTTTCCTGCCTCCTCCCTATCTGGATTTAAGCCGGCCTTTCTTTGCAATCCGTAACTATTCAGGTCCCTAGGAAATCGAAACTTCTCTAGTCGGTTATGCGACCTCGCCTTATTTGAAGTATGACATTGTACTGGCTCAAAACAGAAAAGAGGCACCTCTTACAAACTCATTTTAAAATCGTGTCGCATCCAACACTACCATTGACCGACATGGAACTTCATATAAACAATCAGTAAACAATCTGTTAGATCGCATTTGAATACACTTGCTTTTATGCTATCTGTCACCGCCCGCACTGCACGCACGGAAGTGTCCGCGTCCGGCATGAGGCTCAGCAGCAAAAATAGGCTTTATCCAGAGGTTTAGTTTTCCACATGGACAAAAATACAAGATGCATTTCTTTCCATTGATCAAAATACTTGTAAAAATATGATGCAATCCATTGACCTGTTAAGAAATGTTTTCAAACAACTTAACTTTCTCTCTCATGAGCATAAAATTTCACAAGTAAATATTAAACTATTAAAAAAAATTGTTGTTGATAAAACTTCTCGTCACTCCCTTATAGCAGTTAACTAAGGGGTAATCTGTCAGTGAAGGAAAAACAATTGTAACAATTACAATCCACACGAGCTTGTTATAAATTATAACTGTTTTTCAACTGGCAGTTGAAATCCAGTTAACTAGGCATTAGCTTGCGTGCGGCTTGTCGTTATATGAATTTTTCTCTAGTCAATTTGCATAAAAGCTCATTTTCAACATGAATGTCAAAAAATCTCTCTCTCTTTACTCTTTTTTTTCGTTTATTGGATTCCATTACATAATCCAGCTGACATTCCGCTCATAAATAAAGCTGCAGCTTCGTACATAACTTATGTCGGTTTATCATTTTTCGCTGTCATAAATACAAGCTGATGACGTTAACGTATTAGTAAGTAACGTGCAATTGGACAATTCATTTCGAGATGAGCTGAAGTAAATTGAGGTGAGAGGATAGTTTAGTGTTGATTGGGTGGTATAGGTGAATAGTTTTTGGGGATTCAGGATGAAGTCAGCTTTTATAAATATAAACAGGAGCACCCTAATTTCTCTAGCTCCTGCTATGGAAGTCCCAAATTGCCGACCTATCCTAACCGCATTACTGCCGATAAGGAAATCCCTACTTAAAATCGATAATAGCTAAAAACTTTGCTTCGTTCTCCGTTTAACCCATCGAGGCAAGTCCTTGAGCTATTCTAATTTCAGAACGGGGAAATGCTGGTAGAAAATGGACAAGGATAACAGTAATTAGGTCCTAACCGCACGAAACTTTCATGTGTTGCGATTGAAAAAAGGGGTGAAAAGAGTACATACGAACGCCCTTGGTGGATATTTCACATCCTCATACAATATTGATCCGCCATGTCATCGTCAGGCTGCCAGCCACTTGATGTGTTGTCCCCGACTCGTGCTCCTCCGCAGAGAACGCTTTTTCTAAACATAAAGCCTTCGCTGATATCATGTGAAAGGATCGACTTCTGTTAGTGTGTAATCAGTCGGAAGTCGTATCAATCCCGAGCAGGAAGCGTGGGACGATGATTAAAATCTACCAATATTGAAATTGTGCGGGGAAGGTTGATGGGGCATGGATACCCCACACATATCCACAGGATCCTTGAATGAAGAAAGTTTAACGTACAAGCAGAGTTGGGCCATGTATAACATTGTGACAAAAAAGAAAACGTTTCCATAATCTTTTGTTTCATGATTAATAGCCAGACCCAGTTCGGCAACGAGCGCATTGACAATCTGGATTATAATCGACAAAGACGACATAACAATGGGCGATTCGTGCATGAGAAACGAAAGTTTAGCAAAAGGATATTTGAGCAAGTCATAATGTTAGCTAAGTTGCAGGAATAACACCTGTTTTTGTGCTATCATCTTAACACATACATATCTATCATTGAACAATATGATTCCATTCTCAAACATCTTGCCGAACTATGAAACGATTTATTCAATGGAAGGGGACAGACGTTTTGTCTTGCAAGAAATATAGAAAATCGTTTTGATGTTGTCACAGAAAAACCACTAGTTCGAAGCACAGATTATATGATGTTTGTCCTTATATGATGCGACGAAACTGTGTATCATCTCAAAACCACTTAAAAACTAGCGCAAATAATCCTTCAAACTGCAGTGTGTTTAGTCAAACGACAGCGCAACGTTTCATCACAAAAAAAACCGGATCAATTTTTATGCGGTGTAGTTGAAACGTCGAGACGTTTTTGTGAAAGGATTTATTGATTAAAAAAAAACTGGGTTCATTTTGGTGTGTACGATATTAGCTTCGTTTGTTCCACCCCTTTTTTGCAATTCTAAAACTATAGGAAAAATATACGAATACGAAAAATTTTGATGTTGAAAAATGCTGTTTGTTGTTGTTTTGAATAGCAAAGGATTATCCAGGGATATTTGTGCAATAAAAAAAATTGTAGTTTTACATATAGATGTGCTTCTTTTTAGCATGACTCCTTAAATGTTTCGACTATATTTTTGGAAAATTTTGGTGCTTGAAAATCGATGACACAATTCCTCTGCGATTTGTTTAATAAATCCAAATGGTTATCCAATAACATTGAAAGGATTTCATGTGTCAATAAAGCGAAATAGTTTTGTGCTTGAGCACTTGGAAGGACTATTCAATGACATTGATGATAAAAAAAAAAACTATTTTCACGATTGGTTTAAAAACTTTCGATCGAAATTTTCATTCAATTTTTCAATGAAATTGGAATGAGAAGGAATGAGCTGTGTCGTTACTTCGATACTTAATTGATATTGATTTGTCAATATAGATCGACACAAATAAGTTAAAGAAACTCTAATCGAGCGATAGGAACTCACACAATCTTGGAAGACAGTAAATCCAATTCTCGAGGATGTGGTACAATCAATTATTAAAGAAACTTATCGAAATGGTAGGAAACATTAAGGTCATTTTACATCCCAAACGCAAAGTGGAAACGCCGCTCTGGAGTTCAGGTGTTGATCTTCTCCTATGGCTCGCATCATAAAATCTCAAAATCACTTAGTGCTATTCTCGTTGGCGAGTGACGTGACTACGAGGGGCCCGGTAGAATGAAACTGTCGATACCTACAAAAGTATTGAAGAAAATGTCACTTTACACGCCACCTCGTGACAATTAGAATACAACGCTTGCCGAACTAACCGCCAAGGATGTCTTAGATTGACAATGAGAATACCTATTTAAGGTCGAAGTGCCCTTCTTTTATGGCGCGGACTCTACAATGACAGCAATACTGTCTCTTCATCCCAGTTTTCGTGTAAGTGGTCATGGCCGAAAGACAGACTTGCTGCAATGCATAGGAAAGTTAGGAGATTGTTCAATAGGGAAAAACATACTGGGCAGTATTAAGAATGCAGGTTCGCCCAAACAGTCTACAACAAAAAATTTAGGCGTTTTAAAATGATTGAATGAAGATTTCATCAGAGGCAACTACACTATAACAACTCCTCTCCAAAACCGACAAAAATATTATATTTCAGAAAAATCCATTTTGGCCATGAGGCGATTTCTAAAGGCCTCAAATCACATGCAGGCCGCCGGCAGGCCGTGGCCTGAAGGTTTCTTCTCTTAAAACTAAGTATGACCATACGCTCACCAACCGTCAATTCGATGGGGCCTGCAGTCCAAAAAAAACTGCTAGTAGTCTTTATGTGCCTGAAGCTCTAAACTTCTATTCAGTCTGAAATCTTCGTTAAGGCCATGAATATTTTTATTACTTGAATTAATGGCCTGCTACGCTACACTGTCGTCTTCGGCTGTGTGTATGTAGGGACTCATTAGGTTTCCTGCAGTCCACGGCCTGTCCGGTGGATGCCTCTAATCGTCATCCCTCAATCAGACTAAGTAATGTATGGCCTTCATCGGGCGTTACTTGACGACCTGGCCTGCCGGTGGCCTGCACACTTGACTTAAAGGCTTGTATGTGAATGATGGCCTTAATATGCTGATTGTATAAGACCGGCTGCACTGAACAATTGCTCACTCGGAACGCTGATCGGTCGAGCGCTCAGATATGTGCGAGACAGCTATGACAATATCGTATTTTAATTTTCCACGAAACACTGTTCGACCTACATACATTCGCAAAACATGTGCGTTGCTTGATGTGAATGTTTAAATGAAAATTCGTTACATCCCTACTCCAGGCCGTTTATCGCCTGGATGATAAGTACGATCATAGGAACCTTCTAGACCGGTACTCCTGAAACCTCTCTGGGAACGAATTTCGACCGGGGAAAGGTTTAATGGGGAATGGCTTCCTTTCAGCCCTACAAATACCCGGGAGAAGATGGAATTTTCACTGTACTTCTTCAGAAGTGTCTTGAGGTGATTCGCGACAACCTGATCTGTCTGTTTAGGGGCATTTTCAATTGGGTTTTATCTCTAAGCTGGACAACAAGCCTCTGGCCCTCTGTTTTCCTGCCGAAAATGCATGTCATTAAGATCACTAGGATCAACCTTGAGAAAGGTTGGAAATGCGCCAACTTTAGAATCTTTTCGGACAGTCAAGCTGCCTCAAGACACCCTCAACGTGTAAGTTTGTTTCAAACTAGTTGCAGAGTGCTTTGAAACACTATTATCGAGGGCAATACGGCTGCAGACAAGCTCGCGAGGGAGAGGTCTAAGACCCTGGTCCAGGAAGTGGAATCCTTCTGTGATATCTCATGGTCCGCCTTCAAGTCCCCGATAGACTGAACCTAATCTAACTGTAATCAGCCCCAGGTGTACTGCCTCCCATACACGATGAGACATGTTGACCAGGTTGATCCCGAGTCCAAGTACATGCAGACGTGACTCGACTGTACGAGTTGAGTTGCTCTGCTACCTGGGTTGAGTTGAAATTATGGATACAGACGCGAGTTCAGTAGTTGAATTTAGTTGACAACAGCATCTCTGTGTTTTATTTGTAATTTTTTTGTAACGTGTAGTGCTTTTTTATTTTCAACTCAACCTGAACTCAACTATTAAACTCATGAAGTATACGTAGTACCTGTGACTTAGGGGCGTTATCATCTGAAGCTTGGCGAGACTCCCACACCAAGTTTTAGGAATGTGTTTTTCTGATCTGGTATAGAAGAGAGCTGAAGAGGGCTCGGTTAAAGTTTGATTTTCTTCAACTAAAGACCTTCTTGCTTTCGTCCCGAAGGCCGTCAGTTTTTTTCCTTAGTGGGTATGCGTCCTGCTCATCAAAACAAAATTCTTTTCTCTGTCCTTCAGTGTTAGATAAGTACCGGAATTTATTGAAGTTTACTTGGACTACCATAGTGACGTTAGATTCAGAAACATAAAGATAGGGAACAAAATTCCTTAACCTTAAACAAAAATTTTGAGCAATTTACATCTTGTACACTGTGACCTCTTTATTTTATTATGCTGCTGATACCTTCCTCTCAAAATTCCTTCACACTAATCACGTCAATTAAAATTTCCATCTGTCTTTACGTAAAGCTGCCAAGCGCAAATAACACAGCGCAACAATAACATTCCACTTGGCATTCGAATGATTAAGTTTCCTGAACGAAATCGATATTCTGCGCACATTGAGAGGCAAATCGAGATGATTCCAGCTTATATTTTTCGTTTACATAATTCGCCATCTCTGATTACATTCTATAGTTACAGCCTGCACGTGGCGCTATCTCAACCGCAGTTCCTGGTGCGCTCCTCCACGTCACAACTAATTCAAGACCGGCTGCAGCTTCCATAGACGTAACTTTTTAACCCTATCCCACAACGATATTGCGTGGGTGTAAAAATTCCAGCTTTTAACGAGATTTCAATTAAGGCAATGCATTCAGGATATTCCCGCCCCACCTTCGAGTCGTTCTCCTTTCCACACCCACGCCATACTAATAAGGACAATTCCGCGCATTGCTGGAGTCGCTAAAAGGATCTGTAATCATTCGAAAGGAGGTGGTGTTTCTGGTGATTTACCGTCAAGTGCTTGTTGATTATTGTTGCAAATGGAAAGGATATTTCAATGTCTGCCGCGCGTAACCCAGTTCTGGTGTAAGTACATATAAACACCGCCTGGCGCACTATACTCGGAATGTACGTATAGCAGCACACACCCATGCGCCCTTGATGATGGCTGAATGATGAATGGCCCTGCGAGGTTTTGTTGATATTTTCAAATATTCATGTACAAGCCCTTAGGAGCAAACTTCGCATTAATTTCAAGCAAGGATGTTAGGGACCCTGGATGTAGGGAAGGATAGGGTCTGGTGGCTTAGTTGTATAGTATCGAATGTTTTAGCTATGGGCTATGTGCGAGCTCGGTTCCAATTTTCCTTAGAATAAGATAAATAGAGGCAAATTTGATTACATTTGGAAATACGTTTATCAAATCCGAGAGAGCAGAATGTGATTCGGCTTTGGTATTGATTTTGGTGATTTAAGGATACACAACACCAGCATGATTGTGTGTGACCCGAAAAGGTCATGGTGGTGCTACAAGCTACAAGGAAACAAAACAAAAAAAAATTCCTATGGTAAAGGGGCGTCACCACACAACATCCTTGAGAAGGACTTAAGAATTCTTGACTGGGGGGAAAAAAACTTCGAGAGTACCTGTGAATTGATGTTGGAGGTGTACCAGAGATATTCCCTGTCTGCCTCAGATAATCTCAACAATTTGTAGGTAATGACGGGAAATTTACTTTCACAATTCAAGTGCTTTAGGACATACACTTCAAGATTTTTCTTTCTGGCATAATTTTTCCTGAAACGCCCTATTTATGGTGTATCACACTCCTCTACCACACACTCCCAGTACTGCAAAATAAACCTACAAAACACGGTTCTGTTTCATTAATTTTCAAAGTGAAAAAAAAAAATGTTAAAAGCGAAACATTCTTGGAAAAAAGCCAAATATTATTTGAAGAAATCCGGTCCATTTGATGAAGCTTTATTTTTTTTTTTAAAGAACTCAAAGTCAAGGGTGACATTTTTAATTTGGATGACTGAACTTTAAACTTTCAATATAAATTTTGTCTAAGATGTCGAGCGGAAGTAATTGGAGGGGCGCACGTTGTTCCTAATCCCTTTTTGCCCAAGTGTCTCTTAAATAGAAAATGAAGGAAGAAATGGACGAAATTAATCGCCTTTTAACACAGCTTTTTTAAGCCCAATTGATTTTGACCGAATTCCCCGTCAATAATTTATTACTTCTAAATCAAAGCACTTGTCTTAAGTCTGCGATTGTCATAAGTTTTGTATGATTTCAAGTTCAAGTTGATTTGATCCCTAGATGATACGTTAGTGTATGACTTATTGTCAATCGCGGCAAATCGGCCAGGAAATGAATACTGCTGGGATTGGCAGAACTGGTACTCCAAGGAGAAATATTGGGCTTTTTACAACAAACCATATACTTTAACGTTGTTAATTCAAGTGCAAAAATGTTCATGGCCTCAACGAAAACTTCAAGTCGGCTTCAGGCTCACGCCGTGAACACCCGCGAACAAACGCGAACGCGAGCTTGGGTGGCTTCGCGCCTTGTTTTCCATTCCGAATGGATACGGCGTGAATTTTTGCCGTAAATTTCACGGTTCAGGCCCGAACTATAAATACCCAAACACATAAAAAATTTTCTCAGTTTTCTTGAACTGCAGGCCACATAAAGTTGGCGGCCGGTGAGTGTGTGGTGATACTTGGCCTCAAGGCGAAAACGAAAACATTCAGGCCCGGCCTGCCGGCGACCTGTGTATAAATGGGGGTCTTAAGATATGGCTAAATCCTGCACAAAAATGTTTACGCGGTTATGCGAACTCCAGAAAGCAGCATAGTAGCTTCGATTGTTTAGGTGCCACCAGCTAGCCAAACGCGTGACTTGGGGAATGCTGCAGCGACAGACGCGGACCCTTGTACATGCTGGACACGACGGGGAAGCTCCTGGAGAGACTTCTGCGGCCACGCCTCCATGAGGCCGTACGAGCGGGGAAACCACTTTTCGCAACACGTGTGCCTGCTGGCCACTATAGACATAAAGAATGCCTTCGATTCCGTTAGCGGGGACCCTGCATGCGATGTCTGCTCATGCGCACGGCCGAGCCCATCAAGGTGTGGGACGACGCGCAGCGGTATGACCGAAAGCGCATGACCGCGGTACATAGACGGGGAGCTCTCCGTATCGCGTGGTCTCCAAACCCGCAGCGCTGGTAGTCTTCAGAGTCATTCCGATCGACCTGCTAGCTCAGCAAAGGCAGGCCGTCCGCAGAGGTAGGGGCAGGATGGGGAAATGGGCATAGAGGTCTTGCAAACGCGCTTGAAGGATGATCCCAGGGGCATGTGGACAGCCCGCCTGATCGGCCAATTGAACACCTTGGTTGACCGGGAGTTCGGCGAAGTTGATTACTACCTTATCCAATTTTTGACAGGGCAGGGTCTCTTCCGTGCGTACCTAAAGAAAATGGGTAGGACGGCGGATGCCACGTGCCCCTGCGGGGACTACGCTTCGGACGACCCCACCATACATTCTTCAAATACATTAGGTGGGAGGTCGGGCGAGGCGCACTGGAGGAAGAGCTCGGAAGCATAACCCCGACACAATTCTTGGGATAATGCTCCGAAGACCGGAGGAATGGTCGAGGGTGGCGCGATTGGTACAGGCCATCCTGAAAACGACGAAGATGGAGACGGAGGGTCGCTGGTCTGTTTCTACGAAGCTTTGGCATCTTTTCGCCTAAACTGTAGGGACACGAAAGGGCCTTGTTGGTGACGACCGCCTAAAGAAAACCTCGCGGCGGTGCCGGGTGATAGACGTCATCGAAGGGGTGGTAAGTTTAGTCAGTAAGAATCTGACACTATCGTCTGAGTGCGAATCCTCAGCGGTGTCTCCTGTCATGCGTGACAGGCGGTCGAGCACTAATCGAATGATGCAAACTTGCATACGCATGTACTAACCTTACCGGCACAGTTCCGAAAAGAATCGTCTGGCATTATGGCAAACCCAACTAACTAGGGCTTATTTGCTCCTTTAAATACACTGACTGGGACATGTGTTTCCACAGAACGAACTCTCAGATAGTCGCTCTCTGTATCAATATGATTATACATGTGGGTCTGCATTTGTTTATTCCCCGTTCTACATATAACGCCTAGCCTGAATAGATGGTAGATAGATTTGCTAAACTAAATGAACCAAAGCATTTTGGCGAATGTAGTTAAGCCTTGATATGTTGAATTTGGAACAGAACGACCAAAGCAATTCTCCGCGCAAATCTTGTATAATCCCGTTTGTTTGAGAACTCAAATTAGTACTAAGCTTAACAAAAATTCACGTTATAAAGTCGAGCACTTGTTTTTTTATGTTGATTGCCGTCACAAATGTCACATTTTTGTAACGAATTTACCAAGCTAGGAGCTCCCCGCTAATCACGATGACAAATCCGTCTTTATACATCATAAATTCCAACAATTTCAACCTAAATTAGATTCAATGAATAAACCTTGTCTCCAAGCCCTGTTAAACCATGAATTCCCTCTAATGCTACACCATCTCGCATATCAAGGCGTAACATCCACAAAAGCCACCATGAAAATTCAATTTCAACGCAAAAAAAAGAGGCAATAAAACTTCGTCCAACTTTGGATAAAAGTTCTGCCATTTACTTTCTCGCCGCGGCGCATAGATCCTTCTTCTGGGTTATCACTCTTCCGCTTTTTCCAATATCGGAACTAATGACCGACTACATCAACTCGATAAAAGTTCTCCATTCCTGTTTATCAGGAACCTTACTACCGCCCGACGACCAAGCCACCGATGTAGGAGCATTTCGAGACGTTCCTCCTTGGATTTCTCCTCTCATTGCACCCATTCTGATGATAATGGGGATCGATCCTGATGAGCCTACCCCACACCCTAAATGGTAAGGAGTGGCAATGGCAAATGATGTTGGTTGTTGTTGTGCCGTTGTCGGCAGCGAAGTGTAATATAATCATTGAGGGAAGAGCTCACTGATAACAGAGTTTCCGTGCAGTCGGAGCTCATTTCAGGATTTTTTTTGTGTTGCTGTTATTACTCGGGGGTTTAGGGACGATGTTTTATTTTCTGTATTTTCAAGGACGAATCCATCAAGGACACTTGGAAATGTCACTCCAAGACAATGACAGCATTGAAATGCAATCATATTTCAGGTGGAAGGTAAGGTCGTGATTTTTTCGTGTTTTTTTTTTTGGTGTAACTCAATACCCAATCCTCCTCTACCCAGCAAACCCCAAACACGGCAGGGGCAGTCCTTCATCGCGGGCTCTGATTTAACGAGCAATCTGTGCTCTCTCGTCGCCCCCCTTTGGGAATGCTAACAGCTCCAGATACAATGTAAACAAATGACGACGGTGTTGGATTCAGTTGAAGGATGTAGCCAATTACCCCACTCCGGGTAGATGACCTTTTGATAGCACGCGCAAGTGTTTTGCTGCTCAGGCATTTAGGGCTGCCGTATTCAAATGATTGTTAATGCCTTCAGGGTTATAAATAGCCAAACAAAAAGAAAGGAAATCATAACACATTTTTGTAGGCTCCGCCACCCCCGAAGAGCTAATTTCAACCAAAAATTCCCCATCACCTGCCGCTGGTCGCACGATATGCCGACAGTGTGATAGCTGAGAGCTTTCTAGGGAGTAGCAAAACACTCGTGTGCCAAGGGAATCACTCTAAGTGGTTAAAGGTTAATGCGACCAGTGTCTTGGCCAAAGCTTGCTTCTTTTATTTTTATTATACACCTAGTTGTTGTTAGTGGATATAGTAGATAAAAATAGACGCCATCGTCACCGGTTTATTGATGACAGGTAGTAAGTAGAGGTATGCTCTTTCTCTCTAGCTATAACTATACACAGTGACGAGGCAAACGAGACCAGGGGGAGCCACTTTGCCAGATTGGTATCACAACTGCTTAAATGAAGGGAAAATACAGAAACCAAAGCACGTTTGCCATCAGTTTAACTTTTACGGGCAGACATAACATCAATATTGTGCCCACCGCCATTATAACACAACCAGACACACAAACAAATGTGTCCAGGTGATCTCAGTTTTCTTCTCAGATTTTAGCTAAAACACAGCCTTGGCACCTGTCGCATTTGTCAGCATTCGATTTAGAGAATTTAATCGCTGTTGTCTAGATTTTGCAATGTAATTATAATATGATGAATAATTTATTTACTTGTGTCTGCTGCTTGGTGTGTTTTGTGTTTTTTATTGTGTCAATCTTTTCCGATTTGGACTTTGTAGCTTGCTGCGAGGTAAAATTTTTCCTATGATGATGTACTATGTTTGTTTTTGGTCGGATTGCATAATTGTTGTACGTTGGACTGGGATGTAAATTCAAAACAAGGCTAGAATGCTACAGATGTGCTCTAGTAACTCAAAGACTCTTTTTTGTGATATAATATACATATTTGGTCGGATTTATTAGCCAATAACTGGTCTGAACTTTTACGGAAATCGCAACCAGACGACCTTCCTCGTTTCATACTTCTCATGACCGCCATAGGGAATGGCATCAGTTTTGACAAAGTCATCAAGTCAATTGATACTTCTTTCGCCCTTTTTACTTAAACCAGTGTCAGTAGTGATATTTTCCTGCTCCACCTGTTTTCTAGGTTACATACAAAGGCTTGCCTCATGTTGATCAATCCATGCCCATTACTTCGCTTTTAGGAGGAGTCATTGGTTTATTGGGTTTTAAAAGTACAGTCAAGTCACCTTCAGGCGCTTTGTTGATGACGATCTTATTCTATGATGACATCAGTTTACATGTCGCAGATTATCTCAAACTTTAACCTTCCTTAGTTGAATATAAAAGATCGTATCTACTAGGTTCGTCCTAAGACCCAAGTTTAGAACTGCAATCGACATGCTAAATGTTCTCTTTCAAATAGAGATGTGCACTATATTGCCAATGTGCTCTTGTTGAACAGGTCATTCTGAATTCTCTTGTTTGGGAGTCGGGTCATCGGAGCTTCGGAAACAACGAAAATGCAGACACCATGCCCAGGAAGGGCTTTGCAACTATGTTCATCGATCTAAAAATGAAGGGCCTATGACTACAGAACTCTGACGAAATACTGCATAACGAACGCTTGAGATCCTTCTTCTTCTTCTTTGACCATTCTAAAATCAAGTACCGGTCCTGGCCTCTCGCAACTGCTCTCTACACCGGTACCAATTTGACCCGATGTCATCCAGTATCCCTAAGCTCTGGGCGTCCTTGTCTACGGCATCCTTCCAGCGAAGGTTGGGTTTCCCTCGCTGTCGCACCCATCGATCTTATCGACCTAGAGAACTTTTCTTCACTCATACGAGCTTGATGCTCAGCTCACCGGAGTCTACCGAGATCAGAACCTATATATCGCGATAACGCTCTTAGATCTCGTCGTTCTAGACTCCTCCGGATGCTCCTTCCTCACATAAAGGGCCAGCAATTCTTCGAAGTATTTTCCTTTCGAACACGGCTAGGAGGTTAGAGTACTTTTTGCTAAGCACCCAGGGCTCGGATGCAGATTTGAGTACCGGTGTGAGACCATCGTCTTATATAGTAAAAGTTTAGACATTATGGCCCCTGTGCTGAAAGTCAAGAATGACGGATTTCAGTACAAGGGTCTACACTCAACTTAGCGTTTCCACTCTGGGCCCAGGTGCTGAAAGTCGTAATTCGACTGAAAAGTCATTTTCCTAACCTCAAACGACTTGTCGTGTCGTGACGACTTGACTTTCAGCACAGGAGTCTATGGTTAGATGCTTGGATTTGAACTGCCTTAACAGTAGGTTTTGTTAGCTTTTCGAGCATGAGAGATCCGGTGGGGCTCTGATTTCACGCCATCCAACTACTTTGATTAAATGGTTAGTAAGGAAAGTCTCAATCCAATTCTTTAGACGTAAATCAACACCAATAGCTTTAAATTTAGCTAGCAGCGCTAAGTGCTATTCTCTATCAAAAGCCTTGGACATTTCTAGAGCAACCAGACTAGATTCACCAAATTGTTGCAGCTATCTGTTCTGCCTTGGCTTCATAGATTTGGTAGGATGGGGAACGAACAAATGCATCCCTGCCTGAATGATCCTGGTGATATGGATAGTGGTAGAGTTGACGTTTTTGCTTAGGAAACACCAGTCCCAGTCAGCGGATTGGAAAAAAATGATAAAACCCAGCCAATTGGCCTTCACATAATGCCACACAGTTCTCTTAGCTGGTTTGGATGAGGTCGGAATTTCCACTTGAGTAAGTCGTCTGCCAGTTTACATTGTGAACATTGATTGAAATCACCCGCAACGATGATTTCACACTCAGGATTGGACGATAAAAATCCCGAGATTTGTTCGAAAATAGCAATAAATGATTGGGGGTTTAAAATTCGATAAGTGGCACTCTACAAAAAAAAAGCCGCATGAAGTCCACGCACGTTACAGAAGTCAACAGAAACCCGAGACTTTCAGCGGAGCCTCAGTTGCGCGGGTTCATTCGCCACATTCTTCAAAGGGAATTGGGGAAGCAGTCGGCGCAGCCATCGGAGTCAATAATATTTTACCGCGTCAGAGTTGTTCCTTTGGAGACGGGGCAAGTTTCATCGACCGGCAGATATTGGCCGCGACACCTGCTGCCGAGCTTCGAGTCTGAAATAGGAGCCAAGAAAACTTACGTGGGCGTTCGCCAGTCTAATGTGCGTCCGCCACATTCTGCCGGTGGCCTTCGCCTAGAACACGCAGCAGTTGGATTTTTTTGTTTGGTCAACCTACGTAATCGTGTCAACTTATTAGGAATGACGAATTCTCTCATGGCTCATGGCTTTGTAAAGTAGCCAGGATGGAATCATAGAGGACTTTTTTAAAGTCTATGAAGAGGTGTTGGATTGAGTTTTGAAACTTTAGACATTTTTCCATAACCTGCCTCAAGGTGAAAATCAGTTGTTACTATGATGCTTCTAGCGTATGGGGCATATCTCCTTTGTTATTAACACCGGGCGCAGGAAAGCTTTTTTCCAGTCTTCTGGCATCGCTTCCTGCTAGCATACTTGCAAAATTAGTTCATGAATCGCTTGGTGTAGTGTAGGTCCTCCATATTTAACCAGCTCCGTAGGGATGCCGTCTGCACACGTGGCCTTGTTGTTTTTGAGCGGAAAGATGGTTCTGCTAACTTTTTCTAAGCTTAGTAGCGGCAGCGTAGGATTATCATCGGATATTGATGGGCCCTCCAGCTCCTATCTTACCTTGCCATTTAGCAATTCATGAAAGTGTTCTTCCCATCGCTCTAACATGCCTTTATGATCGGTGATCAAATTCCCTTATTTGCCTTGCTGAAAATAGTTAGCCCATGGTTGACCTATTTCTTCTAAATCCAGCTTGATATTCACCAATTGCTGCTTCTGCATAGGGTTACGCTTACATTCTGGATTTAATTGTGTTTTTCATTAGTTTGTATGCTGTGCTTAAAAGATATAGGCCTTTGAAGTTTGGACAGCTGAATTTCATCTTTCCTTGTGAATTTTGGGCAGATAATATTTTGGTCCAAATCTTCAACCATTTTTTCGTTTCTGCATAGTGTTTTGTATATAGCTATGATAAATTCTGCCGGAATATTGTCAAATCCTGAGGATTTCAGGATTGGTACGTTCGTTTCTGTTTTGTCATCATCAGGTTGTAGACGGGGTTCTTATAAGTTTCTGACGCTTTCATTTACGTTAAGGAAACCTGTCTGTATTTTTTGGTGTTCTTCTCGTTAAACTAACTTTAACTAATTACGCAGCGGGATGCCATGACTCTTTTTTTTATTTTGTGCATTTATGGTTTTACAATCTAAAACGAGTTCGAGTCTTATCTAAAAACAATTTTTTCTTTAAAGAATATTGTTACGTAATTGATATGTTTTCTTGCAACATTTTCTGCATTTGTTTTAGACATAAACGTCTAAAACATTTGACATTAGATCAACCCCAAAATATGCTGCATAACAACCCCTTCTCCAAAAAAAAATTAATAATAAAACGTAAAAACAAAAACGTAGACATAACATCATAACCGTCTCCATTTCTATTTTGAGTATCACCCACAAAATCCTCTGTAAGCACTATCATGTATGGAAGCATTGATTTCATAATCATAGGTAAATTACAATTTGGCTTATTTTTCAATTCCCTTCTAAGGCACATGATTGCTGGGTCTTATAAGCTATATCAACTGCTATCTTCCAGGGATTATAAATCAAACCAAAAATTCTCGATAAATTTCGTGAAAACCTGTTGATTGTTGAGGTATGTAGATAGGTTTGGGTACTTCCCTCCATAAAAATGAATAGTTTTACCACGGGGTACTTATGGTTATATACAATTGCGTGTTTCAATAACCTCAAATTCAGTCAAATATAATTAATCTAAAAATATCAAAAGAGCAATATTAGAGTTGGCATAATCTATAGAAATTATCCAATAATTCTGTTAATGCTCTCTCGAAACCTGAACGCTTTTCATAGCATAACTATTCAATCAAAGATATCGATTTCAGAGAGAGCACACACACAAATCTTTTATATCAACAATTCTCTAAAAAAAAATGCTGATACGATTATGGATAAATCTTTCGCTTTCACAATACCGTGAACGGAATACACACATTTTTCAGCTAAATAGATACGACATGAGCGGAATATATCCTATACTAGAGTCGACAGTGTTCTATCTGCATTTATCTTCTAGCTACATAAAAAAAACATACCACAGGTTTGTCAAATGGAGGGAAACGAAACTCATTCAGCCGAAAACGACCAAATTGAATCAATAGAAAAGCAGCACAGCAGACGACCGACCGACCGGGTGGGAACACACAGGGAGAGACCCTTTTCAGGCTTGAAAATTTCTTTTTCTCATTTCTCCACTTTCTTATTTTATTTTTTTCATTTTTTTTTACAAAACCTAATTTGTGATTATTTTCGCTCGTTGTCGACTTGTGTGCCGCATGAATTGATTTAAGGCAATCAATGAAATCCTATTTCAAGGATTCGCACAAAAAAAAAAGAAAATCCTTATTGTGACCAGAATTAATTGAGCTAAAATAAATTATTTACGGTTATCCCCTCTCAGGCATTCTGGTGTGGCTAAATCCTAAATCGTAATAGGAGAAGTAAATTGTACCGCGTTAGTGAAAAATAAGAACAATGTTAGTGCTGAGCAGAAATCTGAATACGGCCAGGTTAGCCTCAGAAGAAGAAATCCTGCCTCATACAAATCTTTAAATAAAGGTGATAAACATGCGGTGGACAACTATAGGGGCACTATTTGAAAAACTTGCCTAGGGAGTAAAGCGTCTGGCTACCATCCCAGAGGTCCGGGGTTCGAATCCCGGCCAGCCCCACGGTCGACATTGCGCTCTATACGAAGAAAATAGATTGTATAAAGTATAAAGAGCCTTTCCTGAGACTCTAGTCTTTTACATAAAAAAAAGAAAGATTGCCTTGGTTTCAGAAAAGGTCGTTCCACCACATCTTATGATATTGACCTCCAAACTGTTATGCGGTATGGAACAAGGCCAGCAGTTTGATGCTGTCTACACTGATTTCAGCAAGGCATTTGATCGCATAAACCATCACATTTTATTTATGATTTAAGATTTGGGATATCCGGCCCCCTTCTGGATTGGATAACATCCTATCTTAAAGGAAGAATTCAGGTGGTAAGATTTCAGGGTTTCCTTTCAAAAGAAATCAATGTGACCTCAGGTGTACCGCAATGCAGCGAACTAGGGCCGACTCTATTTAACATATTTATTCCGATCTATCTGAAAAATTGAATGGCATTCCCCACCAAGGTGAGCCAAGGTAGGCCCTCTTTTCATTGCGAGGTCGGGCCATTCACAGAGAAGATGGGAGACAGTTTCTTCTCTTCTTCATTACCACAACTTTTGCACGAGTCGTTGTGGGGAAGTCCTAATCTTTCGGCGTGCGGACCAAAGGAACAGTGACCGGTCAGGACCTTTACTACATGGCTTATCTCCTTTTTGTTCAACTGAACAAGAGATTTTGAACGCTTTGCGTTCAAAGTTTGCCACATTGCATGAAGAGTACGGCACACCGTTGCTGTGGTCCATCTCAACCCAGCTCGAGCTAAGCTGATTTTCCTCACAGCAAGTTTGTAGGTGGCTAAGGGCATTCCCACTTCGGTTCCCTGTCTAACAAGCTCATCTGCTCTACAGTTTCCTCTAATCCCACTGTGTCCAGGAACCCAACACAGTGTTATATCAAACTGAGTGGTAGTCTCACACGGAGACATGCGGCAGTTCAGAAGAGTCGTGGATGTTGTAACGACAGAATTAAGAGCCTTGAGGGCCGCTTGGCTATCCGATAGAATACATATATTTTTATGAGATATATTATTTATCTTCAGCCATTCGAGAGCCTCCCAGAACGCAGTGACTTCCGCTTGGAAGACGCTGCAGAGGTCGGATAGACGAAGAGAGGTATCTATATTGATGCCTCGGAGAAAAATACCAGAGCCTACGCTGTTCCCAATTTTTGAGATATCTGTGTAGATACATAATGACCCAGTTGGGATAACACCATCTGCCCAGTCATCTGTGGCTGGAATGATGGTCTTCTTTCTTCTTTAATCCGTTAGCTGGCGGTCCGAGCGGGACGTCTTCGCTGCTGTCGGTGCCGCTGGATCTCGCTGGGTCTATTCACGACTCGTTTGCATTCTAACTGTCTCGTTTCGGAAGCGATCGCGTAGTGAGACACCGTGGATCTGTCTCAAGCATCGCATTTGGAAGACCTCGAGCTTCTTAACGTCCAGTTTTAGCAGTGTGTACGTTTCAGATCCATAAAGAAGAATCGGAAGGATCAACGTTCGGTAAAGGCAAGGTCCACGTAGGTGTAGTTTAGTCTAGGTTGTTGGCGGTAGCGAGCCTCCTAAAGATGGATGAGTGGCCATATGAATATGGAGTCCATCCAAGAGAAGCCGTTTGCTCGGTGTGTATGCCCAAAGGAGTAAGACATCCAGCGCAGCTGTTGGGGTGCTTCTCATTGCACCACTGATACACAGCTCAGCTGTTCTTTGGACCCTTTCCAGTATCCTACGATACGTAATCTTCTGTAATGCAGTCCACCATATTGATATGCCATGCATAAGTATAGGTCTCATTACGGCTATATACAGCCAGTGGACGAAGCAGGGTTTAACGCCCGAATTGTAACAGTTTTGCTCATTAGTCCGTCCTATTCTTGAATATGGAGCTGGGATCCCACATTTCAAGTTATTATAAACCGAATAGAATCTGTCCAAAAGAAGTTCCTTCTTTACACGCTTAGGAGCCTCTATAATCCTTCGGATTTACACAACCGTCCTCACTATAACGGATAGGCTCAAAAACCTTCATCTCTTGCCTCTATTCCTTAGGCGGAAATTACTCATATCTTGTTTTACCCTAGATATCCTGCACAATAACCTCAAGGAGCAGTTCCTGTCGGACACCATCAAATTTAACGATACTCGACAGACAAGACATTCGAACAATTCGAACAACTCGATTGTAGAATTATCTTCCCCAATCAGTAATTCCGAACTCAAATAGCCCCCAGACCACATTAACCGGCCCTATTCTGTATCTTCCTTCAAACTAATAAATAAAATCCTAAATAGAGATTAACGAAGCAAAATCTTCTTACAGCGAATCGACAGTCCCAATTCGCCGCGCGATTATTAATAATTTAATCCTTAGGGATTTGCTCAGGTGTTACAACAACAACAACAACAACAAATACTCAACCAGCGAAAACAAATTAATTTCTTCTTCTTCTTTTTTGCACGTACGCATACCCAAACACATAACACAAGCTAGAAAGTCACGCAAGTTAGGGTGGGCTTGGTGGGTCCCCAAATGCCGCAAAAGTGACGGATTTTGCAGTCTTTAGCCTTAGCGAGGTCACGCAAAGTGAGGATGATATTTCGGGGATGAGTCCACTTAATGCCGCAGAAGTGACGAGCTGTGTGTGTGCCACCTTTGGGGCAGGTAGGGTCTGGACATTTTTTTTTCTCATCCATATAGTAAATATCACTAAAGTGATACGACGCTTTAGTGTGATCTCATGCCTTAATATAAGAACGAACGACTTCCAACTCCCCATAAACATACATTTATATATCAGTGACAACGTCTCCTTATCAGTGCTGCTTATTGACTTGACCTTTTACCAGATTATTGGAAGGACGAAGATTGCCTTAAAGGGGACTTTTTGAGTTAGGTAAGAGCTTCTTGTAGGAAAGTTCAACAAACAAATTGTATTGTCAAAACATGTTTAAAGTAGTTAAGTTTTTAGGCGAATCATTGCATGCCTTTCAAGATAATCACGGAAGACATGTTCTACCAACTTTTTCTTATGTGGTTGAAAAAAGGCAATTCGAGGAGCTGCAGTAGCGTGACCAACAATTTTTTTTTAGTTAAAGTTAAACTATTTTTAAACCAGTTCCCCGCAATGAAATGTAAGTTACGTTCCTTGGCGTTTTATATCGACTATTTTTGTCGGTGATGGAGGATTTTTTTTTAATCAGTAGGAAGATTTTTTTTAATAAATAACAAAATTAAATGTAGTAATTGGCGAAGGAGTTATATCTATGTACATCAACTGATAAACTTAAACTAGCTTAATTAAAACATACAGGGTGGCGTATGTTGTATAAAATCTAAGAATATAGATACGATTTTCCCAGGTAAAGGACAATCCACGCATATCCGTGACGTGACGGCGACTTCAGTATAGTACCGGAGGCTTCAGTGAAAAAAATATATCGGCACGATGTTATTCCATGGAAACTAATTTGGGAAAGGCAGGATGTTCCCAAACAACCAACGCAGTCGGGCGTAAGATCATTGTACAAATTTCAAAACTTAAGAGTAATAACAGATTACCATTAAACATTGAGCACTGATACGGAAAGTTCGATGCTGTGTGAATGTAAGTGAAAAATTTATCACGGAAGCCACGGACACGGAAAGCATCGATGCCGTGATGTTACGGATATGTAAGTAGGGACCCACCTTAATAACTCAATTTTAAAACTGATTTGACGAAAGAAGACGGTTTACTTTGGAAGACATTACCACAAGCAACAAAGGCAGGCAGAACCCTTCCGCTCGGGGAAGTCACAGCTTGCACCGAGTGAGGCAATCGCCAGCTCTGGCTTTGCGAGTACCAACCACAGGACAACATACCATAGGCGAGCCTGGAGTCACCAGTCACAGTGACAATGGCACATCTGAGAAACAGATATCACGAGCGCTCATCCGCAAGAGAAGGTTCAATCACGCCCTCTTCGTTCTCGGCAGAATTGCAAAGAATGAGACCGCCGGTACCATCTCGGAGAATGACAAAACCTACAAATTCAAGCAGTCGTTGAGAAGTGGAATACGCTCCAGACGCTTTCTGTAAGATAATGCTATTTGAAACTCTGGCCTGACGGTCGGGTTCCGCAGGCACGCCCAAATCTACTTGGCTGGTGGTGGCGCCGTTTTCTTCGCTCTTTGCAAATCTGTAATTTCGTTCGAATAAGCTAATGGTTCGATCCGCAATCGGGTCCACATATTGCATGTACATTTTTGAGCGTCGATCGGAATCTTGCGGTAATCAAAACGTAGTTTAACATCGCCGAGTCGTTGCCGGATGGATTTCGTCAGGTGAATTGGTGTTTAGAGTGGATGGCGGAAGATGGTGTTGCCAACGACCAAATTGTTTGACGCTGCGGATGAAAGGAGGCGTAAATCGTTGTCGTTAATTACTCCGTGTCCGGATTTGCCCATTGTTCCTTGCCAGCTGGTTCGATCTGCATCTGAATGTGCATTAAAATCCCCCGTGAGTACGAGCAATTCGGCTCGTCGAGATGACGACGGTGTTATGTTACACGATTGAAAGGTTTTTGAAGTATACGGCTAGTGATTGTCACCGATAACATACTCAGATGCGCCAGTCTTCTGATTTTACAGATTTGGCATTCTGGAGCAGATAGCGCAGTAAAGTCACTGATCTAATATGGAAGTTTCTACTTCTATGAAATTTTCCGCTCCTTTCGTAGAATGTGAGCGCATGAAAAGATATTTCAAGTATTCGGTTTATAGATACCGACATTTCAGCCAGATTAGAGATGAATCAATAATAGAAGGTGTTCAACTTAAGCTCGCAGTTAACTTTAGCACAAGCAATCACAACATAAATAGGACTAATAATACAGCTTCCTCGATAGTAAATGTACCTGATTTCCATAAAATCACAGAACTCTGAATAAAATTTCGTGCTACAACAAATGGCCCCATTTAAAACGGATTCCCTTAGTCCTCAATCGCATCTATTCGTCCTTGAAGTAGAAATAATCAAGGAAAGACCTCTCTAAAATCTACAATTCTAAGATCGTCCTAAACTACAAAACCACTCTCATTAATTAAAACTTTATTGGAATAGTACTTGAATACTAAGCAAACAACGAACGTCTGTGCTTTTCAGCGCGAGATAAAATCAACTTACGTGAGTCTTGGGTAAGATTACCTCGTGAGCTCCATTCTTCGCAATTACAAAAGGCCTTTCTCTGTGACTTGGTTTTGTTTAAATCCCTAAAGACCACATATTCCTTCCACCACCCCCGCTTCTCTTTTATGAAAGATAACAACAGCTTTCGTATATCATATTTTAATTTGAACTCTGGTTTTAAAATTTCCTCTCAAGTCATTGTCTAAACAATTCCCAAGAAGCGCGTCACATACGAACAAAGCACAGGTTAAATCCATTCTAAACCACACCACTTCTGGCCCTCGCAATTTTCTTAAGTCATTCGCTGTGCCTGGAGAGTTGTAAATTAAATTAAAGAGCAAACAAGGAGACATGTTCTGTGTGGCATATATCGATGCTACAATGCTACACCAGCACAAGACAAGAAGAGTTGTAGTGATAGCACGACAATTCCACATGGAAGAGCAGAAGCTCAAGCGATAAGAGCCCAGCTTCACTATAATGAAACGAAATTGAGTTGTTGATCTATTCCGGAAGTCGTAAGTTAGCTATCGCAAGCGGGTCTTCGTTTCTTTGCAAACGTCAACAATGGACAAGTAATAAGTTCTCAAAGCGCTACAGGTCGGGACACTTGAACCTTCCTGATTAAGAGTGCCCAATTAAAATTAGTTTGAGACTGGTACAAGCGATCTGCGGACTATGGGCGAATAATTCTTAATTAAGCCCACTTTGGCGACGTTAAATGCTTGATTAATATGAGAAAAGTTCTACAATCAGCGATTAGGTAATGTGTGTCTGCGAACACCTGCTTTATCATAAGCAAGTCAAGTGCTCTAGTCATTTGTCGAAGTGTGAATGAAATTTTGAATTGTTGAAATATTTCGAAACAGAATGTAGAAATATGCATGAGTCTTGCTCCACTGATAAAGATTCAT
This sequence comes from Thereva unica, assembly GCA_949987705.1. Classification (NCBI taxonomy): domain Eukaryota; kingdom Metazoa; phylum Arthropoda; class Insecta; order Diptera; family Therevidae; genus Thereva; species Thereva unica. Next base: position 90,312,964 of record OX465285.1, read on the forward strand.
TGAAAATTATTGACCCAAAAAAAAAACGACAAAATTTTTTCGGGAACATGTGTTACTATAGTTATCATGATTGATAGATTAAACTGGGAGTTGGCTTATATTGTATATATCGATTAGATAGTAGCTATCATTTTGTGGAAGATCATCCTTGAAAAAATTACACCAAAATTCCCGGTAAAGCGCATGAATCATGCCATTTTTACTCATTACACAAATAAAAGAAAACCAAGATAAAAAAATTCTATCTAAATTTGCATGTCACCTAGGAAAGGTTTGTTTTAAATAATTTATGAAATCTTACAAAGTTTACCATCACAAAAAGTGATCGCAGTAAAGAACGTAGTTCAACAAATTATAGTCCCACAACTCATCAATATTTAGTAGTTCAACGCGTCTGCTCGGTGTGATTCGAATGCGAATTGTAAATTAGTTTGATATTAAGGAAGCATTTAGGCTGTGAATATCGTTAATGATCGTGGTAGATCACTTGTTGTAGGATGAATGTCCGATAAGTTTTTCGAGAAATAAAGAACACATTTTTTGGACAAACAGTATCAATATATGGTTATCGTTTTTCTATTTGGTCAACTGGATTCAGTAAAAAGTGTGGTTCAACGTTTTTTTCTTGTTGAAAGTTCAACCTTAGTAGTCTCCCTTTGGACAACTAGTCCGTCATGTCGTACTCGTTATGGTGTAATGTTAGTAGTAAGCTTGATTCGACGGAAGGAATAAAGGATAGGATAGATTAAAAAAAGTTTGAAGGGTGCTGTAGGAGGAAGCGATGGATTTGAGTTTGAAAGAGTTCATACCAAAGAGAAGGAATTTGCACGAACTCCAAAAATCAAAAAAAAAAGTTTTTGTATCGAAGTGTTATGCCCCTGAAACAAGTGAATCCCACACCCTTTAACCAGCCGACAAAGCCTGTGATGCCGGCAGTACCAGACTACCAAATGAAGAAGGAAGAAGACTTAGCCTAATCGGAACATTGATACAGTACTATTATCTGGTTAAGCCAACCATCTTGTTAGGGCTACTCGAAATTTGAACAATCGAACGTTCCAGTGATGACTGGAAATTGAAGATCAATTTTAGCAAATGCAAATCAATACTTTTGGGACTTGAAAGCCTAGGGATGCCTGCACTAGTTTTACTTTATGAGCAGTAAAATGTATGTAAGAAGTAGTTTTTCCCTTGATCCTTGAGCTGGGGTCCTCTTGGAACGATTTTAACTCAGTGTCACCTTGTTGATCTTGAGTTGATATAGACTGGTTGAAGGTGTTTGACTCGACGTTGTCGCCTGCTAGTGAGCGCGACGAGTGTTCTGCGACAACGTTTTGTTTATCGGACACATGTCTGATGTTTGGGGTACACTGTGCAATTAGATCCAAGTGTTTGGTCCGTCTAGGGCAGTGATGGGCAAACCGCAAACATACATATGGCATTCGAATCGTATCCCATCGGCGTAGACGAAAGCGATCGTTGTACCAATCTTGAAGAAAGGCGACAATCGGGAGTTCAAAAAATATCGCGGTATTAGAGTCCTTTCAGTCGTCAGCAAAGCATTTACGCAAATCATACAATCGAAGCTACAGAAACATCCAGAGCAAGCGGATTTAGAGCACATCGAGGATGCATATTCACTCTCCGTCAGCTAATGGAAGAAAGAAATCATTGCTGTCGTCGTTTTCGTCGATTTCAAATCAGATCGCATCTATTGGAACAGCTTGCGGAGAGCCTTGGAGAACGAACCCGTGCCATTGAAAAGCATCCAACTTCTCCAAGCGTCGTACTATGGCTCAACAAGCAGCGTTCGCATTCGAAACGACTTCTCCGAAGAGTTCCCGATTCAAACCGATGCCCGACAAGGAGACGCTGCTTCGGCATTTATCTTCAACGTTATGATCGATGCCGGATGCCGAAGCAACAGACATCTTATACCATATTTCCCGCATCGGCTGATCATACGGGTTAAAAATCAATGCGGAAAAGACCAAAGTGCTTACAACGGACGGATCAAAAGCCAATATTTACCTCGACGGAATCCAAATCGTCAACAATGGAAACGAATCGTGAATGTTCAAGGCTCAGAGGTACCGACAGCAACGCATCCGTTGCGGGAAGTGCGAGTTCGGAAACGCAGCACTGCAGTCGTCCTGTAGTATTCAGCTACAGACTCAATTGCTGAATACTGTAAAATGACTGCAGTCCTACGTTTTCGAACTCGCACGAGCTTATTCTGAGGAGCTGAAAATTACACCGTTTCGTTAAACCGGCACAGTTCTGATCCTGGTAGATGGTACCGCATGATATATTCGTTTTGCCCAGATTGTTACTTGTCGTATTGTTATTTATGCCCGTTTCACGAATCTTCTTCTGCGATAGCTGTACAGCCCAACCAGCTTCTTCCTCCAGACGTCTCTTTCTTCTGCAGCTTGACGCTAGTTTCTTGTGTTAACGATTTTTGCTGCATCAGCTTTTACACTGTCTTCCCAAACTATGGTTTGCCAACTGGTCTTTTTGTTAATGTCATAAATTATCACAGCAGATGGACACTTAGATATATAGAGGAGTCCGTCGATATTTTACAGAATCTTATCAGCTTTTTCAGTAAATCCATTTCTGTTAAGCTGCTACTCCAGAACTCTCTTTTACACAATTCTCATCATATGTTGAAAACCCCTAGTCTTTCCATGATATCCATTATTGTAAGTCACATCACTGCTGGTAGGATTATGGATGTTGTAAACTAGATGTAAGATTATGCGGATAAAATGCTGCGACAAAGCAATGCTAAAAAACCAAGAGTAGATCTTACCACAAATGGTAGCTGGACGGAATCCCGTTTTTGAGCTAATCTTTCAGTCAATCTCGTCCTTACTTCTGGCAATGAAGTATCCTTGATCTTTGCAGGACTCATAATTTGTAGAAAACCAAAAGTTTTTGCTTCTGTTTCCACATTTTGTTGGACTAATCCATTGAGGCCCTTAAGGATTTAAGATTAGCATCATATTGATAAGGAATTTGTAGCAATTAAAACCGTTCGTGCCTCCTGTTTGTACATTCAGCACACCCAACAGATGTAAACCATTGAATCGTGCTAAATCAAAATACCATTTGTTTGAGAATGTAGATTAGAAAGCCACGAGAATCTCCAAAGTGGGGCCGGAAGAGTAAACTAATTTATTAAGGGTGAAGTTTACATTTTGCCTGAGCACACGCTTTGGGGAGCCGAGATTCCTCATTCCCAGCTCGATACAAGCAAAAATTTCCCACCATTTATAACTCAGGCATCCCCCACGTTCGCTGCGACATTAATTAAAAATTAAGTGAAATTAACACCCAAAAAACAAACAAGAACAAACGACAATTTGCCCACAAAAACCAAACAGCGATAAATCTGGAGTCAACCCTAATAAACAGCAACTCAAGCACTTCTGTTACGTCAGCCGGGTCCAGGGCCAAACCCGGCTTGAGGGCCTGAGGAGAAGTGACTTCATATATGCACGAAAAAATATAATAGAATTAATAAAATGTAGCAGACCACTCCGCATCTGGCGTCATTAAAAGTGTCCAATGTTTACTGAAGACAGGAAGGTCATGGGTCGGTCGCCAACAACAGAGGCCAGGACAGAAACGAATGAGCGGAGCGGAGCGCTCCCATCCAAGAATCCAGTGTCCTTTTCAGGGAAGAAATTTATGAGCTTGATGTTGGCCTTGTAGCCCCCCATTGAATTTCGGAAACTAGACTAGAAGTGACATTTTTACGAGAGTGAGAAGTGCTGGGAAATATTTTGTGTGCCCCAAACGACGAGGAAAATGATGAAGAAAAAAATAAAAGGTTAAGGGAATCCAGCCTTGGCGCAGAAAGACACGAGAAAGTAGCTGTCATGATTTAACGATTTTTAGCCTTTTTCAGCGGATGGTGATTATTGGGGGGTAAAGAATAGTGGCGTTTACTTACCAGAAGAGAATCCTCAAGCTGTTGGCTACTAGCAGAGCCAGGCAGACGTGCAGGGAGAAACCGTCGGCATCCTGGGTCCTTTTGATTTCTCTGTACTGTGGAATGTATGGAATGACACCGCCGATGACCATGGCGGAAGCAGCCACCCAACCGACGACGTGCCCCACCGTCAGTCCCAGTTCATCGTTAATTATCCAATCCATGCTGAAATTTTGAGCGTGCAGAAGAACTTCTCAAACAACAAACAAACCGCGACACCAAAAACGGAAAACTTAAAACAAAAACAAGAGAAATTATTCTTTGGGGCCGCCTGTAATTATAGCCCCCAGCCCGGGCACCCTGCGCTCACCCCCTGAGACACCAAACAAAGCGCGTATGTTGTGTGGTGCCCCCTTTTGCACGAGCCCTCGGCTAAGCGAAGCAAATTGGCACCGAATTCACTTGCATGGCACTGTTATGAATTCTTCCTCGATTTTTAAGTGAAAAAAAATATAAGAAGGCTTCGTCGGACACTCTCGGGCCGCCAGTTAACCTTCAGCGAGGTGGTAGCGCCGCGCTGATATATATCTCCCTTCGGGAATCACCACTAAGAACACACGCGAAAATATCTTGAGTAACTCTTTTTATATAGATTTGCGTAACTTCACTCCATTACACTGGGCTCTTCTGTCGTAGCTTGTCGTCTGCTTTGATTTTTCACTGATATGTATGAATTTTCTGTGATTACCATATTTCACTGGTCGGGTGGATGCTCTCGCAGTTGTCGCGATTTATTGTGGCGAATTGGCTTGAGATGTCAGTTAAATAATAAAACACGATCTTCCATTAAGGAAAATTATGATTGGAAAAAAAATGTTCTTTTTCAGTCCCCAAAACGGCGAGCTGCGATTTTCTTCTCCGCACTTCTGTCACTCAACTTTTCGTTTGTCGCGTAGTTCAGAATCGGCGCGACTGAAGGTGCTGCAAAAATTTTTTTAGTTAATTCAGCACTAGAACAGCCGTTTTTTGCTGAAATTGATTTTCAGTGCATTTGAACGGTTTACTACAAAATGTCATAGAACAAACTTAAATTAAAACAGTTTTAATAAAACTATAATGACCATAATTAAACTACTAAAAGTACCATAAAATTATTAAAATTATATTTAAAAAATTTAATTAACAAAAACATATTTTCTCAAAATACAGTAGAACTCCGATTATCCGAATCAATTGGGGATGGGGGCAATTCGGTTAATCAAATATTCGGATAATTGGATATAGATTGGGAATAAAAAAAAAGAGGTATGTAACATATTGTACATTGAAGAACAGAATTTATTAAGTTGTTATAAAGTAGGCCATGACTTGAATGAAACTTCAAAGAAAAGAACAAAATGTGTGGGCATGAAAATTTAGCGCAAAATTTTTACTATCGCCCCGAAAATCGATTCGGATAATTGACGATTCGGTTATTTGGCGTTCGGATAATCGGCGTTCTACTGTAAAATTATTTTATAATATAAAAACCCAACAAATGTTTTACAACGAATCACCAAACTTGACGAATAAACATTTCTGACAGTACACAATTTTCATAAGGCATTACATATTAGCGGAATGCGGCCGTACTTGTCAAGTCCGATGACAATTGACGTAAAACCTTAATAAAAAGAGGATTTTGCGGGAATTCCTCTTAAAACTCGTCTTAATTAATTATTTTGTAAGTTTTATTTAATTTAAAGCTTTTACAAATAAAAAATATTGTTTTCCTTTTAATAAATTAAACAGTAAAGGGCTGTTTTTGTTGACAAAATTCCCGCGCACTTAAAATGTCTACTTGCCGCTTTAGGGTGAATTTTACACTTTGCAAACATCAAGTGTTTAGTTAATAGCTTTTGTTGGCATTTATGGTGTATTATTCGAAACTCTTATTTATTTTGTTAGTAGAAAAGTGCCGTATTGGTTTAGATATTTTGTTAAGCAGTTCGCAGGTTTAGTAGAGGTGAGGACGGTTTTTCTTCTGTGAGTTTGAAGCCCAAGACTTTCGGGACAAATGTTAATTTTGAAGTCATTTAATTTATAACCAACGATTCATAAAACTGTTTACGCTATAAGCTTCGTCATTTCTCTCTTTTTAGGTTAATGCAATAAGAAATGGTTAAGTCGGATTTGGCGGACAAGGGCTCCGACTACCATCACAGATGTTGGGGCTACAACATGCCGCAGCGTGATTCTTCTACTATGTGAAAGATTTGCACTCAGTTCTGTTGCATTAAATTTGAAGAATCAACAGTAAAAAAAAACAAAAACAAAAAATAGACAACAGATGCGACCGACGAATAGCACAAGCAAGTACCCTTGCTTCCTACCGTCACTCGAATCTAGGACCTGCAGGTGTCGTGTCCAAAATTTTCCCCGTCTCAAAAGGCATAACACTTTGATGAAGCCAAATTTTATTGACTCTGATGGTGGCGGCAAATGTAATGCTGGGAAAGATCCCAATAAATGTTTGGCAACTGAGCCCGCGCAACCGAAGACCCGTTGCAATTCAAGCTTTGTTATTAACTTCTGCAGCTTTCCTGGACTTCCAAACCGTCAATCTTCACACTTAGTGAAACCCAAATATCACCCGATACTGATTTAGGTATTTACCAGGTGTCAGGGTACATTTTAGTGCACAATCTCTCCCCCATAGGGGTATTGCCATCTGTTAGGGATGGCGTGGTTTATTATAAAATACATTGCCCGAAATTGATTTAAGCTCTCCCAACACTTCTATGTTTCAAAGCGTGTTTCTCAGCACCCTTTTGTTGTAGAAACATGAAACATAGTTGCCTTTCTAGGGGTTGCGAATAAGTGGCAAAAAAAATATATTGTTAGCTCTTTAAATAACGGTAAAATGCAAATGGAAAATGTTTCACACTGCCTTCGACGAGCATAACCTTGCTGATTGCCATGTCCCATAAATCTTCTATCGGATTTAGAGCCGGAGTGTGCCGGCCAATCCAAAACTGGAGTCTTTTGCTTTATGGATAAGTGCACTATCCTGTTGAAAGGTCCAAGTATAGCCTAGGCCCTAGTGCATCCTCTCCAAATGACACTAAACCATGGTCCAAAAGTGAAATGTAGTGTGCAGCACACATGCGGCTACATCCGGAAAAGGCACCCAAACCATAACTGTGCCTCCTCCAGAATTTTGACTTCAAGGGATTCAGGTTTTTTCTTGAGATCATGCTAAAAGTATTGGCAGTCCAGATTAATTTTTTCAGTCACAAAAAATAATACTGTCCCACCACATTACATTTTCCGCAAATTAAAGCCTTAGCAATTTATCCTGTGGTGTTAAGATAGGCTTTTTTTCTATTTTCCGCTTTTTCTGCTCGCGCAGGGTCCAATTTGAAAAAAAGAATTGGAACTGTGCTGCCGGTGTAAAGATTGACGCCAAGAGAGAGGGAATGTTATCTTTGTGGAAGAAGTGACGAAAGACCACGTTAATGTATGCAATCTATCCATGGGCCTGTGGGAAGGTAGTCGGCTGCCTTAACTTCAAAGGCATCGAGTTATTTAAAAAAGTATTTTACTGTGAGGAACTATTCGCCAGGGGCCGGGTACAAAGCTGCTCGCTAAAAATGTCTAAGCTCGCTAAAAATGTCTAGTAGGAAAACGTGGCACTCTCCTGCAATTGCTTGCTTTAACCTACTGGGCTTAGAAACACTTAGGACTATTGGCTATCTTTCTTGAATGATCTTCAGAGCTGTGTCAACATCTAAAAATCAATTGATCAACCTTTGTTTAGCTTGAGGATTAGTGAATTGAAATAGCTACAGTTCTGTTGAAATATAAAAAATTTTCGGTAGACGTTAGCAGAAACTATTTTGTGTTTCGTCGTTCCTTTAATACCTTTTAAATATTCTCAGATTTTCCCTTTTACTGATCGCCATCGTTGTCTCTCATTGTATTTCCAATATCGAGTCCTGGAGGTCTCGATTCACTTTTTTAATATTATTTCCTGGGATATATCTGATCATGACCTACCTACAGAATTATGATAAACTCACAACACCTAACATTATCATAAACTTATCCCATTGTAATTTTCCTTTTGGCTTCAGGAATAGCTCTTAACAACTATTTCTTTTCGCAGAAAACAATGTCGCAGCTAGCACTTCGTTTGCTCCTCCCCCAACGAAGCAATCTACTTTTAAGAGCATCATGCGCCTGCCAACACCAAACTCGAAGCTATGCACAGCCTCGCGAAGAGAAGTCTCATTATTTGGCAGAAGCGAAAGAACGAGGTGATATCTCCACCGATGTCAAACCAATAGGTGAAAAAATCAAAGAAAACACAAAGACTGCAAGTTACATGGGCATAATCCTGCTTGGCATCGGTGTCACGGGCGTTATGTTCTATGCTATTTTTAGAGAATTATTCTCATCAAAAAGTCCAAATAATGTTTACTCGAAAGCTTTAGAGAGAGTGATAAATGTAAGTGTTTTTCGATATCCTTTAAATAATACATTTTTGGCTACTTCCTGTTTTGATTCCAGGAACCAAGAGTTCAAGACGCCTTAGGTTATCCCATCAAAGGATTCGGCGAGGAATCTCGCAGACGTAGACGCCAACACGTCGCTTCCACAGTATTTCAAAGAAATGGTGTTGATCACATGCGAATGCAGTTTTATATTCAAGGAACTAGAAATAAGGCAACAGTGCATTTAGAAATGAGAGAGGTGATTTTGGTTGTATTTATCCTTAAACTCGTTTATAACATGTTTCTATTTCAGAACTCCTCAGGAAGTTATGAATATCGTTACCTCTTCGTGCAGTGCGACTATTACCCCAAAACCACTATTATTCTAGAAGATAATCGAGGCAACGACACTAGTCAATTAAATGAACCTAATTTCGGTTCAACCGAGCTAAAGCCAATCATGTAAACGAAAAAAATTGATCGCATTTTTTTTTATATTAGAATATGTCCTTAATATTTCTTTTTGTACATAATATTGTTGATTACTGAAGAAAGAGGAACCATCAGGTAATTGTAAATAAAAAAACAAACAATCTTAATCTTTTCTCCTTCAATAGATCTTCTTCCATGGTATATTCTCCCACGATCGTATTACATGCTTACTAAAGAGATAATCCTTAATTCTATCAACAACAAAGAATGATATTCCAAAAAATGACGCAAAATAAAGCCAAAATTGTCCTAAACGTTCCCAAATGCTCATGTGATAACGAGCATCGATTTCCATTACATCAAGGGTATACCGAACTGTAAGTCCTCCATGACTGCGCTTAAGATGGAAAATATCCGCTGTTTCAGCCTCGAAGTATCCGGGATTGATTCTTATTGTATCCTTCAAGTACTGCAAGTCGAATAAATCTGCATCGCTGGCGTTTGTATTGAGAATTTCGCTGTTGAAGTGAGATTTTGTGCTTCGGCCATAGAATGGACAGATGAATTGAGAGTTTTGGACTAGCTTCAATCTGCTGTTGATGGTCATGATGCCACTTGGTAGGATTGATTCGGGAATTTGGTGTTGTTGTATTAGGACTGCTGGAGGCTTCAGATGGCATTTATGCTAGGGAATATATTAATAGTATAGAATTTGCAGGTATTAATAGCGTGATTTTGATTCGTTACCTTCAGTTCTGCCTCAAAGAATAAAATAAAATATAAGCTTTTTAGGTCCAATCCGTCTTCTGAATCAATTTTTATTTCAAAATTTGCTCGGTCCATTTGGTTGTCGTAATTGAAATCCTCTTGCCAGAACTGAAAGAGGAATTTAGTGTCTTTTTTGGACGTTTGTTGGGACTTCTTTATATTTAAAATAAAATAAAAAACCTGTAGAGTTTTGATAGTTTAGAGGGCAAAGCTATTTTAATACTACGAAAAGAAGTCTACATTTTTCAATTTTCTAAAATCGTGTTGTTTCAATCAAGATACAGTTTAAGGGGAAGATTCTTCAATTATTCAGTTAAAAACAAGTCCCCAGTAGTCCATTGGAACTCACGATTCTCGAGCAGAGACGACGAGCTCCCTGCCGAGGAATTCTTACTCCGGATGGAGACGAAAGACCATGACGAAGAAGCCCCACTGCTCAAGTCCCACAAGTCCCAGCTGGTGGGATATGTGTCAATACTATTGGTCGATAGAGCTGAAGACTGGTTCTGGACCCAATTTAGAAGGCGGCACATTGCCCCCATCTGTCAAGTTTTTCGAACGCGATTACTGGATCATTTCGGCGGACAAATTTCAGACTATCAAGGAGATGTAAGAAACCAGGCAGGGGAGCTTAGCCTATGTCGATTATGGTTCTAAGATTCTCACCCTCCACCATCGATTAGCAAGGCCGATGTCTACAGGGAAGTGATTTAGCATCCTAATGTAGAAGCTGAACCTCTAACTAGGGCCCGCAATGTTGGAGTACTCGTTTTAGGATGTGCGCCATGTCTGCGTCGAGAAGTGGCAGCGCGAGAGGCCCACTGACCACCGACCTGTGTCCTGGCTTCATGAACTAGAGCCACCTCAGTCACAGTGAAGCTACAACCAAACATCCTTCCCCGATGCCACAAGCTAGTCAGAAGACTCCGTTCGGCAGCTATCAAGTGCTGGAACTGCCGTCAAGAGGGCCATGGGTTCATAATGTGTACCTCCTCTAGAAGTGGGCGACCGGAGGCGAACGCTCCAACTTGGCAAGGTTGCTCGGGAAACTAGTGCTCGGGTGCGAGGTTCCCTCGGAGTCCACGCCCTACGTAAGACCTAATACTGACTGTGTCCACCCTGCCATGTCAACGAGTTCGTTGGACAGTTCTGACCTGTTGACAAAGGAGCCCTTACTGGTTTTACCTTCTCCACAGGCCAGAACCTACTTCATGTAACGAGTTCCTAGCTCCAAAGGCGGCCAAACAGGTGCGACGGTTTTTGGACATGACGGGATGGTATAGACGCTTCATAGGCAACTATGGAAGTATTGCCTGGTCCATCACCGACTGCCTCCAAAACGGCAAATTTGCTTGGATTGACGATGCCAAAAAGGCATTCGAGGTGTTGAGGGAGTCTATGATGTCTGCCCCCTTACTGGTAATCTCAGATTTCACCAGCCCATTTTTTTATACATTGTGGGCTAGTAAAACCGGAGCAGTGAGCGTCCTGTTCCAACGATGCGGCAATGAAGAACACCCCACCCCCCATCAATCCCATGTGTTAGATGACATCCCGCGGCACAAATATAGACTCTGATTACTTCCTAGTAGTAACGAAACTTATGGCTAACATATCTACAATAAAAAAGGCAAGAAGAGGAAATAGAGACAGAAAATACAATGTGGGCAGCATTGAATGAACAGAAAATGAGGGCTGAATATGAGAACATGCTAAAGGTGAGAATAAATGATTATAATAAATAAATTAATTAACCAAAAGATGTTCTAGGTTCATGCAACAAGGACTGGTTTGATGAAGAATACACCCAAGGGAGTGAAGGTCTATAAAACAGACACGGAGACCATAGTAAACCAGATGGCGTGCAAGGCAGGCAGAGCCATCCGTATCATGAACCCGCTCCTTAGCTCCGACATCGATGAGGAAAACTCCAGCGAGGAAGAAGCGGAGGTGATCATTGTCGAAATTCACAATCCACAAAATGATGGTGATACAGATAAATTTTCATCATTGTAAAGCGGCGTCTTCCTTCAGGTCGATGTTGCTCTAGTTCAAGAGGCATGGAACGCTGGCGACAGGATCTGTGGCTTAAGGACGCCCAAATTTAATCTCTTTTATACCAAAGGCAAGGGAAACCCCAGAACAGGTACTCTGGTCAAAAACAATCTTAGCACCTTTCTCCATCAATTTAATGACGGAGACCTTACTGTAGTCGACCTGGAGTTAAAACGGAAAAAGCTCAAAATTACCGCCCACGAAGATGAGGGGCAACACGGACACAATTTTTAACTACCTGTAACAAGGGAAATGACCCCGCTTTTGTTACCTAAAACGGAAGTGCTGGACATCACCATTGGCTCGGACTATCACCCCGCCCAAATACTGGGTTGGAAAGTCTTGAAAGAACACCCATTCTCAGGCCACAGGTTTATAGGATCCCATCTGCAACAGTCTAGTTCTCGTAACAAATGAGTGGCACGACTTCTGTAATCCCACCCCTGATTTGAAATCGGAAAGTATTAATTTTCAATAAAATACCTCACCAATTATTCTTGAATAACACGAAAAAATAAACAAAAGCAAAAGAGGAAATTAAATCTAAAATATTTAAAAGAAATTACCTTCGCCACCTGACACCTCTGATACTTATCTGTTATTTTGTTAAAATACGGAAAAGTACTGCAAGCCACAAGTTTCTCACTATCCCCTTCAGCCAAAAATAAGAACTTGAATTGGAATTTCACATTTGGCTGTTCAAACAAAACCCGGCATTCCGATATCCCCGAATAAGGACTCAGGAAAGACACCAAAAGCACAGGAATCATTACCGAAGCCAAAGCGCTACAGAACACAAGGAAAAATGCCAACGAACACAATGAATTTTTATAAGTAATGGAAGGAGTTTTTGAATGCAGTTTAATTAGCTTCATTTTTATTAATATTTTATTTCTGCAGTTTCTGATGTTTCGCCAGGAAGAAAAGGATTTTATTTGTTTTTTATTTCGTTGGTGTTTATTCCGTTGTTACTAAGGTAACGGTTGCTGGATTTTTAGTAGGATGCATCTGCCGTTCGTTAGATAAACTACAAGAGCTTTTAGGAAAGCTTTTTTGGTTTGAAGAAGGTTTTGGTAGATGGTGCTAAAGTCGATAAAGCTTTGCACAGAGGCGTAGAAAGAAAGATATTTGGGAAGACACATCTACTCTAATAGTTTTAAGTATTATCTGTTTGGTGCGTTGGTGTAGTTTTCTGTGAAGCTCGTAAATCTTGGATTAATATCTCCAACCAACTTAAATTAAAATATTAAAAATGTAATTTTTTGGAAAACCCTCAACAAAGCGCCGTTCATAAATTCCGTCTGTTTTTGAAGAGATAAGTCCCCTGTGAATCCAATTACACCAAAATAAGAAGAATACAGCTCTTGGAAAGGACGGAATATCCACTGAATACATAGGTGATGTTATGGACTCGACATTTATAAATGGGGCAATGGGAAGTTTCACATTTCCTAGCTGTCTCAAGGATACGATTTTAATACCTACTCTGAAAGGTGGAGACCCGGATGACATGAATAATTATGAAAGAATCTTTAAGAAAAGAATAAGGAAATTTATTGCTAGAAATGGAGGTCTGGACAGTAAGCGGTGCGGGTTTCAAGAATGCAGCAGCGTTGAACTGGCTACTTCGAAAACACTGAACCTGAACTGAGTTACTATGAAGGGACAGTCTTTATCGATTTAAATTAAAAGGGCATTTGACACAGTACATCATGATGTCCTACTAAGCACTCTCTACAACCACGGAATAAGGGGCTCGGCGAAAGGTCTGCTGCGGAGCTATCTCACTGGGAGCCACGTGGCAACTAGAGTTAATGGAATCTCGAGTGACCAATTAGTGTTCACAACTGGAGTTCCTCAAAGCTCCATACTAGGACCACTTCTATACTAAAACTAAATTTTTATCAACAATATCAAATACTAAGCTAATTATTACTCACAGCAAGAACGACGACCCATTCTTTAGAATAAGGACTTTATCATTTCTTGAAGAATTGAATTATTTGGATATATGACTTGTATAAAACATGTCCTCTTAAGATGCATATCAACATCTGATTCTAGATTGGGGCCACAAGAATTATGTCGAATCCAACGCACGGAAAACAAAATACTGTCTCTTCCCTAAGAAAACGCGAAAATTCCTCCCATTGCAGTGGACAGTTTAGAACTGATGGCAGAGACATCTCTCAATGTCCTAAGCATAACATTAACTGAAGATCTGCGTTCGAGTAATCACATATTCCAGATCGTTAAACAAGCATCACAATGCTTGGGATTCCTTAAAAGACGCAGCCGTCGGCCAGGGCTATAGTCTACAAATCCTACAATCGGCCCCGCCTCGAATTCAACTCGTATCTCTGGGCAGGGACACCGAGTACCACCTTAGCGTGGCTGGACAAGGTGCACAACCGCACCCTCCAACTCATTGACGACGGCGCCATTTGCTCCACAATTGATTCACATTTCTACATTCCTGCGGTGGATGTATCGGCTCTGGTGCAATTTTACCGCATCTACCATAACGACTGTTCCACTGAAATATATAACCTCCTGCCTTCACGGCTATGTTTTTCCCTCAACACAATACTAGCCCTTTCGGCTCATCCTCATTATCTACAGCCCTAATTTTCACGCACCCATCAGTTTAGAAATTCGTTATTTTCGAGAACAACTCGACTGTGGAACAGCCTCCCACAGTCAGTATTCCCGTACTCATACAAGAGCCAAGAGTTCAAAGGCAAGGTTCATCTACATCTCCTCATGGACCCCCAGACTCCCTTTAATCTATCTTATCATTAATCCTTCGAGCTAAGCTTGAGCTAACCTGAGCTTACACATAAAAAAAACTGTCCCGAAGTAAAGGCCCGAGCATAAGCAGCACACTTCGAAAACTGCGCCTCCTTTTGTGCATTAGATATAAGTCGATGTGACCTATTTCTTGTCAGATTAAGAGTGCTCATTCAGTATCTGGATCTCATTGAGATATGGTCCTTCGTGAGTTGCAGCAGACAAATCGATTTAAAGCAAAGATTGTGAAAGCTGAACTGAAAGTGGAACTGGACTCATCTCGGGAACCCTTGGTTCTTGCTGGACATTACAAGGTACGCGTCCTCATCTAAAATCTTCCAAAGTGCGCCCTGGTTAAGTTTTGTTGTTCTTAAAGAGCTAATTCCTTCCAATCAATAAAAACACGGTTTAACTGACTTGATGACCCATATTAAGACTAATCTGCAGATTAAAAGCGATTTCTGTTGCAGCAATAAAACAAGAGTAAAAGGAGTTTAAGAGTATACAAAAGTATGAAAAAAATGTTAAAATTAATCTCAATTAAATAAAAAACATAAAAATAAATTTCTCTCCAACATCCTTTCACCTCCGCAGCGCGCAGCAACCTTTCTCTCGCTCCTCCATGTCTAACCTCCAACACTCTATATCCATTCCCACTAGAAATCATGTACTAAGGCCAGTAGGAGACTTCTAGTGTTGCACCCTAGAACGTGACTTATTTTATATATTGAAAATTCTGCACATTAAAAATTTCACGGATCCCCGATTTCCCTGAGAAAATTGTTAAGAATATTTTTGTTGTTGTTGTTGCTGTAGTGCTCCGCCGCCAACAGGCCAATATCAGCGCTACTTGAGTGGCTGGGGCGCACGCGCAGGCACGTAGTTTCAATTTGTGAATTTACCGCTTTCTCTAGATTGCTTAAAATGCTATATTAAATTATTGCATCAAGCAAATTGGCGGTAGCTTTGATGTGTACGCTATAGTGCTTCAAGAGCTTCCTTTGGTGGCACGTAGGCTGCTTGCTTTCAGTTGAGGATTTTAAGGTAAATCTGTGCAAGAGGGTTATCCACTCTGCAGAAGCTGTCAGTTGGTGTAATTTGCTGCTTTTGGGAGCACAAGAAGCAATTTTCGTTATGTTTTATAATCAAATTTAGAAATGTTTTATGATTATGATGGTGGATCCAGTTAGGATGGTTGGTATTGTGAGGTTATTTTGATATGTGTTAATTTGGATCTTGGTTTACAATACAGAAAGCTTTTTTGACCCCAGAGGGAATAGTAAAAGGAATTACATAAAAATGACAGGAAAGAAGGACGGTCAAAGCTCTCAGATGCCTAATACGTGAATGACGCAAAAACGTAATCTGAGCTGAACTTCTTCTGATGTTAGTAGGTACTACCATAAAAGTTCATACATCCAGGTCATCCCAAATTCAGTTTTGATCATCCATCTTCTGCCCAAACTGACAAATACACCGTTTATGACTAGGATCAACCCAGGTTCAACACAAGTTCAATCCAGGTTCAACACAAGTTCAATCCAGGTTCAACACAAGTTCAACCCAGTCATAAACGGGGGTAAAACAGGGTCGACTAACCCAACTCAGTTCTCCTACCTGGTTTGAGTTAATATTTCGCCTC
Source organism: Thereva unica (assembly GCA_949987705.1). Taxonomy (NCBI): domain Eukaryota; kingdom Metazoa; phylum Arthropoda; class Insecta; order Diptera; family Therevidae; genus Thereva; species Thereva unica. Next base: position 90,329,066 of record OX465285.1, read on the forward strand.
ATATACGCTGGTTGAGTTGTAATTGGGTTGAAGTGACCTTTATTTTGTTTGCTTGCCATCCGTGAAGTCCGCCTTTGGCTTTAGTTTTGTCTTTGGTGTTTTTGCTTGAACAGGAATAAAAAATTATTTCGTTCTGAGTTTTTACGTTTCTATAAATTTACACACCAAAATTTGAGGTTATGTTTTGATTTCAGTTCAACTCTATTTCAACCCAAAGTAAACTCAACTCGGCATCATATACGGTGTTCGAAATTTCAACTCTTCCTCGACTCAACTTTTCAACCTAGTCATAAACGGAGTAACAGGGGTTATCGTCTGGTATTATGACAAAACGAACTGACGAACTATTTACAGAAAAAGTTCATGTTTCCTTAACGGCGAAAGCGACTTTAAAAAGACAAATTTCAACCACCACCTCCCGACAATATTTTATATCCTCAATTTTCCTAAAAATCCTTGAAACGAAAAGAATTCCCCTACATAAGCGTATTGTCTTATCTAAACAAGCATCTAAAAAGGTAGCATCATTTCAACCCCTATTTAAAGAATTTTCACCCCCCAAAAACAGCAGCAATTTGACGGGATATTCACAGCCAAACCCAAGGATCCCAGCCATTGAATACTTTGGCAACTTAAAAATGGCGGTGAAGGAAATGCCGTTTCCTTTTTCTCTTCTTTATTATTACAGAAGCTTCCATTGGGGATTCCGTTGCTCGTCTTTTTTTTTCTACTTCTTCTACTGCTGGTGGCTCCCTAATCGAAGGAGGTGGTATCCCCCTTCATGCACTATATTCCCGGGGAGAGACAAGTCCTTGTTGTTGCTACCCTTGCTAATGCGCAAATAAAAAGGCAAAGGGTCTGTAGCACTCAATTACACGCCCTAGTGACCACGGTATAGAGAGAGACCGTGAGCTCCACGGTATCAAACCGTTGCCATCTTGTTGATGTGAAACAGCCCTAAGTCCACCTCATCACCAAGGGCAATGGGCTTACCTCATCAATAGGGTAGCAGCGGTTGTCACCCTTTTTGCTTCATTACGATGAATTTCACACAAACGAAACTTTGGCGCTGATCGTCGTAGTATATAAAAAGGAGTCCCCAACGGGGGATATAGAGTTTCGCTGTTACATCCCAACTACTGGCAGCACACTTGGAGGACGTTGGAGCTGTCTTAATTCTTTTTCCCCCTTGAACTTCTCGAGGAGAATAAATTTCATTTTACAAGATGCACGTTTCACAATTGTGCTGCATCTTTCATAATTCTTCCCTGGAAATTCTGGAACTCCCACTGGGATTTAGTTGATGGAATTTATTTATTTTTTTATTATTCATTTTTTTCCTGCACTGCCCCACACCTGTGTCACACTGCATGATTCCGCGGTTTTGTACTTTTGTTACCTGGATACAGAGACAGAGTCCATTTAGTGGAGTTTATCGTCCTCTTTGGGATGTTATGTCACTGCGTTGCACAAAGGACAATGAATTACTTGTGTTACTATATAGAATAAACAAAGTCACCATGGAAGATGTATGGAGGAGAGAGAGAGGGAGAGTATCTGGATTTGAATTTGGTGCAATTCTATCGCAATGGTGTAGTACAGCTGTCGGATGAAAGTTGAGATGTGGCAATCGAAATTATTCACAACATCAAGGATCTTGGGAATGCTGCAAATGTGTCACTGGAATTGCTCCCCGTTCTATGACTTTCATAATTTTCACCAATAGTTGATATGTGGTTCTTTAATAGATTTAGCAGTTAAATTTTAGATGGAGCCCATGACATTTGCTGCCAGACAGTCAGGGCCGGGGCTTGGTTTTATTGCGCCCGGTGCACTATGCCATATGGCGCCCCATTAATTTTTTAACGCAGTGAAACGAAATGGAAAAAAGACAAAATACTCGCAGCATTTTAGAAATAATATTCATAGTTTGCGCAAAATTTCACATCGATCATTTTCACATGGGTCAGCATCTAACCAATAAAAATCTGCTGAAAACATCATTTGCGGAGAAGAGAACAGAAGAGAACGATAGGGTGGGCAGAAGCATTCTAACGTATAGTTCGCAGGAGAAGTTGGCTATTTTTGGGGTTTCCCATGCGACTCTTCGTCAAATTTCAAAATGGAATAGATGATTATAGCCAATTTTTGTTGGTTGGCCATTTGAAACTGGCCATATTAATTTGTTAGACAGTAAAGAAACAAACAAAACAGAGAAATTATTCTTGCAAGTTCTGGTCAGTTCCTTCATTTATCTCATTTAACAATGAGGAGCCGTCAGAACATTTCTATCTTTTGGGTAAGTAGATGTGGTGCTTTTTACAGAATTTTCAAAAAGTACTCCAGCAAACGAATGAGAGATTTTTCTCTCGCTTGGGGAATTTTCTCACGAATTTTCACTTTTGATTCACAAGGATGAAGGTCTCACTTTTTGAGTGTAATCTTTTCGAGTGAAAACTTACATGACTATCGACTATCTAAAAGTCTGGTTGGGACTACTTTATTTAAAAAAAACGACTCCAGTGCTTGTTTTTACGACCGAAATTGGCCAAAAGACGCTCATTTCTAATAATAATACCGTCATAAAACCCATAATTTGGTTGCACTTTAAATAATAGCCAATAATAAACAAATTAACATGCTTAACCGATTATATTATCGGTTACGTAGTTTCGATAATCCTCATCTGTTTTTTATTTCTATTTTATGTTTCCCAATTTTTAATGGTGACATTCCTGACATTTGACACACCAAAAACTTCGGAGAAATTCTTCAACAACCAAACAAAACCACGTTTACACTAAAAATGTGCAATTTAAAAGCGCATAAAATAAATGTGGAAAGTAAAAAAAGGAATTCTGGTGCAGATTCATCAACCTTTAAGAGTGAAAATGTTCGAAATATTTATATTGCGACTCTTTCCGAACCAGAACTGATGAACTGATGTCCTCCTGGTGCAGCAGCACTAATTTACACCGTGGCGCGCATCCTCCTCTCGCCTTAACATTTGTCCTCGATTCACCAACTGTATACATTTTATGGAAATATCGAAGCTAAAATCTCAGGTAAACTCCTGCATAAATTGCAGCTCTTTTTCTTGCAATTGAGTAAATTTCCACGGATCCATGTGAGTTTGGGGACAGTCGTACAGAATATTTTGTAGAGAAAATAAACTGGCAAAATCAATCGTGAATTTCTCTAATAAATGAAAATTAAGTTACGGGAACCCTTTTTCAATTTTTTTCCCCAAGTTTTAATTTTTTTAAACCTTAATTTCTGAAGCTGCGCCCGTGTAGAATTGCGCCCGGTGCAAGTGCACCATTTGCACCTATGAAAGCGCCGCCCATGCAGACAGTAAAAGAATAAGAAATAATAAAGATTTGGTTTGTTTTTCTTTTGTTGGTACTCATGGCTTTAACGCGGTCCAAATTCGTCACCATATAAGGTGGAGTGTGTCACGTCGTACTAGTTAAGGTGCAATGTCCAAGAGTAAGCTTGAGGCCCCTGTGCTGACAAGTCGTTTTAGTTGAAGTAAGTGACGTTTCAGTCGAATTGCTACTTTCAGCATATGCGCGTAGAGTGGAAATGCTAAGTTGATAGCTCATCTGGTAGAGTTTCGTAGTTGTAGTTTCGTGGTCTACCAATTCACTATATAAAGCTGCGAACTCATTTTCCACTATCTGGAAGAATTCACATGGCTTGAACCTACTTTCATTTTAATTCTTTTCCACCTCGTCTATGAGCAGTGCTGTTGCAGCAAGATATTCCACGTTAACCCCAAGATGCACTTGAGATAACTATCCAAATTTCAAAACTAAAAAGTAAAGAATGTCCGTAAAAAATTCATCACGGACGCCACTGACACGAAAAGCATCGGTGCCGTGCCGTCACGGATATGTGTGGATTGACCTTAATATCTCAATTTTACGACATGTTTGCTTTTCCTGTCGTTTCCAGCAGACTTAATTTTTGATTTCTTACCGAGAAAATCTCTCCAAATGCTTGGAGTTTTAGTTGAAACATGTTATATGGAGGGGGTCACCAGATTTTTTACTTCAATTATTGGCTTCTCAAGGGGTCACAATAGGTTGGGAAATGATGTTCTAGTGCCTTCGGGAAATATTTGCAAGAAAGCCTCTTAGAAAGTTTTCTTAGAATTTAATATGCACAAACCAATTGATTTCAAATTTCTACATTGCTGGTATTCCGACCATGGCAAGTCCTGCGTCCATTTTTTCCAATACCTTCGACGTGGAAAGCTTTTGAGATGCTTTCTGTAATTTAGGAGCGATGGTGTTGCAGCTTTCCACTTTGTTGCCGTTTCCACTGAAGTAAGAAGCTGTCCACTTTTTCCACCTCTGCGGGGCCCCTGGCCTAGAAAATCATTATTTATCTGATGAATTCCTAAACCTATGTTTGTTTGCATATTTGCCCTACCCTTAAATTTAAAAAAAATTACTTTCACAAGAGGTTTCCACTGTTTTGAATTTTTTCAGTATTTTACTCACGCCAAAGCATTAATTTCTTTTTTGGGCGAGTTTGGACTCTACCAAAATGGCCACCAAGGCATTCCCCTTCCGTCTCATGGCTTTATGCTTGATGTCTAATACCCCATCAGCGACCGAACGGAGCAAGTTCGAGCACGTGGGTATTGAAATAAAATTTTTGCCTGAGCTCCCATACATTTTCACATATTGAAATCAGGAAAAATAAACTTAAGTTCGTCCAACATAACATGAAATTGAGATTGATAGTAAAAGCTCGCTCTAAATAGAGTGATCAACTGGATTAACGGAATATCATTCCAGCGAGCTTTTGCATTTCCAACTTCTAGCGAAAAAGCACCAACAATTTCAAGCACAAACTGAACATGCCAGCCGGTGAAGCGACTTAATGCGGATTGAATTGAACTTTATTGAACTGACGCCAGTGAATCCGAGGTATAAGTTTGCACTTTACACTTCATCTATTGTATTCATATATCTATGTCAAAAGCGGAAGCACAAAAGTCTCCACCGAAACTGGAAAACGAGACTCCGCAACTTCGCGCGTTCCTCTCCTGTCCAAAAAAACTTTTGTTACAGAAGCTGGTCCCTCGGGTATAAAAATGGCCAAACCGAAGCATGTAAGTAATCACATATAGCGACACAAAAGCTGCTTTGGTGGAATACTTCCCATGTACTTTCAGCAAACAAGCAGGAAATGTTTTTTATTCAGAAGCCTGCTTCCCGTGTACTTAGGGCCATTAGAACACATTTTTAAGAGCTTTTATGAAAGTTTACTGAAAATTAAAACTTTTTATGAAAGCTCGCGCGCAAAAGGGGTTGAATACTTTTTCGCGGGTTTTTCTTCAAATACCCATATACCGCCTTAATTTATTTTAGTGTGAGTGCGTGTGATTATTTAAATGTTTTTAGTTTAGCTTTGCATTTCGTGAGCTTTTATAATATCTCAGTAAAAAAAGGAACGACTAAATTGTATAAAACAACCATATTTTTTTAAAATAATTTCAGGATGGGTAGCCCCATGAAGTTTCTGCTTAAAATACAAGAAACATGAGAAGCTCTAGAATCTTCCTGGGAAGAATGGAAAGCAAAGAAAGTACATGCAGCTTCATGAGTAGCACGCGAAGCACGGAGCGGCTTGGAGAAGCACGGGAAGCATAATGGTTGTTGATGGTGTGCTGCTTTGATTAATGGTGCCGAATGAGGTGAATGGATGCCTAAGCTCAGGACTAGGACCTATTCAACGATCTCGTGATATTAGTTGTAGAATTGAACTTGCATATTCCAGGAATTTCTCAGAATTTTCAAGCTGGTCTGTCTCCACAAATCGATCAATTAAACTTCAAAACCTCAACTTCACTACCTCCATCGAATAAGAAACGAAATTCCCGAACACACATAAATATGTCACAAGTCACACAGAGTCGTCCTTGCAAAGTCTATATCTCGAATGAAACATCCTTTAACTGTCTGCGATCTGATTACATGATAAAAAAGCGTCTGCATATGTGGCAAGGGGATAAAAGTATAGATAACACCCAATTACATGCTAGACCGACTCCGAGTGGGTGTAGCCTGCCATTTTCTACTTTTCGCCCCAGCCGGCCTCTTTGTATCCTTTGCATTTTTTTCTGTATAAATCTTCTTCTTTTTTTTATATCAGCGATAAATCGAGAAAATAAAACTACCGCCCCAAATTCGCCCTCAATCTTTACATGCCGAAAGTTCCAAGAGCTGAAAATCTCAATAGCCTTGATGTATCCCATAAGGATTTCGGGACATTGTCATGGTTGAGTTATAGAGGAGCAGCAATTCCTCTGGCAGCAGGACCAACAACGGAAAAAAAATAAATAGAAACTACAAATGCGGCCTACTTTCAAGGCAAGTCCCCGTCTTCTAATGGTGTCCTTTTGGCATGTCCAAGTTTTCGTTTTGTTTTCGCTGCGATTCCAATTACCCCGGGGCACAGTTTGCTGGCCTCTCGGTATAAAAATCGTCCCTTGCAGTCATTTCTTTTCTAGCTGACGTTTAGGTGTGACGATCTCCCATGGAGCAGGAGACATTGGCTAATTGCAATTTGCCTTCGTTTAGACTACATGGCTACCAATCTTCGCCAGCCACTTTGAGCTGTACATTCAACAGCCAGACTACCCATTAGGATTCCATAAATTCTCAAACTCAAGACATAAATCTCGGGCTAGACCTGTGCATAAATAAGGTGCAAGCGAACGAATCACACCTCAACAATTTGAATTGACGACTCCTGGAGGGTGGGCCCGATCCGATGGTGGGATATAGAATGGCCAACTGTATAAGAAACGCCAGCGATGGTGGAGAACAAGTTGGAGTATCAGTCACGATATGCTAATTACAATCTTCCTTGAATTGCTGCTGCATGCTGAGCAGTAGTTCAAGGTGGACTTGAGGTCCTTTATCCTGGGCAGCAGGATGTAATCGAATTAAATTGCGATGAAGGACAGCAATCGTTGTTGCGTCACAGCGGCTAGCAGCAATTGGTCACGAACATCAATCAGACGTAATTTCATTATCGTTAAGTGATTCTTGCTGGTGGGCAGCAGGATGGAGTGGCTTCGGGCTTGTTGTAAGTGTAGCCCTCGTAGAGATAGGAGCATGCTATTTTGTGTAAGGTTTAGTGCTCCCTGATGTCATGTCACTAATCAGTTTAACGACTTCTTTGTGTAGCACTTTTAGTGGATTGTGGACGGCATATGCACAAGCAGCGATTCATTTTGGGTACGTGACTACTGGATTGGTATGTCCTGATTGGGATATGATTGAACTGGTTTTTGGGTTGAATGAATTGATTTTTAGTGGAGTAGGGTTGGTGTTTGGTGACATTTGAAACAATAGCGGGGATTTAACAAATATCGTAAGTAGAATTGGTAGGTGGTGCCATTTTGACGCAGTCTTCTGTGCGGTTGTTGACTGGTCATCCGCCTCTGGGTGTTATGTAAGACTGGTAGCTCCGATGAAAAATTTTGTCATATGCGAAAGGAAACAGCTTTTTCTTTGTGTAAAACTTTAGAGCACTATTGTCCACACGCTAGTTTCGCATGTCACGATCACTGATGGGAAGGAGAAGTAGACTGCTAGAAGCGAGAGAGCACTTAGGCACGACAATCTTCTGAATGGAGATATAGTTCTATGTTAAGTTGGTTGCGTGAATTACTACCTACACCTCCTCCCCAGCGTAGCTCTCAACAGAACCTTAACGATCGTTTTGACTTACATTCAAAATGCATTCACAAGTGAAGATCGCCTAAGCCTAAGCTTTTGATACTCCTGCTGTTTGAGGATTGATTCTTGTGACTATCAACTGTTTTGGTATTCTAAGCACCCGTTTGTGGATTGTCTAAATTGTGCCTGCAAAATTTGAATACAAATTTGCCTCAGGTTGAGAGTGACTACACATTTGTGATTGCGTTGTGACTTGTGACTGTTTCTAGAATATGAGTATTAGTCTCTGCAACAAAGCGATAAGAAATAAGTATAATGAAACAAAGAACAAATCTGCAAAACATATAGCCAATCATATTCAGAATACGTCTCGTCCGTAGGGGTGGCGCTTTCATAGGTGTAAATGGTGCACTTGCACCTGGCGCAATTGGACGAAGGCCCAATTTCAGGAAATCTTTAAAAAATTGAAAGTGCTCCCGTGACTTCAATTTCATCTATTAAAGGAATTGTGTCTTTTTTCATTTTGTTTCATTGCGATCAAGAAATGAAGAGCTGATGGGGCGCAATATGGCATACTGCACCGGGCGCAAAAACCCCATGCGCCGGCTCTGCTCGTGCGCGTAGATTTTTGTATTTCCTGGTAATTGGCACCCTGTGTAGAACTTGTCCATGGCGAGCCCAACATTTTTTCCCATAAAAAGCTCTAAAAAGGTCATCAATTTTGCAAAAACGGCACCCACTGTGCAGCAGAAAACTTCACAATTTGGCACCCCTAAAAAATCGAATTTCGGTTTGAGACGAACATTGGCAACATTATAAGACGACACTACTGATTTGATACTGAAAAGAGCTGCTTCCCCTTTTCATGTTTCGTCGTTTCTACCGCAAAAATACTAAATCTTCCAGTGAAAGTCCCGTAGTGGCGACATCTGTTATTCGTAATTCAAGAATATGATGTTTTATTCAATAATAAACAATCAATGATATTTTGCTAGATTATTGTCGATTTAAATTAACTATATTCAATTCTTAAATCACAGAAAATATTTTGCTGTGCCTTATACATTTTATTTTTGACATTAGTTTTACATTCGGTATTTTTTCATTACAAAATCTCAATAAAAACGTAGAAGCGTAGAAAAATTATAGTCTGCAACACGTTTTGAATGGCATATTCTGCACTTGTGTATCACCACCCTCGCCTTCGGCATCATTCCAAACTTGTTACAGAATATACTATTTACTAATTTTGGAGAAGCGGTAAAAACTAGATGAATGTGAATGCCCAGGCATCATGTGGATCAAAAATTAAAGCAATACGGATCAACGTAAATATGGGATTAACTATTTCTAGGCCTACGCTATTTGGTATAATAATAATAAAAGCGGAAAAAACGCCTTAATCGTTGTCTAAATTAGTCGTACTGCTTAATGAAAGGGGTTGAATCTGTAGCATCTCTTTAGCCACTGCTAAACATCCACAAATTTACCATAATTACCATTTTTCATCCCACTTAAATACAATTTAAACAAAAATCACATCTGCTTTAAAAAAAATACGACCACAATCTGATGCGTTTTAATCCGCCTACAAATCCCCATTCCAGGAAAATCTCTAGCAAACATTTATTAAAAATTCACCCCCGCCGTTGAATCCGAGAAAAAAAAAGTTGTAGAGAAAAAATTACCCTCGAATCAACCAGATGACACCGTAATAAACTGCCCCCTTATTCCCTTAGGCAATTATTAATCAAAATCAATCAATTCACCCCAAAAAAAAGTTGACTTCCCTCTGACAAACAAAACTGGTACAACACTAGACCCCTGTGGCACATCCCATTCGGCTGGAGTGGCTGCTGCTGTTCCTGCACAGCACATTACGACAGTGGTGTCGTAAGGTTTTGTCATCCCGGGCAAGTCACTGTATTAGATTTGTTTCAAGTTGTTTTACACAAAGCGATCCTTGTTTGTGTACATGTATAGTATAGGCAACAACACATCCGGGGCAGGGGTGGCTGTTTCAACTATACTAAAATCCGGAAGAGCATCGACGGGGGTGGAACGGGCGACACGATATACCCCCGAAAACGGGGCTAAAAAGAGCACAGAGATGAAGACAATAAAATGAAACGACCCTCGTCTTATGTTTTTGCGAGTTAATTCGACACCAATTAGGGATGATGGGAGGTTGTTCTGCGTGGGGCATTGTTGTCTGTAGTGTGTGTTTTTTTTGCTACCCCGATGATTCCACACCCCAGTCGTACTTTGCTGTAATGTAGAAATGAATTATGAATTGATATCAAGATTGATACTGTGTTTACTCACATCTTCCTCTGAGCCCAGTGCTATAGACTTGTGCGGGATGACTCTACAGCAGAGATAGCAGTTATGGGGTGGTTTTTATACAACCACCCTACGCCACCCCCGTTTTTGGGAAAATTGACATTTGTGTGGATCTAACAAATTGTTCACTTTATGCGAGTTCTTCAGGGGTGAAATTATATTAAGACAAGTTGTTTCCTGGGCGGAAAAGGGGATGGGGGTTGGTGGTTGTTGTGGATTGATTATGTTGCGATGTCATAAAAATTATGCGAATGAGAAGACAGTTTATCTCCTGCTGATTAGGGGGTGGGATATTGAATCTGAAGCGATTTACGTTTTTGTGGTGTTTGACTTAATCTTGTTTGTTTGGGAATTGAGAGCGGTTTTGTGGGTGTGTTTTTTTTTCTGATGATGTGGTATGTGATTGTAATTAGAGGATAATGATGTGTATATTTATTGGTAGATGGTTCTGATTTATGTTGGGATAGGCAACACGCTTTCAGATCGAAAAAAACTGATCTATTCGGGGTATAAGTTATTATGAAAAAATGTTTAGCCCCGAATGTTATGGCTCAACCGGCAGAGAGCTGTACTCATATGTACAACATCCAAGATTTCAAACGTAAGACCCACTGGGCTCCTCCTCATTCATCCTCCAGACTACCATTAATCATCATATCCTTTTTATATCTTCGAGCTAACCTTACTAGCAGACATTGCACCATGAAGTAAACGACTGCGAAGGAAACTGTGGCACCTAATCTTAGACTCATTTTCCCATCCTTCTGGCAACATAAGGATTTCGCGTCGAAAAAACTTCACATCTTTTGAGGCAATCTAAAATTCGACCAATTTCGCGTCTCTTCTTTAGAGCTGAAGAACTGCTCAGTCAGGCCATGCGTTATTGATCGGAGCAGGCGGTAGTCGAAAGGGGCGATGTCGGAGGTATACGCGTGGTAGAACGTCGCCACAGACGGGACAAAAAACCCTTCCTTTTTTGTCATCACAGGACCTGATCGTACGTGAAAAATGACAGTCTCGGCTTCTATTCGTATGGAACATAATCTTCTTGCTTTTGGATCATTCTCAAGGCTTTCAAACGATGGAAACTGGCTTTTTGAGTCTTGAAAAGGTCTTGCAAAAGTCTTGCAAAAAGTCTTGTAAAAAGTCTTGCAAAAGTCTTGTTTTGGAATTGCTAAATATGCAAGACAAGACTTTTTGCTCTTTACTGCAAGACTTTTGGCAATACGTGATGAGCACAAAGCCTTGATATTTTGATTTTGCAGTTTTGCCTTGTCCTGTCTTGTCTTGGTATTGCTTTGGTTTTGCTAAATGTGCAAGACCAGTTTTGCTCATCACTAGCATCCAAAACAGGCACAGTACGCCTGCCTTAAAATCCTACTCCCGCTGTCCGCTACATGCGCGTACCAATAAATGACGCACGGAATAGTCAAAACGAAGCGCGGTACGCTAACACTTTTTCTAGCCCAAAGAAAAAGGAGGCCAGAAAGTCCAAAGAAAAGGACATCGCACATCCTTCGAAAAGGCAGGACGGTTGATTCCCTTACGGAGTTTGGACATAGGGTCACTCGCCTTAGAAGAACCCAAAAGGGTGACCTTGTAATGGTTCTTACAGCTGAAGAGGGCAAGACGGAAGATATGAAGCAAAAGATCAAAGTGTCAATCGGTGAAATGGCAGAGGTTAGGGAAGGTACTAAGCTTATGCTAATCGAGTGTAGGGATCTGGGCGAGTTTACCACCAAGCTGAAGGTGCAGGAATAGACGAAGGTGCAGGAAGACGACATTAGAGTCAGGAAGGCATATGGTGGTACGCAGACCGGCCACAATAAGCATTCCAGTCGCTAAATTTTCTAGTTGTATTTGCCATGGGCTTTCATTTCGTACCACCTCCAATGTATGCGTTTTTAAACTTTGTCAAATCAAATCGTTTTTGTAGCGTTGAGACCATTCGCGACACGTTCTTTCACTAATGATTCAGCAGCTTTTTTCGAATCGAAGGAAACTTCTCGCAAATGACGCTTATGTCGCTCAAAGTTGAGTTATGCTGTAGATATACACGGGTTGGCTTGCGTGACTGCTATGAGTTTAAAAACTTGCCGCTCATTCATTTTTGCCTACAAAGAAGTGTAACGAACCGCGACTTATAGCTAATAGTCCCTTTCCCAAAAACAAACTTAAAAAAATAAATATTCAACCACTAGACCAAAGAGAGGCGATTCTCTCGTTGAAAGCTTCATTTCAAAGCTTTAAAGCTTCCTACCTCGACGAGCTTTCCAGCTATAAAAGAAACCGCTTCATCATGCCAAATCCAGTCTTTCACCAGACTCGTTCCAAGGAGGTCATTTTCTCAAGTCCTATATCATGTCGAGGTGTACAATCCGGCACGCTCAGACTACATACACATAATATATACAGACCACATACCCGAATTTCTGTGGAATGTTGCCCAGGCATTGCGAGGTGTACGATAGGACAGTGTTCTTGTCAAAATTTTCTATACCAGGGTCGAGGTATCTGACCCAACACCGACAATATACCCTGCCTTAAAAAAGTAGGTTTAGAAGCTTACTCAGGATTATCACATTTAAACAACTCTGTGCGGCCGTCTGTGCTTAAATTACTCTCTGCCATGCAATCCTCGTTACGATGGTAATTTGTATCTTGCCTTAGTAGGCTTTGATGAGCGACCTCTCTCTACCATATCATCTTACCATAGAAGCTTACTATGAAAAATAAAGCGGTGGCTACTTTTATTGCTGGGGAAGGTCTATTAACTGGACACCTACGTAGAGCCTCTATGAAAATATTGCAGACAAAAACTTCCTTCGCTTTAGCACCACTGAAACTTCATACCATGCAATACCAAATCCATCCACAAATCAGTTTTAATGACACAACCATAACAACATTTCACGCCACCCTTGTTGCAGCACACTCACACACGCACCCATACACCAAAATAAAACAACTTGTACTCCATCAAATCCTTTAAGCCACGCATCTCTCTCTCCTTACATGATCAGCACCCATTCATGCCACAGGAAAACCAACAAGAATTTTCAACAAATCTCCTGCCGTAATATCATCAACCAGAAGTCATGAATGAAAATTATCCTCGAGGAATCTCAGCATGTCCTCATACCTGACTGAAATGGCCATAACCTCACACTGTCACTGCCACGATGCCCCAGCGAGGCTCTCTGGCCTGCCACTTAAGCGCGCGCTGGAGGACCAAAAAATCCTCGGATCAAAATGAATGTTAAAAAAGAATTCCAGGAGACCACCTAGCGTTTTATGTTTATGCTCTCTGGACAATTTTGCCATAAAGAATTGTCAAACAATCCTGGATCATAAATTGTGTAATAAATATTCCATAAGTTGTCTGCTTTGGCTTACTTAGTTATTATTAATACCTGCTTTCCTCCCGCCTGGCGGATCCGATCGAGGAAGCCCCCGCGCTCCACATGCCTGATGGGTTTTTAAGTCTGAATCTTCACACCTTCTCTCTCGGGCTCAAAATCTTGGGGCATCTTGAGATGGCGCGCCCGGCATAAGCACTTTTGGCATCATAAACCGTGAAGTATATGTGAACAGGTTAAGAGGTTTATTGCATTTAGAAATGTCGTGTTGAAAAATACGAAATAATTTTTATAAATAGAATCACACACACGAAAAAAAGGAGTTCACGTGTATATAAATGGTGGATTGTGGAACCTGCTGATGCGGCCAGTGCTCGAGCACCTTGACTCTCGACTAGGCTTGGTCCAACCATCCAGGGATCAGATCGATCGAAGGAAGTCTTCTTCTGTATAAAGGCATTTATTCGTCGCTTTTTGGACTCTCGGGTCGTTTTATGGAAGGCATTACAAACATTTTATAGCGTCATTATCGTCAGACGGACGAGCCAAGATCGATAACGCTGATCGCGCAAGATCGCACCTTTTTTACCCTATTTCAACGGAAACCGAATCGAGGGATTAAGACGTGTTAAATTGTTTAATCGGAAATTGAAAACATCTTCGAGTCTCTCGACTTGTCCCAGGTGAAAGACATCTGCGAGAATATGGTGAAATATATTCAGGGAGATCATTGCCTCGATCGTTTCAACTAAACGATCAATTGGGGCTGATCCGACTTGGAATCGGTTTTCGACAAATTAAGATGTCGTCATGATCGGATTTTATGGACCAAATCCGGGCCCGATTGCGATACAATTTTCGGGTTATTTATTTCTGTCCTGAATCGAGTGTTTACTAAATAATATGACAAAATACAAGACAGTATTTTTTTGTGATCAGTTTGTGACTGTTGTTGGGAAGAAGCTTTCGTTTTCTTCTTCCAGCTCGATTTGTGGATTATCATTTAAACGTTCTTGGATCTTTGCGTGGTTGGACTCGGATACAATAGAATGAAAAGGATAAAATGTCAGAGTTATTGTAGGATTCGACAAAATCTATGAACCACAAATGTCAACTGGTTGGCTGCCAGGTAATATATGGGCGGAGAGTTTTAAGCTCTTTCAAATAAATTACGAATAAATTTTGAAATGGTAAATGAACGGAAACAATGGGACGTAAATGTCTCGAGGGGATACTTGAAAAGGGTTGGAGTTTGGTGGAGGGAATTTACTTTGTTAATTGTATTAATTTTGCGTTGGTTGATATTTTACAGGCGGCTAGAGTGTATTTTTGATAGAATTGTGCTACTAATCGATAACGCTCCTATCCCCAGTTAGAACCTTTTTTTAGTTACCATGAGGTTTGAGAAGAGTATCGTCTATGTATTTATAAAACTATTTCTGTGAGGTGAGGCGAAGTCCAATATAGTGATAATATAGACTGAAAACGAAACAGCCAAACTAAGTTTCCTGTTACTCCTATCCTATTCTTCAAGTGGTTCCACAGGGATTCATAGTATGAGATCTTGTACTAGGAGAAAAGGCACCCTGGCAATGTCTACGAGGGTAGTTTAAACAGTTTTGAGCTTCAACATGAAAAATTGAATTGAAAAAAACTCCTTCTCGTATCGTCGTCGTCGAATCGTAAAGTATTCCTTTCGAGCCTGAGAAACTTAAAACTGATTTACCAGGTTGTGCCTGATGGTAAGCGTTTCACATGGCAAAGAACTGCGAACAACAAAAATAGTACTGGCTAAGCTTTTTATACAGGTTAAGGCGATAGAAGAGGCTATGGACATAGCGAAAGAACGTTTTTGTCTTAAGAATCTTCAGAGCTGCATGTTGGATGGTGCACTTCTTAACTTTCTCCAATAACGTATTTGAATGAACATTATTTTCAAGCCTGTCTTGGAGCAGTTAAACGTAACGAATTGGATTTTGTGGATCGATAAAACTTAGATCAACCACAACACTTCTGAGACGAAGCAATAGGCTACACAGTGTACTACAGCAGGCGCAGCTGTTATTGAAATGCCGAAGACGCTTGCATTGGCCGGGAAGGTGATAACGACTATTTTTGAAGAAGAAGAAGAGAGTCCTGTTCGATCAAGGTTCTGCACCTGCTTACACTTCAGTGGACCTCTTGACCAAAATTCAGAGATTTTCATCGAACGGGAACACGTCACCTCGCATATTTTGCAGAAAAGGAGGCCAACTACTATTTGGACGAGTTAAAGGGTTTAGAGTAGGGTTGATTCATCTCTAAGTATCTTAGACCATTGTTTGTTTTGGTTTAATTTCCAAAAATTAATCTTTTGTCTAAACCAAGCTTTCCCAAAAAGAATTTTTTGGTAATTTGGAAGTATATAAATTGTTCCAATTGGTGCAACGGGACTTGTGTTTTCCCAGTAAGGACGTTAACTCTGTCATTTTGTGCCATCAAACCAAAATTGAACTCGTTTAGTTTTGCAAAAATCAATGTAGCAAGTGGTTTAGTCGAGGTTGTAAGGATGAATTATGATTAAAACACTGTCTGTACACAGTACCAACTTTAGGGTGGAGCGAGCTCGGGCGATCACCGTTCCTGTGCTCATTTATTTAGTTATTAAATGATAACACCTCCGCAATACAAGACACAATACCGGATATGTGCAGAAGGTAAACAAAGCTTGTGTTTGAAAAGAAGTAAAAGACAGCTGGTAAGGCCGCTTTATTATACGTTATTTTGCAACTATTGTCTTTAGTTTCTAGGAATAAACCAGTGCTGAGCAAGAATAGTTCTTGGGAGCCACGTGAGCTTCCCCGGGAATCCTAGAGCCCTCCAATCTTGCTTGTGGGTTAAAGTGAGAGGTATATGACCCTCTACTTTTCTCTCTTTTCTTGGGGGTTCAAAGAAAAAAGGTATTAAAGAAGTTTCTATACCTCGCTCTCTTTCTCAATATTAGAAGGGCTCCATTGTACCAAAACTGGTGCTGTTGCTCTGAAAATGCCAATGCTCTGCAATAAACGGAACCTTATTGGAACTTTAAATTTTTATGACTTTTTATGTACGGCGCCTGGATTGCAGGGAGTTAAGTTGGTCTTCCCCGTTCGAAGTTATATTCCCCAGGTGATGTTGCGGTGTCTTCTTCTTCTTTACTCTTGTCGGTATTTATGTGCTTTTGTCGGTATTTTGTTTGTCATGTCTACCGCCTTCTTCTAACACCGCAAATATTTCTCTAAAGTACGACGACAGTGATCTGGCAAGGCAGTTCATATTCGTCCAACTGTTTTGATGCCTTCGCGTCAGTTTGTGAGTTGCTCTGTCTACGGGATGAAAGTTGCTACACTTCAATGTTGTATTCCCAGCATTTTTAGACGACCTGCCTCCTTGAAAAAGTTGGTTCATTGTTGACCTATTTCTTCTGAAACCAGCTTTGTATTCACATATTTTGACTTCTGCATAACGTTCCAGTCTGTTTTTGATTATATTAGTCGTTACCCAGTGGGAAAAAGGAGTGCTCCAAGAGCCATCAAAAGGAGCATAGAGTGCTCCCGTTTGCCATACCCGTTCTATATTATTTTTAACATTGCATGTCATTGCGAGGGAGCATACGTTTTTATGCTCGCAAAAAGGCGTTGTTGAAGCACTATAAAAAGCTTTTTAAAAAAGAAATATTCATGGGCGCCTGTGGGTATGTGATCCGGTATCGAAAAGCTTTTATTTTGTTTATCTTTCGCAATTGCCTATTTCTTTGAAAGCCCGAGGTGGCTTTACCAAAGCAGTCCCCCAACTAAACTCTATCAACTTCCAAAGCTGCTTGTCCTCCGTATCGAACGAGAGCCGGGCTGTTGAGTTCGCTAATAACACATTTTATGGGCATGAAGATAATTGCCCGTTTTCTTTTTTTATATAAAATTTATGAAAACTCCAAGAAAGCTCCCTTGAGAGTGCTCCAAGTACACTCTCCTGTGCATCGCTCCCAATTTTTCCCACTGAGTAGTTTGTAGACTGTGGTTAAAAGAGTGTTGAGCGTTTCTTGTGTATTGGGCAGATAATGTTTTGCTCCGTATTTTCTCGCATTTTTGTTTTTCCATATGCAGCTTTGTAATTCATGTACAGCTGCTGAAAGAGATTTGACTCCTTGTTTCATCAATTCTGGTAATATTTTTAAAAAGTGAAGGGCGGATACAAATATCTCACACGGGGCACCAAATTACCTAAAGCCGGCCCTGATTTTAGGGAATCCTCAAATGCGCAAAAAACCAATACGATGGCAAAGGTTTTAGCGATTAAGGTATTTTCCAGAGTAGGATACCAGTACGTACCGTCCTCCGACAGTTCAAAATAAACCAAACTCCCATACAAAATATGTCCATTTGTGGGATTAAACCAGTGATGGGCAATAGGTGACCTTTCCAGAGCAGCGCACACTTTATTATTTCTCTCCCACAAGCTTCAACTTTGTCTATACCTCTAACTTGAAATCCGAAGCATAAAAGAAGGGCTCTCGAACTATCGGTAGTTCATGTGTCCCCCAAGAGCTGATTTTGCCTCCAAAATCTTCTTCTTGGCGAATGGAAAACTATAAGTCGTAGGTATTAAGCCCGATTTACATCCTAAATTCATAGTGAAAGTGCTCTTTTATCGGGCAGATATCTGTATGATTTTCTCTCTGTTGCACGAAAGTTGCTGCGGCACTTCCACTTTGACTTTGGGATGCAAATCGGGCTTAAGAAACCTTCTATCCACATTTCAATTTTTTAGTCGATGTAATACCTGGGGTCGAACTATATCGAAATCCGTTTGGGGTTGATATAGTGGTCCAAGAAAGACCTGAAAGATCTTATCTAGGCTTTCATCTATTTCTATTAAAACACAAAATTACCCTCACCAAACAAACTTTCCCCGCAAATGCAATATCTGTCACCCGTCGTTATTTAAGAAACTACACAAACTCCGCCCAACTGTTCCCCCAAAGAAAATAACTAACAATTTATTTCAACTAACATTGGAACACTTAAAAACCACAAAATTTTCACCAATCTTTAATTCGTGATTGCCACAAAAAGTTGCTTAGCCTTTTTTTTGGTAATTTCTAACAGCTTTGGATGAAATGTGACGTCGGCTCGTTTTTATCCGCCACCCAGCTTCATAGTAACCGTCCATCAGAGCGACATCTCCTTGACATGTGGATGCCTGCACGCACGCACAAGGTGAGAAGCCTACCTTTGAAGCTCGGAGTGAACAATATAAAAAAACGTAAAAATCTCCCATTGAAGTTATGAAAAAAAGAGTTAAAATAGGTTCGAGGAGGTTTTGTGATACCTTTTCATCCTAATTGCCGTGTGGTTTTGTGCTTGAAGGACCTAAGTGGTCCTTTTACGCTTGCATGTCGCCTATATACTAGCGCGGTGGTCCCCTTTAACACAGAACAGAGCATGTGATCTCGTCTTTAAGTCCTGGTGGTGGTGGTCCTGGCCCATCCTGATGACGACTATTACAACAACTGTTCCCGCACACAAGGCGCACTTCCAATCCAATTTGTGGCAATTTGTCGAGTCACTAATAAAAAGGACAATTAGGCTAATTAGAATTCGGTTGGTCCTTGTATAATTGACCCCCCGACCCTAGGCCGGCAACGGTGGTATAAGGTCGGAGAGAGAGCTTCGCTTGTTTTATGGTTAATGATGGTCCGGTCATCATCCCCAGAGGGTCTGCTATTGAATTAGTCACGTAACGCGTTTTATCAAAAATTGATGACGATCATGTTCGGGAGACATTAAAGTGAGGACACTTTGATTCCTTCCAATCGGGGGCCCACAGAAAGAATTATACTGGGGCAGGAGCGCCTAGTCCTGCTGCTCTCTCACATTGCAGAGCCAATATGGAGCGCGCGCTGCGAGGAGGCTAAATTGTTCCTGAGAGATGTTCGTGCAAGGTTTTCATCAGAAGGATGAACATCACTTTTAATGGACAATAAAACGACTTTTAATTGGATGGCATTTAAGGACTCTTGGCCGGGTCCTTTTTTTCTTCTATTTTTCGGTCTCCCCGTTCTCTCTCCGGGCTCCATTCACGCTAGCCGGCCTTATGGCTGGTGAATGGCGGGCACTGAATTCCAATTTCTGTCCGCGGGTAATTTATGGAAATTCAGATCTCAATTTTCCTAAAAAGCCCAAGTGGAAAATTAAAAACGTGTTCTATGCCTTCACGGTTCGCGTTTTTATGGCCGCCTTGAGGGTGACCCAAACGGAATCTTTTTCGGAGGAGCAACGATCGAGTTTATGGGGTACTGAAGGACATTAAATATTATATTTTAATATCCTTGTTTGTTATTGATGTTTGTTTAATTAATTTTTTTCTTCTCCTACTCATCAGTTAATAAATGGGCCAACAATAAAATGTGAAGTGAGGCAGAGAGAGAGTGTGGCCGGTTCTCTGGAGCGAAGTTGCTGGGTGTGGGATTTAAATGAAAAAGTGGAAAATTGATTTAAAAAAAAAACCATTTGTAAACGTAGTTAATGTTAAATTTGGGAAAACTATTTGTTTAAACCATTTGAAAACATACAAAGTGTTTAGAGACCCCAGTAGGGTACCAATCGAGGAAAGTTTCTATGATTGTTTTCGTTCGCTATATTTTCGGTTTAAGACAAGACAGAGTTGTGCCGAATGGAGTAAAATGATAAAAAGGACAGAATACTTCTACACAAATACCTAGAGGTGATGGCGATCCCGGATAAAAATAAAACTAGTTGGGATGTGGGTTCGACCCTTTCGGTCCACACGATCAACTTCCCAGTATGATGGAAGGAAACTCTTTGAAATAACGATAAGAATGGTAAATCCGCAAGGCTTTTCTAAAGAACTTTTTTTTGTTGAACAGTAGCAAACAAACATGCCCCTGGCACTTCGTTCGCTACACTATAAAGCGAATTAATTTTGAGCGTGTTGACGCGCTGATGATAGGCTGCAATGGTAAAAACTTCGGCCTTTTTCATAATTGCATGGTTGCTTGCCTGCTTCCATGCATGCTTGCAAAAGAGCAACTGTCAGGTAAATCAGTTGCGCAATCTAGAGACTTTGCATTTTTGAATGAAAGCCATCAGCTGTCCAAAATATATGTCATATTTGACGTTTCAAGCATAAAGTTGTTTTTCCTTCATTTTCTGAGTTCTTTTACCGCAGAAAAATAAAACGAAAAAATGGATCGAGAAAATATGATTAATGTTAATGTCAGTTTGTTGATAGATAACTCGGCTTTATTAGATCCGGTCCGAAAATTTGTAACTTCACGGCGAAAACGAAGGATAAATTATGTGTCTTGTTTAGCTCGTTAATCTCTAGTTTCAAAGAAGTTTTATCCTTGGGGTGCTCCAACTCTCTTCTTCATTATTTTCGCCATAGAATACATAACATTAATTTGAATAATAATTTAAATTAAAATAAAACACACCTAACAATATCGAAAAACTGAAAATCTTCTGCCAACATTTCACGTTTGACACTTTTCTTCTTCTTTAATCAGATAAGCATGCGTACAAAAATAGTTGCAAGATTTGCGCAGACCTATCAAGCAGGTTGCAGTTTTGAACAAATGATGATTGCACATTTGCTTTTTTGAATACCATGCAAATGATCGACTTGCGCAACCATGCAATTATGAAAAGGGCCTTCATTTTCAATTCGAACTATTTCAGGAGATAGTACCAAAATTAATCAATGTAACGTATTTGTCAAACTTGTCCGAAAAAGCCAAACTGTAATCACTGGAAATCCCGCGATGAACTCAATTCCCAAAACCGTAGGATATGGAAAGCAATCCGCCGTTCAAACAGTTCTGAACTAAAGTTTGAAAATTTCGTCATGTTTGTAATGGTTAACGTATTTGTTGAATGGTTTTTGAAGAAAACTCGGATTTTGGCGAGTGATGACTCTTTGGGAAGCTATTGCTCGGCTGAATCCATAAAAGTGAATTTCATTTTGAACGGATGTCATTCCAACGCTTCGATCGGCACCTCAATGCAGTCAATATCATTTTTGGTTTGCGTTCTATCGAGCATGTACAAAAATCACTTACGCCCTTTAAACATAGATACCGCTTGATCGAATTTTATGAAAATCTTTTCAAAGCGTACTTTGGGTAATACGCTACGATCGGCATCTCAAAGAAGTCGGTATCATGGTTGGTTCGTGCTATATCGTGCAGGTACAAAAATCATTTACGTCGCTTAAACAAAAAAACGGCTCGACCGAATTTCATGAAAATCTTTTCAGATCATATTTCGGTTAATACGCTTCGAACGACACCTCAACCAAGTCGATATCAGTTTTGGTTCGCGCGATATCGTGCAGGAAAAAATGACCGCATCCGTACGCACACACACACACATACTTCCTCCCAATTTTTTGCTTAAAATGCTCCTGGGACCTTGAAAGATGAAAATACGTTGAAATTTTCGATTTCGATTTTCGGACCGATTACAATAACTTCCTATACTGGGAAGTTAAAAATGTCTGACAACGGGCGAACGAAGGCCGCTTGGCTTTTTAAGGGACATATGATGGCCGTAGAGTTTTAAAACAGCCAAACTTGACCAAAAAATTGAAATAACCAAGTACTGAGCTGTACAAACGGCAACTTAACGCTCCTTTAATCCCTCATGGGACTTAGGGCGGAAACAGTCGCCCTCCAGCGGACTCTGTTTTGCGCGACAGCACCCAGCTCCGAGCAGGATCTCCCAGTTGTTGCGGCTTGTGCTAGTAGAGTTCTCCTCCACGTTGTTCTAGGTCTTCCGTCTCGACGGGATCCTTGCGGATTCCAATCAAGGGCCTGTTTGGCTAGATTATCGTTCTCACGTCGCAAGGTGTGGCCAATCCATCTTTGAAATTCCTCTTCGTTGTTACATAGCAGCCTTCCATCCGCACTCTTTTTTTATGTGAAAGACCGGCTCGGTAAAGACCCTTTATACTGTCGACAATCTTTTCTCAACGTCATGATTTTTAGTAGAGTGCTTTCCCTAGTGCTGTTTAGTAATTTGGTAAAGCACTTTACTGTTGCCTGTGTTAGCCGCGTTCTCCGCTTTTTCTGCAAGCTCATTTATCTGCTGCCTTTTATAACACCGGACACTTCTCTTTACCTCCCGGTCTAATTGGGAGTATATTCCCGTTCAAGTTGGTGACGTCTTTCCGAGTCCCTTGTAGAGTCACGTTATTTTTAGGGCCCTAGGTCTATCTTTATGAATGGCTTAGATTCATATAACATAGAAACTGTTAAAGAGTTTACTTATCTTGGAGCGGTAGGTATTGCAAGGTTACAGTGCAAAATCTTGGTTATTTTCTATTTACTACACTACTACTCTTTTACTAAACAAGAAACTCTACCAATTTCCTCTCCACAAATTTCGCCTATTAACACAACCTCATAGCATCCCAATGAAAAATGATAAATTGTGTACTTTACCTGTCGTGAGACAAATCCGCCGCTCTGCCATTCCGTATGCTCCTCCGCTCCAAATGTATGCGATTCTGACGTTAATTAATTTTTGGAAAATCCGATAATGCTGAAAACGGGTGAAACGCTGACAATCCCCAGGGATTTTCGTGTAAAATAGATCGCATCACACGTTGCCGCCTGGAGTCACCACGATAGCACCTACTGACAAAGCGCTATCACTATAATCGGGGGAGATATGTCGGTACCAATCTGCCAATTTTATTAGTTCGTGCAATTAGTGTGGAGTTACACCCCTTTCCACCCCCGCCCTCGATTCCCGTATACTGTGTGCGTAGTAGGTGGATGAGGAGAGAAGCTGGATAGAGGGTTCTAGGACCGTGGATTACGCGCCCTAAATCCTTGGCTATTTATCACATTCATCCAGAATTAGCTCGAAATAAATTCATCCCCTAATCGCGTCTTGTTCGAAGGAGAGTCGGGGGAAAAAAACAGAGAGAGTATAAAAATCAATTTCTCACCGCACCCGGGGAATCCGGGAAATTCAATTATAACCGCACACCATAAAATTTCGGAAAATTCGATACGCCGAGATCAAAACGGTTTATTGCCTTTTCCCACAGTCGGTTGAGCATCTTCCAGGGTGTGTTGAACTGCAAGGAGGTCCTCACCTTGGGCCCTAGCAGCCACCCCATGAATACAATATATACACAACCAACTCTGTATGTGTGCTTGTATCGCGCCCGGGCTCACCCCTTATTTTCCTCGCAATTGTCATTTGTTTTCCTTCTTTTCTCCATCGCAAATTTTCCGCAAAAACGACGAGGAACAAGTGTCATTTGTTTTCGATTGAAATGTCTTTTCGGGGGATTTCAGGGGATTTCCCTTCTTCGCAGTTTCTCACAGGTTCACCAGCCCCTGGCGAGTAATTTGGTAGCAGGTTGCAGTTGGAACATTTTTATGGTGCCTTTCTCCCTTGGATTTTTTCCTTGGGTTCTCAGATTCTTCCTTTTTTTTGGTTTTATTGTTTGGTGAATTGTGGGAAAAGCGAAATTTTTCGTTGTTGTTTTTTTCAGTTCAGTTGTCAAAGTGATATTTTTAGATATAAAAGAAATATGGTTATACACGCAACAAACATACTTGATTTGTAGTATTACATTGCAGTGGTGTAAACCCACCCTCATCCCATGGTAGGACGTGGTTTAGTAGTGTTTCAGTACATTATCGGCAGTGTCGTAGGACCGGGGGAGAGTTTTGAAGCCAAAAACCCTTCCGAAACGCCTTTTGTATGACGAAAATTCAACTTAAACAAGTCGTTTAAGTTGAAGAAAGTGAAGTATCAGTCGATTCGCGAATTCCAGTACATTGGCCTAAACTCAGCTTAGCATTTCCACTCTAGGCCTCTGTGCTGAAAGTCGTAATTCGACTGAAACGTCACTTTCTTTAACTCAAACGACTTGTCACGAAACATGACTTGACTTTCAGCACAGGGGCCTATATTTGCTTCTTTTGCAGATAGATTTTGACAATCCCCAAGGATCCAAGGGGGGGCGAACGGTTAACAAAGACATCTGAAGTTCAAACGCAGAGTTCATCGCCACCTTCTTCAACACCCCTTCCAACCCTGATAACCCTTAACCTATTCCCCCCCCCCCCCAACTAAGCTTGCTGCTAGACATTGCACCATAACGACAAATGACATGACGGACTGCCACATAAAAAATAAAAAAAAATTTGTACAAGCCAAATTGGCACCAGGAAATCGTTGCGGGCGAGTCCAAAAAAACTGTATGATAAACTGAAAATGTGCGGGTTCTTCAGTTTGTTGTACGGATTTTTCTTAGTCTCGTTAGTTTTGTTGACTTGAGTACATCTTTTTACTAATGGCAAATGGAAGGAACTGAGAGAACTGAACGATAAGCTGTCTTGACCTGCGCAGTTTATCGGAGCAAAAGAAGGTCCTCAGGCTGGAGGAAGTTCAGGTCTAAGGACTGGGGGAAAATAGTTCAAAACTGTACAGTTCTCCTAGTTTCTCAGATAATAAACAGATAAACAGCGCAGTTTAGATGAAAGTGTAAGGGCCGCTTTAAGACTTTTTTTGGTTCAGGATATTACCATTTGTGGTCTACACATCGATACTCTGGGTTTAAACCCTTAACGTTGCTTGTTCACGTTCCCATATATCTTTCCCCCTTCCAGCCAGGTCTTCTCATTTTTCTTTATACATAATTCGCTACGACGGAATTTTTTTAAGTGCTTTTCATTAAAAACTTACACGACCTCTTCAATGTTTTTCCCTTTCCCTGTAAAGGTCCTTTAAAAGATCACAGCTGGAAGACTAAGCTCTTTAAAGTGACGACTTATATTCGCAACTCCACTTTGGCTGCCTGTCTATTGCTGTCTGACTTCTAAAAAGCTTTCGATAGCGTCAATCACGCCCTGTTTCTGCGAAAACTTTTCCCACCATCCCATTTTTCTCTTTCTGTTCATAAATTTGTGCTCCCAACCGCTCTCAAAAGGTTAAACTAGATGGCTCTAGTAAGAGGTGCCTCTTTTTTTGTTTAAGCCAGTACAATGTCATATTTAAAATGAGGCGAGGTGCCATTGTACTCTCTAAATCTGAATCAGTGAAATGTTCACTGATTTGTCCAGCGATTCAGAATTTCACTGGGTTCCAGTGACACACACTTATTCATTCAGTTGAAAAAACTGATCATCCCGTGATTGAAGATTGAACTGGGTTTTCAGTGTAAGATACTGAGTGCTCCAGTGAGAACAGTCTGTGGCACTCGGGTTATTTGATCACTTGAACGGATTACGTTTTTCACATTTCTTAACAAATAATGAAACAATTAACAAGATGATCAACAAGTTATCATGAAATGAACTATTTTTAACTGTGTATATGAAATAAATGTTCGTTTTTTTTTAACTGATTTATTTTTTAGCACACTGTAAATAAACATTGTTTGAATTTTACTTTATTCAAATTGTTATAATTTTACTTTTTCCTTTCAATATTACATGTGTTCCTATTGAAATAAAATCATTTTTCGGAAATACTGAGAAATGAATACATTGAAATAACGTCGACGGCCAGTGCCCTTTTTCATCTCACGCATCAAACTCATAACAAAAATCACTGGTTACATCAGTAAAACCAAAGTCACTGGTTCAGCCAGTGACTTAAGAATCACTGGTTGTTTCAGTGACGGCCAAAGTCACTGATTCAATTATATGATATCCACTGATTTACAGTGGTTGACATTTCACTGATTCAATTAAAGGCTATTCACTGGTTCAGATTTAGAGAGTAATGATAAAATGACAAAAACAAGCAATATGCATTATACTGGCTCAGAGTCAATGGCGTAGAGTGGGGGATGTAGAGGGGGCTGTTATTTCCGTTTTTAAACAAACAGATTGTCCTTGCTCGGACTTGAGACTCTCAATGCGTATGAAAGCAGTGGTTTTGAAATTCCCTGCTTTTTTGGCGAGGGCTCTTACTGCCGAATTTCCAGAAGCTTCCGAGCTTGGCGGGAAAATGGCCTGTATATTTATATTTTACAATCTCAGCTCGCTTCGTTTCAAGTTGAAAATTTCACTGCTTCAAAAGAAGTAAGAAATGTACGTATGTACCAGTACCTACGCATATTTGGAATGAAATTTCGCCTCATTTTTCTCGTTACATCCTCATATAGATACCAATAGGACAGTTTTTGAACAGATCACTCAATTCAAAATATTGTGGCCTCAGTACTATTTACCATCGTGTAAGGGACAACTGTACTGCCTCGGGTAAGTCCGATTAAAATCTACCTGACCTGAAATTTTCCTTATTAAGCATCTTTATAAACAGTCTTCCTTCAGTAGAAAAATATTCTATGATCCATATGTACAAATTTAGAATGCGCATATGGCATATGACAAATCCGCCCAATCTAATGAATACAATTTCCTAATGAAATTATCTTATAAAAAATTCCTTCCAATTGATGTTTTTACTAGACCAAATAATCCTACGATAAGAAAATAATATACGATAGTGTTTTTTTGTTAACTACAAGAAATATCCAATACTAATGACTCATACCACCCGCCTAATCCCCATGATTATCCTTTGTTTATCCACAAATTTCAACTCTTCCTGATAAAAGCAAGCTTTGGGCCCTGTTATCAATGAAAAATGTATGTAATTCTAGTATTGAAGAACAATGACAAAAAAACATTGTTGATACTTATCAATTGTTGGAGTTGTATACCCGATGATTGCTATAACTGCTTAACACTACGGCACTGCGCCATGGACAGGTTGAAGGTGGCCCAGAGTCTCTAGCATGAGGCACACTCACTGTGAGGCTCCGAATAGAGTAACATTTCGAATGTAATTATAGACCACTTAAATGAAATTGATGGGCTCCATTACCTCTAGTAACCACCAACCCTGACCACAACAGCAATTTTCTAACAATACCAACATCACCGGTGTTTGTTGCTGCCCACCCCTCCGCCGAGAGGCACTCAATATCGCCTATATGTAAGGTATGTATATAGTGTGGTAGGCTCTCGGAGAAAGCGTAATAGAATATTATCGCGAGTATTAATCAAATATCTGAACCTGGCATTAGGATATTAAGGGAAATTATGACATGCCAGTGACCACATACACCCAACCTGTAACTGGCCTCAAATGGATGCCTCCTGCACGACCCTCAATTATGACTCGATGAATTTCTTTTCCGCTCTCGGGCAGCGTATGCCGGTGTAAAATAGCAACAACAACAACAAAAACCATCTGCCTTATCAGAATCGAGATAATTTTATCGATTTACACCGATAACCTGGCACATATTCAGCGTTGAAGTTGAGGTGTCGATAATCCCTCATCATCAAAAGCTTCGTGGCGCAAATTCCTAATCCCTCCGGATTGATATAACTGTTCGCACCTTAAGCCACGTTTCGTATACATATACACACACACGTTGAAGAACACCTGAATATAAAGAATCTAGCCTTGAGACTTGGGGCTTAAAGTGTGATAAAAGCAATGTTAGATGCCGCACAAGACATGATGTGAGGTGTTTTGTTGATGATAGCGCTGACCTCGAGGGCAATTTCATATAGAAGCGCGCTTTCGAGTAAATTACAGGGCAATCAGGCTACCTTTGATCTGCGATCTTGCCGTGCACACCGTGTACAATGTAGAATGAACACTGGACACAGTGCTCCTCTCTCGAAGACGTCGGCGATTTCAGTCCGGGAAACTGCTGATTGCTTGTTAATTACAAGAGTTTATTACGTCTCTCATGTTGGTACAGAGTCCCAGACTTATCGTGTCGCGCATGCGGCGGTCTTACTACTGCCACGCCACAACACAAAAAAAATCAACTGAAAAACAATAGAGCCGCAAGAGAAGAACTTGTTTTCAGGTAATCCCATATCGATTGTCTTTATATACTAACAGACCAAAAAGACCACGAAAAAATCTCCAGACCTAATAATCAATACGCCATTAGAGGCAACCCAGCACAGAATCGCATCCGAGGGTTTTTAACTTGGAATTCAGTTCGAGTTCACCTGTTTGACGAATGAGCCTCTAATAGCCTGTGTTTAGGCAGGAGTAATCTGGGAAAGGTAATGTTTAACTAAAAGTCACGAACTGATTATTTATGAGACTCGAATGGTTGCCAGCGATTTACATAGTTGGTCGACTTTAACTAACTGCTTAGGAGGAAGTCGACTCTGGACCCATGCAGATTTGCTAATTTCAGACAGTGAACAGAAGCCAAAGACTGAAATTAAGCAGTTGGCTGGGACAGGACGAAGATTGAAGGTGTCTATTAAGTCTATTAAGAACTGCACCTTGGAAATTTTGTGAAGATTGTTACGAGTCGGGAATTAACTCATTTTAAGTCGTGAAGTGTTTATCATTTCAGAAATGGTTTAGTAATGCTATCAGGAATGAGTTGTGTGCTGGGAGATGGAGTTATTGCGTAAGAGAGCCTTTGAGATTAATTGGCGTTAATAGCTTTGGTAAAAATTAATGAAACCGGATAAGAAAATGTGATATGGACAGACAATCTATTACCACGGTAGATTGATGATAGTATCATAACCGATCTCAGAAATAAGTGTTTCTTTGAACTGTCGAGTGTTCGAATCGAACAATAAGCCCTACTTCGACAGATAGTAGGCAGAAGAATGAAAGAACTGTCAAATATTACTCTGGCAAGACGCTAACTTTGGCGACCGTTGGCATAGCTTCCTCAATTCTGTCCCTGTTCTTTAGAATTGTTGCTCCAAACAAAAAACGATAACAAAAAAAAAATTCAGGTATTCAAAGTGATTTTTGAGTGCTCTATAATACCGTGGGTTGCGAATTTATACTCCAGGCCAAAAGCGCTTCACAAATTTCAAATGATTTATTCTCCTCTTCCCGCCGTTGCCACCTGACCTAGGCGCAACACTAAAATTGATAACAATCAATTTTCCGGCACTCACAAATCACTCTGAATACCTGATATTTTTTTTTGGAATGATTTTGGTTTGGAGCCCCAGTATTTAACATTTACTTTTTCTTTATGTGATGTTGTTTTGGAGGCGGCCATATAGCCAGGCACGGCCCTAAAGCTGAGCTATAGATAAACCAACCTACCCTTTTCAAGACAAGAAAATAATTGTTTGTGATTCATTTTGGCCTGGATAAAGTTCGTGGAGTTTTCCCATTGTCTATTGCAAACAAGTCGCTGTGCCCAGCGTCACCATTTAACGCTCGTTTGAAACGTGACAGCTCGAGTGCTCGAATGCCATTTAGGGCATTAAACATTACGGGACATTGGTCTTGCGTTACAAAATGGAGAACAATAATGAATAGTATTCGGTTATTACAAGAAATTGGAGAACTCTGCCCAGACTTGTGAAAAAAATTGTGCTATATACTGTGAAAAGGCATTTTATCAAAATTTGCTGCACGAAAATGGTTCGCTCGTTTTCATTCTAGAAATTTTGATGTGAAATTTGAGTCGCGCTTAATAAAGTCCAGCAATAGGCAACTAGAGAGAATTTGTAACGAACCGTGATCCATTTCTAATAATCCAGCAGCAGGCCAGGTGATTCACTTTTTGAAAGCTTCACTTCGAAGCTTTAAAGCTTTCTACCGGACGAGCTTTCTAGCTATAAAAGAAACCGCTGCACCAGGCCAAATTCAGTCTTTCTCTAGACTCGTTCCGAAAAGGTTACCATCTCCGTTCCCACCGTGTCGCGATGTACGATCCAGCACGGTCATAAAACATACATACCCCAAACTTGTGGGATTTTGCCCAGGCCTTGTCGAGGTTGTATAATCCGACAATGTGCTTAGCAGCGTTTCCTATACCGTGTCAACGTGTACGACTCGGCGCGCTCAGACCACACACCCAACACAAAAGACACGGCTTCAAAAGAACGCTGTAAAAACTACTTGATTTAGTCTAGAACTAATATTGCCTAGGGGCATTGCACTGCCTGGAATCGAATCATAGACCTTACTTGCTATTATAGGGCATCTACTGCACCGTTGTTGTAGTCTTTGCTTATTTTGATATCGTTTTATTGTGAAGCAGGAATGGCAGCACAGAAGTCTTTTCAACCAGGGTACGGAACTGCTTGCTCATGCCACTTATTCAATTCGACTAAAGGCAACGAGGAGATAGAGGACGACGCACGAAGACCACGGCGGCTATGAAAACGGTAAACACCAGAACTGATTGACAAAAGATGAGCTTACAATTTATTAAAACAGAGACAGTAAAAAGCCTGAAGACGACTAAGCACATTTTTCTACTTATGCGTAGTAGTTTGGTTTAACATGTGAATTATATCATGAAGAGAAAAATTTCAGTCATTTAAACCAAAACTTTCTTCTTACTCCTAGTAATCTGTTGTCTTTATACAATGGATTAAAATTACACAATAAGGGCGGATGTATTAAGCAATGATAAATTTATTACAAGGCTGCATGTGTAGGACTTCGCGTGTGTAACTGGCCAGTTTTCTTCTAGTTTCACTAGTTAAGTTTTTCTCACAAGAAACTAGCCAGAACTTATCGAAACTCGACAAAAATCTACTTGGGTAGTTTCACCATCTGTAAAGCATGCAAATTTTACCATTAATGTCGACAATTAAAATTTCCTGTTGCTAATACCTGAATAAATTTCAATCTGAAAATTCCGCCTAAAATTGCCATTAAAGTCACCTTTGCGCAAAATGCTAACAGCAAAAACCCGGCGAAATTCGTGCTTGACCTGAGCGCGGAGATTTATTTTTTACGCTGGCGCTTGTGCTTCACACTTTATTGTCTGCTAAATAGCGTTTCCCATTAAATTATTACTGGGAACGATGAAAATTTCAACAAAACCCGCAGACATCATTCATCAGGCCGCCGCGGAGGATGCGCCTTCTTCAATTCCCAGATTTGTGCCTCCTCAGCCATCTCGAAACCGACTCGGCGCTGTGTGGCGAGGCCCCCGCCATAAAGCGTTTGATTGATGCTTTGTTAACTTTTTGTGCCCCCATCGATGGAGCGAGCGAGACCGAAAACCCCCATTAAAGTCGCTGGGAATTAACAAATAACTCAAAATTCATTCTCGTTCCTTTTTGTCCATCTCCTCCAGCACCACCAGCCCACTCCTTGAGACACACCAGGAGTAGACGTCGAAGTCGCGCTTTGCCACGGCAGCTCCACCAGAATGGCACTTACACCCGAACGGGGACCGGTGAAGCAATGCCATTTCATGTTCGCATGATGACTTTGACTCTGTCCCTGTCTACCGTCGGTGAAAAATTGCGTGAATTGCGTAAAATTTCAGGTGAAAAAGCCGAGGAAAATCAAGAGCATAACGCCTGACGGCAATCCTCCGGCTCCGGGCAGGTGATAACGTAAAGTTGTGGGCCGGACTCGAGTACACCTTCTGCTAATTAAGCACCAACCGCAGTCTCCGGCTAATCGATGAAAATCAGAATCACAATCAGATGAAGAAATGCGAGGCGGTAATTTATTACCGCTGACAACGCTATTAAAATGGAAATTAAGTATTGGCCACCTTTCTGGTGCAAGCTGTAGGCACTTGCTGGCTGGGCTGGCTCTCTGCGCTCCCCTGCCCCGGCAGCGACGAAAATCCGCCAATTCACCGTGGCTGGGGGATGTTTGAGTAATGATCCTGATTATGACTTGCATAAAGGATGTCAAGTAGTTGATGGATTTACTCGCATATTCTGGTTTCATTGATTATGAAAACTCGAGTCATTCATTCTTGAGTCGTTATTCTTGAATGCTAGTTCTCATACCTGCGGTGCTTTATGGCAACAAAATGGAACTTTGACAGTGACAAAAGTTTTATTGTGCATCTGGAGTGAAATTTAAATAATAAAGACTTTACTGTCTTCGTTTATCGGTTCAAACTAAATTGGAATTTAACGGAAGTGTGGCAACCACTCTACGACTTACAAACATATTCTACGATCCAAAAACTATTTACAATTGTAAAACTAGAAAGTCGCCCACAGTTGTACCATAACCTAAGAACACCTAGAAGATCCATCATTGGTCCCAAAATCAAGGAAGAGGATCATAATTTTGAAGTAATGATCTTTCAAGTTAAATAACAGCCGACAACAATATATTTTTTGTAATAGGACAAGCTTAGGAATCACTATTTGTACTATACTAGTCCAAAATGTCGTTCGTGGTGCAATATCTAGTAGTTAGTTTAGTTTTAAGGATATCCCAGATACGAACATCTATAAATGGACCCACGTCGTCATAGACCCAAACACGAGTGTCGTTAGCGGTCTCCCAACTAAGTACTAACCACGTACAGTGCTGCTTGACGCATGCAATCGAACGAGAATCGGTTTACTAAGTAAATGCTAATGGAACCATTTATACATAGTCCCTAGAACCCTAGATAAAATTTTCTATTTTATTCGTCCTATACAAATTTTTAAAGCCTCCTTTGCTCCCTTTAGGGGCGAGGTGCGAACAAGTTTTATTTTAACACTGGAGAAAAGGAAAGGGTAGGTTAAAAGAAGCCTGAGTATCTAATGGTCAAAACAGGCAACGATGATCCTTACATTTGAACTCAAGTATTTTGTGCGATCTCGGAAATCAGCCATTGATTGCTTCACAGTCGAGTTGTACTGTTTATAACCCCACTTTTAGTCAGTAGTGGACGAGGACTACAGGATATGGGAGCGAATAAAACTAGGTACTCTGGTGTTGTGGAAGTAATATTTCCGACTACTACGAAGTATGAATGAAGTTTGCTTCGTTCAGAAAAAAAATTTTCTATAGAAAAATGATGTTTTGAACTAGCTTCTCTTAGGATTACTTTGGCATCAGAGCTGGTACCATGAAGTAGATCTATGGTAAAAATAAGTTCATCCAAAACTAGAAAACGAACGGTCGGTTCTTGATTCCCGGATAGACCTAACGTTACATAGTGCAGCCTAGAACGAAAGAGGTTTTAGCAAGCTCATCTTCACTCATAAGAGCTTGATGCCCTGCCCACTGGGGTCTTCAAAGCTTTGTTTCTTCACAGCTATGTGACGATAGCGCTCTTAGATCTCGTCATCATAGAGTCTCCGTAATCGTCCTTCTTCACATAAGGGGCCAATAATCCTCCGAAGAATTTAGCGGATACCAAGCTTTTCAGCGTTGTAATGTGCTCTCGGACCACCATACCAACAAGATAGTGATCCGAGTCGAAGTTGGCACCTCTGTACGCTCGTACCGTCATAAGACCCGTAAGAAGGCGTTGGTCTAGCATGGTCTGTTTGGTTGCGAGTGGCTCCATCAGGAGATACCCAGGTTAGTAATATGGAAAGTACCAATCGAACGCTTTTGAAAAGGCGTTCGTTTGCAAAATGCCAATGAAGACTGACTATTATCTCCTCTTTAAGGAGGAGTGCACCAAACTTGCACTATTCAAACTAGTGTTTAGTGGTGTCGCTGCGGTCGGTTCGTTATATTGTGGGGCTAGTCGCTCACAGGAATAACGCCAGGATATATTTATAATCGTTTTTTATTACCAATATAAATATTTATAAAGTAGTTGTTAACAGTAAGGCTACTAACTTAGAACTAACTTAAAATTATGACAATTCCTTAAAGTTAAAATAATAAATTAACCTACGCCTACTGACTAAAACCTTTGGGATTCGCCGCATATAAGTTCAGTGTTTTCGCCGTGGTTTGTGTACAGCGGTTTGTGTCTATATGTTTGACATGTGGATGTCGCGGTGAACGCATCGTAGTCGCCACACTACTCCCCTTCCAGCGACATCGTCACTAATCGTTGGGTGTTGCGAAACTTACTTTCTTTTTCCTAACGGCTGGCCCTTCGTATGTTCTTGGCCTAGGTGTTGATGTCGTATTATCTTCATTTGTTATATCTTGTAATATTGCTGGTTTCAGTCGGTCTATTGAAACATTGATATGTTTGCCATTCATGTCTATTGTATAGTAAGCGTCGCTATCTCGCTTGATCACTTGATGAGGTCCGGTGTAAGGCTGGTCGAGTGGCTTCTTTGTACCATCAACTCTCATAAACACATGTGTGCAAGTGGCGAGGTTCTTGTGTATGAATATCCTTGGCTTGTTGTGGTGTGCCGTTTCACGTGGACGCAGTTCCCTCATACGTTCTCTTAACGCTTCTTTGAAAATTGTTTGGTCCGCTTCGAAATTGTCTTGCATGAAGAACTCCCCAGGTATCCGCAATGTCGTACCGAAAACCAGCTCAGCGCTGGATGAGCCAATGTCGTCCTT
Organism: Thereva unica; assembly: GCA_949987705.1. Classification (NCBI taxonomy): domain Eukaryota; kingdom Metazoa; phylum Arthropoda; class Insecta; order Diptera; family Therevidae; genus Thereva; species Thereva unica. Next base: position 90,363,746 of record OX465285.1, read on the forward strand.
CAAACAGTTCCTTAATCCCAGCATTACGACAGGTAGCACTTGTACCCAGTCTTCGTTTTCGTGGCATTTGATGGCTGCCTTGAGTGATCGATGCCATCGTTCTATCATACCGTTCGCTTGGGGATGATATGCTGTAGTGCGTTTCCTATGACTGCCAATCATTCTGGCAAATGCCTCGAAAATTTGAGAGTCGAACTGTGTGCCTCTGTCAGTTGTTATTACTGCTGGTGTACCATATCTCGCTATCCAAGTTTCAAAGATTGCATCAACAACCGTTTGTGCTGTGATGTCTTTTATTGGAATTGCTTCCGGCCACCGTGTAAAGCGGTCAATCATGGTTAAACAGTACCTGTATCCGCGTACTTCCCTCATTGGACCTACAATGTCGATGTGTATATGCTGAAAACGTTCATCCGGCATATCGATGTGTTCTGGTCGACGCTTCGTGTGTCTACTAATCTTTGAGCGTTGGCACGGTAAGCAAGTTCGTGCCCATTCCGTAATGTCTTTATTCATTCGTGGCCAAATAAACTTCTTCGCTATAGCTTTTCGTGTTGCTTTCCCGCTACCGTGGGCGGTATTATGCACATTATCGAAAATCCTCTTTCTCAATGTTATTGGAATATAAGGTCTTATCGCATCAGTTGATACATCGCAATATACGACCGTATCAGTACCTGTTAAACGTAACCTCTTGAATTTTATCGCTCCCGGCTGTTCGATTAATTGCTTCATTTCTTGGTCTTTCTCTTGTTCAATTGCAATCTCCTCAGTTGTGACGCAGACTGGTAGTTCAATATCATTTATTCGTGATAACGTGTCTGCAACGTCGTTCTCGTTACCGGCGATGTGTCGAATGTCCGTTGTGTATTGACTAATCAAATCAAGTTGCCTTTGTTGTCTTGGGGATGCCTTTGAAGCTTTTTGGTTAAAAGCATAGGCCAACGGTTTATGGTCTGTAAAGATCGTTGTACCTCGTCCTTCGATCATGTGCTTGAAAAATTTTATCGCTAAAAAAATCGCGAGTAGTTCCTTGTCGTAAGCGCTGTACTTTGATTGAGTTTCTGTAATTTTCTTTGAAAAAAATCCCAGTGGCTGTTTCTCACCACTTATTTCTTGTTCCAGAACTGCTCCTATAGCGGTGTCAGATGCGTCAGTGGTCAAGTACAGTTGGGTTCCCTCCGCAGGATGAGCTATAAGAGTGGCTCTCGCTAGGGTGTCCTTGCACGTACTGAATGCTTCGTCTGCTTCCGTATTCCATTCGACCGGTCTCTTGTCCCTCTTTTTCGCTCCAGTAGTTAAGGCATGCAGCGGTGCCTGTATTCTTGCAGCGTCCTTAATGCACCTTCTATAAAAATTGATCATTCCCAAAAACCTCCGTAATTCCATTATGTTGTTAGGTTTTGGGAATTCGAGAATAGCGCGTACTCGGTGTTCGAGTGGTCTGATGCCTTCGCCGGTCACTTCGTATCCTAGGTATTCAACCTTGTCTTGACCCCAGTGGCATTTGCTAAGTTTGATCGTAAGTCCAAACTCCTTCAACCTCTCGATGACTTGTCCCACGTGCTCTAAGTGTTCTTTCCGCGAACGTGATGCAATAATGATATCATCTACGTAACAAAAACAAAAGTCCAGGCCCCTTAGTGCGTTGTCAATAAACCTCTGGAACGATTGCGCAGCATTCGTTAGTCCGAAAGGCATCACGTTGAACTCGTATAGTCCAAATGGTGTGATTAATGCCGTCTTTTCGCGGTCCTCCGGTGCCATGGGAATTTGGAAGTAAGCCCTTTCCAAATCCATTGTCGTGAAGAATTTACAACCATGTAGTCGATGAGAAAAATCCTGTATATTCGGAACCGGGTACTTGTCCGGAAGTGTGATTTTGTTTAGTCGCCTATAATCGCCACAAAGCCTCCATGTGCCATCCTTCTTTTTCCTCATTAGCATCGGGTTAGCGTACGGGCTACATGACGGTCTGATTATGCCTTCTTTAATCCATTCGTTTATTTCGCTTCGTGCCGCTCTTAATCTGCCAGGTGATAAGCGTCGTGCTCGTTCGGCGCATGGCGGTCCTCTTGTTATGATATGGTGCTTGACGTTATGTTTCGGCTCACTGTATTTACCCCTTCGGGTGATGCTTATGTTATCCTTAACCATCTTTGTGTATTCGTTGTCATCTACCACCATCTTTATTGTTGGCACGTTGTTTTGTGTGAGAATCCCGTAAGTAGCAAGTCCCGTAATACCATCAATTAGCCTCTTGTTCCGGAGGTCAGGAAGGAGATGGTATTCATGTAGAAAATCGTTTCCTAGGATGGGTTGTGACACGTCAGCTATTAAGAATTTCCATGTCAATGGTCGCCTTATTCCAAGGTCCAGTGTGAGATTGGCCTCTCCATATGTAGCGATCTTGGTGTTATTTGCTGCATAAAGTGGAAAATCGGTATTTGCTTGGCCTTTTTTCTTAAATGCTTTGGGTAATACAGAAACGTCTGCTCCTGTGTCCACTAGAAATTGCGTACCGGTTTTCCGTTCCCGTATTAAGAGGCGTTTTGAGACGTGTGGACTGCCGACGGACGCCTCGATGCACATCGGCTCTTTTAGTTTTCCGAGTTTTTATTCCAAGAGCAAGGGGTGCGACACTTGCGCGCCTTCTTTCCAAACCTCTCGTGGTAGTAACATATGTCCTCCTTGCTTCGAGTGCCACTCCAAGGTGACTTCGATCTATCCCGGCCTTGCCTTGAACGTTGTCGACTTCTAGATCTTGTTTGCAGATTCTTCACGTCCCTTGATAAAGCCTCGATGACTGCTCTCAATTCGTTTACCTCCGAATTGGTTGAAAGTCCTCTAGCTTCGGGCGTTCCTTGCTCCATGTTTTGTCTTCGTGATGTCCGTTCGTATCCACTAACTCTGTCTTGGTGCTGCGTTGGCCTCATGTTGATGGCCTCGATCCGTGGTTGAGTTACCTCAGCAATCCGATCTGCTTGTAATGCTAGTGCGCCAAGGTCTTCGGTGTCGTTCATAACCAGGATCCCTTTCATTTGCTCTGGTAATTGCTCCATGAACAAAGTTCGCATAACTGTGCTGTTGCATTGTCCTCCTGCCAAGTTTCTCATCCTTTGTAAATAAAGCGATGGTTTCTCGCTTCCCATCGGTTGCCCTCGCAATAATCGTCGAAGACGTGTTTCAGAAGACTCACCGAATGCCGTTATCACTCGATTCTTCAAAGTGGCATATTTTTCTGTTTCGGGTGGTGAGTCAATAAGATCTCCAATCACGCTTAAAATCTCATTGTCTAGATTTACTAGAATGTGTCTGAATTTAGTTAAGTCGGATGTAATTCGGTGGAGTCCGAATGCGGCTTCTGCCACTGCGAACCATCTGGCTGGTGAATCCCTCCAGAATGGCCGTGGTAGGTTGACACTAGACACAGCGTTGAGCCTAGCAGTTTCGCTCCCTTGTGAACCTTCTGTTGACGTAACATTTTGTTGGTGTTGCGTTGGTAGGAGATCGCGGTCAGACATGTGGTTTTCCTGGGTATTCCCTGATGAAGTTTCCATCGTTATATCAACGCGAGCCAAATAGTTCCGACTTTCCTAATTTTCGGCTTGTCTTATTTGTTCCTGTTATCGTCAGGAATCAATGTAACCGTAACGTAACGTATAAAACTTGTAACTTTGAACGTAATGAAAAGTTAAACAGAAAGTGGATATTGAGTGGAGTGAGTTGAATCGCACCGAATCCCAAGTTTCATCATTAACTTAGAATCTATACAACTTGGTGGTTAAGCCAACTCTAAACAATTTCTTTCGCATAATATTTAAATTTGAAACTAATTTATTGGACCATTGTGGTAAAGGTGTGCGAGCGTTTATTCTATATTAACGTGTCTTACTTATTGCTAATTTGTGACGTACCTTGTTTTCACTTGCATATGCGTCACAAGTCCGCTCGACCTTCTTATTTCTTCCTTTTTCTTTTTTCACTCTTCTTGCTTCTTCCTCCAAAGGGATGGATAATGGTCCTCCTTCCTTAGGTTGTTGGCCTCTGTTAACCTGGATGCGAGTGCTGGGTCCTCCTTCTTGATCGTCGGGAACCTCCTTCTCGGATTTTGTCGGGGTCCTCCTTCTCGAACACGTCGGGTAGTTCTCCTTCTCAAATCAAAACGGGGTCCTCCTTCTCAGAAAACGTCGGGGTCCTCCTTCTCAGATATCGTCGGGGTCCTCCTTCTCGAGTATCGTCGGGTCCTCCTTCTCGAGTATCGTCGGGTCCTCCTTCTCGGATATCGTCGGAGTCCTCCTTCTCAAGTATCGTCGGGGTCCTCCTTCTCAAGTATCGTCGGGGTCCTCCTTCTCGAGTATCGTCGGGGTCCTCCTTCTCAAGTATCGTCGGGTCCTCCTTCTCGGATATCGTCGGAGTCCTCCTTCTCGAGTATCGTCGGGGTCCTCCTTCTCGAGTATCGTCGGGGTCCTCCTTCTCGGATATCGTCGGGGTCCTCCTTCTCGAATCAGTACGGGGTCCTCCTTCTCGAATCAGTACGGGGTCCTCCTTCTCGGATCACGCCGGGGTCCTTCTTCTCAAATATCGTCGGGTCCTCTTTCTCGGATGACGTCGGGGTCCTCCTTCTCAGATCAGAACGGGGTCCTCCTTCTCGGAAAACGTCGGGCTCCTCCTTCTCAGATATCGTCGGGGTCCTCCTTCTCAAGTATCGTCGGGGTCCTCCTTCTCAGATATCGTCGGGGTCCTCCTTCTCGTCCTTCTAGGATCACGTCGGGTCCTCCTTCTGAGATATCGTCGTGTCCTCCTTCTCGTCCTTCTAGGATCACGTCGGGTCCTCCTTCTGAGATATCGTCGTGTCCTCCTTCTCGTCCTTCCAGGATCACGTCGGGTCCTCCTTCTGAGATATCGTCGTGTCCTCCTTCTCGTCCTTCCAGGATCACGTCGGGGTCACCAATTTCCTGTGGGGCTAGTCGCTCACAGGAATAACGCCAGGATATATTTATAATCGTTTTTTATTACCAATATAAATATTTATAAAGTAGTTGTTAACAGTAAGGCTACTAACTTAGAACTAACTTAAAATTATGACAATTCCTTAAAGTTAAAATAATAAATTAACCTACGCCTACTGACTAAAACCTTTGGGATTCGCCGCATATAAGTTCAGTGTTTTCGCCGTGGTTTGTGTACAGCGGTTTGTGTCTATATGTTTGACATGTGGATGTCGCGGTGAACGCATCGTAGTCGCCACAATATATTTGCAATTGACACCATCTATCGGGAAAACGTCAGAAATTTTTATCGCAGATCTATATATTAATAATAATTTTTAGTCGAGCCTTTCAAATGATAAATCCTGGGTGCTTTTTACCGTATAAATGAATATTCCCATATTCAAGTCCTTTATAAAACTTCACTCACCTTGTCCTTTCTCTTCATCAGTCTTGAGCAAGCCAACATAAATCATCACTCCTCAACATAAGATCTAGCAACAGCCTCACATCTGTCCCACATCCTCTATTCCAGGAAGTCTAAACAGCACTATTTTATCCTTAAATTAAAACGTTCTCCACATTATGATTAATACCCACTCGATCGAAGGCAGCACAGCCATTGTTCTTGGCCAGTGGAGAGTGATATGTTTCGCTCGATGTAGATGATTAAAACAGACAAAGGTCATTCGATACCCGACAGATGATTGATTCCTTGTTTGTTTTCATACATCAGAATGTGCGCTGCGTCCGTCAGGTCCAATATACTTTTACACACGTCCGAGCCCGGCCATAATGATAGTCAGTTGGCTAATGGCAATGTTAATGCCAGTGATTTATGCAGAAACCTCCTGTGGCGTCGATATTTCATCAGTTATTAGATTCTTTCCTTCTTTGATGAATCAATAAATCAATTGGTGGGTGCCATTACTCTTCCTGCTTCTTGATTGTGGTCGAGTCGAGCCCCATATATACACAAGAAAATGGTGCTGCCTCTGTTTCTTTCCGGGAGGGGGTGTTTGTTTGCTTGTTGTGTGTCTGCTCCTTGAGCGCTATCTCGTGGATAAAAACTAACTCACCGCCCAGATGCTGGGAAATTTGCATAAAAATTAATTGCGTTTTGTTAATTTAAATTTTTTACCTGCATTTATTCACCGGTTATCGATTATTAGATATCGCAGAATTTACGGCATAGACGCGCCTGGAACTTCGTGCTCGATCGCAATTATCAGCGTCGTAAAAATCAACGAAAAATTTATCGCCGAAATCAGACTCGTAAATACCACACCATTGCCGGAGCACATTTCTCAGCTGTGAGGCCAGGCCTTGAGACTTGAGGTGCGGAAAGGGGGATGAATTGTGAATAATACAACAGAAGCATGCTGCATAAATATACTGCATGCAATGCATCCGCTGCAACATCAGCAAAAAAAGGCGAACGAAAAGAACAACGAACGAAACGTACGAACACAATTCGAGTGCGTCTTGTGCGAAAGTGAAAATTGGCCACGCCACGCCATTGGAGCTAATTAAGCAGATGGCGTAAAACTTTAATTGAAATATTCCCGGCGCTAATTACCCCGCCGGTGCATGGCCTTAAAGATGTTTTGTGAACAAATGCCGTGTGTGTGTGTGGAGAAAAGTAATTATGTTCAAATAGACTCGCCCGAGAACGAAGAACGAGAATGGGTGGCGGCGGCGTCCTATTCCAGCATATTTGTGTTACCGGCTGCACACCGTCGGTCGTCGACGGCCGTTATTAATGGCTTTTCGATGAACACTCGCTCTATCAATTGTTGATAAGTTCACAGATATTATTATACAAAACGAAGAACATTGATCGGACAGAAGAACGGCCCCGGCTTTGTTGGTGATGAGTGAAGAAGAGTCTTCTATGGTGAGATGGTCTTACGCCTCAACAATGGGAAAGCGGTAGGTCTTTGATGTTTGTAGGTTTTTACGGGAAGATTGTTAGCTTAATGAAAATTACTTTGTGAAAAAGTTTTAGTCTTAATTGACAAAGCTAAGAAATGGTTTTTTTTTTGCCGTAACTGTACAGTACCGTGTTTGTGGAATAGAATCTTTGTGGAGGTAGAACTTAATTACACAGAGGATAATAGATAATAGGCTCGGCAAAACATCAAACGACCAAATTTGGAAGCATTGACATCAGTGTTAGTTTAAAATCTCCTCCTTCAACCTCCCTAGGTTGGATGAGCGTACTCTCCCTCTCTGCTCCAAGGTGAAATTTCTGGGTTTAATCCTAGGTCCAAAAATCAACTGGACGATGAACATCGACGAAAGGGAAAAGTAAGGCTGCCGAACTTTCTACGTCTGTAAAAAAACTTTCGGTTATATAGTCTTAAGCCAAAGATGGTCCTGTAGATGTACACAACCGTGGTACATGCAAACCTTACGTACCGTTCGCTGGTGTGGTAACCAACGCTGAGCAGGACTTACAATTATTGAGTTGAAGAGTTTACCCTGAGTTTACTCTTATTAAACGCCCGTGTAAACGGGGATTGAGTAAAGTTTCGTTAAATCCAAGAAAACTCGACGAAAGTAGTCCGGATAAGCTGGGTTTTGCGTTTGTGTGTGTTTTTGTGTATTATTGCACATATACCAACGGCGACAATTGATTATCTGTCACCTTAACCCAGAACCATCCATCCATCCATCCAATGGCGCTACAGCCCAAATCGAGCCTTGGCCTCCTCTAGGACATTTCTCCAAGTTTGACGGTCCCTTGCAGTATGTCTCCAGTTCCGGATGTTGAGCACAGTTCCAGTTCCGTCAGCCGTCACAGAGTCTATCCATCTCCTCCTGGGTCTACCTACTGGCCTACTTCCCGAAATTTCTGATGCCATAAGCCGTTTTGGGATACGATTGTCCTCCATCCTGATCACATGGCCGGCTAATCTCAGTCTGTTGATTTTTATTAAAGTTGAGAGTTGTGGGTCGTCAAAAATTTCATACAACTCGTTGTTGTATCTTCTTCGCCATATTCCATCCTCTCTGATTGGGCCTATTATGCATCTGAGAATTTTCCTCTCAAACCTGTTGACTCGTTCCTCTATGTCCTGGGTCATAGTCCAAGTCTCGCTACCATAACACAGTACTGGTCGTATTACTGTTTTGTAGAGTGAGAGTTTCGTTTTCCTGTGTACAAATCTTGAGTGCAGGATTTGTTTTTGGGCATAAAAGGCTCTATTAGCCAGTAGTATTCGTCTGGTTATTTCTTCTTTTTCTTCGTTTCTTGTGTAGACCCAAGGTAGACTGTTTTATCGACTACTTCTAGGTTATGTTCGTCGATGGTTATATTTCTTCCCATTCTAAATCTTCCTGCTCTGGATTGTTGCATCACCTTCGTTTTTTCTTCGTTAATCTTCAGGCCTATGTCCTTTGCCGCCTCTTTTAATTCAACATAGACTTCTTTTGCTGCCAAAAAGGACCTTCCCACGATGTTTACGTCATCCGCATATCCAAGTAATTGTACCGACTGGGTAGCTATTGATGCACTTCGCTGGACTGACGTTTTCCTTATCACCCATTCTAGGGCCAGGTTGAAAAGCATGGGGGATCTCCTTGTCTGAGCCCTTGACGTACTTCGAACTCCTCTGTTACAATATTTTGGATCCTTACTTTCGCCAGTGAGCTATTTGTGGCGCATTTGATTAGTTGTACCAACTTTGAGGGGACTCCTATTTCCGATAAGATCTCGTATTGCCTCTCTCTGTTTATTGAGTCATATGCCTGTTGAAAGTCGACAAATATCTGGTATACATCTACATTCCTTTCCCAGGTTTTCTCCAGAATTTGCCTTAAGGTCAGCAGTTGGTCCGATGTTGACCTGTTTGTCCTAAAACCAGCTTGATATTCTCCTTTAAGGCTTTCCGCTATAGGTTCCAGTTTTTGTTTCACAAGGATTGTGAAGATTTTGAGCCCAGAACCCCGCATGGAAACAGCATCGAGTTAACTTGAGGGGAAAAGATTTCTGTTTACTCAACCAAAACTCTACCTCGGGCTAGCCGAGTTTTTTTGAACATAAGCAAACGGAAGTACACCAGATTTAAATCTTTTAAAACCTAAGCTTAATACCTAACAGAGTTGCAGACAGGTTGAAGGAGGAAACATACTAGAGTTATGAGCCATGTAAAGGTTATTTATAGTAGATAGGAAGAGGGGAACTATGGCTATTAGAAAGTAGAAGAGGGAAGGGCAAGCTAAACAGAAGAGGTGGCTAGAGGAAGGGAAGGTTGTTTCCTGAAAATGGTGACTGTACTATTTCTTTGTAAAGAAGAGAGAAGATCATTCTAGAGTCTAATCGCATGTACAAAAAAAGGAACTACTGCGTGCTATGACCCAACTGAAAACGCAGACGACGACATCAAGGTCGAGTTTTATATACGTCTGAATGAAGGTTTTCGCTCTATTCCAAGGGGAGAAATCATGTTTTTGATGGGTGACTTGAACTTTCAGATCGGCCCTGCTTAAACCAACAATTGGAAATCAATGGCTAAGCCAAGTTACCAACAACAATGGTGAGCCTTTCGTTGACTTCTGCAGTTCTCACTAATTCAATGGTAGGTAGAACTTACTTTTGTCACGAGAAGATACACATGGACACCAGGATGTCGCCGGAAGGTAGAAAGAGAAATCAGATAGATCACGTGGCCGTCAGCCTGAGACAACTACAACTATTGTGTAGGATGTCAGGAGCTTTAGGGTAGCAGATACTGGAAGTGACCACAAACTGGGAAATGCTGGTAGGAACTGAGAGCTGTGGCAACAGAGTGTAGTGGGCAACTGTTTCCCCCTATGTTTCGCCGTGGATTCAAGAAGTAGAAACGAACGAATACTCTCCAGCCGCCAGTCAGTGAACAAATGAAGCAAAATCCTACGTGGTTAATGGATTAAATGGATATTATATTGCTTAGAACAGTATTTCTCAAAGTGTGGTATGCGTACCCCTAGGGGTACGGGAAGAGTTTGATAGGGTACGTGTACCACACTTGGGCTGCGCCTCTTGCAATACGCAGTTCACTTTTTTGTAAGCTTTTATTTAACTTGCAGTAAGAAAGCAAGGAGGTGAAAATCGAAAATTCCTTCAAGCTTCTTATGGCTTTTAATTACGAAATATAGTGCAGTGGAGACGATTGGCGAAGTTGTAATTAATCCTGCAGCCAAGATAAAGGCTGTTTAAGTCTGGAGACGCCAATAGCCACTCCAGTTCCACGACGTTATTGGCCCTAAACCACACCTTGACCACCATAGCGGTGTGAACTGCTGCATGGATTTGTTGGAAAATCAATCCATGATTGTGCATTATTTCTTTTCTTTCACCACCGGCTTAACCTCTTATAACATGTCCAATTCAGGGATGAATTTGAAGCTGTTCACAGGATCCTACTCCTTTCTCTCTCTCTGTGGTGGCCCTTGGTGTCCCTGTTATCGGTTTCCTTCCGTAATTTTCGATGGCCTTAAGCAAGTTATAGATGACTTGGGGGCTTTTACCCAAGCAAACAGCGAATTGCCTGTCAGAGTACCTTTGTGTTTTCAACGTTTTGATTCACTCAATTTCTTCACGTGATAAGCGCTTTCCACTGCCCATATTTGTACCGATTTATTTAAAATAAAAAAATACAAAAAAAGATAAATTTACAATTTCACTAACAACCACTCGCTCTTAGTCTCAAGAGAAGTCTTTTAAAACTGGTGAGGTCAAACTTTTGTCGTAGCGGTTTTCTCCCTTTCCCCTTATTTCTTACAACAATTAGTAAAAGACCAAACGATCAATATCTCATAAAATCAACCCGGAATTCTACAAAAATAATTCCAATGCGGTCAGTACACCCCACCTTAGCTGCTTCCCATTTTTCTATCTGAGGTCAGACTTTTGTCGCTCAGACCAAACTTTTGATGAGGGGTACTTAGTGTTCCAAAAACACAGATGTCAAAAGTTTGGGAAACACTGTCTTCGCAGCATTTGCAGAATCATTCTTGCACTTATCCTTGCTTCCTTTAAACACTCATCACCAAACAATCATCGACACGATCATCGATAATCACTTACGAAATTGCATTGGTTCGACGACTTCAATATTATACCGACCGAAACTACGTACACAAATTTCCTAAAATCCCACCTATGACAAGCGCGTGGTTCTTATGTCACATGACTTGTTTGTAAGTGCACCAATGAATACCAGTTTATTGAGGTTCGACATAAAAATAAATCATGCCCAACACCCTCAACAACAAAGATTAGCGAAAAACAAGTGAAAAGGTCTTAAGTGCAATAAAAATTCGCAGCCCTTTTGTGATCCTGAAATATCTGCCACTTTTCAGTAGTCCGTCGGGATTATCCACAATTTGTGCAATTGAGTAGCACATAGCACTGGTGGGGGAAATAGTCACTTGCTTCTTCCAAAATTACAGAAAACCTTTGCCCTAGTGCACCTCACTTGACACCCTCGCTGCTGGAACGTGTGATCGGCACGTGCAGCTCATCCGGATAAGTTTCAATTACATCAATGTGCATCACACATACTCTCTCACCCAGTTCTGTTGTCTCCAGCGGGGAAAAACTGCCATGAAGCTCTTAAGCTATGGAAAATATATTATATCGTCTTCCTCCCCGATTTCACGGATAATTTCGTAGTCCGTTGCGAATCTGATAAAAAGGGACAGAGAGAGAGAGGTCTCACCTGTACCTATATCCCCAGCCAAGGCAGAACACCCGAACAACACGAGAACCACCGTGTATACCTTTCCAATTCGATGCAGCTTTCATGTATTAAGAGGCCGTCAAAATGTCATCAATCACTTCTTAACCGAGGATTGCTCTGCGCATGGTCACGGAATATGTATGTATACCTGGCCGCAAGTATCTGCGCGCGCAATGCGCGCAAAGGGAGTTCTTTGCAGTTGATTTGAGGGTATTAAGCGCGGCCTGGCTTACGGCAATTATGCACAAGGTGAAAGGCGAAGATAATTAGCAAATTTCACGGCGATCTTAATCTGATGTTGATCATCCTCACTCGGGCCCAGGGTTTTGTGGATTATTAAGTGTTTTTGATTTGTTTTGATTGTGCATGTCGTGCGGGATTATAATTTCAAAATTTTCGTTACGTAAAATACCTTGGAAAAAAATACTGCCTGTCCATTACTGGTTGGACACAATCCCCATTAACAAAAGCTTAACAATATTTTCAAGAATCAAGCAGACTTGATGAGGTCGTTTTCTTCACTTCCCAAAAACCTGTGCACATATAGTATACGTCTGGAAACATCCTCTCCCTGGAAGATTTATGGCCAATCCGATCGAGGAAAACACAATTCGAGACAAAGCGGAGACATTTTTGTTGCGGGCTCCTATAAAAATCTCAAAATTAGAAAATTAACCCCCGTGGCTAGTTTTATAGGGAAAATGCTGAGATCCTCTCCGAGACACACACTCACTCTACAGATTTATTGGCTTGTTAATTTATAGAGCTGCGGTAATTTACGACCCCATATAATGTCGGTTGTGAAGCTACACACACAAATTATTGACCAAGTGCCAGAGTGACAACACTTGTAATTTAATTATGACTTGTTTAGGATGAGCAGCGGTTTTATGATGATAGTGTTTTGTCCCGATCACTGACGACTGTCCTGAGGTCAGACTTGTTATCTACGGCGTGGCCATAACTCATAAGGTATTAATGACAGATTTTTGTGGATCAATATTGACGAATTTGTTAAAGTTACAAAGTTGTAAAAGGAACATTTTTTTTAAACTCGAGTTTCAATAGAACAATTTTTTTTCGTTGGACTTAACTCTTTCGAGTTATTGGATGAAAAAAAGTTTATGCCTTTTCTGTTGATAGTAATCTTAATAGTTAATTTTGAACAGAAATTTTGTTGTGAATAGCTTTATGGCAAGATTACAATTATTAAAAATCGCTTTTGTGGTATATGGATGTCTTAGACGAATTATATAAAACGAAACTAATTTTTGCAGCTGAGACTAGATGCTACGTTAAATTGGAGTTCGGGAAGGGTCTTTAGCCTCAGCTTGCATGCCTCATGTAACCACCTCCACCCAGCGCCGGCCCTAGGGTAGAGCGAATGGAGCGGTCGCTCTAGGCGCCAGGTGGTCAGGGGCGCCAAAATGAATGCGAAAAACAATTTCGAGCAAAAAATAAAATTTTGATGGCGCCTTTTTTCAAAAAACCTTATAGCTCCAGTGCCAAACACTTCTTGTGCTTTCATATCCCCTAACAGGATGGAGTAGGGTGCCGACTGTGGCTTCAATGAAGGGAAATTTTCGGGATTCCTCTTCAAGAGGGCAGATTGAGTCCACGAATCACGGAGTGCGCCTTCCTTCATTGGAAGAAGCTCTCCTTAGAGGCCCACCTGCGGAAGTACGGGCACCTTTTGCTCCATCGGAGAGGCGACACAAAAAAGCGACCGTTTTTAGACGACGAATTCTGGGAAGCTGGGTACTCCCGTGTAGAAGCTGGTGGGCTCTGCATCGCCCTCGAGGAAGAGATGAATGCCGTTTTGCTTAATAAAAGGATAGTTAGATCCTCTAGATCTCCCCCAGATCACATGAAAAGGTGTAGGCTCCGGTCACACGGTTTGAGAATCCGTCTGAAACCCCTTCGGAATAGAAGTCCGATCAAATGGAAGAAAGTGTCAGAATGGACGTTTTTGCGATGTGTTTATCCGGCGAATCTCCTGACCACAGAACTGCTAGTTGTCGAGTTGGGGTAGGAGTAAGAGCACCCCAGATTCATTGGGGCTGCTGCGCGCCCCTGTGATGGGCCGTCGTAGCTCCTGCCGCGAAGCTGCCAAAAAACGACCTTATAGATGTAGGAGTGCAGAGTTCTCTGTGGACCAAAGGTCTATTGACAAGCTGAGGCGGACGGGTGGCCACATTGATGGCAAGTTTGGTCGGGCATAGCTTAGGATTAGGAAAATCCCATGTCCCAAAGTGCCCCTAGCCAAACTTGCAATGTCCCCTCATCGACCGCCAGCACCTGGCAAATAACCACGATCATTTCCGCTCCGATCACCAAGGAAACAGAAACCCCGAGGAAACCAGCTTAAGAAACGCTGGCGTAGCTGGCAAAACACCGTGAAAGAAACTTTGCTAAGAAACACTTGTTCCAATGCCCTGTCATGCTATTATTTATGAAAAGGCTCTACAACCGGAATTGGACTCTCGCTACAAATGTGTCGCGAGGGGGGGGGGGGAGGTTCACAATCCCTTAAGCAATTTAAGACTGCTTCCAATATAAAACTTGTTCAGATACGCTTGACTATCACGCCACGGCTGAAAGCGTCGACCATAAGGCGCCGAAAGACAATCCCGCTCCACCCAGAGCAAAGGCTAGGGCCGGCGCTGCCTCCACCCCCGAGAGTTCAGGCAGAAGACAACAGCACTAAAATAGAATCGAGCCTATCTGGTTGTAGGGTGCGACGTCAATGCGAGATATACGCTGTAACGATAAACGAGCAGGGAGAGTCACTGTTCGATTTTTCCATTAATTTCAATCTAAGGTTGCGCAACCTGGGCAATACCTCATCCTTCGTATTCCCAAACACACACGCTATCTACGGACACGAAAACATTCAATATAGAAAATTGGAGAGTATTAGATCAAATGTCTTTCTCGGATCAAAGGTGGATACGCGCAGATTGTGACCCATCAACCGTACAGAAATCCAAAAACGACTGACTGAAAGAAGTTCGGTCAAGTCGTGTGAGCCAGACTCTTTAGAGAAAAAAAGCACAAAAAGGCCTCACGACGACCAAACTTGACCAAAACAATTAAATGACCAAGTTCTGAGCTGAATAAACGGGCATACGACGGCAAATTTGAACAAAAAAAAAAAAAGAACTAGCACCAAATGTATTGTTGAATGTGTTTTATGGGAGCTAGAGCATTTTCGTTATGTACAAAGCTCTTTTCGATTAGGCCTGCAAGGTTTTTTTCTTTTCAATTTTATAGTCGTATTTTAAGTATTTTTTCGCGCTGAATCCGAATCCGTTGGCCAAATTGCCCTATCACGTCAGGATTTTGAGCAATCCTAACCTAAAAGTGCCAAAAAGCGTGTTTTTTGCACTTTTGCGCGTTAAATATCTCAAAACTATGGAATGATAGGGCAAATCTGACAACGGGATCGTTTTCAGCATGCCAAAATCTATAGAAAACCATGTCGAAAGCGTGAAATTTGACAACACTTTTTTTGTAATACTGAAAAGAAAAACGGATTCAGCGCGAAAAAATACTTAGGATACGACTATTAAATTGAAAAGAAAAAAAAACCGTTTTTTGCAGGCCTGTGTAATCAATGCACAAGAAAACCGTGCTAGACAGTCGTCGATTTGTTGTAACCGTGAAGTGTGTGGTGGTTAGTGGAAAATTTTCATATTTAGCCGCTTGAAACACTCTATATAGATGTATATTAAAAAGATTTTTTTAATCGCATTATATACAAATGAAGACCTGTCGGTGGGTGTGGGGCTGTATGCAAACAACCCTCTGATGCCCGTCGCATTGTCAAGAACTATGTTTCAATCATGGCCTGTGTTCGCCCGTTGCAAGGGTATAATTTATTTTTACTCAGGATTACCGCTCTGTTTTTCGTCCATTCGCTAATCTGGAGATTCGTTCGTGAATAATAGAACACTCGATTGTGTTTGACATTCGTCATCTTATCAACTGTATATTTTGTTAGTTTCAAACCACAGTTACTAACTCAAAAAAATCTGTTACAGACTTCGAAAGAATCCCAAAAATTAATGACTACTTGCCACGATACACCCCAATCATAAAAATTACATTTATTACACAAAATTTATTGCAACATACAAAAGGCCCCAAAAATTTGCCACCACCTACACTGCCCTGCCACAGAATTCATGAGCTTAACAAAGCATCAATCAAAAGATCGCAATCACCAACATTTATAAGATTTAAGACACAACTGATCTGCCATTATCATAACCAGCCATACACTAACCAACGAGCAACACCTTCTCCTTTATCCCATCTTCCTCCGGTGAAGTTTTGTCATAACTTTGCTTACCCGCGAAGCACACACCAAGAATCACCTTCTTCTGTCTCCACAATCTGGAGCCCAAAAGGAGGTAGGTGCCCTCCGATTATTTATAGGTGTAGCTTATATTTCGTCACGTTTATCATTAATCGTCTGATCCACCTTTTAATCTGATTGACAGAACGTTTTGTTCATGTGCTGCGATCGTCTGTCCCCCCGCTCGAGAGAGTGGCATGATCAGTCAGTTTCCTGCCTGGACAAGATCGGAGGAACGAATTCCGAAAATGTTTGAGATTCCTTGGCATGATCACCACCACCAGATTTGTGTACTGCCATGATCGGAACATGGATTCGGGATGTTAAGTCGCGCACTGGTCACTGTGGTCAGCTACAATCCCTCAAAAACGGAATCCCAACTGGATTTGGCCGTCCTTCCTCCCTCGCGCTGTGGCGGTGTAAACGTTGATCGCTGAAGTAAGTGGACCCACCGACCGGCATCATGGTGATCTGTTCGTGTTTTTCTCCGGTTTTTTGTGCGTGTTGCTGGCTCGATTTCCCTTGCGGAGCGTCACAACTTCTCAATGTCTAGATATGTGTCTTAAGATAGTCAAATTAAGAAATATAAATGACAGGTGTTTATCAAAATTTAAAAACTGGAGAAAACCCCGAAATGGACAAGAAAACAACAACAGCACCGATCGAGCCTCGATCGAGCCTAGTCCAAAAGTTTCTGATTTGAGCAATATAATTCGTACGCGCATGCGCATGTAGCCTAAAGACTTCTCTCCGATGCCTGATCACCTTCTGGCGAGGCTGGTCTTTGGGCGGTTTTGTTTTTTGTGGTAGAGTTACCTCTCCGATGACCACTCGTCGCGATTAATTTATTGGAATGAGTTTGATCGATCTTCAAGCTAGACCTTAGACTTGATTGGAATGGAATTCGAGAAATTGTTGATTGGTGTGCTGTTGGGATTGACATGGTGCTCAACACGGTGACTTCTTGCGAGATGGACGATATTGTTTTTTTGGGTTTGTTGCAGAGCGCTTTCGGGTTTATATTTTTTAACTCCGAGTTTTTTTTATACCATAATAATTCTTCTCCTCTCAACTCAGCGTGATCGTAACGAAAAATGTTTAAGGTATCTTCTTGGCTTGGGTTGGCAACAAAAACTGGCCACTGGTTTTGAAAAAGTTGATTTGTTAACGGTTGAATAATTGCGTATGTCCAGTGGCAAGGACAACAGTGACGAGTTACAAGTTTACTTTTCGAATGGCCTGACGTTGTAATTACAGCATCGATTTATGTTATTGGCGCAAAAAAATGTTAAACGTATGTTGGATCTGTGTCAGCGCGAATGGAGTTGAAGATTTGGTTTTTGCTGCTGGGTGGTGGCTATTAAATGAAATCAATATTTTGGTGTTAATTTCATAACTTTTTAAAATTGTTGATAGACCAGGAAAAAATTTGAGGGTACCTGTTGATGCCTCAAGGCTTAAAGATTTTGCACATGATTTTATGTCTTCTTTGTGGAGTTTTGAAGAATCGAGTTTTGTATGGCCATTGGAAACCAGCTTTTCAAGATTCACCATCAGAAGACAAGACGATTTTGGAGCTAATTTAAAAAGTTTTTGGATTGTCGAAATGGGATTAGAGAATTGAAATTATGTTCATTTACTCATGGGACTTTTAGGGACCAATTATCGGCATTCATGGGTCCGGAACTGGTAATTGGGGTTCCGTGAAGTTTAGTGAAGAGGGCCGTTGCCGATCAGACCTGGATGAAACATACAAAAAGCTGGAAGTCCGCGCCTAGATTTCCCAACTCTAACCAGACCTTACCATGCCATCTCTTACGCAGCCAAGGAATTGTTCGGGCGCAGTAGGAATGTCGTCAGGACACCTTGTTTGGCTTGATTGGAATTGTTGGAGTGCGGTGGACAGAATGTCTGGATACTTATTGGCTTGATTACTGGACACTGTGCCCTGAATTACCATTTAATTTGGTAATGATGCCAATCATTTCTTAGCAATTTGATTTTGGCGTCAATTCGAATGCAGAATGAGATTGCACTCCATCATCGTCATCAGAAATCGCATCAACGCTACTTGATGGTGGACGTACAGTGCATTCAGCACCCACTGAATTTGAACGGGATAGAACAGGGTCTTGCGGGATTTCCGACGAATCGGAGGCACTTTGACAGTACTTCCAACACATAGATGCCCATGGAAAAAGCGATTTTTAGATTCCCAATTGTTTTGGCGTACGCCATACTATTTTCTTATGGGTGTAGTGAGGCGGACCGGCTTTCACCTAGTATACATATCATACATCAGACAATTACTTGAATATGCGTCCCAGGTTTAGTCTCCTCACTACTCTTTTTTTTATGAGAAAGCATCTTCGCACGTTCGAAAAATTTAATCGGTTTAGCGAAAGTTTGTTCGTTTCTCACAGAGTAATTTTCCTTGGAAGACCTTTTAGTGCTTCCATCTTATGAATACCGTCTTGAGTTACTGAACTTAAGCAATCTTCACAAGCGTCGTGAGGTGGCCGATGCTGTATTCGTTTATCAGCTCCTCAATGGAAGGGTAGAGATCCGAAAAGAAAGGGTGTTGTGAAAATTGAGTCATCAGGGGGGCTGCGGGGGCGTTAAAGATATAAAATAAGAGTTAAGAGAATAAGAGAATCCAGTTCGAGAGACTCGCCTCATTTATATCGATACACGCTCATATACAAGTGGGGAATTATTTTTGAACCGGGACATTTAAAAAAAATAAGGTCTCAGTACAATTCACCATCGTGAAAGGCACAATTGTACTACTTCGTGTAAGTCCGGCTCAATTCTATTTCAAACCAATATTAGAGTGAGAGGGCTGCAACATTTTTTCTTTAAATTTTTAGGTCTTCAGGGGGTCATGAGACTAAAAAGGTTGAGAAACGATTGTCTAAGAGCAGTCTGGGAAGTATTGAGTGGAGACGAGGCGATGAATCTTGCCTTTCAACTCTTGCATATTGTACGAGTTGGGAAAAACTGACTGTGGGAGATTGTTCCACGAGATCTTCTATTTGCATATGAATTTTATGCTGTAGTGCATGCGAAAAATAGGCCTAGATGTATGAATTAGTCTAGCGAGATAGTTTTGTGTTCATAATCGTGGCCCTGCAACCCTCTGTGAGTCTTAGGCTTTTTAAGAATCTTCTTCTATCGTTCTCGATCTTCTTGTGTCTTACTCTTTCAGTTGGTAATGCCCATTGTGCGTAAGGTAATGTCGGTTAGGTTAATCTTGGGTTGTGCGAAATATATCGCCATGCGGGAAGAGAGTCTACTTCAGTTGATATAATTTTTCCAGGGCTGCTACTTTCCTACGGTGGTTGAATGTGTCTATGGAGGAGCAAAGAAGGGTTCCATCCAATTAAGACTTGAAGGCCACTGACTTCTCCTAAGAAACCCCGAAACAATTAGTACCTATACATATCGAGTTGAACTCAGGTTGAACCCGAGTCCAAATACATGTAGACGCGAGTCAGGTTGAATTTGGGTCGACTGAATCCGACTAAGCTCTGTTACTTGGGTTGAGTTGAAATTACGCATATAGACGGGAGTTCAGTAGTTGAGCAGTTGAATCTAGTTGACACCAGCATCTTTGGGTTTTGTTTGTGATTTTTTGTAACGTGTAGTGCTTTTTTTTTATTTTCAACTCAACCTCAACTCAACTATTTAACTCATCATGTAAACGTAGTAAATGAATTGATTGTTTTGGGAATTGGGCATATGTGTTAGTTCCATCGCAGATCCTCGTTTAGTGTTATGGTTAGGATGTTAAGAAAATGATGATTGTACACTGTCTATTGATACGGAAGGCAGATTGGTGCTAGTTTAATTGGAGATAAGACAGCATTTCGTTTTGGAAGTGTTGAATTCATCTTTATAGTCTTGTTTTTTATGAAATGAACGACTACAATCCAAAATCCATTAACAAGAATAACAAACATTGTAGGTTTTTAAAGATACAAAACACTTAAACCGCATTTTAATGATGACTCCACCAACTAAGTTCAGAGTACTTCTGCCAAACTCATTTAACCTCGCCCCACAAAGAACCAAGTCACCCCCACAGCCACTGCCACCAGCTGAAAACTTCCAAATATCTGCGAGCATAATTCATCTCTAGTAAATTTCATCAAATCAAAATGGAGTCCTTAACTACTCACCGAAAGATAAACCGCCGTCTAATTCCGGATAATTTTTGTGTCATCTCAACATAACTTCATCTAAGCGAACCACAGCTGAGTGCTATACACCCCGATATCACCCTGCTAGAACCCTGCCCCGCTAATCCCAGCCCAGTAGTAGAACAGCAATTTGTTAGGCCTTTGTAACCCCATTTACAAGGGGGCGAAATTATCGTTTCCTTTAGGGTACCATCCACTATGTTACCCCCGATGTAAACCAGGCGAAATGTTGATCTCTTCTGCCGATTTCATAACTTTCAGATGTTTGGCAAACTCTTATGTTTAGCTGTCTGTGCATGCTGTGTATGTGTATATTTACAGTTCTGTTGTTGATTTAAAGGGGTTGAAAGTGAAATCGCACAGGCGATATTATACAAAACACCCTCCACCCAGGGAGACAGGGAGAGAGAGTGCCCATCAGCCCTAATTGGTGTCGAATTAACTCGCAAAAACATAAGCCGAGGGTCGTTTCCATTTTATTGCCTTCATCTGTTTGTTATCCAGGAAATATATACGAATCTATTCCCAGAAGAGTTTCGCCTTTATGGATCCGTTCTCCTTCGACGGAATGATGTAGTAGTTGCTACCCACTACACGTACCAACTCAAGGACATAAATGGATTTCCTCACCACATTAAGCCAACTTTCCTAGCTAATCCTTGAGACTGTAGTCAAAGCTCTTAATCGAGAACTGCACGTAATTAAAAGTGAACCCACTTGACTGGTGGTAAGATCCTCTTCCGGCAGCAATGCCGACGGAAGCCATCTTATACATATACACGTCTACTGCTCTGCTGTATACCGCCCTTCTTCGCCGCCCGCCAGGATCCAAACGGGGCACGGCGGGGGTGTGTGGAACAACAAAACCAGATTCTTCTTCTTCGTTATACTGTAAATACACAATAGGGATGCCTAGACAGGGTATATGGCTCTAAATCTCGACCACATTTGCAGGGATTTCGCCCCTATAAGAGAGAGAGAGGAAACGCTCCTTCGGGCAGCCACCCGGGGTGTATTGGATTCGTATTTCAATTTTGTGGGAATTAGTGAGAATTTCCTTTTCAGTGTGTTACGCTTTCCAATTTTGAGGATTAACTGGATTAGGCACTCCTTTTACTTGGTAATTCTATCGAGTGAACTAGCAGATACCACACATCAAATTGAAGGATTTAGCCCCCGAGGAGATTCAATTAGCTAAAGGAGGAATAGTTTCATCCTAGATTTACGACTGAATCGAAATTGATAGAAATTTTTTATTGTATGCGAGATATTTTGTTGTTGCTTTACTTATGCTTCCTTACTTTCTCTCTTTCTCTCTTTCTCTCTATTTCTTCTCCTTATCTCTGCAAAAGTTAATTAAATTTATTTTATTGCCGACTTTATTTATTAAGAGAGCGAAAAGTTAAAGAGAAATATTTTGCAATTTCAGCTTTAACCCCAAAAATACTCAGCCTAGAAATGTATTGATTAAAATAAAACAAAATGTCCGGAGTTGCCGTAAAAATAGACCCAAGGTAAAACGCCTCAATGTTAATATTTGATGTACGATTTCGGTGCAACTCATGACTCATGCTGAAAGACGGATTTGCTGGTCATATCCTAGCAGTTGAACGAAAGATATTGAAAAGGATTAAGGATGAAGACTCGAAAAGAAGAGCTGGTGTAGCGAAAAAGATTCCAAATCCACAGTGTCAGATCAAGAAATAGATCAACGGCCACCCCCTGTTAGTATCTCATGTTCGAGCAACGAAGTGAAGGGGTAAGGGAAAGTGATGGTGTAGACATTTCCTAGCGATAAATGGAGTACTCCAATAGCCATGTTTGAACATTTCTTAAAAAGCTTGCAGCGCTCTCATTCCCATACCAGTTTCGCATGCAGGCCATTGCAGAGACGCATGCCTTTTTATGCTCCTTCAAAAGCGTAGGATCATTTAAAAAAAAGAAATATTTATGGACGCCTGATATATGATCCGGTATCGAAAACCGTTCATATTTTACAATTGCCTTTTGCTCTCCAGGCGCGAGCATGGTTTTACCAAAACGGTCCCCCAACTTAATTTAAACCAGGTCCAAAGCTGCTTGTCCTTCATATCGAACGAGAGCCGGTTCATTGAGTATGCTAATGTCACCAAGATAATCACCCGTTTTTTCCGTTCTATAAAATTTATGAAAACTCCAGTAATGCTTCGGGGAGCATATTTAACAGCGCTCAAAAAACGCTCCACTGAGCAGCACTTCAAAAATTTCCCACTGTGTTCCCACCGTAAGAGGTGTCATGTAGCATACTCAACAGACCAATTCTTGTTCGATTACAGAGATTAAGCAGCATTGGACGGGATTAGTACTCAGCTGGGGGACCACATTAGGAAAATAATAATCGCATTCAAAAATATAAAGCTTTCAACACCGGTGCAGCTATTACTCCCATATAAACGCCAAATTTCTCAAATTTTTCGGTCTCTTTTTTCCATTCGGTATCGGGTAACAATAATTTTTCCTCAAGCAGCCAGACGGAGCATATTCTGTATGACGAGCATTTCCTCAAGCAAATTAAGCAAGGCGTTAGATGCCCTCTGTGAGCTTTATACGGATAGTCTCATAGGGGACCCATCTCCAGCGCTCCAGAAATGCTCAGGCCCGCCGCATAACCTTAGGGGGCCTGAAGCTAAAATAGTATTTTAAAATTCCAAAAAATCTCTGACTAAGAAAAAAATTTAATACTTTTTAAAATTTGTGAAGAAAATAATCATTCATTCAGCAGAGCATTAAATATAGATACAAAATGTTTTTCATTCGCGAATGAGCCTAAAGTTACATGGTGGAGCCTAGAATGGAACAGACCTTATGTAGATAACCCCTAGTGCTTAGCTCTAGGGCTCAATACTCATCGTTCTTTTAGCAGAATCAATCCAGAAGCTATCCCAGCAGGTAAAATTCGAAGTGCTACTAGGAGGAGCACTGCCAATATGATACGAAGGGAGGAATATTGGGATCTTTAAGGAATAGTATGGGACGAAAAAAATATACCGGTTCTCATTCGTTAAGTGGTCGCTATTTAGTTGGGGCACCGATTGGTAAAGCCGCTGTCGGCATTCGCATTTGGAAGGACTAAAAGCCAATTACAAAAGGCGAGCAAAAATCTAAATTTTTCGGTACCGCAGTTGTTTCACATAGCCCTAATTGCATGGTTAGAAAGTTTTTTTTACTTTTGTGACTCATATAAAAACGCTTCTAAAGAGAGCAGCAGTAAAGGAGTGTTCGTCTCCTCGTTAAAAAAGATATAGAACTGGGATGGGAACGCCTCAAGCTTTTTAAGGAGCGTTCTAGCATCGATAATGCAGCACTATATTTCTCGCTTGATGATAAATAGGAAATGAGAAGTTTTTGCTCCAAGATTTTGCAGAGCTTTGGAACTCCCTTTTAGACCTAAATACACAAGGATGCATGCCTCTGAAGCAAAAAATCAAAAAAAAAAACGTTTTTGATAGTGATGTTGGTGGTTAAAGTGGAGAGTTTCGAGCTTAAGAGAATATCTGTTGCCGAAACTGCTTCAGAAGCATGCATCCTCGTGCTTTTAGGCCCTTTCGATCACATTGCAATCTAGGAATTTTTTCATAAATACAACAGTTCAATAGTGGAACAATTTTCCACAGTCAGTCAGTCCGAACATGGCAACAACCCAAAGATCAAGCGCAAGGTACATCGCCTCTTCTTCCAGCACCCTCAGAATCCTTGTAACTTCTCATACCCTATCTATATGTATATCCTTCACGCTAAGATTAATGCAGCGAAAATGTTCACATATTTCTTTAGGCTTGTTCTTCCGCGCAGCTGCGGCAGCGTGTTTTTCACAGAATTCTCATTGTGGCAGCCTGTTCCCTAATTTGACAATTTCCTTGGGGTAATCGACTCAATCCTGACAATGTCCTCTCGAGCTGAAGGTGACTCTTGTGGGAATTGTATCAGATCCGAATAGATGAACTAAATTTCGTCGTGATGTGATAGGATAACAAAAAGTGTCCTTGATAGTAGACATAAATCTCAAATTTTTTGACCATCGTGTTTTGGGACAAAAAGTTGTTTTTTTGTAGTTGCCTCATGCATGATACGAGTGTATAAGCTTTGAGATATTCAGACTAGATTCACACTAGGAAAGCACCCTTTACTAGTTTTTGTTACCGGCACCAACCAATAATATAAATTCGCCCAAATAACCAATAATTTTCGTCTTTTGCAATTCTACACCATTTCTCAATTACAAAATGCCTTTCACTTGTGTGCGACTATAAATCAGTTGTCCTAAGCCTGTTTAATTGCTTCGAATGCCGATTCGACCAGGATTCAGGCTCGTCCCCAAATCCTTTGCACATGCCGCCATAAAACTCATTTAAATTCATCCGCTCTCCATAAAGACAAATGGTTTCCGGGTCTTGGTTTATTGTTTTCCTGGCCGATTCCAAGCAGTATGTAAAATGGTAGCTCCCATCCATTCTCCATTATAATCGGAACATATTGCCGATGGGGGTGGGGGTGGTGGGGGTGGCTGGGACCCATGGAGACATATCGAATGGACAAATGGTCATTCGTATACTTTACAACTGCTGACCATCGGTTTGGATGGTTCGGACAATCCGATATATGTATATCCTGGATCCTGGGGCCCGGCCGGCTATCTCCTCCAGTAGCGTGTGAATGGGTCCGGCGGTAAGGAAGACGACCTTTCTATATAGTTGGGCCCAGCTTCGCCGGATTAGGATCCACCGGCATATGGCATGGTCATACTCTGGATACAGTCCGAACAGGAAGTGGAATGCCGCAGGGTGGTTCAGATGTAAAAGAGCGAACGATTTAATTGAATCAAAGCGGGATGTGTGTGAGTGTGTGTGTGCAGCGAATAATTACATCCCATTGCGGGACAGAGATGTCCTGTTATATTTTTGGTCGAATTGAAATTTTATTTATCGACCAGTGGTGACCATTCGATGAGATTCGTAGCCTCGTAAATCACTGCAGATACAGATGCAGTGCAGCACCGCCGTGTATAGGCGCAATCGTTTGGTTTATGTCAGGTCGTAAATGACATTTTTATGCGCTGTGCCCCGGCATTCGGTGACTGGAATTTTATGGCGTCAAGTCGATACTAACCCCCCAAACTGGACCCCATCCGGGGTCTGGCTTAGGAATTATGTTCTGTGGTGAGTTTTTAATATCATCGCCGCAAGCAATACTTTACGTTCGTCGTCGTCCGTTCATTATAGCCAGGAGTGCATCCACGAATCAATAAATACCCCGGCATCGGCTCGTTAAGTGCGCATCTGATTATGTTATTTTTGAATAAAACAAAATTATATTTTTCTACGTGCTGAAAGTCCCACAAGAGCGCAATTAAGACTATAAATCAAGCCCAATTAAAAGGTAATCAGCTCGTTAATTAATTTTTTTTCGTCTTGCATTTTTACCTGTGGCTCATGCAGTTTCCCTAATTACCATCGGAAGCGCAGCGTCAAGTGCGATGAATGCGATGCGATGATGGCAATGTGTTTTTTCGCTGCTGATACTATTATTATTATTTTTATGGCGAGAAGACAACCAAAAACAAACCATGAACGCCACTAACAAAACTGCAATTAATGCGGGTGTCCAGCGGCAGTAGTAATAATCGTCGCGAAAATTAATGAGGTGTAAGGTGGTGTGTGATGCAACTGAAAAAAATTATTATAAAAGTCTTCTCCAGTCTATGCAAGACGGCGGCAGGTAAATGAACAGGTGAACATGTTGAATATTTTTTCACAGCAACAATAAACTAATTAACACTTTGTTTATTCATCTTTTGTGCAAGGCGGGATATAGGAGGAGGAAGTATGGTCTGCACCTATAGACACACTTAATTGCTGCACTAAATGCGTGCTTATGACTATTTTTTTTTATAAAGGAAAAAGATAGTCTGGATGCTTGATATTAGCCAGTATCACGCTAGATTCATGCTTGAAGTCATCCTTAGGGTACTTAATGATCCTCGTCTGTGAAAATGTTGATTACGTGACTTTAAGGAAATTTTGTTGTAAGTATTTTTTTTGTGTTTGTTTGTTTGTGTGGTAATTGAATTTTTTTTTCGTTGTTGAATATTTGTTTTAAAAATTAACCCTTTTTGATAGTTTACAAGCAGCAGAATAATTATTACAGTCAATTTAAGGGGGATTATTCATAGGTGGGAGATAAAAAATGATCGCTACCAACGTGGTTGTTTATTAGTAATTAAAAATGTCTTGATAAAATTATTGATGTTCTGCCTATCAACACGTTGGCGCCACAGTCCATGTATCAACTTGCTACAGTAGCTCAGACATAGAGTGCCTCTATCAAAGGAAATAGCCTATACAGAGCCGCAGGTGCAAACACTAACGCTAGGGAGTGTCAGCTCATAGAGGGCTAGACAAACTCCAGTAGTGCCTCCAAGGCACAGTCAGCCATCTGCCTGTTTCGAGATAGTTCGAGGTAGAATAACAATCTCCGTATCTCTGAGACCAATAAAGCAATGAGGCGAAAGGTACTAATGGGGGCCCTGGGCCAGCGGTAGGCAACATATGGCGCGCATTTCACTAGGTGGGACGTAAGAAGATCTCTAGTGGCCCGAAGACAATTCGGCAATGTGCATTAAATTAAAATTATCGATATGTTAAGCCTATTCACATACAGGCCGCCGGCAGGCCATTGCCTGAAGGTTATTCGCCTTGAGGCCAAGTATAATCACACACTCACACACCACCAACTGGATGAGTCCTGCAGTCCAGGAAACCTGAGAAAGATCTTTATCTTCTTCTTATGCTCCTTTAATCCCTCATAGGACATAGGGCGGAAAAAGTTGCCCTCCAGGGGATTCTGTTTTGCGCGACAGCTCTCAGCTCTGACCAAGATCTCCCAGTTGTTGTAGCCGGATCTTTATATCAGGTGGTATTTAGTCCGGGCCTGAAGAACTGAACTTCTAAGCAGTCTTGAAATTTCGTGCAGGCTTTGAAAATTTTAGCGCTTGTTACTGGACGGATGCCTCAAATCTTTATCCGCTCTTCTTCTTCTTCTTTGATCCGTTAGCTGGCAGTCCGGGCGGGACGTCCCTGCAACGGATACGCTATTGTCGGTGCCCCTTTAAAAATGCGGTTTCTTGCCTTGTTTCTTCGGTCAATTCGGCAGATCCTCCTTTCACAACCTGGACTTGGGACCAGACGACGGCCCTTATCCCCTCAGCCAGACTGAGTACCCAATGTATGACCTTCATCGGGCCATGCTTGTTAACCCGGCCTAAAATCCACGGACTGCCGGCGGCCTTATTGTGAATGGGGACCTTAAAGTGTTCATCGCGCCCTACCTGCCGACCTGGCCTGAGAGGTCATGGCCTGCCGGCGGCCTGAATGGGAATAGGAGCCTTTAGCTTCCAAAGTAGATCCCCAAGGTAGTCATTAATGTTTAATTAATTTTTGGTGACATACTTAATAGACAGTAGTTTTAATTATGTGTTTTGTGTCACGCCAATGCATTTGAGATGCTGATTGCTGCCTTAGACTATCAATAATATTGTGCAATATTTTGATTTGTGCAATATTATTTACCGTCTGTGGGTGATATTGAAAACTTGTTTGGTGTAAAGAAGGAAACCATCAATATTTTGCTCAATACTATTGCCAATATTATTGATACAGCCACTTAAGGGAATCTATTTGTATTCTACACCGATTCCAGATGGTCGTCCCCATTCCATTACAATTATAGGAAGGATTCCTTTGTGAATCCCACGGGTCCTGCCAAGCAGTATTCCACGCGAATTGCCTCTTGCCTTCGGGAAATCACACAGTATCTGTAGGCTTCCTCAATGCCAACAATCACCTAGAAGCCCTGAATCTGCAAGTTTTCACTCAACCTTGAAAGTTCTAGCACAATGCTGTTTGTTGAGAAACAACGGCGAGTGTGGGAACAGACAAACGGTAGCCAAAACAGGAACTCCAAGGCGGTCCCCGACTGAGAAAAGAATTGGCGAGCAGTTTTCGGTTTTCGCATGGTCAACGAAAAGACCATAAGCAACGCGTTTCTAATGTCAAAAATCGAGAACATTTTAAACCAGCTCGGCCACTAACAATATTTGACCAACCTCAACCTGGGCAATAGTTATCACTAAATCTACTAGGTGAATCACGAGGTCACCCCAAGACATCTTCCAGTTAAAACTACGGCAATCATGAGCTCACACGTGTGCCATTCGGATTAACTGGAGTCCCGGTGACCAGTGGGCGGGGAGGATTGCGAAGTATGAGAACAGATAAAATGTAAAAAGTTTATCGGGTTAGCCCCACTGCCCCATGTGGATCCTTTGGACCCCTATAAGGCTCATAAGGGGCATCTAACATCATGCCCCATCCAGCTGTGTCGAGAGCTTTACATTTTTAGACGCCAGTGTCGTTTTTCCAATCGGTCCCCCAACTAAGTACCAATGCTGCTTGATCTCCACTGCTGCTTGATCTCTGTAATTGAACCAGAACCGGTCTCTTGAATATGCTAAATGAAATGGAGTTTGCCTCAGTCCGTCCCTTAACCAATTTACTACGAAAGCGTGTTAAATTTTCCTGGATGTCCAAGTACGAAGAAGCATTTCAGACAATCAAGTCTTCCCTAGTCTCTCCCGACCATCATATACACAGATTTCAGGAGACCCTTCAATCTCCTAACGAAAGTCAGTAGTGAGGCCCTTACTGATGAGCCTTTTAACGTTCTGAAACATTTTGCAGTAGTCCATTATTTCAGTATCCCACAAGAACTCCTAAAGTCTCCTTGTTGATCCTATTAGCTACGGAATGGAAGCGTCACATGACTGATTCATATCGGTAATAATGATCATATGGTATATCGTCGATCATTTCTTCATCGAGTTTCTTGATTGCAGACCTCATTGTTCAAATTGAGTCTACAACTTCGCTATTTGTTTAAAGGCAGAAGAAATACCACAGTACAGACCTTGAAAGCTAAGACTTTTGTTTGTATTTTTGTACGATGATGAATGGTGCATAGCTTGTCCAAAAACAATTCGCACAGCCAACAAGATCACTCATTTCTGTGGATCTTCCAATTGACACTGATAAACGCCACAATAAAACCCTGTTTTTTTCCCTCCACTCTTCCTACAAAATTAATATCAAGTAATCACTTTGGACCACTTTAGTACATCACTCCCTGATTACCTCATTTCATGGCTATTTGCATATTAAGAACCTGACCTAATCTCCCGATCAAATCCTAAGAAATCTCGGCAAAGCGGACGCAACGGGAATGCCCGGAATTCCAAAAGCGTCAATCTCATCTCTGATTTCATGAGTCTCCCCGGCTTTCGTACTGCTCCTCTCTAACATTGATTAATTATGAATTATGATTCACGTCCCCATCAGATCGAGGCCCTGCACCTCACACTAGATCAATTCAGGTAAGATGGTCATGGCAGATGCCCGATCTGCTCCTCTCGTATTTAGAGTTGATTAAAAAAAGCAAACGTTGAAATACTGAAATACTTGGAGGCTTGAGTAGCTGCAATGAAAATATACGCCTCGTACCTGAAAAGGTATTTGGTACGGCTGTCAAGAGATGGATGTAATAAGACAGCGGCAAGTTAGTTAGTCCAGTGTTTCTGATGCGCGCGCAAGTAGTTTGGTATTCGGTTGTTGAACTACGCCGGTGCCCAGCTTTGTTTTCCCGAAGAGCGGTCATCGGTAGTTGGGCTTTTAAGGGAGCACCACAGCCTCAGATCTTGATCATCCCAAGAGGCTGGATTCCGAGGTAGTCTTCTCTGTTGCGCGCGGCTCTTCGACTGGCCGGCGGTGGGTGGCCGTTGCGGCGATGCAGCATGACAAGGTCTTGACATAAAATTATTCAAAATTTCGTTTTTGATCCATGTTAAATGCGTGACTGAAGCAACCGTGTTAATCGGGCCAATGGGTACCTCAATTCGGCGTATCGTGGACTCGGTGTGCAACAGATTAGATGTTGTTGTTACGTGCTGAGACCGAGGAGTTGGTCGGTTTCGGTTGAGCGGTGGAGACCCCATGGAGACTGTGTAAGAGTGTAGACTGCTGGCTTAACGAGAGATGTGACATGCAAGTAGGGAAATTTTTTTTGACGGCCCATTGGTGATTTTGCGCGGAGAGGGTATATGGAGGGACTTGATATGAAAGTAGTCCGGTTTGTGGTGGATGAGATAATATCTGAGTGCGTGATTTTAATGGGTCAAGAAAGATCGATTAGGAGAAAATTGCGATGTTGGGAAAATGTAATCCTTTAATCGGTAGTGAAGTCTGGGAATAAGGACGTGCTGCCACTTAACTCTAGGCTGTCTCACCGTCTTCAGACTTCATTCCATATTCTGAGTTATGAAGCCATGTACAATGAATGGTCTTAGCACGAACTCGAGGCTGAACCAGAGGGAGGTCATTCACCCTTCCGATCTTCCATAGGGATTAGTATCTGATATTCTTGATATCCTTTCTACTGCGTCCAGTAATAATCTAAGAAGAACCAAGAAGAACCCTCTTGGAATTTACCAGGCCAGGTGCAGATCAGTGTACGATCAATCTATTTAGAGTCCGATCGTCTAGGGCCGTTTCACAAAACTAGTGGAGACTCCTTAGCCGGGTCCGGACCGATGAAAGCTATGTCAAAGTCATGTTTGGCCAAGCCTTCTGCATTTTAATTTGCTCAGTAGGAGTCTGACACTACTGTCTAATTGCGTACCCCGCGGTGTCTCCGGTTTTGTGGATAGGCTTAACATGCTGTCGAGCACAACTCCCTCGCAGCTCGACTGATGACAGAGTCTCACTACTCACTCACAAAACAAAGTAGCTAGGGCGTCCAAGTTGAATTCTTTACTAAGCCTGTCGCTTTAAATTCTTAGACCCACACTTTCTTCTGCCTTGGAGCCATAAGAGTACCCTCCCGTATTTTACGGAAACCCCAGGATGACCTCGCATGTTCACGAAAAGGGGTTTAAAAGGTGAAGTCTTCACAGGCATCCAGTTTGAGTAGAATTCATGAATGAGGGATTTCTTTCATAGCGTCGACGAATTTAAAATGCACCCGCTCTCAATTTCAGTGCCACGTAAAGGGATCCACCAGAGGGCCAAGGCAAAGTGGGTCTGAGTGAAATAGGTGAGCCTCACGGAGCAGACTCAAGCCAGTATTCGCAAACTCCTTCCCAAAAGACTTGAGCCAGGACTTCGATCAGGAACACAGGAAGTCCCAGTTGGCCATGGCAGTGGTACGTTGTTCAATGAGACCATGCTCGAACTGTCAAATCTAAGTGACAAGCCACTACGTAGATTGTTGAATGTTTAGATCGACAAGATCATTTGATCATGCGCGAATCACTGAAGGATTGTCGCAAGATTTCAATTCAGCTTGCTGTTAATCTGACAAAGGAAGTTCGTTAGCAAGTAGAAAGTCAGGAGAAGTTGGTTCAATAGGCCACAAAAGCGGCATCTCTCAGATTGTATCAAAATTAAATTGGTCAGATTGGTTTATCGAGTTAAAGTTGTTTGCCTTGGTGTATCTGGGCACACGGGTGAGTAGGCTCTTTCCAGAATACCTGGTACCCCAGAAATAAACTAAAACTTAAAATTTGTGGCCAAATGTCAATTAGATTTCCTCACCAGTTTGTCCATGATCACATGATCTTGTTTATCTCTAAGAAATTCGTCAGCTTTGTTGTATGCGGTCAGCTAAGTACTTGGGTCTGGATCAGGGATTCGAACCCGAACCTAATCCTGAACCCGCTCCAGTTCCAGATTTTTCTGGGAAAAAGCTTGAACCCAAGCCTGAACCCAAACCCGAACCTGAACCTGAACCTGAACCCACTAAATTTCAATGTATTGAGCCCGGAACTGTACCCGCACCAAAAATTTACAGGGTTCGAAACCCTGATCTGGCAAGCCAGCCTTCCGAGAAATGGCAAGGAAGGTCATTATAGCTTTTTTTGAATGTAAGCAGACCTTCGACAACAAATGGGGTTTGGAATCGCGCATAGTCAGTACTGCCATCTTAGTGGTTTTACCACTAGACCTGGTGGTTTATACTTACTTTTGAAGGGAAAAAATCGTATCTAATGGCAGGTAGGTTTTTTGGTGGTATGAGGAAAGAATACAAGTATACAAAATTAATGCGGCCATACACTAAACCTAAACCATAATAAGACATCAATTACTACTGACCTGAAGAATGGAAACTAATCGTGAATAGAGTTCGAGACCCAGCTGTACCGACAGCAGCGTATCCGTTGCGGGGACGTCCCGCCAGCTGACGGATCGGACCGGACCGCCAGCTGACGGATCAAAGAAGAAGAAGAAGAAGACCTATCACGTTTTTCACGAGTGCGACTACAAAACCCCTAGTTGTGTCCCAGCCTCTGGCTTGGATGGAACTTCCGCTATGACCTATCTACCTACCTACCATGGTACAAATGTTAGTGCTGCCTGGTGGTTGAAGGCTTAAAAAAGGACCCTATAAAATCCGGCGAAGTTTTTATTAGGCAAAGTAGGTTGTGTGACACTATTCCCAGTAGGAAAAAAAATGCTTCGAAAGGCCTTTTAAAGCGCTATTTTGAAGCAGTAAAGCGCTTACGCTCCGTAAGAAGCTTCATGGTATTTTAACATTGCATGTCCGCAGAGCTCAGCACTTTTATTAGGCAGCAATTATATAGATTTATATGCATCTGCTGAGATAGTGCTTTGATACCGTTGCTGTAGGAAGCAGACGGACTGTCTTACTGCTTTATATTTGCTTCGCAGCAAAGCACTTGTACTTTTTCCTACTGGGTTATACGTTTTGGTACCTACTCTTTTCGGTCGTCGAAGTTAAGTAGCAAGTTGGTGGTTGGTATACTGGTGTGGAGCGATATGATTTTGGGCTGGTCCTTCTTTGCAAATTTTGGTTTGAAATTTCTTTTTAGAGAACAAAAACCTGGCGAGACTTAACCATATTTGTAGATTGCACTAAAAAATCTTTGTTTGGGCGGCATTCATGTCCAAATGTTATTAATACAAAGTACCTCCGACAATGCCATAGTATTTCATCCCCCCACAAAAAAAAGTCCCCACCATTTTAAACTTCCCCAAAAATCTCAATAAAAGTTGTGAAACATTCAAACTTTTATCAACTCCCCATACACTCGGAGAAGCCTTTTCGGGTCGTTAACATTCCAGTGCTGGAGTAGTCTTTATCCCTTTTCCATCTAATGGCTCCCAGCTCCTTCATTAAAACTTTCGACAAATTATCGCATAACATATGCTCGGAGGCCTCCTGGAAATGAAAGATTCAGCTTTATGGTATATCTTATCCTCCAGGATACTTTTCCACCACTACACTCACAGCCGCATATCACACTGGAGCCATCTCCCCATAGTAGTATATATTCTTCTAGATTGTTTCGGGCTTGCGCTGTAAGGATTCTGTGTTCTTCTTCATTTTTTTTTGCTGTTGTTCGCCTTCTTCTATTTTAACAGCAATCCTTACCCACAGATATCGCAGAGGGATCCCCTCTATTGCCCCGGAGGCACAAGGATACAAATTGGATCCACAAATTTTGAACACGCCTCCTCTCAGAGATGGTCACCTCGTTGAGATGAATTTCTCTCCACTTGGAAAGGATGTGTTGACATCTGGTTCTTGGGGTAACGACTATGGTTAGAGAATTGAGGGGTGGCATATCCTGTGTGGAGCCACCACGACGAGGACCCAGGCTACACTGGCGCTGGGGGTAGGTGTATACGGGGGAAAAAAAGTATTTTCTCATTTCTTTTGGGTAAAAGTTGCCTGCTATGTAGTTGTAGTCTTATATTCTTATGAATTGGGTGGGAAGGTGTGAAAATGGAAAAGCTGTGCACAAAGACTACAAAAGCAGACAATTTATTGATTTTTCTCGGGAAATGGATGATATGGTGCCTTTTAAATAGATTTGATGAAGAAAGATTTTCGAGAGATATTTTTGTGATAATAATTCGTCAAATTGTTGTGAAGAATTTATCCTAAAAATACTTTGCAAGTGGATAAATTGTACGAGGATTGTGGGTTTGTTGAGGAAATTCACGAGGCATCAGTCTATTGTTGGGTAAACTTTAAGAAAATTCGGAAATGGTAAAGGGCTCGTCAAACTTTAACAAAATGAATCTTGTTATCAGCTAGTAAGTAAATTTATGTTAATATTTTCAGATTTAAAAGTACAAAACAATACGCAAAATACGAAGCGTTTCTGCAGCAGTGCTTCCATTCGATCGATTTCACATAAGATGGCGCCGATATTTATGCCGATCAATTAGATAAAAGCCTTTTTAGATCGTTCCACAGTAGGTACTACGGTAGGTCAAAGCCACTTGGATATAATTTACCCATAAACCCCCCAAACAAATCCGAAGTGTAAGTATCAATTGATTAAAGAGCAACAATGTCTGATGAATTGAATAGTTGAGTTGAAGTTGAGTTGACTTTTTGACTCGCGTCACATATCACACAAATCACAAGCAAACCATAGAGATGCTGTTTACTGAATTCAACTCCTCAACTTCTGAACTCGTGTCTATAAGCATAATTTCGTAGCAGAGCTGAGTCGAATTCAGTCGACCATAGCTCAAATCGACTCGCATCTACATGTAGTTGGACTAGTTCAACTGTGAGTTCAGTGAGTTTAACTCATCATGTATACATAGTGGTGTGCAATATTATGTGCATACTACCTCACCTCTTTCACTTGGTAGGCTTTTTCTATTGTCTTCAATATTCTCTTGGCCTGCCTATATTTTTTACGATGTGATGTTGTGAAAGGACAGGAACGCCATATTTCTTCCGTTAGGCTTGTAAATATCAGTTAGGATAATCCTTATTCTTGATGTTATTCTAAACATCAACTTGGATCCGGATAAAGTCAAGGATTAATGTCCGTAAACATCATCGAGGTATACCTTTAACCTAGAGTCAATGATTACCTTAACCACGCAATTGATGGTATGTTTAAAATGCTCAAACATCAAACACGCTCAATTTCAGTGTAGAGGTCTTCCCTATATTGTTAAGGCTTGTAAGAGCATTGAGATCCATGTAAGACACCATCTTCTCCCACCACGGTATTTTTGTTGTACTTAATTTAACAAAGAATCCACCGGCAAATGAAGTGCTAAAATAACCATCTTTGAGCCTTCTTAAAAGAGCTTACAGCGCTCTTGTTCGCATACCAGTTATTTTTTCACATTGTGTGTCATCATAGGAGAGCTTTCCTTTTAACGCTCCTTTAAAAACGTTTAATGCCCCGGCTTCACCGACCTCAGTTCGTTAATGTTCAGTTAAATCCACAATTCTAGTGGCTTCACCGGCTAAAGTCCAGTTCATGATTAGTTCGTGCTTGAAATTGTTGCTGCTTTTTTGCTAAAAGTCAGAAATGCAAAAGCTCACTGGAATGGCATTCCACTATTCCAGTTGATTACTCTCTTTTGAGCGACCTTTAACGTTTAACTTCAGTTCGAGTCTAGTTGGGCAAACTGAGGTCTGTTGAATATGTGGAAATTGTATGCAAACTGAAGTTATTTTAAAGTTTAGTTCACCAATTTGCTCGAACTTGCGCAATTCGGCCGGTGGAGCCGGGGTATTAGAAGTATTACAAAAAAAGCTTTTTAATAAAGATTATTCATGGAGGCCTGTGGAGGATATGTGAATAAGCTCCTACGATGTAGAAAAGCTTTTATTTTTGTTCTTCTTCTGCAATTGCCGTTTTCTTTCCAAAGGCGTGCATAGGTTTACTAAAATGGTCCCCCAACTAAATACTAACCACGTCCAATGCTGCTTGACTTCCGCATCGAACAAGAAGCAATCTATTGAGAATGCTAATGTTACCCTTTATGATCACTAAGATAATCGCCCGTTTTCTTCTTTTTATAAAATTTCTGAAAATTCTACTGATGCTTCCTTGAGAACACATATTTGGCAGCACTGAAAATGAACTCCCCTGAGTAGCATTCCTAATTTTTCTCACTGGGAAGCTTTCAGATTTCAGATCCGGAGTATCTCGTGTTACGAAATTTTACACATGGCCCCTAATCTTTGATTTTATACTTTCGTTAGGATTACCTTCGTTGATGTATTCGGCCCTTAAGATAAGATAGTGAGTTTGCACCCGGCTCGCTATTGGTGTAAAATTACGAACCCCGAAATATTTCGAATTTGAAATCTGAGAGCTTTTTTCATTTTTAATATTTCGAACCACAGATCACTTTTAGACACACTGGAAGTCGAACATCGTGGACACTGTAAAAAAGCCTCCATAGCCTTCTACACCTTCAAAGCACCTTCGGCAAGAGATGTGGTCTCAAGCTAAAGATGATCCGTGGATGTATACAGCTATGGTAGGTCCAATTCTCATGTACGGTTCTCTGGTATGGTGACCAGCGTAGGGCAGAATCTATAATTTACAAAAGTTAGGAACGGTCCAAAGAACAGCAAAAAATTCTCCCCGAGCGATCTTGATGTTTTATTGCAGACCTACTTCTTCCTGACATTAAAATTAAACTGGTAGTCTTGTGCAGTGTTCTTAGACTGCGGGAGTCCGGGGCCTGGACCTCAAAACCCTACTGTCAACATCTAGGTAATGGTCACTACAACCACGGACAATATTCCCCAGGACATCTCGGACATAGAAATATAGATGAGAACGAGAAAGCCGACTACTTATCCAAACAGGGAGTGAAGAGCACTGGAAGCTTGTACTACTCTAGGAACACTTTGACCACCGGTGTCGATTCTGAGTCGATGTCATCCAGTTTGGCATCCCTAAGCTCTGAGCGTCCTGGTCTACGCCATCCTTCCAGCGAAGATTGGGTCTCCTTTGCTGTCGCACCCCTGACTTCTGTGCAAGAACGGGTTATGGTTTCCTCGATATGATAAGAGTGGATGGCAAAAGAGTAACCAACATTAACTAAGATACGTAGGAAAGAAACTTAATCCCATGAATGCTTGTTGGGCTGTTCAACCCCTAACCCACCCTAGGTCTCCAAAACCTACTCTCAAGTATGTAAAACTACTACAATTTTGTTCAAATGGATGATGTCACAATAACACACTTTAAGCGTATTGAAATTACACACTTCCAAAAGCTGAGATTTGCAGTGTATAATGCATTTGACGTTGATTTTTTCTTATTCACTGCTCTGTTGAGCGCAGTATGCGCTGTGCAGCTTTGAAAGGTTTTAAAATACAATATTTATTGACGTCAAGTGATGGTAAAAATAAGACATCCCGAAAAATTTCCAACTTTCAATTCCAATTTTCCGCTGATTTTATGGCCAAAAATTCTTCCCCGTTTCGAGAGAGCCACCGGTTGCACGATCACCTCAATGCCTAACGATCTTTATCCCCAAAAACTTAAGTTCAGAAGGTGCGATGTAATCAACAAGCCGACATGTAATAACCCATAAAATCAGTCATAACTGCCGCCGTTCGCAAAGGTGGATAATTAAAATATAGCAAGTAGTATGCCTACGGGATCTAATAAAAGGCCTTTAAGAGACGACGCCGTTGGTTTCTCAATCTCGAGTATATAGGAGCCGGGAATTATCCGCACCTCTGCACATGCAATTGAGTTTCTTTTTCGCATACCGCGACGCGATGATCATAAAGCAGACGAGAGATTGATCATAAATCACTGGATGACAACGAGCTCAAGCATAACGGCGCCATCTGTGGTAATGGAAAACATATTCACATATTCAGCCTCGGCGCGAGCGATCCTCTGTCCGGGCTGCTCTGCCACGTAACGTACGTAAGCTGTCCAAGACGCTCGCTCTTAAATAAGCATCGACAGGATGCTGTTATTGCGCGTCCTGAAGTTGTTCTGCACTGGGACCAATATTGGACTGGCAGCCATTCCAGAGGACAAACAGTATTTTTCGGAGTTAATGGAGTTCAAAGATCACCGATCGCGCACACACGAGTTAAGAAAGTATGCCTTGCTCTGGGGACACTTAACTCGCCCCGGATAGCGGCGATGAAGGCATGGGTGAGCATTTTATTACTTCCAGTTTGCACGATCATCGTTTTGTCGTCATTGGTTTGTTACGGGGAAGCGCTTACATCGAGACACCGGCGCGCGCACACGATCTTTCAAGAACTATAATCGGAATTATTGCTGTAAGCAAATGAGGCTGGATCGTAAAAGATGAGCAAAATGTGCCACAATTTATGATAACTTCCTGTCGCTCGGCAGTCAACAGCTTCATTTCGGTGAAAATTTTAGGGTTGCACTGTGTGAGATATTAACTAGTTCTTGAAAATGGTACTAAAAGTTGCAGGTTACCTCAAGCGAGAAGCTATTTTGGAATGTTGTTTTGGAATTGACTTACATTTTGATGATTAAAGAGAATTTCGCTGGTCTTAGGTTTCTTTAGATCTTGTTTACATTTTAAGCGATCTTTTGAGATAGAGAGATTTTCTGGCCGGCAGAAGCTCCAATGTTTTATTCTCTGAAAATCGTATTCGAAAATCATATCCTGATTTCTATATAACACATGGGTGTTTCTCTGTAAACTGGTAAATTTTTGCAAGAAATCTGTCCCAGTAACTTTTTTACGTGAATATGAAAAAAAAATATACAATTAAATAGATATCTATCTGGTGGATAATAAACAGTAAGGGACCCAAATATATTTGTTTTATTTTAGGACTTATTGAGTAAATTTAAAAAATTCATATGTCAGAGGACTGTTGCATATGTCAGAGGACTGTATATATAAGTGAAATGAGCATTTATTAGTAGTATATATACTTTAAAAACATTCCTCATGACGCATATATATAAAAATAAAACAGTCTTCTTTGGTAGTTCCAAGTTCTCTGTGTAGTTCCAAGTAAACTTGTGAACTTTTATTTCTTCCTTAGACACTTTCTTCTTTCTCGCGCCATGATTAAAAGATGGTTATAGACCTAAAACAAAGGCAAAAGTACAATAACAGTGCCTTAATAAATGAAACAGTCTCCTGTTTCTGTATGTAGCGGGGGACTGTTGACGGGGACTGTTGGCAGGGGACTGTTTAATTTGTGTAATTGGTACGGTACCATAAAATTCCTTCATTATGACTTTATTTTGTTATATAGAAACAATATAAGCCATCTTACTTAAAACTATGCACAATAGAGAAAACTGGAACACTTTAAAAAAAGAAAAATAACACTTAGCAGAGGACTGTCGAATGTTGCGTACCGATACGCGCATGTGCCCCTCTAACTCTTGTAACACTAAACAAAATGAGGTATAGCTACTTTTGGGGGTAACAAAGCTAATTTCATGTCGTTCACGTTTCGTTACGCCCATTAACAAGTCTGTCTTTACTGTAGATGGCCTGATGCGTAACTCGAAACTTTGGCAGGGGACTGTTCATGAAATTCGGGGACCAACTTTAGGTTAAATTAAACTAATCAAAAAATAGTTTAAATAAATTGATATTAGAGTCTAATAGCATATCATTTCATATTGATTAGATTGTGTTATATAAGTTAATTGTTTTTAAAATATTAGTTCAATTAATGAACTCAATAGAAAATATTTTGGTTTGGGGACCGGCTAGGGGACTGTTTTTAGACCTAAAAAATACATTATTGAAACCATATAGGTTTTTAAGTGAGATATTTTCTACATTGTATACTGTAGTTTAGATAGTTATAAATTGAAATTTGCAGAAATATAAATATTTCTCACCATAGTTTACGTAATATTTGCCAAGGACAGCGATTTTACCACTTTGGTGAGAAACACCCACATGTTTCCGAAATACTCCGAAAGACCATTTCAAGAAGTAATTTGTTATGTTGATATCTTCAAAAACGCTTCTTGAGTAGCAAATGGGAAGCACTTTATGCTGATTGAAGATTTGATCATCGAATGCAATAATTTTTGTCGCGATTCAGTGACACGGACTCCGAAAAATAATTGATGGGTAAGAGTAGATAAATACTTTGGAGTAATTTTAGATAGCGCGACTTCATTCACTAAAGTAAGGGGAAGAGCCATCATATCGTTACTTAATTGCCATGAACATGCTGGCCAAACCTGGAAAATCAAGCCGAAGGTCATTCACCAGCTTCGTATGAACTTAAGCGGCTCGGACACTTTCAGTTTAACTGAGTAGTTTATCATGTGTGACGTCATGTCTGAGCGATATACTGTGTGAACTGTGCAGTTTTGATCTATTTTCTCAAAATCCTCAGACTTGAGCTTCTGGACCCTCTTTTGCTCCGATAAACTGCGCAGGTCAGACAGTTTATTGTCTAGTTCGCTCAACTCCGCCCATTCTTTGCCACTACATATTAAAAAGTTCACAAAGTTAAAAAATTCACAATTTCAGTTCAGTTTATCGTTTAGTTTTTTTTTCACACAGTTCAACTGCGCAGTCAAAACTGAGAGTGTGTGGGCCGTTTTAGTTAGACCCATGACCACATACAAGAGCACAACTTTAAAACTGGAACGTACTATCTACCCAAGTATTTGATATGCGATAAGTATCTCCCGACTAGAATTTCAAGGCATGTCCCATCAGCGTGTGGGACCCATATGAAAATTGAGGGGTATGCCGATAGAAGAATTTCCCTGCAGGCTCCCTTTGAGGACCCCATGTGGCAGTTAAGAGAAATGTCGAAAGCGGGCTCTTGGTGCAAACCTCATTACAAATGAAATTGGGCAATCTCAAAATCTGCTCTGCGTTAAGTTACGTTAACTCAGGTTAGATATGTCTGAGCTGTTGGTTTAAGCTTATGCAGTAAGGCCAAAAGGATAGGTCCTTTGTTATGTGTAGTGATCCAACTTGAAGCCTGATGTTAAAGTGACGTTTCTTCGCTAAATCATCTCGACGGTAATGAATCTTCTAAGTTGCGGAATCCCAATCTTCGAGATCTCCGCAAGCTTGCTTAGAAAGGGTTCACCAAATGTGGTTAGTCTCCTTCTGCAGGTGCCGCGGCTAAAATCTGTCGGTCGATAAAATTTGCCCCGTCTCAAAAGGCATAACACTTTGACGCGGACAAATTTTATTGACTCTGATGGTTGCGGCAAATGTAATGCCGGGAAATATCCCCGAGAACGTGGCGATTGAGCCTGCGCAACCGAAGTCCCGTTACAGGTCAAATTTTTGTATTGACTTTTGTAACATTCGTGGACTTCATGCGAATTTCTCTTTTGTTGAGTGCCATTTATCTAATTATAAACCCCCAATCTTCGCACTTAGTGAAACCCAAATATCACCCGATACTGACTTAGGTCATTACCAGGTGTCGGGGTACACTTTAGTGCACAATCTCTCCCCCCATAGGGGTATTGCCATATTTATTAGGGATGACGTGGCTTATTGTAAAATATTTTCAAACACGACTTCAGATTTCAACTATCTTTGGGTTAAAATCATATTCCAAAGCCACGTCATATTCTTCTGCTTCCTATACAGAAGTCCTAACATAAGTAACGAAGCCTCCTCATTATCTTTTGATACCATTTCCGAACAAATCTCGGGATTTTTGTCGTCCAATCCTGAGTGTGAAATCATCGTTGCGGGTGATTTCAATGTTCACAACGCAAAATGGCTGACCTACTCAAATGGCACCAGTGTTTCTGGCAAGGACGTCGAGCTCTTTGCAGACGCCAATAATTTGCATCAAATTGTGGATCGTCCCACAAGAGTCCCTGATGTTGCTGATCAAGGAACCTATCTCCTTGATCTTTTTTTAACTTCTCATCCAGCGCGTTACTCTGTTGAAGTTGATTCACCTCTCGGCAATTCGGACCACTCCTTAGTTAGCGCTAGTTTCCCATTCAAAGTTCCCACCCCTCCCAAACCAGTTAAAAGAACTGTATGGCATTATGGGAAGGCCAATTGGCTGGGGCTTATTAATTTTTTCCAATCTACTGACTGGAACCAGTGTTTCCGAAACAAAAACGTCAACTCTGCCGCTATCCGTATCTCTAGGATCATACAGGCAGGAATGCATTTGTTCATTCCTCATTCTACCAAATCTGTGAAGGCTAGGCCCAACAGATGGTTTAATCAGGAGTGTATGAATGCAATCAGAAATAAAGAAGCCGCCTTTCGAGCTTACAAGAGCTCCCCTAGTGAATCGCTCCGTGTAGAGTATATAAAACTAAGAAATTCCTGTAAAGTCACCATCAGGAATGTCAAAAACTCATTTGACAAC
This sequence comes from Thereva unica, assembly GCA_949987705.1. Lineage (NCBI taxonomy): Eukaryota > Metazoa > Arthropoda > Insecta > Diptera > Therevidae > Thereva > Thereva unica. The sequence goes on from OX465285.1 coordinate 90,406,263, forward strand.
AAGTTGAGAAGTAAACTCTTTAATGCAACCTCTGGTAGCAAGAACTTCTGGTCCTTGGTAAGCTCCATTAAGAAGAATTTCACTTCATCCACAACTCCTTCATTCATCCACGATAAGAAGGTGATAACAGACAGAAAATCCAAGGCCGATTTATTAGCGTCTCTGTTTGCTTCCAATTCTTCTTTACCCCAAATTGATATGCTACCCCCGATTCTCGAGCACAGCGCTCATTTAATGGACAGGGTTTTCTTCAGGACTCGCGATGTGTACAGGTGCCTCAAGGAGCTCGATATCAATAAATCCACTGGACCCGATAATATACCCCCTATTGTCTTAAAACAATGCGCCTCACCTTTGGCTAAACCTCTGCGCAAACTTTTTGCCCTATCATACTCTTCCGGAGTCTATCCAGACTCTTGGAAACTTGCCCATGTACAGCCAATACCGAAAAAGGTGACTCCAGCGACCCCTCTAACTACCGCCCAATAGCAATTACTTCTATTCTCTCCAAAACAATGGAGACGATAATCAACAAAAAACTTATGGGATATCTAGAATCCAACCTACTCATAAACGACAGACAGTATGGCTTCCGACACAGAAGATCCACTGGCGATCTTTTAGTTTGTCTTACAGAACACCTCAGCCGAAGTTTGCATGGATCAGGTGAATCCAGTCTGGTTGCTTTGGATATCTCCAAGGCTTTTGATAGAGTTTGGCACTTAGCCTTGTTAGCTAAACTCAAAGCTATTGGAATCGACTCACTTTTACAGAAATGGATTGAGAATTTCCTTTCCGGCCGTTCAATTAAGGTAGTATTGGATGGCATCAAATCTGAACCCCACCCTATCTCTGCGGGGGTCCCCCAAGGGTCAATTTTATCACCAGCCCTATTTATTATTTTTATAAATGATCTACTTTCAATCCCTTCCAACCCACTTCTCAGCTTCGCTGACGACGGTACCCTGCGTTACTCTTACAGCTACGATACAAGACAGACTCATGCCAGATACTGCCTTGATGATCGTGAAGTAATGTCCAACTCTATTAATAACGACATTGAACTTATTCTAGAGTGGGGAACAAAGAATCGTGTCGAATTCAACCCCGACAAAACCAAGTACTGTCTTATATCCAAGAAGAAGATCAACACCTCACCATCCTTGTCAGTGGATGGCGTGGAACTAAAGGCCGACCCATCCCTACACATCTTAGGCGTGACATTAGCCAAAGACTTGCGATGGAATGACCACATATTCCAAATCGCCAAACAAGCATCCCAGTGCTTGGGATTTCTTAAGAGGTGCAAGTTCCTCCTCCAGCCATCGGCCCGCGCTGTTATTTATAAATCCTACATTCGGCCTCTTCTCGAATATAACTCCCTCGTCTGGGGCGGCGCGTCGATAACCACCTTGGCATGGTTAGATAAGGTCCAAAAAAAGGCCCTTAAATTAATTGATGACGACACCGCCTGCTCCACCATCGACCCCTTGAGCCACCGTAGGAATGTAACAGCACTGACAAAATTTTATCGCTACTATTATAGCGACTGTTCCTCCGAAATAAACGCTCTCCTGCCTCCACGGCAATCTTATAACCGCAACACCAGATTAGCCCACTCGTCTCATTCCCTTTACCTACAACTCCCCCTTTCACGCACTCAACAAGATATGAATTCGTTTGTAAATAGAACAACTCGACTGTGGAATAATCTCTCTCAGTCAGTATTTCCGAGCTCCTACAACATCCAAGAGTTCAAACGCGGGGTTCATCGCCACCTTCTTCAACACCCCTTCACACCCCCATAACCCTTAACCTATTCCCCCCACTCCCCCATAACCCTTAACCTATTCCCCCCCCCCGTACTAAGCTTGCTGCTAGACATTGCACAATGACGTGACAAACGACATGACGGACTGGTAGTACAAAGGGTGATTCCTGAGCTTAGCACTGCCACATAAAAAAAAAAAAAAAAAGGGCTGGGCAGTGACAGAGTAGATGTAGTAGACTTTGCTCCTCGTCCAGATTTTTACAGATTCCGCAAAAATCGTAGATCGCATGCGTCCCTATCAGGCAGTGTGGCTGGCGGTAAGCACTCCCATTATAGCTGAGAGTCTTGTCTCCCGAGGCTCAGTAATCAAGCGATCTGCCTGAGATCATAGGAGGGCTAGGTTTGGCCAAAGTTCATTTATTAAGATCCCTCTAATGCTTCTTCGCTTGTTGCATTGTGTGCAGTTTTCATCGGAGTTCAAAAGTAGCTCAAAGCATACCAACCCTTTCCTTTCCTGGAAGGAGAGTGGCGGTCGTGGCTTTCCTAGCCAGCTCGTCAGCTTTACAATTAACTTCTATAATTCGGTGAACGGGCACCCATAACCACAAAGAGTAATCATCATCAGTATCAATGATTATTTCAACCTCCACCAGATTTCTGAGGTAAAATCCGTTCCTGTGTCCTACGAAAATCTCCACAATAACCTTGTAACTCGAAGACTGATTCATGCACAATTCAGTAATGACCTCGAACAATCTCCTCCTGGACCACCACGAAATCTTCTCGCCTTTCTGTTTACTAATTAGCCTTGTTACTGCAGCAATTTGACACTTTCAAAAGGCTCTTCGCGGATTATTTATCGTGCTTTAGGTCGTTGACGAAGGAACATATGCGACATCTCCTCTCCGGCTACCAGCAGCATCCCTTTGGATTCGTTGTGTTTCCTCCTCTTTTTTTTATTTTATTTCAATTTTTTTTCACTTGGCTCCTTTTTTCCCTGTTGTTAGTCCTAAATCGCCTGTTCGGATCCTGGCATATGTTGGACCGTGACATGATGTCGACTTCAGCAGATTCACCGACCTCCCAAGCGCGCCCATGGCCCTGGACCTGTTTTGAATACTTCCAAAAATTTTCCTTGGGATCCCATAAATCATTCAGGGTGCCCTGGTTATTTACGAGTCCAGGGTTAAATGATGTGTGAAATAAAACTCCCGTCGGGGGCTGCAAGGAGTTGCCAGCCATGCCAGCCAGGACCAGCACCAGCCAGCACAGAAACGTGAAGAAGAAGAAGATGAGCAGTAGTAAACGAAGAAGAAGACGACGACGGGTACACGACGAGGGGGAGTTGGTGCAGGATGCTAGAGCAGAGGAGAGAGCCCGGTTTTAGTGTGAAATGTCGCCCTCGGGTTTAAGGGCAGTTTTTACTGTGTGTAGAGTCAGCACTTCGGAAACTGATGGCTATGGAGAGGAGCTGTACGTTGACAGACAGAACGGGGTGTTTAAGGCCAGTCAACTGAGAGAAGGTAACGACGGATTTTCGTAATCTCATTTACATTCGTCAAGATTGTCAAGGAGAGGAGGTCTAGGTTCGAAGTGTTCGTGTTTTTTTCCGTTTCTCAACCGACAGGAAATTGAATTTAGTTGATGACAGGGAAATAATTAAATGGAGAGTAACAATAACAAGAAGTCATTTAGGGCTCTTGTGTTTTATCATTAATCATTCAATTTCCCTTCCAATACGATATGCCAGAATTAAAATAAAAAATCAAGTTTTTAATAGTCTTTGAGATCGTAGCTATGCACCAGGAACAATTTATATAATATCCGCGGTAGTCGAAACTGTTAAAAAGGAGCTTCCTCCTTTGCCCAGGAGGTGCAGGTCACTCTTTAGTGGGTACCAGTTCACAAGAACAGCGAGGCCAACGAGAAGGCATATGAATTGGGGAGATGAGGAGGAAGACTTGTAGACCCACTAGTGGAGAAGTATAAAAGCTGCTATCTTGGCCTTACCTTGTGTTGCTTGAGGTATTGAAAAGATAACAGAAACCACGGAATCAAAATACAGTCAAAGCGTTGTATGGCAGTTCTTTCATTCTTCTCTATACCATCTTGTTAACTGATAAAACCGTGGACAGTACAAAGGACTTTTATCGAGAGAAGACTAGAGAAACTTACCAAGGTTGAATTCAACTTACCAATTCTACAAAAAACCACACCGGCTCAGTGGAATGAACTTTTAATAAGACTTGACAGAACCTGATCAACAACTTTTTGAACTATTACTTTTATAACATCAACAGAACTTCCCAAACCTTAGACAGATCCTAAAACTGAAACCGCGCGAAGATTAATTTAGATTAAATTAGATTCCAGTTAGGATTAGATAGGACCTAGAAGTCCCGTGAACACTGCAACTTATAAAGTCGGCTCCAGACTCACGCCGTGAACATCCGTGAACAAGCGTGAACACGAGTATGGATGGTTTTCGCGCAGAGTTCGCGTTGTTTTCCGTTTCGAATGGATACGGCGTGAATTGACGCAGTGAGTCTGGAGGTTAACGCCTTAAGGTTAATTGTACGACTAGTTCGCGAATACGTCAAGGTTTCAGAAGTAGTCTCTAAAAAGACTGGGATCCATTTTCCATATTCCTTTAGGTATTAGGAAAAGATTGTACAGAGCTGATTCTAAGTGCTATATGGAAAAACACCACAGAACAGCATAAGACCTTTCCTATCCCGAATGGAAAATAGAGGCAAACATTTTTGAGAATATCGGCGTGGATATGTAACTAATAACTGCGGCGGCAACGAAAGCTGTATATTTTTAAACACAGGCATCGTTTTTCCAAGTGGTCCCCCATCTGAGTACTAATCACGTCTAGTGCTGCTGGGCCTCCACAATCGAATGAGACCAGTCTACTGAATGTGCTAAATAACAACTTTTACGGCCATCAATATAAGGAAGACAACAACAACAAAAACAACCAAGGCTTCGTATAAGTAAAACTAAAGTTTCCCAAATACGTAGGATAGGTTAGGCTCTAATTTGCTTTAAAAATTGTGTAAGACGAAGAAAATGGCCAATTGTCTTGGCGAAAAGGTGCCCATAGCATACTCAGTAAAACAGTTCTCGTTCGATAGCGTAGGTTAAGCAGCATTGCACGTGGTTACTGCTTAGCGGGGGGACTGCCTAGTAAAACAACCCTCGGAATTGTCTATGCCCATACGGATGCATTTATAAATGTTCATGCTTGTAGCGGGAGTTTTTATATTTTCGTGCATGTGGCGGGAACGTGCAAGCTTGTAGCGGGATAGTGTATGCCTCTGGTGAACAAATTTTTAGAATTTCGTGGCCTATTTGTTTGCTATGCGTGATAGCTGCGGGGGCATTCGTGATTGTAAGAAAATTAACCAACTAAATTGCCGGAATACTACGGCCTCAGCAGCTGACCCTATCATGAGCCTTGTGGTTAGACGCGTCCTTTCTTCTTGTCGTCTCAGATTTTCGATTTCAACCTTTTCCTCTATTCTAGTCTAGCTGGAGGATGTAATGACGACTACCTTAATGTATGCGTGGAAGTCCATGACGCTGATTCAACCTGGGTAATGCGTTGTTGAATGTAGCAGACAGTCGTCCTCTGAATCTTCTGTTCCTCTTCCTGCTTCTCCGTCCCTACTTTGCATCCCCAATCCTCTGGGTCGCATCAAGGTGTAATACGAACGGTGCCGATGATCAGCTTGGCTGGGGACCCAGGTTAAAAAATAGCACATCCCAAACTATACGCTAGAGAGGTTTCAAGGGGCACCAACGTCTAAACGCTAACGATCTGTGGAGGAACCACACTGACTGACCAAAAAAGTCCAAGACCAACGGACCAAAGCTATATCCTTCGCAGAGATAGCGAACGATCGCAAAATAATCGGCGGCCCGGACGAGAACAACGGAAATGGGAAGATCCCCAAACACCCATGGCGGTGGGGGCAAGTAGCCCTCGCTAAGGTGGCTATGGATTCGCTGAAGCAAAACCCGGGACCTCCTTCCTCATGCCTTGATGCCTCATGATGGTATCAAGGCAGCATAAAATTAACGGCCTACGAAAGCAAACGATCCGTAGGGCTGTATAAAGCTGCGGTAGGTAGAGTCAGGGAAGCTTACCACGGAGCCTGGCTAAAACAGCTAATGCCAGTGATATACCCTCACGACCGAGGACCAGAACTTGGTTTCCGGTGGCTACATCGGAGCCTGAGGAGATCCTCAATATGCTCAAAGCTTTCAAGCCTCATATTAAAACCGATAGCTTGAAGGAGTCTAACACGTCTTCAATGTAAGTTATTAGGAGTCTGGAGGACGTTAAAGGAGATGGGACGAACCCTACGTTTGAACTCTTGGAGGAGTTTTGAAAGTTGGCTCCACAATCGAGTTGTTCCAATTAGAAAAAAATTCCTAATTCGTTCCGTGCAGGAGAAACGGTGTTTTAGGCACAGGGAATAAGCTGAACAATCGCTATGATAGTAGTGATAAAACTTGGTAACGGCACCTACATTCCTACCATAGCTAAAAAGGTTGATGGTAGAGGAAATGGCGTAGTTGTCGATTAGGTTGAGGTCCCTTTTCCACTTTATCTCACAAAGTCAAGGTCTTTTTCGCAGTCCCACCCGAAATAAGGGAGTTGTATGAAATTTGCATCTTTTAGGGATACCAAGCACTGAGATACATATTTGGCGATTTGTTATACGTGGTCATTCACACCTAGGATGTTAAGGGATGGGTCATAGAATAAAATGTCGACCAGAAAGCTCTAGTTGTAAGCAAAAATTAAGAAATGGCCAGATGCTGACACGCTGAGGAAATGTTTTATTTTTTTCGATTCGGTGCAGATTCAGTTTTTGACTCAAATTGGCCGTCGTATGCCCGTTTGTACAGGCCAATACTTGGCCAATTAAATCTGTTGGTCAAGTTTGTGTTTCGTAACGCCGCATGTGCTCCCATTAAAAATTGTTAAAAATTCTACGGCCATCATATGTCCTTTAAAAGCCAAGCGGCCGTTGTTCGCCCGTTGTAAGACCAATTTTTATTTTTACTCAAGTGACGCTGCACTGAATAGAAACTTGATCTCTGTGAAGGGCAGTTTAACAAGGTTGACACGAGTCAAAATTTAGAATAATTTTTGGTGCAGCTTTTTAGGGTACATCTACTTCGGGTATTTTCTTGATATTAATATTTAATAAGGTTGAAGAACTTGTCCTTAATTGTAGCAAATTAATCGCTTTGTGGCATTTTTCATTATCTCATTTATTACTCTCAGCATATTTACATATCCCATAACCAACGTTATGCAATCTCCATTTTCCTCAAACTCTTTCGTTCTTTCAAACAAAAATTCCTTCCAACTAAATCGATTACCATCTATCCCCATGAACGACGCAGCTTCTTTTTTTTGCTACTCATCCTCACTTTGTAAGTCATTTACAATGCCTTGAGGTCTTCATCTTGGGCATCCATCCTCACCATCTCACAACCATCTTCACATACCCTCAAAAAAAACCAAGAACGGAAAAAGAATTAGACCCGGTCCTAATTTTCTAGTCCAACAAGGCAAACTGAGTGGGAAACTTCTTGATAAGAACATTTTCACGATCGTTAAATTCAACGAAAATTGTACTTTAACAGAATTTCACTTCCAACCCCTAGAATCTAGCCGACGACGATGAATGGATCCCTGGGCGCTGGTTATACTGCTAGTCTCAGAAGCCCCCGGAGGATGTAAAGGAGCTGAATATTCGCCTCTGATGTCTCGGCGGAATGAACGCGCGGGTTGAGTCCCTACGGGTGGGTGGCGGGGGCTGTTCAGTGTCCTAGATGTTACCGGGGGGTGGTTGAGGGTAGATTGTTAAAAAACAGTCATAAAATGTTCGCCTTAGGCACTTTCACTCTTCTATGTAGGAGAGATGGTGGCTTTATACTAGCTCCGGTCGACATCCTGGCTTATCTCTGGCTCTGTGTGAAAGGATTTCACCCACTTCCTGAAATGGAATTTTCCAGAAAGATTATTCTCCCCTTATCCACGGGAAAAAGCAGGAGTTCATAGTATATTTTGTAGACTTACACTAATAAACTGAAAATAAAGTTAAAAGGGTAGTTGGGGGTGAGCCATTAAGGGAAACACTTGCCGAAAGAAGTGTTTTTTTCTTCTGGGTCGGTTTTGGGTGGACCGGGGTTGTTTGCTCCTCTTCCATTTGCGGGGCTGCCTTCGGTCGGGATGATGGCATTAAAAGGCCTCAACAGGATATCAACTTTTATACTTGAGAAATAAATTCCGCCCGTCATCTTAATTTGAGGGCATTTAGATCTGGATCCGGGGTCGTCTTTGTTTTTCTTTAATTAATCAAGAACATTTTCTTAAGTTTGTTGAAATTAAAATTTGTCAGTCATTGCGGCACTTTTAAGTTATTTTTCAGTGAAATGAAGTGCCCAGGGTGGATGGGGGTTGACACGGCTGGCGGACAGGGAAATGATTGACGAAAAACAGAGCATGGCTGGAGTCATGCTGATTGATTTGCATCTTTTAATTGAATGTTTTTGTTGCATAAAGTTTTAAGTAAGACGGGATTATTGTATTGAAAATAATTAATTGCTTACATTAAAGTTTAAGTTTTTATTTGTTTACAAAATTATAAGGTTTCCAGGAATTTCAGCTATAAATTAAGCTCCTTGTTTTTCATAAATTGTGCTGTTATGAATATTCATTTGTTTTGTGCTGCTTTCAAAACTCTGTGTGTGGGTTTCAAAACTCCCGTATTGTTCTATGAAATCGTTCTGTACCATTGAGTAAAGCTCTACATCATGCTTATGGAATATCTAGAATCTAACTACATCCTCAACGATAAGTAGTAAGGCTATAAAAGATTATAGGGTACCTAAACTAAAGTATGAATAGCTTTGGCTAGTTTGGTTTGGAACTTGTAAACGTCGATTTCTGATAGAGCTCCAGACTCTCACCGTGAACACCCGTGAACAAGCGCGAACGCTAGTGGAGATGGGCGCCTTGCTTTCCGAATTTGGTCACTTAATGTTAACCAAGTATAGATACAATTTTCCAATCAACTAACCCAATTTGACAGTCGACTGACATAGATTTCACTACGCATACGTACACGGATTTTATACGCGAGGGCCTCTACTGTAACTCTATATTATAAGGAAAGACACAACTTGCTGTGGTTACGCCCGTAAGTACTAGAGATTTTTTTAAATTTGAAAAATTTCACAGAGAGGGGGGGGGGGGTCGAGCCTAATCTCACGACATCTCACCAAGGGGTGAGAGGGGTTGAAAAATCCCCTCACGTAATTTATCGACGACCCCTAATCTCAGTCACAGTTCAATCAGTTTCACTACGACTATTGTCAAACTCACACTAGGAGTAAATCTTGTAAACTCACCGATGACATTCGCTGTTCATGTGAAAATTTGCTAGAGGCTCAAATTTTCAATCAAGTCTGTTTGTTACATATTAAACTTGCACACGTAGATGATGAGCTTTTGATAAGCTTTTAGATTGTTTTTGAATGCATTTGCAAAATCGCGTGTTAAATTGGCTCAGAACCCCCATAGCTATTCTAATCTTTCATCCTTCTCTGTAGGTTATTGTTGTATTGAAAAGAATATCCAGGGGTAACTTGATCTCAATATCTTCGAGGAAGTGGTGATCTAATTCGGCAGCTTTTTCGAAGATCTTAGATTGAATTATTGTTACATAATAATGGGGGGTTAATGCATGCGGGGCACCGTAGCCAAGTTAGGCCTATTGCCTATTACCGCATTAAGAGGAAAAGACCGCCAGCCCTCCGGAAAAAGGCAACATGGTCTTTAGTTGAAGAAGATCGGACATAATCGGGGCTTACTCTCTAATAAACGTGCTTCTTTTAAGCCAGATCGGAGCACCACATTCACAGAGAGTATATGTGGAAGTCTAGTCTGTATGGAGCCTGCATTCTGTCTGCCGAGACAGTCCTTGGTTGTGCAGCTGATACCAGAGCCCTACCTGGCCCCTCTTATATCCCATCAGCAGCCTAAGGCTCGCCTTGCTTCAAGTGATAAAGTTCCATAGGGCAAAGAGTCTTATTACTTGTTGAGCCTGTCTAAGACCTGAGACTGGTTCTCAATAGACTAAGTTCAATCCATTAACCCAGTCCTCTATCAGGGACTCATATTCTATCTTTCCCTTTCTATCTTCGTGAGGTTGTCTGCCCAAGTGTCCGGGAACCCAGCAGAGTAAGACCCTATTTTCGTGGCCAGACTCTGGAGTACGTCAATCACCCTGTTGATGGCACGCAAAGATTTTCAACCAAAGCATTCACAGCTTTGGTGAGTCTGGTCTGGTTGCTCTAGATATCTCAAAAGAGTATGGCACCCAGCTCTGTTGACCAAACTCCAAGCTATTGGTATAAACTTAGTTCTAAGGAACTGGATTAAGAACTTTCTTTCAGGTCGTTCAATCCAAGTAGTATGGGATGGCGTCGAATCCAACCCCCACACCATTTGAGCCGGAGTTCCCAAGGGGTCAATTCTATCACCCGCACTTTTCCTAATCTTTAGTATTGATCTGCTCTCAATCCCCTCCAACTCACTTCACTGCTTTCCTGAATTTCTCTTACTCCTTCGACAATATAAGACAAGCAAGTGTCTTTACCACCGTGAGCTGATGTCAACTTCGATCAACCGGGATATCGAATCGATTCTTGATTGCGGAGCCATGCACCGACCACCACTTAGTCAATATTTCCGAACTCGTACATCTTAGCGTTCAAAAGTACGATTCATCGACATTTTCTTCAAGGATCGACGTGATCTTATTAGCCTTGGATCACCAGACTATAGCGGCAATAAGTGGCAACGAGTTTCGCGATCGTGTTTTAAGTATATCTAGTACATCAACTGTGGTGTTAGCCCCGATGTTTTACCTAAGGCTGAAGCCACACCGAACCAGGCAGAACAAAACAAAAGCAAATTTCCATACTAATTCACACAACTCAAAGCAAAACAAGCAAAACAGTTTTCCAAAATGTATGGAAATTTGCTTTTGTTTTGTTTGCCTGGTTCGGTGTGGCTTCAGCCTAAAAGACCTTTACAGGCCCATTTAGCCATGGTATCTTACTTATGGCGAAGTCCAGTTAAGCGTTCCAGTCTCTCATCTGGCGTTAGATATTTGACTGAGTATGAGTACTAAATTGTCGTACCCTGACCTAATTGCAATTTGCAACGTTTGAAAAAGTAATCAGAATGGCCTTACTTGGACAGATAAGAATGTATGTATTAGGAGTTGCTATTTCTCTTAGGACTTATCTTCTGTGGTATACCGGCGCCACCAAATGTCCCTGAGGCCGCTACTACAATTTGAAACCTCGTCAACTAATCACTCATAGAAAGCAAAGACTTAGCACCTCTTTTTTCGAAGTCATATTTTAGAGTCACTACCGCAACCCGAATGCTTTCATTACCTCACCATTACCTCATTATTGAATCATAAACGGCTTTGTCCGAACTATTTGCTTGATTGACGTAGTTTTTCACCATGTTATTGTCCTATGTGGATCCCCGCACTTGTGTCAATTCATGCAAAAACTACTAGAACACCGCAGCAGCGTTACTACACTAGTTGCCAACTCCGCAATTCCCCCGATCTCAGTCACCGGTTTCTATTACTGAGAATTGTCGATCTTGTTGACATTAACTAAGCGAGCAATTAAGCTTCTAGTCATTCTTTTCCCTTCCGAAAGTCTAATTCAGTGACTGATTGGTCTACCTTGATTCTTGTGACTAGTGCCGCTTATCTAACCAAAATCGATACCTGTTCAGCGAGTTTATATCAAGAATTACTGCGGGTTTTTTTGCGTTTCGTATATCAGGACTGGGGAATGAATGATAAGATATTTTCGATTACTTAAATTACACCTTCCTAGCAAGTAGAGTTAGTTTGATAGAATCAGCTGCAAGTGCTAGACGACGACTAATAGTAACCACCTGAAACAACATGAAGTTCCTAACAGTTTTGTTCGCGGTTTTGATTGCATTTTGTGCAGTGCTTGGATTAACACAAGGCGCCTTGTGTCCTTGTCCCAGGAACTACGATCCTATCTGTGCGTCAAATGGAAAGACATACGCCAACAAGTGTGAGTTTGAGTGCAACGCCAGGGAGTTCAGATCGCTGGGTAGAGGAGAACTAGAGCCTGTACGAAGAGGACCATGCTGAAAGGATGATTGCATTTTTATTGTTGTTACGTTAATAAGGAATATGTTGTGATACAGTGTTTATTATTAAATTTAAAAAAATAAAAATATTCGAAATTTGTTGTTTTCATGTGTAGATAACTTAGACCTTGGACAGGGAATCACCACCGAACTACGATTTCGTCACTGGGCAGGTTTCAAGGTAAAGAAATGCTTGTGACTTCGAAGCAACAACTCTTCTTATCTTTTTTTTCTTTCGATTTTCGAGGGCAGTGGGCTACGTAAACAATTCTAATTGCTCTTATCAAGGCGTTTCGAAACTTACATTTTTATTTGCTAATTGTTGACGAGTTTTGTTGTCATACATGGAACTTTCTTCAATTATATTACAATAAATATGGAAAATTTCACTGGAATTTCGCCTTTTTTCCTGCGAATTGCAAGTGCTTTGTAGTCACTGTGTGGCTAATTAATCAAATTAAGTAAATTGTTGAGAATTTTATCTTTTTTGTGATAACATCGTATCTAAAGAACAGTAATAAATTACATGTAATCAAAAGAATGCCAATTGTAATTTCCTGTTTTATCAACAAAGTACTCGTGACTTTTTTAAAGAGAATTGGATGTATTCATCATCATCATCATAAATAGCTCCACAGCCTGTTATTGGCCTTGGCTTCCTGCAACATCCTCCTCCAGAACTGTCGGTCCCTGGCTTGAAGTCTCCAATTTCTTATACCTAGGGTTCGTAGATCTTCTTCTACGCTGTCTAAATACGGCTGCGTTCGGTAACGTCATTTGCAGCGCAGTAGACGCAACTCATTCGTTCGGTATTGCAGTAAGGTGTTCGGAATCGTCATTTGCAGCGCTTGCTTTTGTAAAACTAGTCACTTTTGCAAACTGTATCAGTCAATTTTGCAGGCGACGCAGTTGATTGACCGTCATTTGACGATACCGAATGCAGCCTACCTCTTTTTTGGACGTTCCGTACCTCTGTGTCCGTCTGGTCTCTTGTTCATAATAATTTTTGTTATGCTGTCGTCACTGCTACGTTCAACATATCCTGCCCATCGGATTCTGTTAATTTTTATAGTTTTTATGATGTTTGGATCTTTATACAACTGATACAATTCGTGATTGTATCTTCTCCTCCAAACACCGTTTTCGTTGATTCCTCCATATATAGCGCGCAGGATTTTTCTTTCGAAGCACCCTAGGAGGTGTTCTTCGTTACTTCTTAATGTCCAGGTTTCGGATCCATACAGTAGTATTGGCCTTATAAGAGTTCTGTACAGTTTTACTTTAGTGCTTCTTGATATGTTCCTTGATAAGAAATGTTTACGTCCCAGCGCTAATCTCCTTTTAACTTCTAATGTCGTGTCGTTGTCTTTTGAAATTAGCGTCCCTAGATATATAAATTCTTTTACTGCTTCGATGTTGTATGTATCAATTGTCATATTCTGGCGATCATTACGTCTTTTGGAGATGCACATATATTTCGTTTTCTCTTCATTAATTGCTAGTCCGAGTTTCTTTGCTGCTCTTTCTAGCGATATGAAGGCTTCTTTCATTGCTACGGGGGATCTGGCTAGTATTACGATGTCGTCAGCGTACGCCAATATTTGTACCGACTTGTTGAAAATACTGCCCGCGGTGTTAATTCCTGCGTCTCTTATCACTTTTTCCATAGCTACGTTAAATAGTAAGCACGATAGGGCATCTCCTTGTCTTAGTCCTACTGTCGCGTTGAATGGTTCTGATAGCTCTCCTTCAATTCTTATTCTGCATAATACCTCTTTCATTGTGATTTTGGTCAAATTTACGAGGTGTTTGGGGAATCTTAGGTACTCCATAGCTTTGTATAATTCTTCACGTTTTATTTTATCATAGGCGTTTCTGAAGTCTATGAATAGCGAATGTATGTTTATGTTAAATTCATTCGCCTTTTCTAGGACCTGCCCAAGTGTGAAAATATGGTCTGTGGTAGATCTTCCGGGACGGAACCCGCTTTGATAGTTTCCCAGAGCTTCTTCTGCGTAAGGCTGCAGTTTAACGTATAAAATATTTGAAAATACTTTATATGCTACGTTCAGTAGAGTGATGCCTCTATAGTTACGGCAGTTTAGCTGATGTATTCAGTGTTGGCTAAAAATAGGGATTACTCAAAAACCCCGACAAATTTTTAGAGTCTTAAAAAGTGAAAGTTTGTAATAGGTTGTACATTGTTTTTTTTTTTCGGAGTAACCCCACCTGCTTTTTGCAGAAAAATGATTGGGTTAAACGTAAATCTAAAATACACATACTTATGTTTAAATTTTTATCTAGATCGACATATGGAGTTCAAGCTGCATTGATCCAAGCTTACATTTAAATAAATAATATTAAAGACTATTAGAACAAAGAAAGATTGCCAAAGAAATGGAAAGATTGGAGAGGTATTTACCATACACAATATGGGAGCAAAAATACTGGCTTCCTTAATCTTGTAGAATTAAAGATAAAATAAATTACCAGCGAAGATAACAAGAAAAAAGACCTAGGAAAGGTCGTGAATGTATAGACAACTCGAGATCGACAACCCCAAGATTAATAGTCGAACAATCTATAGAATGGAAGTCACCATTATCCATTATCTTCGTAGATTTCGAGCGAATATTCGACACAATAGGGGAACTTATTGGGAATCACTAACAACTAGAAATTACCAACAAAATCAATTCAAATGGTCATGATGTAATACGATGACTCAGAGTTTAGAATCCTTCATAATGGACAATCACGTGATCCAATAACAACGACAACTGACATGCAACATGGTTGCTTCCTTTCACCTTTACTCTTCTTTAATGTAGTTAGCAAAGCCAGAAGGGAAGCAGGAGGAATCATATGGTGAATTGAATGGTGTAATAGCTTGAAGATCTCTAGTACGATGATATCGCACTTCTAACTTATTCAAGGAAAGAAATGCCAATGAAAATAGACAGCTTAGAGCAGACCAGGTTAAGAACAAAGTACAAAAAACAAAATGAACGTGGACACCGCTCATTCTATGAAAAAAATAATGCATTAAAAAAAGAGCTCTTGAATGGAATCTGCAAGGAAGTAGAGGTTCCCTGGAGAGGAACAGTAGTGAAAGAAATCGAAATTTTTGACAAAACCTTGTTTGAAAGTAATAAAGAGAATAGCTCAGGGTTTAATGAAGGACCGGCAGCATAGGCGCTCGCTTAGGAACCCGCACAACATCAAAAAATATATACATACTATGCAGTAAACTATTTCAAACTATACAAAAAGGTCGGCAATAAGTTAAGATTTCGGGCAGTGAGAAGGCGCGAACTTCTCTTAAACTCAGTAATAGTGACCGAATAAGTATTTCAAATTTATAAAAGTTCCTACGTTTCGTTTTCATATAGTTCCAATCGTAGGAAATCGTAGGATGATGAAAAGTTGGTTAAGCCTTTCCTGTATTCTTGCCATCTAAACATTAGATATGTTCGTCCGGTGCCACCTATTCCACAGTCGAGCTTTTCGTTTTTGGTTTGGGCTGAAGCTTCCGGTTTGTGTCTTGGGAAGCGTTTGCGGTTTGGTGAACTTATAATGTTTCACATACAAATTGGATTTTGAAGCTAAGCCAAGTAATTTTTTATAATAGTTCTACACGCAACTGAAACTTAACTAGATAATCTAGAGAGACCAGGCAGACATGCCATATAGAGAGATAGAGAGACCAGGCAGACCAACTATTCTAGCCGTGTAGCTGTCTGCCTGGTCTATCTGTATAGTTGTATTAATTTGTATATGGAAAATTATAAATTAAATGAAAGCAATCAGGTGGACAGCTGAACAGGTAGCCAGCTACACAGCTGTGTAGACAGGTAAGCTGCTCTGCCTGGTAGACTATCCCAGCATGAAAGCCCAACCAATACACACGACAGCATACTTTAACTAGTTTCACACATGTGGCGCAAAGATACACCAAAAAAGCTCAACAAATCGCAAAAGCTTTGCAAGACACAAACCGCAAGAGCTTTACCCCAAGACACAAACGAAAGCTTGATTGCGCGATATTATGAAATATGTGACCCGGGCCAACATAGCTATACTACTACGCTTTTTCCTGTAGTATGTGCCTTATTAAAGGTTGGAAAAAAAGCACCGTGTGGGTATGTAATAAAAACACTACAATTTATTTCTATCAATTCCCCAATTTTATTCGTCATTCAAATGTCTTATTAAAGGAGGTGG
Organism: Thereva unica; assembly: GCA_949987705.1. Lineage (NCBI taxonomy): Eukaryota > Metazoa > Arthropoda > Insecta > Diptera > Therevidae > Thereva > Thereva unica. The sequence goes on from OX465285.1 coordinate 90,422,507, forward strand.
TAGTGGCGAATGTATTGAAATTGAATTTGAAACCCTTAAGATATTGTTCTCTTTCTGCTGTACAAAGTTAATGGTTTTGAAAGGAGGGTGCGGAGGGGCCCACACCACAGGTTTTGCCTAGGGGCCTCCGGATTCTTAATCCAGTTCTTGTCTGATGGGGAGCTTTGTTGTAGCCCTTTACTCCCCAGAGGAGTAGAAAAGGATAATCGGGGGATTTTTACAATTCGATTTTAAATATTAGATGTTCTATGACATAAAAATTCGATAATTTACGAACCCAATTGCTCCATGTTCTCTGTTTTGTCCATACCTTTCGGACTGTCCGATCACTCATCATTTCCTAAACGATAGAGGAATTCCCTGTAACCTTCGGATTCAGAACGGATTCGAGCCACGGACCTCTTGAATTGTAGCTACCTTAACCCGACTACCAAAGCTGCAACTTTCTTTGGCAATCAATATTGTGAATACGTTTTTTGGCTCGCCATCGTTGAAGTTGATGATAAAAATCGATTCTCAGCAAAAGTTTACAAGTCTTTCTTGCATTAACTAATCAAACTTGAATTATTGGTTGTAGTTATCGTAAGCTCACTTCCACATACAAAAGTCATTACAGAGTCTTCGTTTTGAAGTACTTTGTGTGGTCAGACACTTAACTATATTAAACCGATCACTCAAAAAATCACTCGTTTACCACGGGACACTCATTGATTACCCCTTATTAAATGCTTTAACAATAAATAAATTAACAACAGACCACGACGATCAAGCCGTAAACACTGTCCATCCATCATGTATCAATTGAAGCCACCAAAAACGATGTCACCCAACAAAAATCACAAAAACCGCACCAAAAGGAGATTGACATGAAAATTTTTGGGATTGTTCGCTTCACTCCTTGCCACAAAAAATTCCCGAGGATTTAATATTTTGACACAAATTGATCGGACATTAAGTACGGGTGTCATGCTAAACATCTGTCACTCGATCATTCGTGACAGTTCGGTCGTCACAACGGTGACGGTTCGCCCTTTATTGTAGCTCCTCCCCGACCGCATTGCAGCTCATCTCCGGCGATCCTCGATTAGCCCTCAAGGAAAGGATCGCGCGGCGGTGCGGTAGATCTTGCGAATGTAACAAGCCACGATGAAGATCACTTTGTTCGGCCTGTCACTGTAACAGACGGCCGGTGTCACCCTACAACGACTAAATATGCCACAACTGTCAAACAATATGAATGGGAGCATTCTTCACCGAGTGAGCCTCTGGGGCCCCAGGACTATGCTAACCGATGCCAGAGGAAAATCTATGATCTAGATGGAAGATGCGTGTGGTCCTCACCACACCACTGAAGAGGTGTACACCGGGGAAAGTACATCGCTCTGGGGCCATAAATTTTTCCTCTCGGTGGAAACCGTTCTGGAAGATCGGCTGCGCAACAAGCGGGGCAGACACCACAGCCGGGGAAGAAAAATTGCTCGGAAAATGCCTCGAAGATGGACTAATTAAGACACCGATCCCGGGTGTGAAGTAAACGAACCGGTGGCGGAGCCCCGATAGATCTGTAGTGCCGGATCGTTCCGGATCTGGCCGGGCCTTTTCGGCGAATGATCCTCGCCGTCTGTTTACATGGATCGATGGCTTTTTTTGTAAACAGGCCAAGTAATTAACCGGGAGTGGAATTAAATTGTAACAACCGAAATAGAATTAGTGTCGCTTTCATGGTGGAGCTGATGAATGACGCGAAGGACTCCGTGATAAGGGCAAGGTGCAGCACAGATGATGGGCTGAGCTGGAAAGGATCTTGGATGAGATTTGAATGGGATCTGCCGAAGATCGGATAGCTGTGAACTTGATATTTTTAGATCGTACTAAGGCGAAGAGTCTTTTTGAATTGTGTGAATTTGGTAATTGGATAGTGGCAGTAGCGCGGATGCCGACTTCGATAAATCTTTTGGGTTTTGTTGCGGAGGCTAGGATTTTTTGAAGGGCCTTTTAAATTGTTGTTTGCTTTGATTCATGTCTAACCAGACATAATGGCCAACCACGTGGCCGATCAGCAACAATTTTTACTGGTAATAGCTCCTAACTTCCTTCGTTTTTTCCAAGCTAAAGATATAAGGGGTCGTCCATTAATTACGTGAAGTATTTAGGAGCGCGAGGGGGTCGAGCCGAATCTTACCCAATCACGTAATTTTTCGTCCTCAAGAAACAGTGCAAAATTGCTAGAAAACTGGGTTAAATTAAGTTAAACCTGTCTCTCCACTAAAGACCCCCTCTTCCTAACAGGCCGCCGGCAGGCCAGGTCGACAGGCACGGCCCGATGAAAGGCACACAATACTCAGTCTGACTGAGGGATGAGGATAGGTGACATAATGACTCCCTACAGACACACAGGCGAAGTTTAGTATAGCAGATTATTAATTCAAGTGCAAAAATGTACCTGGCCTCATAGAAAACTTTAAAGGTCCAAATTCATTGGTGACTGGAAAAACCTTTACAACACACGGACCACCATATTTACTGACACGGGATGTATGGGAAATTCTCTAGCAAGCGGCCGCCGTCACCGCCTCCGCTCTAATCTGTTTGTCCCTTAAGGCGGCTCCAGATTCACGCCGTGAACACCTGTGAACAAGCGCGAACGAGAGTGTGGATGGTTTTCCCGCCTAGCTCTCGCCTTTCTTTCAGTTTCGAGTGGATACGGCTTGAATTCGTGCAGTAAATGGAGACTGAAGAGAAGTTCGGTGGTGCTAGCAAGTAAATAGTTTAAGTTTCAGTGTTTCAAGTGTTCCAAAAATTTTTGTATGAAGAAGTCGATTGAAACGTTTACATGCTACCACCCCAGATCTTCAGGCACAAACTGACGACAAATGCCCACATACATAAAGATTTTTGTCAGTTTTCTTGGACTGCAGGCCCCATCCACTTGGCAGCCAGGGGGTTTGTTGTGGCTTCAAGGCGAAAACTTTCAGGCCATGGCCCGTCGCCGACCTGTGTGTAAAAGGGGACCTTAAGATATGGCTAAATCTTATACAAAAATTTGTACGCGGTTATGCGAACTCCAGAAAGTATGATAGTAGCCCGCAAAAATCGCCTCACGTAATTTATGGATGACCCCTAAAAGGTGTTATGAGTATTACGTTATTTCCTAGACTTCCACTCTTCCATTTAGATGGGAATTTGATCTTTTAACACCGCTACAGGCCTGCCTTAAAGAAGCATTTATATGAAGCACTTAATTGCAATCACTTACAACACCGTAAATTAGTATAAGAACAAAGAGCTTCTTCATTACAGTTTCTCAAGACTCTTCAAGTTATTCCTCCCACAAAAATTCTTGGCTAAAAAATCTAGACTCACAAAACACCCGCGCCTGCGTCTTGATGTCTACCAAAAAACCGCTGAACCAGATCAGACCCGAAAGTCCCGAAGTAGTGCATTCTTCTTCACAGATCTTCTCACCTCCATTCAAGATCTCCACCAGTATCCAACACTTTCAAGCCTTTTAGTCCGTCCGTCATCCCAGAGAGAGCGATCGACTTCAGTAGAATCCGTGCGTCACAGCCACTACCGCTGCCGCGCTGCTGCAGTGCTGCAGACATTTCATCATCGCAATTACGGCAGATAATTAGAGGGCGGCCTCGAAATTGATCACAGGAAATTGGAGTTAACACTTTTAGACGATGGTCCGTGAATGCAAATTAGCTAATGACTCCAGGTAACCTGCTGCATCACCTCTCTCCTCCCCGATGCAGTGTGTGGAGAGAAGCGAAACGTGTGATTGTGGCGAGGTTTTAACGTGATTTTTGAGACCACTTTTTGGACCTAATCTGATCACATCAGTCGAGCTGCACTTGATGAGAACAGCGGCGCGGGGGAGTGGGTTGGGTGATTGGCTTCTATTTTCATAATGGATGAAGGTAAACACGTTTTTTGTTGTCTCTAAAGAAGTTTTAAGTGATTTCGTTCAGTTGAAATTGAATTTTGAAATATCGCCGCTGCCCAGCGGATAAGCTTAAGTCCTGTGCAGCCATTGACCACCCACAATTTGCGGAATTGATCGCTTATGACAGCGGAGAAAAATCGGTCTATAATAAGAATGCAAAAGAACCTCGTCGCGCACAAGATGCATCTGCAAAAAAACTGGTGAGCTCCGAGCAATTTGTAAACATCGCGAAGTTCTTATCTGCACGTTTTGCACCTTGCTGCGAATTAGGTGTGAGTCTGCATACGCTGGGATCATATATCCGAGGATTTGTAGCCGCTGTAGCTCTCCTCCGCATGGCGAGAGAGAGAGGAGTCGTCCGGGCACAGAAGACCCACCCCGGCACTTGTAGCTTGTTTGCTAATTTGAATGCTTGCCTTCTTAAAGGTGGATTTCTTCGGCGCGTTCGAGGAGCGAAGACAAAAAACCAAAATGGAAGCAACAAAAAATCGAGTGAAATAGAAGAAGAAAACCAGAAAAGATGCAGAAGTCAGCGAGCACCACCGTGAATGGCACCGGGGCTGGAGCTGGATGCGGCTGGAGGAAGAAGCTGGATGGATGGTGGTGGTGCTGCTGCTGCTACTACAGGAGAGCTACAAGTTTGCAACTTTTGTTAAGATCTGGATGACTTTGAAAACCGGTTAAAGTTCAAGAATTCCCTACCAACGAGAGGTGGAAGCTGATTTAGTTGTGATGTAACGTAACTACAGTAGTGGATTTCGGATGATTTATGAAGTCGCGACTGGAGTGGAAAAAATCGATGGAAAAAAGTGTAGATTTCAAAGAAGACTCTTCTGGTGAAGGTGGGGGAGCTTGGTTAAATATCAGAGCCTTGATAATAAATTAAATTACGAAAATGAAACTAGACTCGGAGATATATAAACGAGAGCACACGTACATCGTAGCTTATTAGGAAACAACTGACATATTTTAATTGCGGGATTGCATTATCCAAAGTCGTACGATTGCGAAATAAAATCGAAAACTTCTACTCACAAAATGTTTTGCCATTTTTTGTGTTATGAAACTGTTTTGGTCGGTTCTACACGAGCCTACACGACCCGAGTCGGCTGTAAAGTTAGGTTTAGTGGAGAAAGAGGTCGATGGGGAGGGCACACAATTTGAAGGGAGATGAGAGATTTGATCGTACACTTGACAGCTCCTGCATTAGGTGATCCCACCCGAGCCTACGCACGACACGACAAGGGTCGGCTGCAAAGGTGGTTTACAGAGAAGACGGCGAGAGAGGACGATGGAATGGACACAATTTCCATCAACCGCTCAAACCCTCTTCTCCATAAACCACTTTTGCAGCCGATTCTTGTCGTGTCGTGTAGTTGTTGGTTTTTTCTGAAATTCCTTTTTGCTCCCAAAGAGAATGTCTAAAACAACAACAAAGCCAGCGTGATTTGCTGCCTGCAGCTTGTTCCCTCGAGTAGAAGCTCAAACGAGTTTTCAGCGAACACCAAAAGAGAATTGACGATTGCAGCAAACGACTTCTGTCTGTCGTGTATACGGTCGTATGGAATCAGCCTATGAAATGACGTTTGGTTCAGTACTAACCCAGTCGTAAAGGCCTATTGCCTAATTACTGATCTACCTTTAAAAGCACGGAAATCTCGTTCGATCTTCACCACTAGTCACAACGTATTCACCACAATCTGTGTCTGGTGAGTTTGTCAACAGAGAAAACAAAACAAGGAATTCATAAGACTTAAGCGCGATTCGCCAGAGCTAGATGTCCGGCACGCCGAAACTTAGCAAACTGTGGCGACTGTGACGTTGTTACCTTAGTCGGCCTCAGGGTATATAAAACAGTATTCGGTATCACTTTCTGATTTGATACTTGCATAATCACTACATAACTCGCTTTGTGCATCCATATTTCCATATTTCTCATCAGAAACGATACCGCTTGTCAGTGCAGGCGGATCGTGTTGGGCCCGGGTGGGGTCAGTTAAACAGAACCTCTCTTATTTGGTCTGTTATCTTAAAAGGGAAAGAGATAGACTACTTCATTGTGAATCGGAAGATGGGCCGACGGTATACCGAACAACATGAGGAGTTCCGCAAGGATCCGTCCTGGGCTGCCTCCTGCCTCCTGTGGATCACAATGTATAATGATATGTTACGTCTCCTAAAAGGATGTGCTCGTGCTCGGACCTCGACGAGATTACAAGCATGACCTGAAAGGTTGTCTGACGCTTGTTGATCAGAAAGCTGAAGCGCTGCAAACGGAGAAAGCCGGTATCCGAAAGATACCAGCGAAGCCCGAAGCAACACTAACACCAAAAAACTTTTGAGGGCACATGATGAGGAACGAGGATGTATGAAGCAGAGTGGAACTTTTTCTATTCTTAGGGCTTAGTCAAATATTTGTGGATTGTTCAATTCCTCAGTTAGCTTGCCATTTAACTAGCCAAGAAGGTGAGTTCCGCATGGTTCCAAGATGCCTGAAAGATCGGCGATCGTACTAACTCTAGTTGGGATTCGTCATGATTGCTTTCATCATGGAACCATTCGTTCTGATATTTAAGTCTACTAACATCGAATCACAAATACTAATGGCAATATTTTTAAGACATGTCAAACTCTCGTTTACTCCCGTGCTCCTTAGCTTTCGTAGACAATGTGGGAAATGAGGGGCATGCCGAGAGACGGATTTCCTCGTAGACTCCTCATGAGGCCTCCTAAAAAAAAACAGCGATACTGAAATGGGAATGCTTTATCAGTTTTTCATAAGGGTGTTAGAGTCGGTGGTACCTGGGAACATCCTGGATCATATGATAAAGTCGGAAGATGTGTGTAGAATGATAGAAGTGGTGCTAAAGGGCATCCACCAGAAGCTTAAGCATTACGAAGTCCAAAGAAATAGAGATGTGCAAAGAAATGCGATAGCTAGAAGGTTAGACTGTTCCACCTCTGGTGACATCAGGCAATAGGCACCAACAGGCACTGCAAAGACCTAATTATATGTAAATCAGGATGTTGGGTGGATAAGATGTGTGGACACAGGAGTATACTGTGCTCTCTACCTCTGGGCATGGTAAAGAGAGACCATTTGACTGCATAATATCGAAGCCCAATTTCAACCCAGGTTTTGTTGCCGCGATCCCCACCAGATGACAATGAGAGTCTGACTAGATATATGGAGTAATACGTAGCTCCAAATGGGGTAGGGTATTATAGACGATGGAATTCGTTCTCGTTAAACCATTAGAAGCACAAGCGTCTGAGATACAAGGTTGATGTTTAAAAAAATGATCTTTGTTTGTTTGGAGAATGAACCAAAAGATGAAGATGGGAACTAATTTCGTCTATAACTTTCAATTATCATTGCCTAATGAATAATTATGTAATAGTTGGCCATTCATTAAAGGTAGAAAGTGAATGGAAGTATGTAGTTGGAATATTCCAGAGTGATCGATTTTTAATAGAGAACCAAATTGTTCCTCCTCCGGCAGCTACCAACTTTCCTATGAATAAATCAAACCAAATTAAATGCTGTAAAAACAATTACTCCCATCCTCCAGGGCAAACAACTTTCATTTCGTTATTTCCGTTATTACTGTGATGTGCATTCTGTGGAATGGCCCCGGCTAATAGATTCATCAATTCCACCTCGAATGCCATCTGAGAGGTGCTAAGTAATCCACTGAAAACTGATCAATTCAACCCGTTCCGGCCGCAGCTGAATGCGAGCGGGCCCGTGGGCAATGCGGCCACCAAAGAACAAAGTCGGCTGCCAGCCTCAATCGGAATCTACATATTGAGTGCCTGTTATTTACCAATTCGTTACACCCATCATCATCGTCATCAGTAATACTATCAACTCCGGCCGGGCCTGCATCCAGCCCTTTTAATGCCGTGCCTGCCGCATGTGCGCGCTCAGTCCGGAGCAGTTCCGAGATTATTTGTCCATTCGGACATACCTCGGAGCATTTGGGCATCCCCAGCACGAAGGGGGAGAGAAAGTTTATGACCGTTTATTAATTATCATACAAATTGAAAATTCGTTTCGCTCTAGTACGTCAGAAGCGGCCGCAAGTAGCCGCCGCCATTGAAATCGGTGCAGATGGCTTTGGGATTTGCTCTCGAACTTCTTCAAGGAATTTCTGAGTGTTCAGAAACCGCGATTTGTGCCGACCACTCAAAGAGTATCGATTGTGCTAACAAGTGCATCAATATCGGACACAGTACGACTTCTTTCCGTTCCCGGGGAAAAGACGGCGGCCGTGGCGTAGGAGTGGCATCCTCTGTCTTGGCCGCTCTGGAAGTAGCCCAACTGTGATGGGGCATTGTTCACCCTTCATCGGCATCAGAGTTGCACCCATGCAGAACTGTTCAGACTGACCGATTAAGGAATGACTGATTGAAAGCGCTCCGAATAATCGTTCGGTAATTTCTGCCCCAGCATCACCTTCCTTCCATACACATAGGTGTGGGGCCAGAGGAACGGTTCAGCCAGTGATCCGTGGAAACAGTGTGAAGTGTTTTGGCGGAAGTTGTAAAGGCGATGATTGCAGTTTTTTTTCGCAAATATAATGCACTATTGTCTTGCTGCCCAGACACATCAGTTCAGAGTGATTCAAATGTCCATTAGGGAGACTGTAGACAAGTTAATTTGATTAGCTGAACACTTGATGAACGTTCGTTATTGTGATGTTTACGAGTTCAGTTTATACAATGGCATTTTGTTGGGGAACGTACTTGTTCATGAAGATTAGAATGTTTATAGTTGGTACGTTTATGCATAATTATACATATCGTCGTTCCAATGGTAAAGTTGCGAAACTGCAAAAATGCAATTTTACAGTATGAGCAAAAATACTTTTCATTGTACATTAAAAATCAGGGTTCATTGCAATTTAGCTGAAACCAACACAAGATTAAACATTTTTTCGTCCTCTTTATAATGATGTTACTCTCAGTAACTAATTTTGTTAGATTACGCCCCAAAAAGCAGATTCGGAACTTGACTATGGTGGCAAATCCAATTTTAGATCACAATTTTTATTTATACGAAGATTGTAATTTTACGAATCTAGAGCATAATGGGTGGTTCTACATGAGCGTACAGTGGACGGAACAATTGGAACGAACAAACGTGAGTTTATGAAGATGAGGAGAGAGGGGATGTGGAATTCCATCATCCTCTCTCACCGCCTGCCCCACAAACTCACGTTTGTGCGTTCGAATTGTTCATCCGCTATACGGTTCGTGCAGAACCACCCAATAAAATTTCCAAATGTTTGTCTTTATTGTAAGTTATTTGCTACTGAGAATCATAAAAGCTTTAAATTAATCAGAGATTCCAGGTGAGCTATCGATAATAATAATATTAAAAAAAATAACACAAGTACAAAGTAAAAATTTATTTTAATTTTGAGTGGCACAATGATCATGATGATCGTGATCACTAATTAGTATCCGAATCTTCAAATGCGTCTGGCGCTGGTAGTGCATCACGGGTATCAGAAGATACTGGTAATTGTTCATAGAAGTGATCAAAATTTCTTGGAATAAGCAAATCAGTGCATAATTTCATAAGATCCCTTTTCTTTGCTTCAGAGATATTGAATCTAGTAGAATATGAATGTACTGCTTGTGATGATCGTGGACGTCCCCGTCTCTTGACAAGAGTCAATTCTTCAAATTCGTGATCTGTGTAATCCATTTTTATAAAAACAACATCTGGGTTCTCCTTCTGATACTGTAACCAAACTGCATCACGAAAATTTACTTTTCCTCCTGTTTTCGAGAAATTACGCCACTGATCCTTAATACTATTAAAATCCTCAAAGTCGTCGTGGAGGAGGGTTTCCACTTCATAGGGTCGCGGATTTGCACGAGCTGTTCTCATTACTTGCGCCCATCCAACGGGAGTGTAAACAGGGATACTTTTGGATTTTTGCTCAATTTTGGAATGGATGGAATCGCATTCCATTTGAGTGTGGCAAGGTTCAAAGAATGCATGGTCAATGAGTTGAATGGTAGGGTGACTTTTTACAACATTAAGACACATGCTAACAAAATTGGCATTTTTCTGCTGCCCAGCACAGCTATCAGACATCATTCTAACGTGTTGTATTCCTCTTTTACCCATCAAATATTTGTAGATGCATGTGGAGATCTCTATACTTCTCCGTTTTCCTTCTGTCTCATCCCAAGTAAAGCAGGTTACATCTTGATTCCCAAGATTGTATATGGTAAGGTTGTAGACGGCAAGCTTTCGTACGTAAAAGAATGGTCCGGCGGCACCTTTGGGGATATTAAGAACCGCTTGTAGATCAAAGTTAAATGCGATGATTTTGGGATCATTTTTGGCAGCTTCCTTGTCTTCGTTCCTGTGTATACGAGCAGCTTCTTTGCGTTCCAAATGCTTCAGGTAGGGTGTTTCGTCATAACTTTGGACTATCTCAGTTGCCATTTCTTTGTGTGCCGCACATCGCTTGCATAGATCTTTCTTCGGCTTATGGAATCGCAGCTTGTATTGTCGAAAGATCTGCCGGTACTTTTCCGCTCCAAAATTATTTTAAATTTACGCAGACAAGATAAGAAAAAATACTCGTTTCCCTTTGCGAAAGCGAAAATTCCCTATATTAGGGAAATTTCCCTAGAGCTGGCCGCCCTTTTTGGGGCGGAACCCGGCTGATAAAAATACGCCAAAACTCAACTTTTAACAAAAACATGCCTCTAACTCCAGAAAATACTACAGCGTTAGTTTAAAAATACATGATTCTTATATACTAACCTTTTTTTCTTATAGAAGAATAAATATAAATGGTTTTCTTGCTATAAATAACTAATTAGTGTAGATGCCTTCTCACAAATGATTATCGTATTTCACCAGTAATACCAACATCTTGATTTGAAATTCGTAACTTTACTGTGGGCTAGGGATGAGCATCGATAGAAAAACATCGATGTTGAGCATTGATGTTGACATCGAACTATAACATCGATGTGTGGAAATCATCGACCTCTAAACATCGATGCCAAACTTCGATGTTTTTATAAAAGTTCCGTAATTTTGTAAAAAAAATTACATCGGATCCAAACATCAATGTTTTAGTAAAAATTCCGTAGTTTCGTATAAAAGGATAGGTAAACCACAATTAAACACACAACAAATTTAAATCAAACGTTATCAAAAAATGTATGTAATTTCGTCAAGTTATTAATTCATATTATGGAGGCTTTAGGCCAACTCTAACTTATTCCCAGCTCCATAGCATACATATCTTCAATGGAATGAAGGAAAACCACTTTGGAAATCATTTTTCCCTCTAGTCTGTTTCGGACTTTGGTAACTGTTTGTCCCACTTTTGAAAACACTTGCTCAGATGGAACTGACGTGGCCATTATAATCAAATAGGTTTTGGCCAATTTTGCAATTCTGCCAATTCTCGTTTTGAGAGTAGGAGGTTTATTTTTAAAAACTTTCAAAGTGGTAAAAATTAAACTAACAATTCCTTTTCATACGAGTAAAGATATAAAACTGAAAAAACATAAGTGTACAGTAAAATTCTTAAAACGTCGATGTAAAACATCGATGTACGATAAACATCGTTAGCTCACCATCGATGGCAAAAACATCGAACATCGAAAGGAAAACATCGATGTTTCGAAAACATCGGCCAACGATGCTCATCCCTACTGTGGGCATATTTTATAATTTTGGGTCAAGCTTTTGTGGTAAAGATACGAAACTGATTATTCGCATATTTACCATGGTTGAAGTCACTTGTCCTCACACTTTCGTAAAACTACTATTTGTGTTTCCAGGGTCTATTATTTTTCTACACTTACGTAATTTTGCCATAGTGTCCCTCCATCAATAACAATCACAACCATGTTAAAATTTCAATTTCCCCAAAAATGCAGTTTCGCAACTTTACCATTGGAACGACGATATATAGAAATCGTGGTGATAGCAACAGTCATACAGAAATATTCAGCGTATTTGGTAATTTGACTAAAAATAACTGAGGAAAATTGTTATAGTTTTAATCGGACAAAACCTATAGCTGTTGCTATGTGGCAGTTCAAAGCTCTGGAATCACCCTTTGTACTACTGTTATTGGTCACTGCAACGTATAGTAGTAAGCTTGCGAGTGGCCAAGATGGTGTTTCAGTAGATGACGATGAACCTGCATTTGCACTCTTGGATGTTGTATACATTATTAGAAAAAGAGCGGGTGACAAAATTGACCCCTGAGAGATACCAGCAGAGATGATAGATAGATTAAACGGTCGTTACTGGCAGCAAGAGAGATGTGACCACGAGGCAGACAAGTTTCAATCAGTCGGGAAAGCCGTCCGAAATTCAGTTTGGTGTGTATTGGGTAGACTCATCGCGTCGTTTGAAAATTTTAAAATACTGTCAAGCTTTTGGTATGAAGTATCGACCCAACAGCGTGTACCATAATGACACTTTGTTGATGTTTTAGGTTGAAGGCTTTTATTTTGATTGTTCTATGAAAAAGTGAAGGTTGTTGAAAGAGAGATAGAGCAAAGTATAATCTTTTAAAGCTGAAAGGGAAATCAAGGTGACTTTTAAAAAGGAAGAACAAGAAGTCCACATCAATGAATAAGCGAATGCAGTAGCAAATTTCAACCAACCAACCAAATTTCATTGTGCTGATATATCTTTACAGGGTACTCACTGCTTCGATCCTATGACGCTATTTACATGACTGGAGAAAATGCAAGACTCAACAATCGCTGTGTGGATGCCATTGAAGTGAACTCAGCCATTGATTCCATCAAGTCTGAGCCCACTGGGACTGAAAATACTTCACCTTAAGTTTTAAAATTGTTTCTTCTCTTACTACTGCCTGTTATTGCTTATCGTGTCGAAATTCCCTACTGCTTTGAAACTTACTCTGATTATCCCTATTGCCAAATGTCCGAATCCCAGTAGCCGCTCGGATTTTCGTCCAATTAGAGCATCCTCCCTTTTCTGGCTAAAGTTCTTGAGAAATCAATTGCATTACAATTAATTGCTTATTGTGAGCACGGTATGCTTTGCAACAGATGAAGATTTCCCATTCAACTTCTTCCACCGCCATGCTTTTTTCTGGGGTTCTCCAAGGATCCATCCTAGGACCTCTACGGTTTAGTGAATATATAAATGATCTCCCACTAATAGTAAAGCATTCTTACGCACATATGTATAGTGATGATGCACAACTCTATTTTAGTGATACTAAAACTCAATTTGAACAGTGCATTAATAAAGTCTCAGAAGATTTGCATAACATAACTCATTGGTCCTCCTGGAACTCACGAAAACTTAACCCATCCAAATCTCAATGCAAGATTTTCTCCAATACTATTGCGTCATCAACCGACCTCTCTGAAATTACCTTAATTGGGACCCCTGTCATCTGCGTTAGCCGGGTCAAAAGTCTCGGTATTGTCTTGAACAAAATATGACGTGTTGGGACCACATTAGCTATATTCTGGGCAAAGAATATCATATTCTAAGGCGGCTTCGTATTCATTGTATCACAAGCTGTTCGTATGAAGTTGGTTAAAGCTATACTCTTACCGCACATAACGCATGGCCTCTGTGTCGTCTCTTCGGAAGACTCACCCTGTCCGTAATTTAGAAGTAGTCTTTAACGATTGCATACGTTTCATTCAAACCTTAGCAGGTATGACCACATTTCGCCTCACAAGAGCTCAGTTGTTGGATGTTACTTAACACTACCGCGATTTTAGGGTCTTGTGCTACTACCATAGCATCATCAACAACCTAAAACCCTCCTCTCTAAACAATCCCGCAGGAATAATTATGTGATCATCCTCCGCTTTCAGCATCTATCAGGGCAGACAATCATAGAAAGATCTGAAAATATCTTAGGAATGAACGGAATTAGGTAAAGACATGTACTACTGCCTCCATTTTATAACTATATTATTACTATTTAGGGTGCTACCGGATGTCGTTTATTGCTATAAGAAAAAGTAGTGGCGAAAGTAAGCAACCTTGTGGTACTCCGAAGCCCAGCTTTCTGCTGGGATATGTCGAGATAAGCATTTAGATTTTTATTATAAGATTTTTATTATTTTTAAAATTTTTGCTCAGGTGTACCTCCTTGGTGCTGTGCTTGTTTTATAAAGCCGTTACTTTGTGGCAACCATATCTTCTTTCATATTCGTCAGACTAGGGGTGAAAATGTCAGAATCGTTATAAGAAGTCTATTCATCAAAAATGTAAAAAAACTATTCGCCAACTTTGCAAACAAAGAAGATATCTAAAGGACACATCCGGATTCTGAACGGAATTCATTGCACCCAGAAAAGCCAACTAGTAAACCATAAAATACGAGATCAAGAACGATTCTTACAAAAATTCCCATTTAAAATGGTGTGTCCTTTTGAAAAACCAATTAACAAAATGAAACATCCGCATTTGAATTGTAATTGGGTCTGAATAGGGACTTAATTTCGCAGCACAATTCCACAAATAAAACTGGTGTCAGAGCAAAACGGTCCATTCCCGGATGACAATTGCTTATCACACAGCGCAAGAGGACAAGCATCCCTCCATTGGCACAACAAGTCAAGAAAAGTATCCATTTCACCCCTAAATAGAGGAATGTCCTTTTCCCTGTCAATTGCCGCTCCCATGTATATGTGGAATTGTCGTGACGTCGTATCTGTCGCTTACTTAAGGTCATGTAATCACACGACAACAGAAACGGCGACAGCGACAGCGACATACAGACACTGGTAGATTATGGGAAGCAGAAAACAAGAGATTGACTGACAGCCCTGCCAACATTGAGGGAGAACGTCTGACGTGAAAATGAAAATTCTGACGCGTCATCAGCTGTAGGGTGAGAGATCTGGGTAGCATAGGAGCCACAAAAAAGGACGTTCCCGGGTATAATGTGTACGTATACATGACCGCAATCAAAACCGGAAAATTTATTCGATTTCGTCCTTTCTTGTTGCGTGAAAGAGAGTGAATGCCTTGTGACAGGACATTTTTCCGAGTCGATTTCCCCAAGGATATATTTTCCAATCACACAAAAATGTCATTTTCCGATTTGAGGTGAAGCGACCGCAGCCTGCCGTGTGTCAACTTTCTCGTGTCAATTGGAGAGACCCTGATTTGCCCTCTGCGCGAAGGAGGTGAAAACATTTGCACCCCGACCTAATGTCATGTGTTAGTTCAGGGCACAAAATCAGCGTTATGTTTTTTTTTTTATATTTGTTAGTTTTATAGAAGTTTGGCCTCGTACATCAATTGATCCGGGGAAGAAAGAGGCGAGGGCCAGGTAAAGACATCGCGCGACATGCAAATGAAACATTAGCGAGCTGTCGTTTACCCGTAGAGCCAGGAGGAGCTAGCTCACCTGCTTAATGGAAAATAGATTGACACATGTCAATGGATTGGCATCCATTCATTTTTCACGGAAGTTTATGGTCTACAATGGATGGCCGCATTCGTCGCAATAAATTGCCACCAGGGGTATTCTCTCTAGCTCTCTCTCTCTGTCTCCCTCGCGGTCTCCTTGCCGAGGCGAAATGTGCGCGGTTTTTAATTGAAATTTAATTGAATAAAAATCGAAACGTGGCCACCATCGATACCCCAGACTCACATTTGAGGCATTTCTCATGGCCATAACTCTTCCCCTAGTTGACGCTTTTAAGCTGCTTCAAGGTGTGCTTCATGGAGTGTTGACTGGCCTCGAGGCGTCCTGCTGGGTTTTTATCTGGCCGAGTGAATGTTGCTCGGTTATTTGTAGACACACACTCTTAATCCCCACATGCACATTGTGATTTGTCCTTTTAATACCCAGAAAAAGGAATATAACTCATCTCACTGTATGCATTTGGTGTTTTGATCCTTCTTTTCTAAATAACAGCCATTCACACAGCAAGAACAACAAAAAACAGACGGATTAACCTGGTGGTTTCCAAGACCTGCCCGACAGGTTGTTGACTCTCTTACCTCCGGCTCTGCATGTGATTAATTCTACCTGTCGATTGCATTCCAAAGTATCTGCACCTTTCTTTTTCTAAATTCTTATTTTATTATTTTTCCCCTGCATGAATTTACACTAAATAGCAATCTCAAAGACTATCGTACTCGTGCTCGTCCGTTATCAAAAAGGAGCACATTGACGTAATGTCTTAGAGGCTATTAGAGTTAGAGTTAGAACAAAAAATACATGCAAAAAATATCTGATGGCCTACATCGATGGCCGATGCATGCATGCACCTACTATCGAGCACTTGATGCAGTCACGAACGTTTACATCGTTCTGGAATTTCATGCTGTGGAGTTTACCTGTACAAATTGAGTGTACCTGAAGGAGAAGCTATGCGAAGGTAAACTGCGAGTATCAAAGCTCAGAGGTGATAGATTTTGTATGAAAGGCTTTCATGGGTTGTTATGAAGTTCTTGTGTAGAAGAAACTACAGAAGAAAATTGCCGCAAATTAAAGTTTCAATTTGAAATTTTGCTGATTAAATTAGAATTAATTGAAAGTGATTTTATAAATTATGGGCGGTTTTTGTAATGAAATTTATTAGGAATTAGATTTCATTAGGGTAGAATGAGTACCTGAGTATTTACTCCGAATCTGAATAGGAAAATTGCCTAGGGTATTCAAAATATCAAAAAGTTGATATACATAATAGAACAAGACTCTTTTTAATAAAATATTGGATAAAATGATTGTGTAGGCTGATTGTGCATAAGCTAGAAAAGACTAGGCCTACTATCAAGCCAGTTTGGCAAACCTAAGCTGTTTCAAGCAAAGACTTATACAGGTATTCTAAGAGCAGTCACAAGTCACAACGCAATCACAACTGTGTGGTGAGTCTCAAATTGCGGCAATTTTGTATTCTAATTTTGCAGTCATAATTTAGACAATTCAAAATCGAGTGCTTAGAATACCAAAACAGTTGATAGTCTCAAGAATTAAACTCTGCACGAGTCTCAAAAGATTGTGATTTATGACTGGTCACAATTTCGAATAGGGGTGTTAATGTACCTTCATACACATTCTGATCAGCTGGGGAGTCGCAACTAGGCTAGAGGCCAGACATGACATACTTGATTCTTGATTCCACAAGGCATGCTGCTGAGTTGGTGCAGCGGTCTGGCACACACATATGAACTATAGGGGTGTAGTGCAATAGGTCAAGCTAATGGCCGTGGTAATTTTGGATCCAATAACTCAATAAAAAAAATAAAAAGTAGAAGCTCCGGAATCATCCTTCTGCGCATTGTGTTCAGCTTGACATCACATGAAGAAAAATTAAATGTTAAAAATTAGGGCTCTAGGCCAAAATCGCTCCAAAAAAAATTTCAGGTATTCAGAATGATTTTTGAGTGCTGACAAATTCAATGTTTTGTGTTGCGCCCAAGTCGGGGGCAGCGGCGAGGGGAGGAGGATAAAACACTCAAAATACCTAAAAAAAATTTAGTGAATCGATTTTGACCTTGAGTCCCTTATTCGCAACCCACTCCACTCCAATAGTAAGAGCACTCAAAAATCACTCCTGAAATTCATACCTGCAATTTTTATCGACCGATTTTGGTTCTAATTAACGTAATGTGGAACAATATGTATAGAATTGCGGAGCAATATATAGCTGAGTTAAAGCTTGTCCCTGCAGACGAATAGAATTTATTGATATTGTGGAGCTTAAATATTGTGCCCTTATCCCTATTCGATTTAGCCACCTTTGCGCACGCAATGAACGCTGGCCAAGTACGGACCTGGTATTAGTAGTAAGCTTAGTTTGATGGGATCTGGGCTCGAGAAGGGGTTTGGGCTTGCAAGACTTATATTTGAATTCTACGATATTTTCCAAGTTCGGCAATACTGACTGCAGCTTCAGTTGACTGATGGTCCACAGTCGTGTTGTTCTATTCAAAGTTGGCCAAACAGGCTAAAAGTCCAGGTTAACTTTATGCCTTTACGACTAATACAAACCCTACAAAACTACTATAAGGAAACGGTGTTCTAGACCTTTCCTTTTAGTTCCTGAGCTCATATATAATTCAATATATAGGAATAGAACGATTTCAATCGAACTCACTCGTGAAATCTCACATATACCCAGTTACCAAACGGTCTTGGGTGAGATCTTGTAGATAGAGGAATATGACCCACGCTCCAATTTTTGGCTGTACCTTGGACAAGCTTTCACGCTGGCGATCAACTCTTCAGTTCCATTTCGCGGTGGTGGGTCTTGCATGCGATCTTTGCATATTTTTGGGCTAGGATCTAAACTGAAATTTTCATCACAATTAGATAGAACAAGCAGGTCAAATTAGATAGACCGGAATGAGTAGGCTCCTCAGGTGAGCAGCTATGCCTGGTTTGTCTGGTCTATCTGGTATGACATGCAGAGGTCGAATCAGAATAAAGGCGCACCCAATACAAACTAACCTCAAAGCCTCGACAAGATCCCACCCAAGATTCCTATTCCTACACAGGACTACCGCCCCCCCCCCCCCATCCAGCCTGAAAGCCCAGCCAAGAAATTCTAATCCCCCACTGTGAAGTTCAACTAAATCCTAAAGCTCACCACGAAAAAGCTTTGTTCGCGGTTTTTTTCGCGGATAAAGTTCACACCGACGACATCAGTGTGCTCGGAACCCTGTTGCTATACTATTGTGAATGAAATAAGAGAATAATAAAATGAAGTGAACAATTGTCGAATTTCGTCTTTTTTTTTTGTAAAATATGCGGTGTGTATGTTTTGGAGGGTTTTTCGACAATTTCGAGGGACGGGCGATTTTCACCCGCGAACAAAAAAGAAGGTTGCGGGCGGAATGGGGTAATGTGCACAGGACGGCAAATTGACTAGGCACGGCTCTGACAACTAGGCATTGCGTCATGACCTAACCCACATGACGAACTGGTAGTACAAAAGGGTGCTCCTTAAGGGTTTCCACTTAAAAAATAAGCATATATCAAGTTCTTTTCTGGTTCTAAAAAGGTAATTATACTGACATAATTTGCTCTGATTTGAAAGGGGTTCAATTCTAGATTTGTAGTTTTTGAGTATTTTTTTGATACCCATTCAAATTTGCTCTATCAACAAAGAAAGTTACCACAACGTCCTTTGAAAATGGTCAAGAGCTTTAATTCAAATTGGGAAGATACAACTAAGTGAAAACAATAGATAAACAATAGCTGGGTTCTCTCAATGCTTGCAGTCCGGCTTCGTTCTGTTTAAGGCAGATTTTGGTACAGACAAAAAAATATTGCTTCTCACAAGCCGACAATGCTCACCTAAATCCGTGGAACAGGCTTAACAATAACGAGGTTAAAAACATCACAAAAAATTCGGAATGAACAAATTAATTCCGAAAAACTTCTTCTTTTTCCAAAAACGTATAAATTCCGAGAGCTTTTTTCACCTCTTTATAATATATTCCTTCACACACAATAAAAGCAGCGGAAATGTGCTTTTGTTCCTGCCATGAATGACTACCTTGAGGCGACACACACGGGTTTCCCCCTCGAGGCCGTAACTCACCGAAATCACCTGGAAAGCTTAGAGATCACCTTTTCGTTTCAAGAAAGACCAGGTGAGCCTCGCTCTCTGTGTCCACTATGGGAAGTGACTCACGCCCCCCGATATTTACCATAAGGCCAGAGCTTGGTGACCGCTGGTGTCGCAGAAAAGCCCACAGTTGGACTGTCCACGGTAATTATTAATTCAGGTCTAAATCATTACATTATTAGCCACTGTCAAATACGCAGCAGGACATCAGCACTCCTTTCCGATGGTTTATTGTGGACATCGCACCCAATGCAGCGGGCACTGCAGAACGAGGTGTCTGGATATTAGTTGGAGCCACCATCGGGGCCCCCATCCGTGCAAATAAAAGAGGCAGAGTGGAAGGCAGCCGCTGAATTATTGCTGAAATTTCGTTTGATTTATTCTGTTTGGGGCCAAAGTCATTTGCGCAGTCGCGATCGCTGCGCATATACGGGGCTGCAACGGTGCGCCGGTGCGCAGTCTTTTGGTAAGCGCACCAAAGATTATTGCAGTGTTGACGACGGGGGAGGCTGGAAGTGGGCTGTGGAAGGACGAACGAAGAATTAAATGCCCATAAGACGTTGTAAATAAAGAAAATGGTTTATGGAGCCTCACTGGAGAGTGTCAACTATCCAGACTGGACATTGTTTGTTTAGTGGGGCTCCTTTATGACAGCGTTCCAGAGGGTGACAACTTTATGACGCAGTGCGCGCCCAGTATCCAGTGTATATACATATTCGAGCCGGGGGGACTGGTTGCCGGGTGTGCGTGGGCACCAGAAATTTCCAGAGATCATGCGAGTGCGTCTCCAGGATCTTGACGTTCTTGTCTGCTGGTTCCGGGTGGCATGGGCCAGCACACTCATATATTTTGACCTTAATTAGTGCGGATGGATCATGAAGCTGCACGCTCTAATGTGCCCGAGATTAGCCTACATCTATCTGCGCATTGTCACATTAAGTGACATGAACGTCGTGCGATCGCGATCCTTTCTCCAGCTTTCACCCAGCGCCAGGCGTGAACTCTATTTCCGGGTAATTACGTGGCGCCTCCAAAAAATATTTTCCCCCAGATATACAGCATCGATACGTTCCGACAAGTGGGTGATAGATTAAGTTATTTCTAGGTTCCCACCGATACTCGGCCGGAGCGCTCCTCTCCAGGCCGCGAGATATTGGTAGGTGGTCCGGGTCCCAGGTTACCCATCTTTCGATCATGCCTCGTCTTCTCGGGGTCTAGTCTAATGTGCCACGACTGGTGGCGCAAACTGTAATTAATGACTTTTGGGCCGCAATGGGTTGGGGGTATTAACAGCTTTGTGTAACGATCGCACGATTAATTTTTATCTCAGTGGAAGATGAAAGCTGTGGCAGCAGCGCTGGTAGTGTTTTTTTGAGCAGTTTATGAGCAGTTTGCGGTACCTCGCCTGGTATTTGACTACCGAACTCTTTGGGTGGTACATCACGGCCGATCCCGGAGCAATTGTAGACGATATAGATTTTGGCTGAGGACTCCTTATTCCTATACGAAATGGCCACTTGCTGTTCCGGGTGCTGTTTGGTTGTTGTTGTTGCTGTTAGGCAGGTTATTAAGTGTCTGTTGTCATCATGCCAACAACCGATTTTCACCCTTCGTCATTAATCAGTGCCACCCCCATACTAGCACTTGGCGCGTTTATGTGATGGATTTGCCTCTTCCAGTCGAGAAGAGATAGTTTCGGGATGCTGCCCTCCGAGAATCCGATTTCACGGCGATAATCAGATCCGTGATTTATTGAGCGGAACAATGTCTTTATGGGCCTGAGATTTCGCACCCCAAACTAAATAACATCCGTATTGTCCCGATAAAAGGGTGCTGGAATTGGATGAGGAGCGACGGCATAGGCACTCTTCCTCGGGGCTGCGCCTCCAACCCAATACTCATTCATCCTCTTCGCTTTTCCAGCTAGAGAGGACTACTAAAACTGTGCTATGGATTTACTGTGACGATACTTTTCCACCCTTATGGGGTTGATGCTTTGAGGCTGAAGCTTTGCAGAAGTTTCAGTGCGGAACTGTGAGACCATTTATTTGTTGTCTACGGTCTCATTATCATTCTGCGCTTCAGTGCAGTCAAGTTGAAAATTAATTTCACTCAAATGCGATGCTGATGTGAAAAAGGGGTAACTTTTGGCGAAGGGATGATTTTGTTTCGGAAGCCTTAGCACTGGGGAATTTGAACTGGTTTAATATTGGGTAATTGGAAAGTTTTTTTTTTTTTCGCTTTGGAGTTGTTTGGATTTTGAGGATTGTTGGGAATGATTTCGGGCTAAGAAAGACATTTTAATATAGTACACAGGGTAATTTGCGTAGGGTGAAGTGGAAAGGAAGGATTCTGACTGGTATAATCAATAAAATTTACTACATGAACTAATGCATTTATATACTAAATGTAACTGAATTACTGCAGTGGAAACCCGAATTAAATAGCTATAGGTTTAATTAAGCTACCGAAGCTGTCCACATTGCACTTGCACAAGAGCTGTTGGTAAATAGAGGTATCATATAGCTTGAGGTGAGGGATCCTCGAAATTCTGCCTCGTTTACAGAATCCCTGAAAAATCCTTAAGAATCGTCCGCCAGAGGTATGCACGGTCCTGCTACAGACATATGGGAATAAGCCATTCCAAACGCGAGTGTTGTTTTACAAGGTGTCCCCCAACTAAGTACTAACCATGTCCAATGCTGCTTGACCTAAGCAGACTAACATGAACCGGCCTACTGAGTATGCTAATGGCACCCTTTATGGCAGCGGTTTCCAAACATTGAAAACAATCGTTCAATTATGAAGACTGTGCGTGTTTATCGTAACAAAGACGGCGCCAGCGCCTTCAGACAACACAATTCGTAGTTTCCTGAAGAATTTCTTGTAATACGCGACCGCGAAACTTCAATGAAGTTGTTGAAGCGGTAATAGAGAGTGTTGCCGATAGTCCATACGTGTCGTATCGCCTCCAATCTCAGGAGTTAGACGTGAGTGGAACGACTCTAAAGAGGATTATGAAGCAAGATCTTCATCTCTTCCCAAACAAAGTTTAGCTTACTCAAAGATTGTTGTCAACGGACAAGCCACGTCGTTTGTAATATGGAAATTCCGTCGCAAGATGATCGATGCCAAGCCAGATTTTTGGGACAAACTGTTGATGACGAACGAAGCTCATTTTACACGCTCTGGCTGAGTCAATAAACAAAACTGGCAGCAGATAATCCACACGTCATTCACGAAACACCTCTATACGACGAGAAAGTCACTTTTTGGGTGGAAGTGTGCTCGAAACCCATCATCGGATCATTTTTCGTCAAAGCTCGAGAAACACTCGACGACACACGAAGTGTCCCAGTTCCTAAAACGCGTTTTCTTCCCTCTATGCAATCGCATGTGAAATTTCGTTCGCACAAGATAATGGTCTAATCCGCAATCGCGCCCACGCATTGCACCTACGACTTGGAGCGTCGATCGGAATCTTGTGTTGATCAAAACATAGTGTAACATCTCCGAGTCATTGGCGGATGGATTTAGCCAAGGGAGTTGGTGTCTGATTCGATGGCGGAAGATGCGGTTGCCAACGATCAAATTGTTTGATGCTGCGAATGAAAGGAGGCGTAAGACGTCGTCGTTAAATTTCCCGTGTCCGAATTTGTCCATCGTTCCTTTCCAACCGGTTCGATCTGCACCTGAATATGTTCAAGTCCCCCGAGAGTATGATTAATTCTGTTAGTTGTCGTAACCAACGTCTGTTGAAGCTGATCGTAAAATGCGTCCTTGTTCGTGTCCGGACTAGTTGCGGTTTTCGCATAAACGGATACGATAAGGGTCTTGATTGTTCCACCGATGATTATATCCTCCATACGTTCGGATATCGGTTGGAATGCGATAACCCTGCTGGCAGCCCATGAATCGACCATAACGGCGGCGGTTTTTCGTTTCTCACCACTGGAATAGTAAGGCGTCATCGTTTTGTCGATTGTTTGCGGGACGATCATCAACGTCCCGGTTCCGGTAAGTCGTAGTTCCAATAGATCCCTCGCTGCCGCACCCCATAGATTTTAGCAAAAATACGGCCATCAGTACAAATTATCTTAGTGAGGACTAACTACTTTCTAAGATATTCTGGTGTTCTTTATTAATATAGAACTTAAGTCAAGGTGCGCCATCTAGACCTTCGGTATTTGAACATTGAATAACTATGAAATTTTTTTGCCGATTTCGACAAATATACACGATTCTGAAACGTCATTCAGTACCATTTTACCTATGAGTCAGCATACACCGAAAGAAAGTGTCGAAATTGTAGTGAGTCACATTGAAAGAAGTAGTTCAATTATGAAAACTGAAAACGAGACTTGGTGATTTGGACTGGTCTCCTCATTCTTTGGATTTAACGGCACCAGACTTTTTTCTTTGGGGTTGGGGTTATTTAAAAAGTAAAGTTTATGGCAGCAATTTGAAGACCATTGACGAGCACAAAGCTTACATACGAGCCGAAATAGCTGCTATAATGCCCGATATGCATGTCGGCAAAAGAGGTGCTTTTTGTATATCGAATGAAGGTGGTCCTGGCAATGCAATATGGTTACGATTGTGTCTTTGCTCCACGCTGAATAGGGAACATTTTTCATTGTCCTACACGCTCCAGTTGACTCTTTCCTATAGGTCAGTCTTCTTTTCTGACAACTTTACACAACTAGACCTTGAATTTTAGCTTCCTGCACCTAATCGCAATGGACTCATTCTCCAAGTCCATTTCGATAACTCCTATGTCGCAAAACTTGTCAGGCAAGGAGTCTAGGTCCTTAAGTAGAGTCGCTTTAGACATCAACAGAACTTTAAAAAAACGGGAAAAGTTAAGACGGTGAGGCCAAATCTTTAGGTGAGACTCGAACTGATACCGTTGATGGCAGTTGGTTGGTGGTAGGTTATCGACAACAACGAATGCTCGACAAAACATCGGCCCCTGTACTGAAAGCCGAGTCGTCACGACTCGACAAGTCGTTTAAGTTGAAGAAAGTGACTTTTCAGTCAAATCACGACTTTTGGTACAGGGGCCTAAACTCAAATTAGCGTTTCTACTCCTTCTGGGTAAAAAGCCGAAATTCGACTGAAACGTCACTTTCTTTAACTCAAACGACTTGTCACGAAATATGACTCGACTTTCAGCGCAGGGGCCATTATTTACAACTGACAAATTATATGTATACCGAGCGGGCCATCTTTAAGAGCCGCTACAAACAAGTTGCCTTTGTGAGCTCAAAGGCCAGCACTAAGCTTTTGCGTATGTGGCAATACCCGACGTATAGAGTTACTTCGACCATTTAAGACATTCTTCAATTTATATTAATCAGCGCGAAACATTTGCATCGCCTATCATCGCCCTGCCCCCACATTTTAATTCCGCCCGTGGTAGAATCGCGCAGCGGAACCAGTTCCAATGGTTAATAATCGATCCGCGGTCGCTGTCGCATTCATCACGGAACAGGTTTTAATTGATTAACAACATTCGTTAAACATAAAATTTCGTGTTTTGAGATTCTTTTTCGCAATTCTCTTCTTGTCATATTTTTTCGCATCTGGGCGCCCCCCGCCCCTCCGGTCCACCTGGTTTCTGGGATTTCTGAGCAGCGCCATCATCTTTCCTGCGCATGCCGGACATTCTGGCCAAGTTGGATCCTTCTTAGGGTAGAACGAATTGCAATTCTAGAGATGAGCATTGAGCCGGTGGTGTGTACTGCAGCACACGGGACAGGTAAGCGCCCAGGCAACCAATAAAAGTGAGAAATGACGTGTGATATGTCCTCGTACCCCCTGCTGATCCGACAACTGTCCGTGGTATTAAGTTAACCAGAAAGACATGGTTTAAAAAGAAAACACACACTTATGGAAATATTTCTACAAAAAAAAGTGCATTTTAAGGTAGGGTTGAGCGGAAACTTGAATCACAGCTAAGACAGCAACAACAACAACAGCAACAACAAAATAAGCGAGGTTTTAATTTAATTTATCGAATGCCCATTAATCCTGATTGAGTCTGAGCCCTCGGAGGACTTCGGGATGGGTGCACCAAAGGGGTGCGTGTGTGACGGTGGTGCGCACAGAATCCCGACGGAATTATGCCCGTGTATAAATATAGGAAAACTTTTCCAGGTCATCCTGAAACAACCAACAAATATCGGCCTCTCGGCACTTAATTACAGGGCGGCTTTTGTCCATGATGAAAGGAACCTGATGATTCCCACTTCTTCATCAAAACTGGGAAAAAAGCGTTTCGTTGTTGGTGTTTTTCGGTGCTGCTGTTTTGGCGGAGAGTGCTCTACACACCGGCCCAAAACCACTCCGGGGCCTTCAATCTCTGGGACTGCAGGTATAATAGTGGTCATCCTCACCCTTGCCGGTGCGGCTAATTATGGCCTCAGAGGTAATCAGCGATTTTCTCACCTCTTCCAAGTTTTAAGGCGTTGATTTCGTTATTGTTCCTCCTGTTCGACTTAATCGATTGAATGCGAGAACAACACAGCCCCCATCTCGCCGATCCATGCCTGAATGTATGATGGTATCGGGCCAAGAGCGCGTACAAGTCATTAAGGACCGCTCCGAGGTGGCTCTTTCGTTCGTTCTCGTGGATGATAAAATTCCATTCACCAGAGGTCGATGATAAGATCACCATCAACACAGCTATCAAATTAGATACCATCGTGCCTGTACCATATCGACGCACATACATATATGTTCTCTACACCATTCCCGAGCCGATGATGCGATGGGGTCATCCGAGACTTGAGGATGAGGGATGGTATCCTAGACTAATGTGATTAAGTGGTGTCTACAGATTGAGGTTATGAAGAAAATCATATTCGTTACGGGAGATTAGCATAAAATTAACGAAAAATGATTGGGCTTAGGGGTGACTTCGATGGCGATGCTTCGTGGGGGATAAATCGTTTGTTGTGAGAGCGATTTTACTCGGTGTAGGCTGCGCTTGCGTTAGATTTAAATGATAAAATCCTGAGGAGGAGGATTTCAGTTTTGTGTTTAGGGACGTTTTTATGTGAAAAATGAGAGTTTGGAGATAAACCCTTTTGTACTGTCCACGATTCATTGAGAGAAGTGTCGGACAGAAAATTCTAGCCGGAAAGATAGTGTAGTGCTTATTACGATAACAGGAGCAAAAGGAAGGAATTGCTTCAAAGATGGCAGATAAGGAAGAAGGGACGTTATCTAGAGGTGGACCAAATAAAAAGGCTAAGGACCCTACCGCTGCGTGGAATCGAACCCCAATCTGTGGGATGGTTGTTCAGCATGTTAAATTGTAATTTATATAAAAACAAAACCGAGTTAGTGAGGCTGCTGAGCGCGAGGTCAGAGAGCTTTAATGGACGAGGGGGCTTTCGGGGACGCGTTAGCCCCGAGACCTGGGTGGAGGTGGAATCCAAACTATCGGAGATGGAACAAAGCCCTGCTATAACTCCTCGGAGGTAGTTAGGGGGTTCAGGATAATCAGATGCGAAGACCAGGCCTCAAGGGACTTCCTAGGCGAATTCGTCACTGAGATCTGTGACGCATGGGAAGGCATGACGCTCAAGATTATCCCAGCTGAGGACATCCCAAAGAAACCTAGAGCTCGCATCTGGTTGCCAAACGTAAATCTAGAACCTGGAAAGCTTATCCAGTGTCCCCAGGCACAAAATTCGACGGTATTTTGGATGACTGGGTGGTCATTAAAGCAGATCATTCTTTCTCCTTATCAATGAGGAGTATCTCGAGGTATTGGAAAAGAATAAAAACCGACTACGATTTGGCATCCGGTATGTCAAACTGAAAACTCTACAGAGAAGGAATCTCCGAATGTGGATCAACTGGTATTTGAAAGTATTTGAAAAAGTAATTTTTAAGCAACTTATTTCGTATATTGAAGAAAACTGTCTTCTTTCTGAATGGCAATCTGGCTTTAGAACTGGACATAGTTGTGAAACTGCACTACTAAAAGTCTCTTCTGATATCTATGATGCTTTGGACAACCGTAAAGTAACTTTCTTGACTTTACTCGACTTCTCGAAAGCATTTGATTCGGTTGATCATGTAAAGCTCTTACAGAAATTAGGTAGTAATTTCGGTCTTGGTTCCACTGCTGTGAAATTGATTCAAAGCTACTTGTGTGATCGTTCTCAAAGAGTTAAAATCCAGGATAAATTCTCCGAGCCCATACTTCTACGCTGTGGAGTTCCACAAGGCTCTATTTTAGGTCCCTTGCTATTTAGCATTTACATTAATGACCTTCCTGTTGTAATTAAAAGCACATCTATACACTTATATGCTGATGATGTGCAAATCTACATAAGTATGCCCATAGATTCAATCGCTGAGTGTATTCGTAGACTTAACGATGATTTGAGGAGTATTTATGATTGGACTGTTAATAATAAACTGCCCCTAAATCCTAGGAAATCTTCATGTCTGGTGGTTAGTAAGACTCCCTTTGTATTAAGCACACTCGCACCAATTATAATAAATGATGTCATTTTGCCTTATGTTGACTCAGTCAGAAACCTAGGTGTTGTGTTTAATTCTAAATTTAGTTGTTGTAGTCATACGAGCAGAGTTCTTCAAAAAGTCTATGGATGCTTACGTCAATTATGGGTAAACTCTAGCCTTCTCACACCTGATATGCGTAAAATGCTTGTGATTGCTCTAATCATGCCTCACCTGAGGTATGGTAGTCTAATTTTCCCGAAACTTGATTCAGTGTGTATGAGAAAAATGGAAGTTGCATTTAACGATTGTCTTCGCTTCGTCTATAGGCTAAGACGGCATGATCATATTACACCATATGCATCCAGCTTATTGGGTCTTACTTTTGCAAACTATCGCTCGTACCACGAATTAAAATTTATCTTTAAGCTTATGAATAAAATGTGTCCACGTTATTTGTTTGAGAAACTACGTTACTTACAATCCAATAGGCAGGTAACATTATTGATTCCTAGGTGTAACTCGTCATTTGGTGATCGTTCTTATTTTGTCCAAGTTGCGCGTAAATGGAATGCTTTGCCCTGTGGTATTCGGAGTGCGACATCTAGCCGAACTTTCAGCAAGCTTTTAAAAGACCACTTTAGTTGATTCTATCTTTCTTTCTTTTCACTCTTTCTCCTTCTCTCTCTCTTATCTTCTGCTATCATTCTTTTCTATTTTAGCAATTGTTCAAATATTTTTTATTTCCTCTTTTTTTATGTACAGTTAAGATGTGTAATCTTTGTACTCTACCAATAAATGTTATTATTATTAACTGGTGGAGGGTTCGGGTTTGGAGAAAAGCGACAAGGGTGACGCT
This sequence comes from Thereva unica, assembly GCA_949987705.1. Taxonomy (NCBI): domain Eukaryota; kingdom Metazoa; phylum Arthropoda; class Insecta; order Diptera; family Therevidae; genus Thereva; species Thereva unica. Next base: position 90,451,384 of record OX465285.1, read on the forward strand.
CGGGGCGGATGAACCTCCAACACTCCAAAATAGCCACAGATTCTACTAAAGAAGGAAAATATGGATGTTGGCTATTGTTGGCCCTGAGTACGAAGACGGAACATGAAAGGGATCTCGGACAGGCGCGTTAGCAGTTCCAGACTTGGTTCTATGAGAAGTTATCGCTATGGTTCCAGTTTGGAAGGGCTGCCTCCAATGCGATCGGAGGTCCAATTAGCGCTTGATGAGCCGTGATGATTGCCGTGATTCTAGCATTCATTGTTAGAAGTCGGCCAAATCGCCCAAGAGATAGTGCAGGTCTCCACTTTTGGCTGGCTAGCAGCAGGTTGGCCTGTAAACATCTCGGTCTCCGAGCTCCGGAGAGAGGCTCCCTGCTTGGCTTAGTCGGCTTTCTCGTTTCCCTTTATGTGCTTATGACCGGGAACCCAGACGAAAGTCGCTTTGTGCTTTCTACCAAGCCTATTTACCTCAGCTCTACATCACTCCACTAACTTCGAGCGGATCATTACTGAACCCAGAGTTCTTATAGAGGCTTGGCCCTCTATGAAAATCCAATACTACATCCTTGTGTAGGTTCTAAGTTCATTGTCTGGCAGTCCTGGACAGTCAACTATTAGTGGTCTCTAGATAAACCCCTCCGACGCCCTCTGACGTTTTGGAGCCGTCGGTGAATATTCGTACATCGAACTTACGCAGGACTTCTCCGTTTCTCCACTCTCTTTTCGAGAGCAGTTCGACAAAGGTCAATCTAGGTGGAAGGTAGTCTGTGGTTGTAGCGACCATACCCTGAGGTAGCAAATTGAAAATATTGCTATGTCCGTAGCGTTTTGAGGTCCAGGCCCCGGATTCCCTCAGTCTGAGGGGACTACACAGCCGCTACTGTTGCTGTTCTCTGGACCCTGCTTAGCACTAAGTACCATACTAGCGCCCCTACCGTGAGAATTGGGCGCACCGCAGCTGTCGTCTTCCAGTTGAGTTTAGGATCCAGCATTAGACCCAGAAATTTCACTCTGGAGGATAACATGAGAGTATGCTCCTCTAACTTCGAGAAATTGAATGTGGGAATTTTCGTTTTTTTCCAGTTTTTCCCGGATTGACTGCCAAAGCGCCGCCTGCTTGCTCCCCAGCTGCCACCTTAATTTAGGCATCCTTGCATGATTTCGCTAATCCTGTTGGAAACATTCCGGACACCATAATCACTAGGTCATCTGCATGTGCTACTACCTTAGCTCCGCTTTTGTTTAGTTTTGTAGTATACTATTCATCGTTACTAACCACAGTAAGTGACGTCTTGGATTATTCTCGAGATCAGCATAGCTGCTAGCCAATGACTCGGGCTTGCTTCTACGTTTAGGTCTATGAGAGCTTCTCGAATGGCTTAAGTACGTACGTTTTCAAAGGCGCCTGGATCTACCACTCAGATAGGCATGTTGAGCTGGTGGCAGTGTGCTGTGGTGGTCACTCGATTTTAGCTTTAGAGACAGTTCACTTGGGAGGGACGCTTTGGCCTTGACATTGTATTTAAGACCGTGTAATTTCACACTAGTATAGTCTGCAAAGTCTAAAAAACTAGTTCATTTCAGCCTTAAACCACTTCAAAAATAAAAACTCATTTACACACACATCAAAAATTTGTCACATTTTCCGTCTTCAATTTTTTGGCCCAACAAAAAATCCGTCTCAACTCTGCATCGCCCCAAGTGCAGTAGTTTCCCTTCAGTTTAATTAAAATTGTTCACACTTTTGCTTAATTGTCAGATCGTTGAGTGCATAATCAACTCAGCTTGGCTCTCGCACGACAAATTTTAATTATGAAATTTATTTGGCACATCTGTGAGCTATGTTGACGCGACAACATGACAAAATATGACGCGGCCCGGCCCGGCGATGCCAAAGAGCCTCTCTCTGGGCTCAATTTATCCTCAAACTTTTGCGCATTCTTTTTGCCCGTGTGCGCCGCCGCACCACCACCAGCAACTTTCTGCAGATTGAGAAATCTGCTTGTGCGCAGAAGGTGACATCCGTCATATTTGCTGCTACCGAGCAATGGATCACCTCCTTTATAGCGTGGCTGACACTATGGAAATTGTGTGCCATGTTTGAATGCGCCGTCATCTTGGTTCTTCAGCAGAGCAGCAGCTTGATTGATTCGAGTGTCTGGTGTGGCAACACGATCGCTGTCCGGGGTTGACAAGAGCAATTTCACAGCGGAAATTTAAAATTCTCCATCAAAATCCATTCATAGTGTCAACCCCTGGTGCAGGACAAAAAAACGAATGACGATTTTTTCTGGTTCATTCAGCCCAGGACCACACACACCACAGCCTCATTGAAATTCCTTCGCCCCTGAGGAATTTCTCAACATACGCAGGGAGTTGCTGTCACTAATTAGCGTTTTTATGGACCCTAAGTGAGAGGAGATCTCTCCGCTGGCTAGGCAGCTATAGTCCTCCTCCAGCCACCACAGCCAGTAATCCGAGGCTAGTTCTGTCGTTGCCCATTCATTACCACCGCAGTATGCAGATCCCCAGCAATTTTAAAGATCTTCGATGCCCCTGAATGGATCCGATCTGCATGCGCAGGGATCATCCGGAGGCGCTTAAGAAGAAAGTGAGATCAGTGCGCAAAGTGCTATGGAGACGCTCTCCGTCCTCCGGCGTTTCAAGACTCAATTTTAGCTTGGCCGATGGTTGTTTGGGGTGGAAGGAATCGTGTTTTCTGTCAAGTAAGCAGATAAATCATTCTGTCTCCGGGATTATTTACGAGCTTTAAAATAAATGACATGGAAAATGATGCGCATCAGTTGGATCTGGGGAATGGATGGTTAGTTATCTAGTCTTCAGGAAGCAAGTGTCTAGTGTGGACTGAATGAAGATTGGAGGCTTTAGCGGTGATTTGACAGATAATATGTTTTTGACATGAATTGAGTGTTTTAAAATTGAATTTCTGAGCTTGTTTGAGCTTGTTCAAAAGGTCTGGTTCAAAAATCTAAGTTCCTATCAATGTTACCGTAAGATGAATTTTGAGAGTAATAAAATCTACTGCATTTAATTTTCACGCAAGCATTTCCAAAACCAAAATAGTTATATTGAGTGCTCCTAATGCGCTTTTATGCATTCATCCCAGATGATGATTTTACTTGCTACCAAAACTTTGGCCATTGCGGAGTGTTTCGCACTGTCGGGTTTTCAGTTGTGTGAAGGTTTAACGGCAATCTCAACTTCGGCATCCTCCTAGCAGCGTGACCGCTATCGCAGAAGAAGCGATATCGGATCTCGCACGAGCATTGGCCAAAATCAATTACATCACGAATGTCCTCCCAGTTCCACCGGGCGCATCGAGTAAAAATAAGCCACCATTACCATCATCAATTGCCTCCACTAACATATCGTTATCGTTATATTCCTTCTTTTGGGTATTCAACAGTGGTGTACATTCGCTCAAATCGATTGGTTCATTACATCTCGATCGTATTCACGTTCATGTTCCAATTCTCGATTGAAAGGGGTTTTCTCATCAAAGCAAGGCCTGGTTATGTATTTCGTCATTCACCTGGAGATCTGGACTCCCTGAACTGAAACGAATTCGGTGTAAAAGGTTTTCTGACATGTCTTCCTTGTACTTGTTCCACAATTCACTTCGGTTAGATGGGAAGCATGGCAAAATAATCAGGGGCGGCGCTTTCATAGGTGCAAATAGTGCATTTGCACCGGGCGCAATTTCAGAAATTAAGATTTTCCATTACCAAAGTGTTTGTGTCTTTTTCCATTGTCCTTAACTGCTGTAAAAAAGGCTAGTTCAGAAGGGGTTCAGAAGGGGCGCAATATGCCATGCTGCACCGGGCGCAAAAAATACCAAACTGGTCAAAGTTGTCGCTGGAGGTGTTTCAGCAGGTTGAGCAGCATTCGATGCGTTGAAATAAAGTCGTTGACCCATTCTCAACATGTACTGCCATCAAATGTACATACAACAGTGGGATGATGCTCATAAATGGGATGCTCAACTTTTCATCGACTTCGAACAAACATACGACAGCATCGACAGGGAAAAAATGTATGCGACAATGCTGGATCTAAAGTTCCCCCTAAAGATAGTAAAGTTAATATAAATGGCAATGGAAAACAGAAGGTGCAGTCAGAATAAAGAAGAATTGACGGAGTCCTTCCCAGTCAAGCAAGGCTTAAAGTATGGCGATTGGCTGGCACTCATGCTATTTAATCTCTGCCTAGAAGGAGTTTTTCGCAAAGTAAACAATGATGTAATCGCAACCCTGCTTCTTGGTTATGGGGTTATGCACGACTAGTATTTTGGAAGGGCCCCTATAAGCCTAGTCCCACCGCCCCGGCGATGTGGAATCGGTTTGGATTGCCTTATAAGACCCACACAAAGAATCTAACGCCTTGCCTCATTCGTTAGATTCGTCATAAGGAATGCCCCATTCGGCCTCCTTGAGGAATAATCATTGCTCCTCGATTCCGAGTAGAAAAGGGAGGCCTGAGGATGAGAGGGGGGATGATGGCTGGGGAGATTTTGAGTGACGTGGACGTGGATATGTAAGTAATAACTGCGCCGCCGTCGAAAACTTTATATTTTTAAATGTGACTGTCGTTTTACATATACGGTCTCCCAACTGAGTGCTAATTACGTCCAATGCTGCTTAACTTTTGTAATCGAACTAGAGCCGCAATATTGAGTATGCTAAGAGTAGTATACTAAGATACCCTTCTTCAAGCTTTTTATGAGTAAAACTAAAGCTCAATTCCTCGGCTTGTGGTTGAATGTAAACAAAGTCTAACCATCGGCAGACTCTCAACAGTCACAGACCCCAGGTTTTTACTACGCTCACATACACGGATTTTATAGGTGAGAGCCTTTCTTGAAGTTTTTTTTTATTCTAACGCTGCGATCGATTTAGTCATAAATAAAAAACCATCGAAAAAAGGTAGTAGAATGATAACCTGATGTACTACTGCAGTAGATTATCTTGTTTTTTCTAAAATGGTAGTAAAGCTACTACAAATGTAGTATAACGGTGAGGCTGGGTCCTATCAATAATACACTGGGTTCAAATGGGACCTTGTGCCTATATCACATTGAAAAAAATGAAGAAAAGAGAGTTCTTGGACAGTTCAGGTGTCGCAAGGTCCATTGTTTTATAAAGTTGTACTGCCATAATATATTTAGCAGCATAAAAACTAGATTTGCCTGGACTAAAATAGATACGGATGGTTTTGGTTTCCCTTTCCGATCTTATTCGCAATTCGCGGTAATAGCTCCAGCTTTGTGCTCCACATGAACCCCACTAGTTCTACCACCACATTCCCAGATCCCCGGTCGTCATTTAGTGCCAATAATTTTACAACTTAACGACTGCAACAATTAAGCGAACTTCTTTAGCAGCAATTTAAGCAATCTTCCAGCAATTTTCCAATGCGTTGCGATTGCATGTCGACCATGATTGCGCCGAGGAATCCTTGGCTTCCTGTCGGTCAAGCCACTCTCAATCCTCATCATCACCTGACCTGCAATGTTGCATTAATGAATCGTGTGCGATCTGCAAATGCCGACAATTCTTATGTTTCACACTTTACGGCTGTTCGCGGCTTCATAATGTGATAATCGAGAATAAAGTTTCTGCATTAAATTACAGAAATTGCGAATTTCATTCGAGGGGTGGGGGCCGGCCGGAGCGGAAACTGATACGGACAATTGCCTTGCATGCGGCCCGCCGTCCTGAAGGGCAAGAAAAAAATATGCTCCAAATGGCGGGAAAAAGGGGAAAGTCACTGCTGCTGCCGCCGTTGACCAACCGTCCGTAATGGGAGATTCGCGTGTCCTGATAAGGGCAACTTGTTACTGCCAGAGCGGTCTGCTGGCCGCACGGAGCGGACCGTGTCTTGCCAGTCATTCCTTGCGAGAGAAATTATGCAACTTTGGCACTTCTTAATCTTGAGGTCACTTATGCTCGGCACGCCGGACTAAAGGCTCGGGCCCCACTGACCCCATCAGTCATGTGGCAAATATTTTGACTTGTCATCGGCCAGTCTTCAGTCACTTGCGGTGCTCCGGGGGCTGGCTCCTGATTAGCAAGTAAGAGCCGCTTTCTTTATGGTGTATGTTCTCGCGTGGACATGTCATGAATGCCTCAAAATTCTCTAATCTGATCTAGGACAACCGAGGGAGCTCCTCTAGCTCGAACTTTTCTGTTGTTTTTTTTTCTGTGGTCGAATTTTTGGAAAGTTTCAACGTCTGCCCAAAAAAACATGGCTACCGGCATTGTGCACGGCCTGGGATGATGATTTGCCTACAGTAGAGCTGCGGTAATCGATCAAAGTTTCGTAGAATTCAGGCAGGAGCCCCCCAACTGATTTTTCTGCTGATCGAGAGCCCCTCACGGTGTGACATGGGATGATTTCGGCTGTCGTTTCCTTCACCTGAGATTCCAGCCGTGGGGAATTGGGTGGTCTTCATATGTCACGAATGTAATTTCACTTAGAGTCGAAACTTTTTTTGGGGGGTGGGGGGGGGGGGCTTTTTGTATGTCTTAAGATTTTTGGCGATTAAGCGCCGAGATTAGGGTCGTGGTATGGAAGGGTTTTTTGTGCAGTGTGGAATTATGTTCTTGGTGATGAATTATTTCATTAAATGAATGGAAGATTACCGATTATAAACAAGAGTGAAATATGCGATCAAGTTTAAACCAAGGCTGTTTGTGGCACAAGAAAAAAATCTCTCTTCATGCATGGAGTGTAATTCCTCGCTTTCTATCATTTACTTTTTAATATATTTTTTAAGATTTCGTAGTTTTTAAGAAGAAGAAAAATGAAAATTAAGATAAAACAATTAAAATGTTGGGCTGGTCGATCCATAACACCTTAGATCGATGTTCGTATTTACCATGTATGACAATTTACAACATTTTCTGCTTTAAGACTTTCTTAAAGTGGCAAATATTCACGTTTTTGTCGAAGTTTCAGATGAAGTAACTAAAGGCAACATTCATCTTAGTCTAAGTTGATCCACTCAGATGTTTTTTACAATATAAAAAATTAAAAAATGACCAAATAACTAAAAAGACTTTTAATGAGTGGTTTCCACCAAAAATTTCACTGATGTAAAAAGATTAAACAGAATGTATGACACTTTATGTGCAGATATGACGTCTATATCTTTTTTATTATTTTTTGGGACCTTTTTTCCAAACTTCAACTTTTTGCTTCATCATGATCACTGGCCTTACCACCCATAGTGTCGGCTTTAGGTATTTGGATGCCTCAGTACGTGCAAACTTCTAAAGTACATTATTTGGAAACGGCAATCAATGCGTCGCCCAGTCCGGACATAGAAATTTCAAGCTCCGATAATGTGTTCCCTGTATTGCAGAGGAGGGTAATAGTTGACCTTTTCAAAGCACCAGCAAAGACTTTGTTTGAGTGCAATGGACCCCTTAGACGTTGCCCCCAATTCTACTTGTGAGATTGAGTGACCGAGTACCCTCTTTATCTATAGGAAAGGAAAGAACAATAGAGAGTCTTATACCACTGGCTTTAAAGCATCATACCTATCACATATTTTTGAAAAAAATCCCGCTCCATCGAATATGAGTTTCTATTTGCTAGAACAAGATGCCTCTGCTCAAACAATTTATGTACGTTGGAAATGACGAAATTCCAATCGATAGCAGATCACGATAAGAGTGGCAGTGAGATCGTTGAATTGTGATTGGGATTATAAATGAGCGAGTGAATTGGGTCTTTAATCGAACGGAGTGACACTTTTCTTTTTGAATGTATATTCTTTCGTAGTGGGATTTGAGACTCTCACTGCCCATAGAAAAAGCGATTTTGAAATTCCCAATTGTTTTGGCGCACGCCATACTATTGGCTTATGGGCCAGCAAGGCGCACCGGGTTTTAGCTAGAATTAAATAATATAATACTAATAACCTGAATCTTCAAAAATGGTAATAGTTATAGTACCAGTGAGAAATTGACTAGTACCAGAACTGGTGCCAAAGTACATAATCCCGAGAGAAGCTAGTTCAAATTGCGATCGATAATAGGGGTAGTAAATGCACAAGTTTTTCTAGATAATTTGTTTCTCCCGAACGTTTCTACAAAACTGGACTAGAGAGCGTGGTCGAATTCATGCTGAGCGTGTTGAAGCCTCGCTGATAAACTGGGAAGCAAAGGACTTCATTTGAAAATTTGAACGATTTCATGAGATATTAGCAAAGTTAACCAATGCAAAGGACTTGTCAGACTTGAGAGAAATAGCCAAATGTTTCAAAACCACTGGAGATTCCGGGATGAACTTCAATTCCCAGAAACTGTAGGACGTCGTGGAAAACAATAACCCGTCAAAAAGGCTATTAGCTGGTCTAAGGTGATGTCCGCCGTCCAGGGTTGACTCTCAAGTCCAGGGTGTGAAAGGAGGAGTTTGGTCGATCTGCCGAATTGACCAGAATTGGGAAAACGAAGAAGCTAAGCAAGAAACTGCATTAAAAACAGCGGCAAGGACAGCACCGTATCTGTTGCGAGCTCATCACGAGCTAACGACTCAAAGAAGAAGAAAGAAGAAGGTGATGTTTGTAAATGGTTACGTAACGGTTATAAAAAAAACTACACGGATTTTCACAAGTGATGTCTACTTGGGAAGCTATCGCTCTTGTGAGTCCGGAAAATGCAACTTCTCTTAGAACGGGTATTACGGTCCTTCGTTAATATGCTTCGAACGGCACCGCAACGAAGGCGATATCTTTTCTGGTTCGCGCGATATCGTGCAGGAAAATATGACCACGTACGCATACATACCCACACATGCATAGTTCTTCCCAAAATTAGGTTTCAAACGCTGTTGAGACCTTGGACAAACTTCGAAAATTACAATATCGTACCCATTACAATAACTTCCCTATGAACCGGGAAGTTAATAAATAAGCGCATTACTGGACCTAGGCGATCCGCCGTCTTGGATCTGGCGTCCTAGTACAGTCGCACCTGATCGCCACCCCCTAAAGTATGTACTGCTTACACCCCTCTGTGAGCCGTGGCCTTTTCAGGAATCTGATCTCGGTCTTGCGTCTTTTTCTTTGCGGACACTACGACCTATTCTATTTGGTCTATTGTGCCAACCCCGTCGTTAAAAACCTTAAAGGTTATCCAAGGTCGTCCACTAGGAGCGTATTCGAGAGGCTACGCGCTTTCGCTATATGAGTGTCTACATGCGGCTATGCGCGACAGATCCAAAATAAAGAAGGGCCCGTCAAGAAGTCTGTTATTCTGTTAAGGCCCCACTTTTGAAATTTAAATGTTTGGCCGCTTTAGCTTTGTTGATGTGATTGAATATTTTCCTGGGTGTGTGTCCGAAAGCTATGTCTAAAAAGCTATTTGATTCCTGAACGAGCCGATCTGTCGTGACAGCTGGTATAGCTGAAAAAAGACTCCGATCCAACAATTGATGAGTTTACCCATAATATAGCCAGGCCATCAGTCCAGGATAGTATTTTAGGACACCCTGTGGTATCTAGTCTTAAACCTTGGCCAGCTTAATAACGGCACCCTTTTGTTTGTTTGGCTGCAGAAGCATACGTGACCATGGGCTTATGACCAGCGTGTATAGCCCAAAAATTATCCTCTGTACGACGCCTCAAGTTTTACTTACAAATTGATGACAGACATGAAGTGATGTGATTGCCTTGGAAGTTACTCTCTCAATCTGGGTTTCCACTAGAGTATTTGGATACACATAGCCATTTAATTTTTTTTTTTTGAGAATATCTCTAGATGGTAGGAAGCTTTCAAAATTCGCTTCCTCGGTACCTTGACAGTTCATTCGGCACCTTGACAGTTTTTTGGAGAGTTAATTATGGGGTTGCCATTTTTCTCCATTACTCTTTCTCTAAACGTTATCAGTTCAGGAGGAGGATTTTTGTTTGCTGGCCCTCACGCATGAGACCTCAGGAATATGTTAAACAATTTAACAACAGAAAGTACTTTGACAGGCTTAAGGCTTAACCCGATCAAAACGAAAGAAATTAAGGATAAATTAAATCACCATTGAACTCAGAGTGCTGAATAACCGTGAAGACCATAACTGAAATCTAAAGCAACATAGAGGAGAACCTTATTAGCAGAAGCCACAACACCTGGGATGAAAGATCCTAGGCGAGACTGAGAGCTGTCGCACAGAACAAAATCCGCCGGATGGCTGCTGTTTTCACTCTATGTTCCACGAAGGTTTAAAGAAGCAATAAGAAAAAGAATAAGATCACTTTAGGGTGTCCAAAACCTAAACAGGTCCAATGGAAGATAATTTGACCCCGGCTTGGGTTAGAGGGCTCCAGGCATCGATCGGAAGAAGAAGCTTGGCAATCTGGCTCTGCGTTCTGCGATCCGGAACAACACTCATACCATTTGTGAAAGTGGGTAAGGAACTGCATCGATCACTCAAGGAATACCAGAAATGGTAGGTTGCTGTGACCACGTGTAGATTGTCTCTGATCCGACTTTACAATTTACATTTACTCTGTGAAAACCAGTTGTCCAAGATCCTTCTGCAGCGTAAGTATTGTTCAATCCATATATCGTCTCGTCTGAACTCATTAGAAGCTCCAAAATGATTGGAAAGCGGGGTTTTAAAATCAAGGCAAACAAGAAATTATTAAATATTCCGAGAAATTCTTGGAATTTTAAGCTGGAATTTTGCGACGAATATGAAATATTGATTGAAGGAGTTATGTTTAGTATGAAAAGTGCTTTCAAATGCTACTATTGCTTCAAACTGAAGAGGGTAGACTAAGATTTTGTAAATTGCACAAGTCCTATGGACGGTATGAGGTACTTTTAGCCAGAGGGACATTTTTTCTGATAAAGTTTGCGCACGCGCTGTTAAATATAGATATTGGTACCACACGTTATCTCCTGACATGACTCTTACAAAATGCATTTATGCACATGAATTAAAAAAGAGAATGTCATCCCTTTAATAAACCAAACAGTAACATCCCAGCAGAATAAGGGCCGACATATTTACGATTACCTTGACCAACTAATTCTTTCAACAACTCATCATCATCGCCATCACCATCATCATACCAAAATACAACAACAGCCTACACCATGGTCATTAGTGGTCTCTGACAAGTTTATAATGAAGTGCGGGGTATATATGCTAATTAGTTGGGAATAATTAATTCCAATGGGGTGCGACTCGACAAGCTGACATCATCAATATCTTTCTTGTCAGTGTATTTCATTGCTGCGAGCCCCAACCCCGCGCGGCGGCGGCATTCTTGTTTATTTATTTCTTTCATAATTGTCTGCTGATTATGACAGTAAAGAGGAGAAAAACACCTGCCAAGGTGTTCCTTAAAGGTCCTCATCGTCGGATAGATCGGAATTCTTAAACAAAAATCGCTCTCCTGGGGTGAGAATATCTACCCACATCCGTCCTGTGCTTGTACGCGCGCGCGATCGGGATGCGTTCTTGTTAATGGTTGTATATTTATCTGGAAATTAATAATAATAAAGAAAGGTGGACAAGTGGAACCTGCGGTTTGGGCTAAGTGAAATGCAGAGCAGATGGACGATGATGGCGTTTCAAGGGGATTTGGCGAGCGGCTTTTAGTAGATCATTAATAGGAAGCACTCGCGTCATGGAGGACACGCACGAGAGTCCGTTTCTTGTTTACTCGTTACTGCTTGTTAATGGTGGTTCCGCTCATCGATAAGACCTAATCGACAGTACTTGGTTATTAAATATCGACTCGGGGTTTTGGTTTGAACGAAAGCAAGAACAAACCCATTCCCTGCTCAGAGGCTCATCGCCCATTGACATCTGTTCGGCTACCGTTTCTAAATGCGTGTACGTCAAGGCGAGTTCCTTATAGATGGATCGAGGGCATTGAATGCAAATTTCCACGTGATGCATCATTATTGCCCAGCTATAATCGCCCGGCCATAAAGGAGGCTCCTTGCCCAGATCGCCTAAGGGTCCGCTAAAATTATGCCATCAACCTTGAGACGTATGCAGAGGAAGAAGCGCGATCGTGAAAGTTCAAAGGGATGCCAAGGCACGCAGATACATGCAGCGGCGATCGAGCCCCAAAGACGCAGGCGACTGACGACTGCTAGCCGTGCGGCGGCGAAAAACGACAAGAGAAACCTGACAAAAATCCGGAGGCTAAGAAACAATTACGACGAGGCCCTATCATATTCACACTTGAAAGGTGAGAAAATTGCTGGCCATTAAAAAATCATACCTGGACTACGGCCGGACACGTACCTGATGAGAGGGATAATCGCGCGCGAATGCAGAAAGGAGAGATACGCACTGGCGGCGGGGACCGGCACCTAGCCCCGTCCATACTGCCATCCATCGGGGGCAATTCCTTGCGCCGTTTCTGGGGCAGTTCTGCTCAGTAAAGACCCCAAAAGCTGTGCGATGACCATCCACAGCCGGGCTCCTTTGGGGGATATACTTCTATACATATAGGTTCGTGCGTGTGTGTTCCACCGACATGGATTTTTGCCGGGACAAGTCCTTAGGATAGGCATCGATTCATCTCGTGTTTTCTTTCATCATTGGACGAGATGCCGCTTTGTAATTAAATTTGCCGATGATATGAGTTTCAGCGGTAAATAATGGGCTTAAGAGATCATTTAAGAGCCCCGGAGATTATCTTCTGCTGGCCGGCCGTGGAATGGAGCCGGGCAACTCCTCTTGGATCATGCGAGGATGTAAATTTGTGTGAAATCATTTCTTCAAGCTATTAACCGTTCTGCCGGGCAAGGATGGGGTTGCCGGCTGCCATCATGTGAAATTGATTTAGGGCAAGAGATTGGTGATGATTGCGTAAAATGATGGTGAAATAAATCAAGAGAAAGGGTGCAAAAGGGACATTTGGCTTCCTTCGTGTTTTTTTTTTTGCTTGCTTGATTTGATGGAAGAATTTTTCGAGGGATTTTTGTTGAAGATAAGAAAAGGAAATTTATGGGGTGAAAGTGTGATGGAAGAGAGGATGAAGCTTTTAGAGTTATGGTAACTATCTTTTGGTGCTTTATTTGGTGTGATTTGAAGTTCTAGGTCTGTAGGATAACATTCCAGTTAACAATATGTCTTTAGAGATTATTTGCAGATCTTAGACTCATTATGATGGTTAATTACACCAAAAATCGCCATCGCGTTACCTTCTGGGTCCTTGGGCCAGCAGGGTTTCGAGTGGAATGATTAGCAGCTGAACAGATTGGCAAGGTAAGTATTGAAGTTTAGTTAAAAGAGTCCTAGACGATCGGATTCTGTTGAAATAAACCGCTTACTGGAGGTTCACATTTGGTTCGATGAGTCCCAAGCACTTCATACTTGGGTCGGTTCGTAACACCGCCAGAAAGTTACTGTGACAAAGCAGGAGGAATATGCGGACTGAAGTCGGCCTGATCACTAGACCCGCAATAAATGATCACCTTTATGTTTTAGGCAGGCCGGAGGACCTCAGGGGCAAAACCTTGATAGCCTAGCGGCTAAGCCACCCAACTGCCATCTCAGAGGTCTATGGTTCGAATCCACTCCGTGGCATGATCCTTTATCTTTCTAGGTTTTAGGTTATCCATAAAGCGACCTGGGTATCCCTTGACTGTTCACCCTTATTTGAACCTAATGATGGTACGAATTTTGATCACTACTAAGGTATTGGCAAGATCAATTGTTCACCAGTGCGTGCCATGTAACTACCATGGTTAAACTAAAGCGTTAAAGTCAGTATGAAAGATCCAACCAGGAAGGCCATTCATCCCTACAAGCATGGATTTTGCCGTTTCTGGACCCACTTCAAAATAAGTTCTTCTTCTTTGATCCGTTAGCTGTCGGTCCAAGCGGGACGTCCCCGCAACGACTAAGCTGTAGTCAGTGCCGCTGAGTCTCGAACTCCATTCATGATTCCTTTCTATTCCTGTCGATTTTTGGAGACGCCTCGAACATCGACAACTGATAACGTTGATTCTTTAAGTCGCCGTCGATAATGTTTTCTTCGGTGCCGATCGCTGAATTCTTCAGTCTGCCGGACGGTCTCGCCAGAGAAGTTTTCACGACAAGCGGTTATCATCCATTCAGCAAACATATCCAAACCACCATAGTCGACGATTTTGTATTTCTTCTTCGATCAGTGTCTGTTGATCGCATCTTCGTTTAACTGTCTCGTTTGGAAAGCGATCGCGTAGGAAGACACCAAGAATCTGGGACAAGCATCGCATTTGGAAGACCTTGTTGACGTCCGTGAGCAGCATCCACGTTTCCGATCCATAAAGAAGAATCGGAACTATCGACGTTCAGTAAAGGCGTACTTACGTTTTGTTGGTATTATTTGTTCGTTTTCATATACACTACGTAAGCGAGGCGAAGTTTGCTGCTGCCTGGACGATGCGGCTGCGAACGTCGCCCGTCGTTGCCATTTTCTGTACCTCAAATAATGACCCCAAATTGAACTTCGGAACCTGTTCGATTTGGGTTCCGTCGAGGTGAATGCTGGCCCCATCCGTCTATTGTGAGCCCTTTGGTCTTTTCCGCATTGATTTTTAAGCCATATGACTGGGCGATGCTGTAAATGTCTTATAAGATGACTCCGATGTCTTCAAACCCGGGACTTTTTCAAGTTCCCTAACAGAGGGAAATTTTTGATTGGTGAACCCCTAACCAGCATTGTGGATCCTCGAACAGCCTCCATGAAGATTAGTTTCCTTAACAGGATAATAGCCAGGTTTGTGTTTCTTGCGCCCGGTGCAATATGCCATATTGCGCCCCTTCAGCTGTTCTTTTTTTGATCGTCGTGACGGACAATGGGAAAAGACACAAACGCCCTGTGGAGCTCCTTTAATATAAGAAAATTAAAGCATGGGAAAACTTTGTCACTTTTTTCTAGAATTGCGCCCGGTGCAAATGCACCAGTTGCACCTATGAAAGTGCCCCCTCTGCCTTTGTCCGATTATGATTTGCTTCTCAATCTTACTTTTGTGCTAAGTTTGCTTGCGCAAACAAAATAGTTCTTCATCGTAAAATTGGTTCTTCAATTGAAATGGTCTTTGTATTACTTTACAACCACAGAATTGCATCAGGAGCCACAAATGAGACAAGGACCACGAAGATAAAATAGATATGCTCCTGCAGACAAGCAGACGTCCCTAAAAACGAAAAAGAGGCCTAGGTCCTTAGACCACCATTGCTTTGCTGAAGGCAGAGGAGAAAGTTCTGTGAAATTCGAGAATCAAATATTCACGATGGCTTGCTTATCAAACACACAGGTAGTACCTAATCTGAACCATCTGTGAAAGACTTTGGTGCATTCCCTCCGACTAAGTTAATTTAAGCTCATAGGAAACAAATTGTCGCGGTACAAAAAATATATTTTTTTGTATTCTTGTGAAAACACAATATTTGTACTATATCAATTTTCAGAAGTAGGTTATATTACTGATCAAATCCTCTAATCTTCTTTCCCATTACTAAATAAAACAAACATTCACCTAATTTTTCTCCCATTGTACTTTTTACGGTTCACAAATTGTTTTGTCTAATTTAAAAACTTGAATAAAATTTGTCCATGATCTAATAATTCCGTAAAAATTCATGATTATATCCATAATTACTATGATAAACAAAAAAATTATCCTTCACATTACGATCGGTGAAAAGTAGCACGTAACAATTTGTTACCGGAAAGTCCCTCAAACAGAATGATAAAAACACCCAAAAATTTATCAACAAAATCATCAGCACACCAGCGAAATAATTCTTAATTACCACAGGTTTCCTTCGAACATTAAAAAGCACATAGAAAAATTCACGGGTTTTTAAGTGCCACCCCCGATCGTAGAAACGCGTAGAAAAACACGTTCCAGGTGTCACTCCGCAATCTAAAATACCCACAAAAAAACAAAACGGAAAGTCGCAACTGAATTACCTCAAAATCCGCCCAATTTTTTAGGCAATTCACCTCTGTCGCAGCCTACTTCCAGTGCCATCAATTACGCAAACAAACAGGAAAATTATCTGATAGGTATCAGCACCGCCCGGCATTAGTGCAGGTACGCATGTGTTTGTAAGTGACACGGCGAAACGTATCTGCCGGGGCAATTACAGGACAATTATAAGTGAATTACCTGAATGCTTGCACCTAGCACCTACCTGACAATCCGACAAGCAGCTCCGCACTCGGCTAGATCCTTATCAGCGGCCGCTGTCGATTGACTCGAAAAATTATTTCCCACTGTCCCCGATCCCATGACGCTTTCCGTTGTTTGTCATCTGGGCGCGATTAGATCAAATAATTAGCCAAAAACGGGGCCCCGCCGATGTCAGCGCAATTATCCCCCGATTACGCCTCTCCGACGCGGGCTTAGATTGTGCCGAAAAATTTTTGGCACCCCTGCCCCATTCCGGGTGGCGGCGACACTAGTTCAGCTGGTAGCACATATCCTAGTCGAGCAGGACCAGCGCGGGGACAGGACCCCGGCAATCCGTGGCTGCCGTAATGCGCGAGGCTAATTTCCAAGGATACCAGGACACGTGCCGATATAAAAGCCAGTCACGTGCTGATGTCCTGCACTGCAGACGATGACATTATCCCCGAGTAATCGCCTGGGCGTGCATTTACCAGCCCAAAACACTTCCGAGTGTGCAAAATATCCTTTTCGTCTCTCGATGATGGCCCGGCGGTGGTGGTGGTGTCGGGAGCTGTAATTGAATTAGTGCCGAACCAAGGACTCGCCCCATTAATTCCCAGATTTCTAGGCACGGACCATGGAAATTGATTGGAATAAGACCAAATCTTGGGGAATTAATTAAAGGATTGCAAGGATCCAGTCAAGCCGAGATGGTCTACTTAGAGCTGGACGTTTTTTCTCTTCTGGATGGCTTCGTGGATAGGACTTGGGTTATGTGTCGTTCTTCGAGGACTTAAGACGTCCTTTTGTCACGTCTATCTCAAAAACAGGAGAAAATCCATTCAATTTCTTTTGGACCATGCAAAAATCGACTTTGAATCTACGTGAATTTCTTGTGGTGGCTTTCAACAGTCTTAATTCGAGTCTAATTCAGATAAAACCTTTGTAAAGATTCTAGAAATTTTACCCAGGGGTTTTCTTCCATTTTGAATAGTTCATATACGTAAGTGATGCTCTTTTACGGTACTACAAAGAAATTGGTGTTGGCGATTCAAGAACTTAAAGCCCAGTTTACATCCCAAAGTACAACATCCAATATCTCAAACGCAAAAGACTATCGCCTGCTGCCACCTCTAGACCTCTCTCTAGACCTACCCTTTCCTATAGGTAGGTACTCATATCTTTGAACTAAACATCCTACTAGATATTATATACTGGTAGTATTGATGCGTAAACCCTGAATCAAATATGACGTACCGTACCGTAACCGTAAATTGTTTTTGGAAAAAACTCAATATAGCAGTTTTTTCTGGAAGTTGGGTATGAACACATGAAGTAGTGAATGGATAGTTTTTTTGTAAACTCGATAGATATATAAAACAACTTAAGCATAGACCAAATTTTGAGTCACGTTGTGGTGGCTACATACCCATTCGGCCTTTTATATCAAGGTGGCAAGAAGGACCCCACAAGTAAGGCCATTACTTTTGGAGGTGCCGAACAACAGTTCAAAGAAAAAATAAATTTGTGCGCCGTACTTTTACAAAAAAACACGTCATGGTACCAGGGCGGGTTTTTCTTCCTCACATCTTTTTTTTTACTGAGTTCAAATAGATTGGAATTTTGGAATTGGCATTGATTCGATTGCAATGAAGTGAATTGATTATATTATTTGATAAACTTATATTGAATGTTATTATAACTCTGCTGTCGTCTGGTCCCAAGTACAGGGTGTGAACGGAGGAGGGTGGTCGACCTGCCGAATTGACCGAAGAAACTAGGCAAGAAACCGCATTTTTTAAAGCGGCATCGACAGCAGTGTATCCGTTGCGGGGACGTCCCGCTCGGAGCCGCAGCTAACGGATCAAAGAAGAAGAAGAATGTTATTATATTTGCTGGAATATATTGTTAGGTTTGCATTGGTGTTAAGAAGTATATAGAACTGTTGTAAATCATAACTGAGGGTTGGTAGGGAAAATTGGTGTTGCGGGGTAGTTCGACAAGTATTCTCATTACAAAGCTCCACAGCGTAGACTCGATTGGTACAAGAAGAGCCTGTCGTTTGGTACTAGAGAGCCAATGCAAACCTATCTACTCACAATCAAGTTAAGTCAATCCCGGACCATTAACGTTTTTAGTCGGGACTTCAAGGTTCTAGTATATTAGCAAATCATGGCTGTCTAGTATTAACTTGCTGAAGATAATCTAAATTTTATTGGAGCACCTACAAATACAAACCACATAAGGGAACTTCATTGACAACTAAAAATATCTAATTAAGATTGAAATATACCCTTGCATAGACCAAATTTGGAACCTATAATGTGTGCATCTCTAGCAATACCTTCTTAATTAACTGAGTAGTATCAAAGGGATTGAGACTAATTTCGCCTTCACTAAAATAAAATAAATTATTTACTCCAAATTAAAACAAAGAAAAATTTGAAAATATTTTACTTCATCTCGGAGTTGATTCGTTCCCTGTAATTGTTTTCCCTCAATTGTTGTCAAAGCAATGCCCAAACCGCCCTCCATAAAAACCAATCAAATTAGTCTCCGTCAATAATTTATATGCAGGGCATTGATTTTATCCAACTCAGCACGAGACTTGATTGCTTCTGACAGCTTGATAACTTTAAGTGGATCTGGTAGCAGTCCCCGCCCCCGTACTGCCCAAAAACCACAAGTAATACCATCGTTGGTGATATCGAACCCACCACCATCACCACCCTTCCTCTCTGCACACACCATCCCCAACACCAACGACCCCCGAGCCATATCTTCCCATGTAAACCGAGAGATTCTTCTAGGGCTCCTGGTGGGGGTAGGTATAAGCAAGATGGGTGCCAGTGATTTGGGGCGAATGCAAATTGTACATTGCGAGTAATAATTGTCACACTGGTGACACCCGGGTGTCTGAGGATACCCCAACTGGTCATTATTCATGCGGTTAATCATTTCAATTAAAAGGAAATCTGGTATCCTTCCCAGGACTCAGGACTCAGCCCGGAATGGAATCATCATGAAAGCTTGTGGCAGATGGTCTTCAACCCCCACCGGTTTTTGGAAGCATGCCATGCGGTTTCTTTGCGGATGATTTCTGTATTATCAAATCGTAATTAGGTTACGTTCCACAAGCACCAACGGGTCAAGCGGGCCAGGATAATTTACTTTTTGGGGTGTAATAAAGTCGGTAGCGATGAGGGCTTCAGCTAAATTAGGCACTTCATAAAGGATTTCAATTAAAGCGGCACTAATTCGGCAAGTCTCTTGGCTTTAAACTAGTGGAACTTATCCGAACAACAAAAATCAATTTTATTACTCTTGTCACAACAACACCGCCAACAGCCAAATCCGAGCAGGTGTAGTGTGCAGGTACGACACGGTTCCGATAAGAAACACATGAAAATCGCATCTGCATTTTATTTGCAGCTTGGTCCGTTCGACTGCCGATGGTGGTGCATCGCGCGAATCTGGATCGATATTGCAGTCACCATCCACATTCCATTTTTATTTTTATTATTTTTTGTGTGTTTTTTTTGCGAGCTTCGATTCTTGAGATGGGAAGCCGTGCTGAAACTGTTGGGAAAGTTAAGGAACAAGACCGCCCATTTCTTGAGTCACCTTCGGGTATTATCCCTTCTTTTTTTGCTCGTGCGATAAATCCGCAGCGTTCCTTCTGCGAGAGAGACAAGATGGGGCGTGTAGAATGGCGTACACCTATTGAGGTACTTAAGATCAACAGAGAAGAACCGGATTTTTTATGCAATTCTTGTTTGTGGTGTAATTCCTTGGGATCAGGAGCAAGTTCGACGAAAAAATCTGTTTTGGTATTATTAGGAAGACTTGTCGATTCATCGTTCGACCCATGTCTATAATTCGCGAATAACTTTAAATATTTCAAAACAGACCAAAGATGATTCTTGGAGCGTTTTTGATTGAGACGCCAATGAGCACTATACGGTCTGGGCCGATCTTTATCGATGGCTGTTTAAGAGAAAGGCATAGATATTACTTTCAATAGCAGTGGGACATCGTTTTCCAGGCAGCTGCGTTTCGCTTAGGTTGTTCGAAATCTAATAACAATAAGGCTCAACTGAGATGAGCTTTTCTTATGGGGTAGGTACTCCAACTAGAAATATATTGTTTCGGCCGCAAAAGGATTCCTTAAATTCCACAAGTAGAATCCGCGTTGGGGCCAGTTATAAAATATAATTTTTTGCCTAACTTGAACATATGCATGCCTGTCTCGTATATGGAGATCACAATTAACACCAAATTGCGGCTGTTCAACTCCAACGTTAAGGCAGTTCTTCTGTAAGGTTGCGAAACATGGAAAGTCATTCAATTCATCACAAGGCACCTTCAAGTTTTCATCAACAGACCTTGCCACACCTTGCGATGGAAAAACGAGACTCTATCCAAGCAGGCCGTCGATCCGCAAGGATCCCGTCGGGTCAGAAGACCTTGCGCAACGTGGGGGAGAACCCAGAGGAGCCGAGTCCACGACAACTGAGAGATCCTAGCTTAGAGCTGCCCAGCAGAGTCCGCTGGAGGGAAACTGTCTCCACCCTATATCCCTATTAAAGGAGCGTGATGTATGTAGTTTTTAACTTCGGCCCAATTGGGATTACCTACGTTGGGCAACTCTAAGTACTTTCTAAAAAATGAATTAGTAACTATTTACTGTTTTCAAGTTTTAGCAACCAACCAATGGGAAACAGGAAATTTTGCTGGTTGAAGCTTGCGGGGCCTGTGTATGTGAGGGGGGGTCTGACAGACAAAAAGGTCACCTTGGTCCTGCGCAAGAGCAAGACCAAAAATGTAAAAGAAATACTCTTTTCGATCATCACAAAATAGAAGCCTGAAAGTAGTTTACTTAAGGTCGATCCACACATATCCGTGACATCACGGACGGCAACTTCAGTGCAGTACCGGGAGCATCAGTGAATCATCAGCGCCGAGCCGTTATGGATATGTATGTTTTCGATGCATCTTCCTTGGCGATTTAGCCGCCATTTAGTGTGTTGAACAGATCGCCTAAGCTTACTACAAGACGATTTTGTTGAGGATTTTTATGGTTTTGTGATGCCGCAGTTGATGCGAGTTGGAGAGTTGGTGTCGTGCTGCGATTTTGAAATCGCGTGTTGTGACTGCGAGGTAGTCGTTGCTACAAGGCGGATTATTGCTGAAGGCAGTTCCGAAGAGGAGGATATTGTGGTGCCAACCCCCAGAAGAACCGGGAAAGAACTTCTGGAGAGGAAGATGGAAGCGGTGATGCTACCTAATGGGCATATAGCTCGACTGTGGAGACAGAGTTACCAGCTAAGGAATAACAAAGCTAAAAGTTATTGCACTTTTGTAGTTTGAAGAGCGGCGGCCACAGGCCTCGAAACGCAACAGTGGCAGCCCCGACCCCGATGTGGTACGGCGGATAAGCCCCCCTTTTAGTGGTTACTTTGGTGGAGAACAGACGATGGGACTGAAACAAGAAAACACTTGTACACCTAGAGCGCAAGAGGTTTGGGTTAGCATCCTGCTGTACTGGTTCTTGCACGGCTCTAGTAGACTAGGACTCCCAAGAAGCAACATATATTAGCCCTTCGAAGGAAGATATCGAATGCTGGGAAATAAATATAAAATGTGATGTAAATGCATGCACAAAACAAAACCGTCATGATACCAGGGCGGTTTTATTTTCGTTCGTTCTGCTATTGAGTTGTATAACGTGAGAGAGTTTGATAGAAATACTAGAAATACCGTAAAGTGCTGTTGATGTCCTTGGTACAACTTTCACATTCTAAATGACATTATTTAGTCCCTTTTTTGTTCAACAACTCCAATGACATTATTTCTCAGCTAAATTCTTTATAAAAATAAAGAATCCAAAAAATAATTAAATGCCTCAACAACAACTACAAAAAACCGAAATTGCTAATTATAACATTAGCATTCTGTCACCTTCACCATATCTTTTAGCAAATGCCCAGCGTGTATATCGCTCTACAAAATTTATTAAAATCGCCGCTAATTTAAAATAATTAAACTTGTCACCTTACGGCCGATAAATTATTCGACTACGATCTAATTAATTCCCGTGTCGACAACTTCCACACCAATTAACTCCATATTCCTATACTAATTAGGAGCATTCGATGAATCTATTGAGAGCTGAGCAGAGCGCGGCATCACCACCAACCAACAGAAAAAAAATACCTGAAACCCCAACTAAGAAAAAAAAACTCGTCTCCAAACCTGAAACGTTGTCACCTTATAATCCCATAAAATCGCAAATCAGATTTGTCATTAATGTCGCCTCCACGATCGGCTAGCGATTTTTTATGCATATGTATATAGGTACAGGTGACCCAGACGACGACGGTGTGACATTCTAATCAAAGACTCGCGGGGATATTTAAATGCGGCTGAGCCCACGCTCGAGTGTGGAGATTAGTCGGCTACCAAGTACCCGGCCGTCGTGTCATTAAAGCGTCACAACAGCGCATTTCCGAGCCGATCTCATTAAAATTATGAATTCGACATAAAAATCTCAACAGACACCTTGGCCCACAGGTACACGCCAGCGCTAGAAACGCGCACGTCCATAGAGACATTAAGACGGCCTAATGGTGTCCTCAGACTGGTGTAACGTTCGCACTATACCCAAAAGCGAACTGCAAAGGAATTATACACATGTATATATTTTTTTTTCACCTGGGGCGATACCTGTACGTGAGACACGGAAACCAGTTTCATTCATAAAACTAAACCTGAAGGAGGAAATTTTTTTTTTCATAAATTACCTTAGAGCAGAAAGATGGCCCTTAAAGGTGTCACATAAAGAAGGCAGTCTCGAGCCGCAGCACCTCGATTCTCTCCGGCAAGGTGACAATTTCCAATATTTTCTCGACTTTAACTCAATTCACAAAAATTTTTATGACACAATCCCGGGCCCCAGTCGCTAGAATGACTCTGTCTGGCTTACCCTGTGGGGGGACCCTCCCTCTGGGCCGCGAGGGGCCCCAATCTTGTTAAATTGATTTACTACTTCCGTTTGAGCGTGCAGAGCGCGCTGCTATAATCGGCGTTGATTTTTTCCAATTCATGATCCTCACCTATGGTCACCTGAATGGGGGGACGATCGGCCATTGATCTTCGGTGCATATCGTTCTTGGCCAGTCCAGATCATATTCCATATCGGGCGTTGCTGGCCTGGCTGGCCACCAGGTACGAAACGCAATGCAAGTACTGCCCAGATGGGGTCAGGTTTCACACTGTAATGATCCTGCTGTGCAGGGGGTTGGTGTAGGATGCCACAGAATACTGCGGCCCATAAGTTAGGGACCACCTCGTTCTTGGCCACTCATAAATTTTCGAAAATAATGTCTTCATCGGAATTTTTTCTACCAGTTTTTTTTCTGTATGTTTGATTTCTTTGTTTATTAAAAATCATCTTCGAAAAAAACTTAAAATTTTTATTAGTAACATTTACTGGAAATCTCGAATTTCATAGGCGTTTAAAGTCAAGGCAATTTTAGCTTAAGCCTGAATTTAAGCTTACAACGGAATGCCTTGCAGAAGATCGCTATAAAACTGATCAATTCTAAATTTAATACCATTAACTTACTCCAACGAGTGGAAAATTTCGAGTATTGGAGTTTTTATGGTAATTCTTAAAGCATGTCTAAAACATACTTTGAAATACACGAACTCTTTTTAATCTTGATTGTAAGCAAAATACTAGAAAACTGCCTTCAAGCAAATCTAGCTGGCAGCAATATTCTTGCACTTTCTTGTTAACCAACTAGCCTTAATAATAATGGGGTACAAAGGGTCCGCTTAGGTCGGGTCTTTACTTAGCGGAGGGTGCACCTCCTTGTTTACGTGGTATAGTCTGGCGCTGCCTACGGAGCCTGGTTAGCTGGATTTACTTGTTTCAGGAGACAAAACACTCCGATGAGGTTGTCTCCCGGCAGCCCTGCCAGTTGTGGCTTAGGCGGCTGCTTAAAAAATGATCTCATACAACATCCAAGAGCTCTAACGCGAGGCTCATTGCCTCCTCTTCATTCATTTACCAGACTACCCTGCACAACTGCCAGTCACAGGATTATAGAAATACAGGCACTTACTGAACTCGACCTTGCCCTTCCCCTCTGGATTAAACTAGCCCAGGCAGACGTTTTCTCCAGCGACATTGAGGGTAAAAAGATCTTACCACCAAATAGCAAGCTGCGAAACATGAGTCCATTTCTTGATGGCAATAAAATACTACGAGTTGGTGGTCACCTTAAGCATATGCTCCTATA
Organism: Thereva unica; assembly: GCA_949987705.1. Classification (NCBI taxonomy): domain Eukaryota; kingdom Metazoa; phylum Arthropoda; class Insecta; order Diptera; family Therevidae; genus Thereva; species Thereva unica. Next base: position 90,475,843 of record OX465285.1, read on the forward strand.
CCTTGCAATCAGAGCCGGCGCTTGGGTTTTTTTGCGCCCGGTGCACTACGCCATATTGCGCCCCATAACTTGTTCATTTTTAAACGCAGTGAAGGACAATGGAAAAGACACAAACACTCGCTGAATGGGAGAAAAATTTACATAGTTTCCGCAATAATTTTATATTTCGCCATAATAATGCTTATAACATGAAAAAAGATTACATGGACAGGAAGTTTGACATTGGTCAACATCCAACCAATCATGTAATCTGCTGAAAACGTCGATTCCGGAGACGAGAGTAGGCGAGAACGATGAGGCGTACAGATTTTTTGATAGCTGTGTAGTTATTGTTTTTTGTCTCCCTTTTTCTAGGAAAAGACAAGAAAAAATATGGCAGAAGGGAGAATTAATATTAAAAGCAATAATAACTAGCTTACGCATTTTTAAGACATATTAATTTGTTAGACAGTAATAGCCCGAAATCATCGGCCGAACTGCGCAAGTTGAGTTCCCATACCATTTTCACATATTGAACTCAAGAAAACGAAGCCTGAGTTCGCTCAACAGAACATGAAATTGAGATTGAACAAGATAACCAAATCCCTTGGAGTAGATGTCATCTTTTCCATCCAGCCACCAGAGGGCTTGGGCCTTATCACTCTAATATTATCTCAAAAGAGAGTAATCCACTGGAATAATGTAATATAATGTGCTCACTGGACTTTTACATTTCTAGCTTTTGGCGAAAAAGCAACAACAGTTGCAAGCATGAACTGAACATACCAGCTGGTGAGGCCACTTATACGGATTGAATGGAACCGAGGCCAGTGAAACCGAGGTATAAAGGAACAAACAAAAAGGACCAACTAAGGAGGAGCTCTCGCTACAAGGAGTCTCCTCATTTCGTACATTTCCCTCTTTTAACAATTCTTGAAACAGAATTTAAAAGTGCAGCAACAGCGCCTTCAAGTTTATACATATCAATCATGGTAAACAGCAATGCACAATATAGAGCCATCGGATCATTGTTTCCTTTGTGTGAGTGGATATGGTGCTTTTTACGGAATTTTCAGAAAGTGCTCCAAACAAATGAGAATTTCTTGAATATCGAAGCCTCAATCTCTGGAAACTTCCGGAACGATTAGTACAGGGACCGAGATTGATACTTTTCAATTTTGTTTGTTTCAAATTTTTCAATTTTTTTAAAATGTTAATTTCTGAAATTGCGCCCCCGACAAATTGCGCCCAGTACATGTGCACCATTCCCACCTATGAAAGCGCCGCCCCTGCTTGCAATGAGAAGTTTCCCACCATCTTGCCAAAAGAACATCATCTGGCAAAGCTAATAGTCCATCAGGCTCACACGAACACTATGCATAGTGGGATGCAAGCACCTTTACAACATATACGGAAGAAGAAAGAAGGAAACTGATGTAGGGGGAAATGGGATAGGCGAAGGACCGTGAGTCTGCCGGGATTCGAACCCGGAACCTCTGGGATGATAGCCATGTGCCTTACTCCCTAGACTACCGAGGCCCGATATGGCAATTTACAAAGCCACCACTAGCAAACAATTAATGGGAGATCTACCAGCTGATCGTTTGTGTCCAACCAAACCATTTTTATACAGCCGGATGCACTATACAGTCGCTCGTCGTCAGGTTACTAAAAGGGCGAGTGCGTACCGTGCATGTTTCGGTACCATGCAGGCGTTTTGATGTTGTGCATGCCTGTTTCAGGCCAAGAACGGACGATTCTGATTTTTACTAGGGTTGGGTGTAAATTTAATCCTATAAAAACTTCATAATCGTGTCAGATTATTGGATATGCCGAATTCTCTCAAGGCTAAGTAAAGTTTCATTCTGACTCCTTTAAAGTTTATGAGGCGCTGTTGGATTGAGTTATGAAACTTTAGACATTTTTCCATCGACTGCCTAAGGTTGAAAAACCTGAAGATGAAGCAACACTGGGTATTGGCGAACGATGATTCTAGCGTAGGTGGCCATCCTATTTTGTAGGAGAGTAAAGAGTATTTTGTACATGGTACTGAAACAAGATTATACTGCGATAATTTTTGCATTTTGCGACATGTGCTATTTTTGAACTGGTCACTGAATTCATTTTTCCAGTCGTTTGGCAGCGCGGGGATGATGTCTGCATCCGATTCCTTGTATTTGAGCCGATTTATGGTCTTTTAAGCTTGGGGCCGGCAGTAACGTAAAGCTATCATCAGATATTGGTGGAGCCTCCATTTCCTCAGTTAGCTCGCCATTTACAAATTCATCCAATCCTGCTGAGTTTTCGTTGTAATACTCGATGGACAAGATCAGACCACTCAGTGCCAAAATGAGTGAACTTTCGGCAATATTTCATTACCGAACGTGCTAAGTTTGCTGCTGAAGATGGATCCCTTATGAAATTACTGATGAAGTGGCACATTTGTGTTGTTTCATCAACAATTTTTTCGATTGCCAGAGATTCTCTGTCCTCATTTTGTCTTACCTTCACTCATTCAACTATTCTTGCTGCATGAAGTGTGAATCACTGACTTTTGAGCAACATTTTCTTAGCTACAAATTCTCGAAATACTATCTCGAGAAATAGATGACACTGAGCGTCTCACAGCTTCTAACCAAATCGATTTGAACAATGTGTCGCCCTGACCCGATCCCCATTGTCGATCGCGGACCCCACAGTGTGACAAAACCTGACTCACACGATTACATCAGATCTCGCGGAATCCGCATTGAAATCTCGTTAACTAGATCAGGAGAATCCCAGCTATGCAGCGCAGCTCGCAGGATCCGGGCGGCTAACCCGTGCCGATTTTTCTTTCACCACGTCGCGACTAATTTTAACTCACCCCGTTGCAGCGTCCTTAACAGCAGCTATTCGCCAGGAATTCGCCGCCACAGTCCTAGTCGCTTGATCTGTCGCCAATTCTGCGCGGCTGCCTTCGCAGCGGCGCAGCTAACTCCGGTGTGGTCCTTCGCGCTGAGGAATCTTGATAATTCTTTTCTGGGAGGATCTGTTCAGCCTCATCAGTCATTCCGCGCGCAGCCCCAGCAGTAATGAAGACGCCGCGCGCGAATTCGGCGGGGCACAGGCCGGGGCCCCATCCCTTGTCCTCGCGTCTAAAGCGCGAACAGAAGAATTTATTGCCATGGGAGCGCTACTGTTAGGCCGCTCGCTCGCTAGTAGCGCTCATTGTCTTCTTTGATTTAATATCGCACGGCGCGCATTTTGCAGAAGACAAAGGCGCGCCTTAAGGAATCTTTTCATCTCAAGTCGAGTGTGCAGAGCGCTAATTAAGACAGATTTCTTTTGGCGCAGGTACCGCAAAGGAAAGCCGCGACGGGGTCATTTGTCACCGTGCGATCTATTTCCAGTCCGCGCAGATCTAGCCCCAACTAACAAACTCTCCAGAGAAGAACTCTTGGAAATTGTGAAATTATCTCATAAGACTCTCTTAACACTCTTCGATACCCTCAAGAAGATAGCTCTTGTAATAAGAATTAAATTAACACTCATATTAGTATTATTATGAGATAATAAGTCTACTAGAGTTACTAAGCCTTTCATTCTCATAATGAGATAATGTTTATACTCTTATATTGAGTGCAAGAAAACCTCTATTCTTATTGTGTCTTTTTTATTAAAGCTTTACTCTCAAAGGCTTTAACTGTCAAAAAAACTCCTTATGAGTGTTATGACACTTATAAGAAAGTTCTTACAAGACTTCAAGTATATCCCTTCTTATATAAATGCTCTTATGAGACGAAAAATGTTAAAACATTTATAAGAAGACTTTTATTAGTGCAAAAAGACTACCATCTCTTAACCAGAATTTTGTTCTTATAAAAAAACTTAAACCATCGAGCGGCCATACTTTCGCTTAATATAGAATTTTATACTGAAACGAAATTCCTCAAATCAAGCTAATTTACCTAATTGAATATGCGCAAAGTATACAAAGTTATTTCTTTCAGATGATAAATCAATTTAAAATAAATTATTGAGCGATACTAAAGCTTTTATTATTTTTCTTAAGAAATAAAATTTCAAAAAATATGTTAAAGTTTGATTATTTTTAAGGCGCTTTGATTTTTATCGAGGTAGAATGGTTGTTATTATCGGTAAAGTTTCAATCGCAATAAAATTGCGACTAATATTTTCGTTAAAAATCGAATTCTAAAGTTTATTATCATACATAATAAATATTAAATTCTTAAGTGTTATATTTTTCGAATAGATTTTTATGACAGTTATTTAGAGCAAATAACTCTCATAAAAATTATTTTATTCTAAACAACATCGCCTTTCCATATATTGCTCCCTTTCTAACAGTTCTGTTAAGGAGAGTATAGCTCTTACAGCGCCCTTATAGTTACCCTTGCAAAGAGAGCTAAGGTATTTTTATAAGACAAAAACAACTCTCATAATTGTGCCATTTAATTCTCACAACGCACTCATAAAGCACTTGTAGTGTTCTATAAGAGTAAGTTATGAGAGTGATACTCTCTTAAAAAAGTCGAATATCCTCTCATAAGACACTAGTAGAGTCTTATGAGACGAATTTTGTTACTTGGGAGCGCTCATGTTGTCACATCAACGCCGGACGAGTTTGCCAAAAATTTTCGCGCATCTCAAAAGCAAGTGACTTGTCATAGGCCATCAGCGGTGTCCTGAGGTGATGAGGTGGGTGTGGATTATATTTAAGACGGATTTCTAGGATCGAGATTAATGAACCGGGGAAGCTCTAATTATTTAGGAATTTGTCTTCGGGGTTCTAGTAGTGGTTTTTTTTGGGGAGCTTGTTGATTTTCGCGGACTATTTTCATGCAAGAATTTTTTGGGGGTGAAATATTATAGTGAAGCGAAATTATTTAAATTAGCGAGAAGAGCTTGTAAACAAACAACCGACGATGAATGCGATACTCTAGCAGTGCTTCATCACTAGCATTTTGGCTAGCACTCAATAATTAGAAGCGAAATTAGTCAGATTTTGTTTGAGTTAAAAAACGTTTTTAAGTTATCCTAAATTTAAATTAGAATATTTTTTCGTTTATGTTTTGTATAATAACATACTATTTAAAGTTATTCATTGAAACTCCGAAAATCTCTTTGAACAATGGTTTTGTCTCCTTTGGAACAAATACACGGATAATCTCGTGATCAGGATCTCTAGATAACAATAGAGATCACCATAGAGACTGTAGATCGAGGGCTAAAATCGAAAGATACGTATTGCATATGTATAACCATCATAGGACCGATGGTGACATACATACAAAGCCTTAGTGTGGTGGTATAGAACTGGACTTAACACAATAGCTTCATGGCAGGACTTTCCTTCACCGGGATTATTGTCGTTCATCGCCAATTTGTAGGTAGAGATCTGAACCGGTGCATTGTGTATAGATTGTGTTGAGAACGGAAGGCCGCTTGGGCGATTGTTTCTTTAGAGCGTGGGCATTCTATGATATATTACGCGAAAAAATCTGAAATTTGACCGGACTGCATGGTGCAAAATCTCAAAGTCTAGGCCTTCCCCTGCAAGCGTACACAGTATATTCTATGTTATTCTGGGTTTTCGCTGAGATTCCGTAGACCGGACCCATATCGTATATAAACGCTCCAAAGGCAGACTCTCTTTTGTAACTTTTTGCCAACACCAAGTTATTTCTTGCTGTACTATCTTGCAGCGTGGCCAGAGAGTTAATGGAGCGCCAGTAGGCTGTCAGGATGTTTATCTGTTTGATTACCGGACACTGCACTCTTAATTACCACTCGTGGAGATTCGAATTGACAGATGACTATCGGAGGATAAAAAGGACCACACGATAGGTTCAAAAAGACGATTGAGGTACCTTTAAAAGGTCCAAATATACCACAGTTGCTTTTGGACTTGTTGGAGAAAACACTCAGTCCGATTTAGTTGACTTTGTTCAGTTTGGATTCGATCTACAATCTTGGGGTTTGTAGTCCAACGCCCTTAGAGGGGGAAATTGGGACGAACTACCCCGGGCCCCAAGCCAGAGGGGGCCAAGAAAATAGATTGAAGCCCAAAAAGTTGGCATCTCCACATCCCTGCGTTCTAATCGTCGAGGGGCTCCGGAAATAGCTTGAAACCTGAAAAGTCAAAGTCCGCCAATTCCGTGCGTCCTAATTGTCAAGCAAGCAGTAACCTAGAGGCTGAAACCGAAAGATGCAGCATTCTAAAATATATGTTATGTATGTACATATGGATATTGTTCAAGTACGATAAAATATTGTACGCCGAAATTATGCCAAATGTCCAAGTCCGAAATAAATTTTGATTTTATATATTTCCTTTTTTTACAACCAAAAACGGTTTCCGCACATCCACAAAAAATCAGTATAATAGGAAATGATCGAACGAAATATTTAATAAAATTCAAAAAGAAAAAAAATCGATTTTTTATGTTTTTATAATTATTTATTCACTAATGCAACTTCTCGAGTTTATGGCCGAAAAACGAATGACAATTTTTACGAAAAACGGTAAAAAAAAGCAAGTAGATATTCGAAAAACAATTGTCATGCATTGATCAATTTAACTACTGCTCCATCTACACTTGAGAACAATTAATTACTAAAAGCTATAAATTAGAGTTGCCAGTTCAATACATGTGTTTTAGAATGTAAAAGGTAAACAATGTCATAAAAGGAAAGTTAGTTAATAAATTAAATTTAATTCAAATTTCTTCCAGATCTCAGTCACCAGCCATTCAGCTTGCAGAATTCTTCAGATAAGTGATGTGCAAAGTGACCATAAATTCTTTGTTGAATTATTTTTTTTCTTTTTCAGAAGACGATCGTGAACATACTCCGGGGCCTTGAAACCCCAGGGTTTCAATGATTGTAGGCTGCTAGTTTGATCGACGACTTCATTTGAATGGGGCCAATTTTGGAATACTGTTCTAGCGAATCTAAAAAAAACTAAACATGGAATGATGAAATGGGTAGGACAGGAGAGTTTTTTTTTTTTTTTTTTTTTAATTAAGGTTAGCTGCTGATGCTTCTGAGGTTTTTGTTATATAATTGTCATTAATGGGCAAGAGACATATTTTTGTAATTGCCCTCTTGCAGATTGTGTCCTTGGTCTTGAGTGTAACTACTCTTACTAAGCCCTCACGGCCAGGATGGATTTCAACTACCCTGCCTAATGGCCATTTGCATGGTGGAGTATTTGGTTCATGAATTAGTACTAAGTTACCGATTTCAATATTTTTGGTTTTAGTTGCCCACTTGGATCTCTGTTGTAAAGTATTTAAATACTCGTGGTGCCATCGTTTCCAAAAGGACTGCATAAGCTGTTGCATGTATTGCCATCTACTCAAACGGTGCTCACGTTGATCTAAATATGAGGGTTCTGGGACGGCGAGCAACGCGTTTCCGGTTAAAAAATGTCCAGGAGTGAGCGCTGCTAAATCTTCAGGATCGTCAGACATAGCGCAAAGAGGTCTGGAATTCAGACACGCTTCAATTTGGATTGTTGTTGTTGTTAATTCTTCGAAAGTGAGCTTGCTGTTTGACAAAATTCTTTTTAAATGATGTTTTGTAGATTTTACTCCTGCTTCCCAAAGGCCTCCGAAATGAGGGGAAGCAGGAGGTATAAAGTGCCAATTTATGTTCTCTTTGATTGCTGAATTAGCTATTTCCTTGTGCATATGTAACAGATATTGATTAAATTCTTCTTTTAGGATATTTTTGGCACCAACGAAATTAGTTGCATTATCTGAATATATGTCGGTGCAGAGGCCCCTTCTTCCAACGAATCTCTTCAAGGCGGCAAGAAAAGCTTGAGCGGTTAATTCGGAAACGGTTTCAATATGTATTGCCCTAGTGGCTAGGCACACAAATATAGCTAGGTAACATTTTTGAATTCCTAAGTTTTGAACTTTTAATATCCAAAGGGCCACAGTAGTCAACACCTACATGTTGAAATGGATTTGACATTTGTACGCGGGGTGGTGGCAAACTGCCCATGAGCTGCTGCCGATACTCTTGTTTTTGCCTGAAACACCTCAAACATTTGTGAATGTGCCTTTTAATAACGTTTCTGGCATTGATTATCCAATATTTTCGACGTAAGGTACAAATCATAAGCTGAATTCCTCCATGTAATGTTGATTTGTGAGTCTCGTCAATTATTAATGTGGTTATTTCGTGGTGACTCGGCAATATAACTGGATGTTTTTCAGTCCATGGTATATTTGCTTGCTGCAAACGCCCGCCTACTCTTAATATTCCTATGCCATCTATAAAAGGATTTAATCCTTGCAAACGCCCGTTGATTTGGTTTCCTGATTCAAGTTCGCGTATTTCTATATGAAATGTCTCTTTTTGAGCTCTTTTTATCCAGAATTGCAAACTATTTTCAATCTCTTCCGTTGACAAGGTACTTGATTTTAAATGCTTTTTTCTACATAAATATACAAAACGAAAACAATATGCAGTTACCCGTAGAAGTATTCCTATTGTCGAGTACCTTTTTATAAGTAGGTCGAAATTTGACGGCTCCGATTTCGTTGCAAGATTGATGTTTATTTTTGAAACTCTTGCTTCTAAGTTGTCATCATTGCATTTGGGAAGTACTGGCCAATATTCGGAAGAATTCTTTAACCAATTCGGCCCATTCCACCAAAGAGTTGCGTTCGTTACTTCTTGTGGTAATAGACCTCTCGTCGCACAATCGGCAGGATTTTGATTTGTGGGAACATACCCCCAATCGTTTGCGCTGCAGACTTCTTGAATTTCTGCTACTCTGTTGGCAACAAAGGTTTTGTATTTCATTGGATGTCCACGAAGCCATGATAAGACAATTGTTGAGTCGGTCCACGCTCGAAATTTTATATCCTTGAACTCCATTGCCTTTTTTGTCACTGCATACAATCTCGCCAACAATAATGCTCCGCACAGTTCAATTCGTGGTAATGATATTTGCTTGATAGGGGTGACTTTCGATTTTGCAGTTAACAAGGTGATCTTGATGTTGTTACCATCCGTTGAACGCACATAGAGCACTGCAGCATACGCTTGTAACGAGCCGTCGCAAAAACCGTGAATTTCGACGGACCCAGAATTTGTAGATATCCATCTTGGGATTTCAATATTTTCAATAAACTTTATTTGCTCCAATGTTTTGTGCCAAATTTCCAAAATATCATTAGGGATTGTTTGATCCCATTCTGTTCCTCTAATCCATAGAACTTGCATTAAAATTTTCATTTTAATGATGAAAGGTGCTAAAAACCCGAGCGGATCGAACAATTTCGAAATTTCACTTAATAGTTTCCTTTTTGTGATTTTAGTGTCTTTTTCAAGGTTTATAGAGAGCTTATATTTAAACTTATCATTTTTGGGGTACCAATTGAGTCCTAAGGTTTTTACACTTTCACTAACATTAAATTCAAGAACACCACTGATTTCTCTGTCTTTTAATGGAATGTTATTTAATAATTCTATTTTGTTTGATGTCCACTTTCTTAGATTAAAACCGCCTGAATTTAATAACTGAATCAATTCCTTTTGTAAAGCTAAACAGTGATCAATAGAATCGGTTCCGGTTAGTAGATCATCTACGTAAAAGTCGGATTTTACTATATCGGATGCGAGGGGATAGTGTATGGACTCATCATCGGCTAACTGGTGCAAAGTGCGGACCGCTAAATATGGTGCCGCTGTAGTTCCAAAAGTCACAGTTTGTAATTTATAATCTTTGATTGGGTTGTCTGGAGAATTTCTCCATAGGATACGTTGAAAATCGGCGTCTTCTTCGTGAATACGTATTTGGCGGTACATCTTTTCGATGTCCGCCGTTATAGCGATGCGATGTTTTCTCCACCTTAACAATATCCACCATAAATCGTCCTGAATCTTAGGGCCAGGGATGAGGAGCTCATTCAGCGATGGACCACCATAAGTTTTATGTGACGCATCAAACACTACTCGGAGTTTTGTTGTAGTGCTCTCTTTTAGTACTGCATGGTGAGGGAGGTAATTTGTTTTGTAAGATATGAATCCATTTTCATTTTGAACCATATTTTCTATTTCAGGTGTGCTGACTGGAATCATGTGTCCTAAGTCCAAATATTCTTGCAAGCACTTTGAATATTCTTGTTGGAGTCCGTCAGATTTTGTAAATTGACCTTCAAGCTGTTTAAATCGAAACAAAGCTGCACTACGAGACCTGCCGAATAAAGGTCTCTGGTTTATATTCTTGAAGGGAAGACGAACGGTATACCGACCATCTGAGGAACGAACCACTGTTTTTTTGTAGTATTCTTCACACAATTTTTCTTCTTGACTTAGGATGCTTGTGGTGGGAATTTCTTCAACTTCCCAGAATTTTCGAAGTTGTTCGTTGAGTGACGTATAACAGCAAAATGATGATGATGCTGGTTCAGATCTTTTCTCAAGTATTTCTCCAGACAATATCCATCCTAATATTGTCTTTTGTGCGATGGGAGTTCCGCTTGGACCAATACGAAGACCTTTGCGTATTATCTTACAGTATACATCTACTCCTAGTAACATTTCTATTTTTCCAGGTTGATAATATTCTGGATCTGCTAATTGTAAGTGCTTTAGATGATTCCATGATGACATCGGTTTAATCTTTTTCGATGGAAGTATGCCGGTTAATTTATCAAGCACCGATGCCTCTACCATTACCTGTTCCTTATTATAGAGCGAAGCTATGATTAAAGATACACGGCTTTTTACTGTACCTACCCTCATATTGGTTATACCGAATATCTCAGTACGCGCTTGCGAAGTTGATAATTTCAAGCGTTGCACCAAAGAGCTCGCGATGAACGTTGATTGAGATCCTGGATCTATTAGTACTCGTGCTATAGTTTCAACGCCACTACCCGAAGATATCTTTACTAATGCTGTTGCTAAAAATGCCTCAGATACTTGGAGATTTGTTTCGGCATGAAATGCTGTATGAAAGGTGTTGGTAGATGCTTCCGGTTTCGCAGTTTTTATGTTTGTATTATTGTCACTTTGAAAATCATTTTTAAAATGTTTTGTTTTGTTTTCTATTGTTGTGTCGTCATGTAACAGGGTGTGGTGACGGTGTTTGCACTTAAAACAAGATGAACGACTTGTACAATCACTCGAAATATGACCTTTAGATAAACAATTGGAACACAAATGTTTTTGTATGACTGTATTTCGCCTACCGGCGTGATCTAAGCCGATGAATTGTGAGCATTGTCTAATTGAGTGGGGCCCAGAACAAAAGGCACAACTATATGGCTTGCTTATGTAAAAAGAGTGTTTTTGGTTAATAAATCTTTGATTCTTTTTCGTGCTGCCTACTGATTCCAGTGCTCTAAACTGACCTTCCAGGAACGTTTTCAAAGTTTCATAGGACGGGAACTCTTGATCAGCCCCAACCTCCTGCTCCCAAAGTTTTCTTGTTTCTGCCGGCAGCCTTTCGCTGACAATATAAGTAAAAATTATGTCCCATGCTTTAGTCTTAACTTGTAGATTTTTCAAAGACTGAATACACTCCTCTGTGGTGTCAAGGAGCCTTCTGATGTTCGCCGCAGTTTCTGAACTAGCACTTGGTTGTGAAAACAGAGTTTTTAGCTGGGTTTTTATTAGTAATCTTTTGTTATCGAATCGTCTAATGAGTGCATTCCAAGCTGGTTCGTAATTTGCTTCAGTGATGGTATAATGTTTGACGATTTGCGCTGCTTCACCTTGCAGACTACATTTTAAATAGTGTAATTTTCTTACACTAGATAGTCCCTTGTTATTGTGCACTAGTGTTGTATATAAATCATGGAATGAAAGCCAGTCTTTATATTCTCCTGAGAATTTAGGTATGTTTATTCTAGGAAGTTGCGTATCTTCCTTCTCCACGAACTTTTCTATTATTTTTTCGGTTTCCAAGGATTTCTCTTTCTGCATGGAGGTTTGTGGCGGTGGATTTAAAATCAGATTATCTTCTTCCATCTGAGTTTTAGTTTCAATGAAAAATTCTTCAGCCTCGCCATACACCCCTTCGCTGAAATATTCATGTGAATCTATTTTATTTTCTACCTTACATTTAATTATGTCCTTGTGATTTTTCTTGAACTCTGTCCAAGTGTTGCAAAGCACCTCTAGACGGTTATTGAAGTATACTGGTGTTTTTTTTACCTTACCATCCTTTTTATACTTCGCTAAATTTACTTTCATGGACTCATATAGCTCATATTGTTCTGCCACTAAAACATCCATTTCTTATTTATTATTTATAATATATATATGTATTATTGGTATATACGAATATGATGAGTTGGAACTTACTCACCGGTAATGGCTACCCCAATGTGTCTGCACGTGTATAACCTTTTAGTCCAAATTCACTGAAAATGATGTATAATCACCAACTCAATCGTTTTTATGAAACCTGCACTAATTTTCACTGATCCGGCTCGAAGGACCAAAATGTTCAAGTACGATAAAATATTGTACGCCGAAATTATGCCAAATGTCCAAGTCCGAAATAAATTTTGATTTTATATATTTCCTTTTTTTACAACCAAAAACGGTTTCCGCACATCCACTAAAAATCAGTATAATAGGAAATGATCGAACGAAATATTTAATAAAATTCAAAAAGAAAAAAAATCGATTTTTTATGTTTTTATAATTATTTATTCACTAATGCAACTTCTCGAGTTTATGGCCGAAAAACGAATGACAATTTTTACGAAAAACGGTAAAAAAAAGCAAGTAGATATTCGAAAAACAATTGTCATGCATTGATCAATTTAACTACTGCTCCATCTACACTTGAGAACAATTAATTACTAAAAGCTATAAATTAGAGTTGCCAGTTCAATACATGTGTTTTAGAATGTAAAAGGTAAACAATGTCATAAAAGGAAAGTTAGTTAATAAATTAAATTTAATTCAAATTTCTTCCAGATCTCAGTCACCAGCCATTCAGCTTGCAGAATTCTTCAGATAAGTGATGTGCAAAGTGACCATAAATTCTTTGTTGAATTATTTTTTTTCTTTTTCAGAAGACGATCGTGAACAGATATGGATTTTTTTATACTAATCTACTCATCATATTTAAATAGTCTTCTTCGATGGCTCTAAAGCTCAATTTGAGCCTTGACCTTCATCAGCTTTTGCCTCCTCTCTCGTTCTGCAGTTTGCCTTCAGTTTCTAATGTCGAGTCACATCCAGGCTGGTTTTAAAGCTAATCTCCCAAAACTTTTCCTAAGGCGAGCTTCAGAGCCGATTCAGATTTCAGATTTTTAATTTAAGTACTGAAACCGCGTTCACCAGTTGCAACACCAATTAATAGCACGAGGAAAAAAGGTAAGCAAATCGATAATTGAGCAACATCAGATGTCTTCAATCAATAGATTAAATTGGAATATTTGACTTGAGTAGTCTAAGTAGGTATAGCCTCGATTGGAGTATTTTGGAAAAAGAGACAACTTAACCAGGGCTAAATGGAGCCCTGCAATATGAATGCTAGAACGCTCTTTAAAAATCTTGGCGCTTTCCTCTTCCCATTCCAGTTCTATATCTTTTTTAACATTACATGATCGCAGAAGGAGCACTCCTTTTACTACTGCTTTCTTTAGAAGCATTTTTGAAGCAATCCCAAAAGAAGAACAAAATTTTTTACCCTCCAAATTATGTTATAGCCACTGTGAATATGTGTAGTAACAGCGGTATCGAGAAGCTTTATATTTATGTTCACCTTTTGCAATAGCCTTTTCGTCCTTCCAAACAACGATTTTACCAAGCTGTTGCTCAACTAAGTATCATCCACGTCCAATATACTGCTTGACCACCGGTTCGAATGAGAATCTGTCTATATTTGCCGTTCCGTTCCATGCAATTCCTTAGAACTTCAATATTGCTCCCTTCGGAATATATTGGCAGGCAGCGCTCCAAATTCACTGCTCTTAGTATCGCTTCGAATTTTTTTGGCTGGAATAGCTTCGAGACTGATTCTGTCTAAAGAAAGATAAATAGGTATCTACTGCAGTATAGTTTTCGGGGCATTCGTTTTCAGGGCACTCCGTGTATCTCCTAGTGAGTAAGTCGATTTTTATGTGCAAAGGTTTTGTTTTATGTGGTTGGTCCAGTCTTGCTGATCCGGAATATTCCGGAAAGTCTAAATGGGCTCTACTAGGACGATCAGTGAGAGTGACTGTCACTGAGCAAAACTCTACTCTGTACCAAATTGGATACTACAAGTAGATAATTAGTCGAAAGAACTTACTTATATCTTGTTGCACATCATTTTTACTAATAGATATCTACTAAACAAAATATACAGTGAGCTACAAAGTCCATTAATAAAAAAAAATCTGCACTATTTTGAAACAGCATCAGCACAGCATCCATACCAAAATCTTTGATATTACTGATTTTTTCCTAGCTGGATTTAATGTTTCTTGTCTTTTTTATCACTTTTTATTTTTGCGATTTATTCTTGCTTTTCTTTGCAGAATAATCCCACAAGAAAATTTCAGTTCTCATCTCTTCTTCAGTATTGATTACTAACAATGGCAAACCCTCTATGAACCTAAAAAAAAAAGTCGATACTCATTCATCTCTTGTAGCCCAGAATCATCCACATTTGTTTCACCCAAAAAAATCCGTCGGGAAAATCTGGTACAAAAAAAAATCCCCAAAAATCTGGATACCCTTCACAAAAAAAAAAATAAACCAAAGCGATACTCTTTTTATGATACCATAGATCCGCACCTGCACAGCCATGTAATATCGCACTTTGCAATTTGTCATCATTAATGAAATCAACGAGGAAAAATAAACGAAAGCGAAAAATTGTTTCAGCTTCCCCCTCCCCCGAGCACCTACTACTACGAATACCCTGCGGCAGCCGCACCGCCACCCCTTCTACAACATTATTTCGGAAGGTTGTGAAAATCCCATAGACCACAACCCCTTAACGAGAAAAATTTTGTCATCATGAGGAAAGGCACCAGAGGAAAAACCTCAGCCGTTTTTCAGTTTTTCACACTTTTCCACTTAACCAATCGCACATAAACGCACACACACGTCCCATCACCGCCATCTCGCAGAATGCGCGTTCCCCCATGCTGCTCGCTCGCACACTCCACACACCCCGGCCGGGCGCACACAGGGACAAATTCGCGCTTATTGTTATACTGTTCGGCAGTTTCGTTTTTCCCTTTTTTGCCGGGTGGAGGGGGTTGAGGCGCACAGACCGGGCCGACGACTGCAGACAGAAAACCGGAAAATTTCGCCCAAACATCTCATTTCGAAATCATTAACGGGCGCAATTTCCTCACCCGAGCATGTGTTGAGTACTCCATCTGCACTTCGGTCGGGAAAACATTATCACCACCACCAGCGAAGCGCTAGTAAATAACACCGACACAGGCGCTGCCCGTAAGAAGAGGGAAAGCTGCTCCGGTCTAGATCTCTGCGATAAAGTCCATATCGACCGATGGTCTCCTCACGTTTTTCCCCTGCTCGTTTTTTCGCTGGGCTTGTTCAAGAATCGTGAGAAGTGGGGGAGATCCACACTGCCAGGGAAGTTCCCCTGTGCTAAGAGACGCCAAGCGAACGACGTTTTCCCGCCCATTTTGCCATGTTGAAGCCCCCACCTAAACGGGCCTGGGAGCGACGCGTTCGAACGGCGTGGATAGACGACGACGTGAGAAACTTGCCGATTTCCCCGTTGGACGAGGCTCCGCCCTTGGAACACAAAAATGGCTGCACCGGGCCAACTATGCCGGCTGGAAGGGAGAGAGTCGTTGACTGGTTCAGTGCCTTCCCCTTCCTGCTGCACCGGCGGAGTCTGGCCTTATCTCTTTCTGCTGCCGGAGGCTCTTTTCGAGTTCTTTTCCTGGAATTTTTTATCTTTTTTAGCCGAGAAAAGCGCTCGGCATTCCAAGGAAAATCGTGAAAAATTTGCAGAGTTTCACGCTCATCACCAGTCCACCCCAGAACGTTCTGTGATCCCTTCCCCGCCGCACCCCCACCCGTACATTCCGCTCTCCCCCGGCCGCCCCCTGCGCGATAAACAAGTATCGATTGTGATGCATTTTCCTAAAAAGGGTTTCTTCAGGAGTTTTCCTTTGTTTGGCTGCGATGAAAATCGATTTTCACCGATTCCTGTGGTTTCGGACTTTGGTTTTGGGGAGGTTTTCGGTGCAGGGGTGGCGGACGGGGCTCAAATCTGCTTTGGCAGAGGTTTTTGCTGCAATTTTCGTGTAGATGCCTTCAATAGTAGTTTGAGGGGTCGTCATTAGACGAAAATGGTGCATTCGGTGTGCCCACCCTGCACACACAGCCCCATGGGGAATGTTCAGTGGACTTTGGGGGTGCATTGTACGATAATATTCCATGGCGTCTCCACGTCCCCCCACAAAATCGTAGCTGAATGTGGTTTTCTGTAGGAGGACCCGCGACGGACGAAGTCATCATTTGACATTCAGAGCTTCAGAAGAGGTCGCCATAAACGTACCTCCCTCCTTCTGTGCAAATTCACCCACCACCGCCTCCTCCCATCAAAAAATACCCCTTTTCGATCTGCCCGCATTTCTTCTTCTCCGGTGGTGTATACTATCACTACTGGTGCTGCTCGGCTGCTGTTGATGATGATGCTCCTCCACTACTACTGCTGGTCGTTGTGGTGTACTCCGCTTGTACAGCTGTCAAGTGTCGACAGTTAAGAAATTTGTAGCCCCCGGGTGGGTGGAAGTAATGAGATGTCAGCGAGCAGCCTTTCAAAATTTTTTATTGCCTTCGAGAAAATCGACGGGACATTCTCCACAGCACAGCGAACCGCTTCTGAGCTTTTCTTTTATTGTCACTTGTAAAAAAAGAGACGAGAAGGAAAATGCTGGGAAAACATTCTCGGGAATTTAACATTCTGGAGAAGAAAATATGGCCAGCGGGATCCGGGGTTCTTTTATTTTCCAGATAAAAGCGAAACAAGGAAAAACTTTTTTGATGTCGAGGAATTTTTTTTTTTTTCGGGGGGAATTAAATCGGGGAGTTTTTTTCTGTGCTTCGCGGGGATGTTACAAATTATTGGGAAATTTGCCCGGGAGTTTGCAGTTTTCTTCGTTAATTTGTTCTTTTTTTATGTTTGCGACAAAAAACATAATGATTTCGACTGTTGTGTTTGGATTTTGTTAAAGTTTTGTTCGGTATAATTACTATTCCAGCGTAAGTGTAGTAGACTAAGATAAAGATTAGATAGCGATAGAACCAAGAAGCCCCGCTAACCCTGCCAAATATACGATTTATTGTGTAAACCCATATGTTATTATATTCTCAAGAAAAGACTAGGATCGAAGAATTTCCACATCTCTTTCAGGCAAGAAAGAGCTGTTTAAGTCGACGCCTCGTGGACACTTCACAATTGTACAGGTCAATGTGCAATGTATGCAAAGTTCGCATCATTTCGAATAAGTACTTAGACTACAAATCACAGGTAAACTGGCTTATGCCCCGGCTCACCTGCCGAAATTCGAAGCAAATTTAGTATACTAAACTTCAATTCAAACCTCAGTTTCCATACATTTTCATATAATAAACTCAGGATAAATCAAACCCCAGTTCACCCAGCAGAACATCGAACTGAGGTTGAACTAAAAGATCGCTCAAAAGAGAGTAATCAACTAATGTAATGATGACCTCATTCCAGTGAGGTTTTCCATTTCTAATTTCGGGCGAAAAAGCAACACAAATTTCAAGCACAAACTGAACATGACAGCTGGTGAAGCCACTTATACCCCGGCTTCACCGGCCTCAGTTTAATCAAGTTCACTTCAATCGGCATAAGTGGCTTCACCGGCTGGCATGTTCAGTTCGTGCTTGAAATTGTTGTTGCTTTTTCGCCAAAAATTAGAAATGCAAAAGCTCACTGGAATGACATTCCATTATTCCAATTTTTTACTCTCTTTTGAGCGAGCTTTTACTTTGAAACTCAATTTCATGTTCTGTAGGCCCAAAGCAGGCATTTTTTCCTGACTTTAAAATGTGAAAAATGCATGGGAAATCAGGAAATTTTAAAGTACTGTAGACTAATTTGCTCGAACTTGCGAAAATTTGGCGGTGAAGCCGGGGTATTATGCGAATTGAACTGAACTTGATTGAACTGAGGTCGGTGAAGCCGGGGTATTAAATGTTTTGCTACTCTGCAGTTCTAATGCACCAGAGAGATTTTCGCCTTTGATTCTAATTTGAAATTGAGCGGAAGGCTTAAGGTAGCCAGTATATTTGTAGGTAAGTAGATAGTTAGGAACGGCAGTTCCATCTAAGCCGAACAATTGGCGCTGAGGTGCACAATTTTATTCTCGAACTAGTAGTGGAGTCAGATGAGCAAAACATAAGGAATTGTCTCCAGAGTAAAATTTTTTTTTTGGAACATGTTAGTTACATCGAATACTATACGAAATGGACATTTTCTACCTCTAGCAACCGCCGCTGCGTAAGTTATCGGCCATTATGTCAAAAATTTACCATTTTGGTCGTTCTTTCTAAATATAAATGCGTATATCTCGGCATGTGTAGGTCCGAAAAAATTGAAAAAAATAGAGGTTGTTCGTTATGATATTGGCTACCAGCGGTTACAATATGAAATCCTTATCTACACATATAACCTCAAAAAAATCAAAAACTAAAGAAACTACAGAATTTTGGTTTTTCGGTGATAACTTCGAATATTTTTAGTGAAATTTGATGAAATTTTCAAAAGTTATACTTTATAATGGAAACAATAACTGGTTAAAATATCAAGTCAAAATATCTAATACAAGGCTCAAAAATTGACTTCAAATTTGAAAATTGATTGGTCGATCAGTTTTGTGCATCGCTTCGTATGAGGTTCTTACTTTTTTTAAAATGTAGCTTCTTTTATGCACTTTTGATGGTGAAAAAGAAAAAATTTTAAACTTGAAGAAAAGTGAAAAAAATCGAATCGAAAATCGACAATTTTTGCATTTTGTCGTCAATTTTTTAGGAAAATTTGACTTTTTTTGGCAAAGTTCAATTTCTATTGAAGTATTAGTTCATTTTTGACATATAATGATCGAAATTTTGACTTTTATCAAAAAATGTGATTTTTTTCTAAAAA
Organism: Thereva unica; assembly: GCA_949987705.1. Classification (NCBI taxonomy): domain Eukaryota; kingdom Metazoa; phylum Arthropoda; class Insecta; order Diptera; family Therevidae; genus Thereva; species Thereva unica. Next base: position 90,494,960 of record OX465285.1, read on the forward strand.
AATTGACGAAAAAATGCAAAAATTGTCGATTTTCGATTCGATTTTTTTCACTTTTCTTCAAGTTTAAAATTTTTTCTTTTTCACCATCAAAAGTGCATAAAAGAAGCTACATTTTAAAAAAAGTAAGAACCTCATACGAAGCGATGCACAAAACTGATCGACCAATCAATTTTCAAATTTGAAGTCAATTTTTGAGCCTTGTATTAGATATTTTGACTTGATATTTTAACCAGTTATTGTTTCCATTATAAAGTATAACTTTTGAAAATTTCATCAAATTTCACTAAAAATATTCGAAGTTATCACCGAAAAACCAAAATTCTGTAGTTTCTTTAGTTTTTGATTTTTTTGAGGTTATATGTGTAGATAAGGATTTCATATTGTAACCGCTGGTAGCCAATATCATAACGAACAACCTCTATTTTTTTCAATTTTTTCGGACCTACACATGCCGAGATATACGCATTTATATTTAGAAAGAACGACCAAAATGGTAAATTTTTGACATAATGGCCGATAACTTACGTAGCGGCGGTTGCTATAGGTAGAAAATGTCCATTTCGTATAGTATTCGATGTAACTAACATGTTCCAAAAAAAAAATTTTACTCTGGAGACAATTCCCTTTTCACTAAAATTTGGTGCTCATCTGACTCCACTATAGTGAAAAAAATTTCCGTGAGAGCTGGCAGTAAACTAGAAGAGATTTTAGATCCGGCCCTTTATATTAAGATACCGGATCAAATCTCCTGTTTGCAGCTTAGAAAAATCCTACAAATTCTTTAAAAAGAGATTTCCAAATACACGGTGTCTGATATTTGGCAGAGCCGGACTTCTTCAGAGAAAGTCTTCGGTGATATCGTTTCGTGGCATGTGCGAAAGGTCTCGCGATCTCTGATTGTTGTAACAAGCCCTCATTTTCCTATCTTTGTCCCATGATTTAAGGGTCGTCCACTTAGAGCCAGTTGCTAGAAGAAAGAACACTGGGATGTTTGTCTTTAGTACGAGCAGCGGCTTCTGTTCATTGTCCACCAGTCTGCCTTCTGGTTGCCGTCGATGTTCCTGACGCTGTACCTACCTCCCGACAAGAAAAAAATATGAGTGTGCTTAAGACAAGGAAATTTTTTTAGCCCAACAACTGTTAATATGCAATGGGATAGAGTAGAAGGTCTGTCTAATATGTAGTATACTTTGAGTAAAGTCAGGACATCTTTACTAATGCTCAACGCTGAAACATTGATATTTTTGTTAATAACGAACATGCGATTTACAGGCTCAAATCGGCCGTAGTTGGTATTAGAGGAGTTGGTGTGTAAGAGAGGTGGATCTCTTAAATTATTTCTGCTCTATCTAAACGACGCGCGGAGGCTTAAAAACCTGAGTCTACTCTTTCATTAAGGAGCTGATGAACGAAAACAACATACGCCACCTCACGACGCTTGGGGAGAGTCCTTAAGTTGAGTAATTTACGCCGGTATTGGTATGATGGAAGAACTAAAGGGTCTTCCCAAGGTAGGTGATTCAGTGCGAATCGAACGAACCTTCGTTGAACCGATTCAATTCTTCCAACATGCGAAGAAGAGTGAGGAGACCAAACCTGGAACGATATATTCAAGTAAAGGTTTGACAAGAGAACTGTAGGTATTATGTATTCTCTTTACTTCTTTACGCTCCTTTAATCCCTCATGGGACATAGGGCGGAAACAGTTGCCCTCTAGCCCTCCAGGATCTCCCAGTAGTTGCGGGTTCTGCTAGTAGAGTTCTCCTCCACATTATTATTGGTCTTCCAACTCGACGAGATCCTTGCGGATTCCAGTCAAGGGCCTGTTTGGCTAGATTTTCGTTTTCGCGTCGCAAGGTGTGGCCAACCCCTGATTTGGTCGTCTATCCTTTCTTGGCCGACACGGCGCTATAGTTCTTCAAATTGTTTAACATGATTTTGCAGATATTTGATATCGATCTAGCAATTCCTATTGTATGCCGCCTGTTCGCAAGGTGTTAATATGGTGTATGCAAGAGTGGCCCTTTCTAAATACAGCTTTCTGTCTTGCAAGCGTTCAAGGGCCCTCCTGCGTACTTTCTATTTTTTGCCAGATTGTGTCAGAAATCCAGTGTTGGTGTTTTTTTTAGACATAACCAATGCTTGTTTCCGCTGCTGTTATAATAGCGCTCTTTGTAGTACTCCACAGCTCTTCAATGTTATTTTCCTCAGAAACTCTTTGCTTGCTTAAGGTTTGTTGCAGTTTCCCACCACATTCTCGCCTTGATGACCTGCAGAAGGTCTACGTTAAACCGTCTACGGCTTATGGCATCGCGTTGGACGTTTCTCACTGCGGCGATTTTGAGGCGAATAGTTGCTACTACCAAATGGTGGTCACTTCCAATGCCTTCATCCTTAAAGCTCCTGACATCCTCTAGAATAGTTCTCCATCTGCGGGTGATGGTCACGTGTTCTATTTGGTTTCTAGTTCTCGTTCAATGCTCCTCTTTTATTCACTATCAAACCAGTGCCTCCTTCTTTTCTTCATTTCTTAATTTTTCATATGTAGCACTTTGTTTGTCGTTTCCCTTATGTGTTGTCGTTAGTTTTTTCGCCTTCATTAGTGATCGGTGTCCACATTATCTCATCGGTAGATAGGAGTTCCTTATATCCATTAAACTACTACCATTAATATTGACTAGGGTAAATTTCGTTATTGTGTGTGGTCTATTTTTGTACCTCATTTATTTCCAGAGAAAGAGTAGGTACCTTTTGGGGCTGGTTCACGGAAATAGTTATCCATCGAACAAATTGTCAGGAAATAACGAAGGCCAAAAGTTTCTCAAACGTTTGTGGTTTAAGCATAATTCCACAGGTAGCATTCCATGTTAAGTGGATTTTATAGATTATTTTACATATTACTCATAAAAATTCAGTAGAAAAGTACTAAAACGAAAACAGCATCCGCCGCTAACAAGAATAAATTCATATTAAAAAAAGTCTCCAATCCGTATTCATAGATTCACCACCGAAAGCGAGACATTAAAGCCCATCTCTCATATTTAACACTTGTTTACTCCGGAAAAAAACGTAAAAAATTCCATATTTAACCCCGAATCAATCACGTCTTGGCCATGGACATTAATAAAACGTCACTCAGTCAGAAATTCCTGACCCCGAATGCCCGAATACCGCACATTCGGACCACAAACTTTTAATTGCGGCTTGTGTTGCTCATCAGCGTTAATCCGCAGCTGACCCTTTCACATTTCTCCCCTTTCCCCAGCACACACGCACTGACATTAATGAGTCCTCATCAAAACAAAACTCTCGGAATTAACTCCACAAACAAAATTAATAACAAACCGAAAAAATGGGATCCGCTGGAAATGGAGACGGCTCGAAAATTGTAAATCAAAAAAATCAGCAGCTCGGGAACGAGGCTCGAAACGAGGCTTGATTTATGCCTTCGAAAGTGAGCAGAGACCCCTCCTGGCGGCCAGTGAAAAACGAGCCTCCGAATTTCGGAGTTATGCAGCGTTTACATTGCAGCTTCGATGGAAATTCGGGATTTTTTACGATTGTTTTTCATCGTTAATTTTTTTTATTGTTTTCATTAAACTTTTTGCCGGTGCATTATGCCGAGCCATAATTAAACATTCAGCGGACTGCCGGCCACAAAAAATGCGGTTGATTTCGGATTCGGACTCCTGTCAGAAGATAACGCGTGGCTTCGGAATGTTTCTTCACATTTTACGCGCCTCGTTCGGAGTACCAATCACCGGGATTCTGTTGGGTGAATCCCTCGAAAATATAAAATAACAAGGCTCTGCCACATCAACCACCAATACTACCGCCACCAGCGGCAGAGGGGTGAACTCGTTGCCGAGTTATTATAAAAATATGAGAAAATACTTCAGTTACAGAATCGCGGGCGTCTTGCTCGAAACCGGGGGGCGGAAGGGGACGATGTTGAAAAATGGGCGAACATTTGTTGAGGGAAAACTGTCCGGAGTTGACAGCTCCCGTAAATCACGGAGCGATGAGGGAATGACAACACCCAAGCCATCAGGCCAATGAGGAGTCGAAGGCGGAGGAGGCTCGTTGCGTTTAGACAAAGCTGGCTTTGATGAGTGATTTAGAACCGATTTTGTTAATGAGCCCCGCACGCTGCTCTCGAGTGTTCAGAACGCTCCGGCAAGTGAGAGAGGATCCGGAGGTGAGACACGAATGGCGCCAGGAGCTCCAAGTCGAATTGAAAGTTTCTCCGAGGATTTTTCGGACACGCTAGTATGGTTTGACAGGGTGATTTGTTGGGGGTGAAACGGAAATTTGGAGCTACAATTTGAAATATGTAAGTGTCGGGATTGGATTTGAATTTGTTGTTTACTTTTACAAGAAAGCATCCTATTGGATTGTGGTTTAAGATCTTTTCGGGGTCCACATGCAATTTGACATATGTCATGCATTGTTTAATCAAACTACGCTCGTATGGATTCAATAGGGGAATAATTATGTAACTTAGATTTTGTAAGTGAAGCAGGGTAAGTTAGGGGTATAAATAGCTATAAGGATTTGGCAATTATTCATCGGTGTCCTAGTACTCAGCCCGAGTAGACGGAACAATCAATTGCTCAGGGGGAACAACAGCATTTGTTAATATGGATATATCCGTAATTATTACCTTGCCCTACACTTAAGGAGGCGGTCATTAGACGCCATATACAAAGTTTGGTCTCTAGCCTACCCTGGCAGTACTAGCTGGATACCCAAAACCTCACATTAAGCACCACCATGGGCTACATTACCTACAGTTGGAGTTGAGCAAGAAGTTCAAAGTCAAATTTCTAACAAGACGGAAGTGTAAAAGCGGACAAGTTTTAGCTGCGATAAGCATACGGTAATCTTCACAAATGGTTCAAACACGGTATACAGAAACAAGGTAATGTAAAAGACTGTATATCGTAAACGATATTTTAGTGCTGACGTCACGTGGGGCCCGCTTTCCATATAAAATCGAAACTGTTGTTGTTGTTTCTGCATTAGGGCTGACGTCTCTTGGCGCCCACGAAGCTGACATATTCGAAGCTGTCGTCTCTTTTACATTACCTTATGTTTCTGTATACTGTGGGTTCAAAGAAGAACTGCGGAGTAGGCACCGGGGTCTTGTCTGAATCATGCAATATAGCCAAAAAATCCCGGCTCCCGGATGAATCCAGTGTCTTCCAAGCAGAAATGTTGGCAATTTGGAAGGAGTGTCAACGGCGAGATAATACAACTCTGCAAAAGTGAATATTGCGGTGGTCACTGAAAGCCAAACCACTCAACTGCACCCCAATCTCATTAAGACTAGTGCAAAAATGATCAGATGAATACAAACTCTTAAGCAGAAATGTAGACGTAATCCTTTTATGGGTTTTCGGTCACAGGAATATGCAGGGGAACGAGAGAGCCGTTGAATTAGCAAGGGAGGGTTCGAATATAGATACCTATTCATTGCAAGAAGTAGACGTCCCTGCCAATATGATTAAAAGGCATATTTACCTTCACTTCCTTTCCATGGCCAATGCAAGATGGATCAAGAACATATTCTTTTAACTGATAACCTCCTAAAACTATCCCGCATGAGTCTAGCTAGAGGTATATCTGTGTATATTGGACACTGTCAAATAGGAGAGAACGTATCGAAAATGACCAGAGAATCCCATTCAGCACATCATGCGCCGTAACTGCAAGGTTCCAAACGAAATGGCAGCCAATTACTGAACGAGCTTGAAGACCTAGCGACAGAGCACCCGACGAACTTGATAGAATGCAATAAAGTGGATCTAAAATCCGTAACAAGCGTAGACGTTACGAGAATGAGTGGTATCAAAACGGTAGTAAATGCTTTAATTGGAGGTAAGCATAGAGTAAGTGTGGGGCCTGGCCAATTTAAACAACCAACCAACTAAAGGGTTAACCAAAACGAATGCCGCTGCGAGGAGTGTGTCTTGGATTTTTAGAAGTTAATCATTGAGTTCCGGCGTGGAGACAAGGAAGGAGTGGAGTCGAAGCTGTAAACCCCCCTATGATGAATCAGACGCAACCAAACACAACAGTAGGACAGTAGTAATTCTGCCCACAGTCACCTGAGGCAAACTTTTGGGCACCTGCAGGATCCAAATTCACCTATAGGAATATTTTACATACCGAGGTGCAGACGTGTGAATACTACCTATCTGAAAGAACTAAGGAAACGTATCCCAAATATTTGGTATTAGTGCTTTCTAAAAAATCGGATGGATGGAAGTGGTTAGATAACAGAAATAACATTGTCAGCTAGTACTCACAGCTCTGGGTCCAGAATTGCTTGAAGGGGTGATTAGTGAGATGAGTGGCTCTTGAACCCATCTTGTCACCATGAAGGCTTCTAGAGACGCCGTATCGCAGTACTGAAGGAACCAAAAACCAATCGTCTGAAATCCTGTGGTACCAGGGCGGGTTTTTTCCAGACCAATTTTTAATCAAAGTTTTTTTCAATTGTCATGTCACTCTCACTTATCACACTTTAGCTATTCGTTCAGTTGATACTGTACATAAGAATTTTGATTCTCTTTCAGATTGTATTTGGTTTGAGTACACTACCCTCATCGTTCTCTCCAAGCCTTCTGAGTCCTCTTCAAGTTGAGGGGCTCACCCGTTCAAGTAAGTGGTGATACATGAATCTAAGGTAGAATTTCCGGAGTCTCACCCTCCACGACCCTCCGGCAAGCCTGCTCCCGCCTTGAGGTACAGAGTACTGTCTTGCACCTGTTGGGACGACTCGATTGTAAAGGCAGTGTTTAGTTCGAATTTTGATTTTTTGTGAAGGGCAAATCCGAGGTTGGCCTTTTGGGGCATTCAGCCTAGGGTCTGCACACGACTACAAGACTACGAATTTAGAAAGCTTGGACACACTTCGGCAGATATAATGCTAGCTGGGAGCTTCAATGGTAAACCATCGACGACCAATAATTAGATCGGTGACGTGCTATAAGATATACGGAAACTTCGGAAATATAGACGACTGTAAGAAGAGTGTTCAAGGACTGTAGCGCCATTTAAGGAAAAGAACTGACAACCCATTCGACATTGAATGGAAGAATTGTAAAAGCGGCGACTCCTAAGCCCTGTTCGCTCACATAATGGGTTCAATTTTCCATTATTAGTATCGGGTTTTGTCAATAATTAATATGTGTCAAAGATGATGCTACATATGGATGTAGACCATGTGTGGTCACTTGCAGGTGGCCAACGATACAGAGGCTTTCTTTCGGCAAAAGTTCGATGTTATCACCTGAAATGCTGACCTCTGGCAGATTATGTGGTTGGCGGATCATATGATTTGGCACGATTGGCCCTTTTTCCTTGCGGAAATTCCACCGAAATATATAACCTCCTGCCTTCACGGCGATGTTTTTCCCGCAACACAAGACTTGCCCATTCGACTCATCCTCACTATCTACAGCCCTTATTTTCGCGCACACACCAGTGTAGTAATTCGTTCTTTTCGAGAACAACTCGACTGTGGAACAGCCTTCCACAGTCAGTTTTCCCAAACTCATACAACTCCCAAGAGTTTAAACGCAAGGTTCATCTCCGCCTCCCCATGTACCCCCCAGACTCCCTCTAATCTGTCTTATCCTTTCTCTATCCTTCGAGCTAAGCTTACTACCAGACGCCTGGCGTTGACGTGTAAGACATGACTGACTGGTAGTACAAACCACCTGACACCTGAGCTTAGACTTTCACATAAAAAAAAAAAAAAAATTAAGAGAAGGTGTACCCCAATAAGCCAATTACAATTCAAGAGTGAGATAATTCGTCGTGATAATTCGGCACATCAATGAAATTGACACCAGTGATTGAATATCTATCGCCAGAGCCTTGGTGAATATTTCGGTAATATTTTGTTCCATACATGATTCTAAGAAGCCACATTACTGGTTAAGAGATTCTTTTAAAACTGCTTGTTTTATTCACACTTTACTTTCAATCAGTACGAAAGGTTTGGGTTGGCACTGAAGTTCCGCTTCAATACTTTTCATTTCGTACGTTTTTTCAGCCATAGATTTGAAATGCACAACACAATTATTGTTTTGGTGGATTATTGTTGATGTTTAAAAAATTGAGGAATTTTCGTTCTTAACCAATAAATTCTAAACCATTTTTTTTACTACTTTCCCAATTCAGCATTCGTCCATCGTCGAGACTTTGTTGCTCTACCCCAGAAACCCATATTTAAATCCATTTTCCACATATCACTCAAATGCCACTTTTTACGCTCCTTTCGCTGCCAGGGGGTAGAAAAAAACCCTCACAAAACGACCGTAACCCGAAATCGAATTAGAAAAAGGCCCAAACTAAAAACAGTGCCGCAATTGGATTTTCCGGTTTCTAATTATTTTCGAAAAAAAACGCCATCAATGAAAAGCGTCCAAACTACAAAAAAAAAAAAATAGAAAAATTCTTCAATCGCCATTCGATGACGGCTGCAACGACGAAAGATTCTGGCCCTTATTAAAATTTCACACTTCGTCAGTGGATTACCGAGTGACAGAAAGGATCGGCCGCTTTCTTCCTCCGATCGGGTAAGGAAAACTACTCTTGGGGGTCCGGGAAAAACATTGGTAGTTTCTAGTTCAGTGGTGCATAGTTAAATGACGTTCGACTGCGCACCGACTTTGATCGCCGTCAAGTGAAATATGAGCGGCAAAACATCATCGTTTTAGTCACGATTTGGTAGAGTCTAGTTTGGGCTGCCGGGACAAAGTGACGAAATTTTAACGGCGATTTTGTACTGGAAATGTTCGGGCGCATATGCCGCGTGGAATCGAAGGATGTTCCGATTATGGCCGTGTAAGTTTTTGAAACAAATGTTTGCATGATTCGTTGGTGGCGATAACGTGGCGTGAAAATCTCGTTAAAAACGAAAGAAAGTCCTTTTTTATGCAGGGATGACGTGGGAAGGAGATTTTCAGCGCCCTTGTAATATTCCTGCTGCGTCCTGATCAGGAAATATGATCGCATTTGTTTCAGCGTCGAAGACTACTCAAAGCGTGCTTCCGTGATGCCCTGCTGGCGGGACATCCTGTTCGGTGCATTCGCGATGGGGCAAGAGGACTCAAGGATTAATATAAATCCTTTTTTCTGAATGTGATCAGCTCGATGAAAGTACATCGAAAAATTCCCCGGTTGCTGTTCATCCTCGGCGCGTTGTTGTAGCGTGACACGAAAACAGTGCGGCAGGGCAGCTCTATAATTCAATTTTCAGTGCAGCAACATTATCCACACGTTCGCGTATCCACCCCGGCGGCACAGCATTTCCCTAACATGTTGCCACCCCCACCTACCACCCCCACACATGCACTGGTAATATCTGATGGAAACTCCTGTCATGGGGAGATGGTTGGAGCTCGACTCTAGAGCAGCCCCGCTTCACCCTTGACCGAGCGTTGTGCGGGGGAGCAAAATCAAAAATGATTGGCTCCACGATTTATGGCGGACATGATGAAACAGAAAATACATACACGACTCATAAATTACCCGGCAGTCAGCTATCGTGGTAGCCGGCTAATTTGCATGTGGGAAAGTGATAGATCTAAGCCTCCACCATCCTTAATGCTGCTGCTGGACTTCGTTGGGGCGCGGGGGCGCGGCGGGGGCTGTTTCGTGGTGGTAATTTCGTTTTCAATTTTCTTTGTGGAGTATAGTGAATAGGTGAGCTTTGTTCAAATATTTGCCGTGTATTTCCAGTAATTAGGCATCGTGTAATTGCGCCTGCATCGATATTTGATAATTTAAGTGAAAGTCAAGTGAAATGGAACGGAGTGAGTGCGTTGTCGAAGGATTTTCCAATGTAATGGAGGACATATAGGTTGCTGATGACAGTAGCTATCATATAAATGGATGATAAGGGGTGAAAGAGGCAATTTTAATTATTTTATGTGTAGGCCTAAGGCAGTCTACCATATCCCTGATGTCATGATACAATGTTTAGAAGAAAGCTTAGCTCGAACGATAAGTGAAAGATATGACACGTTAAGGAGCGTCTAAATAGTCCTGGTCAATTTTGTCGCGAGACCGGTGCTCCCTCCCATGATGGCCATTATGCCCTTTAAAACCCAAGCGGCCAGTGTTCGCCCGTTGTAAGGAGAGCCTCGCAAGTCCTGGATAAGCAGTGTAGATGTTTGATCGGGCTAGTCGTTTAGTGCAGGATAAACATAGCCTCTCTACGGTAAGATCTATGCAGTGTGACAGCGAGGGAGACCCACATCTGCTCGAGAGATGGCGAGGACTAGGACGCCTAGAGCTTAGGTATGACAAACTAGAATCGGAAATGGTGGAGAGAGCAGATGCGAGAGGCTAGAACCGGATCCCAGTTGTAAAGTCGTCAAAGGAGAAGAAGAAAAACAGCATTAAAGAGAGAAAAAAGTTATTTATTCCGGTGGACAAGTTACTGTGGTAATAGCAGTAAATTTTCGTCACGGTTTGTGATGTCCTACGGTGGCTCAATGAATCCTTTGTGAAGCAAATGCCTCCATCACCAATCAGTTTTAATGTGGAGCTTTGCGCCTTTGCGCTTTTAGAAGCTCCGGCTCAGGTAAACTAAGCGAATTCAAGGGGGTTTGTAGACAGGGGCGGCGCTTTCATAGGTTCACATGGTGCACTTACACCGGGCGCAATTGTACAGGGGCGCAATTTCAGAAATTACACTTAGATAAAAAAATTGAAACTACATTTAGAAAAAAGCTCCCGAGACTTCATTTTTATCTATTCATTCAGAATTCATTTTTATTACCACGATTTATTTGTCCAATTTACGTTGGTTATAAAATGTATATTTAATTGTTTTTGCCTTTGTCCATTGCCGTTCTGCCAGCAAAAAATGAACGAGCAATATGGCAAACTGCACCGGTAGCAAAAAAACAAAGCCGGCCCTGCCTCCTATGCGAGTAGAGAACCAATCATACACTCTGGTAGCGTGGAAGAGAGATATTAGGAGAGTCTTTTTTAGTAATGAAGGGCGATAACTCATCTACCTGGGAGAACTACAAGGCCAGAAAAAAAGAATGGCAGAATTTAGTAAAGTCATGATGTAAGTTCACTCTCCAGGCAGCTTTTTCTCGGGTAGGCATTGCGATTATTCGAAATCAAGTAAAAACGAGGTTGAACCGAGATTGGCTTGATAGGATCGTGAAAAAAGAGGCATTAAAACCTGGTATAGATCCATTTTTCCCATTCAAGAAATCGCGGCTTGCCGAAATATTATCCGCTTTCTCCAATGCGACAAGGTCATTACACTTAAACAGGGGCGGCGCTTTTATATTGGCAAATGGTGCCCTTGCACCGGGCGCAATTCGACTTCGACTCAATTTTTCCATCGTGCTTCATTGCGATCAAAAAATAAGGAGCATACTGGCCTGTTTGTAGATTATATCTTGGACGGACGACGGAAACCGCTGACACGAAAAGCATCGTATGTGTTGATCTATCTTTATGCGGTTAACCCCAACTTTCGCTTCAGGCTTTGTAATTAGACATCGACCTTCTTTTTGTACCCAGGTTTGTGAAGGTTAGATTAGGTTAGGTTAGCTATTGCATCCGCTGTTGGTTTAAGCTCATAGGAAGGATAGGATAGGCCCATTGTGATGCCATAGTGATCCCACTTTAAACCTGATGTTAAAGTGTCGTTTCTTAGCCAAACCATCTCGAGGAGGTAATGAATCTTCTAAGTTGCGGAATTCCAATCTTCGAGATTTCCGCAAGCGTGCCTAGAGAGGGTTCATGAATAGTGGTGAGTCTCCCTCTGCTTAGGGCTGGGCAGTGACAGAGGAGATTTAGCTCACTTTCCGCCTCGTCGGATTCTTACAGCTTCTGCAGAAATCATAGGTCGCAGGTTAATTAGTTGAACAGCTTCTTCTATGATTAGAGCCTCCGCTTGGTATACACTACAGTGATCGGTTAATCGGAACGATACTTCAACCCCAAGCTCTGGGGAAAAGACTCTTCCTCCGATCCGACCCTTGAGCTTTGAGCCATCAGCAAAGAAGTTCATGGCACCCTGAAAACTGTGTGGTCTGTTTCTCCATTCACGACTTGTAGAGATGTGGACTCCGTAGTTCTTCGCCATTGCATTTTCCTTGCCACAAAATTGTCCAAGACTAATTTTAGATATTTGGCACTGTTGCTTAATCTGAGCCTAACATTGTTAACCCAGGGTGGGGTTTTAAAACTCTTCATGAAGAAGGCCAGTTCCGTTTTTATCTGAGTTTGTGTCTTTTTCCATTGTCCTATACCGCGATCAAAAAATGAACAGAACTGATGGGGGCGCAATATGGCATACTGCACCGGGCGCAAAAAAGGCCAAACGCCAACCCTGGTTCTACTTATGATAGCTTTGACCAAGTATGGTGGGGCTGAAGGATTTAACGTGATAGCTGTCTCAGCCGTAGTACTACTCGAGAAGTGGGTGTCCATAAGTAGTGCCAGGGATTCTCTGAATTCTCCATTCGCGTTTTCTTTGCGTAAAGAACTAAGCATTGCTGGCGCTTTGAACTAGAGTCTTGCAGTTGGAACTGGTATGAGAAGGAGTGTTCCTTCAAGTCTTCCGGACCAATATTCGGTCGGAGTGGTAGTCTGAGACAAGGGTATCTCACCTCGATCCGTGGTGTCTCCTTGTGTATGCTGTCCATTTGCATCGTCTCCCATAACCAGAACCGCGGTAGCATCGCTGTACCTTACCAGGTCCCGAAGATTTGTAAATTACACCATGAGTCGATGGCTGGGGGAGGAACCTGCACCTTTTAAGCAACCCTAGTCACCGAGATGCCTGTTTGGAGATTTGGAATTATGTGTTGCAGGTTTTGTTGGAAATAGGAAATAGGACACTACGGACTATTAATTCCCAGGGAGGAATTGTGCTTTTTTACCATAGATATTTTGTTGTGAAAGAAAACCAGCTCAGCTTAATATTACAAGATAGAAAAATGGGGTTTAATTCTTTTTATTATTTCATAAATTCCCAAAACCAAAAAAATCAAGGACTCCTAAGCCATGAATGACCTGGAAACGACATCGACTCTTAGTCCCTTTTCTGTCTCAAAAGAATCATGCCCAAACAGCTCTCCTTTGTCCTAAGCCCCCCAATAAAGGCGAAATGCAGCCTAAGCCCAATGTTTTATCTGCACTTATTCACCTTCCGATCGATACTGTCTGATGCAATTGATACTTATCAGGAGAATCGTGCTAAGCTCACCTAAGTTTCCACCGAAAAAACCCCATCTCGGCCAGCCAGCATCGCTCAAGTGACTTGCGCGACCTTCTTAAGCAAACATCAACTGCGTTGACATGAAAGAGGCGTGAAATCGTATCACCAGAAACCCAAAAGCAATGGTGGCACCTATCTGGAGACATAGTCACGACTATTTTGTAAGGTTCCGTGGCGAAACCCTAGGAAACGTACGTACATAAAAAAATATCTGAAGCCAACATCGGTTTGACCATAGATAGCGACGCAGCGATCGTGCACATGGCTGTCCGGGCTCTGTGCTGTCGGCGTGTTTCCGCGCAAGGAGATCTATCAAGGTACTTTATACCCGAAAATTCATAGGCACACCACCGAGCCCATATCTGATCGGGCATCGAGCAGAGGTGTAAAACTTCTGTTTACTCAGTGGCCAGGTACATGGGCCCGGGGAGCACCGCACTTGCGCAAGATCTCAATAGCTCTATGGGCTGGCGACTTCCAAAAAATCGCGATCAGTCACACCGATCGGATGACTGGACATGATTGATAGGAGACCTGGCATGGTCCGGCAGTTATTTATGCAAATGGTCCTCAAAACTATGGAATTCCGATGCAGCCGGGCGGCGAACGTGATCCGGCCCAGCTTAGTTCGAGGGCCCGAGTCGCCGCGCGATCGCTCGATCATCGGGAGTCCACATGGCTAAGTCATGGACAAGTTTGTGTCCAGATCCCAATCGACATGGAGTGTTTTGCTGAAATCCTCAGTTTCCTAATAACCTGATCGATCAATCTGGACGGTGGACCGCTAGTGGGATCGATTTTTTCCACTGTCTGGTCTCTCTGGCTTTTTGCTGCTGGTCGAGGTAATGGATTAAGATTTGAAATGACTACTGTGGACAGTTGACTTCCAGGCGACACTACAGGAGTCCGCGGTACTTTCACATTACGCAACGGTGAATAATGGAGATGAAAATTATCTGTTTAAGTTGGACATAGTTTTTGTGCGGTGGCATGGCAGCAAAACTGTGTCATCCAGTTGTGCACCGATTAACGTTCATCTTAGGGGCTTTCAATATTTTTAAAAAATTAATGATGATAAAGCATTCATCGTTGGCATTTTTTGTGGTGTTGTGAGTGTGTTTGTGTGTAATGGCACTGCTTCCGGTTATTTTGGACTCCTTTCGATTTGTAGCCCAGATTTTTTCGGTTGATTTTATCAAATTTGGTGCAACTTTGAACTTTTTGGAGTGTGTTTTGCTTGTTTTTATGTCGAAATGTTTTCACCAATTTCACCAAGCTCTTTTTCGAAACAGTAGCCTTAAGATTGATTGTAGAAACTAATGAAAATTAATGACAAAACGCTTTTAAGTAAAGGATTTTGAGTTTTCTTTCTAGTCATTCAATAATGGTAGTATTGCGTAGCATCGCATTTAAACCCTTTCTTACGGGGTCCCGCAGGGCTCGATTCTATCACCGGCTCTTCTTCTGATATATATAAACGAAGTTCTTTCAATCTTTTCTAACCAACTTCAACACTTTCGTGATGGAAAATACAGTGTGTTACTCCTTTGGCTTCGATAATGTGAAACAATCACGTCACAATCACATTTCATTACGCTAAAATCCAGGGAGGGCCCTTCCTGGAGTTCTATATTTTAAAGGCATTTTCGCGGGTCAGCGTTAATTGGCTCTTACGCCGCAGCATTCGTCGAGTCGCGCGTTTGGCTGGACGGTGACGGCTAAACAATCGAGGGGCTACTCTGCTACTTTTTGGCGTTCGCATAAAAAATTTTGTGTAGGATTTAGCAATATCTTAAGGCCCCTTTTCACACACAGGTCGACGGCAGGCCAAGGTCTGAAGCCAAGTATCACCACATACTCGCCGGTCGCCAACTGGATGAGGCCTGCAGTCCAAAAAAACTGTCAAAAATCTGTGTGTGTGGGCATTTGTCCTCAGTTCGTGCCTGAAGATTTGAACTTCTATTCAGTCTCAAGCGGGGAATTTACGACACGAATTCACGCCGTCCACTCGGAGCTGAAAGCAAAGCGCGAAAACCACTAGGCGCGAAAACCATCCACATTCGGTTTCGCGCTTGTTCGCGGGTTTTCACGGCGTGAATCTGGAGCCGCTTTAAGGCACAAACAGATTGGCGCGGAGGCGGTGACGGTGTTTAATATGGTGGTAAATGTACAATATTTTAAACGTTTTTCCAGTCACGAATAGCAGCTCTAGTCGGGGAGGACGGAACTGCCACAACCTGGCCGCGATATTTCTAGTCCACCTACTCCCAACCATTACTATCGCTACTTTGACATCGGGGCATCGAGAAACAACTCGCTGGAGTGTTATACCTCCTGAAACAAGTTGAATCTCATCAACCAACCGATGACATGCGCTTTGGTGGAGCGGGAAGGGCTGAGGAAAGCTATGGCAGAAAGAATCAGGAATGTAAAGAGGGAAGAAGAAAGAAGGAAAGTTATGTAGGTGGGAAAGTGGAAAAGGCGAAGGCGATTCGAATCCGGGACCTCTGGGATGATAGGCACCTTACCGTTAGACCACCGAGGCCTCCCAATGCATTTACTTGAATAAGCAACCAGCTGTTTGTAGGGAATCATGACGTCACCTGCATGCCGTTGCCTGTCAGGCGGATACTTGAAGTCCTCATCCTCAGCTCAGTCAGACTGAGTAATGTGTGGCTTTCATTGGCCCGTGCCTGCCGACCTGGCCTTGAAGGCCACGGCCTGCCGGCGGCCTGTAAGTGAATGGGAGTCTTTAGTGGAGAAATATGTTTCATTTGATTTGATTGATTAATCATTTAATCTGTTTCTGGGGGAAAAAATTATGTGATCTTTTCTGGGACCCCCTCCCCCGTAAGAATGGGTGAGATTCGGCTTGACCCCCTCTCTCTCTAAACGCTTCACCTATATAAAGGACGTCTCCAAAGGATATTAGTCGAGTATCAATGCGGTTTTCGCCCAGTAAGATCCACAACAGACCAGCCATTTGCCCAAAGGGAAACCTTCGAAAAAGCTGTTGAATTTAGGTTTAGCTTCCATATGCATTCATCGACTACAAATATGCTAACGGTAGCAAACACATAGTAGAATTGACGAAAGTTTCCATGAAAATAAATCGGTTCACATTGAGTCGTTTGACAACTGACGAGTTTGACGACTGATCGATGTACGTTTGATAATAAAACAGTGCATTTTTGCCACACGGAAGCTTACTTGGATGCGGATTACGATTCACAAAAAGTGCCCGGGTTGTGGTTCGTGAAAGTTCATCATTCACCAGGGCTGATGGCAACCCTAGGTAGAGGTCTCATTACAACTTTTTTGGAGGTATTCTTGGTATTAAAGTATTTATTTTTAACACATTTAAGTGTTTTAAAAGTGTCTACAATGTTAATCAAATGGGTGTCGTCACAATAAAACACTTTAAGTGTTTTGAAATAAAACACTTAATAGTTCAGATTTTCATTGTAGTTTAGCTTAAAGTACGCGATCTTTTGGAACACCTGCCGAGGTATTTTAAAAAAATACAAAGCAAATGATAATTCAAACGTAT
This sequence comes from Thereva unica, assembly GCA_949987705.1. NCBI lineage: Eukaryota > Metazoa > Arthropoda > Insecta > Diptera > Therevidae > Thereva > Thereva unica. The sequence goes on from OX465285.1 coordinate 90,511,780, forward strand.
CCACGTAGTTTCGAGTGTGTTGTATCATCATTATTATATACGACTTGCCGTGTAATGAAGGTACATCCACGTAATCAAAAATGACGATTGCAATCATGACATGAAAAACGATGAACTTTCACGAGCCACAAACGTCTTAACCTAATTGAAATTTATGTAAATTTATGCTCTATTAAGAAGAAGAACGTAATTTTTCCACCGCAATTAAAGTGACCGCAGCACACACAAAAACCAGAACCCTCCCAAAACGCGGCCAAACAAAGACAAACGTTCTTATAATTACCTTGGAAAGGAATCAATTGTAACAAATTAAAGCCTCGATATTAATCATACCGCCTTAATTGAGTTGTTAATTTCGCCTCCCCTCCGGCGGGGCGCCCTCCGCCCTTAATTGATAAAAAATTTAAATATTCTTTGCTAGTCGAACAAGCATCACCGGCTGCAGACTAAATAATTAACGCACAGGGCACAGGAAGCCAGCAGTCCATCAGAGTCCGGGAACCAGAACACATGCCTCCGCACACATCTCCAGCGGCCCTTAAAATAGTGCCCACTTCTCCAGCGCGGTACCGCCGCCGTCGCCCGTTGTATAATAAGCGTTTTTCTGATTAATTATCTTCTAAATGTCTTCATTACCTGCTCTATGCCAGGTTGTGTACACACGTACAGTCGCCGGTGGTTCTCCCTGGAATTAGGCGGCCTATGGGGCCAAGGAACTGATGTGCTGGAAGCCATGGCAATGGCGAGGAATTGATACGTCTTCCCAGAACTACGGATTTAGATTGATAGGATCGATAGACGCGAGTGTTCTATGCAGTCCCGGGCAATCTATCAAAATCAATGGGGACTAAACTCGCGGAGGTTACATGTGTCCAGCTAAAGTACCTTTGTCCAGAGACGATGGCCAAGGAACAGGTGTTTTTTTTGTAAGCATGTTTGGAATTCGAATGTTTGGAGACATCAAAGGCTGTGGGAGCTTGGCGGACTTCCCTTCGGGGGATGGTGCACGGCTGACAGGGAGAGGATTGCCCTTTGTGCGTAGCCCTTTATCGGCCGGTGTTGATCTGATTGACAGAATAATCCGATAAAGCGTTGACTCTCAACAAAGGAACGACACAGTGTTGGGTTGTCATTCATCCACCGGAGATCAATCTTGGGTCAATTACGATTTGAGACTTTTCGGTATTTAAATTTGACTTAAAATCGTGTTTTTTGGAATTTTTTAAATAGTTGAGAGTTGTTTATGGATGTTCCAGGATCATAGGTGGGAACAGTCAGATTTGAAGATTAAGAACGACACGAAATTAATGTTGTTTAGGTAATGCAATCTCACAATGGAATTTCAATCCTGGGAGTCAATTCTGGTTCGGTGCAGTGAAAACGTGAAAAAAAAGTTTACACTTGACGTTTTATACACCTTTTTTCACTTTATCACTGCACTCAACCTGAAAAAGCGATTCTCGTTGCATTCGTGAAAACTTAATGCTGAATAAAGGCTGAATTGAATTTTTATGCTAGCAACTGACAGTTTATCAAATCTAGTAGGTACATATCTAAAGTGTAAACTTTTCACGACTTCACTCTAAATTTCACGGTGTAAAAAAATTTTATACGTGCAAAGTTTTTGACAGTGGTTTGCACGGTATAAGAATCGCAAACAAAGGTGTAAACGTGTAAAGTGTTTTCACGTTTTCACTGCACCGAACCAGAATTGCCCCCCTGGTATTAAAGTGTAAAGGGACTGGAGTATTACTCTCGCTGGGTCCTGATAATATGCGCGATCCCGTAAGGCACTGATTGAGAAGAAATTATTAATAAGTTTAGTATAATAAAATTTGCTACTAATGGGATTTTTAAAGTTTTATTTTTCATTAACAGTAACCCATCTCTTGACTATAGTCATAAATTTTCTTAATATCCTTTTGGAAACTTTCTTAATTCTTCTCGACATACTTGAAATACATGAAGCTATAGTAGCCACTGCTTCCTCATAGTTGTTCCAAATGTACCGTGGACTTTTGATTTCAAATAAGCCCAGCAATTCTCCATCGGGTTCGTCTTTAAGAAAATTTACAATAAGCTCAATCTTGCATACCGAAAAATATTAAAGGAGCGAAATTAGAATTTGATTCAGATGCTTAAAATGGGGATTTGTCGACCTCTCCGCAGAATCCCTAAACAGGCTTCACATGATTGGTCATCATGTAGTGATCATCATCCGTTTAATCGCAGTCAGTGCCAGATAGATATACGATTACTCATATTTCAAATAGCTCCGTGGAATTTAAACTCTCTAAAATGGTTTCGTTACGTGCATATCATCATACCCCCCATTTACTCGAAATGCATTCCGAGTAAAAATAAAAATGGGCTTACAGCGGGCGAACACCGGCCGCTTGGCTTTTCAAGGGGGATATGATGGCCAGAGCACATACGCCAAATTTTAGCCAAAAGGTTTAAATGGCCAAGAACTAAGCTGTATACACGAGGGCATTCCACGGCAAATTTGAGCCAAAAAAAGAATCCAAAAATATTGCTGAATTTATTTTATGGGAACTTAAGCACTTTTGTTATTAGTCCAGTTGCCAGAGTCAAATTTAGACTGAAAGCCAGCACAAAATGTGATATCGCGCAGCGACGCCGGCAGCAATGAGTGTTTTTGAAGCCATGTTTGTTTTGCTGCGCAATAATAAAGACAGCAGCAAAAGACGCGCTCCAAAAACACAGCTGCCGGCGTCGCTGCGCGCGTCTTTTTTCTTCATGATATTTCAAAGAATGTTCTTTGTTTTTAACGTGTTTTTAATTAATGTTTGCTTTTAACCTGAATGTTTAATCAAAAAATGAATAATATATTCTTAAAGCTCAGGATTTTATCTTTCATTTTATATATTTAACAATTTTTTTAGGCTTAACTTTAAGTTGCAGGAATCAGTTTTATAAAAATCAGTGAAAATCTTAGAAATTATAACTTCCGGTCAACTTTTCTATGAGAAAAAAGCAATAAAATTAAAAACTAATGACTTCCTTAAAAAGCTTAGAGTGTCCTCTTTAAAATGCTTTTTTTATTTTTTGTTTTTGGTGGATTTTAGGCAAAGATATTTCAGTTTTTCCCCGAACGCCTCGCTTGAATATTTGAATTCTGGGATTTGGCGCGCGTCAAATTTTCGAACTCGCTTTCTTATTTGTAATAATTTTTTATAATAATAAACAATCATTTTTTAATAAGTTATAACATAGCTTTTAGTAGAATTTTCCGCTCTTTCACGTGGTGTAATTAGTTTTTCGATTTTTCTTTTCTTTTTCGAGATATAACGCGAAAACCACATTTTCGAATTTGTTTTCGAAATTGTGAAGTTAGCATACACTTTAGAGCAGCAAAGGTTTTTTTATTGTGTTCTACACCCCAAAAAGTATCTATGATCCAATTTTCAGAGATATCACATTTTGTGGTGGGTCTAAGTCTCTGACAACTGGACTATATGTACAATAAATGATTCTTTCGATTAATCCTACAAGATTATCGATGCACAAGAGAAACGAGTTCGCCAGTTAACGGTTTGTTGTACGTGAAGGGTGTGGGGCGTGTTATATTTTAGTGGGAAATTTTTTTATTTAACCGATCGAAGGAAGAAAAACACTGCAAATCTGAGCCTTTAAAAGTGTTTTATTTCAAAACATGCTTCCTATTGCATCCCAGCATCCAACTTAGCCGCGTTAAGAAACGTCACAAAAAGGAACCGCTTACATTTGGCCAATGCGTTCGCTAACCTTTCAGAGTTTGGTGTGTTTTATCCAAGTCCGATCGGCAAGTGCCCTCTTCATCAAATAATTGGTATTGTAATGTAATTGGACCATATGAAACCTATGAGTATCTACGAAGGAGAAGGTCCATGCCTCCAAATGACGGTAAGACGACAATGTAAAACCCCCAACAGCCACAGGAAAATTCAACAATCCCGATTGATACACTTTCTCATCAGCATCTGTTTCAGTGGGCCTCGTAACAATGATTAAAGATCTACGATAAACACATATTTCAATCCGCTAAACCAGTTTCAAGGATTTTTAAGTGGAACCAAATTTCATCATCAACCATGCGTTCTAGTATATAGATATGAATTTGACTTTTTTCGAATTTAACCCGTTCTTTTGGGAGAGGCTGGGAAACCCATAAGCGTGTCGTTTATTCAACGCTTTAAAACTAATTGGCGATTACGTCATTATTACGTAATTTGCTTCATTCATTATAACCGAGGGAATGTAGCAGAAATAATCGGCCTGCACCCTCCACAGCAATAATAAGCCCACAACATCAGATTCCTTGAATCTGTCCATTCCTCGATAGTGCAACAATCTTCTATGCAGGGTTTCTTGACATCTTCCTGTCTCTTATTACTTCAAACCTATTTTCTCTTTCTAAGCATGCTAGTAGACGTGGTAGCATCTTCAGCAACAATACGCTAAACTATTGGTAAAAGCCGTGAAGTAAAAGGATCGCAGAAAGGCTTGAAGAAATATATTACGAAATATGTACATACTTAAAATTGAGCAGACTGTGATGGGTTGGACATACTACGGCCTTCTGAACAAAGAATCCTAGCCAGGATTTTCAGTGGAAGACCCCATTAGGAAAAAGAAGTGAAGGACGACCCAGAAAGAGGTGGATAGATGACTTACTAGAAGATGTATGAAAACTTCGTATATAACAAACTGGAGAGACCTAGCAAGACGTAGAGACAACTGGAAGAAGAGACTTCAAGAGGCCCGAGTCTAACAAGGACTGTAATATTATTTAAGAAGAAGGTTGGTAAGGGTGACTTCTGAGTTAAGAGAGTCATTGACATTAGCCTACTATATTTTTGCAAGTAGTTCTCCTTTTAATGCGATATTTTAACTTTACTCCAATATCTGTTAAGCTATAGCATTTTTGCAAATACATAGGGTTTTGAAGTTTAATTAGAAAAAAAAAAATTGCATATGTACGATTATTATGTAGAGAAATTTTTCTTCTTTTGTGGTGCTGCATTTTCCTGGAAAAATTTTCTAAGTGCCGTCGGTAACAATTTCTATAATTTCATGTGTTTCTCTTCTGATGATGGAATTCCCTAGGGGAAATTTTTTCTTATAAATTCATTTTAACTCAAGATGTAGGTGGTTGAGTATCTTCTGGGTAAATTGTTATTTTTAGATATTTCATCACTTATCAACACGCTGCTGTTGAATCTCTTGGATTTTTTTATTTTTTTAGGTTAATATTTTAAATATTCGCATCAGCAATTCAATAGTCATTTAAAATATTGCGATTTTCGTGACTTGCACGATGAAAATTGATTTTTTAATTTTGTTTTGCAGAATCTCAAAAATACTCACATATCGCTCAACATCACCTGAGGATATTCAAAAGGCCGCCAAAAAGCTTTTTCTTAGCTGTAGGTATACAATGAGCCTACCCATCAAGACAACCTAAACAAACATCGGCTCTAGGCAGGGTTTGAAATCAAAGTAAACTTAAAGCAAAGCACATATTTTGAAGCTTACTTTGCTGTAAACTGATAAAGCTTTTTGTTTCATATTGCTGCGAATGCTGTTGCTTTCAAATTACTTAAAAACTTTCAGGAGAGTACTGGTCCGGCTGCAGATGATTCGGCTTTAAAATACTTTGTTGTGAAATGCTTTCTCTTTGCTTACAGTTTTCAAAGGTTTCCTCTCCAAAGGTGGTGAAATACTTTGCTTCCTTCAGCTCTTTCTTCATGGATCAACTTTATATAGTAAAATGGTACTTTGTTTAGAGGGGTGACTATTTTTTTTATTACGTGTATGTGAAGCATACATTGTACGACTTATACAAAGAATGTAAACTTTCGACCCATGCCAAACTACTACGTTTACGTTGGGCCGGCCATGTCCAAAGAATGGATGACTCAAGGATACCAAAAAAAGCCCTGTATCTACTACCAGATGGCAAAAGACCAGTTGGCAAACCACGGTTAAGGTGGGAAGATAATGTTAAGGCCGATGCAGCAAAACTGCTCAACACAAGAAACTGGAGACAAGCTGCGGAGCAGAGAGACGTCTGGAGGAAAAAGCTGATGGAGGCCAAGGCTCGAATTGGGCTGTAGAGCCATCGAAGAAGAAGAAGAAGCATACGCAGACGGACCAGCATCTCCCAGAATTTTTAAGCAACAGCATTCGCAGCCATATGAAACAAAAAGCTTTCACAGTCTACAGCAAAGGCTTGAAAATATGACTTCTGTAAAGCAAAGCAAAGTAAATTGCTGTGGTCTTCTTGGCAGCAAAACAAAGTCAACAGCAGCAGTATTAAAATGGCTGCAGCAAATCCAGGTTCTAGGTATTTTTGAAAGCGTCAACGAAGCCCAAATCAGACATGATCGCTCTTCCTCTCATCAGAGAAGTTTCGAAGGAACACTCGCTCAGCGTGTATGTATGTACAGATAGGTACTGCAGTGGCTCAGTAATAGAGATAGGTTTCAATCAAGTGTTTTTTTATGAAATATTAGTGAGGTTCTTGATGTACTACCAAACCATATCAGTGGTAATTTTTGACTATCTGAACTGGCATGATAATGGAATGATGAAAGCTAGAGTTATGTAATTTAAATTTTGCTTTTGATGCTCGGTTGTCGTAGAGTTCATAAATTAGTGCAATTAGTTTTGTTTCAAACTCTATAATTTCCTTGAACTGTTTCATTTTTTTGCAATTTGTTGTGTGAGTTCAAAACTTGTGTCCTGAATTACCCAACTAACAACGCACAACACAGCAACACCTTAAGTAATATCAAAGATCTCTTGATTGCACACAAAATAATTTATTTTGAAACTCTATAACAGAATTTTTACCTGAAAAAGCTACCGTTCACCACAAATTAGCCGAATGACATTCATTTTTTCCATTGTTTTCCGCCTTTATAGAAACCTGAAAAAATCTCACAATTGATGAAAATGGAAGCATTAAACTGTTCCAAATCTCCCCTAAACCTGCAACAACGAATAAAAAATGTGGATGTTCACTGGGTTTTCACCAGTGACTTGACAAAAATCGCAACATAATTATCCACTCGTAACAAGTTTCCGCCAAAGTACTTAACCACCTCTTCTCATTACGGTGAATGCCGAAAAGTAAAATCTGCCCATGAAGAATATCCCAGCAGCCATTATTTTTCGCTCTTTAACAAATCGCTGTATTACCGGTGTGACTAAGATGGCGTCATTCAAGTATATTCTATTTCAAAAAAATTGATCAAAGCCCGGTAGTTGTAGGCTAAACCGGCGTCAATTTCCATCCTGGGCTAAATAATTGCCTGGCAGTTAAATCCAAAAAATTGTTCAACTCTCTTTCGGAAAAAAACACCGAATTTACAAATGGGCACCACTTAAGTGAGCCAACAGCAAATATTTATCTAAATGTCAAAGCCCAGCAAGCATAAAATTCATGAGGCCGCTCCGGTGTCTAGTAGACCGCCTCCTTGCGCACCTTGTGACTATTTTTTCTTTCGCTCGGTACCTGGCCTCACCGATTGGTATCTCCACCAAAAAGCAAGGTTTTTGTTGTCGGGTGGAAAAAAAATTGATGGCGGCGACTATCGGGGGCAGAGATAGAGAGCGCAGAGCAGCCCCGAGTACTTAGGTTTTTACCTTAATAACGCGCGATCCGACGATCTTATCTGCCCACACTACACGAAAATAGGTGTATCTACTTTGGATTGCTACCTTTTGATATCCCCCGCGCTATTCTGCAGGTGAGAGATCGAGTCAAAAATTATAGCTCATCATCAATTTGGGTTTCGTTTGCGTTGCCCGTGCGGTTGCGCAAGGTGCTCAATTCCCAAAAGATATTCTGATTTCAACCGATAGAGGAAGAAGCGCGTGTAAGCTTGCACGAGAGCACACACACACGCACGGGAACTGGGCAGCAGCATTAAAATTTCCGTGCAATCTTCCAAATCCCCATAATTTCCCTCGGAGAAGAGTAAACAGATAATCAATAGACCTCCCCTTCTTAGCACCTGCTTTCGTTCGATGGGTAATTTAAAAGGAGAGAGATTTACCTAGTGAACACCTTGAGACCTTTGTCCCTCCGCCTCGTCTCTAGTTCCCCCCGAATATCCCTACGCGTGTTGGGTAACAAATTTTCGGGGCAATTACGCAAAGCTAGAAACCTCCGGTGGGCACAGGGATATCCTTTGCACTGGGGTTAGGACAGCATTATTATCCTTGACCAAATGGCTTTATAATTTGCCGTTGCTGCTTGGAGTGGGGCCCGAGCCCGATGGCAGGGACCCGATAACTAACTTTGGACAATTTTTTAGGGGCTAACACCCCGAAAAGAGGAAGTCAAACATCGCCTGTGAATGTTTGTTCGGTGGGCTTCATAGTCTGCAAATTACAGGGCCTCGGGTCTAAGCATTTTTCTGATAAGATCGAAATTAGATAAAATTAAAAACGTCCAATTGTTTTGGCGTTTGCCAGCCGGGCTTAGTCGGGCTCAATCCAGGTAGGATTTGGGCTTCATACATAATGTTCTGTTGTTGTTGCTCCTGCCGAGGAGGGCCACCAATTGGAATTGAACAATTTGCGTGAAATCCACTCTTTTCTGATTGTCGAAATTTAATGCGCCTCGATTTTTGGCAATCCGCAGTATAATTACCTGGCAGTAGGCGAATCTTAATTGCTAAAGTGAGTTGCGAACTTTTGATATCTATCGCAAATTATAATGGAAGTTAGAAATAATTGCACGCTTTATAATTAATAACTTTTTGCTATCGATATAATGAATGGTTGAGAAATGGCTAGATAATAGTAAGGGGGCCAGCAGCTTATTGGATATTATTTATTTATTATATAATTACCGCACTGTGGGTACGTGGACGAACGTTCTGGTGTAATTCATATTCAGCGATAAATTTTTGTAATTAATTTACTATTAGTACAATATTTATGATTCTTGTAAGGTCAAATCGTGTGAAATGTTCAAGTGGGTTCTTTATTTTTTATCTGTTAATGTATTAAAATTGCTATAATCAAACAGAAATCGTTCAAAGAACGTGCACCAAAATGAATTCTCAAGGTTGTCAATCAAATTCTTCTTTTGGGGGTATTTAATCGGCGATTATTAATCTTAATTAGTAAGTTTTAGTGGGTATACACATTTTAAAAAGTCCTGAAAGCTTTATGTAACAAAAAGCTCTTTAAAGCTCTTTCAATTTGAGCTTAGATTTGTTGAGTGTCCTCTTACGTCATAAAAGCTCTGCGCGCAAGAAAGTTGATTTCTTTCAAGAATTTAACTTTTTGGATAGGTTCTTTTTGGGAATTTCGGTTATTTAGAAAATTTTTGGAAAAACCAACACGATATCACAAATAATATTAACTGTTAAAACTCACTTCATATTTCGTGATATCCACCGCTATGATATTATCTCACGAGTTGAAAAAAACATATTTAGTTTCTTTAATGCATGTTTTTAAATAATAACACTTGTTATTTTTATTATTATTAAATGTTTTTATTATAAAACTTATTTATTATTATATTGAAATTATAATATTTATTTTAGCACTGGGGCGTGTATATTTATATAGATATATATACAGATTGTAATTGAATTTTGTTTGGAATAAACTTATCCGTGGGAACAGAGCACGAGGACCAAAGCAAAGTGAAGATGCCGGAAATTGTCTCTACGATAAACACGATGGGGGAACGGAACGGAGAACGGTAAGATCACTGAACTTTAAGTTCGGTGATCGATGGAGTGTTCCAACTGATCGTGTTTATTGTGTGGGAGGCTGTTGTGTGACTTTGCGTAAACTTGGTAATTAAGTTTACGCGGTCACTACATACTCCCCCCCCAGCGTAGCGTTAACGAAATGTTACCGCTTTAGACGGCTTAGCTTCGTTGTCGCGGTCACAACCGAAGGCTGGCTTTAGCCTGTCAATGGATATTGACTTGGTTGTGCCGTTCAATTTGACGACGAAGTGTTTTCGTAATCGTTTGATTACTTCATATGGGCCCTCGTATGGAGGTTCGAAAGGTTTTCGAACTCTGTCGACTCGTATGAAAACGTAGTCGGCGTTCTCCAGGGCTTCTGGCACGTAGACATCCTTTTGGACGGGCTGCCGAGGATGTATTGCCTTAAAGTTCTGCATGTGAGAACGAAGGCGAGAGAGGAATTCTGATTCTTCAATTGGGTTCTCATCCGTTGGGATAGAAATCGAATTGGGAAGTCTCAGATTCTGACCGTATACGAGCTCGGCTGGTGAGCATTGTAAGTCGGTCTTAATTGCCGTGCGTATGCCTAACATGACAAAGGACAAGTCTTCACTCCAATGAGTAGTGTTGTCCCTTGCCATTAAGGCTGCTTTTAGTTGCCTGTGGAACCGTTCAACCATCCCGTTTGCTTGTGGGTGGTAGGCGGTTGTCCGGATTCGATGAGTGCCGAGTAATTTGGCAACTTCATTGAATAGTTTCGATTCGAACTGCGTACCTTGATCGGTTGTGATCTCGAGTGGTACGCCGAATCGTGGGACAAATTCAGTGACGAATTTCTTTGCCACTGTTGAAGCTGAGATATCCCGAATTGGGTATGCTTCAGGCCATCGCGTGAATCTATCGACTATCGTTAAGATATAAGAGTATCCACGAGATAGGGGTAGGGGTCCCACTATATCCATATGGATATGGTCAAATCTATTATTTGGAAGTTTGAAAGCTTCCAATGGAGATTTGGTATGCCGTGAAACTTTGGACTTTTGGCAACCTAGGCATGATCGAGACCACTCATTGCAGTCTTTATTGATCGATGGCCAGAAGTATTTCTTGGTAACGGCTCGTCTTGTAGCACGAATACCAGGATGAGAGAGACTATGTTCGGAGTTGAACGCTAGTCTACGTAAGGAAGTGGGTATATAAGGCCTTGGAATGCCTGTACTAGTTTCACACCACACTTGATGGGCGGTGAATGGTATTGGTGTGAGAACTAATTTTACCCGTGAGCCGTTGCTGGGGTGCTCTTGTAGAGACTTCAACTCTGTGTCACTTTGTTGAGCCTGAGCCAGTGTAGGCAGGTCGAAGGTGACCGAGTCGACGTTGTCGGTTGCTAGTGAGCGCGACAAGTAGTCGGCGACAACGTTTTGTTTACCCGACACATGTCTGATGTCTGTGGTAAACTGAGAGATTAGACCCAAATGTCTGGTCTGTCGAGGGGATCGTTCGGTCTTTGTGTGAAGGGCGCGAACCAGTGGTTTGTGATCAGTATAGACCACGAAATTGCGTCCTTCAACGAAGTAACGGAAGTGTTTGATCGCTGCATAGATTGCGAGGAGTTCGCGATCGAATGCAGAGTACTTCCGTTCTGTTGGTGACAGCTTTTTGGAATAAAAAGCTAGAGGTTGCCACCGATGACCGTTGAATTGTTCCAAAACGCCTCCGATTGCATAATCAGAGGCGTCAGTCGTAAGACTGTATTTTGCATCCTCGATTGGATGGTTCAGCAGAGTTGCTTCAGCCATCGAGGTTTTCACCTTGAGGAATGCCGCCTGACATTCTGCTGGCCAGTCAAAAACTTTATTGGCACGTGAGCGGTTGAGAAGGTCTCTCAAATGCTCGTTTATAGGCACCAACTGTTCAGCCAATTTTGGGATAAATCGGTGATAGAAATTCACCATTCCCAAAAACTTCTGGATCGATTTGACAGAAGTTGGAGGTGCGAGATCAACGATAGCCTGAACCCGATCGGAGGATGGAAGTATTCCATCCTTTGTGATGCGGTGGCTTAGAAACTTAATCTCTGTTGCACCAAAAACGCATTTCTCTAGCTTAATGGTTAAACCGAAGCTATCGAGGCGTTTAAAGAGCTCTTCGAGGTGAACGATATGTTCATCCTCGGTTTTACTGGCGATGAGTATATCGTCCAAGTATACATAAACGAAGTCGAGATCTCTCGTAACTTCATTTATGAACCTTTGAAAGGTTTGTGCTGCATTCCGTAAGCCGAATGGCATACGTGTAAACTCATATAGGCCGAATGGCGTTATGAGTGCAGTCTTATGCACGTCTTCTGGGGCGATTGGTATATGATGGTATGCACGTACCAAATCAACCTTTGAAAATATTGTGCAGCCGTGAAGATTCACGGAGAAATTCTGTATATGCGGGATCGGATATCTATCCGGCACAGTGACAGCATTAAGGCGACGGTAGTCGCCGCATGGCCTCCAATCATGAGAGTCCCGTTTAGGAACCAGATGAAGCGGAGATGCTGCGGGGGACGACGAAGGTCGACAAATCCCCAATTGGACCATATGGTCGAATTCTAATTTTGCCACCTTCAGTTTCTCCGGATGGAGTCGCCGAGCGGTGACAAAAGGTAATTGCCCTTTGGTTACAATGTGGTGTTGCACATTGTGTTTAACCGGAAGGTTAAAATTGGGCGGTTTTGTTAACGAAGCGTACTTCGTTAATAGCTCTTTGTATATGCCAATAACTCGGCATGGAAATGTTTCGGGGTTGTAGTCGACGGTAGCGCACACGTTAATGCGAAACTTCGTGCGCTTGTCGACTAAATGCCGATATTCAAAATCGACGGACAATTTGAACTTCGTTAAGAAGTCCGCCCCGATAATGGCTTTAGTGGTGTCGGCTATAATGAAGTTGTAAACGTATCGTCGGCGTAAGCCGAGTTCGAGTTCAAGCAACTTTGTGCCGAAAGTTCGGATCAGTGATCCGTTGGCCGCGTACAGAAGGACGTTCGGGCTACCGTTATGGGCCGGGAACGCCTTGGCGGGAACAATTGAAACGTCAGAGCCCGAATCAATCAGAAAGTCCATCCGATTGTTGGTGTCTCTGACGAATAAACGATATGAGCGGCCGGTTATATGCTCGCTCATGTCGACCCCCTGACTCTCTAGTTTTTTTTAGGGTGGGTGGGTGGTTTCTTCGCCGACTTGGCGCCACCACTGTTGAAACTGCAGGGGGCCTTGCATCTGCGAGCTTCCTTACCGTAACGGTAATGGAAGTAGCAGAGGCTACCCCGCAGTTTGTTGGCCCCTTGTGGCCGAGTGGCCGAGGGTTGTCGGGAGCCACCCTGCCGATTGGCAGGTGTTTGGCTTCTGGAGTGACGCGGGCTTTTGTTAAGGTTGTCTAGCCTGGCCGTTAGTTTCCTAATGGCGCTTTCTAGCGACCTTAACGTGGGCTCCGCGTTGGCTGGCGTATTGGCTTGGACGGCGGACGCGTATGAGGCGCCTCCGTGTGGAAGCACCTCCCATACTTTGTCCGCCGTGGATGCCAACCCTGCTAGGGTTTGGTCGGCAGCGGTGGCCAATGTGACCTGGATGGCCTGTGGAAGCCTCCGCTCCCACAGGTTCCGGATCAGGTCATCATTGACTGCCGACGACCCGCCAGCCAGTGCCTTGAGAGCCTGGAGGAACTCCGAAGGTTTCCGGTCTCCAGGCTCTTGCACTGATAGCAGCTGCTCGAGTCGGCGCTTCTCAGAAGTACCGTATTTTTCGAGCAGGTGCTGCTTTATGTCCTCGTATGAGGAGGTGGCAAAATCTATGGTGCTAAGCCGCATTGCCGTTACCGCCTCTTCCGGCAATGCGGCCATAACATTATAAATTTTTAACTTTTCTGACCTGCAGCCCGCCAGCTGAAACATTATTTCAGCCTGGTAAAACCAGGAGGCGGGCTGGTGTACCCAGAACTTCGGGATGTCCAGTTTAGATACCGAAGCGGCATCGACTCCCGAAGGTCCGGGCTTTGGTCCCTCTGTGGGCTCCATTTCCATTAAATTGTTTTCGGTTCTTGACATAACTTGATAACTACTGACCCGAATGTATGTGTGTATACGTAACGAAAATAAGCTCAATTGTACGGGAGATCTGTATATATCTTAATAACTTTAAATATATATGTATATGTGTGCCAAGAGCGATTTAAAAAAAAGTAAAAAAATTCGTTGTATATATATGTATATATGAACAATAAGGTAAGCCCCACAAAGTAATCGCACTAAAATGTGTTTAAATTGTTTACGGATGTAATGAAATTTAATTATTAAACAAAATTAGTAAACAATGCAAAACAAAAGGCAAATTTGATATATGTATGTAAAATCAAAATAATAGAGGGAAAAAAAATCTAAGGAGAAAAAAAATATATGTGTGCCTTAAATCTAAAACAATCTAAGACTAGAGATGGATTTAATAATCACAAAATCAAAACAATAGAGAGATAAAAAAACTGTATGATTCACGAAATCCAAATAATAGAGAAAAAAAAATGTATGAAGAAAAAAAATAAATATATGTACAATTAAAACAATGCAAAAGGAGAGATAATTGTATAAAAAAAAATTAAATATATTTATATGTGCCTTAAATCTAAAAAAAAATATATGTGTTGAAGTATGTAAATCTTTAGCATGAAGTCCGAGTGGAAAACTTGTAGTCACTTATAAATGTAACTCCGTTTTTATGTATGTACCTCTACTCCATTGATTAATAATATTCAAAATATTTTTAAATTGTGAAATTCGTTTAAATACTTATTTAAAATGAAATTCTCTAAATGTTGTTTGTTTAGTTTCAATCTTCGAACTAAAATTAAATGTTAATGAAATTTTATCAAAAATTTTATAATTATCTGTTCTTCGATATTCCTTTGTCAACAATTTTTGTATGAGCTGGGGTCTGGAACTGCTTCCTTTGTTTTAGGGCGATTGAATATGTTTGATGCACCAAAGAAGTGCTCTATGGCACCATGCGGTTTCACTTTTTATTTTTATTAAACTGACTCGGCTTACGCCGCCGGCACTTTTGTACGATTTTGTGTTCTACTCGGGATCACCAATTTAGTTTCTTTAATGCATGTTTTTAAATAATAACACTTGTTATTTTTATTATTATTAAATGTTTTTATTATAAAACTTATTTATTATTATATTGAAATTATAATATTTATTTTAGCACTGGGGCGTGTATATTTATATAGATATATATACAGATTGTAATTGAATTTTGTTTGGAATAAACTTATCCGTGGGAACAGAGCACGAGGACCAAAGCAAAGTGAAGATGCCGGAAATTGTCTCTACGATAAACACGATGGGGGAACGGAACGGAGAACGGTAAGATCACTGAACTTTAAGTTCGGTGATCGATGGAGTGTTCCAACTGATCGTGTTTATTGTGTGGGAGGCTGTTGTGTGACTTTGCGTAAACTTGGTAATTAAGTTTACGCGGTCACTACACATACGCACCCACACGTGCTGTTGCAATATTCTTTAACAAACTATTAGTAATTCAATTAAAGAAAGGGATCCAATATCGAAACGCTTTATTATCCAGGAAGGGGGCCTCGGTAGTCTAGGGGTAAGGCGCCTGACTGCTATCCCAGAGGTCCCGGGTTCGAATCCCGGCCAGCCCCACGGTCCTTCGCCTTTTTCACTTTCCCACCCACATAACTTTCCTTCTTTCTTCTCCCCTCTTTACATTTCTGATTCCTCCTGTCAAAGCCTTCGCTAGTCCTTCCCCGCTCCACCAAGCCCATGTCATCGGTTGGCTGATGAGATTCAACTCGTTTCAGGAGGCATAACACTTCAGCGAGTTGTTTCTCAAATGCCCCGATGCCAGAGTCGCGAAATGGTTGGAAGTAGGTGGAATAAAAATATCGCGGCTAGGTTGTGGCTGCTCCTTCCTACTTCTATCTCTTTCTACTCTCTATCTTCCGGCTAGAGCTGCTGTTCGACATTCTATACGAAAAAAAATAGATTGTCGAACAGTACAAAGGGGCTTTCCCTAAGCCTCTAGTCTTCCACATAAAAAAAAGGATCTTTGCCCCTAATGTTACCGAGTTTCTAATGTGGGCATCGAAAGATTATTTTAAACTTCTTTTGCAGATAACTGAAATACTTGTGGGAAGCAACTCCTGCAGTACAATCGCCTTGAAAGATAAAAATTGCAATCAATGTTGCACACCTGCCAAGGCTTCGTAATACCCCGGCTTCGACGACCTCATTTCAACAAAGTTCAGTTCAATCCGCTTCAAATTGTTATTGATGTTTCGCCAGAAGTTAAAATTGCAAAAGCTCACTGGAATGATAGTCCATTATTCCAGTTGATTACTCTCTTTTCAGCGAGCTTTTACGTTAAACCTCAATATCAGATTTTTCCTGAGCTCAATTTGTGAAAATATATGGAAACTGACGATAAAATTGAAATTTGCTCGAATTTACCGGAGTATTGGGCGAAAATATAAGAGAATAGAAGGATAAGCCAAACGTACTACTCATTAAATATGCAAAGCATACCGGAATCAGCAAGTAACCAGCAAAGCTCTACAAATAGCAGCCGAAAATGATAGTTGACGTTTTGTGCTCGATTGATATTTTGGGTGGACGCCTAGAGCTGTGAGTTTAGAGCATTTATACTGTCGATTGTTCTTTCTAGAGTTCAATGTCAAATAGTTCGCTCTAAACAAAAAAATTAGTAGAGAGAAAAGACGTCCTTTCACCAAAGCCGAAGACCAAAGCCAATATGTGGATTTTCTGCACACGCTCCCATTCATTCAAAACTATTACGATGGAACCTCGAGTTTTGACTACCGCCTGCTTCTAGCCAGCCCAACGTGGAGAGACCTTTGCGACCGAACAGGATATGGCTTTCTTATTTATTGCGCAAAATTGAATTTATTGGGTGAAAAGACCGTTTGCAGCGCTAGTATTCATCACTCTTTTAGACTTTGCTTTCATAAACACTTCCTTGCATCGCTTAAACATTAAAACGAAAGCTAGGCGTCCTGGAGTTCGTTTATTATGTAGCAATGTTAAATACTTAGATATGCGGGCCTACTGTATCCCTGTTTAAAAGGACGATGTCACAATTAAGTACAAAATTAAAAAATCACCGCGTATTTATTGAAAAAACATCATGAAATAACAAAACTACCCACCAAAATAGTCCATACCAGCGCACATCACACACCTCCCGTAAAACAAACCGACAACTGGTGATCTTGTTTTTCTTGTGAATTGATAGTCTTTAAGTAATATAACCCAAAGAACGTTTGCACATAACACATTTAACAATACATTTGGTGCAAATTCTTTTTTGACTCAAATTTGCCGTCGTGTGCCCGTTTGTACAACTCGGTATTTGGATCTTTAAAGCTTTTGGTCAAATTTGGCCGTATGTTCTCCCATTCAAAATAGTTAAAAACTCTACGGCCATCCTAGGCCCCTTAAATATCCAAGCGGCAGGTGTTCGCCCGCTGTAAAGCCATTTTTTTTTGTTTTACTCCGATAAACATAGTGGGGAAGCCAGAAATGTATCACATTTTGGAAAGAAGAGCTTGAAGAAATGTAATGTCCAACAAAAGTATGGTTGCAAAAATAAACCTGGGCAGACTACTATGAGTTGTGTGAACCCTTGAAGAAGCAAAGCTGGCCAAGATTTTCAATAGTAGGCCAATGGTAGAGATGTTGTTAAACTATTGTTCTATTGAATCACTCGAGGTCGACATATATTCTGAGTAGAACACATGTTTTTTAGTGCTTTACTTTCAAGAGCGCACTTTTAGCATTAATGATTTTTCATAAGAGCAGCAATTGCTTGATTTTTTCTATTACATATTTTTCTGCCAACATTCGCATTTATCGAAGACGTCACCAGTTTACTAATTGATCACGATAACGAACGAATGACCAGATGCATCAATGATCGTCAGGTGGTATCCAAATTCATTTTACATGTCATTATCATCATTAGAACACGATTCGTTTTACATTTACCATGATCGTATCTTGCAACTATAAATACCTCACTCTCCCCACCTAAAATACACAAAAAACCCATACACAAAAAAAACATTAACGAACATTTGAAAAAATTTCTATCAAGTAATTCCAACCGTTCCCGTTCATTAATTCCTAGAAGAGAGCAGAGGCCATCTTTGACCATTATAGTTCAACCCTTTCAGTTCATGAATCGTCCTAAACGGCCAGGTAAGTCAACATTATTCCGCTACAGCCGTACTAATTAGCGGACCAGTGAAACGGCCATAAATTCCCCATCGGCCCTTTGCTATGGCATTTTATGATTTTTCGATTTGCTCAAATGAGTCGCAGTTTCACGTTCACACACCTTAGCGAGCCGCCACCAGGTAAGCCCTATTTATAGCGACCAGTCGCCAACAGTCCGAATGTCCAGTTGCCGAATTATTGATAGATGTCAACGGAGAGCGTTCATCACGGGCCGATCTTGAAGGGTTTTTAATTTTTTCGGGTTGTTTTGGAAAACGTCAAATTGCCGAATTAAATTATGGGACATCTGCTTAATTTCGTGTGAAAGGGTTATGAAAAGGGTTGACGGACCGAGGGCCAGGGCTTCGTCTTAATGTCCAACTTACGTTTCAATTTCGTTTCGTCGTTTCTTAAAATGTCGTAATTAGGCTCTGACAGATGGCTGCGGGGGATGCCCTGCCGTGGGCTTATTTTTTCGTTGCTGTTGTTTAACAAATTAATTGCCAGAAAAGGGTTAAGCAGCGAAGACTTTGATGTGTTGTGAACAGGGCTACTGACCTTCTCAGCGGCGTAATCCGCAGGTAATACTCGAGGACCACGCGTTGTCGGACCACCGTAGAAGCACGAAATCGCCAGCCTATAGGTAGGTGTCCATGGGTAGTGCTGAATTCATCCTCGGTGGTTGCCATGGCCGGCTCGAATGTCCTGGCAGTGCTTCTGGGCAGGCTAAGTACCTTATCCGGGGATGAAAAGTGTGCGCCTTCGCAGTCTAGCCCCGGCCGGAGTTTGAAAAGTCTTTTCCGTTTTTTCTTGTGCTTCTCCATTGAGAGCGGCACAAAAGTCATCTTTCATGTCGTCCCTTGAATCCGATGAAATCCTGCCTGTAATCAGATACTCAACACTTGACTGGTGTAAATAAAACTAATGAAGACCTCTCCCTTTCCGTGCACTCGGCATCGAGTACACTCCATCCCTTCGAGCCCTCCGTCCCGTCGCTTGGGTATTCCCAGTTCAGTGGATTGTGCAAGTGTACTCAAGGCTCCACGTCCTCTCGTCCAAATAGCAATCTGGCTCCAGACTCTGCGGAAGTGCCGGGGTGAAGGCTGAGCGTTCTGGGGTATGCTATACTGTGAGGATCTGGTAGCTCCATTGCCATACTCCAAGGGCATGTGGGGATTATTGAAGCAGCATTTAGAGCCGTAGATTAAGATATCTTGAATCCAGATCTTGTGCTTAGAGAGGAGCACACCGAGGAGGAGCACACACCACTTAAAGACGGCGATGGGGTCATGCTGGATCCAAACTGTGTATGGGAGCTAGTCTCTTCGGGGCATATGTGATTTGACTCATCAAAATAGTTTGACGTCTGTGTGCTCAGCCGAAATCTCCTTCGATGAGGGAGGAAATGACTCTTGAATCTTAATTAGTTTGCTGCCGTTATCAAAACTTAATAAGTGGAATGAGGAATTGGATACTTACCCAAAAAAGCGGACTCCCTTACCAACTCCCTTTTTTTCTTATTAATACTTTAATACCCCCAAAACAAATGTCCTTTATTAAAAATTCGGGTTTTAAGCCGCGGACTTGGAAATGTGATAAGACAACACATCTCGAAAGGTGTCACATAATAAACTCTTTTACACCTTTTCTCGTCGGATGCCTTCTTTGCGTGTGGATTTTGTGTTTTTTTTTCGCTTTTTTGGAAAATATGCAAAGTGGTTTGTCATCCACTTGGACTGGTGTGACCACCTTCACGAAAGCAAATTTCTTGACAAGCTACAAGGGCCATTGGCTCACCTGCGCTTTCCTATGGTTATTGAATTACAATTTTTTTTTCGGTTTTTTTTTGCAACTTAATTAAAATATTTTGCATTTTTATGCTTGGTTTTTTTGTGTATAGTTGATGGTTTCTTAGGAATTTTTATTTGTCGTAAAAATGTTTCAATTTGAAGTTGCTTTGTATGTTTTAATTAGTAGACTTTGTTAGTAGGTGTAGACTTTATGGGTTGTTCATTCAAAAAATCATGCATTTTATATCGCCATCATTAAGCCTATATGGTAACATATGGAACATTAGTTCGGTGGCATAGGACTAAGCTTATCCAAAACGTTTTTCTACAAACAAAATCCAAAAACTAGCCTGCCGCTGCCTTTCCATCACCAGCATTATTCGCAAATTACCGACGGAAGCACAAGAGACTCAATTTGGTACTGCACCTACCATCTAGAAGTAAAGATTTTCCCTATCTACGAATGTTGCACTAAGCCGAAGATACAATAGCGACGTGGTGAATGGTCCTCAGCAGGGTCATTCTACAATTGTATGCAAGAAAGACTAAGCTGGTCTAGTTCGTGGATGGCTCTAAGCTAAAGGAAATGGAGTGTATAGTGTGTGACCAAAAGAGATATAAACATGCACTTCTTTTCTATAGCAAGCATCAAGTAGGGTCATGCATTAAAACTAGAAAGACAGCCTGAATACTACAAGCAAAGATAGTGGCCTCCTGCTAATACCGCTGGAGTACAACACTAGAAGAGTAATGATCTGAACAGGACTAGGGCCTATTTGGGAATATGCTGCCAGATTAAGAATGAGGAATTGGACATTCACTTTTGTAGTTTTCAAGAGGTAGAAGCCAGAAAGGCAACCGTACATTTCCTCTCCCCTATTCTCCATGAAATTGAGCTATATTAGCATATACCTAAGCCTAGGAAAGACCTGCGACAACTGTGCGTATTTTTATGCTAAGTGACAGCCATGCGACAACCAAAGCGATAAATCCATAAGAAATGCGTCCAAATTAGTTTGGAACTGTCAAATCGTCTGTCAGTAACCTCAGTAAGTACACCAGACGGGGCTCTGACATTCTTTCCATATCTGATCTGGTAATCTCTCTTTGCTCGCCTTTCTTTGTCACCCTCTGCGCAGACGCACTACTTGTACTCCTTAATGTGGAGTAGTACCAAAATGAGTACAGACCCCAATGCTGCAGTGTGCAACTACCAAAATAGAATAGTTATTGGAAGGCAGATAACTCTTTAAATCGCGATTAATTTAGTAAGAATAGTTCAGGGCTTCATGGGTTACTATATGGCTTACAGTGGTTATATGTATCCAAAGGTGGTGGGGATAAGAGCCCTGCCAACGCCAAAACTCCGTTTTATTGTACCGACTCCAATTCTACTGCGACAGAACCTTGATTTCGTTCATCGAACAGTAGATGGCGTTCTCTTATAATATGCTTTTTCTATGTAGCATGGTCAAGCTCAAGTTACCCCTTGTACCACTAGTACGTATGCCATTGAAGTCATAGGGCAATGTCTAGTACCTACTAAGTTTGATCTGAAGATAGAAAAATGATATGATAGGTTAAGGGTAGTCTGCTGACAGGCCATGACAGAAAAAAAATGGCTGGTGGAATCGAACCGCGGACCTCTGTGATGGTAGTCGGGCGTCTTAACATTTATACTGCTCGAACCGGTTGCTGCAAACGCTATGAAAAGCCTTAGTCTCTAAGGTAGAATTTCTTCAATTGTTTATCGGATTATCCAAGTACACTGTTGCTGCAAATTTTTCGTCGGTGGCAAATTCTGTTGTCAGAGCGTAATGCAAACGAATGCGGTAACAGAGGTAAAACGACAGTGGAACGTAGCGGAATGTTAATTCAAGTGTAGAAATGTTTCCGGCCTTACCCAAAATTTTAGACCGAATAGAAATTCAGATCTTAAGGCTTGAACTGACACACATAAAGAAACCCTTAGATCATCCTCCTCCAGGCAAAGCCTGCATGTGGGGTCTTCCGCCCTTCCTATCCCCCATAAGTAGTAATTAAGGGCACAGTGTCCAGAAATCAAGCCAACAAGTGCTCTGACATCATTTCTAGTGCTCCCTAACAATTCCTGGTCGTCTTAGGGGACGGCATAAGAAGGAATCGCTTAGAGTTGGCCAGTCCAGGAGCGGACCTCCAGCGTTCAGTATGTTTCATCAAAGCCCTGCTGAATCTGACACGCCCACACCTGTCTTTGCTTTGTAGCCATCCATGGTACCATACTAATCCACTTGCAATACTTTAGCAAAAGTCTAGGTTAGCCTATCCTGTATGTGCATTTGCTTTCAGCTGCAACGCATATTCTCTACCTCTCTACCCCTCTGGGGTACCACCGATTGAGGAGAATCTCTACCATCGGGGAAGTGCGGATGGCCTCAGTGATGGAAAGGCAGGCCATTGAATTTTGCTTAAGTTGGTTATGAAACTCTTAAGCTCCTTTTCTGTGCCACCAAACTAAAGCCCTGTAAGTTCAAATGATGGTGGTGTATATCCAGTGCATGGTTTTCGGCTGCAATGGAACCACAAGCTCTGGGACAAGATCGGAAAGATCTGTTGAGCTTGGCGTCTGGCGTCACTCCTAAATATTTGGCTTGTTGTGAAAAGCCTATAATTCTGCCTGCGAGTATAGGTACCTTAAGCCCCGGTAGTGATTGCTTCCTGGTGAATGGAACCAGAATCGTTTGTTCGGGATTGACTTTTAGTCCTACGTTGTCGCACCAGCTTGAGGCCAAATCTAGTGCAGGCGTCTTGACATGGCCCCTTCAGTTTCACCTGTCTAGTGAAGATATCGTCTATGAAGACATCGTCAGCGTAGCCTTTGGCGAAAAAGTTTCGGCCGTTGAGCAGCTCTAGGAGTTCATCTATAACAAGGCACCAGAGAAGTGGAGATAAAACTCTTCCCTGTGGGCAACCTTCTGCTATAGTGCCCTGCACAGAGCCTTCAACAAGAGAGACCATTAGTTTGCGAGTTCACAGCATAGAGTCGATCCATCTGCAGAAAGTGCTACTTAGACTACGTCTACCTAGAGCCCTAACTATAATAACAAGGGAATTACTCTTGCTGTCGCAAATCCTGGAAGATTCAGAAAAAGAAGAAGATAATTGTTGAAGAAGGAAAGAGCAACTAAGGACTGTAAGCTACAAAGTAATAATAAAGTCCGCCATCTTTTAGATAAAAAAAGAATCATCTTTAAAAGAACACAATAAATTTTTTTTTGTCAAATATTTTATTTTATTTCTTCATTCTTTCTAAAGTTTTTGTATATATATAATTAATAATTTTATATTTTCTAATATCATTATCACACATACATACAATATACTTAAGCATACATCATACCAACTAACATGATCTCCTCTTTTTCATATACATATATAATTTTTGTTTTAATATTAATCTTTAATCTTTAATTTTTTACTTTCACTATTCTTTTTTCTGTTTTTTGTTTTTTTATTTATATATTACATTTCACATTTATTTAAATCAAAGGACTTTTGTATCTAAAATTTCATCTTAAATACACTTTCCCATCATTTTTATATTTTTACCTTATTTTCTGTGCCGGTGTTTTTTTAAGTACATTTTTGTTTTGTGAGATACATTCATATATATGTATGTATAATTATTATAGACAGAGATTCTTGTTCCTTTATTGTTCTGTTATCGTTTAATTCATCAGGGTTTTGTTTTTTATTTTTATTTATTTATTTACTTTATCTAATTTTAAATTGTTTCTTTTTTGTTTTTTAAGTTAAGTTTTCAGTTAAATTTTTTTTCATTTTCATTGTTTTTATTAAAATACATTTTACACCTATTATTGTGATTTTTGTGTTTTTTTTCTTCAAAACGATTTTTTTGTTTGATTAAGACAAAAATTAATAAAAATAATGTTTTTTTTTGTGTATGATCTTAACTAAAAACACATATTAACAAAAATTTTAGGAACAAAAAAGATTTAATAAAATAGTAAATTTATATTTTAGAAAAAAAAGGGGTAAAAAGGGGGAAGAAAATTTTAACAAATTGTGATTAATAAATTTTTTTTTGTTGTTAACAAATAATATTGAAAGTCACTTGGTACAAAGTATAATTATTATAAACTCAAAGTTAATAAAAAAAAATAAACAAACAAAATAATTTACAGGATTTTGGTTTTCTATTTACATATATATTAATATAAATATAAACTTTATTTACAAACGATCTTCTTCTTTCATAGCGTAATACTGATTTTGAAACACGAGCTTGATTTTTTTTTCTTTTACTTATTTTTCATTTGTTGGAATTTTATTTTTAAGCCAAAGTTTCTACGTTAATATTATGAGTTTGTGGAATGTGGGTTTTGTAATTTTTATTGGGATTAAAAGTGCTTGTAAGTGTAATTTATCTGTTCATTCAGAAAAACTACAATTTGTAGTAATAATTGTTTGAAAGGAAACACCATCTGAAAGTTTTACTAGTTTGTGTAAGAAAGCGCGATGTAAAGCTAGAGTATGTGGACGGATCTCTAACATTAAATTTCTATTCTGTTTCTAAGTTAAGTACATTCTTGGAGACTTTTGTAGTCTCCCGAGTAAAATTAAAAAAATGGCCTTACAACGGGCGAACACTGGCCGCTTGGGTTTTTAGAGGACATATGATGGCCGTAGAGAGAGGGCATACGACGGGCATTTAAAGGCCAAGTGAATGACATTTTCGTTTTATACAATCGGTTTTTGGACATCTTACATCTTCGACTGAAAAATCGCTTTCTTCAGCTCAAACGACTTGTCACGACACACGACCCGGCTTTCAGCACAAGGGTCGAAGACAAGCAGCATTTATATGAGGGGTCCACACACTGGGGGCCAATTAGAAGCACCACGTGCCGTCGATTGCCTTCTTCAGAGGGACAAAAAAAAAGAAAACTTGACCCGATACGGAATCGTCGAAAACGTTTATTATTATCATTTGAGCTCGTGTGGAAAGTGTTTTGGAAAGAAAGTCAGCTCTGTTTGTGAAGAAGCACGGTAGGATACAGTGGTCGAAGGAAACACTTGTTCACTTGTTATATAAACGCCCGGCGTTATGATGGGCCCTTTACGACATAGAATCTTGTCCGTCATACTTCCCGTGCCGGCTTCTGTACGAAGTTTGAATGTAACGACTGAAGGAATGTTTGTTCGCACTCTTTCTCGTCGACTTAGCAACGACTTTTTTTTGTTTCACAGATAAAATTCTATAGGAAAAAAGTTCGCACAACAAAGTTTGTGGCGATTACGTTCTGGAAGGACTATTTCCAGACTAAATATCGGATCACTGATAAGCTTCCTATATTCACCACAGTCGATTAAACAACCATCTCACTTTAGGTACGCAAGGTCTTGGCATAAAAGCGGCACACCGAAGAGCACTGAAGGCATTGACATTGGACAGAAGAATCCTAGATCGATCATCGGCCACCGATGCGACCTAGCATTATGCGTACAACATCGTGTAGAGCCGGCCTGAGCTAGGATTCAGGGGTCTTCTTTTTCTTCTTTGATCCGTTAGCTGGCGGTCCGAGCGGGACTTTCCCGCAACTGACACGCTGCTGTCGGTGCCGCTTTAAAAAATGCGGTTTCTAGCCTAGTTTCTTCGGTTTTCCGATTCTGGTCAATTCGCCAGGTCGACCACAGGATTCAGGGTACAGTTTATGGGATGGTAGACCAAATCTATGTCGAAACGACGATCTACACTGGAATGAACAGAGCCCAGAGTTTTTAAACTGAATGTCATCTACTCGAAATCGTGACTTGCACAGGGAGCAGATTCGAAGGGCTAGGACCAGATTTCAGATATAAACCGATCTTGATCAAGAAAATATGGTCACCAAAATAGTCTTT
Organism: Thereva unica; assembly: GCA_949987705.1. Taxonomy (NCBI): domain Eukaryota; kingdom Metazoa; phylum Arthropoda; class Insecta; order Diptera; family Therevidae; genus Thereva; species Thereva unica. The sequence continues at coordinate 90,537,507 of OX465285.1, forward strand.
TAAATAAGATCATACACCTCAGACGAATGAACTAAAAGCTTTCAACGCAGATTCATCAATTGGTTCGACCGTTTCTTTGAGCTGAATCCATTTCTTAATGTATATCTTTTATCGCATAAGCTAACTGTTTTTAAAAATCTAGAATTATGTTACCCAGTGTATATTTATAACAAAGTACAAATCGACTAATTCTTTGAATTTGCCAATGAATCGTCGAAATATATTCTAAAACAGTGGAATAGGCAAAAAACAGTAATCTAGTGCAATTCAGCAAGTGCTGAATATGTCTGGGCTAAGAATATAAGCATTTTTTTATTAAAATATGTTCGAATAACCTAAAAATTAGTTAGTTGTTTGAAAATACGGCTGAATCGATATGTTAATGTTTATCTTTTGTCGCTTAAGCTAACTGAATCTACGATTCTACATAGAATTATGGTACCTCATAAAAAAATCCAAATCGACTAACGCTTTGAAATTACCGATGAATTATAGAAATATAATCTAAAACAGTTAAATAAGCAAAAAATGTGATCTGGCGCAATTCAGCAAGTGCTGAATATGACTAGGCTATGAAAATAAATTTATTTTTTACTAAAATCTGCTCAAATAAGGCAGAAATAACTAAAAAATATAATCTTTTTAATTTTAATCTCAATCCTAAAGGTTTAATTTAGAAATACGTGCTTTGAAAATCTGTTGTCTGTGGCTTTTCCTATAAAGTTTTTAGTAAAATTAAATTAATTTAGGGTTTGTCACTGAATATTCTGAATTAACGACAATTAATAACTACTACAAAAAATCCCTGTTTAATCCTAATTTAATTACAAAACTCATTTTTCACACAAACTCGCTTAAAATAATCCAAAGTATTTTTCTTTTCACTTTCATTTTTTGTACATAATAATTAAGTTAGCAAATAAATAAATTATATGCAGGCCATGCTTAGCTTAATACTTATTCAGCGCTTAGATATCTAAATGTGTTTTGTATTTCTTTTTCATTTCAGCTAAAACTTGCTTTCATTTATCTTTTTTTTCCTAAGTAATAGTATTTACAACAACAACAAGATTTCAGCTTGAAATTTTATCTATGCACAAAACAAAAATTTCAAGCTAAAAAATTTTAACACTAAACATACAAAAATACACAAGCATATATATTATGCATTCGTTCATACTTACATACATACAGACATTTATTTATATTTATATATCAAAATAAACACACACACACACGCACATATACCAATGCGTCGGCGCTGAAGGATCATCACTAATTTGGCGGGCTCCTTGGCGTCGGTGGATGCTGCGGTATCTGATATGGGCTGAATCGCTGAAAATGTTTCGCTCGCATATCAGGTGATGGTGATCCAGAGCTGGATGGTGTCGATACTGGTGGTGGGGGTGTCCGGGGATTTGATACGCTTGCGCTAGCCAAAAATCCGGCCGATAGCTGGGGCCACTGTTGCTGCCATAGGCCAAGATTTAGAGCGCTTAACGTTGGACGCTGATACATTTGCGGTAGAAGGAGTTCCGTGTATGGTGATCTGCCCCACATCTGTAGGTGCTGTCTAGCCTTCTCCAAGATCGCTACCGAGGCGGCATCTGCCTCCTGTTGGGTAAACTGCGGAATTAATGGATCGGGGAACAGTCGCAAGGGGGCGCGCAGATGCTGCTCCAGCAGCAGTGCATCCATTGGATCCCTGTAAAAATCAGAAAAACTTGAAGTCAGCTATAATCTGTTAATTAATTGAATTATCGCGAAGGAACAGTTTCACTTAAATATAACAAAAAAAATCGAAAATGAAAAAAAAACCGCACGGGGAAAATAATGGCTTGATCGGAATTTTATGCCACAATTCATCACGAATTCGCTCTGCGGCAATTAATCACCAACGGGCTTCGCTTTACTAATGGCTGCCTATCGCGCGGAGTACCTGTGGTCATTTCTGCATCAAGCTCTACTCGAGCAAAGGATGACTGGATAGTGCGCGGGGTCCGCGGGGGGACATCATCATCATCATAAGGTAAATTGTGGAAGACGAAGGGGCTTCTCTCTCTCTAGGAGACCTTCTGGTAGGTGCTGTGGAGCGCGCGGTGTACACCGGTGGATAATAACATTTCGTGTATCGTTTCACCATCAAAGTTAAACAAGCCGCTCTGTAATTTTTGCCAGCCGTTTCACATCGATTCCCGATGAAATACTCCCCGAGAATATATTTATGCACACGGGAAAAAATGGAATTAAAAAAAATAAAAAAAAATTAAGAGAGCGAAGTAGAAACAAACAACAACACCAACAACAACAAAAAATATTGAAAAACTGCAACGCCAGAGAGGGAGGCGCAGGCAGCACAGCCGCGCGACCACTATGCAGGGCAGCACAGGTATATATGGACACCTGTGTCGAAAATTAAACTGTTTTCGCGATACTCTCTGCGCGCTGCATTTTGAAAGTATAGAAATGCCGCGCTGATATCGCGCGACGCGATGCATGTTCACACCGAAGACCAACGGAGTTTCACCACGCCATTTATTAACTTAACCATTCGACCGGGGATCAGAATGGTCGCACGAGCGTTAAGCATGGCCCCATGCTGCACAGTACTACAACACAACAAGGTAAAGGGTTCTTGTTTTGTTTGTCGAACTTTTGTAATTTTATTGTTGCTGTTGTTGCTAATAATCCCAAAACGTCGAAGGTGCACACGAAAAGGACACTCCACACACATAAAGCAAGCCATGTATAAAACTGCCACAACAAAGTCTGCTCCTCTCTCCAACAAACTTAACTCCGCGAAGGTGCATTTTCATGCATCGCGTGCCCTCCCAATTACAATGTAATCAATCAAAATACCCGCCGTCGGACTCACCTGTCGAAATCGGTCAGTCTTGATGAATCCCGAAATCCTTTCGCGAACGGATTTGAGTCGATTTTCAGTTTTGTTATCAGCTGATTCTGATATGCTGTTACCGCGGTGAATACTGTCTCTGGGAAAACGTAGGTCTTGTGGTCGACCTCCTGTAGCTCCTTCGGTGATGTTGGAATACTTTGGCCAGGACCAAGTCGGACTAAATGTATTCGGGGTTGATATCTGTGCATTGAGTTTAAGACGATCTGAAAAGGGAAGAAACGATTTTTGTGTTATTATTAAAGTTAAAAGTATTTTTGTTTTAATAGTAAAGTTAAGTTTAAGAATTTGGAAAGGAGTTCGTGTTTGGGAACGAGCTGATCTTGGCTGTCGACCGTAAGATTCTTCATCAATCTATTGTACAGTAACTATAGATGCACACATGAATCGAAGTTAGCCGGGTCGAAAATATACCTAAGAATACGCCAAGTGTACCCCCAGAACGGCAGAACAACATAGGCTGATTTGGACAGATCGACGACGATTGAGTTGAGTTCATCGCGACATCAAGGGAGGAAAAGACTAGACTCGCCTGAGTATAGTATGGTAAAATTACTGTTTTAGCTCTAAACAAGTGCCTATTTTCACACTGAAAAGCAGCGGTCCTAGTATGGAACCTTGTGGAAAACCACGTGTGGTTGATAAAGGATCCAAAATGGAATGTTGTAGCCATATTTTTTCAAATCGATTCCGAAAGAAATGAGAGTGAAAGTTTCCCGTGATATTAGCTTAGTTTTTAGAAGTCTATGTCTGACACTACTAAATGCCTTACTTTAGTCAAGAAGCACAAGAAAAACAATGTCATCAGAATCAGGAGCCATTAGCTGGTCGGTTGTCAGCTTCAGGAGTGCAGATTCACAACTACTCTCTTTGTGGAATCCTAATGGTGCATGCGACAACAAGGACCACGTTTTACAGTGTCCTTCGATTTACCATGCATTTGATTTGCAGTTAGGTAGTGCTTCCACTGAAGTAAGATATTGTCAGGCTGATATTGGAAATATGAATGATGTGCGGAAGGCTCCCAGGAAAATTTAACCTTAGGTGAGTAGCTTTCTTATTAAAGATTACTTCTTCGGAAATGGGAAACTTGGCAGTAGTCTAGAGGTTGAGGACCCCGATTATTATGCCTGCGTGGGCCGCATTTCAATTCTACACAAAAACTGAGTAAAACCCCGTATTGGTGTTGTCAGTTCGTTCTGTCATTCTTTTCTCTTCTATCTTTTCCATTTCTACAGTTTGCTGTTCGTACCTTGGTCTTCAATTCCAACAACCCCAGAATGCAAAAAAGCACCTTAAGCAGCGAAAAGGCCCTTGAGCCAAACAAAGCTCCGGCAAACGGATTCGTATTTATTGCATGCTCAAAGGAAGCAATACTTCCAGAGGAATCGAAACGGCAAAAGCTTGTACTTATTTCGAAACGGATCAAGCCCTATAAGAGATTCTTCGGCTTATACGCAAATGTGCATCTTAAACAACATGGACAAGTTCATTGAGTGCGAAACTTACAAAAGATTACTCCTCAGGGTCAGAGTCTTGTCAGACGTCGAAAGGGTCAGACGTCAAACCGTTCGGTTTCTGAAAGGTCAGATCAACTACTGGCGTCGTTCTGACGAAGCCAAATAACCGATGCGTTTATCATCTAGATACCCGTAAGTACCTGGTGCGTACCTTAGTCGAATTTTTCGGGAATAGGCTGGTGCATTGCTACCCAGACAAGCGGCCAATAGATAGATAGAATAAGGATAACCCATGGGCTTGTCGAAGACTCTGTTTTGGGTCCTATTCTATGTATCAATACGAAGATTGGTGCGCTGGCGGTCCGGTTTGCACAGGCATTCGTTATCGGCTTCTGCATTAGGCCTGGGGTAGAAGAAAGTCGTTTCGATGAAATCAAGATGCGATCTCACCGTTAAAGTCATGGCTAGAAACTGCTGACCTTATAGTTGCATAAAACCATAATAGTACTAATCGCAAGTGTTTGGAAGGTGAACACCACAAGGGTGAAAGTGGCCCAGCAGGTCACCAACTCACCGCCATTTCACCAAGAATCACCTTCAAAGAACACTTTTGGTAGGCAGGAAGAAAAATTGGGCTACATACTACCTAAGTGCATGAAGTTTTTCAGTGTTAGTGGTGCTTCTGCCATTGCCTCTAGTTTCTTCCTAGATTCGCCGAATCTCACACCATAAAAAAAGACACGATCTGCGTTATTTGTAACTCACTTCCTCATACTCCTTTATAAACCACCTCTCCAGGTTTGGATAAGTCTGTGGGTCTGTGGATCCTTAACAGACCCTTCCCACTGCCTTTGCCAATCTGTTACAAACTCGCAGTGCATTATCTGCCACCACCACTGTATTTGGCTCTTCTCCAACATAATGCTAGCGCTAACTGCTCCTTTTGGCAGGCGTAGCCTCAGCATACATCGCTATTCATTGTGCTCCACAGAAGAGGCCCCAGAATAATAATATAATATCATTCCAGCGAGCTTTTGCATTTCTAACTTTCGGCGAAAAGCAACAATTTTCAGCATGAACTGAATATGCTGGCTGGTGAAGTCACTTATATGGATTGAATGGAACTTTATTGAACCGAGGTCGGTGATTCCTGGGTAAAAAGGAACAACAGAATTTAAAAGTGCAGCAACAGCGCCCTCAAGTGTATATCAAACACGGTAAACAGCAGTACACAATACAGAGCCATCGGAACATTTTTTCCTGGGTGTGCTTTTTTACAGAATATATTTTGTTCAAAGTTTTAAAATATCTTAAATCTTAATATCTGAAATTGCGCCCCCGACAAATTGCGCCCGGTGCAAGTGCACCATTCGCACCTATGAAAGTGCCGTCCCTGATCAAGGTTTAGCAACTGAATGCTGATACAAGCCCGCAACACAATACCGCCGTAAGGCAGCCTTTTGGGAGTAGACTAAAAGTCATAGTCAGATGGGTACGATGAAAAAACGAGACTCCTCTAAGCCTATCCTTTCCGTAATCTGCTTCCTTTTGAAGTTAGTGCAAATTTATCAGAGTAAAAATAAGATTCGACCATCTTTAGCTTGAAATAGGCACGGTACGCTTGATTAAAAATTCTACTTTACTAACTTTGTTCTCTACAGGCACGTACCAATAAACGACGCACAGAATAGTCCCTACAAACCACGGTAGGCTCAATCTTTTTTAAACTAAAAAGGAGAAAATTGAAGCCTTTAAAAATTGCATAAGACGAAGAAAACGGGCAATTACCTTGATGACCATAAATGGTGCCTTTAGCATACTCAGTTCGATAGTGTAGATCAAGCAGCATCGGGCTAGGTTAGTACTTAGTTGGGGGACCGAAACGTGCATTCCCCTAGTAGGCGCATTTTTAGATTTTCGATTCTGAAGGTAATCCAAAATTAAGAAGGCAGGTGAGGATAAAAATTTCATGTGGATTTGTTATGTATGTAGCAGTTTCTAACAAACCACAAGTTGAGTTAGCCAAAATAAAGAAATAAAACGTCGGTTTGAGATAAATATCACTGATAACACTTTGACTACATTTTAATCTAATTCCTGCAATGTATTCTTATGATCATATATCATTTAAATGCCACTAAACATGCCTAATCTCTCTCAAAAACCCCCTCACTATCACTCTGACACCAAAAACTTGAATGCAACTCCCCCAAACCTCTCGATTCTACCCAAAATCATCCAAAAATATCGCTCCCCCACGACAAATTCCAATGACCGAACAAAAAATCAAATATTTTGTAGTCCACTGTGTGTTGCCCTTAGGTACTGCATCCCAGCTAAAAACAACAACAAATTCCTCTCCCCTTTTCTAAATGAAATTTTAACATTGCTCTCTCCCCCTCCATCCATAAATCAACACGCTTCGCTATCACTCTTCACTGCATACACCACCAAAAATCCTCTATAATTTTGCGCATACACAGACGGCCCTAAGGCGGTTTTAAAGCCACCCCCGATATTTTTTTTTTTTTGGTATGTTATCATGGGGGGCACCCTGCAACCTACAGCGATTCCTTGTTAATGCCATATGAATCTGTTTGTTTGTGTGGGAGTGTGTGGGTGGGTGTGTAGGTGTGTGTATAACCTTTTTCTCACCACCCTGTAGAGGGTATAAAAATAGCTGCGATAAAAGTATAAATTTTTTTTTTCTGTAATAAAAAAATAAAAACGTGTCAGAAAGAAGTCGGAGACATGCGCTACTCTCAACACCATTTCCCGCCGCCACACGGGGGGCGGGGGAGGTCGAAGGGGCTCCGAAGGCGAAAATAACAGTCGAATCTCAAGTTCACCATAATTTTTACGAAATTCACCCCACCATTTAGGCCACCCCTGACAATTCACCCGGCTACAGCCGCCCTTTATATGATACACCACAGCCGCCTCCCCCACCCCCTGTGTCGTCGTAGTCGTCGTCGTAGGGTAGCACACAATTGTCTAAACAGGCCCAACCGTTTTGTTTGCTCAGGTTTTGTGGAGCAATTTCATTCCGCGCCACTGTTACCACCGACATTTGTCAAAACCCAGTAGTGGGGGGGATGATAATTTGAACGAGGACTATACTAAAATAAAATGGAGACGAATTGTGCTGGGGGATGAACAAAGGGGGAGGCTGATGGTGGAGTGGGGGTGAGGGAAGTGCGCTCGCATATTTCTCTAGGTGGGCGCAAAGAGATCGAAATTCCGAGTCCATGTTTCCTAGGCAACCTTCTCGGCGCCTTGTTGTACTATTTTGCATACATGCAGGGTGGATGGGGAGTATAGGGATGAACTTCTGTTCTATATGAGAGCATGAGAGCGCCCTCTATCTATGCTGGGGAATACTATAGCGCCAGAGGGGCAGGGCGGCTTAACGGTTGGGGTAGAGGATGGGTGGATATGAAGTAACAATTTTTTTCTGTGGTAATATTTTTTTGCTACCACCCCCCTCCCCCTCCACATTTTATCCCCCATACCCTAGAAGAATTTCCCACTGTTTTGATAAGGGAAAATTTATGGTAGCGGTGTAGCGGAGGGTTGTTGTTGTTTTTTTCCTTTTGTATCCCTAGATTTTCTCGTTTTTCTCCCCATTTTTGTCGAGGGTGTCTAAAGTGATCATACCCATATATATACACACAAAAACTTGGATAGGGGGTAGTAGGATGCAGGGGATGATGGTTGTCTCATTTGATTGGGTTGGTGAAAATATGTGAAGTCAAGTTTTAGCAAACTGAAATGTGGTAGTTGGGTAAAACGGACTAAGGATGCTGTTTACAGCAAATTTAAGGGCAGGATAGAAAAGATATAACAAGCCAAAATGCGGCCGGGGCGCGGTGGGGGTAGACACGAAGTGCTATATGGCTGAAATGATGCAAGGGACGCCAGGGGGGTTGGGTATATGCTTGAAAGATAACCGAAGTTTCTCCAAGTGATAAAAACCCTAATTGTTTGGAGATGGTTGAAGGCGGACGATTGTATATGTATGTATCTATTTAGAGAGAGAGAGTCTCTGACATTATTAGGTACATGACTATTTTCCATTGTTCCTGTATGTGCAGCTGCTTTCACATACATATGTATTTATATAAAAGTATGTTTCATCCCCTAAGAGAGTGGGTGTATTAATACCATTTTATTAGGGTAAAATATATCGAGGGACTCCCAAGGAAAATGAACAGGATATGTGGAGAATTTGTTGAAGTACCATAAGTTTTCAGGCTCATGATTTATATTTTTTTTATATATCTAAGGGATTTCGGGCGGTTTTTTTTAGGAGATTTAACATCTTCACAAATAGCATGAGACAACAAAATATATATAATAATAAAATACACACACATAGGTACATATAGATATATAAAAACTTACTTGTCCATTCTTATCCATTTCATTGTTAGTTAGCTTGACTTTCTCAAAGGACACGACCTGCTTTCGTAATGCCTCACAGCTTATAGGACTATCTGGATGGGCATATAATCTAGCCGGTGGTGGTGGATCAGCCTTCCCGGCCACTAGCCATGATGATCTGTGATACGCATAACGATATCTTCTTGAATCTACAGCAACAATATCTAGTAGTACAGCATATCTATCGGCTGGCTGTATTTGCCTAAGGGGACCAGAGAAGCTGACTCTTAACGTTGGAAACATCCGTCTGCAATAAAATGGAAAAAATGGAAAATACAAAAAAAAATTGTTAAAGACAGAAAAAATATAAAGTGTCATAAAGTGTTTATAAAGTGTCTTAAATTTTCACACTTTTTTCTACACACCCACATACACATTCTCGCTGTTTTAAAAAAAATGCGAAATTTAATATTAAAATTATTTTAATTGTGTGTGATGTAATAATACACACACTTATGCACTATATATTATTCTCGAGAGCATCCCCGCACACACACCCACACTATCAAAACATGAAATTTATGCAAATTAGCTGTTGTTTAGTTGACTTCCTTCTTAGCGCTTCTTATCTGATCACCGCTTTATAAGCTGCCAACATGCACACAAAAATTTAATGACGAGCTCCATGTCGCACCTTTGCCGTGTTTGTTACCTTCCTAAAAATACCCGCGCGCACTGCCGCCCTAATGCTCCTGTTCCCCTGGACTTTCTTGGTCTGAATATTATATAGGAGCGTATCGGATCAAAAAAAATTAAAAAAGAACATCCAGAACTAACTTTTACTACACAGGTAATATGCGTTCACATAAAAAAATAAAATAAAAGAAACACGAATCCCAGGTGGAACTGCTCATCTCTTGTTACGCGCGCGCGAGTGGATATTAATTTTTGTGACTCCTATACTATAAGCGCGGAGGGGGTGCGAGAGATATCCCGTAGGACTCGGTTAAGACTCTTCGGGGTATGGTCTTTCTTTATTTTTCTGGTGGTGATTTGCATACCTTTCCTTTACAACTAGGGTGGTCAAAATCACCATTCTTCGATCCACACACACACACACCGAACGTGGAAAATGCACAAGAGAAAATTACACCTGAAATATCTAACAAGCATCAAGGTGCGCAAGAAGTAGATGCGCGCGCAGGGAGGACATACTGCTGCGCGAGGTGGTCTTTAATGATCGCGAACATAAATATAAATTTTCGCTTAAGGCTGGGAAAATTGCCTGAGTGGTTTCTGAACCGTTTTAATAGGGCCTGAAAAAGAAATGTGAAATTAGGAAATAATATATTAGCGCATGTCATCTAGATGCATTCGGTGTAGTTTGTGGATGAGTTAGAAACAATGTGAAATTTCAATTTGCATATTTTTAAGTAGTAGTAGGAAGCTGCACAGCAAGAGGTACTACATACATAGTTAGATTTGCAGCCAGGGCTATTATCTTTCTAGATTTATGAAATTGCGTTTTGTAGCTTACCAAAAAGTTATAGTTTTGTTGCTCGTTTTGAAGTTTCGACTCACACCATATTTCTTGATGGGTTTGACATTTATCATTTCTCAACAGAATTTATGTTTCGTTTGTTCTTTTCGTTGAGCAGGAAGTAGCATGAAGATGATTAACTCAGCGAATTTGAATAATGAACCACAAACGAGGACGTATTAACATTAACAACTACTTTAAGATATCAGTGATGACATAAGTTTTAAGGCAGGTGAAGGGGGACTAGACCATGGTGAAATTCATGAACGTTAGGAGTTCAGTGGAACGCAAGTTTTACGAAATAAACTCTTCCAAATTTCGTTGGTGCCAGTGAAAACTGTATCTAACTCAATAAACTCGGTTGGATTGGTGACAAAAGATTGAATAGTTGCACTCGATATACTATTATACCTATGCTTTAATAGGTGGAAATGGTGCCCTTGCACCGGGCGCAATTTTAGAAATTAAGATTTCAAAAAGAATTGAAAAATTGAAATATCTGGCATCCGGCAAATTCTGGTGCGGTTATTTCAAATGACTACTTTTCGACACAACGTATCTCGTTGTCGGTTTTCACAATTGAACGATTGGTTTCAATTTAAAAGCCCTACAATTTCAGAGCGTTCTTCTGGTATGTATTGACTCGTAGCTGAAATGGTACTGAATGACCTTTCAAAGGTGGGTACATTTGTCGAAATCAATTAAAAAATGTCAGAGTTATTCAATGTTGAAATACCGAAGGTCTAGATGACGCACACTGTACAAAATATGAAAAGCTCTCAGAAGCAAAGCAAGAAAAGTTGGCACAAATTTGGTTACCATCTGTTCCGATGTGCAAGGGGTCAAGCTAGAGTTTAACGAAATATTTGTAATGGAATCGGTAGGTACGAATAATGGAAGTACAGCAAATCTCCACCTTTTGGATCTATGACCTGGTGTAGAAGTTGGAGTAGGCATCTATGCCTCTAGATGCCATATTGCTGAAGCACTGGGTCACAGCCATATTTTTCGAAACAGAGATGATCACGATAGAACAATGTGCGCCTAAGATGTACCCTTGACAATGAAATGAAATTGATGATTGCCTGGCTAAAACAGGTCACACCCGGAACGTTTCTGCAGCTTAGCCTTTTGCCACGTAAGATCGGCAATCAAAAATTTGGTCAACTGGCTATTTTTTTATAGATGGACCCAGGGTGCTCCTCAGACTAAAAAGGAGTCATGCAAATCAACAAAGCTAGCATTTTTAAATTTCTCATGATTTATGCTATGCGATTGTGAGGCTAAAAAGAAAAGAAGATTGAAGACCGGATACATCAACGAAGGTTACCCTAAATTGTAAGTTTCAACATAAACATCAACCTAGGTCACTCCATATAAAATCCAAAATTGGGGATAATTTGATAATCTTACACGGCATTCGTCATTTGTAAAATCTCAAAAATATTCCGAATGAGTAATTTGAGGCCTTTTTTGGTAAATTACAATAACAAATGCAATGGTTTGAGATGATAGGAGCTGGTTTCGTGGTTATGTGGCTCTAAAAGCTTTAGAGCTTCAGCTTTTTACTGAGATTTAGCTTTACATTCGAATAGAAGTAGAACCGAGATATCCATGGCAAGTCTAATCGATATATGTGCCTTCACCAGCTAAAGTCCAGTTCATGTTAAGTTCGGGTTTGAAATGGTTTTAGCTTTTCCGTCAGAAGTCAGAAATGCAAAAGCCCATTGGAATGACATTCCACTATTCCACTTGATTACTCCCTTTTAAGCGAGCTTTTAAGTTTAACTTCGAGTCCAGTTAGGCAAACTGAGGTCTGTTTTATCATCAGTTGATTATGAGGAAATTGTATGCGGTTATTTTAAAGTTCAGTTCATCAATTTGCTCGAACTAATGCAGTTCGGCTGGTGGAGCCGGCGTATTACAGTAGGATTTGATGATTAAGCATTTTAAATATACCAACGATTGTTAGTAAGGGTAGTCCTTGACTTCTGGTTAAAGGTATCCCTCGATGATGTTTACGGATCTGAGTATCCTCCATGGCGGCTTTGTTGTTTCAAGGGAGATTTGAGCTATGAATTCTAAGTTAATTATAGGCTATATGGGTTTTCAATGACAGGGTTGGCATAATACACAAAATAGGTCGCAGTGCCCACAAAGAAGCAAAAACGTTGCTGTCATTGAAGATATCAAAATCTATACCATTTTGGCTTACTTTTGTATATAGTTCTAGTCCTAATCTTAACTTTTGAAAGTTGCTGAAACATTGGGACACTTACTGTAGAGTAAAGCCCAAAAGCGACATAGAAATTAGTTCGCAGGCGCAAGCTGATTACAGACTACTTTTAAGGCCTTAATGTCACCTCGGCATGTCTACAGATCCTCTAAACGCAATGTGGTCTAAACAATGTGGCGAAACATTAGAAATACGCGTCAAGCTCTTAACTTTGATATCTAAAATGTTATGTAAATACTTCTCCTCGATAAATACGCAATTTTCGTTTTTATAGTAGATATGCGAGTTTACCAAGAATTTTTTGTATTTAATTGTAGTTCAAAAATTTGTTCTAAAGTATTTTTTTAATAATACAAAACACTAATCGGATATGGCTCCAGTTTTTATTGTATTTGTAAATATTTGAGCTACTTAGGAAGGTTTCTTCTTTTAACACACGATTTTTCCCAATAAAATAGTACTCAAAATACAGCCAAGCATTTTATAGTACCCGCTTCAACAAATTAAAATAAAAAATTCTAAAATATTTCCTTCCAGCTTAAAATCATCTAAACACGCCTTATTTAAAAATTTATATGCTCCCAATATCTACCCATATCCACATTCCTCATTTTCCCATAAACAAAAATGTTTTAATTCCACAACACACAAACTACACTGCTAAAAAATTCCAACAATATTTTATTATTTCTATCGAGAATAAAATAAAAAATAGGGAAGAAGAACTCACTCGAATAGCCCCCGTTAAAAAGCCCTTCTTCTATCAGCAATCAAACTAATTAAGAAGTTATAATTCTCAACCTAGGACAAATCGCCCTAATAACTGTCCACACTAATTTCGGAAAAATTTGTCTCCACGCGTAAAAACACTCATCAAAAATTCCCTATCTAAAAGTCCCATCAACCTTCTTCCTCCATCAAGAGCAGCATGTCCATAGTGTTGGTTCGTTGTTGGTGTCTCCTCCATTCCTCCCAAAACACCGGAAAACTCTTTTTTTTTGGTGTTATTTAATTCAAAACCAAAAATTTTGACAACTTCATTAGCGCGAGTGAGGAGTAGCTCTGGAAGGTGAGTTCACCAACCACGAAAATAAAATACCACCGAGGAAAAAATACACCCATTTTAAATGAATTTTTCAGAATATTTCGGTGCTGGGTGTATGTAGAGTCGTTCAAAGCTCATAAAACATTAACGACAAAACCTCTATGAAATTCGAGACTCGAAAGGGGCGCTGGGAACGGCTGGACTGTAGTATTTTGGACAACTGTGGGGTGTTATCATATCACCTAATCAGTTTGGAATTTTAAATGAAACTCTGAACTCGTGCTATCAGCGGAATGGACGCGGACATAGGCAACAACACACCAACAAAAGAATTATTAAAAATGCAAATTGCCAAGGTGTATGACTCTGAAGGGAGAGGAAGAATTATGACAGAATATGTAAGTGAAAAACAGCACTTGGGCAAAGATGGACCCTTGCGGGACCCCACTTTGCTCTTGATTCTAAACAGCTGTGCTCTTTTGGAGGGCATTAATCAAAATGATAGTGGTTCTAGAGAGAGTGCTAGGAATGGGTGGTGTCGGGGACTGCCTATTTAAATTCTCTAATTCTCTACCCAGAAAAAAATGCCTTCTTTAAATGCAGAGAAGTATACGCATTATATCATAACTTCTCGTCGGGGCAGCAGCACCGTCCAAAAGTCGGTCGTTACTCAAAATGGTTCATGCGCTTGTTCAATCTCGGTGGTGGCATGGTCAACATCCATTAGGAAGGAAAAGCGCGCTGTTTGGTGTACGGCGATGGATATGCCTAGACCAGTTGGTCGAGCTTCTAAAACAAAACCTACAAAACTCAGGTAGACTGTCAGTTTAGTAGGTGTGCGTTTTTTTCATGTTGTTGTTGTTGTTTTACCTGCGGGCATACCCAAAGATCTCGAGTACAAGTGCGAGAGTGAGAGAGGGTGTGTGGAACGAAAGGGAATAATAATGACTTGCTGCCTTAATTTCACAACTTCAAGTCCAATAATTCCGTGAGGCTTTTTCTGTTTCTTCTGTTTGCAGCTCATTAAAATGAATACGAACCGAGCGGCATGCAGGGGCATAGGCGGGCACGGCGGCCAGGTATATAAACAAATTAACGCTACTCCCGTAATGAATGAAAAATTATGATGTAATGTTAACACGTTAGCACAGCAGTAAAATAATAGTGGCAAGAAAGAGGTTTTAATGTGGCTAGAGGGGCAACAAAAAAAACCACACTCTGCTGGAGGAGCATAGTAGGAATTAAAACCAGACCAGGCTCTAGAACAATAAATCATATGCTCCCATTCTTTGCGCCTAGCAGTGAGTGGTGGTGTGCTGTGCTGTTGTGGATAGTTTTTGGCATTTAGTGGAGGCCAGCACGCTCAGCCACCCACAATATCAAGCGGATGGCCATGGGAAATGCCATACCATAGTTCTTCACTCTCTCTCCCCTTTCCAGACCACCTATGCTACCATGGGTTAAGATCCAGAACACACGGCTATTTTCTAATAATAATTTTCACAAAGCGCAGTCCTCGATTCGAGTAAACGCACTTCGGAGTCGTGCTTTTTTTTAATAAATTCAATTTCTTGGAGCCGTTCTTAGGAGATTTATGACCAGACCCTGGGTCGAGTTGGAATGATTTAATTAAGACTTCGCAGATTTATCTAGTGTCTGGAATCTGTTACTATGTATATTGTCTGCTCGAGACTCCGAATCTACCCAACCGACATCGGGCCACTTGATGATGACTTTCAATATATAAATTTCGTGGTCGGTCGTATTTTTTTCGGGGGAGAAAATACGAAAAATCTTTCTAGAGCGACTCCGAAAAATTCGGAGTAAATGCATGCTCGAAATTGTAACGAAAATCCAACCTATTAAAACCGACATTGTTTCTTTCTTTCGTATTTTTTTATGTGAATCTCTCTCCTTCATAATAATTTGTTGAAGATACGCTGGACTGAGCTGGACATGGACGCCACCTCTAGAGCCGTGCGCTCGGTGACTAATTTTTATTACCTTCAACTCCGAAAGGTGGAAAATTCTTCTCCTTTTGTTGGAGGCGCGTTTGAATATAATTTTTTGTTTTTCTTTTATCCAGGAATTTAATAGGTGATGTCGAAGCGATATGCTCAGGTGTTTTTTAGTGTAGTTTTTCAGTTTTAATGTATTTTTATAATATTATTGTTGTTGTTCGGTTTTTTTATTTATATTTTTCTTCCTGCGGAGTTTTATGATAGTTTTGTGAATTTGCATTTATTCCCAATGGACACAAAAACATCGGCCGAGGAGACTGTCTTGCTGTGATGGGACTCCTCTCCTCTCGGAACTCACTCTAAAGGTGATATGTTAACCGTGTGTGGCTATAATGTTTAAGGGCATATTTTATTTTCGTTAACGTGTGTGTAATTGGCATGTATTAATTTAAATTTATTGTGGGAGACGACCATAAGGCAAAATTTTGTAGTTGGTTGTAATAAAAAAATTTTAGAACTTAGCGGAAACTTGGCATATCTTATAGGTACATAATATCTGAAATCGTACCTTTCTCACCTTACTGCTACAAGGAAGAAGACAAAAATTACCCCTTTTATATTTTTTTTTGGATATATTCATAAGATATTGAATAAAATTCGTTGAGATGTGTCTAGTATGTGGGTATGTTTTATGAGGAAGTTTTTTTTTTGTGTGATTGTGTTGATATTTGAGAAGTTTTCTCATATTTATTTCGTTTTTTTTTGTACATATCATTTTCTTAGTTATTTTTATTATCTTTATGAGTTATTTGTGTTATAAAACATTTGCATTAAGGAGACTAATTGAGTTGATTGTATAAGGTGCGTGCAGAGGTTGATAAGTTACATGGGAAGGAATTAAATGCTTCTTATAAAAGATACCTCTACCCTACTAAAAACTCCCTCTACCATTAAATGTAAAGAATTAATTTTATTATGAGTTCTTTCAACTTTAATATTTTATTACATTATCAACTGTTATCAGTATTTTCCATTCAAATTCAATTTTCCCATAGTCTTTCATTTAGATTATAAGATTTAGTAGAAACATCCGGTTCACATATCCTTTTATTGCATTTGAGATGGCTTTCGACTTGTTGGATAATACTAACGTGTCGCGTAAAGAATAAAATAACTCTAGGCAGCATAGTAAACTTATGAAACTTAATTATGATAACTTTAATTGCGGAATATTGTACAACTCAAGCCTCCTTGTGACCCCATATAATGCCGTTCTGGAGTAAAGCAAGGTTGCTTACTAGCGCCTTTACTTTTTATTACTGTGCTAGATGAAGTTTTGTCGAAATCATATTTAGATACGCGTAGCGAAATATGTATAATAATCTCTGTGTCTTGTTCTTGTTCTTGCAAGCATAACTAAATCTTGTTCTTGGTCTTGCTAACTTTCAGCCTAATGACAATAATTTTCGTCATATAACTCCACACCGAGAGGCCACTAGTTTATCTCTCTCAATTTCCACTGACGATATCATGAAACATATTGATGAACTCCCATACGATCTCACTTCCGGCCCTGACGGTATACCTCCTGCTCTCCTTAAATCCTGTGTGGAGGTTCTCCAGTCTCCACTTAAAACCCTTTTTAAAAAATCCTTAGATAAAGGGTATTTCCCTACTCTTTGGAAGAATTCGTTCATAATTCCTATTCACAAAAGTGGTAGCAAGAACGAAATATCGAATTACAGACCAATTGCCAAGCTGTCTGTCATACCAAAACTTTTTGAGTCAATCATTTATTCTGCAATCGTGCCCATCTGCAAAAAGCTTATTTCTACAAACCAACATGGTTTTCTTCCAGCTCGTTCCACTACCACCAATCTCCTTGAATTCACTTCCCATGCTGTTGAAGGCTTCGTTTCCGGTTGCCAAACTGATTGTGTTTACACTGATTTCAGTAAGGCATTTGACAAGCTTTCCCACTCCATTATACTTTTCAAACTAAAAAAGTTAGGTTTCCCTGTAGCCCTTCTATTATGGTTCCAGTCCTACTTAGCTGACAGGACCTACCAAGTCCTTTTCCGTGGATCCAAATCCGCGACCATTGAGGCGTCATCCGGTGTCCCTCAAGGCAGTCACCTTGGCCCTATCCTCTTTATTCTTTCTATTGATGATATTGTTACCTTGCTAAGACACTGCAGAATCCTGATTTATGCTGATGACATCAAATTGTACCGTCACGTAAAGAGTATGGAGGACTGCAAACTTATGCAGGTCGACCTCGACACCTTTTTCTCTTGGTGCGCCAACAACAACCTGGTTCTTAATATTAGTAAATGCGAAGTCATGACTTTTTGTAGGCGACGTGATCCTATAATTTATAACTACTCATTCTCTGGTGAGGGTGTCCCCCGTGTTAATTTAGTCAAAGATCTCGGGATAAGATTTGACACCAAGCTAGACTTCTCTACTCATATCAACTATATTTCTTCCAAGAGCAGCTTAGTCTTGGGTTTTATAAAAAGGTGGTCCAAAGAATTTAACAGCACCCTGATCACTAAACACCTATACATTTCCCTTGTCAGACCTTTACTTGAATATGCGTCCCAGGTTTGGTCTCCTCACTATTCTTCGCATGTTGGAAAAATTGAGTCGGTTCAACGTAGGTTCGTTCGATTCGCATTGAATCACCTTCCTTGGGAAGACCCTTTAATTCTTCCACCATATGAATACCGACTTAAGTTACTCAACTTAAACACTCTCCACAAGCGTCGTGAGGTGGCCGATGTTGTTTTCGTTCACCAGCTTCTTAATGGACGTGTCGACTCAGGTTTTCTAAGGCGCCGTGCGTCGTTTAGAGAGAGCCGATACAATCTGAGAGGACCACCGCTCTTACACATCAACTCCTCTAACACCAATTATGGCCGATTTGAGCCTGTTAATCGCATGTTCATTAATGTAAATAAAAATATTAATGTTTTTAGCGTAAGCACTAACAAAGACCTGCTTAAAAGGAGTCTATTTGTTGTCTCATGACTGTTTATGTGTTTCGCATGCAATTTTTATTGGTACTCAATCTTTTATGTTTGCATGTCTCAGCTGAGCCACGGCAGTGGTAAATATTTCTCAGCCCTGCTGGGAAGTGCGCCTTCTGCGTTAGAAGGGAAACTCTATATATGTATATATATACATATATATTTATATATATGTGTATATATATATATATATATATATATATATATATATATATACATATATATATATATATATATATATATATATATATATGTATATATATATGTATATATGTGTGTATATATATATGTATGTATGTGTATGTATATATAGATTTTCATGCTTAGCTGAAAAGTGCGCCTTCTGTGCTAGAAGGGTTAACTCTTGAGGTAAATGTGGAAGAAAAAGACAAGACTGCAAGAACAAGACCATTTTTGCTCATCACCACCTAACATGCTAAGTGTCAAACAACCAACATTTTTTTAATAATCATCCTGTTCCAATACTCCTTTAATAATTACTGTTTAAAATTACTACATACATTTATCTTGTCGCTTGGCATTTTTTCTAGCTTAGACTGTCATCGTCTCAAAATCAGCCGTCAGCGAAGATATAGAGAGAACTTCACTTGGATCCAAAATTACAGCTTGACACTTTTCCTAGGAACAATATTGTTCGTTGAGACATCCCATCTCTACTTCCTTTTTCATCAACAAGTTCGGAAGAACTCCGTTCATCTCGCTCGGACCGCCAGCCAGCTTGTCGGCCACGTAATGGGGATGGCATTCGTCGCTTTCTAAAACGGCTTATGGTATTAGAAATTTCGAGAAATAGACCAGTAAGTAGAGCCAGGAGGAGATTAATAAACTCTGTGACGGCTGCCGCCGTCTGCTTAACATCCGAAGTCATGCTTTAAGGGACCATCAAACTTGAGGAAATGCTCTAGAGGAAGCCAAGGCTCAATTTGGGCTGTAGCGTCATTGGATGGATGGAGTCTTCACTTCAGAAATAAAGTAGGTTTTCCTGATTAAGGCTTCGATCTTAGCAGCTGAAAAATATCCTTGCCTGTGTGCAGATTTAATGATCTCCTCCTCCATTGATGTGCAAATGGCAGTTAACTCTTCCTCTGGATTCTTAAAAAAAGTCATGTTTAAGGCAAAAATCGTCATGACCGAGCGGCTTTAATATTTCTCTTATAGTT
Source organism: Thereva unica (assembly GCA_949987705.1). Classification (NCBI taxonomy): domain Eukaryota; kingdom Metazoa; phylum Arthropoda; class Insecta; order Diptera; family Therevidae; genus Thereva; species Thereva unica. The sequence goes on from OX465285.1 coordinate 90,557,259, forward strand.
TTTAAATATTGGTCTTCGGTAAGTTAACGTATCGACAATTTGTAGCGGAATTCTGCTCGACGTATCTACAAGCCTTATTTTAGTATACCTAAACGATGTTCCATCTGGCAAGTCTTTTAGAACCATGATCCATCTCTCAGTGGGACATCTTCTTTCTTCATTATCATGCCGAAGGCATTGTAGTTGGTGACAATCTTAATCGACCTTCGCAGAACGTAAGCTCTCCACTTCGCTGAAAAACGTTCCTATGACTGCATAGTTTGCTTTAACTCTTCTGAAGTAGGACGTTAGTCTCGGACACCTTTGTAAAGTTTTCCTACCTTTGTTATAGGAAACTCAGTTACTACTTTTTTCCCTTAGTCGTTCCCGTCATCGTCGTTCCAGACACCCCGTGAATTTTCTTAAGAAGAGGCGTCGAATATCTTAGGACGGCCCTGGGTAGAGAGTTCGTAATAGTGGAACCACACGTCACAAGCTTTAGTCCGTCGTGTACTTTCCGTACCGGCTTCTGTACATACTGGACGTTTGAATGAAGTGGTCGATAGAAGCTCTCGCCCCGAGTACAAATAAAGAATGCCCTACAACGGGCGAACGCAGACCGTAATTGTTTTGTTTTCTTTAATCGGTTTATCTAATAACAATATTTTAGACTAAACTACGTCCCACACACTTCACGCACAACAAACCGTCGTTTGGCGAGCTTGTTTCTCTTATGCATCGGTAGTCTTTAAGCATGATAATCCACAGGCTGCAGTTGGCCTTTATATGCCCGTCATATGCCCATGTGTACAGCTCAGTTCTCAAGCATATAAATCTTTTGTTCTGTTTGGTCGTGCTGGGGTCGGCCGTATGTGCTTCCGTTAAAAATGGTTAAAAAAATCGACGGCCATCATATATCCTTTAAAAACCCAAGCGGCCGGTGTTCGCCCGTTGTGAGGCATTTTTTTATTTTTACTCGGGGGCAGGTAATGTCGACGAAATATTTGGGTGCACTTTTTAAGCAGCTTAGCAGCAGCTTTCCTTTGTTTCACACATAAAATTCGATGGAAAAAAGTTACGCGAACAAAGTTTGTGTCGTGTGGACAGGCCATAAGGAGCCAAATCTCGCCGGACCTATTCCGCCATAAAACGAAGAAGGAAAATACAATTCGAACCAAAAAAAGCACATAAAAAACTCTTACGCTTCGATAATTTAGAAGACATTGCCATATTATTTTCACATTGAAAGCCTACTTTTTTGGTTGAAGCTAAGTTCTCTTGCAGATAGATTAATGCCCGAAAATGCTGCGACATTTTCCCACATTCTCACTTACTTAAACCCTTACTACTATACCACATTAAAACTACATAAATGAAAAAAAATTATACCAAATTATTCAAAGACCAAAAAAACCCAAAAAAATATAAAAAAAAAAACACCAAACCCATATGGTAATAAAATGCCAAGGTTTCCGCGAGTATTAATAGTACATCAAAAATAATTTAATGGATTTTAGCGAATCAAACCAAAAACCAACAAAGAATATTAATGCCATACAAAATAAAAATATGGCAAACAGCATTTAACAACATTTCTCCGAGTGTCACCATAATTCTGAACTTTCTCAAAATAACTCAATCCTGTGTGGCTTTGTTCCTTTGTATGGTTAAAATCATACACACGAAGAATATATATTAAATCAAAATCCTTCTAAGTTTAGTGAGTGTATTGAAAAACTCTCGAATGTTTTTTGGCGTTTTTGTATTCTTAGTTTATGCAAAAGGAAAATCCTTAAATACAAGCAGTATATATGTATGTGTGTATGTAGATTGCATAGAAGAAAAGGAGCGTATGAATGGTTAGTTTAATGGAGGGGTGGAAAGGAAAAGCCTTTCACAATTGAATTTATGTCCATTAACCTGTCGTTAACATTTTTGTCCTAATTTCTAAATCTATTTCGATCCTGGCACACGCGAACACCTTTCACACCGCAATTTCGAATGGAGAAAATGAAGAAATAAAAAAAATAAACGCAGGTCCTGAAAACGCACCGGGGATACAAAACACAAAAAATATACCTATACACACTCACACACATAGGGTAGTAGTTAAGTCCCACACCTACTCCACCTGGAGTTTTCAAAGGCTTAAATTTTCCTCAAGTTCATAAAAGCTTTGTTACCTCATCAATTTTCGCCTTCGATCACACGACGTTTTACCATTGAGGCGCCCTTCGCGCGTCCTGTGTGTGACAAGGAGAAGTGTCCCGCAATAATATATACCGTCTATTCCGCCACCCCCGCTTTCACATTAACCTGGGCCGTCCGTGTACAGGTATATATGCCTAGCAGGTATTCGGAGCCCTACATTAAAACTCGTTGATGAACTCTTTCGTTTGTTATCATCGCTGTCAATGGAGCTTTACTTTGTGTTAATTTATCCATTTGCTCCCCCTTGTGCTGGTGCTCCACCTTTGAACGATAGGTTTACTGGCAAGGTGCTTGGCCGTGTGGCATGGGGGGCACCATCAGCAACTATAGTGGCGCCCCAGGTAACTTCTTCTACCCCTTCGCCCTGGCACCCGGCAAACTTCTCCAAAACTCTGTGACGGCCTCATGATACACAATGCAAAAGGTGAGATCGAAACATGCGAATCGCACATTAGCGAACCCAGCCTGGCGTTTTTATGCTTCTCGAAATTGTCGAGGTTTTTTCTCTTCCTGGTTTTGTGTATATGTCCTGGCCAACTTCCTGTGAGTGATAATGTATGAGCTTAGGACGAAACAAACAACAACAACAACATACATACACCTGAAAAAAACGAAAGGGGTATACGTCGCCATTTATTGACACATATGTCATTTGTGGACGATACCATCAAAGACCCATCATCACCCCTGTACAACAATTGTAATGGGGGTGCGGCCACGATCGAGCGCGGGAAATTAAAAAACAATTTTCGACAATTTCAATCAATCGTGCACATGCGACAGAGAGAGGCGAACCTGAAATGAATTGCGCCCTATCTAGAGAAAAATTCGAAATCTGACAGGTATAGTTGCTTAATCAAGTCAATGGGACGACACACTTCCTGGAACTCCGGTGTGGCCCGTTTCGAAACGTCGACACCACCTTACAATGAGGTCATAAAACTCAAACCGAAGTCAGCATGCAGCAAACCAACAAAAACCCTTATTTGAAGAAAAAAAAATCACATCCAACCCCCATCGATCACGAAAAATTACCAAACATCAAAACTGTGATACAAGAAAGAATCCCAACAAGCCAGCCAAGCATAACAGTGGATATCCCACAGGGATGATGTGCTGGGCCCAAGTCATTTACACCTTCATGGAGAGGATCTCCAACAACAGCAAAAAAAATGAGATAAAACATCCAAGGAAAAAAAACAGGACGAAAATTAGTCGGTTCAAGGAAGAAACGTGTTCCATTGTTGCAGCAACAGACACCAGGAGACAGGTCCGAAAATTGTTGTCCTGTTAATTCGCTCCGGATGAAAAAATCTTTTCTCCAGGACACTCCGGGCCCGTTGTACCACATCCAAGACCGTGAAATGCGCAAAGGTAAACACACACATCTCGCCCGTGCACTTTTTCTCAGGTATATTAGTCCTTTTAAAAAAATCGACCTGCCGAACACCCGTCGTCTAAGGTGCGCTCATTGTTTGTATAGCTGCTGGCAGTTGTTGGACACACGAAATCATTGATGAAGGCCACAGAACGCCCTGGAGCCTGTTATAAGCCACCATACCCTGGGTGTATACTACGTAACTCACACCTAGAACCCAAGGTGGACAGACCAGACCGTAAGAGAAAACATCAACGATGCTGGAAAATATAACCGAAAGAATTGTTAACGCAGCAGGACACCGAGAAATGTCTTGGCCACGAGCACCATCAGGTCTGGTATTTAGTAGTACAGGTTGACCCTGGGGGAGGCATAGTGTGCGAGCCCCGAGCCCCGGGACAAGCTAAAGACGTTCAAACACCTCGATGGACGGTAATGAAGGAGTTAAAGTATGGTCCATGGCATCATAAAAATGTCAAAATTTGGAATGGGCTCGTGTTTTACAAGACTCGCTCTCTCTCATCTCACCTGGGCCCCGGTGCTGCGGTTGCCGTGGATCTGGTGGTAAAGATGGATATGCCATCCCGCCAGGCTGAGTCGAATCTTGTCTCCCGTTCTGTTTGTTTATCCCAGTATTCTCCTCCGACTATAAAGGAGCTCTGACCATTGACCGCACTAGCAGCGCATCCTCATGCCTCGTCCTCCTCCATCTCTAAACCGAAAATCATCATTCCTCGACACTCTCGACTCGACTCGGACCCATAGTGTAACCATATCACTATTGGATGTAATGTAGGTGCTGCTGCGATGGGCTTAAGGCGTCATGAATGGCATCCGAGCCATAAATTGGTGGCTTATTGGAAAACTGCTGGGGATTAAGTGCTGCTAAGTGACAAGTGTTAAATTAGCTTTTTCGGTTTTCGACACGTTTGTTTGGCAAACATTTATTTGAATATTAGTGCATGGACAAAAAAAATTACTTCTGCAGTTATTAATGGATGGCAGAGACGAGTCCAGCTTCCTTTCAAAATTTTATGGATCCACGACGATATGAGGAGGAGAAGGGTCCTGCCGCAGCCCACATGTGTATTGTGATGGCTGCGAAGATTAAAATCTGATGAAAGATTCAGTTTTGAGGTTGTTAAGCATAAAATTTAGGTGCTATTATTTTTGGGGTTTTTTTTGGAGTAATTTATGATAAGTTATTGGGTTATGAGTTGAGTTGTTTTTGGGGATTAAGGAATTTAACAAGTTGAAATCAATTTTTTATGTGGATAAAGAGAGAAGAAGCAGTGGTGGTCGTTTCAAATGTAACGGAGAGGTTTGAACTGATTTGTGGTTGGTAACTGCTAAACTAACACGCATTTTCTATGTTCCTTCGCAATATCATCCTTTAATTTGTTCTCAAAGTCTTTCAAAACTAAACACATCCCGTAGTTCTCCTTATGGTGCGCACTACGGTCTAGAAATTTATATATGTACTGCTAGCTGGAATCCGTTGCACCTCGCTGCACCCATCGGAGCGAAATAAAGGAATTAGTAAAAAATGTTCGGACAATGAAGAAGTTATATTCACGTAAGCAATAGGAGACTCAGGTGCAATATTCAGTTGTGACATGAACAACTTTAAGGCCCCAATTCACAACTAGGTGCGGCCCGATCAAGGCCATACGTGAACTGCAGGTGACCTCATTATTCCCCACATACACACAGGTGAAGACGACGGTTAAGCGTGGCAGGTTGTTATTTCAAGTGAAAAAGTCTTCATGACCTCAAGGAAAATTTCAGGCTGAATAGAAGTTCAGATCTGCAGGCCCGGACTGACGATAAATACCCACAGACATACAGATTTTTGGCAGTTTTCCTGGGCTGCAGGTGCCATCTAATTTCGGCCGGTGAATGTGTGGTGATACTTGGGTTCAAGGCGGGAAAGCTTCAGGGACTGTGAATGGGGCCTTTATATCCACGCTCGAGTAAACTGTGACCCGGCGGCTGCGGTAACGTATATTCCTTAAGTAGTGTGTACCTCTGTGAACTCTGATACATATAGGTATATGTATCAGCGTAGCAAGTGCGCATGTCTCTATAGCAGTCACGCATGAACACGCCGCCGCGATTTTCGAGTATGTCGTATGTTCCAATAAGCGGTGTATTGCGTACATACATACACACATTATGTTTTATATTTATACATAGATAAACAAAAGAACTTGACAATGGAACAATCTTTCGCAGTCTTCTTCCTCTTACAATGGCGCTACAGCCCAACTCAAGCCTTGGCTTTCTCTAATCTCTTCCTTCAGTCTTCTTGTCTAAGTTCTCCAGTTCGATGTGTGGAGTAATGTCTCCGCATCTGCTACAACCTTCCTTCCATCTTTTCATCGGCCTGCCTATGGGTCTTTCTACTTCGATGATGCCAGTCTTTCGCAGTCAGTATTCTGTACTTCTCATATTTATCATCCCAGAGTTTAACCGTCAGTACTGCTCAAACCTACGCTATCCATGCTTCTTCTATGCTTCAAACTATGCTTACTACCAGACATTGCAAAATGAGCTTACTACCAGACCGAGCGAAATGATGGATTGATAGGTTTTGCACTGTCATTTTTAGGTCTGCAGGCTTCCCCCAAAACGTTTAAATAAAGCTTTGTTCACCTTAGATAATTATTCCTATAATGTGAAAGACCTTTAGTGTGGAGTCTATACTCTACTGAAGTCTGAACCTATTCTTTTCATCAAAGGCTACTATCCAAGCACCTACTTCTACTTAAGAATTATTTTATTAAGGTTGGATTAAATATGTTGACGAGACTTTAATCTAGATTTAGATTACGAGTATGATTTTGATTAGTACCAAAAAACCTACTCGGATAGCATTTACCCGATTAAAAATAAAAAATGGTCTTACAACGGGCGAACATCGGCCGCTTGGCTCTTTAAAGGGCATAGAGTGGCCGTAGAATTTTTGACCATTTTAACGGGAGCAGATAGGGTGCAGGTCAGCCAAAATTGACTAAAAGATTTAAATGACCGAGTACTGTGCTGTACACACGGGCATACAAAGGCCAAGTCCTTTGGATTTATCCTACTTACAGAAGATTATCAATACATACGGACGCACAGTCCTGTAAACAACCTTTTTAGGCCCGGTACATGACCGGTACAATGTTTCAATTACTGTGGTTGTGCATCCATTGTAAGGCCATCTTTTAAGAGGAACGCTCACGTCAGCTTACATTCCACCAAAACATGTAAAGAAGTCAGTCAAAGCTCTTCAAATCCAAACATCTAACTATAACAGATACACTGCTGCTGTCCAACTTTATGTATCTGGCCAATCCTCACATTTGAAGCTGAGACGTAGGTTCCCATCGAAGATCTCATTAACCTGAATTCGGTGGATTTCGAGAGACAATGTTTCGGAGAAGAAGAAGAGAAGACAATCTCAAACGACCTAAATGTAGGGTTTCTTCTTGATGAGAGGTATAAGCCCCATATGTAGGCCAGACCGATCGTTTGGCTGCTCAGCCTTGAATACTTGTTTTGTTCGAAGGGTTAAATTCTTCGAATAAATTTGTTTGTTTTAAAAAATTAGGATTTTTAACTATATTCCGCTCCAATTGCTCAAAAACAATCACACAAATGATTTTCTAAAAATCAACAAAAATTCTTAGCTTTCTACAAAGTCAGGCTCAAGTTTATATTTTGAGGGCGTTAACTTCAAGGTGTTTCTTTCTAATTTTCAAAATTTTGATATCATTGTATAGTTTTTAACAAGTTTAGGATCAACTTCCACTAAACAAGGCACTTTTTTAATCTATACCTGTCTAAACTTTTAAATCTCTTGTAAAAAACCAATATTCTACACTTACTGATAAAAATATACAAAAAATATTAAAAAAAATCTTGATTGCTCAATAAAATAAAGACACCATAAAAAAGAGTATAGAAGTTTTCAAACTCCGTGACACAAATAATTTGAAGGGTTCTGCGCACCTCGTTGCCCAATTTCATAAAATTTGTTCTATCATTTCCCCTCTTTTAACTTAAAAAGGCAACAAACGCAGAAAAAACTCAACAAAATAATTTGGGAAAGGATGTGCGCATGCCGGATGAATAAAGTTAAGTAATCTTTATATGTATTGAGCAGAGCTTTGAAATCCATGTAAAACTCCTGCTCAACAAAGGCAGTTTATCCATCGTAATAAGCATAATTTTACTATAATTATGCTAAATATTTCCCATCCCTAAATTTAAAATAAATTAAAAGAATTGCTGGAAAAAATTCTTTTAAAGATATGAGCATTTTCATTCATAAATTGAGAGTTCTCCGCAGCCGCAAGCAACACAACCTCCCCGGGCAGAAGCGCCCTTGCGACTGGCGGAAAATGTCAAAAATCTAGTAATCAAAGTGATAAAAACACAAATATCGTATTTTTTAGTAGAAATTGCTACAAATTATTTCTGTGGCATTTGTGTAAAATATAAAAACCTTAAAATAAAAAAAATATATAAAAACGGGTGTTTTTCAGTCATAATTTGTAATTTTTTTAAATAATCATCGAAGTCCCAGAAAAATACACCTCCCTTTTAGCAATACGCAGTCGCGACTGATTTATTACATGGCAGCAAGTGATTTGATAGGAGGAGTTAAGTGAAGCTTTTGTCTGAACTTTTTAACATTTTTAAGAGCTTAGCTGGGGAAGATGCGCGGGATGTCACGAGGTTTGAAAACGTCTATACTTAAAATAATTAGATTTACTCAGAGGAAAGTGGGTACATACAAAAAGTGCTTACACATCATTCGAACGTCTTGAGAGGTCATAAAAACCATATATTACCCAAAATTTCAATGGTAATAAAAATGTTATGAGTACTAAAACAAACAAAAAAACTGAACATAACTTTCGATTGTCGCTAATATGCGTTTCCTTGCCAGTAAGTACAATATAATAAAAACTAATTATTATTTCACATAAATTAACAAAAAAAACTAGCCATGAGTAGCTCATAAAGAAACTAATCGTAAATAATAACTACAAAACTCCTAAAACTCAAACTTCCGTCGACAAACTCCCAAAAAAAACCCGAGAGAGATTAGTTATCTGCCGGTTATTCGCATCATTGAAAAATTATCTCCGCACAACTTCCGTGAGAATGGATGGATGGAATGAAAATAAATAAATAAATATGAAAAAACCATTCTCAGATGGCAGCACCAGGCAGAGGGCACCAACAAATCCGGTGGTCCGTCCTATAAGTCGTCGTAAACCGGCTGTGTGACTCAAATTACACACGTTCAGCTGCACAAAAGTGTGTATAAAGACCACCATCAACAACAACAACAGCAACAACAAAAAGAGACGAACCAAGAAGATTCCAATGACAGAAACAAAAGGCAATTAAAACCTGTCAAAAGGTGTGCACCAACGTGTATTACAGCACCAGCAACGTGATGAAAAAGATTTTGAAGAGCCGACGACGAACATAAGAAATGCCGACGGCACACTTACTGCGGCGGCGCAAGGGGCTCATTACAAACGAATAAGAAGCAGAAATCAAAGCGCCGCGCGCTTCGGTTTTAATGACTTATCCGCATCGCCTCTATGCGTTTGATGAAGCATAAAAGAAGTCCCCAGCTCTGTACTTAGGCCATGGATGCTCTCCTCGTGTGTACAGCGCTCTATAGCTAATAAGTAGCCAAGTCGAGTTTATTACTTTCCCCGACCGAAGACGTCATTGATGTGGACCCCTCATCCGACTAATTAAACTCGAAACAACTGAAAGTAAATAAACAAAGCCGAAATGGCACCCAGCAGAATTATGTTCAACAGATGCGCTCAACTCGATCCGAGGAAGGCATTCCAAATCCTTCGTCCTTTTCTGAATTGCATCGATAAGCGCCAGGACAGCAAACACACATAAAAAACACAACACGATCGCTTGCAACCGATCGACAAAAAAAGGACTATGTAAACATGACTTTAGAATTAGATTAAAACACCTTAATGAGCATCGATCTTTATCTACCCCCGATAACAGCACTCCTATCACAATATTTACCTACGAGCTAAGGATCCTAATATCGAGGATCGTTATTGATCACTCAGCAGGTAGCCCGAACAAGGATCAACAAACATTTGAACATAATGATACAAGAACAAATTAAACAAACAAACACACGCACGCATACATACATACACCCAGGGCAAAACATCGGTTTTTGGGACTTACCTGCCGGTTTTTGTGATGATCATCTCCGTCCCCAGTTCGTGAAATTTATCCCACAGTTCCTTGGTTTCCAGGTGACACTGGACGGGTTTTAGCTCCTCACAATTGCACGATCCGGTTATGTTTGGACGTGACTGGAAATTAGATGGTATTAATCAATTAGTTTTTGGGCGATTAATATATTTTTTTGATAAATGTTTTTTAAAGTGGAAAATTTGCGAAAAAAAAATATTTATTTGATTAAATTTGATTCTGTTCAAGATCAGCAACTTTTCTGAGGTTGGTGCAATTTCTTACTCATTTCCACATCTGTGTTTTAAGTTTCTAGTCGTCGACATGAATTAATTTAAAAAAACAAGACACCAGAAAATTTACGACTTCAAATTCCCTAAATCCAAATTTCACGCCAACAGAGATTAGCGACGTCCTTGGACAGTAACTCTAACAAAATTTCGATGTGTGAGTACGCAAGAAGGCCGATCGCATTTTCCGTGTAAAATATTTAAAATACACCTTTATTGGACGAATATGCTTACTATCTAGCTTAACAATTGAATCCAAGTTTGAAGTTAACAGCCGCAAAAGCATTACCAAATTTCATAAATAGCAACGGACCCTTTTGACTACGTTGAGGTACACCAAGTATGGTAAAGATATTGCTTTTAGAATTAACGATGGACTCTTTAGTGCTCGAAAGTGTGTATGAGATTTTCTGCGCAAGCATGAAGAATGAACACCAGCTTCAAGATTCCGCGAATTTTCATCTGCATGCTTGAACAAATCTCGCTTGAAAACAAAAGTGTGAGCATGAGCGAATGCGTTGTCACTTTCCAAACATGACATTAATTAAGGATAAACTGTGGCTATTCAAGTATGATTGCGTCGTGTAGAGGCTGCAGAGGAGCTGTGCAAGCATGCGCAAAAAGATTGAGCATGCGTGCTTGTCAAGCATGCAGTTATGTATGTAGCCGCTTTTAGACTCCATCACCATCTTTACGTGGTGGTCATGGCCTACATCGATCTCTACTATTCCTCGGAAGTCCATTTTTGATGTGGCTCATCTACTAATGAAAGAGAGTATAGTTTCGTAACCCAGAACTCCAAACTCAATCCAGCACAGATGACAGGAACCCGCCTCGTAGGCTGTTGCTGTCCCTTTCTTCCTTGAGTTTGGTTAAATATACAAATTCTTATTGCCCTATTTTCAGCAGGTGGTCCACTCACCTCACTACCGGAGGCTAAACTTACGGCATACCAAAACAATCTTCAGTTTACAGAACTGTATTACATCGAAGTACTTTCAATCTTTAATAATTGTGCACATCGCTAGTCCGACGGTATAGAGTTGCAAATCTCACCTGTTGTCTTCCAAGCAGATGAAAACAATATACTGACTTACACCTATGAGGACCAAATAACGCAAATTAGGGATGCCCAAATAAATTTGCTGCTTTCCAAACACCCTTTTTTTGCTGCGTGTTCCCTATCAGACCTTAGTATTGGGTAGGACACGATTATAAAACGAGTTTGTAAGAGGCGCCTCTTTTTCTCTTTTGAGAAAGTACAATGTCCCACTTCAAATGAGAAGAGGTGCAATTGTTGTGGCAAAATGAGAAAACCAAGAAAATTAAAGAAAGAAAAAAAAGTCAATGAGAAGAGATTTTTTCACGAGTTTAATTCTAAAATGCGTTAAACTGCCTAAAAGTAAGAGTAAGAAAGTAAAAAGCCTGTGAATCCACGATGTAAGTATGACTATTTCTATTTTACAAGCTCACCTCGCATTTTACAAGCTCACCACCATAATAATAATAATAATAATATCTCGCCTTATTTATGTCGATACACGCTCATATATCTGTAAGACATTATTTTTGTACCGGGACATTTAAAAAATTTGAGGTCTCAGTACAAGTTTTAATCGTGTAAGGAACAAATGTACTGTTTCGTTTAAATAGGGCTTAGAGTAAGTGCCCATGGAAACGTGGGTTAAGTCCAACTTTACTAACTGACTGAGTTTCATTAAGAAAACTCCACGAAACACGTCGGATTAAGCCGGGTTTTGCACATACACAAACGGAGACATGACGTAAAATTATTTATCTGATTTCTTTAAACTCAATGAATACTCTAGTTCATGGAAACACAGTAGGTAAATGGCAATTTAGCCTACGCCTACTACCGGGGATTCCCCACGAGCATAAGAGTGTATGGGGATTATCCTCGCGGCTACTTGTATTGTACTTGAAACGAACTACTGAATCCGTCAAAGAAACGTTTGAGTTTGAGTCTATGTCTCCTAGTGAATAGTCACAATCAGTCCGGTCTGTCATTTTTCTCGCGCCTCCACTTGTTTTTTACCATAATAGTTTTTTAATTCGTGTGGTTTCGCTATTTTTTGTTTTTTTCTTTCTCGCCAGTGTTTCCTTTTTCGTGTGCTTATTTAGCTATGGGAAAATTGCATGGATCCACTAAATTATCTGGAGCATCCTCCTCGGGTGCAACGACTCAACCCAGCCCGGTATGCACGAGATTGGCTGCAAAAAATCAGCAGAGCGATAGGCAGGCTAATACTACGAAACTGAGACGTTCCTGTTCTATCTGCTCCACTGACAGTTTTGAACTTCTTGAGAAGAAGCTGGAACGTAGTATTATAAACATACTTTCAGAGAAATTCTCAGAGTTTGAAGAACGTTTTATGGCAAGATTTGATCAAACGATCAACTCCATGAACGCTGATATATGTCAGATGAAAGGTGAAATTGAAGACCTACAGCTGAAGCTGCAAGTTGCCCACCAAGAGGTCAATGACTTGCAGAGGCAATCACGTCTGACTGATGCTGTTATCACCGGGATTCCCTCTACTCCGGATGAAAAGCCGCATGATTTAATAGCGTCTGTCTGTGCAGCTATAGGGCATGATTTATCGCCTTATGCCAATGTATTTCGTCCACGCTCTGGCAGGAAGAAACCGCTCATTGTCAAATTCTCATCTGCAGCTGAGCAGCGCATTTTCTTGGACAAATTCAGGAGGCATGGAAAGCTCAAGTTGAGCCAAATTTCGCCTGGGTGGTCTTCGGAGCTGAGACTAAATGCTTTTGAAAGTCTCGCTGCTGCTCACCAGAGTATTCTGGGAAAAGCTCTGAGGCTTCGTAAGGAGAATTTGCTGCAATCCGTATTCACCAGGAGAGGTTTTGTCCATATTTGTGTGAAGCCTGGCGATCCGCCGATGAAAATTATCACGATGGAGGAGCTGGATGCGGTGACTGGTGCCGGGATTGATGCTGACGACAGGGTAGAAGCTTTTTAGTTTTATTCTTCCTACATACTTATATATTTTTATTTTCGTTTTTTGTTTTATCTTCCTTGATTTGATTTTTATTTTTATTTTCATTTTCATTTTCATTTTATGTTATTTGTCTTTCTTATAGAATTCTAGTTTTTGCTTTCTCTTTATGTGTTATAATTTTTAATTTTTAGTTTTAATTTTTTAATTTATTATTATCTATATATTTTTTTTTTAATTTTAATTTTTTAATTTTTTTTTTTTTTTATTAACTTAATCTATGATGCCTACTCTATGTCCTTTCTTCTCTTCGTCTCTACTATTATTTCTTTTCTTCTATTATGCTTCCTTATTTCTAAAGCTTTCACTTCTCTTGCCTGCTTGTTGTCATGTTGATCTGTGCTATCTATGTATACTCGTTTCGTATGTGCGCGTCTCCTAGTCGTATGCACAATGAAGGAACACTCCTCAATATCCTCGCATCTTGTTCTTCTGGGCTGAATATTGTTGTTTTTAATGCCAGGAGCTTGAAAAATAAAATGGATGAGCTGAGAAACTTGCTCAATTGCCCCAAAAGTCATGTTGTAAGTGTAAGTGAAACGTGGTTAAATTCGGAAATTCCCTCCTCTTATGTCTCCCTTTCCGGCTTTACTATCCACAGAAATGACCGTGTTGGTCGCTGTGGAGGTGGTGTTGCTGTGTATGTCTCGTCTGTGCTTTCCTCTAGAGTGATTTGTAAATCTAGTGATTCCCCACTTGAATTTATTGCCGTGGAATTAAAATCTTCTGTTGATAAATGTGCTGTCATAAGTGTATACTGTCCTCCCACTATTTTTGATCCTGTGGTTGCTGCTGAATTCCATACTGCTGTCGCTAATCTCTCTCGCCAGTATGAGAATCTAGTTGTTGCTGGTGATTTCAATGTTAACTTGTTAAAACCAAATGGTCAGGTGAAATCGCTTAATTATATGTTCGAGTCTCTGGACCTTCATGTTTTAAATAAACTCCCAACCTTTATGAATTGTCGTAATCCGTCGTTGCTTGATGTTCTCGCTGTTACGTCCGTCGACTCAGTGGTGAGGCACAGTCAAATTTCTAATCCGAGTTTTCTTGACCATGACATCCTTTTTCTCTCTATCTCTTTCTTATTCCTACCTTCTTCTTCGCCTTCTTCCCTCTCTTATCGTGATTATAGCAACATCAATCCTGAGCGGCTTCTAACTGCTGTTTCTTCTCTACCTTGGTATGACATCTATATCTCTACCTCTGTCGACGATAAGGTAGCTATCTTGTCTTCCTTCATCCAATCAGTGTTCGAACAATGTGTACCGCTTGTTACCCGTAGACTTAAAACTCCTTCCCGTTGTCCGTGGTTTTCACGAGAGATTCGGGATTTGATAATCCAGCGCGAGTATATGTACCGGCGTTACCGTAGAACTAAAATTCGCAGCTACCTAATTGAGTACAAAGTGCTTCGCAATCGCATCAACCTCAAAGTTAAAGCTGCCAAACGTGTGTTCTATGCTCGCAAGCTTAATCCTAACCTAGATTCGAAACGACTTTGGTCTAACCTTCGCTCGCTTGGTGTTCATTCTTCTGCATCTGACCCTTTTGATGTTGATGTTGAGCTCATAAACTCATCATTTATCCTCTCTCCCCCGAGATATGATGGTATCTCTTTCACTAATTCCTCCTCCTCTGACTCACTCAGTCCTGGTAGCTTTTACTTCCGCTGTGTTGATTCGTTAGAAGTTCTTGAATCTCTACTGTCTATCTCCTCGAACAGTATCGGCTTTGATGGAATCTCTCCACGCTTTCTCAAAATCCTTTCTCCCCTAATTGCTGATCCTATCACTCATGTTTTCAACTATTGTCTTACTGCATCTGAATTCCCTTCGCTCTGGAAAAAGGCCATTGTGATTCCTTTACCCAAAAGACCGTCTCCATCTGATATATCTGATTTTCGTCCTATTAGCATCCTTCCCTTTCTTGCTAAAGCTTTTGAAAAAATTATTTTTACTCAAGTGATTAGCCATCTTGAACGTAACAATTTTCTTTCTATCTTTCAATCTGGCTTTCGTAAATCGCACAGTTGTGAGACTGCTATGTTAAGGGTTACAACTGATCTAAGGGCTACCATTGATCAGGGTAATATTGCATTTCTAGCTCTGCTCGACTTTTCTAAGGCTTTTGACTCGGTGGTCCATCCGCTCCTGTTGTCCAAACTTAATCAACTCTATCAGTTCTCTTCCTCTGCCACGCGTCTTTTCTCCTCTCTTCTTTCTGATAGATTTCAATGTGTTCGGCACAACGGCAGAATATCATCTCTTCTGCCGGTGCGTCTGGGTGTCCCTCAAGGCTCGATACTGGGTCCTCTTCTTTTCTCCCTGTATATTAATGATCTTCCCTCTGTCATTGACGGCTGTTCTTTTCATATGTATGCTGATGATCTTCAGCTGTACAATTCTTTTCCTCCTAGTGATATTGTTTCCGGTACAGCAGTTATGAATAATATTTTATATCGTATCAGTGAATGGAGCTCTAATAATTTCCTCAAACTTAATCCAATTAAATCCCAAGTACTGCTTATCAGCCAGCGTCCTATGTCCTCCGAATATACTCCTAATTTATTTGTAGGTGGTGTTCCTATTCCTGTCGTTGATTGTGTCAAGAGCCTTGGGATATTTATTAATTGGAAGCTTTCCTGTTGCAATCATGTTTCCTTCATGCTGTCTAAGATATATGGTACCCTGCGAAGACTGTGGCTGTTCGCGGATCTGCTATCACCCTCTATCCGTGTCAAGCTTGTGAAATCCCTAATTCTGCCGCATTTTCTCTATGGCGCCCTTGTGTATATATCTCTTGATTCGTCCTGTCATCAACGACTCAGGGTCGCATTCAATGATTGTTTGAGATTTGTTTTTCACCTTCGTAGATCCGATCATATCTCGGGCGTGCAAAATTCACTACTTGGATGTGGGCTCTTTCATTTTCTCAATGTCATGGCACTAACCCTCCTATATAAAATATTTTACTCTAAGCGTCCTTGCTACCTCTCTGATTTCCTTGTCCCGATGCAGTCCTTGAGATCACTTAAGTTGCTTATCCCTTTTCATCGTTCCATGGTTGGCAGTCGTTCTTTCTTTGTGCATGCGATTAGACTTTGGAATAGACTTCCTATATCCATCCAAAAAATTAGCACAGCCACAATGTTCAAAAAGCAGGCTTCTATATTTCTAAGCTCTCTTCCAGCTTCGCAGTAGTACTACTACTCTACTGTTCTTAGCTTACCTAGCTCTATCGTATTTTCTTAATCTCTTACTTCTTTCAAATTCTTCACTTCTCTATATTAAGCTAGTTGTAAGAATTTAGGATTATTTACCGTTTGCTTTTGTACTCTAAAAGATTGTAATCTTGTGTACTTTATCCAATAAATAATAAATAAAATAAATAAAAATAAATAAAGTATTCAGGCCAATTATAAACTTTACTGGAATTGATTCCGATGGTGTTTTCTTACATCAGTAGCATAAACTCTGCTGTAACTTATTTCGTATAATACTTCATAAATTCATGAACATAACTACTTAGAACAAAATCTGTCTTCGATGCGGGATTATATTCCTATGTACAAAAATAGCTAAAGAGAAACATACTACTTCCTTTAAAGCACGATTTCGGGAGTACTAAATGCAGAAGGTTGTTCCACAGTTAAATTTTTCTCTTAATAAGAATGCAGGCTGAGTTGACTGTGCCGATTGGGCTAGACTTGTGTTGCAGGTATGGTAAGGTGGACTCAACGCTGCTACATTCCAACGATTGCTAAATAACTCAATTGAGGATCAACTGGAACCACTACCCATAAGTTTGAAAGCACGGATTTGCAAATTTGTCCATCCATAGGTACTGACGCGGATTTGAAAACTTCGTCCCAAATCGAATTTAGGGCTCCTGGCCGACGGCTAATAAGAATTTGCATCCTTAAAGAAATGATATATTAGGCACTTGGTCTCTTGTTTAACAATTTGGGATATGTATGTCATTAATATGTGTTATTGAATGCGTTGACTTCAACAATGTGTATGTGGGTCCAATCCAGTATAGTGATCATGTTGATAGAGCTGAACCTTGGTTGACACGATATTAAGTGCAAGATGTGGTAGGTGCTCCTCTTTTATTGGCTCAAGCGCAAGATACTACAAAATACCGTGTGGATGCTCTCTAGCGAATACACATACAAAATTAAAGATCAGAAGAAGTTGAAGGCAAATCTGAGGTATTATCGTTCAATGAAATCTGGCATAAAAATTAGTAAAATATGTACACACTTGATGTATCAAATCAAACCAAGCTTTCGACTAGCATTCCAGAGGTCTGTGGTTCGATTCCACGCAGCTGCTTGGTCCAGGTTGTATTTTTCTTTTATTCCTCCTTCACTTCCAATTCCTTCCCAGAAAATCGGTAGAAGCCATATCATGTTCGATCGCTAAAGTCAACGTCCTACGGTGGTTACATAGGACGGAAGCCAGGTGAAATTAAACCTTGTTGGTGTTGACAGTTCTTTCATTCATCTTTGTTTCCACTAGTTTTCCGACTAGAAGAGCTTGCTGTTTGGAATTATATTCTATAGTTGAACCGCTCAAAGGTATTTGTTTACCTCTAAGCTCTAGTTTTTTACGTAAAAAACTTACGGACTTGGAACAAAGTAGCAGCTTAATACCAAAAACTTTGAGTAATATCAAAGTCAGTGAAAAACTTATAGTGCAGTATTTCTGGATCAAAAAAATTAATCTTAATTGCAAATGTCGACGACCCTTACAACCATGACTAAACTGTCATTAAAAATCTCTTTCACCTTTCGCTCTTCCACCCCGACGAAACATAAGAAAAAACTGAAGACTTTTAACACAAATTAAGATTAACGCATTTTTTCTCTTTCACTCTTTAAATCCCCCACCATGATTAAACTTAATGTTGTGCAAAATTTATTAATCATTAACAATTTTTTATTATTGTATAAAAACCGTAAAAAAATTATTGTTGGCAATAATAAAAACAATTTATCGCACCTGAAACAGCCACAATTCGAGCAGCAAGAAGAGTTTTACATTTTCTTAAGGCTCTTGTGTCTTTCATGTATATGTATATAGTAAATGTGTGTGTAAGTGTGGGTGGGTGTGGATTGTGTATTGTGAATGATCCTATCTACAGAAAAGAGCAAGAGAGAGAAAGAAGCTCGAAGACGATAACAGAATAAATAAAAAAAAATAAGATTAACCTTGCTTACCTGTACTGGTTCCGGTGATAATCGATCATCTTCTGATGGGCTCGGTGGTGATGTACAGGTCGCTTGGGCCACCCGTGCTGAACGAGTAGGCGCCTCTGAATCACTGCATTGTTCAACATCAACGTCAACATCGTCGTCAACTTCTGGAAAACGATCAACTGATAATGGACCTGCAATAAACGAAGATAAAAATATTGAAATATATTTTTTTTTTGTGTAAAGTAAATTAATGACAAAAATCGTGCTTTTTAACACTTTAGAAACGTTCACCTGGAATCGGGAGGGAATCAAGTTTCCACACACAGATTTATAAGATCATCATTTGTCATTTGTCAATTGTCAAAAAAGTTTTATTCGAAGGCTTAACGATCAACTGTGATCGCTGCTCAACGATTAGACTGCGAAGAAGCATAACTCAAAAATTCGGTGTTTTGACAAAAAACCATTTTTCATTGTGGACCTTAACGAGAGAGGTGAAAGGGAGGGGAGAGGAAATTATTTTGTAGAAAATATTTCGGATTTAAACTATGTCAAATATGCCGGACAAGATCAGTCTCAGGTGAAGATCAATTTGAGGTGTAAATTTGACTTAGGTGTAGATCGAACGCAGCCGTAGGCCAGTTCAGGGAACAGATCGATAGACCAAGGTGTAGATCAGTGTAGGTCTACAGAGACGATCTTTCTTTGGTGTAGACCAACCATGTCTCTCGGCTGTAGATCAGTCTGGGAACTAAAGACTCAGTCTCATCAATCTATCAATTTTAATTTATAGAACTTCGATCGCTCAATCTCCACACCGAGAAATCCATCAACAACAAAAAAAAAAAACAAAATCGGTGAGAAATTTTCTCCCAACGCGCATGCGCAGCTAGCTAAATTCTTCAATCATTGTCTTCAGGTGAATTTGAATATTTCCCAGCTGATCTCTGATCACAAAGGTAGGAGTTCTGTTTGTAGAGATTTTTATTAAGTTATTAACGTTATCCAAAACTGGATATTTTTATTAAGCCTTTGCATATCTTAAGGGTGGTTAGACAAGCATCGAACATAGTGTTTTGCATATTTTCTTTCTCTCTCTTTTTCATTTTTATTAATATTTCCTATAGTGATGATGTCAAGATTTGGTGATCTTCATCACATAAAACGAACGAAGAAAAATTCACCATTATGTAGGTTTATCGATGATTGGTTGTCATCACCTTTTGGCTATTTTTTTTTTTTTGGTTGGTGTATTTTGTTGGTGTAGTATGATAAAATTTTTGTGAAAATTGTTTCATCTTTCGACAGATTGTTTAGTGAATTGAATTTTATGAATTTATTGCGGTTTGGTTTTTGTTCGAGGAAAAATTTGGTTAAAAAATTTGGTGAATTGACTGGACTGGTTTTTTTTCTTTAGGTATATGGTAGGTATCTATAAGTCTCAGTTAGGTGTGATTTTATTGCAATAAAATATTGTTAACGTGTTTTTTTCCTTCTGGTTTAATTTTAATCTCTATGTAACACGGTGGCTTTGAAAGGTGTGAAAGTTTATAGAGCTGTTTTTTTGGTAGATATTATGGGTTATACTTTCTGTGTATCAAAAAACATAAAGGAAAGGCATTTAGGTTTAAACTTATAAAATAATTTTTGCACATCCGGAAACAATATAAAAATATATAAATAATTTGTATATACTCAATCATCAATGATATCATCAATCATTTGATGAAATCTATACTGGGTGTGTTTGGGATGGTTTGAATTTAATTATTATTGGACATCTTTGCTGCATAGTGAATGTTTTATAAGTTTAAATCATTTCAGTTTTATAATGTTTTTTTTCTGCAGTTTTGTTTCAATTTTGAAATAAGGAGATTTATTATGGAATGCCATTCATTAAATAATTGTATACTATAGGTTAGATGTTATGGAAGATATTGTGGAAGTGATTGAGGATCGATTTATGGAAGGAAGATTGGTGCCAGATAGTCTGCGCTTAAGGAAGGTAAAATGGAGCTATCAACCAATAATTTTTTTGTCGTCACAAGATGTTATAAAGTGTTCGATAGTATGTTTGGGATATTGATTAAACGGTATCATATTGTCTTATAACAACGCCAAAGAACTGCTGGCGCATAGCGCCCTGTGACCCTAAATCACCACCTATGAAAGATCAAAAATGCAGACGAACCTACCTTCAGGCTCTGAAGGAAGATGAGGAGCCCGTTCTTCTTAAACTTTCTGCCATTGTCTGAGCGATAAAAGTGCAGTCATACTAATTGATCAAGCAATATAGCCTACAATCTTCCGAACTGCTACTTTCACTGTTTTCTGTGATCTAGGATATGTATTCAAGCGTATTAGGACTCACAATCATTTTTTCATTGGGACTAGTGAAGGAGTTTTATTTGTTAACATACAAAGAAATCTTTAAAACTTTCAGATACCATCAAAAAACACCCACACTCGCGGATCTTAAGTTATCAAATAAACAATAGGGGAAAAACTACCTACTGCAGTAATGATCATAATCCATAACTTATAATTAAAGATAACCAGTATTAAAAAAAATCACAATGATGATTACTTAAGTGGAGATGGTATAATAGTTCTGAATAAACACATGATCAAGGCAACTTTGTCGTCTTAATTCTGCTGTTATCGGCATTGATGATCGTCTGTATTGTGTGATAATCGTTTCCGTAAGCCTTGTTTGCACTTAATAACTTTGACTATTTCAATCTAGCATGCATTCAACTTAACAAGAAAATATACATAAATTAAATTATGTGATCAGTAAAACGATCAGTGATCGCCCAGAGATCTGTATTTGACAAACCAATTATTTGTTTTGATTCTACCTGTAACTTATTGCTTTTAGTTGATGTAGCTTTACCGTAAACATTTAAATGATTCTAATAATTCCTTTTAGATAGTTTTTGAAAATAAAAATTAATTCTTTGGGACATTCATACCTTCTTTGGGACATACTGTTTAAGGATTAGATGGAAGCGTGTCTTTTTGGGTTTAAGCCAAAACATTTCCTTCTGAGTATAATAATTTATTTATGTTTATGTTTTAATACAATCATTATGGACAAAATACTTTAATTTCTTTACATTTCACATGGAGTCCCACAAGGTTCCATATTGTAACCAAATTTTTTTAAATTTTTTATGAGAAGGAACAGCTAAGCTTGAAGTGGAAATGTCTGCCAATATATTTCAGTACCTAAACATTATGTGATCAACACTTTGATATGAAAAAATATTTAAAAATATCTTGGGTTTTTGGAGCAACAGTTTGAGAGATTCTACAATGTAGAATCGATTAAATAGAAATGCAGTTTTGGTATCAACTTTTGAAAGGAGTGTCACGGACATGGAAACTGAAGTTTATGCTCCATTTTTTTACTAGACCAGCTGCAATTTTCAATCAAGTACTTCCGAAGCGAAATAAAAACAGAAACCCTCCCTACTGAAAACTATAATTACAAAAAAGTAATTAATTACTACCATACTAATTTTATCAGTAAAACCTTAAACTAAAACATTCAATTCATATCTTAGGACTAAAAAAATGAACAAGAAATATCTCCAATCCATAATTCATAACTCGAAATCATTAAAAAAGCCATTAAACTGCACACTAACTTCCTGCACATATGCGATATGCACTCACAGTACCGCGCGGCGCACTCTATGGCTAACTGTGCAATATTATGCAATAAAATTAAATAAATCCTTCAACATTTCGCAATAACCCCCAGACATGGCCATATCTTTCCCAATAATCTCGACAAATAAACAAACTCTATGAAAATCACCTTTAACACCCGCCTAGGAGCCAACAAAAGGCAAATCATTTGTCGAGATTTACTGAAGATCATGATCAACCGATCACCGATCTTGTCTCGGACAATTTTCGTTCCTCTGGATTTTGTTGTTGTTGGTGTAAGTGTGATAAACTGCATGTTTATTTTTTTTATTTTTCACTTTACACTTTAAGGGTAATAATGACTGGACAAAACCAATCAATGCCCATTGACCCTGTCAAAATGTATACAGTAGAAGCTAAAGGTAGAATGCAAACGAGTTAAGCAGGAATGATATGAATTTGGAAGTGATCGTGCCATGAATGATCGCATCGGTGTTGGTAGATACTGCATCTGATCTTTTGTATAAAAACTATGCCAAAAAATGCCTTTTTTTGATATCTCAGTAGAGAGAGATTTCGTAAGAATTTTCGAGGTGCAAACTATTGTTAATAATTAATAATTTTGTGGTTCGCTTTGTAAAGGTTAACACAAAATAACGATCACGATCAGCTAGAATTTACGGGGCACGATCAGTTCAGTGTTCTTTCAGAGTACACAACAAGTTTGGTATAGTAACCTAGGAGCATAAGAGAGACTATATAGTGGTCATGCGATGTTACAAAATACCTGCAAGGTCTTATGATCTTCCAGCACTATATTGTGGCACGATCACCTTTTTTTTGTATGTGTTTGTATTTTTTTTGATATTTTCTTTTAACATAGGTGTTATGATATCAATTTCAGAGATTGTATATCAAACTTACAATCAAGAGAAAGCATATTTCGAACGGGTGTTATTAAATATTTTTTTCAGTTTGATGCTCGAATTAGTTTCGGTTTTTATTAATTTTACAATTTTAAACACGCAACATTTTCAACGAAACTCATGCAAATCAGAACCAGTTTTGTCATGTTTAAGGTGACAAACGCGTTTAGTGAGTGACAGGTGGCAAATTGCTTGAATAAATCGAATTTTCACAATATTTTTTTTTTCCTGATATTTCTGTATCTCTCTGAAATGATAAACTGTCCGGTCGTGTGGGCAAAAAGAAATAGGAAAAACGGCTGAATAGGGTATAGAGATACATAGATACTCGACATAATATAAGTATAATGAGTGAGGCACAGGTGAAAACATCAGTAGAGTTATTATCATGATTGCTTGATTGCTGGCTGGTCGCATGAGTGAAGAGTTGTAGAGTGAACGTGTTTATGATCCAAAAGGCAGTCAGTTATATATATAGAGTCAGAGAGTCGATTGCGGCAACAAAACGAGAAAAAACATACACACATACATACTTGATTTTAAAACAGAAACCCTCATCATAAGCACACACACAGGTAACATATTTATTATAAAACATGCAGGAGGTGAGGTAGGAGGAATGCTTTTAATTTTACATGTCGCCGATTTTAATTTAGTTGCAATCCATCTCGACGTCTACACTAATGATCCGTTCAGCAATTGCCTCCCATTTGTATTTAATTAACCTCGCCATCGGAACGTTTAAATTGCAGCGAGAGAGAGAGCGCTCCTTTTAACAGAATTGCACTCAGCGCCATTTTAACAAATTTTAACAGATTTTCCGAAAATCGCGCGCGAATTGATCCCGCGGCGCTAATTTTCATTTTGCGTAAAATTATAAACGTTAAATCGTCATCAACAGGCCAGAAGAGGTACTCTCTCTTCATCACCTCCATGTAGTATCACCTCCTCCTCCTCACCTCTATGCACTCATGCACCATAGGTACTACACAAAATGCATCAGCACCAGCAAAAAGTGCATCAGGCTCTCGGTGGTAATCAGAAATGAGCCGGTCATGAGCTTGGACGCAAATTCATAGTGAAAAGCAGCGCATTTCATATGTGCCATGCGAGGGCCACGGGCTATTGTTGTAAAATGCAACTGCAGTCGTCGGGCAAAGTGATTATAATGACCACGACACGCCCCATTATAGTGTGGATATATATCTATATATGAGAGATTGAACGATAGCCACTTATATGACCGCTCCAGACACGGCTCTTACCGTCATCGTCGTCGTCTCTACATCATTGACGACGGACCCGGCGAAACTTATATAGTTGCATATAGACCAAATTGACAACAGCCGGGACATTACCCGGCTGGGGCTCGCAGTAGTTGCTTCGATTAAAGTGCCCTGGATAGTGATTGCTATGGTGTCACTTCAGCTACGATAGTGGCAATCGGCTATTTTATCCGTATAATTGCACCCCCGCCCCCCCGCGTTTGGGGTTATTATGAACTGCAAAAACTGACAAATGCTGGAGAGATAGTGGATCTTTATTGAAATTGGATTGCGCTATGGGTTAAGTGAATTTTTAGTAGGGATCAGGGATTTTGAAGTGTAGCTGGGTTGATTTTATAGGTTATGTGTGCTTTATGGAGTATAAAATGTTGGGAAATGCAATCAACACTGCAACGTATTGATGATAGTATAAAATCAACACTGAACTAATATTTCACTGCTTGATATGCAATGTTACATAGGTGGAATGTGACATAGGCATTAGTTAATCAATAAAAAGGGCTTCAGGTGCCGACGGCATTTTGAGTTCCCGCCTAAATACAAACAATGCTGCTAGACTTCGTTCATAGGAAGAGCACCGGCCTTTTATATTAACTTCAAAAATCCTTTAAATTTACTGATTTACTTATTTTATAATAACATAGCTGGAACCCTATGCGCCTCGCTGCACCCATAAGCCAATATCAAGGCGTGCGCCAAAACAATTGGGAATCTTAAAATCGCTTATTCCACGGAGATACATGGGCCGATTCGAAAAGAAAATTGTCACTCTGTTTGCAGATGAGGTAAAGTTGAGCGAAAAGGAACAAGTAGTGTTAGAGTGCCTCCTATCGGTTGGTTTTTCCTCGAAAATCTCGCAAAGCCCTGTCAAGCGCTCCGAGCGATTTTTTATGGGACGTAGTGTACTCGTCCCAAAATATAATTTTGCACGTTTTACGGTCTGTGGCAATACGGGAGTTTGTGCCGATGTTACATGTTTCTATCTGGTTCAAATTTAATGGGAGCTAAGGTGCTGAATGCACTGTACGTCCACTATCAAGTAGCGTTCATGCCATTCCCGATGATGCCACTGCAAGTGCAATCTCGTTCTGCATTCGAATAAACGCCAAAATAAAATTGCTGAAAAAATATTTCGCCTATACCGCCTGGAGCATCTAGAAAAAAATCTAATCTGTTGTCTTTTTGGCTTTGACAACTCTTATTTGAGCCATAGGTTGTTAAAATCGGACACATACAGCCGAAGTTACTTCAATCCAAGTTCAAGCAACCACGTCCTTCCCGAAAAATCTGCTTTTTTTCAAAAAAATTGTACGCCAGCTACCTGTAAATCACCTTCGATCAATCTGAAACTTTGGGAATCGTATTTTTCGGAAAAAAACGAAAATAAAGTGGATATGAGTTCTTTAGCAGTAATTTGAAGAGTACCTCCCATACACAAGTTTCGGATTTTACCATATCGGTACACTACAGCTACCCGAAAGGTTCGAGATAGAGCAAAATACGCGATATCTCTGGTGGCCATGTTTTTTATAGGATTCCGAAATTGTTTACTTAAAAAGTCACACGGAAGCTGTGGACCAATTTTCAGCCTTTTTGGAGTTCTGTTGTTTTCTTATTCAGCGTTATTCAGCTACTTTGTGACATGTCAGCGTTGTTATTTAGGACAATCAGATTGTTATTTGCTACCGAAAAGTTTCTTAGAACTTCGGGGCTACTATTCAGCGCCGCTGAATTCTCAATGGTGTTTTTGGAAAGTGATTTCGAAATTATGTAGAAACGTTCACACTGATTGGAAATGATTTCGTTTGACAATTTTATCGCATATTTTCGATTTTTTTCTGCCCAAATTTCACTAGCAATTCATCTTCTAGCAAAGTGCATAGTTTCTTTCTTTTATATTTCTTGGGTTTCCGCATTTTGAAGAATGTGGTTCATATTCAAAGTCAAATTTGTTATAAAATGTCCAACTGACAATTTCAGCATCAAGGGTGACGTGCTGAATTGCGCTGAATACGATTATCTACATGATAATTGTTTGTAATTTTGTCAAAATTTTGAGGTTTGAGATAATTTTGAAATCACTAGAATATCTAGAAAATCACATGATATTGAACATGATTTTACGCAAAATCACTAACACAGCCAAAATCACGTAATTTCGATTAAGTCCGAACATGGTATTACCCATAACTTCAGATTCATAGGCAACAATATGATTTTTTTAACTGCCTTTTCTTGAAATTTTATTAAAATTGTATTTTGAAGAAGAAAAAAACCCGTTTTTTGCCGAATTTGGTTAGCGCACAGCCCATAGCACTTACAGAAACAGTTTTGGTCTTAAAATGTTCTCCAAGAGTTCTGCTAATAGCTGTTTTTTGTCGGCACATTGTTACTTGATTGGAAATCGGCGAAAAAAATAGAAGAAAAACCGAGAAAAAAAATTTACCCATAAAACTTCGATTATCTTTTTAGTTTGAAATTACATCGAAATGGCATCACTGCCTGTGCTAATATTGCACGATCATCGGCCAAATATTATTTCCTGTAAACCAAACTATCTTGGATTTCGCAAAATCATATTCCTTTCGGCACGTTTATGAGCGAATCCCGATTCTAAACTAAAACACCGGCCGAATTGCGCAAATTGAAACAAATTGGCGAACTGAGCTTCAAAATAACCTCAGTTCGCATTCAATTTCCACATATTCAACTAAGGATAAAACAAACCTCAGTTCGCCCAACCGGACTCGAACTGAAGTTGAACGTAAAACCTTGCTCAACTGGAATAGTCGATTTGGCTTTTGCTTGGATTGAACTGAACAGTGTTGAACTAATGTCGGTGAAGCCGGTGCAGAAGTCCCGCAACTCTGGCTTCCTAAAGCTCCACACGGTGATGGCTTTTGCCGGTCCGACTTTTGTATAGACCGTAAAGTTTGACTGCAATGGCCGACGGAATGTGTGTGCAGACATGTCGAAGGAAGGTCTCTCGGGATTTTTAAGAGATTTTTAAGCGGCTTCGCTTTGTTTCACCGGCAAAATTCTACGAAATTCTAGTCAGAACTCCTTAGGAGCAAACATTTCTATAGATGGAACGACCATAAGATACCTAGTGTGGCCAGGGGTTGATTTTGTAAATGTTTCCAACCTAGTAAAGGATTACGAATTCGATTTTTAAAATAAGTTATGCTAAATTTGGAGTACTAATGCCAGACTGAAAAGCCAGGAAGGAAACTCTTGACGGACTGTAGCGCTAGTGCTGATGATGAAAGTCTAGTACGTTTGGAGGTCACGACAACAAAGTCTTAGACAGGCATGTTCACTTTCCAAAACACTATGTTACGGTTATTAATATTTCCCCGTACTATTTCTAATTGACGGTAGGCGGTATATGAATTTTACACAATCTGAGGCAACAAAAGAACAACCAGCAAAACATGTTTTTCGTTATTTATGCGCCTTTACGGTCATTTGTTGATGGTTACATGAGTAGTTCATAAATCATTCAATTACATCAGAATCATCGCCAGTTCCATTAAATCAAAATCATTAACAAACAGCAAACGCATATATTTTACAAAACTTTATTAAATTCCACTTACATTTCAACACGTTCCTGGCTAAAGAGCTCTAAAACAACGCTATTCAGTGCATAACGTACACACCGGCAGTAATAGTAGAGGCAGGTAGAGTCTAGAGGTAGCCTAAGCAGCTCTAACAGTCCCCCAAACCGTGGTGGAGATAACGAATGCACAAAAGCCGCGCGAATTTATTATTATTAATTCATTGAAAAGTCTAATGAAGTTCGCAGTCACGGCAGGCGGCCGATCACAGGTTTTCCTGTTGTGTTTGTACAAAGTCTCGGAAAAATCCGCTGATGCATATCACAGGTGCAAAAAATTAGCACTTTTCATATCCATCCGTGTTTGGTGCTAATATTTTCCACAAATTCAAAGTCTACACAAAAAACATTTTTTTCTTCGTTTTTTGAAAATGAATTTTTGTGTTGTTCATTTTTCGACCATAGAAAAAAAATGAATTTTGCAATTTTTTGTGTGGTTTTCTTGTAATTTTTTGATTTAGTGGAATTTTGTAGAATAATTTTGTTTGGTGAAAATATTTTTTTGTTTTTAATTTTATTTTTATTTTTTCGTTTTTTTTTTTGTTGCTGAATTGATTAACGCCGTTGTTTCTAGGTTTCAAGGTTTTTGGATTTCGTGTGGTGCTCTATCATCTATAGCAATGGTATGGGGGCTTCGCGACTATGAACATTGCGCGATTAGAGATCTAAAAAAATATGCGGTGTTTAAACAACATTGTTGTTAAATATGCATTTAACAATGTTTGCGTGCATGTTAACAAATGAATTTTTAAGCTGCAGACGGGTTTTTTATGGCTAGGTGGGAGATAGAGATACTTATGTTGTGGACTCGTTGAAAGCGAAGATGTGAATTGACTGAAAATGATCTTGAAGCAGCGAGAAGAGGCAGCATCAACAAGATAGAAAAGTAGTTTTTGTGATATTATACAGATAGTAAAAGTGCTTTAAAAAAAGTAAGAGTTTTGACTGGTAATATAATTGAAGCTCATGACGTTGATAAGGTTTTTTTTAGTATTCTTATAGCTTGATTTATACCAATGTAAACAAAAAATTCTTTTACGTAAGCAAAGGGTAACCTCAATAAGGCATTTCGCCAGTTTATAATAAAGTACCAAAGTTCCGCTAAGGTCAGGTCTTGTCTTCACCTCCCGACTAGAATTTCTTGGTTCGGTCCGGGTGAGGTTAGCCTAATTTGACTGTTAGGCCCTAATGTTGAAACCTAATAAGGCCCAGAAGAAAAGTGTAACGCTTTTCACCTATTACCGCCGAACTATAAAATCCTTATGAGGGCCATATCAAGCAAAAATGGATAGGGCCATATAATGCGAACCTATCGTTTATTATGTAAGGCGTGCGATAGATCATTGGCAGTTTTTCCCCATTCCGAGGTATCGTGGCTTAATAGACGCTGGTAAGAAAAACTCACCAGTAAAACTTGACAAAAACTCAGGAAAACTAAAGTATTTTTTTTCTCTTTTTCTTAATAATAAAAAATTTAAAAACCCCGAATACAGAAGTCACGACTATATAGAAGCCCAGTCACTTTATACAAAAAAGGGCCAAACTCTGTCCTATACGAGAGGTTCATGTTTAAAGTGACTGGGCTATAGCCACCAAGAGCAGATTAAAGGACAACGACTACGGCGGATATGGAAACAAACAAAAATTCTCTCGTGAAATGACTTGCTTGCCTATATATGACTGCTGATTGACAAAAAAATGAGTTTACAATTTATTAAACCAGACCAGAGACATTAAAAAGTAAGATGGCGATTAAGCACATTTTGTTACTTAACCATAGTAGTTTGGTTTTACATGTGAATTATATCATGAAGGGAAACATTTCAATCAAATTTCATCAATATACATGTTCCTCATAAGGAATTACTCAATAATACCTAACGGGGTAAACACCTTCTTTCCCAAATAAGGCCCTTGTAAGATTTCCCTAATGAAAACCTAATCTTAGAGTGCATGCGGAGTGCCTCATGTATTTTGTATGAGGCCCTCGTAAGGTATTCATAAAACAAATTTAATTTTGGTATACCTTATACTGCCCTATGAGGGCCACATGAGGTGTTCATGAGGCAAGTCTAATCTGGTATACCGAACGTTTACCTCACGAGGCCCGTACATCACTTTAAGCATGCCTTACATTGAATTCTAGTCGGGAAACTGGACTCCTTGTTCATCTAGTATTCTAGTACTGCCAGCGCGTCACAGCCCTTGTTGGCTGATTCACGGGATTCATCTAATTTCAGGACTTAGGAGGTGTTGTCCCGACGAGGCTGTCTCCTGCTAACATCGACGGCTGCGTCTCAGGCTAAGCCAGCTACTATTGAGGATATCGGCTTTGCGCAAAATCGAGGCCCCGATACAAAAATTTGTTGTTAAGAGTTTTGTTGAAGTGAGCTTTATGGAAATTTTTCTTTTTGGTGTGAGCTACAAACGCAAGGTACATCGTCTCCTCGTTTAACACCTTCTCTATTTTCTTATTAATCTATTAAGGGTGAGAATTCGACAAAAGTTAAATTTTGCAACAATTTTATCAACAAGCTTATATATCTATTTACAGACAGCGCCAACCTAGTCTTAATCGGCTTCCGATTACCTTCCTAGAGGTTGAGGTTGGATTCCTCTTCTGTCACTGCTTTCAAGTACATATAAGCTAGGACGCTATCTCCGGTTCGAGCAAACCAGGGTTTTATCTCAGTATTGTTGGATGTTAGTCGATAAAGTGAAGCCTATAGCTGTTAACGTTTCGTTATTCTTTCATTCTTGTTTCGACTGTCTATGATAACCCCGTCGGCAGACTGGCGTTCTATGTCTAAGCTCTAGTCTTTCATAGGCACAGTAGTAACATATGGAAGTAAAGCGTGTGGAGTATCAACCAAAAATCTGCAGATAAGATGGATGTATGTGTTTGAAAGGGAAGCTAACCGAACGATATACAGACTGGTACATCAAAACTCCTCAACACAATGAGCTAGAAGCAAGCTGCAGAACAGAGACGCGTTTGGAGAAAAAATCTGATGAAGGCCAAGGCTTGAATTAGACTCTAGACCCAACAAAGGAGGAGAAGTCTTTCATACAAAAGATATAATTCAGATTTTTACTAGAACCTAATTCTGCACCGATTTGATGAGTTTGATCTGGTTACCCTAGATACATATATTTATCTAAAAGTATGGCAGTCAGCTTGATTAGTTAGGATTGGTTAGGATGGGATGGATTGGCCGTTTAATAAATGTAATACGTATGAAGTCGTATGGATCTTAACCAAAATACGTACTCATTGCATAAACTACGAATGCTAAACAGCTCAGTTCTATTCAGGGTTCTTATTAGGCTAATAAGCGACAGGAACCATTTGGATTTAGAGCTTTCTACTATTTTTACATCCTCGTCAATACGAAAGATTAGGGTCGAGTTAATTAGAGATATCTAACTATAGAAAATGTTGGGGAGTGTTGGGGTGTACTTATATTCGTATACGTTTTGCATAATCAGCTAAAACTGCTGAAGATGCTTTGTAGTATGTAGTTGTAAGGAAGCAATATAAATTAACAATTTCGAAACGCGTTCTTTCAATGTAAAAACACTTAGGGCTACATCAATCCTCTATCTTAGGCTTAGGGCTTAGAAAAATTTAATATCATCCAAGATTATAAATCGTTAACAATTCTTTAAAAATGGTAACAACGACGTAATTTTTTTTTTAGGAAAGATGATGATGCTTACTGTAACGTTTGAGGAGTATTTTATTCAGCAAAACGTCACAATCATCGTTTATCGAGAATTCAATCTTTTTATGATATATTAAACAATCACTTTTTTTGGATTTGGATTACATATTGAATACAGCCAGTCATAATAAGGTTGAATCTTTTATGGAAGGATGCTCAATTTAATTTTGGTCCCCAACAACAAGACGCTTTTAATCGTTTGAAGAAAATGTTATGTGAGGAACCAGTATTAACAGTATTTCGCCCGAAGTTAGAATACGAGGTACTTACATACAGATGCAAGAAAGTCAGGATTTGGCGCAATTCAGCTTCAGCGTCACTCCGAAGATGACCAAACAGAAACACGTTACTCTAGTTATCATTTAGAGATTCTGGCCATTATCAAAGCTCTTCGAAAACTCCGTCCTCACTTGGAGGAGTTTGGAATTCTTTGCTTCAAGGAAGACGGGAAGAAGGAATATTGAGTACCATCTGGATCACTCCGGAACTAAAGGGCAAGAGGAGAGGTTAATCCAGACCATTAGTGTACTCTCTATAATATCAATTAACGACCCCCAAAAGAGGTACAAACACATATCAACTCTGTAACGAATTCTTAACTCTACGATAGATAAGTAGAGCTCCTGGAAAGTCACCATTTCAACTCTTATAGGTGCATGCGGAGGCCAGATGAGGATAATCTAAGACAAATACTCAGAGAGGTAGTTGTATCGCTGTTTGAATGGAGCAGTTCGGAAATGTGACAAGCAGCAAGACGCGGATATACAAAGGCGACATGGTACCTAAAAACTCACTTTTTCCGTAAATTTCATAGGTACCTTTACTCGCTCGATAGCTGTAAACTTACTCGTCCGACGGCTATAAGAGATCTTGGATTATTCTTTAACCACAAGTTCGACTCTATGTACATAGAACTGGCCTGAAATAAGGCTTGGTTTTATTAAGAGAAACACTATCGCTTTTAGGAACACCTTGACATTAAAGAATCTTTTCGTTTACTTGGTAAGGCCGATTCTTGAATATGCATTCATTGTGTGAAAAGTGCATGACGATCGAGTCGAGACTGAATTTTGAGACGGAATTACTCGAGATATGCTGTACGTAAGTTAAACTGGGCATCGGAGACTCCAACATAGATACAGTTCTAGATGTCAACTTCTTGAACACCAAACACTTAAATGCAGACAAAGTTTAGCGTCAGTCTTCATCTCTTCTCGCTTTTTTCAATATTTGTACACCTGAGACACGCCTTCGATCTAGGATCTTTGCTTTTTGTACCGACGAGGTACAGAACTATGAGCCTGTCTCGAGAGCGGTGTCATGTTTCAACACAGGCTGTCATCATATGGATTTATCAATGGATTGGCAAATTTTTAAAGAAACCCTAAAGTTGCACTTGGATTCTATTCCTTGCGATGCATCCGCAAATAAATAATCGTCTCTATAGAATCTAACTACAACAACAAACAACAACCCAAGCGCTAATCTGAAAGGGATTATAAATGACTAAGGTGGATCGACTATTGGCAATCTTGCGCATATTCAGGACTGCTCGAAAATGTCAGGCAGATCTAAGCTTTGTACTACCAGTCCGTCCTATCGTTGGTCACATTATCAAACAATGTCTATTAGTACCTAAGCCGAGTTCGGAGGAACTATAGGTATACTTGCAATAAGGAAATGAATTGAAGAATTACGTAAAAAACAAGCGTGCAAAATTGTAGTTTGTTTGAATGTCAATAAGTAAACTAAAAATTCCCGGTATTACACCAAAAAAAAATACCAACTATTGAATGAAATCATAATGTTTATTTAGTTTTAGCTTATGTTTTTTTTATCTAAATGTGGCTATCCAATAGAGATTTTAATAAAGATCAAATAAACTAAGCTAGTGGACTGATATTGGGCAACTACTCGCTGCTTATTCATTAATAAAGAAATTACAACTTCTATACATTCATTTTTCTTTTGAGATTACTCCATAAACTAAACTTCATGCTACTTATATGAAAACAAAAATAGAAACTACTATCTTATACAAGCGGCAATTCCAATTTCTAAAATTAGTCTACGTCTTACGCCTATTTTATATCCTAAAACAAAATGAAAACGCGGCTCTGGATGCTATTTTTATCGCACCAAAATTCGTATGCTTTTCTCTCTGTTGCAAGAACGTTTCCACTTTGCGTTTGAGATGCAAAAGGGCCTCTATACCCCCAGTTTACATCCCAAAGTCAACGCAAAAGTGCACTATGAAGCTCTTAAGTTTCACTCACAGTTTCAGCACTTAGTTTCAGAACTGCAACAGAGTAAAAAGCATACAAATTTCTGTGCGATAAAAGAGCTTCAAAGTGCACTTTCGCGTTGACTTTGGGATGTAAACTAGGCTTTACTGTTACAAAGTACAAAACATACTCTGTTATAAATATATTGGTCTAGATTAAATAAAGCATTTTTCGTTTTTATTAAATAATGTCTTAATTTTTCTTAAGCTTAATACACAAAGATTAAACTATCAAGATACTTATCAAGATACAAAGTATAACATCTATTCTCTGACGCACCAAGCAATCATTCAAAAAAACCTAAAGTATTGCAATTGACAAGTTTTTTATTAGAATCTTTACTTCATGCAACAAAGTAACAACCATTTTGTATATATGTTCATTAACACTCTATAAAAAAACTTGATAAATCTAACTTTTAAATATAACAATCATCGTTGTTCACTATATTTAACCTTGTTTTTGAATAAGTGCCTCTACAATTCAATTTTAATGTGTTAAAGCTAGTTCCTATGCTAATTTTATATATGAATAGTTTCTACATAACATTTTTGACGTACCTACTTATCACAATTGGCTTGATTTTGACAACTGTTTCCCCTTTACATATCTGAACTTATTAGATACAATATGTAGATATTCCTTGAAAACAAAATACAATAACAACAAAAGACTTTTCAATATCTCAAATCTTATCAAAAATCCATAAAAGGATCTCAAAGATTTCTAAAAACCAAATCCCACACGCTACTTTAAAACATCCCATTATACTCAATAAAACCTTCCACAATCCTCATAAATACATACATTTCCATTCTATCCAAACAACTATCAAAAACCACTCAATGTAACCAAATTGAATCCAAAAACCTTCTCATTAAGCATTCAATATACCTCCACTAACCATTCATTACTTTGTGAAAACTAATTACTACTGTTCTGTTTTGTGAGAGTAGGTACATAATAATATTTTTCATATCATATCATACTTGAAAAATTATGATTTTTCTTTATTATATGCTTATATACGTTTTGGCCGCTGAATTGCATTTGCATGCTGTGCTGAATAAATTTTTTAGCACACAATTCTTCGTTTCGGTCTATTTTAATATCACGCCATTTTTTGTAGATTTTATTGCAATACTTTTCGTGTTGTCAGATCATCAATTTTAGGTGTTAATTAGTGGTAAGGTGATTTGAATGTTTTAAAAGTTTTTTGTTTTAATTTTAAATGGTTTTTTGTGTTTTTTATTAATGGTTTGACTGTATATTAGTGTTTTAAAGGGGTTTTTTTTATTTAGAATTAAAAATAAGAAGGTAATTGCGCAATGTGCTGACTTAAAGTCATAGGGATGCAAAATTGTTTCAATTAAATTGGCCAAGTGTGACTGTTAGTTTAAAATTTTAAATATTCTTGGACTATAAAAGTTTTTCTACGTCTTTAAGTACTTAGTAAGTATGTAAGATCGCTGATTAAATAATATTGGTTTAGGCATTCTCTTAGTAACTAACGAACTTGTCAACCAACTTGATCTACTGTATCTATGAAACCCTGAATTTTGATAGTTTTACTAAAATATCCTTAGATTATCATTTCTACCTGATTCTACCCTCAATCTACAATCCTTAAAATCATAATATCTAAAAAATTCCATCTACTTACTCATACTCCTCTCAGATGGTTCCCGCGATGAAGCACCTCTAGCCATTATAGCAGCTATTGAAAAATCCGTGGCACCTTTTGAAGCAGCCAAATTACCGTTACAATGGTTTTGAGTACCCAATAGCATGTTTTGTTCTTTCTCTATATTCAAAATGTTTCTCATTTAACCCCCAGTAACACAAACAAGCCGCAATTATTATTATTATTATTAATTATTAAAAATAAAATAAATTAATTTTGAAAATTTAATATTAATTTTTTAAAAAACGCAAAAAATCAGTCAAATCGAATTTTTTCAGAAAAGTAAAAACTAAATTTTCACTTTTCTTTATTTTTTTCACCAATTTTGTTGTTTTTTTTTCTTCTAATTATTCTTCATTTATTAAATTCACTTTTTTTTAAATATTTTTTAATAATTTTCACTTGTGTTTTATTTTAATAAATTCAGAACTGATTTCTAGAGCCATCAACTGATGACAACCGATGTTTTTAAGAAGCGTGAATTTTGTAACATTTTACTAAGCGGCACCTTCATTTCCGTCGGATTCTTTCTAGTATCTACAGATGCACTCAATTCGAATTCAGATAGGACTTGACTTAAGGATTTGTCAAATAACAAAAAAAAATCACTGTATTTTTTCTTCTTCTTCACTCCTCGATAACAAAGCTCAGATTTTATTTTTCCATAAAAAATTCTCAAACAGTTCGAAATATTTTTTTATTTATTTTGTTCAACAAAACACGCTTTCTTGCTTTGGTACGCGCTTATACAGTTCAAGAAGCAAGTCAAAAACCGTCGTAAACCGCGCTTACACGTTCTTGTTCAACACCATTCAAGAGATAGACCGTGCGAACCTTAAGGCTAACAAGTTCGGACTGAATGTTAAGCCGCGGCCTCCGATTGTTCCATGGCAGCAAGTAGCTATAGTAGCGCTGTGGGCGCTAACTTCTGCATCATAGTGGTACCACCACTTCTAGTTACCCACACTCCAAAAGCCTGTCCAGCCTGTGTACGCGCGCACACAATCACGTTCGGTGTAAACAATGCCCAGAGGCTGGTGCTTGAGAATTGGATGTTAAGAAGAATCCGCGCTACCGGCCAACCGTCTGAGCGGTAGGGAAAAATTAAAGTCGAACTCTGAGTGGCAGTGGGACCACATAAGGAAGGCAACACAGCAGATGTTTTTTCTTTGTTTTGTTCACACTTAAGAGGGAGGCGACCATTTCCACCACCCTGAACTCGTTCCATTGCTCTTTCAACGGATCCCGGCCTTTCCGAGACAAGGATCGCCCATCCCACTAGTCAGGTGGAACACATGTCATCCGCCAGAGGGACAAAGCTAGTCGAGCTGGTCGCGACCACCATGCCAGAAATGTCTTCGAGTCGAAACTGGTTATTAGGCCACGCCCCGAATAATTCAGAAGCATGCTCTCGACTCGTTATCCGAAGTCTCCCCAATGTAGAATGCATTTTGAGAGGTGAGTGGAACTTGTTTGTTATTTTTTGAGAGCGCGCGTACGAGGGCGCGCACCAGTGGTGGATTGAGATATGTGTGGTGGATAAGTGTGTGGTGGGAATCGAACCCAGCTATATTTTGTTGGAATGGTGAAGGGGGCGTTATCATCCGTGTACAACGAGGACTTGTTATTTTTGTTTCTTGTTCTGCATCTTTCTGGGATTTTCTGAGGTTTTCTCACCACTACAGTTATGCGCGCGCGGAATATATTATGGCGGCCCAGTTGTGTGCGGCGTGTGGAACGCTTTTCTCTCTCGGTGTGTAGCCCCCAATGTGTTGGGGCGCTTCTATGTAATTTTTACGAAGTGCTTATTAGAAGTGAATTGGATATTTCGGAATTGGTTGGTTTGTAAAATTGGTTACCGCCAACTTCTGTTGTTTTATTCCCGTTCCCTTATTATTTTTTTGCTCCCACTCTTTGCTGAATTGAGGTGTGTGCGTGTACGGGCGAGGGTTTTAAGAAAACCAAGCGGAATATCGCTTTATGGCTGGATTTCTCGGCGTGTATGAGTGTGTGCATTTGGTGTAGAGTGTAGTTGCTACCACCATATCAGGAAGAGGGGACCCTAAATTGTTTTTCATTTTACCCTGCCGAGTTGAGTTGAGTTTTATTGGTAGAGGGGGACTCTGGCTCAGCATTTTTGGCCATAGTGAAAGAGAGCCGAATCATCGTACATAATTGGTAGCATATGTACTCGATATTATAGGTCCCTGGAAATATTTTATTGTTTCTCGTTTGTTTTCGAGTTTTTCCATCTACCATCTCCCTCTAACACTCTGGCAATACCATGATTTTATTACGCCTACTATCTCTCTTTTTTGTCGCTTTACTGTTGTGTTATATAAATTTTATAGTTTTGAGCTTTTCCTAAGGATTTCAACGCGATGACGTGTATTTACACGGATATTGTGTGTGGTGAGTACCCAATTTCGGCGCATATTTGATGTTTTGGAGGTTTTGTAAGCGTTAAGTGTTGCCACATTCGGCTGATAACAGGATCTCGAGATCCTTTTTGTGTATGGCGGAGTTTTCATTTCTTTCTTTCCTTGTTTTATTTTATTTTATCTTTTTATTTTTACCCTGTATTTTGTTTTTTTATGTTTTTTGGTGTTATCATTATTTGTGTTTGTATGTTTTGGGGTAGAGAGATATGTACTAGTGCAATCCAACCAAGGCAAGGAGAGAGAGCAATTTTGACTCTTTCTATCGCTTTTTGTGTATTATTCGAGGTTTTTGTTTTGTGTACTTAGAGTATATGTATATATATAAAAACGTATCCTTTTATATACATACATCTACATATACATATATGTATTTGTGTATAAATATAATTTTTTTTATAGCGAAATTTGGTGAATATTTGTTAGGGTCGTCGGCAATTTTTCCCAGTAAAAAGGCTTACAATGAATTAGTTTTGGAGTTTATTGAGAATATTAACGAGGGTAGTTATGCTGAAGATGTTGTCATATTTGAAAAGGGAAAATTAAGATATGAAGTGGAGGCAATTTTAAACTAATTAGGAAGGTGGTTAACTGGAAATTCGTGCGACTGTTAATTTGTGTTTTTTGGAAATATGGTTGTTTTGTTTCTTCGGTTATTTGTAATTATTATTATTGATTATTTGTTTACTTTTTTTTTTTTTTTTTTGTTTTGTTTTGATAGTAACGGGGTGTGTTTTTTTTAACTTCAGTTCAGTTCAGTTCACTTCAGAACTTTCGAGGCTTAAGATTAATTCCTAAAACCTTGTGAGCTAAAGGATTAGTTACTAACAATTGCAATTAGCAACCTTGCGAATATTTTAGCTTTTGTAAAAAAAATTCTCAATTGACAATAGATTTCCTTTTTATTTTTGTGTCAATCGGTAACTTCAAAAACTCATCATTGCCACATCACTGCAGAATTCAGCTACAGACTTGCTATTGCTGAATTCTGCAGAGATGCGGTAGGTATGAGTTTTTGAATTTACCCAATCTTTTCTGTCACAGAAAGTATTTTCAAAATTACAATTCCGCAGAATTTTGGTGGTAGATATCATGAACTTCAGCGCAATACGAAATGGGGGATGCTTATGACGGAGAAGAAGTGTAAAGTATTGCTTATGGTGATTTTGTTTGCGTTTTTAGTTCAACTTACAAAATTTGAATAATGTAAGCAATTTGTCGTTTTTAATATAAACATGTATGGCAATTGGATGACATCGGCTCAGAATCGGGACCAGTGGAAAAAACAATCGCAAGAGGCCAAGACCGAATCCGAGTTTTAGGGCCGTTAAAGAAGAAGAAAAACAGTGAAGGACTAAAATCTACAGACGATGAAAATACCCATACAGCACCCAGAATTTATCACCCATATTCTTTCCTATATGCAAAACTTAAAGGCGAGGTATACTCCCATAACCAAATTAAAAGAATGTTTTTATGCCTCGAGCCTGGAGATCTCTGCTCACTAATAAAAAATCGAATCTTGGTACGAAATCCCGTTTTTTTAACAACTAACAATTTTAAAACAGAACATTTTCACAAATAATTCATAGTTCCTCAATTTTTCACAATGTTTGTTTTTAGCATTTTCCAAGCAGTTCCAGGTATATCTCATGGAATGGTTCATTTTATCAATTCCAGCAGAACTAACGATGGCTTTGAAAATGTTACTGGTCTTTTTTGCTTGATGTGCGGAAATCGTTTTTCCAGTTCTAGTTTATAGTGGGCCTAGAACCGGATTTAGTACGGGACCATAGAATAAAACCACCCAGCAAATCAAATTTTAACATATCTTTACACTTTACGAATTAGTTTTGTCTTTTCGAAAAGTTTGTCCGAGTTCGCAACCAATTTCGTAACTAATTCGTCAAGAAAAATTTATAAGGCGGTGGTTGACACTACCATAGGAGAAGGAATTGGAAGCCGTTAGCTAGTTTAGCTCCATACTTGCAACACTAGTTCTCATGAGAGTCGTTTCTACAGTAAAGGCAGCCATACAAGGTAAAATTGGATGTACGTCCAGAATTTCATCAAACCCATAAGCGCAATGAGTTTTGATCGGCCGACCGGCCCACAATCGATAGTTTCAGCCCTTCGATGTACATCCAATTTGACCGTGTATGGGGGTCTTAAGACTCTTGACTGAACTTGGACTGGCTTTTCGATTTCGTGATAACCGAACAATGGATAAGTATGGCCAAAGAAGTATTGGCAGAATTTGTACTCGAATGAAGAAGGCAAAGTACTATTCAGTGTCGGTTGACTCTACTCCTGATGAAGGACACATAGATCAATTGACAGTTATTACGAAATATGCACATTGAATGAATCGGTCCGGTTAAAAGTTTCCAGGCTCTGGCTACGAAATGACAACAGTTTTTGTTAAGAGTTTCGAATATTTCGGAATAGAATTTTTTTTAAATTGTTGTAAAAGTTATACGTATAAATCCCACCTATTAAAAAATGCCGCTACTTTCTTTTTGTTGCAAATGAGTACGTCAAACTTAGAAACTCCTGTAACTCCATCATCAGGAAAGTCAAATCATCATTTGATGATAGATTGAGAAGTAAGATTCTTAACTCCACTACAGGCAGCAAAAACTTCTGGTCCTTGGTAACTGCCATCAAGAAGAATTTTACTTCCTCCTCAACACCTCCTTTTATTCACAACAAGGAAGTGATAACAGAAAGCAAACCCAAGGCCGACCTATTAGCTTCTCTGTTCGCCGCAAATTCTTCTTTACCCGATGCTGCTATGTCACCCCCCACTCTCGAGAATACCACCCACTCAATGGACGGAGTTCACTTCAGGACTCGCGAGGTGTTTAGGTGTCTCAAGGAACTCGACGCCAACAAATCCACTGGTCCCGACAAAATCCCCCCTATGGTACTTAAAAAATGTGCCTCACCTTTGGCTAAACCTCTGCGCAAACTTTTTGCCCTGTCTTACTTCTCCGGAGTGTATCCCGACTCTTGGAAACTAGCTCATGTTCAGCCAATCCCAAAAAAAGGTGAAGCCAGCGACCCCTTAAACTACCGCCCAATAGCAATTACTTCTGTTCTCTCCAAAATCATGGAGACAATAATCAATAAAAGGCTGATGAAATATCTAGAATCCAACCAAATTATACACGACAGGCAATACGGCTTCAGATCTAAACGGTCTACTGGCGATCTGCTTGTGTGTTTAACCGAGCGTATCAACCAAAGCATTCACAGCTTTGGTGAGTCTAGCCTAGTTGCTCTAGATATATCAAAGGCTTTTGACAGAGTATGGCACCCAGCTCTGTTGAATAAACTCCAAGCTATTGGTATACACTTAGTTCTAAGGAACTGGATTAAGAGCTTTCTTTCATGCCGTTCAATCAAGGTAGTATTGGATGGCGTCGAATCCAACCCCCACGCCATTTCGGCCGGAGTTCCCCAGGGGTCAATTCTTTCACCCGCACTTTTTCTAATCTTCATTAATGATCTGCTCTCAATCCCCTCCAACCCACTTCACTGCTTCGCTGATGACGGTACTCTGAATTTCTCTTACTCCTTCGACAATATAAGACAAGCACGTGCCAGACCTTGTCTTTACCACCGTCAACTGATGTCGGCTTCGATCAACCGGGATATCAAATCGATTCTTCATTGGGGCGAAATGAACCGCGTCGAATTCAATGCCACAAAAACGAAGCACTGTCTGATCTCCAACAAAAATTGTACCGACCTTCCTCCTGTCTCGGTGGATGGAGAGAATCTAACGGCTGACTCAACTCTCAACATCCTAGGGGTAACTTTAACGGAGCATCTGCGATGGAACGATCACATATTCCAAATCGCCAAACAAGCCTCCCAATGTCTTGGATTTCTCAAGAGATGCAAGTTCCTCCTCCAGTCAGCCGCATTGGCTACAATATACAAATCCTACATTCGGCCGCGCCTCGAATACAACTCACATATCTGGGCAGGCGCCCCAAAAACCACCTTGGCTTGTCTCGACAAGGTGCAAAATCGTGCCCTCAAACTCATTGGTGATGGCCCCTTTCGCGCC
The DNA here is from genome assembly GCA_949987705.1 of Thereva unica. Lineage (NCBI taxonomy): Eukaryota > Metazoa > Arthropoda > Insecta > Diptera > Therevidae > Thereva > Thereva unica. The sequence continues at coordinate 90,599,305 of OX465285.1, forward strand.
TCCATAGACACCTTGAGCCACCGTAGGAATGTAGCAGCCCTCTCCATACTTTATCGCTATTACCATGGCGACTGTTCCACCGAAATTCAGGACCTCCTGCCTCCACGGCAATACTTTTCCCGCAACACAAGACTAGCCCGCTCGGCTCACCCCCATACCCTACAGCCCCCTCGTTCACGCACAATACGGTTCAGAAGTTCGTTTATGAATAGAACAACTCGATTGTGGAATGATCTCCCGCAGTCGGTATTTCCGAACTCGTACAACATCTTAGAGTTCAAACGTGAGGTTCATCGTCATTTTCTTCTACACCCTCCAGACCCCCTCTAACCTTTCCTATTCTCCTCTATTCTTCAAACCAAGCTACTACTAGACATTGCACCATGACGACATGACGGACTGGTAGTACAAAGGGTTACACCTAAGCTTGGTTTTTTCATATAAAAAAAAAAAAAAAAAATGCAATTATAAGCAATTAAAATTGTTTGAGGGCTATGTTCAAAACATTAAAACCGGAAAAATCCTAGTAATTGGATTTTCGAGGTCACTATTTACGAATATGATGTTTAAAATTCAAAATGGCGGAATGATGAAGCATTTTATTGATGCTGCGTCAGACGTCCTATAACTTTTCTTGTGTTTGCGTATGTATAACGTAAGTATCTTGATCAAAGCTTCCGACGAACCACTACTGCTAAAGCAAATTGCATGGTTTTCATCATCTGCATTGGCGCTACAGACCTCTGTGAGCCTTGGACACCTCAAGAACTTTCTTCCAAAGTTCTCGGTCCTGCGTCTCTCTCTTCCAGTTGGTAATCCATTCGTGAAGTAGGTTTTTAAATTTATTCCTTGTGATCTTCTCTCTGGCTTATGGAAGAACAGGATTTTTGTGAGTGCTGCGACACCATCATTGGGCATTTTCATAAACGCAAGAATGCCCCAACACTGTAATTCAGCTACAGACTTCCAATATGCGAAGCACTATTTTATACGTTTCAAAAGTTATTATGCGATAAAGAAATTTTAACCGAATTCTCCGATTGGCTGTTCATAGAGCTTTGCCAATTCGATGAGTTGAACCAATTTGTTACCAAGAGTCGATTGCACATCTTTTGGGTAAAAATCAGCGAGATTTGTTGCTTTTCCTCTCAGCTAGCCCTCACAAACCTAAATTCGCCTCGAATAAAGCTCTGATCTTTTTTAATTCTATGCGGTTCCGAATTGCAGTGCTGATCACATGGACAAACAAAAGCAGCATTGCGTTCTTCATTGAAGAATCGCAGAAAAGAATCGTCTTACTTTGCGTTTGATACCTTTTACATGGTAAGACGCTTTAGTTTTACAAATGGCGGCTGATGCTATCGCGAATTTGAAAATTGTAAAATAATCAGAAAGAAGTATAGAATACACATATACATATAAATCGTTGTACTTTTAAAAACACGGAATAATTGTGCCAATGTTTTTGACAAATACTCGGTTGGTGGTTTGCTTCATCCTGAATATTATCGCCGATTCGCTGATGATGGTATTGTACTATCTGAACCGAAAAGCATATTTCTTCGCATAAGAATATCACAAATATAGTTGCAGATGTCTTAGAGGATCGTCCTACATCAACCATCCGAAGTACGACATAATTGGGCATCAATAGACGTTTTTACAGTAAATACTGATGAACGGTTTGAAGATGATGCTGTGCAAAGTGCATTAGCCAATCGTGAATAAATTACACAACGTCTACCTAAAGTTCGACCGAGGTAGGGGAATTGAAGCTCTATTTAATTTCACCTCCGCGGATACCAAGGTGTAAGATGGACTCCAAATAGCAGGCGACCTCCGGTTTATCTTAACTTTCCCTTCGTAATCCAAATCTCTGCCATGGGTCTGCCATAGTCTTTTCCCGCGTAACTCGTGAGTTCAATATTGATCCATATTGAGAGAAGCTAGAGTGGTCTTTATTCTCAAAACATGAGGAAGATCATGCAAAGAAGCAAAGTCCCAATGATCTCTCTATTTCTTTCTATTGAAAACGAGGAAGAAGTTTTCAGACGCCGCTTCATCGATCTCAGTGCTATTATGTTCAGTTCAAACCACATGCTTTTCAACAGGTAAACCCCAGTTTATGCTCAGTTCGTACTTGAAATTGTTGCTGCTTTTTCTTCGGAAGTAATAAATGCAAAAGCCAACTGGAATGGCATTTCACTATTCCAGTTGATTACTCTCGTTTGAGCGAGCTTTTTACGTTTAATTTCAGTTTGAGCTCAATTGGGCGAAATGAGGCCTGTCTTATCCTCAGTAGAATATGTAGAAATTGTGAGGTTATTTTGAAGATCAGTTCACCAACCTGCTCGAACCTGCAATTTGCCTAACGGCCGAGCAGAGCTACAGAGACTGCCGTAGTAAAGGAGAATAGGGCTGTTAGTTAATTGTAGCTGTCGGTTCTGCGGAGTAGCTCCGGATACAGTGGGGTTGTGAGGCTACAGTGAGGAGGATGAGAAATTTGAGTCTCCTCCAACGCGACTTCCCTGTTTCCAGGGAGATTTGGGATATGAGAATTAAATCTATTTTCAGTTTTATCAAAAGACTTAACCAGAAAGGACGGGGTTGGCACAATAGACCTAATACATCGCAGTCCTACAATGACACCCCCTCCAAAGAATGCAGAAGACCAATTACTTTTTGAGGCGTTCGGAATGGGCACCTAGATTCTTCTATATATTTACTAATTCCTAACTTTCATATTTAAATTCTTAGTGAATTTTCATCACAGTGTAACTCAGAAAACACATACATGTTGTCCCAAATTTTTGTCAATTTCAAAACTCTTTTTGGGACAACCATTATGTATTACGATTTTTTGAATAAAATTATCTTTAATTAGCCCATGAATTACCCCAAAAAACTCAGAAATGATTCAAAAATAGTTCACTTTCCTTTCGTTTTTATTTTGGTTCCTGCTTCCCAAAAAGGACCACACACATCCCAGCAGCTCATATCCTTTGAAGATCACCGACCACATCTCCATCCAAATACTCTGCCAAAATCCAATAACATATCCTTTGAGGGGCATGTGCCAAAAGTGGCACTCGAGATAATTACCCTCACCCCGGGCTGCCATCAAGAACCGTCAAGAGCAATTCCTTCACCAGCAAAAGTTTGTTTGTAAAACAATTTCAGTTTCAATTTCATCTTAACCATATGTGTCCTCGCTCACACCAGCGACGCGTAGTGTCCAATGGCTGAGGCTAGCGCGCACACAGCATAAGCTCCGAAATTGGTTTCCTTAACTACAATTTCGCTTGACAACATTTCACGTGGAATGCTGATGAAAAAAGAAAGAAGGACGAACTTCATTTCGCCGTAATAACACATGTCCGCTTCCTGCCACCACGAATCTTCGTATTACTTTGTTTGCCAGCTCGGATCCTGTCATTAGACTGTAATCGCAGTCATGCGTCCTTATTACATCCGAATAGTGAAGAGATTCTCTATTGTGGTGATTGCTTTTATTGTAACTGCCCTGCCATATAGGGAAGACGTATGTGCAGGCAAAACAGCAACATATGTGGCCATTCACCAGAAACGGTATATACTCTGGTATAGAGGTACCCACTATCCTGTATCTAAATCTATCTAGCAAGGATTTATGTCCTTAATAGAGACATCTTCAAGCTGTCGTTGTTTTTGCCCTTATGACTGTAGGGGAATCAACAAAATTTTAGTGTAATAGCGCGCTTCTGGAGCTTCGATATGCGCTAGTTTGATGTCATATCCCTATCCTAATGGGCCACAGATGGCACAAATTTGTTTTGTTTTGTATACTGCAAGGCAAATATCCCTCCTCTATACGAAAGGATATTGCAAGGTGACTTAAGCTCTGCATGTTCGAACATATACACGGCTGCCATTCGGGTTTATGGCAGCTCTAGACCACCAAAATGAAAATTTCAGTTTGACTTTGATTGATATGTTTCCTTCACCATCGCCAAAGCCAAAACCGAAAAAAAAACAACAGTGTGAACCTCAAATTAGCCTTCACACATTTAAGACGATTTTTTAATTTCGTTTTTGAAAAAAAGGACCTCTTCATTACCGAAAGCAATTTCGTAAAGGTCCTCGACAGACCACCAATAGAGCAATTTTGTAACGGCAGGCGACAGGAGTTTAAACTTTTTTTGAACTGAAGGACCTGGAAGGACTTGGCTTCCTTGAAGAACAAAAGTCACGTAATTTGGCACGGAATTTGGTCCTTTTGTTCTCGTGTATACAGTTGGAAAGAAACCGACACGGATCAAAGGAATCGTTAAGGACATGAGAGGCTTTCGTGAGTGTTTCTCTTCCGCTGTTTTTTCATTTGAAATAAAAATAAAGGAAAATGACAGAAGGTTCAGAGTGCCAAGATCGGCCTTTTAAGTGTGGGGAGAAAAGATCAAATGTCGACTAAGAGGTCCTGATTGAGTTTATACACAGTTTTTGATTGACAACAGTTGGATGAAGTGTGAATGAAAGAATATTTTTTAGTACAATCGTTTTTGGCGTTTCATAACGTGTGATAGAACTTAGGACTACTGTAGAGTACCTAAGGAGCAATCTTTCAGATAACAAACTGATCATGTCGAAACCAAAAAAATATTAACCAGATAAGAAATAAAAAATGAAACTTCGAAACTGCTAAGAATAATAAACTGTAATAGACAGGCCAGAGATCGATAATCGTGGAGGCGAAAGCTGGAGGAATCCAAGGCCAACAATAGGCTGTGGAACTCCTGACGACTTCGGACATGAATTTCAAATGTAATAACTACGAGAAAAGGACCTTTCAACTTCTGCAGGTACAGTTGAACTGACTAGATACGAATAGCATGAATTTTTTTATCAAATCAGGGTACCGTTCTCTATCTAAAAGCCTTGGAGATATCTAGAACAAGCAGATCAGAGCATGAACGAATAGAAGTAATTAAAATTGAGCGTTGATTGGAGGGGTTCGTGTTGGAATCACATTTTTTCAGTATAACTCTGATGAAATAGAGAACAACAGAGTTTGCGTTGGTACTGAGAAAACACAAATCCCAGTCAGTGTTTTGGAATAAGTCAATAAGCCAGTTTATTTCCTTTAATACCATACAGTTATTTTCGAAGCTAGTTTGATTGGAGGAGGAAATTATGGGAAATTAACCCTGATGACTAAGCAGTGGTCTAAATTTCCAAGAAATAACTCAAATTTCTGTAGATTATGCCTGGTTGCTTTTGCATCTAAAAATGGCAGAAATCCAAATTTCACAAAAAAATAAAATCTGCTTATTTTGGTTTATGTTGAGAGGAAGGCTCGTTGTTGTGTCAATTTTGTATACAGCATTTCGTGCGTGGTTGTGGTCACGTAGTTGGTAACGTCACCACAACTAAAATGTGGTGCGCCATCTAGACCTTCGGTATTTCAACATCGCAAAACTCGGATATTTTTACACCGATTTTGACTAATGAGCCAGATTTATTTAGGATATTCTCTACCATTTATTTTAAATCAATTTTCAAATCCAATGTCGCTTAAATTAAATCTCCATTGAATACTGCCACAGAAAATAGTCTGGTGCCGTTAAATCTGTAGATATATAAGGGGGCCACTCCATATCACCATTTTACGTCATAACATGTCTCGGGAACTTACGCTGCAAGAACTTCATCGTAGCGACAACGGTGTTGCATGCAAAGTTCAGCGACTTGTTGAAAATAGAAGTTCGTTAGACCTTTTTCACGCATTTGCAGACACACAAAGTGGCCAATATTCAACAATAGCGGGTGTCGTCGACGGTTTTTCCAAAATTGAAGATAAATGGTCCCGAGCTGGTTTTGAACACACTCCGGCCCAAACAGTGACTTTCTCGTCGTACAGTGCTGTTTCGTGAATGAAATGACGTGAATGTGGGTCCTCTGTTCTCCAAATCAGACAATTTTGTTTATTGACTCTGCCAGAGAGTGTAGGTAAAATGAGCTTTTGGTATGTATTGACTCATAGCTAAAATGGCACTCAATGACGTTCCAGAATCGTGTACATTTGTCGAAATCGGATAAAAAATGCCAGAGTTATTCAATGTTGAAATACCGAAGGTCTAGTTGGCGCACCTGTATAAACAAGCATGTAAACTATAATGTCAAAATTATTTTTTAAGAATATTTATTAGTTGACTTCAAATACAAGCACAGAGCCTCGTGGTGGTCTCGGCGAAACAATTCAGCAGCTCCTGGAACCAATTCAGCAGCTTACCTATGGGCGTCAGAGTTATCTCTCTTTTGCAAAGCATCATTGCTGTTAACGTGTCAACGTAACAACGTAACGTGTGTTATTCTGACGTTGCGAGCTCAACTCCCAAAAAATGCTCAATCTCTTGACACACAGTATGCAGTGCTATCATCCATTGAGTGCATCTTGTCACGCCTGCCATGAGTTGGACCATCACTTATCTTCATTAAATTCACTAGAGTTTGTACAATGGCCATACTACTCCAAGTGCCATACCACCATTTCTCACTCCTACAAATACACAAATTGAAAGCCACCAATAAAATGGAAAAAATGAGTTATTTCAGAGAGAGCCGAAATACGCCAGTTTTCAAATAGGGCTTGACCTCCGGAACGGTTCGTCGAAGAATTGAAAAAAACCTAAATAGTGGAATTTGTAGGAAATCGCTATTTTATTGAGAAAAGGTAATAGCACCGAATTATAAGTGAAAAACAGATGGGTTGACCACCGAAAATCCAATCGCTACACGCCTCAAACTCTTCTTTAACCGTAACTGATATCGCCCAACCCCGTTCTCGAGTGCAATGCCAACTCAATGGATGGAGTTGTCTTCAGGATTCGTGAGAAGAGATTGACGTCAATAAATCTTCTAGGCCTGACAATATTTCCCCTATGGTACTAAAGAAAAGTACCTCACCTATTATAAGTGTGACTGTGTCATTTCTAAACTGTAATATTGTCCTCCCTATTTCTTCCTTCGAACCAAGCCTACTACTAGACATTGCACTCTGACTAGTAGGTGCAACATGACGGACTGATAGTACAGTGAGTGACTCCTAAGCTTCGACTTTCACAAAAACAAAAAAAATGTTCAAATGCTGAAGTAGAAGCCTCATTACTAATATAAAGACTTCTTTAGAGAAAACTTTGCACTAAGGTATATCCAGACACCTGATAGTGATCTTAGTCAATTAGATAAAACTTGAGTTTCACTTGATGCAAGAATAGAGGGAATACAATAAAGAAGAAATTTACTTGAAACATACGAATGTCCTCATCGCAGTTAATGGAAACCATATTCGTTTATGTATAATGCCTTTTGAAACGAGGTGAATTACGTCAACTCAAGGTCTATTTAATATGTTAATGGCACCCCAAAAACAAAGCTAAGTTACTGAATGTATTTGGGGTATTTTTTTAACCTTTTTATGATGTTTTGTGATTCTGTCATGGGTTCTAACTAAACTAGCGCAACAAATTACTACGGAAGATGAGCACGTTAACTATTGGTGGTGTACACGATGCTTACTTCAATCTCTCAATAAACATTGTTCCAGTTACTACAATGTAATAAATCAATAATCAAAAACAAAAAATATCAATAAACTGTATCAAAAACAAACTTTCGCTTAGAAAACAACAATTGCGCCCTCTTTGTAGCTGTATTAGCATTCCACTTATTCTCGACGCTTCAACTCATATTCCCGCAACTTTGTTGTATATTCCATTTATAATCATCTACCATATGCCATCTAATAATCATAAACTGAAATTTTTATGCACGTAAACATCATTTTGAATAAAAAAAATGTAGAAAGATTTCACAACTCTTAGCCACGACTTACGTTAAATGCAAAAATAGCCGCAAAGATCTCAAAATTTTTAATTCAATTCACTGAAACACAATTCCAGACGAAAAAACACGGCAATAATTTGAACGATCGAAAAACAGCTAAGACATTAATTTTCACTCCTCTTACCCCCGTGTATTTCTCACTGCACACCTCTACTCTAAGCCGTATTGTAAAAGTTCATAAAAGTTGTTCTCATAAATCACGGAACCCCTCAAAAAATATTTCTTAATCAATTCGAAATTGAAGCAAAGTGCTTTTCCGGCGCATTATCAGCCCACAAGTTTACGAGGTAATCACCGATCGATGATTGTTCATTATTTTTTGACGTCCGAAAACACCAGGACCAGGACTCGTAAATGCGCGCCACTGATTCTGTTTAAGCTCAAAGGCGACCACTTGAGAGACATCAAAGAGCGTGCGTGGTTCTAAATGCAACAAGAAATCACCAAGTTGGAGCGGAAATAGCATCCGCACCCCCTTCCTTCCGAAATGATGAAAAATAAAAAAATAAAATGGGTCCCGAATAACAGGGCCAGACTGATACCTTAATCTCGGACAAAGTACCCGGGGAGAAAGTAGATGAACGGATCAATTTTCGGGTCCACAGGAATGCCTCGTCGATGTAATTTAGGGGCTATGAATCTGGAAATAGGACTGCAGAAGGAAACACGTGCATTCAAGGGCTGTTAAGATGATAAGAGCTAGTCTTAATGTGGGCCTTTATCGGGGTTAATAGCGGTCTTTACGGAATGGAAGAAATCTGGGTGAGCTGCGCGATGCACTTGAAAAGTTTTGAATTGAGCAACGAAGATTTTTTTGGGTAACTCGAAATCGAAATGCATTTCGTCGAGAGTCTTTTCATTTGTTGCGAAGTTCTCTTAAGACACTTCTTTGGTATCCGATTTTGATGTATACTTTGAAGAACAGTTTAGTCATCGACAAAGCAAAAAGAGGATTTTATTAGAAAAGTAGGTAATTGTGTAACCACTTATGCTTTGTTCAAACAGGCGAAACTGAAACTTCTGAATGACCTGCGGAATAACGATGTTTGCATATAGTCATTGATGTTTTCGAAGACCCTCGTGCAAGATTACCAAAGTCGGAAACGTTATTCTCATGACTCTCTATTAGTGATGAGCAAGACTTTTCTTGCAGTTCTTCCTTTTATTGTACATTTAGCAAGACCAAAGCAAGAACAAGACAAGACAGGACAAAATAGGACTACAAGATCAAAATAGCAAGACTTTTTGCTCATCACTAAAGCCAAAAGTCTTGCAGTGATGAGCAAAAAGCCTTCGAAAAAGTCTTGCTGAAAGTCTTGCAAAATTTCTTGCAAAAAGTCTTGCAGTCTTGTCTTTGTCCTGCTAAATGTGCAAGACAAGACTTTTTGCTCATTACTGGAAAACTTTTGCCACTTAGTGATGAGCAAAAAACCTTTCTATCTTGATCTTGCAGTCTTGACTTGTCCTTGTCCTGTCTTGCCTTGGTCTTGCTTGTTTTTGCTAAATGTGCAAGACTAGTCTTGCTCATCACTACTCTCTATGGGAGAGGACTTAACGGAGCGACCGATTTGAGATACAGGCAATATGTACTAAATGGTATGATAGTACTCACATGGGGTAGTAGTTACTGCCTAGCAACTTCACTGAGAATTTACCAACAGGAAAAAGGAAACCAGGACGGCCTAAGAAAAGATATATCGACGGCGTAGAGAAATACATACGACAATTACAAATAAAAAACAACTTTTTTAAAAAAATTAAGAAAAGATATGGAGATGCGCCATCTAGACCTTCGGTATTTCAACATTGAATAACTCTGACACTTTTAAGCTGATTTAGACAAGTGTACACGATTCTGAAACGTCTTTGAGTACCATTTTAGCTATGCGACTTGTTTTACACTCTCTGGTGGAATCAATAAACAAAACTGTCGAATTTGGGGAACAAAAAACACACATGTCATCCACGAAACAGCACTATACGAGTATCAAAAGGAGGTGGTCATTTAATCGGCATTGTATTCAAAAACTAATTTGAAATAAATGGTAGAGAATATCCTATAAATAAATCTTGATTATTTGTCAAAATCGGCTTAAAAATGTCAGAGTTATTCAACGTTGAAATACCGAAGGTCTAGATGGTGCACCTCATATATTTTCTTTATTTGGGACAAGATCTACTATGTTTGAACGACTCAACTCTAGTTTGATGCTACTTTTCTCATTTGTTCTGCAAAACTGCAATCAATTCGTCGTCCAGGTCATAAAAATTGAAAGTTCCAATAAAGTTCCGTTTATTGTAGAGCCAGGCAATAGTTGAATTTTCCAGAACACCGGCAAAGGTTTTGTTTTAGTACCATAGACACCTTTCACGTATTCTACTTGTGAGATTGAGGGCGCGAGGTATAGGACCCTCTAAAGTTATCTTTTTTCTTTGAACCCTGAAGAAGAAAAGAGAGAACAATATAAGGCCCTATTCCTACCTCTCTCACTCGATTCCCAAGCAGGATAGGGCTCTGGGAAGATCGTCTTCTATTGCCTACCACTGAGCACACGCAAGAACAAGACAAGACTGATATAGTCTATGGCTAAGTCTTGGTCTTGTTCTTGGTCTTGCCGAATTTCCTGGATCAAGATAAGACTGCAAGACCAAGACCATTTTTTCTTACCACTATTGCTCACACGGTAAGTAAAATCTTTTGACTGGAGACTCCAATCTTCCAATGTGAATTGCTTAAATTACGCAAATAGAACAAGTATTTCTGGTAAAACAAGGGATTTTTGGGGATACCAAAAAATATGTTATCAAATCTTAGATATGGGTTCTTGATATTCCATATAAATGAGAACACCACAACGCACTTACCTCGTTAAGGTTAAGGCAACTACTATTTACTTATGGTTTAGATAACTTCGCAACGGGCTGTCTGGCATTATTGGAAATACAAACTAGCTGCGGGTTACTATTTTCTTTCAATCTATTGACAGGGATTTGTGTTTCCGCAGTACGAACACAAAGTTGGTTTTCTCTATGTTACAGAAATTATACGAGAAAAATTGCAACAAAAACTCCTGATTAGCACTAAATTTTGGTTTAGTTGACAAATTTTCTATGTTCCCAGAATATAACCTTAAGGTTCGCTGTGATTTACTTCAAAACGTAGGAAGCTGTTTTGGTCTTTTTTGGTATTCAATATAACCACAAGTATTTTTTACAAAAATTAAACTTTCAACGACATTCAAAACTTGCTAAAAAAGAAAAAAAAGGAATTTGATTGCACTCATAATTAAGGTGTGCCCAAAAGACGCCATTTTTCCTTACCTCTTTGAAATTCCTTATTGCACTCTAGCCATTGACAAAAAAAAAGAAGACTGTAAAAAAGGGGGACGAAGCAGCAGAACTTGCGAAGCCAGTAAGGATTTGATCTGAGCGACTTGAATATGCACAGCAGAAGAGGCAGCAGCAGAAGCCGAAGGCAGGCCCAGAGGCAGGGGTAGGCCTCAGCCAGCCACAGAAAATGCAAATTAGGCAAAATGGGTCCCCAGTGTGTTTACACAGGACTTACCTTTGCGGCTTCATACATCTGAGCCAGGCAGGGCATTGTTAGTAGTGGCGGCACTGCGCCCTATCGCTGCGACAGGGGATTTCAAAGGAATCTCCGGGACAGCAGCAGCAGCAGCAGTAGCAGCACATGCAGGAAAAGGGAGCCCCCGAACACCGTTATTTTTCCTCATTTTACCACCAAAGGTATGTAAACGAGGTGAAATGTATCTTTTTCGAGGGTGATAAATTGCGATACTGTGCCTTGACAGGGCCTTTCTTGCGGGTCGTACCCAGGCCACGATCTGAGAGAATTTGTGCCTGTTTTGTTCATCCTTCTCCTCGCAAGACCACTACGTACATTTTCAGGTTCACATCTCACGAGGGAAAACATGATAAATTCGCGGAAAGACCGGTAATTATGGGCGATATTTTTTCAGGCTATGATATATCATCACACAAGCCTGTGTCCTTGCGCGAGGTATGATCCCCTCCATCATCGTCGGTAATAACAACCCTAAATCTCAAACGCAGCAACTGCACGGTTCCTGGGCTGCACTTACCACCGCTGTCAGCCATTTTTAATGGTGGGCTTCGCGAGGGACCTTCTATTGGCAAAGCGACCAGCAATCGTCGCAGCCTTAACCCTTGCATGCGCCTCGACAATGTCGTCGCAATCCGCGAGCTGTCATGCAACTGGGCCTGCAGCAGCAACGAAAACGAAAGAGGCAAAAACACATCGATGCAGAAAAAGTGTGCATCAAAATGCAGAAAATAAAAGGAAGCGCCCCAACTGAAAATCCGGTCAGATACCAGCCGAGTGCAGTGCAGAACTAGTTCGTGAGCTGCAGCAGAGGTCTTTGTCACTGCACGCAATCCGGACTGCATTCAGACACGTTGCAGCCCGCCACTTTGGAAGTGCATTCTGGCGCGGCCGGTACTCCAGCGGCGTAATGATAAGGTGCGAGTGCAGACTGCCGTCGAAAATGGACCTGCAGCCGTTAATGGGAATAATTAGAGAGAAGGCCCAGTTGGTGCAGCGGTGCAGGCAAACAGTAGCCACGGCTCCTCTGCACTCGGGCAAACAAAGAGAAACAATTAAATATTTTCCTTTCTTCTCCGCGTCCACTTGACGGCGGCGGCCGGGCTGGAGCGTTTCGAAAGCAATAAACCTTTTTCCAGCTGTCATTTTGCACGTAACTAACTTAACACCTAGGGTAATTACCTATTAATTATGGAGAAACGTTTTGGCTACCACATATCCACGCGTGATGAATGCATCATATGCTGTCGGCCTTTCGCTCGCTTTTTTCTGGCTTTTTGTTAATTTCAGTGATTCACGCAAGATTTGATACCTTCGGCTGTGACGTTATGCAAGCAGACATGACATGAGGCGACATGAGGTCATCCCGAGGCAGTGCTTTTGTGGATGATGGTTTGAGTAATTTTGAGGCGAACTATACTCCTCAGTGCGAGTAAAAGCGTGCACGGAAGGCACGACTGTAAGTAAAAAGAGGTCGAAAAAGTGCAAATTTGTAATCAGGTGAGTCGATGCGGAAACTAGAGATGCTCTCAATCGAATATGAGGTGCAAAAAGTTGCGAGATGGAAGTTTTGAAATAGAGAAGTCATTTCTGCTACCTTCTTTTTTTGATAGTCGTCTCATATTCATGAAATGCACTTCGAGGCACCATATCATATCACTAACATGATTATACGACGTTTTGCACTAAGTTTAGTCCGAAATAGTATGAGGGGCTAGATTAGAGGGATGAGCTAATTGGGCTAAGCTTAAAGGCCATTTACATCCCAAACGCAAAGTGAAAAAGCAACTCTGGAGCTCTTTTATGGCACAGAAATTTGAATACTTTTCTATCAGTTGCACGAAAGTTCCCACTTTGCGTTTGTCATGTAAATGGGCCTTAATACCCAGCTTTCGTACCACTGGTCTGTCATGTCGTACATGCATTAGTGCAAAGTGTAGGAGTGCGGATTCATCGTAAGGCATATCAAGTATAAGATAGACTAAGTAAAGTCGAGGCGAGCAGAAGAGGCGATGAACCAAGGGATTGTAATCTGAGATGTTACATAAGGTCAGAAAAATACAAAAAAATTCACAGCAAGGTGCCACAAAAGTAACCGGAGTAGATGCAGGAGAGTGTTTTCCATGCATTTAATTTCTCCGCAAACGGTGTTGAGTATGTTGAGCGGAAATTCTCTCGTTTAGTGAAGAAAATGATAGGGTAGCCGATGCGCCTTGTGAATTCTGAAATACTCACGGCGCGGAAGAGTCACAGTCAAGTTAAACGCATATATAAACGCGTTCCTATCCAGTATCCTTTTTCTATGTTCAAGACTCGAGTTCAAAGCCTCTTAGTATTGTCGGGGGTTCTTATATTAGCAACAAGCTCTGCCCGAGTAATAACAAAAAATGACCTTACAACGGGCGAACATCGACCGCTTGACTTTTTAAGGGGCATATGAAGGCCGTAGAAATTTTAAATATTTTTAATGGGAGAACATACGGTCTTACGACGACCAAATTTGACCAAAAGATTTAAATGGCCAACAACTGAGCTGTACAAACGGGCATACCACGGCAAATATGAGCCAAAAAGGAATCTGCACCAAATGTATTGTTGAATGTGCTTAATGTGAACTTTATCATTTTCGGTATATAAAATGGTCCTTTCGATTTATCCTACTTAAAGATTATCGATGGACAAAAGAAACGAGCTCGTCAATCGTCGGTTTGTTCTACGCGAAGTGTGTGGTTCGTGTTGATTTATATTTTAGTTGACTATGTTTCAATCAGGTCCGTGTTCGCCCGTTGTAAAGCCATTTTTTATTTTTACTCGGGTAGTCAGAAAGGAAGTACATGGAAGAGTGAAAGAACTTCCAACGCCAAGGCGCGGTTTGAGTTCACCGTCACATCCAATACTACGACAGAACCCTAACAAAAAAGAGATGTCCTTCTTGGTTATTAAGCTTACAGACAATGGCAAGATAAATTTGATGAAAAGAAAGATCTGGAATGCTAACTAGATGGCGCAAGTGGAAAAACAAAAGACCATGCCGCTGCACGAAATCAAAAAACAGACTACTGTTCGAGTCTGCAGACCTACGAACAATTTACAAAATGTAATTATTTCAGGAAAGGCTCAGCCACTACTTCTAGACCCAGAGCTAACAATGGGGTTTTTGCACTCGGCTCAGTATGCTATATTGTGCCCCCTTAGTTTTTATCACACTGAAGGGCAATTGAAAATGACAAAAAAGGACACACTTTATAAAGTTTTTTTCAAACATTTGATTTTGTAGTTTTTGAATTTGAGGCCCAGTCCAATTGCGCCTGGAGCAAGTGCATCATTCTCACCTATGAAAAGGCGGCTTTGTCTAGGCCGTGCACTGAAGCTGGAGGAAAAGAATTACAAGTTTTATACGAGATGAGTTAGAACTTCGATTTAGATACGTGCAATTAAACACGATTCTTGCTGTCACAATCAAGAAAGAGTTCGATATCCCAGTTGATAGCTATGGACATGAGTAGACGAGGTGAGTGATTGGTCTTGCTCCTGATCTTGCACAGTTAGTCTTGGTGTTGGGAGCATGGCTACATCTTGGTCTTGGTTTTTTTCTTGCTAAATGGGCAACAACAAGACAAGACTGCGAGACCAAGACAATTCTTGCTCATCATTGAGCTTATCTAGGGAGTAACGCCTAGGCAAAGATGTGATATCTAACCCATAGTGAGAATTTCTTCTTCTTTCACGGCTCTACAACCGGAATCCAGTCCTAGCCTGCTCTCCACCGGTGATTCCGAGGCGATATCATAAAGATTGACATCTCTAATCTCCAGACGTCTTGGTCTGCGTCATCCTTCCAGCGGAGAGAGCCGGATTTAGATCTACTAACAAATAAATTTGATGGGTGATACAATTGAACCTTGCGAAACACCGCTAGATGGCGTTTGGTGAAAATGTGGTGTCGCCAATACCCCCCTGATTCAACTGATTCAAAAACATTTTTGTTGTGAAAGGCTACTCCAAAGTAAGATCCTTTGTACTGTCGGTGGTTTTTTTTAGAAGGAGCTCAGTGTACGCCTTGACGGTTCTATTTTTTATGTGAACGACTAAAGCTTGGACCTAATCCACTTTGTACTATTGATTGTTCTATCTAAAATCTATCTATTGAGGAAATATTGCACACATTTACCAATGCCAACACGTGATTTGAGTCGACCTGCTCCCATCCAACGACAGAACATCGATTTTGGAGATCGAACAGGAAATGGCCTCCTTGCTTATTTTGCTAACAGGTGGAGATGGAAGAGAGTACACCAATTCCTGCCTACATAAAAGATTTTTTGCGTCCAAATCCATACGTTCTCGTATATTCTGGGTGTAAGTTGTATACCACTTCGTCATAGAGTTAATTTTTTGATGTTAAGCTAGAAAGTGAATAGAGAGAAGAACGAAAGTTGACAATTATCGTTATGTGATTTGTTTAAGCAGGCCTCCTTTCAAATAGCATCATCACAGTTGTTGTTTTGTCATCAATGATTGAAACACAGGCGATTTCATCGATAGAAAAGAAGCCTAAAGTTAAGTAATGATATAGGGGAAATTGAGCGGAATTGTGTGTTTTGGTGGGACTCGAACCCATGACCTCTGCAATGGGGTATCTAAGACTTCTAACCATGGACTATAAAGGATACGAAGCTACTGAATATTTGTTATAATTTTTACTGATTGATTTTTATGCGGATAAGATGCAACTGTCATCAAATACTATGTCTTTTTTGTACATACCATCAGCAAAGGCTTTAACTTGATGAATTTATTTCCCAACATGACGTTCTCTTCGCTATAAAATGGTGTGACAATTTGACAACTACAAATGACTTCCCAAACACATTGATCATGTCTGAAACTAAATACCAATCCACCTTTTTCCGCTAATTTTGCATTTTACCATCGATAATCACCATTGTTACTGCACATGTTGAAAAAGTTGCCTCCAATTTGGCGCAATTACAGCATTAAGGCTCCATTCAAGAAAAGTGTGTTCCAGATATACAGCAGTATAGTAAACAGCGCGGCACAAGGATGAAGAACATCCATCAATAACTATAATGGCCGGAGATAATTATTGCGGCACAGGCCCAACAACACTGGAAAAGTGGAACCATTCCGAAGACGGGCCCCGTGTGTAAGGGCAGGTTAACATGCACCCCGGCATCAGATATACTTGTAGAGTATAACAAACACGAACGGCCGGAGCAAGCCCAACAGAAATTGCCGTCGCTTGTTGTTTGCTCATGGCCCACGCGACAATGGAAGGCGGATGCCCATAAATAAACAAAAACGAAACAACAACAACAACAAAAAATAACACGAATACGAAATTGCTTGCCACGGACAAGAACACCTTTCCTTAGATCATCCATAAATTACCTGAGAGTTCTAGGCTCTCGTTGTTGGGCATCCTTAGCACCATGGCGTGAACTTCTCCCAGAATCCAAGATGACAACGCCCTCATGATGACCACTGGGACACCTCAAGCCAAAAATATTTCGAGGTTTCTTCACACCTGTGTGTTGTGCTGCTCACCTTTAGGGGTCCATTGTACAGCTTAGAGCTCCGGGACGGGGCCTCCTTTAGCGCTTGTTTGCATTTGTCACCCGGTGGCTCGGAAGGATCCTTTATGCCCGATTGTGAAACAACCCCCTGCCGGGTGTTGCGAATGCATTGGCAAACAAATCGCTGATCTTTTCTGGAATTCCATTGACCACTGGATGACAGGACCCGAGGCTGCTTTGTCGCCGCCCTGAGGATGTTTGCAAACATGCGACTTTTGTGACTTTTTTTCTTGTTCCTTTCTTTATCGCCAGGACATTTTCGGGATAATTTAAATTTCGATCAGCTTACATCTATGACGTCTCCAGGGTGTCATTCTGCGGCATGGTATTTAAGAAAGCAATTCTGGATCCATTGTGCCACCAGATGAATCGACTGCTACCGAATTTGATGGTTGGTTGCGGCTCTCTTTTCTTTTGGGGTTTTTTTTCCTCATGGATCTACAATCTCGGCATGAAGACGGCCTTAGCTACTAGAAGGTGTTTAAGAATTCGCTCCTTTTCATCTCCCCCTAGAGAGTCGTTCTGGCCGAACTGCGGGGTCTTCCCAGGAATTGCTGCGCTACCTTTGAGCCCTCGCAATGGAGAAAATTTGTTTCTGGCCACACCGCAAAGTGGAGGCGCCGTAATTTGTAGCAACTCTTAAGATCCCCATGCACTTTGTCTTAGGTTTTGCGCTTCTACTCCTCTACACATACACTAGACACATTTTCCCGCTGCTCCTTGCTCATCCAAATGATTTGCATAATTGAATTTTAAAATCACTCCCAGGTGATCCTGTTGCCTTTATTCGCTCTAGTACTAGTGTATGTGTGTGCTCGCCCGTGCACAAGTAACAGATTGGCTGCCATTCTGGGCGCTTTATGGATTTTATCCAGGACCCATCTGCTCGCCGCCCCGTGTGTTTGCATAGGCAAATGAACTGATGAACCGGCGTGCTCTTTTAGTCCTGGAATATCCTCGGCAAACAGTAAATTACAATGAATTTATTTAATTTATTTGTTTCTGCGCATTTTTAATTTTATTTTTCAATTCTCTGCCCGATGAGAAATGAGGCCACCAACATGAAGGACGAGAGACCCATCGATGGGTGACAAGGGTTGAATGCCAAACCTACCATCATCAGTCCGGAAGGGTGCTGCTGGTGTTCTGTCAAAATTTGCATTTAAATGCAAATTTTTGTCTCGACATATTTTTTTATTTTTCACCTCAAAAAAAAAAAAAAAACAAACAAATAAGAATCTTTCTTCTGGTTGTCAATTTTGGATTTTTTTCATGCGATTTTGCACTGATATTAATTTCTCTTCAATATTCATGTCGGAATTTATCTTTGTCGGTGTTTTTTTTGGTTCCGCTGAGATTTTCATGTTTATTCATGGCAAGGATTAATGGGAATTTTTAAATAATTTCGTTTTGGGGCTTTATGTGTGGCAAATTCACATGATTTAAGTAGATTATGCATTTTGATAATAAAATATTCTGGGAAAAAATTTGCGTTGAGTTATGTTGAAATGCTCCTCAGAAGTGCTGTTTTTAACTTCAACAAAATTTATCGTGTGTGCATATCAATGATAAAAATATTTTATATCTCTCAACAAAGAGAAATACTCAAGTAGAGGCATGTTACTATAAATGTAAAATATTTTTAAAGATTCTAAATAAAAATCTAAACATCTAAAATAGTAACTATCTAACCATCTGCAGGGCCGGGGTTTGGCTTTTTTGCGCCCGGTGCAGTATGCCAAATTGCGCCCCCATCAATTGTTCATTTTTTGATCGTCAGTTCCTTTACTATACATATCAAAACAAAGGCACGGGAACACTTTTTCACTTTTTTCCTGAAAATGCGCCCCGTCCAATTGCGCCCGGTGCAAATTGCACCTATGAAAGCGCCACCTCTGCCGCTGACTAATCAAGATTCGCTTCGCGATCTTGCTTTTGTTCTAAGTTTGCTTGCGACTTAACTTCACAAAAGTCTCCCGCTAATGCTGTTTAATGCTCCAGGATTTTTTTCGATGCTCGATGCAACTATTTCCAGCACAATCTTGGGCTCTGAAAATCTATAGATCTGTAGTATACACTCGAATGTCCATAATAGAGGTTTCTATGCTGTTCTCGAAACCTTCATACTTCAAGGGATAATAGGTGATCACTGCACTTCATGTGTTAGTCTCTACTGTAGAATCCGGCATAGAACAAAAACAGGCCACCTTAACAGCCTTTCTGTACATAGAAGGTGCTTTTAATAACTTCAGAACAGAGGCGATCGAGGTGCTTATTGCCGAATTAGAGATCTATAATAGTACGACTTTATATGCCGCTGCGTGTATCACAGCCCCTCCTACTTCTTAGCACCTTCCTTTAGTACAGCTGAAAATTTAACCATAATTTTATTTTATGACCATTTTAAAATACACAAGTCCATTGGACGCACGACTGTAGAAAGGTGAGCATCTTTCACCACTATAGTTAAAGGTTAATATATGATAATGAAGGCACGAGAACACGATTTTTTTTAATCTTAATTTCTGAAATTGCGCCCGGTGCAAGTGCACCATTTGCACCTATGAAAGCGCCGCCCCTGACCATCTGCAATCGTTTTTAACTTTTCCGAACTTGGAAAGATTTCTTGGCTATAAAGATGTGATTGATATTGCTTTGACTAGCAATAGCACAGCCCTAATAGTGGAGAATTGGGAAATATCTGGAAGAAGGTCCTTCTAGGATCACAGTTAATGTTACAATCAATGTTAACCTTGATCTTGACAGCCCCAAACCTTATAGAAACCCTAGAAACACCAAATCGTTTAAATTCCTATCGGTACTAAGAAAGCAAGTTATCAATCATACGTTAATAACTCCTCTACCGATTCAGTAACCACCAGTGTTCTGGAGGAAGCAACGCACCGGTTTACTAGGGCCTTGGACGTCTTATTTAAAGTACGATGTCAATCAAAAGCAGCAAAAAATAGTTCCTCCCGTGCTGAAAGGAAAACCTAACCAAACTAAGAAAAGAGAATGCTTATAATATCTGCTACTGGCTAAGCTCATGGCCAGGCCGGTGCTAGATTTTTTGCGCCCGGTGCAGAATGTCATATTGCGCCCCATCAATTGTTCAATTTTTGATCGGAATGAAGGACGATAGGAAAAGCTGGAAAAAAGTTTGCAACAAAAGCAAAATATGGAATTTTGATATTTAATAAACCAACCAATTGCGCCTGGTGCAAGTGCACCATTCGCACCTATGAAAGCGCCGCCCCTGCTCATGGAGGCTATATAAGAAGCGTCCCCGTGAATTTAAGAAAGGTATTTGAGCAACTAAAAGCACCAGGACCAGGGATTTTGTCATACTCAAAAGGATCGTAAGAAAAGGGCACTCCAAGCCGACTTTTCTAAATAATACGAAATGGACATGTACAGCGCCCACCCTGGGTTAGAGCGAGCGGAGGGGTCGCTCTAGGCTCAACGTAGCTAGGACAGCTAAATTGAATACGAAAAACAGTAGTTTCGAGGGAAAAATAAAATTTTAAAAGCGCAGGGCCGGTAGATCAGCCAGCCAAGTGTATGTGCTCATCAATAAGACTCTAACACAGCATACGTGGGGAGCGCTGACTCCAACACCGAAAATTGCTTACCCATGGAGGTGGGTCTAGAGAGAATAAACTCGATAAAACTCGCTATCCCAAGGTGTAAAGAATCGTGCAGAAGGACAATATTGATTCCTTTAAAAAAAGGTTGAGGGTAGAGCACCTATCAATGCTCTTACCACTTTTGGGGCTTACATAGCTCCAACAGGACGACCAACAAGGCTTTTTGGATATTTTTGAGCTCATGCAGCAGTGTGCCGAATGTGGCTACAGTGGAAGGTAATTTTCAGGATCTCTCTGCAAGAAGGGCAGTGCAAACCGTTTCCGTCGCCGTTCAATCAAGGTAGTAGGTATTGGACGGCGTCGAATCCAACCCACATGTCATTTCGGCCGGAGTTCCCCAGGGGTCAATTCTCTCACCCGCACTTTTTCTAATCTTCATTAATGATCTGCTCTCAATCCCCTCCAACCCACTTCACTGCTTCGCTGATGACGGTACTCTGAATTTCTATTACTCCTTCGACAATATAAGACAAGCACGTGCCAGACCTTGTCTTTACCACCGTCAACTGATGTCGACCTCGATCAACCGCGATATCGAATCGATTCTTCATTGGGGCGAAATGAACCGCGTCGAATTCAATGCCACAAAAACGAAGTATTGTCTGATCTCCAATAAAAATTGTACCGACCTTGCTCCTATCTCAGTGGATAAAGAGAATCTAACGGCTGACTCAACTCTCAACATCCTAGGGGTAACTTTAACGGAGCATCTGCGACGGAATGATCACATATTCCAAATCGCCAAACAAGCCTCCCAATGCCTTGGATTTCTCAAGAGATGCAAGTTCCTCCTCCAGCCAGCCGCATTAGCTACAATATACAAATCCTCGAATACAACTCGTATATCTGGGCAGGCGCCCCAAAAACCACCTTGGCTTGTCTCGACAAGGTGCAAAATCGTGCCCTCAAACTCATTGGTGATAGCCCCTTTTGCGCCTCCATAGACACCTTAAGCCTCCGTAGGAATGTAGCAGCCCTCTCCATGGCGACTGTTCCACTGAAATTCAGGACCTCCTGCCTGCACGGCAATACTTTTCCCGCAACACAAGACTAGCCCGCTCGGCTCACCCCCATACCCTACAGCCCCCCGTTCACGCACAATACGGTTTAGAAGTGCGTTTATGAATAGAACAACTCGACTGTGGAATAATCTCCCGCAGTCAGTATTTCCGAACTCGTACAACACCTTAGAGTTCCAGCGTGAGGTCCATCGTCATTTTCTTCTACACCCTCCAGACCCCCTCTAACCTTTCCTATTCTCCTCTATTCTTCAAACCAAGCTTACTACTAGACATTGCACCATGAACTGAACGACATGACGGACTGGTAGTACAAAGGGTTACACCTAAGCTTGGTTTTTTCATATAAAAAAAAAAAAAAAAACTGTAAGCCGAGGTGGAAAGAACTCCTTCAGAAAAGAAGTCCGACGCACCCCTAATGAAACCAACCTAGAACTACATAAGTGTCAAAATGGGCGTGCTTGCGACTGACTATACGGAGACTCTCCTGACTACGAAAGTACTAGTTGCCGGTTAAGGAGGTGATAACCGAACTGGTCAGGACTCATAACAGCCAAGGGCTAGGAAGCCGCCTTAAGCCTTGGAAGGAGCACGAAAAATCAAAACGCCTGCAACGCACCAGCAATAGGTATGCCTAAGTAACTCTACTTTTTAAAAATCAAACCGCTATAGGCACCATTAAAAAGGCACCCATTAGTCCAAACAAACCACGTACGCTTACACTTTTTCTAGACTAAAGGGAGCAAAATTGGGTAAGGCAAAAAAAGGGAAATTATCTTAGTGAAACAAAAAGCGTGCCATTAACATACTTAGACGTGTTTTCATTCGATTTCGTATGACAAGCAGCATTGGGCGAGGTTACTACTTAGTTGGGGAACCGCTTGGAAAAACGAAACTCGTGCTTGGAAAAACAAAAAAGGTAATGGCAAAAGATGAACCAAAGTAAAAAGCTTTACAAAACCACACTTATTATTCATATACATAGAGGCGCTATAAATTGGAGTGTTTACTAAGCTTATTTCTACCTTTACTACGCTACAAATTTTATACTAGTGAAACACTTGCAACACAGTGTTGACTACAGTCGACTACAGCGGTTTAAACACTTTAAGTGATTAGGAACTAAACTTGGGTTTGCAGTGCCCTAATGGATGTAGTGTCTTCAAAGCAGAATTTGGAAGTAGGTCGACTAGAGAGAGTAGTCAAGTCTAAAAGAAAGAATAAGACGGTGATCGTTAACAGCTAAGCTCCTATCTTGGCTTTCGTAAATATTCGTTGTTCAAAATTTCGGAGGTTTTGATTTAACCTAAATTAAAATTTAAAGACGAACACCGACAATCTTAAC
Organism: Thereva unica; assembly: GCA_949987705.1. Classification (NCBI taxonomy): domain Eukaryota; kingdom Metazoa; phylum Arthropoda; class Insecta; order Diptera; family Therevidae; genus Thereva; species Thereva unica. Next base: position 90,622,374 of record OX465285.1, read on the forward strand.
TTGTTAACAACCAATGTATGTCACCTGATTGAAATCAAAATTCACTAAAACCTTGTCTGATATAAACAGCCCAGCTCTTCTGCTGATCCTAAAGCCCTCCCTTTTGTCTGTTTTCGCCCCAGTTAAGTACTCAGTTCTTTTACTCCCAAAAAAAAATCTAAAAAAAATTAAATTTCTTTTATCTCTAACAAATTTTACAATGTCATGATATAAACCCCCACTCTCCTACCCCAAAAAAATTTAAAAAAAATGCCATAAACTGCACTTGCTACAATCTCACCATCCGCAACTATCCAAAATGCACAATAAACTCCACAAGATCAGCAAAAATCCGAAGAAAATGCTATCAACAAAGTATGACACGCACCAAATCCTGTTATCAAGATTACCGGAACGTCCTGCATCCAAACAAACAAACAAGCAACCCAGCAAGGATAACGAAACCCCCATCGGGACGACAATCCCGTGTCGCATTGTAAATTTTAAAGTCGCACCCATGGCGAGAAGAGGGATGATGTCCTGTGCGCTGCTCATGCATATATGTATGGGTAAGTGCGCGCTGTTTTTTTCCGCCGCACTCAGCCGACATCGATTCAGGACACGACATTTTTATCTGGAATAGATTTAACCCGTTCCGGTTGAATTGGTGTTGCAAATGGATTTTAGAACCCCCGTTCGGGCGATGCGGGCCGAGGATAGCGCGTAGACAGGACGTGTCCCTGGCTAGGAACGCATCAACGCATACCAGACTGCAAATGGACGGGGATTGAATTGCTTCGAGGACGATTTATTGATGGAGTGAGGATATATATCAATTGGTGATTTGCATGCATTTCGTCCTGTTGGGTTCCGCAAAAAAACGAGGTCCTTCTGCCTCGTGAATTCATCGATAGAGTCCATCGACGATGTAATTATGTGCCTATTTAAGAAATCCGGCTTTGTTTCGCGGCCAAGACTCGGATTCGTCCTTTTGTGTGGTAACTGCAAACCCAACACCTTTCCTTGGTGCCCATTCTCATGCCTATGTGTAAATTATTTGATGCAATGCGATACAATGGCGATAGTCCTTAAGTGACAAAAATGCGGTCCAAATGGCCGGAATGATTTGTGAAGATGGTCATAAATTACGTGCGTTCCAGTGGAGGGTTGCCGCTTGCCCGGTCGAAATAAAGGAAGATCATCAGCCGGCAGATCCTGGCGGTGCAGCACGATCAACAAGCTCTCGCTCTCAGCAAGGGGGATAGGTGTGACATTTGTTAAACTGCGGATAATTTGAGAGGTTGACTTTGTAGGATAAACGATCGACACGGATGTGGAATGTTTTATTTTCGGTCTAGGGGTCCTTAATGAATACCTTAACCGCAGTTTGTTGGCTTGTTGGTTTTTCCCCTTATTGATAGGATGTGGGGATGTAATATATTGCTTTGCTGTTGCTGTGAGACTTTCATTAGTACGTATAGGAGTGATGTTTTATTCGGGTTTCTCTGGAACGAGTATGTCCTTTATATTTTATTTTATGTATAAGCTAGTGAATGTAGTTATGCATCTTTTGACAGTTTAGCGGGGCCCTGTACCAAAGCTTCACATGCTTGTTAGCGACATTTCACACTTTTTTGATATGGAAGAAATCGTCACATGTCGCTTTGCTAGATTTATCCTCATACAAAAGTGACGAAAAGCTGAATATGCAGCTTCGAAATAACGGCCCGGTTTACTCACCAAAGTTTCAGCCATTTTGGACGAGCAGTTTTTATTTGACAGTCGTTTGAGTGAGTCGATCTGAGAGTTTTTGTAAAAATCATTAGTTGCAGTTTTTGAACGTCCTGAACCTTTATCGTCTCCTAAGCTTTCAGGGACAAGTTTAAATTCAGCTTTCCAAAATTTCACTACAGTAAATGATGGGGCAGAGTTCCCGTACACAAAGTTCAACTCCTCATTTTAACATCACCCACTCACTCATCATTTTCACCAAAACACTCACATCGACTCACTCAAACGGCTTTCAAATAACAACTACATTTTCATCTAAAATGGCTGAAACTTTAGTGAGTTACTGTCAAAAGATGCCCAACTGTATTCACTAACTATTGTTGACGAATCTGCCATCTTCACTTTGAGCTCGGAAACTTTTTAGACCACCCTCGTCGATTAAAGGGAGACTTCTGCAATCTAAGCTGAAAGTATATATGAATGACGATTTTATAGGCTAAGGAGAGTCTGGTGATGCTCGAAGAGAATACCATGAACCATGCGCTTATTTTTTTGGGTTTTGTACGAGTTCGGAAATACTGACTAAGGAAAATCATTTCACTGTTAAAATGCATGCTTCTGAAGCAATTTCAGCAACAGATTTGCTCCGAACCAGGAAAGCATCCTATTTTTCACCTCTACGAGCCTTAACTGCCTAAATCAGGTTTTTGCTTCAGAAGCATGCATCCTCGTGTATTAAGTCCTAAAAAGACAGTTGAAAACTGTGAAAGTGAGCGGACCTGTTTCGCGCAAGAACCATTTTTTATGTGATAGTCTAAGCTCAGGTGTCACTCTTTGTACTGCTAGTACGTCCTGTCGTATACGTCATGGTGCAATGTCCAATAGTAGTCGGAAAATGGGTCCGATTAAATAGTCGCTAAAGTGGTAAAAGTTTGTCAAAGCTACTATATTCTTCTTCTTCTTTAGCGCCTCTAGAACCAGGATCCGATTCTGTCCTCTTCTTCCATCCATCGGTACCAATTCTGAGCCAGTTTGGCACACATAAGCCCAAGTCGTCCAGCCCAACGGAACCTACCAGGCTTTATTTCCTTCAAAACATCAATGTCGCGAACGGTTATTCCTCACATAAGGGGCCAAAAATTCTCGAAAGGTTTTTCCTCTCGGACACGTCTAGTGTACTGTAAGACCATGCGCAGTAAAAGTTTGGACGTTAGATATGCTTAGATACTTGGATTTGAAAGGGCCTTGACAGATTATATATAGTAGGCTTTGTTGGCTTAAAGCAGCTATGGCCGAAGTTTTAAATCCATATTATTGTCTGCTGCCTCTCTTAACCCAAGATAGGTAAATGATTTTACTACTTCAATTTCCGGCTCCTCTAACTTGGTTGTGGGAGCAATGTTATTTGGTCTTGCAGATGTAGGCCAGGTTCATGTTTGCAGAATTGACTTAAATCTAAGTAGCAGCAAAGCGTTCATGAACATCGCAGTTAAATTGTCGAAGTCTACTAAGTCAGCATTAAATTTAAAACTGCAAAAACTTACACTGCGCAGTGAGAACTGCAAACATGAACCCGGCAGTACTCTCTTCGTTAGTTCATAGCAATACTGATTTAAGTAGTAGTACAAGCTATTTCCTATAAAAATATAATGTTGGGGTGCCCGAAGAGTCCAACTCCAGACCTCATTCAATAACACAAAAAATGTGGACTCTTCAAACATATTGTGGAGGTATACTCTGGGCTTCCCCATAAGGGCTGCTCGTCAGGGGGGGTGGGGCGCTCGTGGTAAAGGGAGACCCACGTGGTAGAATCTAGACTCGTTCATCACCACTTACCTTATCCTTACGAGGGGCTACCCATCCGGTCAGTCACGGTGTGCCAGTATGGAGCAGAGGTCCCCTGAAGAAACTCCCGGAGGGAGCTATGTCGTCCGCTGCCCCTCCATCCGTGTGCTTAAGCACATCATCCTTAAAACAACCGTGTCAACACCATGAAAACATAAACACGGGGTATGCAGAAAAGTCAACCTTTAATTGCGCAACAATAGCTAGTAGCAACAAGTTTGTATTACCCCTATTAGTTACAACGCTACGACTTACACGTCTAGGTTATCCTGAACTATTCAGTCGTAGGTGCCACAACCTAATTATCTTCATTCGTAGCCTGACACCGAAAATTCGAAACCGCCCTGGTACCAAAACGATTCCTGGGTCGGCGTGTTGTCGTGCCCGACAGCACCCAATACCCTAGAACCGCTGTCACAATTATCAGCCAAACAACAATTAAAACACTAAAACACCTGAAACACCTGTTCAAGGAACTCTAGTCTACTCTACCCTGCTAGAAGGGGGCCGTCCTCAGAAGTAGTGTAGGATGAGGGGCCGGAGTCCTTGGTCGTCTGCTGATGTACGACCTAGTGGATCTGGTACCTGGATACAATGCCAGTAGGATGTCCTAACCAAGAAGAACAATCTAAGCAATAAGCGGGTACTCATCTTAAGGCCCCACCAGCGGGCGTCTACGGTCCTTCTCGGTAGTGATGAGCAAACGCAAGAACAGACCATTTTTGCTCATCACTACTTCTCGGTCTTCGTGCTTCTTTCTTCTCACTTCGCTCCTTTCTTCTGCGTTCCGACGATACTTCCGGCCGGAATCACATCTGATATGGGGAGACGGGTAGACCGACGTCTGCCTTGCCAATGACTGCCTCATACCTCCTTACTTACGGTGGGTCTGCCAAACCCAGTTCCAGTGGTGACCAACATTATCTTCGGGCCCAATTCCTGAACCAACAGCCTGGTGCAGCAAGCTTCTCTTGTAAGAGTCGTGAACTAAGATCCAGGGGTACAAAATTTTCGTTTGAGCAGCTTGAGCCGGCAACCTCAAAATTTAGGTCGTCCGGCCTTAGTTTTGGACTTTTCCCGAAACAAATTTTAAATTTTCAGAAAAAATAAATTCTATGCCGCTATCTATGCAGGACGGCTTATTCCCGATATACTTCTCGGTTCTTCCTCAAACTTATTACCTCCCGAGTTTTCGGAGGCACCCTTCGGTGTAGTCCTTTCTCGCTGAAAAATTCAATCCTGACTGACTAGAATTTGTTTCCATTTCATTTTCCTCCCCTGCCCATTTTTTAAAAAAAATTCACTCCAGGTTTTCCTACCCGGTTATGCCTAGGTGGTTTTTTCAAAGTGCCATTGAGTACATGCTCAAGACGCAAGTCTTCAAAGAGATTCTGGAAGACAGTCTTATAATTCCATCCATCCTAATTACTAAAGGTAAACTGGTACATGGTTAACCACTGACAGAATGAATTTTCCCGTCAAAAATCTCTCGGAATTCGACATTGTTTCACTGCAGCACCATCTTCCACGCCAATTCCCAACGGAGCAAACCACATGCGGCATGAAGTAGCAGCAGCTTTCAAATTCCTCAAATTCTCAATAACTTTTGACAGCAACCAGAAGAAGAAATTGAGTTAAATTGAGAATTAACCAAAAATTTACCCAAAAACTCGCACAGGTGCCGGCAATTAATCAGAAAGCCTCAATTGAAACGCGCACATGACATGGATCGCAGGAAATCCAGCACAGCTCCAGGATATTGCGTGGCCCCCGGTGCACTTATGTCTGGGCTTGCGACGCCTCAATTTTCGTCCTGGTGTCATTTTCGGCAGCACTTTGCGGTCTCCCTTTTGGAAATTGCAAAATCCTGCAGGAGTGCTGTGCTCCTTCTGCGGCTCCGTGGATACCCCCGCCCCAGCTGCGACGACTGTTCCGTGCTGGCCCAGGTAATCACGGAAGGCTCTTGAGGTAAGCGGATACCCCTTTCGGGTGAATTAATTCTTCTTGTGTCTAACTCGAATCGAGACCACAAGTCAAGGCGCATCAACTTGTCTGTGGCTGGTGAGCCATGTGAGGTGGACAAATTGTCGGCGGACCGTGGACACCACAATGCGATGCGGCCAGGAGAGTGTCGCAGGATAGTTCCAGGTTTGTGTGACCAATCAGGTAATTAAATTGGAGGAGCTGCGGCAGGACTTTCTTAATTGTGCGGTCACGATTACCAGCACGCGACTCTGTCGATGGTAGTTTGACAATTTTTACTTAATTCCCACGAAGGGCACAGCCTTAGGCTCCGAGCAGAAATGCAAGAGGTCTACCTATGCATAATCGCAACTCCTCTATGGACTTGCTGGCTGCACACCTTAGGACTTCTCTTGCAGCTTTGGTGCATGTCGTTAAGTTGCGGACCATGTACGACGCAGACGTATCACGATTTAAATCAATCTGCTCGGTCCGCACCTAGGGTATATCTTTTTCTCTGCCTGCACACTGGGGCCTTAGACCCACAGGTAAAGGTGCTCAGGTGTTGGCTTGCTAAATGATGCTCCATTTGCGGTGCAATTTTTCATCTCATAGCTTTGTTGCTCGGCCAGAGAGCAGTGGTTCGTTAGATTCGCCATGGCTGTGGGAAAAACTCGGCTCAGAGAGTTGTTAACTTGCAGCTAAATGAGTGCTGAGTTAGGCATTTTTAATTCGTTCTGCCTTTGAGACTGGCTTAATTGATTGCGATTTTTCTTTATTATTTTTTTTTCGGCGTACAGAAGTGTTAATCATTGGGGTTTTTTCATATGTATTTACATATTTTGCTCGAAAAGCAATTAAGACAATAATTTTGAGTTGGTAGATTGCGCAGATATGGGTAATTGTGAAAAGTAATAACTCTTCTTTCGCGGAGATGCCTTATCTACGTACACACACTGACGTTGGTTGTATTCCTACTTAAATAGAAGACTTTTATAAATAGCTAACCCAGCAATGAAGTTGTGTCTAGTAATCTTGGGTTTCTTGGCTCAAATAAGACAAAAAAATTATCACCAAACATCTACACTTGGAAGCAATGATCTGGTCTGTCATATCGGTCATAAGATTAAAAGCAGAATCCAGTGCGCTAAGATCCGAAAGGTATTAAACAGTCGGTACAGGATTTAGGCAGGTACAGATTACATTTACATTCACTATAGAACACTATAGTTTAGAGATAAGCCGGCTTAGCTCTATATGCGGAATACAGTCTGGGCTTTTTGCAACACTGTTTCTTTCACAGGTTCGGATTCCGAGTCAATTTCATCCCGTTTATCATCCTTAAGCTCTGCGCATTCGGGTCCACGCCAAATTTGCAGTCAAGGTTTAGTCCATTGTTTTCGAGTAGGTTTCTCTTCATTCATACTTCGGTAGTTATTCTAAAGCAGCGTTCGGCAACTACCGAAGACAATTCGGAAATGTCCATTAAAATTATCAATATGTTAAGGTCATTCACATACAAGCCGCCGGCAGGTCGTGGCCTGAAGGTTGCTCGCCTTGAGGCCAAGTATAATGACTCACCGACTGCCAACTGGATGGGGCCTGCAGTCTAAAATCTTTATTTCAGTGAGTATTTATCGTCTGTCTAGGCTTGAAGATCTGAACTTCTGTTCAGTCTGAATATTCAGTTGAGGCTATCAACGTTAAACTGTCGGCTTCGCCTGTGTGTGTCAGACAGATGACTCAAATCCTTATCGCTCAGACAGACTGAGTAATTTATGGCCTTCATCGTCCCGTGCCTGGGAACCTGGCCTACAAGGACCTTAAAGTGTGGCCTTCATTGGGCCCTACCTGCCGACCTGGTCTGAGCAGCCACGGCCTGCCGGTATGTGAATGGGGACCTTTAGCTTTCAGTAGCGGCAACAGCGTTGAACCAGACGGCTAACAGAAGAAAATTTAGGGCCGCTTACATACTAACCGCCCTCCGTGAATGCTAATCGTACAAGAACATATCTAACGATAAGCGCGGGATAGCTTGGATGATCCCCATGGAAATACTGGCGACGGAAGACTTTCGTCTCTATGATCCAGAGTTTGTTAGAGGGGAGCCAAATACAGTGAGTTAGCAGATGACTGCGAGACCGTAAAGGAATGGCATGGAAAGTGAGACGAGTCTGTTAAGAGTCGGTGGACCCACAGAGTAATCCGAGACGTGGGGAGGTGGGTTACTACAAGGGAGCGTTGGGAAGCAAGTTACGATTTCATGCAGTTCTTGAATGGAAATACCTCCATGGTTTAATCGGAAGATTTCTGCGCCTCTTTTACTAAACAAAATTAAGACAGAACCATGCCGGACCATTTATATAACATTTCTCGAAAAACAATATTTTATCCAAAAACTGACTTCCCAAATCCCCAACAAAACTCAATTGCCAAAACAACCGGAACGAAGTCGAACAAACTTAATATATCAAAAATCTAAGATCCGGATCCTCGGGAAACAAAAGACAATCCCCGAAGTTATTGAATCTTGACTGCGGATGTCACATGTATGAAAGGCGATCAACAAAAGACGCTGATTTCTCGTGTTTGAGTAGAAGTCGTAAATCTTTTAGCCTTATATACAGCCCTCCTCTAATCTCTAATCCTGATCCTTGTTGATGTTCCAATTCCCAGCTAAATGCGGTTAATACCTCCTGACATTTCGTCCTTTATTTCCCTTTCAAATGCCATTTAAGTAGTCACCCTATGTTATGTGGCATGAACCACCATAAAAAAACCTTCAGGTAAGACCACGTTTCATTTCGGCATATCCTATCCATTATACAATAGTAGCGACTATATGGCATTTCAGGATCACCTTGGTTTGAAGACACAGCCAAAGCGCTATGCCAAAATGTATGTGTGTGTCAGGCAAAAAACATAAAAGGATCGTTAACGTGTGATTTTATTGAACTGAAGCCAGGATGAGAAGGGATTAGGGATGCAGTGCAGAAGGACGAATGATAAAAGCACTTAATTGCAAAAAGGAGATGAATACAAAATCCATCATTCAAGGAGTCAAAACACTCCTTTATGTGCCCCTTATTCCTCTCGCTGAAGGAGTATATGTATATCCTGCTTTAATCCCTCGTAAGGATTAAAAAGGGCAAAAAATAGACTTGTGAGTCTTTTTTTCGGAACACCCACGGAAGTGAGTTTTGGGACTACCTCAGCGACGACGACCACCATGAGAGGACCAAGTTGGAGGTCCTAGTTCCTCGCATGTTTGTTGCCAATGTTTTTGTCAAGGTGTCACATTGCAAAAGGAGTCGGTTTTCAAAAATTTTGTCACATGGTCGCAAGGACACGGGATGATTTTTTTTTCAGGATTAGATCAAAAAGAGAAGGGATAAGTGTTGAGGTAATTACTAGGAGATTATTAGACATTATCTGCGGGGATGATTTTTTAGTTTTATGTGTTTTGCAGTTTATTTTGAGTTAATCTGGTCAACTAGTAAACATTCAATAAAAACGAAATTTCTAAATATACCAAGGTTGCAATGGACCAAATTTGTGTTTGCATTGACGGCGTGGTATTGTCTTCGTTTAGTAGAAACTTTATATAGAAATTTATGATAGGAAGCAATAAATGTAATTTTCAGTGCTTCTTATATAATAAGAAGTGTATTCGGGCTTAAGAAGTAAAAACTAGTAGATTTGTGTAACTAAAAGTTCTGGAGCCAGTTGCTGTAGGTATCTAGGGATCGATTGCTGGAAACTTTTCGACTTCGCTCCCCAGGTAGTCTGTGAGTTAAAAGCTCCATCCGTGTCTGCCAAACTGCACGGTTAAGGCCATGCTTCCTTCGTCCGTAGTTTTAGCACTGAGAAAGACTAATCTGGAGTAACACATCATTGACACTGGTGACTCGGCTCCCATTAAACAGGGACACTATCCGGTTTCCTCCGTTATTCAACATCTATGGTAAGTTAGACAGGAAGCTGTCGCTGGGGGAGATTGAGCCATCAAATAGTCCTTGGAATTCTCCAGTGGTGTTAGTACGAAAGCCAGGCTAGGTCCGCCTGTGCCTTGACTCTCGCAAGGTCAACAGTGTCACTGTCAAAGACGCATACCTGCATACAGATGGTCTTCTTGGTCGTCTACAAGCCACCCAGCTCATCACTATTTTAGAGTTTAAAGACGCCTTCTGGCGAATCCCCCTAGAGAAGAAGTCCCAGGTCGGCTCCTGTATTAGTTTACAGTTATGCCTTTCGGCTTATGCAACGCACAGTGGCGATATTTTTGATATTTCACCCAAATTACTCTAGAGGTCGTAATTTTTAAGTTATTGACAAAATTTTTTTTTTTAAATGTTCATCTTGAATTTACCTATCGATCCCTCTAGCCGGATTTTGAAATTTCATTTTCATTTTTTTTAAATTTTTAACAAAAAGTCTCATTTTTTCAAAAAAATACAATTTTTTCTATTCAATTTACTCTAACGGGCCGAAAATTTGAGTTTCCGTACTCATGTTTTTTTTAAAATGTTCGTCTTTTAGTTGGCTATTAATCTGTCTAAATGAATTTTTGATATAGTTTTAGAAAACCGTTAAAATTACTGTCAAATATCAAATCAATCAGTTCGAAATTTTTTGGTAGAGGTTTACATATGACCCTGTATTTTTGTAACCCTGTGAGAGATTTTCTTGAATAAGGCCCCAATCTACGCAGAATACCCCCGCCTATGTGAAACGGTAAAAGTTAAGGCTTAAACCCACCAACTTCCAGAGTTATGTGTCGTCAAAGTCAAAATTTTGTTTTTTTCTTCATTAAAATTTCAACTTCAACCACCTTTTTCTCCAAAAAAAAGTAACTAATTGATATTTTTTTATTACAAAATTGGAAAGCTTGGACAATTTCCTATGAATAATGTCCAACAACTTTTATGCTACGGCCTATAGTTTTGAAGCTATAAGCAATTTTAATGCTAAAAATGGCCTTATTTGGTACTTTTAGACATAACCTCAGGTTATTGGGAATTGAATGCGGCAATGCGGGCATGCGGCAATGCGGGAATGCGGCAATGCGGGAATGCGGCAATGCGGGAATGCGGGAATGCGGCAATGCGGCCATGCGGGAATGCGGCAATGCGGGAATGCGGCAATGCGGGAATGCGGCAATGCGGCAATGCGGGAATGCGGCAATGCGGGAAAGCGGCAATGCGGGAATGCGGCAATGCGGCCATGCGGCAATGCGGGAATGCGGCAATGCGGGAATGCGGCAATGCGGGAATGCGGCAATGCGGCAATGCGGGAATGCGGCAATGCGGGAATGCGGGAATGCGGCAATGCGGGAATGCGGCAATGCGGGAAAGCGGCCATGCATTCCCGCATTGCCGCATTCCCGCATTGCCGCATTCACGCATTGCCGCATTCCCGCATTCCCGCATTCCCGCATTCCCGCATTGCCGCATTCCCGCATTCCCGCAGTCCCGCATTGCCGCATTCCCGCATTCCCGCATTGCCGCATTCCCGCATTCCCGCATTGCCGCATTGCCGCATTCCCGCATTCCCGCATTCCCGCATTGCCGCATTCCCGCATTGCCGCATTCCCGCATGGCCGCATTCCCGCATTCCCGCATTCCCGCATTGCCGCATTCCCGCATGGCCGCATTCCCGCATTCCCGCATTGCCGCATTGCCGCATTCCCGCATGGCCGCATTGCCGCATTCCCGCATGGCCGCATTCCCGCATTCCCGCATTGCCGCATTCCCGCATTCCCGCATTGCCGCATTCCCGCATTCCCGCATTGCCGCATTGCCGCATTCCCGCATTGCCGCATTGCCGCATTGCCGCATTCCCGCATTGCCGCATTCCCGCATTCCCGCATTCCCGCATTGCCGCATTCCCGCATTGCCGCATGGCCGCATTCCCGCATTGCCGCATTCCCGCATTCCCGCATTCCCGCATTGCCGCATTCCCGCAGTCCCGCATTGCCGCATTGCCGCATTCCCGCATTGCCGCATTCCCGCATTCCCGCATTGCCGCATTCCCGCATTCCCGCATTGCCGCATTCCCGCATTTCCGCATTCCCGCATTGCCGCATTGCCGCATTCCCGCATTGCCGCATTCCCGCATTGCCGCATTCCCGCATTCCCGCATTGCCGCATTCCCGCATTGCCGCATTCCCGCATTGCCGCATTCCCGCATTGCCGCATTCCCGCATTCCCGCATTCCCGCATTCCCGCATTGCCGCATTGCCGCATTGCCGCATTCCCGCATTGCCGCATTCCCGCATTGCCGCATTCCCGCATTCCCGCATTCCCGCATTCCCGCATTCCCGCATTGCCGCATTCCCGCATTCCCGCATTGCCGCATTCCCGCATTCCCGCATTGCCGCATTCCCGCATTGCCGCATTCCCGCATTGCCGCATTCCCGCAGTCCCGCATTGCCGCATTCCCGCATTCCCGCATTGCCGCATTGCCGCATTCCCGCATTCCCGCATTGCCGCATTCCCGCATTGCCGCATTCCCGCATTGCCGCATTCCCGCATTGCCGCATTCCCGCATTCATTCATAGGAAATTGTCCAAGCTTTCCAATTTTGTAATAAAAAAATATCAATTAGTTACTTTTTTTTGGAGAAAAAGGTGGTTGAAGTTGAAATTTTAATGAAGAAAAAAACAAAATTTTGACTTTGACGACACATAACTCTGGAAGTTGGTGGGTTTAAGCCTTAACTTTTACCGTTTCACATAGGCGGGGGTATTCTGCGTAGATTGGGGCCTTATTCAAGAAAATCTCTCACAGGGTTACAAAAATACAGGGTGATATGTAAACCTCTACCAAAAAATTTCGAACTGATTGATTTGATATTTGACAGTAATTTTAACGGTTTTCTAAAACTATATCAAAAATTCATTTAGACAGATTAATAGCCAACTAAAAGACGAACATTTTAAAAAAAACATGAGTACGGAAACTCAAATTTTCGGCCCGTTAGAGTAAATTGAATAGAAAAAATTGTATTTTTTTGAAAAAATGAGACTTTTTGTTAAAAATTTAAAAAAAAATGAAAATGAAATTTCAAAATCCGGCTAGAGGGATCGATAGGTAAATTCAAGATGAACATTTAAAAAAAAATTTTGTCAATAACTTAAAAATTACGACCTCTAGAGTAATTTGGGTGAAATATCAAAAATATCGCCACTGTGCAACGCCCCACAGCGTATGTGTCGCTTCATACAACAAAACCACCCCAGGCCATTTACTTGGAATGTCTTTGTCTTTGGGTTTGTGACACTGAAAACGGATCATAACAAGGTGACGGCCATCACGGAATTCCCAACTCCGAAGTCTAATAAGCAGACCCGGAGGTTCTTGGGTGTAATCGGATCGGATCAGCGTTTCATACCCAATTATGCTAGCGTGGCTTCTTCAATCAGGGATTTGAAGACTAAAACTTTTAGGTGGAATGATGAAGCTCAGCATTCGTTCGAGACTTTGAAAGAACTGACGACGAAAACTCCTCTTTTAGTCACTCCAGATTTTTCTAAATCTTTTTTATTCAGTGCGATGCCAGCAGGACTAGTGTAGGTAGTGAGCTTTTTCAAAAGGAGATGGATGGAGGAAAACATCCGATTGCTTATATGTCCAAGAAATTGAACGGAGCACAACGGAACTACACCATTAAGGCCCAATTACAATGACCGGATCTACGCGGATTGAAATGTCAAAAGAACGCATCAGAACGGATAGGAAACTGCACTGATTACAATGAACGGATCAGTTCGCATTTAAACGTCAAATTTAATCTTGGAATTTTTATATCCACTCTTTGCCTTGTTGTACAGTATTTCATAATCTTTCACTTCTGCGATTAACTGCACGTCCGAAAACATTTTTAAAAACATAATAAATCAAAAAAAAATAAAACCTTAAATATTCACAGCTTTTGTTTACCAAAATTTTGACAGCTCAATCCGGCGATTTCTAAACAAACTAAAACGAATCCGGCACAGATGCGATCAAATGCGTTTGAATCCAGTCATTGTAATCGGTTAAATGGAAAACGCATGCTTGGAAAACCACTTTGACAGTTCAATCCGATTCTGTTCCGCTCTGATCCGGTCATTGTAATTGGGCCTTTACTGAGCTCGAATTCTACGCCGTGCTGAGTGTAAACAAGTTTAGAGCTTATGTGGAGGGACAGGCTTTCACGGTCCTTACTCAACGGCAACTATAGCACGGTGGAGTCTGAAGCTTCAGGGGTTCTATTTTACAACCGAACACCGTAAAAGCACCCACAATGTGGTTCCTGATGCCTTATTACGCATGGATTGCGTCGACGATATTTCCTTGTGTTTCGTAAGTCCCCGGATTATCTTCGGCTGGGTGAACGAGTCCGGCAGTCCGCACTGCAGCTACCAAACCTGCTGGTCGAAGATGGGTATGTATTCCAGCGTACCTCACAACATACTGGAGACCCTGTATCTGATGACCTAACTTGGAAGTTGTGGGTCCCAACGGAACTGACCACGCCTCTACTCGAGTCGGCTCACATGCCTCCCTAAACATGGCATGGTGGAGTAGGGTAGACTCTAGCCCGTCTGCGATGTAAATACTTTTGGCCAGGCATGTCCAAATAGGTGCGGGAGTTCATCGCTAACTGTGAGGTCTGTAAGACCACCAAAGCCCCCAGTTCAATACTTCGACTACCTATGAGCAACCCCATGGATGCGTCTAAGCCGTTTCAATTTTTATACGTAGACTTGTTGGGTCCTTACCCTTGGTAGAAGAAGGGCCACACGGCAAAAAAATTAAATGTTTTGGGATTTGTTTTGTGTGGTGCGCTTGAGGAAAGTCCTTTTTCGGCATGCTCCTCATTTGCTGCATGAGGCATTCCCCCTTTAAATACTAGCCGGGAAGTTATGCTAGCGTTGCTGGCGTTGATCTATTTTGAACTCCACCCATTATAACTTGACAAGATGCATTATGTCCATCGAAATTTTATGTCACGTTTATGTTATGGGCCTTTTGGAAATCTACAAAAAAATTACTTTGCATCGTTGTGTATTCTCAGAATTTGTTGTGAAAAGCTGAGCGATAGTTGGTTGTCTTCGTTTGAATCCAGTCTGTTTTTTTATGTAAAAGACTAACGTACTGTCGATCGGTCCAATTATTGAGTGAAATGTATGATAGCAAGCTCTAGTCGGAGAGATAGGAGAAAGAAGAGTTAAGGAACTGACAACGCTAACACCCCATCTAATACTGCCCGACTTTGGTAATCGATGATGGGAAAAATAGAAAAAAGGAGGACTATGTCGCTACATGGATTCGAAGCACAGACTTTTGGTATGGTACAAGGGCGCCTTAACTCCTCATCTAGAAAACAAATCCATGGAAAATGTTAAAGTTAAAATTATAAATTTAATTATAAAAACATCAAAATGTGTGCAAATTAGAATTAGAAAAGGAATAATCTGATTTCGAAAACTTATAATGAATCCAATTAAAATGTTAACCCCCTGAAATTAAATATGCTAAATGTGGAAGTATAAAATAAAATCATTGGAAACTGAAAAGTGCTCAATTTCGCATTTTATTCGCATATTACAGTCCTCCAACAAAGCATGCGACTACAACAAAATTACACTGTAACAAAGTAATCAGAAAAAACAATTCTCATCATAAAATTTTCACGAAAACTTTCACATGGAATCCTTCATTTCGCAGAATACTCACCTTTGTCAGGCAGGAAATGTAAAATTACAACCATTTTGCAAGCGAACGAGTCTGCCCCCTCCACGACCTCAAGGGCTGATTCGCCTCTGTTTGTTTAGAAAATGACCCCCACAGGAGCCGCGATATGGAAAATTGCACTGCAAAACGATCAACCCAAGTTGGCAAGTTGGTAGCAATGTAGACACAGCCGCAGCTAGCTAATTGCCATAACTACCTAGTGAAGGTAATAATTGCGGATAATTAGCGAGTATATCGGAGCGGCAAAGGTAAATTGATTCCGCCTCGGTTTCAGTACAATGGTCGAAACATTTAGACTGCAGTATCGACAGTGCTGGCCTTTGGCGCAATGGCCACCGCCGGCCGGGGCAGCGGCGGGGAGAGTTTGGCCTGTTTTATGCAAAACCAACACTTAGAGCCAAATTAAAAATTTATCGCAGTGGCGGAGCGATTCGTTTGGGTAATTGCTACTTGGAGCCGTCTTAGCTGAATGCATCGCCCGCCCTCGTCTCTCGGTGCACTGCGCTACTGGGGACGGTGCACTGGGCGCTGCACTATCTCCTTGAACTGCAATTAGAATTGCTAATAAGCCCACCGCCCGACCACCATGGAGGAGTTGATTTGTTTTCCTTGCAAAATTTTATGAGGAATTTATGGTAATGGCGGAGTACAAGTTTTTTTCGCCGTCGTGCATGTGAAAACAGAGAAACGTGTGAGACCATCTCTGAACACTTCCAGAATTTATTTTATAAATTTTTCAACATTTTTTTTGCTCTGCTGTGCATACTGAAATTAATTCTCCCCGCCGCCGCCCGCAAAAGGTATCTTTACACCTCTCCAGGTCTGCTCTGCACTTCCCACGGAAGCCGGGCTCTTAGCCACCTCTGATTGCCTCATAATTCCGCGTCAAAACGGCTATTGACTCCCGTCGATGATGCATCAGCATCAGCGGGCAGACGGGCCCGAAGCCGGTATTTATTAACACTGACCACCCACTTGATGACAACGGGGTGCTCTTTCAGGCTGTTTGTAGCTGTCACTCGGGACCCGGCCGGTAAGGCCCCGGGTACCTCCGCGGCCAGCACCTCGGGCCCCATGCCAGAGCCACCTTGCGACGCTTGTGATTAATAATTTTTGATAAATGCCTCGAGATAAATTTGAAACCGATGCTGAATAGCCTGAAAAGGCTCAGCTGAAGAGGATAACAAAGTGACACCAATTGTCCGGGGCCCCGATGAGCATCAGTTGCCAAGGATACCTCGATCAGGTCGGGATTCCTAGGATCCTCCGGCAGAGCAGCAGCGCCCTGATCCTCCGATCGCGAGACAGGGATGCAAGAGGCAACGATAAGACCATAATCTCCCTACAATGTGACTTTTGACAGTTTCGCTTAAGTGTTTCTCCCATCCTGGCGGGAGGTGCACGGCGAGGGTGAGTCGACAGGGGATATTCTATTCAGGTGTGGATCAATTTCTCACGCTTGTTTACTCGCTAGCAAGTGGCCTTATCAGTGGTTAATATCTCATTAAATGTCAATATCCTTTCAGGTGGTGAATTGTGATCGTGCATGTGGTGGGGTTCCATGGGCTCGAATTGTTGCTGGGATTCTTGCTGCTCTTCAAGGAATTTCATACCTTTTTAGTGACTTTGAATTATTTTTGTTTCGTTTTTTTGTTGTTGTGTTGTTTTGGTGATGGAGAAGGTGCAAGTCACCTAGAAGTGATCGGTCAGACTTATTGGCGCGATTTTTTGGATTTGTCCGTATCAGACGTTTTGTCGCCGGTTTTTTTTGTTTTGGGTTTTGGTGGATATAAAGTGGAGAAAATAGTGGAGATTTCACCTGGTGGTTGGTCCTTTGCCTTTTTTATGTCTGTGTAAGTGGAAGCTGCATTCTTATAGCAAGTTCAATGCAACGATAGTGCATTGTTAGTTAGACTAAACTATATCCCAAGAGACTAAAACCATGACTTTAAGTGTTATTCAGGTTGTATTTATTGGTTACTG
The DNA here is from genome assembly GCA_949987705.1 of Thereva unica. Taxonomy (NCBI): domain Eukaryota; kingdom Metazoa; phylum Arthropoda; class Insecta; order Diptera; family Therevidae; genus Thereva; species Thereva unica. Next base: position 90,639,614 of record OX465285.1, read on the forward strand.
CCTGTATCTTATCTCACCTCCGAAGTAGATTTTGAATTCTCATTCATATAACGTACTGGTAAACGTTTTTAAAAAATAAAATGGATGGTTCCGTAATAAAGGATGAATCTGATGATGCGGCATTAAATTGAAAAATTACAAGGTGTAACCTAACTCTCTTAGTAAACATGTTTATACGTATCAATTTGCCATAGTTGGGTAAAGTTATACAGTAATGTATACAGGAATATTTCAAACAGCAAAAATGTAAAAGATTACAATATTGACAATGTTGATTTTTTCCAAAACCCAGAGTCTTACATCTATCAGATTTAGCCATAGATTAAAAATATTTTGCAATCATTTCTTGGAATATTTCAAATGTTTAAGTTTAAAATTGGTAAAACACCTCTTGCTTATCATTTTTTTTATTACCAAGGGTTGTGAGCTTAGGTAGTTAAGTTAAAGGGTTCCCTCCAGTGCGACCGGAGGCTCAATTTGCGCTTGGCGCACCTTTTTGTTGCCACAACTCGTGTACCTTGATTGTGGAGTGATTGCTTAGCCGAACGAGACGAATGCTTTAAGATATTCTGTGGAATTAAAGAAGTTTAACAAATATCTGAGCTCCAGTCTGGAGATCTCTTTTAAGTCTACCAAAATGTGTTGGGTTGGATGCCCGAAGTGGCCCACCTTAGATTTCCATACCACAAACTACAAACTTTAATAAGGGTAAATCCAAAATGAGACAAAACTCGACCAAGTGGTACTGAGGGCCTCCAGAAAGGCTGCTCGTCAGGGGGTCGTAGCGTGGGGAAACCATGGATTTCCACCAACTGATATGTATCATCTCTGAGTACGCTGAATACTTATTGGAGCTAGGAGCGTACCTGCAAAAGAAAGCTCTGAGTAAGATTCATCGTCGCCACTATGCTATCAACGGGCCTTTAACCGTTCATTCTAAAAATTCAATTTCACAGAAACAAAATCAAACACTGGATTAACATCAATTGAAAAGAAAAGAAGAAAAAAACCTGCCCTGGTACCATGACGCTTTTGTTCTTAGTTACAATAGAAAAAAGAAATAGTTGTTATTTATTGCAATTTTTCTCAAGAATTTAGGCTTCCGATTTCTTAAGAATATACCAAACTGGGTTAAGTCTGATCCTAATTCCCCGGGTAGAAAGCTGTAAGGTTTCTGGCTCCTTCACGGATGTCTTTAGACTCCACAGATGTAGTTTCGTGACAAAGTCAAACTTTTGCTTAACTCTTAAGCAGATCCGTGTCTCCTTAGTACAGCAATCATCCATCCATCCATCCAATGGCGCTACAGCCCAAATCGAGCCTTGGCCTCCTCTATGGCATTTCTCCAAGTTTGACGGTCCCTTGCAACATGCCTCCAGTTCCGGATGTTCAGCATTGACTCTGCGTCAGCCGTCACAGAGTCTATCCATCTCCTCCTGGGTCTACCTACTGGCCTACTTCCCGAAATTTCTGATGCCATAAGCCGTTTTGGGATGCGATTGTCCTCCATCCTGATCACGTGGCCGGCTAGTCTCAGTCTGTTGAATTTTATTAAAGTTGAGAGTTGTGGGTCGTCAAAAATTTCATACAACTCGTTGCTGTATCTTCTTCGCCATATTCCATCCTCTGTGATTGGGCCTATTATGCATCTGAGAATTTTCCTCTCGAACCTGTTGACTCGTTCCTCTATGTCCTGGGTCATAGTCCAAGTCTCGCTGCCATATTGCAGTACTGGTCGTATTACTGTTTTGTAGAGTGAGAGTTTCGTTTTCCTGTGCACAAATCTTGAGTGCAGGATTTATTTTTGGGCATAAAAGGCTCTATTAGCCAGTAGTATTGGTCTGGTTATTTCTTCTTTTTCTTCGTTTCTTTTTGTGATAGTAGACCCAAGGTAGACTGTCTTATCGACTACTTCTAGGTTATGTTCGTCAATGGTTATATTTCTTTCCATTCTAAATCGTCCTGCTCTGGATTGTTGCATCACCTTCGTTTTTTCTTCGTTAATCTTCAGGCCTATGTCCTTTGCCGCCTCTTTTAATTCAACATAGACTTCTTTTGCTGCCAAAAAGGACCTTCCCACGATGTTTACGTCATCCGAATATCCAAGTAATTGTACCGACTGGGTAGCTATTGATGCACTTCGTTGGACTGACGTTTTCCTTATCACCTAGGGACAGGTTGAAAAGCATGGGGGCCAGTCCTTCTCCTTGTCTAAGCCCTTGACGTACTTCGAACTCCTCTGTTACAACATTTTGGATCCTTACTTTCGCCAGTGAGCTATTTGTGGCACATTTGATTAGTTGTACCAACTTTGAGGGGACTCCTATTTCCGATAAGATCTCGTATAGCTCTCTCTGTTTATTGAGTCATATGCCTGTTGAAAGTCGACAAATATCTGGTATACATCTACATTGCTTTCCCAGGTTTTCTCCAGAATTTGCTTTAAGGTCAGCAGTCGGTCCGATGTTGACCTGTTTGTCCTAAAACCAGCTTGATATTCTCCTATAAGGCTTTCCGCTATAGGTTCCAGTTTTTGTTTCACAAGGATTGTGAAGATTTTGTAGCTGGTGCTGAGGAGTGAGATGACTCTGTAGTTTTTGCAGCTTAATTTATCTCCTTTCTTGTATATTGGACATATAATCAGTACTGCAATCAACCTGTCTATAATGACGTTAAAAATCGGAACTCTGAATCTGTCCCTGACAGAAAGTTCGGTCCCGTTTTCGTTGACTTCGTCGAACTGGACTTTACGCTTGCGTTTCCTGCACATGTCGTATGCATAGCTATTTTCACCGGATTTTTCAATAGCTTTCGACTGGTAATGATCATCGGTACTACCGAGTTTCCTAAAATCTTCTAGGTATATTACCCAGGACTGATAAAGTTCGGCGTTCATACCCAGGTCGATTTTTACAGATTGCAGACACTTGCTCACTTTGTTGTATCTTTCCAGGATGTCATTCCAGAGAAAGGCCAAAATGTTATACCTAACCGATTACAATGAACGCATTTAAACCGGCAAACAACTCACCAGCGAGGTTAAAACCTATGAAATTATTTACAATAAATTCAAAAGTGGCTATAAAAACAAAAAAATTAAGAAATTTTCTTTAAAATAAACTTTGACGTTTTGATCTGATCAGGTGTGTTATTATAATCGTCCAATCCGCTCCAATGCTTTTTTTTGACATTCCAATCCGCTCAAATCCGTTCATTATAATTGGGTCTAAAAATTGCTGCTACCATAGCTACAGTAGAAATCTTGAACAGAACCCTGGCCCGATGCAGTGTTAGGTGTTGCCAAATTGGACAATAAGTCTTCAATTATTGGAGTTTTTGTACTATTTCTTCTATAATCCTATTTCCGCTTGCCGTCAGAGATGATCGGGGAATCTGGATAGGTGGGCCCCTAGGTCGGGGCCTTGTAGGCCTAGGCGGAAATCCGGGGCTGGCGGTAGGTTCGCATTAATAACCTGATCTGAAGAAGTTCATATTTTCCTGATCGAGTGAAAACTTTTTTTGTCATTCCAAATAAAGTCCTCCAAGAGCTTTATCTAAGTATCCAGGGTTTTCTAAGTAAATATTGATTGCACTATAGGTAGCACTATCTACGAATATCTGACAAAAAGAAAAGGGTTGCCTTTAGTATGATCGCGATTCACCTAGGCAAACAGATTTTTATAAAAAAGCACTTCGCGGCCCTACAATTACAATGATAAAAAATAGTTTTCACTTGCTCTCCTTCGTTCATCCGTTATAGTTTTCGGTCTGATCTGATCAGCGGGAAAAAGTAGCCTAAACACCCCTAAGAAAATATTAAATCTTCCCGTGAAAATCTTGAAACCCTACTTTTATCCGAGTAAAAATAAAAAATGGACATACAACGGGCGTACAACGGCCGCTTGGCTTTCAAAGGGGGATATGATGGCCGTAGAATTTGTAATGAATTTGAATATGAACATATACGGTCTGACGACAGCAAAACTTGACCAAAAGATTTAAATGGCCAAGAGCTAAGCTGTACATAGGAGTAGTTCACGGCAAATTTGAGCCAAAAAAGAATCTGCACCAAATATATTGTTGAATTTGTTTTATTGAAATTTGATTATTTTGAAGTGTTAACTTCTTTTGGGCACTTCGATTGGCACTTTTTTTGTTATTATTAGGGTTGGACTGATAAAACAAGTTTCCACTCGCTTTCCTACGATGATTGGGCCAAGTTTTTTGTCTGAGCCGATATTCGAATGCGATAGTTGGATCGGAACGGGAATAGCAGCCTAAAGCAGCCCCAAGCAAATTCTGAATGTTCCCGTGAAAGTCTTATCGCAATCGGATTGGTAATTTCCCAGATTAGCCAGGACACACAGACAGACAAAACAGGGCTACGATCATGACTTTTTTTTGTAAAATCTTTTTCCCACCAAATTCCCATTCTATTGTTAGATGTGTATGTAAATGTTTACAACATTGGAGTGAACCTTTCGTTGAGCTTATCCTGAAGTTAACACCGGATCATGGAAATGAGCATGCAGATCTACTAACCTGCACCACTTTTATTGGCTCAGAGTCTTTCTGTGGGACATCTATCCAGCAACCTGGAAGAAACTCTTCAGATACGGAGAGAAAATGCTTGATGAACAGGGCGTGAGACAACGAAAGAATTGTTTTATCCCTTTTAGAGCAAAAGAAGCAAGCCGAGTTTACTAAACAAGAACCAAAGACACCAAACCCTGGAAGCGCCACAGAGTTAAGTTCGAGGACTAAAAATGGTTGCTGCAAATTCATGATCCTTTTGATGATATTCTCAAGGGGTATGTCCAAAGATCGGGTTACACTACAGTATGACAGTACAGTACCTCGTGTTAAAAGCCTATTTTTGATCCAGCAAGATTTCATCGAATATCAATTAAGAAATTTCTCTCATATCAAAAAGGCTAAAATTAATCTCAAAAACGTTTCAGTCGCACTCGAAGCAATTATCACTCCATTCTAGAACTAATCGATTCGACTAAAACGCGTCGCCACTACCGTCCTCCCCACCCCTCCCCCCTACCAAAAAAACGAAGTCTAGAGTCGTCAGACGATGAAATTTTCATAACGTGCTAATTTCCCTGGACGGGCGACATCAGCGCCCAGTAATGACCGCAAATAATAAAGAAAACACGAAATGAAATGGCGCAAATTTATTTATTTTTGTGTTTTTTTTTTTTTCATAAATCATTTTTCCAGTTTTTCACCACTAATTAATGCCGACATGGCGTGCTGTCAGTCAGCCATTGTTGAAGTCACCACGGGTACCAGGTACAGTGCACAAAGAACCGCCCGCCTAATAACTGTCGCATTATCGTTGCCATAAATGTAAAAACTCGTTGCGGATAACACAGCGCACACAGAGAGAGAGACGAGCCGGACTGTTTGCCAGGTGATATCCCACCCCCGCCGCTGCAATTACTATTCACGGCCGCAATTTCCTACAATGAAGAACTAAACCTTCACAAATTCACGCACGCCAAACTCGAAGGTGGATTTGCCTATACACAGCCGGAATGTGGGTGGTTACGTGCACCAGCAACACATAATCACGCAGGGGCATATACTATAAACAAACTAATCATGCCAGGTGGTAATTAAAAATGTCACCCACGCTGTAATTCATCCCCGTAAAGGTAGTGGTTACCTGCAAAAAAAACAGAAAAACGAGCAGAGCCCCATAGTCGCCGAAACGGTCACGCGATTTCTGGAGCTTCAAGTGACAATTTTCCGGGAGTCGCCATTAGAGTCGAGCAATCGATGGCGGCCGGGTATTGTTGTTGGTAAAAGAGCAATCATCCCTCCTCCAGAACGGGGGTGGCATCCCTTGACTGGCAAGGCACAAGTTCGCTTACTTAATAATTCTCCCGCGTACGGAGGATTCGCAATCAGGAACATGTGTCGATCCCCAAATTTGATTTGATTATTCCTCGCCGAACTGGGAGGGTCCGGAGGCAGCCAAGTATGCGTCTGGGCTGTGGCAAGGCGCTGCAGACGCATTCAAATTCGAAGGACTTAAAGGATGTGTTTAGGCCCAATATGTCGAGCTCGTTTCCTTGGAAGTTATGTAGTTGAGAAGAAGTCAAGTGGGAACAAATTTGTGGCTTTTGCTGGATATTAGTGCGGATGTGGCGCGCTTGATGGCTATGGGTGCTCGGGTATCAAGTGTAAAGGGGCTTTATATTGCGGGTTTCATGATCATTGGAGGGAAATTTAATGTTGAGATTGCGGAGGGAGGAGGGGGAGTTCAGAACGACATTGTGAAACTACTCCGAAAAAATCGCCCTAAAGAAAACGTGACAGAAGACTTGAAGCTATACCCTAGGTCTTCCTATCAACAACCCTGAATTATTTTGTTAGACCGAAAGTTTTAAGCGATAGAAAACAGAGTTAAGAGTTTCAGAGCCGAAACACAATCAAGGTGGTTTTGAAACCAGCCTCTCTAAATGAAGTGAACGCTACGGAACCATCCGCGAACTTCTCAAAAGCCATTGATCTCATATCACAAACATGGCATTGGGGGGAGCTCTGTCGAGATCTCAGTTAACCCTTTGCACTTGGATGACCTTCAGAGGGGATATCAAGGGGGAATAACCACTAGGGAGGATTGAATGCGGAAAGATGGCGAATCTCGGATATTAAGCCTTCGGCCAGTCTCCGACCTCCAATCTCCTACTTCCGCCTTCACGCGGTGGTGCTGTAAGCTCCAAAATGGAGGCTGTCAAGAGGTTGTTAAGCCAAGAGGAAAGGAGCAGAACTAACATCCTAAATGCGGCATAGAGAGCGCACTTTTCACAGCCTACCAACCCAAGAAGTACCTGTCATCGTGTTGAAGGAAGCAAGCAAGGCGGTTAAAGTCTGTCGCAAACGCAAACGGCCAGGCTTAACCAGTCGTTGATATACCTAACCCTGGTGAATCATTGTAGTTTCTTATAGACCAAAATAAAAATAATTAAAAGAAGATCAAGAAAAGAGCTGTAAGTCTGATGCTTCAGTTCAATGCTGTGAAAGGATCTCCTCGGACCTTTCGGCTTCACAATCACAGATCAGCATAACCATCTTGGACAGTCGAATTTGCTATACATGCATACAGAAACTCACGAGAATAGCAAGGCAAACCCATGCAACTTTGATAAGCAACGGGTACGAAATAGAAATTAGATTGATTCGGTCGCCATCGCAGTGGTCTGCAGATTGTGCACCTTCATACAATAGCCTTGAATTCTATTAGTTTTTGACAGTCGCTATGGAACGCGATTGGTCGATCGACCTTAGCATGTGTGCAGCATAAAGGGAGCAAAATTGGAGCTTTCCGAAATTGTGAAGGACGAAGGACACAGGCAATTATCTTGGTTGCCATAATGGATGCCTTTAACATACTCAATTGACTGCTTCTCGTTCGATTGCTTAAGTCAAGCAGCATTGGACGTGGTTAGTACTAAGTTGGGGGACCACTTGGTAAAAGACACTCGCGTTTGGAATGATCAACGAATACAGTCGTATCCGTAACAAAGGCGTGAATACCTCTATAGCCGAAGTATTTTTGAGATTTTCATGCCTCTAGCATACCTCTATGGTGGGTGCAGCCCTAGAACCCATTCCATCTTTAGGAAACAAAGCCTAGAGCAGGTACCCTAGAAGAGCAAAAATAAGGAATTGCAAGGACAATCCTATGCGGTAAAAATTGTCTTGGATGCTTTGAAATTAGTACATACTTGCCAACTTCCCGGAGGGCAAAATGACGGAGAAGCAATCTTGACTTTTGGTCTAAGCATTGACGAGAAGTCAATGGGGGGATATGTATTTTCTCTGTTCTTCGGAGATACAGAAATAAGCGTCCCCCTTGAAAATCTAGAGGTAGACACGCCCGACTATCATCCAAGAGGTCGGTGGTTCGAGTCTACTACATGTTGGGTAGGACACGATTATAAAATGAATCTGAAAGAGGTGCCTCTTTTTTCTTTTGAACCAGTACAATGTCATACTTCAAATGAGGCGAGGTGCCGTTATAAAGAGCCAAAATGACAAAAACAGGCAAATTAAAAAGAAAGAAAGAAAATAAATCCAATAAAGACCTTTTGATGCCTGTACAAAGATGTTTCTCCTATTGGGTGGGTGCCATGAAAACCGCAGCTTACACTAATGGACTCGGGCCTATCGTGTATTTTGGTTCGGAGGGGGACTGTCTTACATTGGCCTCAAAATTAAGATACTGAAGCATGATTTTGAAGTAGTGCAATACTTCATATATTAGGGCCAATAATCACATTCAATAACAGCGTACACCCAGAAACGCGGGCAAGGCTGCTAAAAGTCAGAAAAGCCCCTTATAGTCTGACAACACTCTTCGAATTCAAACATCTAAACAAACATTCCGTGTGTTGATTTTGTATCGCGACTTGGGCCTTCTTTTTCTTATTTCAGGCAATTTCAAGCCTTTCTTTGGCTAAACCCCTTCGCTCAAACTTTTTGCCCTGTCTTACTTCTACGGAGTGTATCCTGGCTCATGTGAGTGAAACTGTCTCATGTTCAGCCAATCCCTAAAAAAGGGGATTCAGCGACCCTTTAAACTACCACCCAATATCAATTACTTCTATTCTCAAACCAAAACGGTCTACTGACGATCTCCTTGTGTGTTTAACCGAGTCTGGTCTGGTTGTTTTAGATATCTCAAAAGCTTTTGACAGAGTATGACACCCTGATCTGCTGACCAAACTCCAAGCTATTGGTATAAACTTAGTTCTAAGAAACTGGAATAAGAGCTTTCTTTGTGGCCGTTCAATCAAGTTAGTATTGGACGGCGTCGAATCCAAGTAGAATTTTCGTCGAGTAAACCAAGAGAGAACAGAGTAAACAGAAGGGTTTTTCTCTTAAGTTAACTCGATGGTGTTTCGATGACAATTTTGGGTAAAAGTGATAGATAATTAATTTTACATTGCGTCGCCGTTGGTATATGTATAGAAGTTTTCAAACTCCGTGACACAAATAATTTGAAGGGTTCTGCGCACCTCGTTGCCCAATTTCATAAAATTTGTTCTATCATTTCCCCTCTTTTAACTTAAAAAGGCAACAAACGTAGAAGGTTAGGTTAGGTTAGGTTAGGTTAGATATGGCTGAGCTTTTGGTTCAAGCCCACACACTTAGGCCAGAAGGATAGGCCCATTGTGATGCCATAGTGATCCCACTTTAAACTTGATGTTAAAATGTCGTTTCTTCGTTAAACCATCTCGAGGAAGTAATGAATCTTCTAAGCTGCGGGATCCCAAACTTCGAGATTTCCGCAAGGTTGCTTAGAAAGGGTTCACCAAATGTGGTTAGCCTTATCCTGCTTAGGGCCGGGCAGTGGCAGAGGAGGTGTAGTACACTTTCCGCCTCGTCAAGGTTCTTACAGCTTCTGCAGAAATCGTGGGTCTCAAGACCTAAACGGGTCGCATGCGTCCCTATCAGACAGTGTCCGGTTAAGACGCCCACTATAACTGAGAGTTCTTGTCTCCCAAGGCTCAGTAATAAGGTAGTTCGCCTGAGATCATAGGAGGGCCAGGTTAATTTGGCCAAAGTGCATTTATTAAGATCCCTCCAATGCTTTTTCGCTTGTGTAATTGTGTGTTGCTTGCATCGGAGTTTAAAGGAGGCCCAAGGCATACCAACTCTTTCCTTTTCTGGAAGGAGAGTAGCGGTCGTGCCTCTCCTAGCCAGTTCGTCAGCTTTACAATTTCCCTCTATATTTCGGTGACCGGGCACCCAAACGAGGAGGGTCCTGAACTGCTGAGCCATCTCGTTAAGAGATCTGCGACATTCAGAGGTAGTTCTAGAGCTGTTTGTGCAGGAGCGCAGGGCTTTCAGAGCTGCCTGACTATCTGAGAAGATGTAGACAGTCCGGTTCCCATCGCCTTGCTGGTTAATTTGCAGAACAGCTTCTTGTATGGCTAGAATCTCCGCTTGATATACACTGCAGTGATCGGGAAGTCGGAAGGAGATTTCAATCCCAAGTTCTGGGGAAAATACTCCTCCTCCCACTCGACCCTCGAGCTTAGAGCCATCAGTAAAAACGTTTATGGCATCCTGAAACCTATGTGGTCTATTTATCCATTCACGACGTGAAGGGATATGGACTCCGTAGTTCCTCGTGAAGGTAATTTCGGGAATGCAGAAGTCGGTTTTTGTGGGGATAGTAACTGAGTTCAGTACCTTCGTGTGTCCTCCCCTGGTTCCAGTCCAGAAACCGGATTCTTTTATTCTAAGGGCTGCGATGGTTGCGCTTTCCCTTGCCACGAGATTTAAAGGAGGGAGGTATAACATAACATTTAAGGCCTCTGTAGGAGTGGAGCGAAGTGCTCCTGTTATGCATAACTCCGCACATCTTTGTACTCTCTGTAATTTGTTTAACACGGTGGATTTACTCAGAGTTGGCCACCACACTAAAGCCCCGTAAAGGAGAATTGGGCGGACGATCGCTGTGTAGATCCATCGCACAATGTAAGGGGAGAAGCCCCATTTCTTACCAATGGATTTTTTGCAGGCGAAAAGCGCGATGTTTGCTTTCTTAATGCGCTCTTCTGTGTTTTCATGCCAGAGGAGTTTCTTGTCCAGGATTACTCCCAGATATTTGGCACTGTTGTTAATTTTGAGCCTAACATTGTTAAGCCGGGGGGGTGTTAACGGAGAGGTCTTATACCTCCTTGTGAAGAGGACCAGCTCCGTTTTTACTGGGTTAACGCTGAGTCCGCGGGTAGCAGTCCAGCTTGAGAGGGTTTGTAGCGCTGCCTCCATGAGATCACAGAGGACTTGAGGAAATTTTCCTTTTTTGATGATAACAACATCATCTGCGTACGCCAGGACGTCATGTCCTTCTGCCTGCATGCGTCGCAACAGCTGGTTCATAGTTACGACCCATAGCAGCGGGGAGAGTACTCCTCCTTGCGGAGTGCCTCTATTTACGGCCTTTCGGACCGAGCTATCGCCCAAGATCGAGCTCACCATCCTGCCAGTAAGCATTTGGTGGATAAGAGACACCAACGATGTCTCGATCCCATGTTCTGTCAAGGCCAAGGTAATGGCATTCGGCAAAACATTGTTAAATGCTCCTTCAATATCAAGAAATGCTACTAATGTATATTCCTTAACCTCGAGGGATTTTTCAATGGTTGAGACCAGTGAGTGAAGAGCAGTATCAGTAGATTTGCCCTTTGTATAGGCGTGTTGTGCGCCAGAGAGTTCCGAGGTCAATATGGTCTGCCTCAGATATATTTCGATTAGCCTCTCCAGAGTCTTTAATAGAAAGGATGATAGGCTGATTGGCCTGAAGTCTTTGGGTGTTACGTGGGAGGCTTTTCCTGCCTTGGGTATAAAAACTACTTTAACCTCTTTCCAACTAGAGGGAATGCAGTTATTTTGGAGGCACCCAGTAAACATGGTTTGCAACCAGGGCATAATATAACTAAGAGTGTGCTGCAGTTGTGCCGGCACTATGCCGTCAGGGCCTGGTGATTTGTAGGGCTGGAAGGTGTTTACAGCCCATTTTATTTTTGCTCTACTTATGATAGATCTGATCAGCTGTTGTGAGGCTGAAGAGTTCATCGTGATAGTTGTATCAACTGTAGTACTACTCGGGAAGTGGGTGTCCATAAGTAGTTTCAGGGATTCCCTGCTTGAATCGGTCCAATCGCCGTCTTCCTTGCGTAAATAACTAAGCATTGTTGGCGCTTTAGTTAATATTTTACGCAGCCTTGAGGTCTCCGATGTGGACTCTATATTACTGCAAAAGGTAGCCCAGGAGGTACGTTTGGCCTTCCTTATTGCCGTTTTGTATCTATTCAGCTTTGACTTATAGCAGCCCCAGGCGGTTTCACTGTTGCTGCGTCTCGCTGAATTAAATAACAAACAAACGTAGAAAAAACTCAACAAAATAATTTGGGAAGGGATGTGCGCATGCCGGATGAATAAAGTTAAGTAATCTTTATATGTATTCAGTTAGTCCATCGTAAGTCAAGTTTATCCATCGTAATAAGCATAATTTTACTATAATTATGCTAAATATTTCTCATCCCTAAATTTAAAATAAATTAAAAGAATTGCTGGAAAAATTTCTTTTAAAGATATGAGCATTTTCATTCATAAATTGAGAGTTCTCCGCAGCCGCAAGCAACACAACCTCCCCAAGCAGAAGCGCGCTTGCGACTGGCGGAAAATGTCAAAAATCTAATCAAAGTGATAAAAACACAAATATCGTATTTTTTAGTAGAAATTGCTACAAATTATTTCTGTGGCATATGTGTAAAATATAAAAACCTTAAAATAAAAAAAATATATAAAAACGGGTGTTTTTCAGTCATAATTTGTAAATTTTTTAAATAATCATTGAAGTCCCAGAAAGATACACCTCCCGGTAGCAATACGCAGTCGCGACTGATTACATGGCAGCAAGTGATTTGATAGGAGGAGTTAAGTGAAGCTTTTGTCTGAACTTTTTAACATTTTTAAGAGCTTAGCTGGGGAAGATGCGCGGGATGTCACGAGGTTTGAAAACAACTATACAGTAAAAGATGTTCAAACGCACACATATGCAAAACCCAGCTTAACCAGACTGGTTTTGTCGAGTTTTCTTAGATTAAACGAAACTTTATTCAATCCCCGTTTCCATGGCCGCTTAATCTGAGTAAACTCAGGGTAAACTCTGCATGGAAACTTAGTAATTGATGGAGAATTATTCGAATCCGACAAAAAATGATGGAATATGGGACATATGTCATGTTGACAATATGGAGTGATTGCAATCATTGATGGAACTTGAAACACACCTATTATTTTTACAAATTGTTTAAGTTGTATAGTTATCGATTTAAAAATTGTTTTTATAATTTCTGTTCTCATTTCTCTACTATTACCCAAGCCCTGAAGGTAATGTCCTTACATTACTAAAACTACAAGCATAAAACTAAGGATATCTCCACACCGCCCCAGCACATTGCATGCAACATGATCCTTTGTTTCTGTTAAAATTCTTACAAGTGCCCACCGATAACGTCCTAGAAACAAGATTTCTCAAAGCACCAAAGCTAATTACCTCATTCTTCGCTCCATTGACTCTAGTCATTCTGCTGCCTAGGCATTGCGAGAGAGCAGGCCATGCACAGTGCAACCTTTCACGCAAAATATCCTTATCAGATGGTGACTGAGCGACTCCACCCTGGCTCATAAAACATTCCCCCATGACCGTAGGGCAGAAACATCTCCGGGGTCGGTTTTGTACTGTATGCCCATTGCCCATTGCAAATTGCACATTGAGTTTTCACCTTTCATTTGCCGTCAATGTCCCGGGGATCACACGTTCACGTCGGGTTATGCAGGACGTGCAAAGTGTTTCTACCGGTCCTCCCCGTAGTGTAGGTCCGAGGTGCCCAGCTTCGAGAGGCCGAGAGACTCTCGAAGCTGGGCCCCCGGCGACTTTCAGAACAATAGTCAATAAAGCATTTCGGGAATCATGCTTATCGCCTGATTTATGGGATTTTAATGCGTTCCCAATCTCCGCGGAGCCAGTTGGGGCTTTGCAGGCAACGAAACGCCGCGGAGAGATTGAAAGAGATCCCGACAAATGAGGGGGAGATACGCCGGGCATTAGGCAAACCGCCCTTCCAGAATCTCGCATTGCCCGAGAAAATGGAGAAATTTATTGGGGAGGCATGTCGACCTGGGTCCGGTGCAAAAATTATTATCGCGATAATTGGTCTTGCGAGGAGATCTTCTCGTGGCCTTTGTTCCACTGCGCGAGATCCGGCCGGGCAGTGCTGCTGGGGGTACCCAGCATGGCGTTCTGTGGAGACCGATGTCGATGATTGAATTAGTGAGAAAAGTTTGAAGAAATTAATAAAAACCCCGAAAAGGTTTACGCTCATGGACATTTTCACTCGAAATTAGCTTGTCCTATGCCTTGGCGGATTTTATGACAGATTACGCCGTTCCGCTAGTAGAACATCGACAGCATCTGTGTAATCCTTTATCAAACATCCATTAAAAAACATCCTCGAAAGTTCAATCAATCAAAATTTTATAGACCGCCATTAATTCTGGATAATCATGGGGAGATTGTAAACTTTTATCCAATACACTGCAACAATTCCCTGCGACTACATCAGCTCTCCACTCGCGGCGGCACAGCGAAAAAAAACCACATTTTATCCCTTGGTTCTTTTGCGGGAGTGAGGAGCCCCGACCCCTCATACCATGCTGGGTTTTTCTGCATCAGCCTGCCCCCCAGTGGCAGGTTATCAATTTTTACATGAAGAGAATTTTTTTAAATCCTCACCACCTGTGTCACTAGAGTGGAGCGCTCTATCCCGGCGTGTCCCTTTTTATTGTCAACTTTATCCCAGCCAATGGTTGAAATCCTCACGTTCTTGAAGGTAAATAAATTTTTTTACGACACCAACAAATCCTCATAAATCCATGTATCCTTGCGAGTTGTTTAACTGAAAAAATTATCCTTTTTGCATTATTACGTAATCGCTTTTCTTAAGGATAATAAACTTCACTAAGATCTTACAGGGGGAGGGCAGAGCGCTGCACGTGGTTGCTGCTACCCACCATGGTACCACGGCGTAGCTAGATAGAGGAGGCGGAGATTTTGCTGCTGTTGTTGCTGTTTTTTTTTTCTGCCTGCCTGCTCAAGGCATGCCAGGATCAGGATAACAGCAGATGAGTAAAAAACTGAAAATTTATTCGACTTTAATTAAATATTCGAGGACATAAAATTCCGGGATTGAGAGATACCCAGGTGCACGGCTGGATTCACGTGATTACCTTTCCGTTGTTATTCAACGTCCCACAACCACTGGGCAATGGATAGAGATGGAGAGGACAACAAGCATCCTTAAGATACAGCAGCATCCAGGACAAAGTTTTTATCCGTATACGACGAGTTTCCTTTCTTAAAATGCAATGAAGAATGGGTCATTGGATTTCCCTTCTATAAAAAGATTTTTCCGTTTATTCTGTTGCTATTTTTTCGTTGTTGTTGTTCTTGTTGTTGTTGCTGCTACTATAAGTGGTCCGTCATTTACTTTTATTGGTCGCCGTGTGTATCCTTGCGGTTAGATGACGTTCTATTAGTGCCCGGAGGGTGGACGAGACTACAAATATATATGTATATAGATATGAAGGGGACACAATTGGCCTTGGATGGGTAATAAAATTCTGCCCGTAAGCTCAGGTTAAGCCGGGAAAATTGATACGTAAGCCACAGGTTAATTTAGTTCAGAGTTGGGGGATAAGTCGCTGCTTTTATTATCGGATCACTTTTTGGGTCTTTGAGGGATAATCCCCCCGCAAACTTATTTGTAAGCGAAAAGAGAAAACAAATATTGCCACAAGACGAGCACAGGAACAGAAAGAAAAAAAACGAACAAGGATTGTTGATAAAATTTTCGTAATAAAGCCTCAAAGTGGTAATTGCTTTGTCAAGAATTGTTGCGATAAAATCCTTTGTTTAGTGTTTAAACTTTTCTGCAACTTTTTATTAGTCAAGGTAGAAATTTTTTGTGGTTCTTGTTTTTTTTTTCTGGGAAATAAGAAAGAAAATTGAATATAATTTGTTTTAATGGAAATATTTTGAAATAGGTTATTGATTATTTTGGCAGGCCTACCGTAAACTTAACTGAAGTTCTTCTATATCTTCCCTGTTGCCTGGAAATGCTGAAAAACTAATGGAAGTATCTTCTGAAATAAAAATATAAAAGAATCTGATAGTTTAAATCAGTTTGGTTTCAGATCTAATTGGGTTTCCAAAAAAATTCGGTGTGAACTAGAAAAAAAATACAAAGAAATATAGTAGAGCCCGCGCCATAAAACAAAGGAATTTCAATATCTCTATTTCAATGCATACGCAATAAGAGTCCCAAGTCCCCACAAGCGAGAAACGTCACTATGTTTGTTTAAAAACGCCTCATTTATATTCTCAATCATGTAAAACCGTCATTGCACATGTACTTCAAGTTCCCTTCTTTTATGGTGCGGGGCTCTATCATCATAGAACAAAGATAAGAAGTCTATGCCATATCAAATTTTACACAGCTTCCTACTTGTACTATACTTAAAACAGATGGAAGTCGACTTTTAAACAATTTTTCACGGCAGCAATAAGTGTATTAAGAAATCAAATGAACTAATGCGAACCTATGACCCCGCGTTATCACAAAAGAGAAAGCAAACAATTAAAAATATTAAAAAAATGGTATATAGGTTTATGTAATGCCATATGGCAAGAGTTTATCTAATGCCACGACCATGTATAGTGAAAGTTGTGTCACGTCCTTTTGTCGCGAAGCATGTATGTCTTATGACTGTTATTATAAGTTATGTAGATGGGGAAGATTCGAAAGGCGAAGGACCGTGGTGCTGCCGGCATTCTAACACGGGGCTTCTGAGCCTTACCCCTAGACTACCGAGGCCCACGCCTCGTTCATTCAAATTTGTTCTCAGTGCAGGGCGATTGTCAACTGGTTATGGTTTTACCTGGTGCTGTGATTCATGATCCTCCATTTATGTCGATTTTTTCGACGTCGACCTTTATTTTCTGTACTTCACTTGCAAAAGTAAACCTTGTACCTTAAAAAACAGGAAACTTAAGAGGATTTTGAAAGTGAGAATCAAAAAATCAGTTTTTAGCAACCCTCCCTACCCCTTTTCAAGTGACGCCACAGTCTTAGTTGAATCTGGTCTGGTTGCTTCAGATATCTTTTGACACAGTAGGCACACTGTAGTTTGTTGACTAAACCATTCGACTCAGTTATAAAGAATTGGATTGTGAGTTTTCTCTTTTGCAGATCAGTTAACCCCACACCATCTCTGCTGAGGAGCTATTCTATATGTTACTCTATTCCTATACTTAACAAATTAGGATCTCCGCACACGCGTCGACTCATTTGGAATATCAGCTTCAAACCGGTTTCACAATAATCACGTACACAGCCAATTTGCAATCATATGAAACCTTTGTACACATCACATAGTTTTTAGTGACGAGGTTTTGGCAATATGTACTCTACTATTACCAATCGCCAGCTTTCTTGATGACGGTGCAAAAAAAGCAGCGATTTCGCTTGGCTCCTCATAACTTCTATCTCCATGATAAGGTAAGGTTGGTAAGGCATTGCACCATCTAAAGCAACCAACGGCATGGCGGGCTAATTCTACCTGTGGTGATGATGTTGGAATCGCTACTGTAGACAATTTTATTGTCGACAAAGTTTATGTATGTACAAAGTCGAGGGCCTGCATATACTAGTTTTTTTTAGTACTTAATTGGAGGACAATAGCGTCTGTAAAAGTCCGCCGTTCAGATCTTATTCACATGGCCGCCATGAATTCTTTATTAAAAACATTTTTTTTTTACTTTTGTGAACTTCTAAAACGCTTCTAAAACAGCATTAAAAGTACAGGTACATCCAAATTTTGTATCGAAACTTAAAGATCCAGATCTTGCTTGCATTTATCTTTAATATTCAATGTCTAAACTTGACTTTGAAATACCGAAATTTTGTCTAAAATATAAAAGAAGGGATCCGTGTTGTGTGTGTACAAAGGAAAACGTCGTGGTACCATGTCGGTTTTTTTTCATTTCGTATTGAATTTATTGAATATCGATGTATTATAAAAAACAACTGTTGTCACCAACACTGAATAATAATGATTTATTATTCTTGTTATTATTCTTGTTGAGGGGCGCTTTAGCGGGCACTGCGACCTATTTTGTTTGGTCTATTGTGCCATCCCCTTCTTTAAAAACCATCAAGGTTAAGGCTTCTTAGGTAGCCTAAAAATCTCCCGGGGAGTAGGGAAATCACGATGGAGAAGGCTCAGTCTTTTCCTCGCTGTAGCCTCACAGTCGCACATCAAGTGCTCCGCGGTTTCGCGGAGTCGGCCACCAGTCCTATTTTGTTTAGGTGATAGTTAAGCGAACAGTGGCCCGTCAGGAGCTCTGTTATTATTTTTAGCTCCCACCTCTTGAGATTTAAAAGTTTGCCCGCCTTAGCTTTATCGATTTGGATGAATCTTTTAGCTTGACGAGCACCCTGGGTCCTAGACCAGCTTTGAAGAAACATCTGGTCAACCCAATTCTTTAAGGCCATTTTTACGTGGCAGCTTGCTAAGCTACAGAAAGGTTCCGGACCAATAGATAATGAGTTTGCGCCTGCTCTAGCCAGGCTATCGGCAATCTCATTACCAATGTGACCTTCGTGGCCCGGAATCCACATCAGCGTGACACTGTTGTTCCTGCTGAGGAATTTCAGGGATTGAAGACAATCCAGGACAGTCTTTGATGACACTCTGTGCGATTTAATGGCCAGCAGTGCAGCTTGACTGTCCGAGAAAATAACAATGTTAGAGCTATTTGGAGCTCTATTAATACAAGTCTGAGCACACACCTGGATGGCGAGTACCTCAGCCTGAAAAACAGTGGGGGTAGTGCCCAGAGCCATGGATATTTTGCTCCTTGGGCCATAAACACCCAGCCCTACCCCTTTATCGGTTTTGGAACCATCTGTGTACCAAAAGGCCGTGCTTCCTCTAAAGAGAGGCCTGCCATGTTGCCACTCTGACCTACTTCGAATAATCGTCGTAAACGGTTTGTCAAAGTCAAGAGTAGCAGGAATGGTATCGGACAAAGATATTATTGGCTCCAAGTTCAGCTCCTTGAGGATCGATAAATGATCCAGCAGGTCTCCTGGCTTAAAGGAGAATAGCTCCCGTAGACGCAGTGCAGTGGCGGTTCCTCTTTGGAAGCAAAGGAAGCACTGCTTCCTTTACCAAATAGGCAACTTAATAAAAATTAATTGAAATATATCAAGATTTATCAGAAGAAAAATCTCAATATATTTGCTCCTCTGGAAACACTAAGGACACAATGTACAGATTTTTGTATACAAAATGTACAATGCAAATTTATCACACTACTGTATACAAGGAGTAAAGCCTTGGCCACGATACGAGCGGCGACTGGTGAGCGGCAGAGTGGCAAATACTAAAGTGCCTCTCTTATCGTGCCCAAGGCCTTACACAACATGGGGAAGCTGTAATATCTCCAGCTTCTTTGCCACAGAAAATCAAAGTCAAAACTCCAACACATTCAATTTGATTGAACCCACACTGGCGCAAAGGTTTGCATTGATACAGTACCCTAAGAAGCTGAGCTAAACACAGCTTCTTCGGAACCGAACAGTGGGATATAGCAAGTCGAAGATAGAGAAAATTTCCATGTTCTCTTTGTTTTCTTGGTTTCGTTTTCTGGTACTGTTCTGGTTTCAAGTAAGAACTAAATTTACTCTTGCAAATATGCTTCAAAATTTGTTGGAGACTCTTAAAATATGAATTTTCGTTTATTGCATATTGACTGAAGAAAAAAGAGATCGAAGATAAGTCGAGTTTCTCTTTATTTATTGGTTATTCTATTGGGGTGGCAGGCGGTGTTTATTGAAAATAAGCTGATAATTTGTAGCTTCCATTATATTTTTTATGATTCTCTTTAAAGTTGATTTAAAGGGATAGAGAATATTTTTATAAATTGCATTTCTGAGCTCGGGTTGCCTGAAGTGTTTTTTTTTGCAGGAAAATTGTAATGATGATGAGCGAAGGTTACAAAAGAAAATAGGGGCGTATGCAGGGTTTTAGTATTATTATCTTTTTTAGATTTTGAGCCAAAATTATGCATTTGCATGAAAATTTAAGAGCTCAAAGTAGTAGTTGCAGTCTTTCAACAGCTTTGTTTAAACACAATCTGAAAAAAGGCGCAAAATGCCCTTTAGCGGCGAAATTATTTCGAAAACTGCAAAACTTCACGATTTTCGATTCGTATTCGATATAACTAGAAACTGGAAACAATTTGTTATGTTTTGCTTATCTGATTCCACTATATGTTATTTTTCATTTTTTTTAGTTAATGCCTTCGATACTTTAACTTTTATCGTTCGCCTTGTGCATTGCTTCCCTTATCCTGAACATTACGCACCGCCACTGACGCAGTGCCCCTGCCAGAGCCTCTTTTTCACCACTAGGTGTAGCGGAGGAAGGTTCAGTAGGGCCTCCATAGCCACAGTCGGACAGGTGCTTTTGGCCCCTGTGATACCAAGACAGGCCAGTCTTTGCACCCTGGCCAGCTTAATCATAGCACCCTTTTATATGATATGATTGTTCTTGTTTTCTGGGTTAAAATTTTTTTGGTTGATTAAAAATTGTAGGTGCTTCCCGCTAATCCCCGAACTGGGCCACTCAAGGGTAGAGTCAACTTTTCTAAAAATTTCTAAAGTATAGGGTCACCATAAATCATTAATGAAGTTCTTGATCTACTTTTTCCAGAAGAAGAACCCAGACCACTCTCGGCAAAAGATAGAAGGCTTCTATAAGAAAGCGGAAAATGTTCAACCGCTTCGAGGATTTCTAGGGAAGCTAAATTTTTTAAGGCGTTTTGTTAAAATATCGCAAAATTTCAAGGCCTCCTTTATTGGTGACCCTCTAATTTGTATAGTTCGTCTAACAAAACACCTCGACTAAAGCATTCATATGCTTAGAGAGTCTTGTCTGGTGACTGTATATGTATATCTCTTCTGGCTTCTGAAAAGATAGAGAGTGAAAAAATCCAATCCGCACGGTTAACTAAACTCGATGCTTTTGGTCTTAACTCAGCGTCATCAGTATGAGGTTACGATGCCAAATAACGAACTTTTGATTCATCTTATGAATTAAGGCCGTACCCACAGCCCCTCCCTTCCGTATATGGCACAAACAAGATATTCTTTGATAATTAGTACATCTCAACTCTTACAACAGTCGTAGTCAAAATGCGTCTAGCTGCCATCGCAAAAATCATGGATTCGATTCCCAGCTAGAGAAATAGTACTTCGCCTTTTCCTCTTTTTTGGACTAATTAGTTCTTTTGTCATAACTGTTCACCTTTATAGTTGCTGTAGATTCTTCTTCTGGCATTGTCTATAACATATGGAGAGGAAGAAATCTCTAGAATGGAGTTAATATACAAGAGAAGCTGAGTTTTTTTCGTGAGCCGAAATTCCATTTCTTTAAGAATAGCAATATATTAGTGAATCTAGTAGTGAAGCGTCTAGTACTTCCAGATATAAAATAAGGAAATATATATGTACATATGTCGACTTGAAGTTTATTGTTATGATCATACTAAAAGTTACTTGGGCCACCGGGGTGAACAATTTCTGTAACATTATTAAGGATCCTGCAAAAACTTAATTGGCTGCCTTTTCCACGTTCCATGAACACCTCGCATTACCCGCCACACAATCTCTACCCAGGTAATGAAACTCACATCGTGATTGCTTGATATAAATAAAATTCAACAATTCCCATGGCGAGCACACAGAGCATCGATTGCTCAACTAATTGGTATCCATTCGGACATTTCGACATTTTTACAACTTGGATTTATCTCGCGAATTTCGATTGCATCACATCATCTCTCTCCTTCTCTCTCCTGCTCTCCCGTCTCTAATTTTTACTGCAGCCATTATGATCGTCAGTAATTACTCCGTCAAATTATTGCACCATCTCCCCAATAAATTATTTATAGCTCAATTGATCCATCCATCGATTGGCGTTTCTGCGTCTAGATCGGTTCGTGTACGCGCTGCGGCAGTTGTTATTGTTGGCCGTTCGATCGTAGAGTATACGAAACTATGCCAGAATCGAATCGACGTGTATTGATCGTGAAATAGAAGATTTTTGCGCGCAGCGATCGACGGAGAAGAGGCATTGATGCTGATGATGATGATGGTGTGGAGGTATGAAAAAGGAAGGCCCAGAACTTTCAAGTACGCGCGAAGATTCAAGTGGGCGTGGTGATCATCATGCGGCTCGATCACTTTTCGATGCCGACAAAGAGATTTCAGCGAGCGGTTTCTTTGTGCTAACCAAAGTGCGTGCTGAAGAGTTGGGCACAGGGCGGCAAAGTGATCGCCTTGACTGCAGATCGAACTCCGTGCACTCACCAGATTGCAGCCTCGGAAATGATCTTTACCACTCCTCCTTCTTAAAGATTGCTCCTCGGCGCATTGTGTTCTCTCCCCCTGTAATCGCTGTCGGTAGAATGTTTTTCTTGCGCTAATAAAATCAAATTAACTGAAAATAAAAAAATATAAACGAAAATATATGGCAATGATGGCAAAATATTTAGAGCCCCGGCGAAGATCCTCGGTGTTCATTGAAGATTTTGTACCGAGATTTTTCTTGTTTGAAGATCGGCGGGGGTTTTTTTGCGATTGCCATTAAAATGTTAGACTATGCTGAGTTATGTTATACGTAGGCAGTTTTTAAGTTTATGGACGATCTTTAATTGTTTTACAATTTGCAGAGTTTTGTTCTAAACAATTAGTAGATTTATGCTGGGAATGGTCAATAGAATGTTTTTATAGATTTTATCCTGGTGCAGTCGTATTCAGACTAGATTAGTTAGTCAACAAACACATGAATGTTTAACCAGAGTATTTCAGTAAAAACAATAGAATAAATGCCTGCTTAATTTTCTAAAATGTGCAAAGTAAAACTAAATTTTGATCTGTTTCAAATCCCTAGCAAATGAAAATCCTCAAGTGTATCCTTATCAATCACTAAATCAAGCTGGTCAGAACTCGACATTAAAACATTGAAATATACGTGGTCTTGATTGCACGGTTGCATGTTAACCAAGTTAAAGGTACAGAACACTTGAAATTTTTGGACACTTTGGGACATGCATATATCTAATTTTATTTGGAAGTTTGTAATAATTTTAACTGTAAATTGAGGCCAGGATTTTTTTTTTTTTGAAATAAGACAGTACTTGGTTTCAGTGGGGTTGAATTGGACATAATTCTTGTTTTCACACTCTAGAATGAGTTTAATGTCGTTATTAATAGAGTTAGACATTAGTCCACGGTTATCAAGACAGAGTCTGATACGTGTCTGTATCGAAGCCGTAAGAGTAACCCAGGGTACCGTCGTCAGCGAGGCTGAGAAGTTGGTTGGAGGGGATTGAAAATAGGTCATTTATAAAAATTAGAAATAGTGATAAAACTAACCCCTGGGGGACCCCCTGCAGAGATCGTGGAATGCGGATTTGTCGCCATCTAATACTATCTTGATTAAACGGCTGGTAAGGAAACTCTCCATCCACTTCTATACAAGTGAGTCGATTTCCAATAGCTTTGAGTTTAGCTAACAGGGCTGAGTGCCAAACTCTATCGAAAGCCTTGGAGATATCCAGAGCAACCAGACTAGACTCACCAAAATCCATGCAGTAGTTGAAGATTTGTCTCGACCCCCTCCCTCATACTCCAATCCATGCACTCATACTCAACAAGAATTTCATGATGTTAAAATTCAGCGACTGCCCTTCCTGTAGTTCTATATTCTAAGGGCCTTTTCGCGGGTCAATATTACTTGGTTCGTACATACGTCGCAGCATTCGTCGAGTCACGCGTTTTGCTGGTCGATGGCGACTAAGCAATCGAAGGGCTACTGCGATACTTTCTGGCGTTCGCATAAAAATGTTTGTGTAGGATTGAGCAATATTTAAAAGCCCCCTTTCACACACAGGTCGACGAGAGGCCGTGGCCTGAAATTTTTCGCCTTGACGTCAAGTATCACCACACACTCGCCGTCCCGCAACTAGATGAGACCAAAGTCTAGAAATTAACAAGTCTTTCATCTTCATATAGTTAATGAGTGGAAGACGAACAGCTATATGCAAAAGTTCTTCAAATGACGATGTCTGACTATCAGAGAGAGAATGCGACATTTTTATACGCGTTTGCATACAACTAAACAGCTAAACTTTTATGAGTTTATATGGGAATAAACTTAATGTATTGGTGCATATTTGCAAGTTTGTTTTGATTTATGAAAGAAAACAGCTGATTCAATTTTCTTTCCTTTTCTGTTCTGCATACTTTATCGTAAGAGAGAATCTGGCTTTGTCTCACTGAATTCACGAAGTATGCGTTGAGTTCTGCTCAACAGTGATGTTCATATATGCACGCACACAACTAATGGGGGGGAAATTTTGTATGAAGATGAAAGACTTGTTTAGACTTTGGATGAGACCTGCAGTCCAAGAAAACTGACAAAAATCTTTATGTGTGTGTGCATTTATCGTCAGTTTGTGCTTGAAGATCTGTACTTCTATACAGACTCAAGCCGTTAATTTACGGCACGAATTCACGCCGTGTTAACTCGGAGGAACTGAAAGCAAGGCGAGAATTAGCCACGAAAACCATCCACACACTCGCGCTCGCGCTTGTTCGCTTGTGTTATCAGCGTGAGTATGAAGCCGCCCTAAGGCAGAAACAGTTTGGCGCGAAGGCGGGGACGGCGGCTGCCTGCGAGAGAATTTCCAAATATTTAATTTCTCCTTGCTGCAAAAATTATGGTTCGTGTATTTTAAACTCTTTTCCACTCACCGTCGCCGCCTCCGCCGGATGCTGCCGCGCCTATCTGTTTGTGCCTTTAAAGTTTTCGTTGAGACCATGAACATTTTAGCA
The DNA here is from genome assembly GCA_949987705.1 of Thereva unica. NCBI lineage: Eukaryota > Metazoa > Arthropoda > Insecta > Diptera > Therevidae > Thereva > Thereva unica. Next base: position 90,664,177 of record OX465285.1, read on the forward strand.
ATGGAATCATGACGTCACCTGAATGCCACGGCCTGTCAGACGGATACATGAAGTCCACATCTCTCGTCAGACCGAGTATTGTGTGGCCTTCATCGGGCCGTGCCTACAGACCTGGACTGAAAGGCCACGGCCTGCCGGCGGCCTGTAAGGGGATGGGGATCTTTAGTGAAAAACATGTTTTACCAAATTCAACCCAGTTTTCTAGCAATTTTACACTGTTCCTTGGTTAGATATTTGCCTAGATCCCTCCTCTCCCCCACGTGAGATTAAGTGAGATTCGGCTCGACGTAATTAATGGATGACCCCTAAATTATAAGTTCTACAAAATGTCCCTTCAAAACTTGATTTTATGGCATTATGTGTTAAATTACCATGCGAAACGAGTAACTCTATTCAATTTAACAAAATTTTATTTGAGTCTACTAGTATATCCTATGGAGCAACTCCATAAATCGATCAATGGCACAAGAAACATCGAACAATCTTATCACCAATTACTTTCTTTCATAAGGAGTTGTTCTTTTCAACAGCTTAAACCTTGAGTCTATCTGAAAACATACACCACCATTAGCTCCCACATAAATCTAACCACATAACTAACCACATCAATACAGCATAACTACCATGCAAAAACTACACGTCTCTGAAACACCCAGTTTATTGGTCTATTTCATGCTGTCAGTATCTAGATATCCCGGCAATCCATAAAAATAACGTCTTCTCTCCAAAAATATAACGAAATTTTCTCTGAGCAATTAGCAAAGCATTTCCGCTAACAAAAAACATCAAAACTGAATTACCTAAAACGTGGAAGAGTGCACATAGAAGCTCCGCAAGACGCAATTAAATTCCCACTTCAGGGAAGCCGGCAGCTCTGTTAACGTCTTACGTTACGCACCGGCCCCCGTACGCCCGCCGTCGGTGTACGTATATACCGAATCCGTTTGTTTAAACAATAAAAACACTTGAAGCAGTAGGTTATCCTTGCGATGAGCTATAAACGTTAGAGCTTCTAAAATACTAAAACTGCAAAACGAAAACCACATAAAACACTCCGGAAAGATGAAAGGGTATTTGCTTGAATAGGACGTTCTCCAAAGCGCGTACACCAACGCCGCGCCGGGACGAGGCTTATACTTCCGCAAAAAAACATACACATACAGAGAAAACGGCGTTTTAAAGGCCCCATAAAAGATGCGTTTCCATTTCATAAGGCCTCCCGTGTTTAGTGAGTAAAAAGTTCATAAAGGTGAAAAAAATACTAAAGAAACACTAAAGAAAAAAAATGGCTGCTAAGACATACTTCGTTGCTAAAAACAGCCACTTGCTGCGCTGCAGGCGATTTTATTGGACGCGGGTCCTTGTCCGTTCTTGGATATGTCAAAGATGAAAGCTTCGACATAAAATGGAGCCGTGCCCGTGTCCTGTCAGTGACGATTTCCTTGGAGGATTGATTTATTGCATTTTGATGCGGCCTCGGGGTCGATTCCGATGCATAAAAATTCGGTTTATGCTTCACGGAATTTTAGTGCGGCGAGGTCCAGCAGTAAATCATGTGAATGCGTTGCCACGTTGTTACTGTTTGCGACTTCATTATCGGCTTTTTGGTGCTGCTCTCTGGCCGATGATCTTTGCCGTACAGTGAAGGTAGTCGAGTACAATGGTATCGATGCATATTTTGTTTTTAATAGGCCGATTGGACCCTTCAGGATCATGTTGTTGATGTGAAACTCCATTTTAACAACGGGCAATAACAATTTAGTTGCGAATAAACCAAATTTTCTTTGGCGAAAATCATGAGATGGAATGACCGAAGCTTGGTTCACCAAGATATTGCAATGGTGTCGGGCTATTTCGATGTTTTCCGGTAAACCTACATCCACTGATCCACTAGACATGGAAATATTCATGATCGCCTTCCCACAAAGGGAAAATTAAAAGCCTATTTACGAAATCATGTCAATCGATCTACAAAAACTCCGGTGATAGACCTAGGGCTGACAATAAACAAAACGCCCTTCCAATTTCAGAATCCGATAGGTGGCGATAGATATCAAAGGACACATTTGACACCTAGGGCCATTTTACACCATGAAACACGAAACAAAAGTTTCCGGCTTGAGGGAACACAAAACAATGCCATGAAACTTTTGAAGCAACTTTGCAGGAAACAGTTTTGACAGCTTCAGGTTTTTTGTTGTTGTTTCTTTGATGTCTCTGGTTTCCCCTTTGGTAGGGAATGAACTAAAAATAGGAATAGGAATAGCCACTTGAGTTTCCAAAACCAAGCGAAAGGTGGATGGGCGGATGGGTAAATATACGAAAACTAAAAAAAAGAGAAGTGAGCAATAAATTTTGACGTATTATTTGCTGCCAGAGTGTACCCGTAGACACCGATGAAACTTTCGAAGAAACTCCAAAAGGGAATCAGCGAATGCAGGACACTTTGATTCGTTGCGTGTTTCATCGTGTGAAATGGGCCCTACGAAATAAAAAAGAAAGCTCGAAACTCGACCCAGTAGAACAAACAATATTTTTTCTATTTCTATTGAATAACAATGAAAGTGCAAAAAAATTCACTCAGGTCTAACTGTATATAAAATATTGAAATTGTGCGCAAAATAAAAAAACATATTTCATTGAATCGACTTTCTTCGCTTGCAGTGGCCAGTAATAGTTCCGAGCATAATAGTCCATGGAAATGGTACTTTAACATTGCAAAAATGCAGGACAAGGTTTTATTTGTGGGATGTGCAGGGGGGGTCAGTGTGAGCTTAAGTTTGAGTTTTCGGGATTCTAACCCCCCCCATTTGGCCGCCATCTTGGAAAACGTGTGCAAATGGTTTTTCCACTATATCTCCGAAACGGTGTATCTTACCGAAAATTTGCAAGGACACTTTTTGTTTAGAATTAAATAATCTACAATTTATTAGTTAGAAATTTTGTGGTAAAATGAATAATTAAGAAGTTATAAGCCTTAGAACACAAAAATTAGTCACAATATTTTCTTTTAAAGGCTATAACTTTTTTTCCTTCAACTTTAACAAAAAAAATAATAACAAGTTTTTTGTAGAGGGTTTCATTAGGAATAATTTTCATTCATTACTTTTTTAATTTCATTCACTACGAAGGGTTTTACAGCGCCCCGAAGGTATAAAATTGACAGATTTTCTGAATAATTTTTTTACCATTTTACCTCGTTCTCTCCCTAGAAATTCTAAACAAGTCGTAAGTAATAATAATGAATGAATGACTTTACTTTATATGACATGCCGATGTTTGAGTAATGTAATAAAATTGTTTCGCATTTTTTTGCGGGTTTTTATTGCTGTTATGCTATGTTTTACTAGGTACGATATGGTTTAAAATGAAATTATTTGAATAATAACATGCGTTACTCCAATTTTTTAAAATAATTTGTTTTAGGGCTGCACAAAAAAGTATTTCATTTATTCTAAATATCTAGCAACATACGGGCGTATTCATTTTATGACAAGCGTTTGCAAGTTGTATAACTCATTTCCACACCACCTGCGAGGTAGAGTTTGTCGGTGCGTTTTTAAAGTGGTGTCCCCAATTCGACTAATCCAGGATGCTGCTTTTCTATCTACTCTATTCTTGGTCTTTTTGAAGGGCTGTGCAGCGGTTCATGATCAATTACTGGACATTTTTTGATTTGCTGAGGAATTATAGCAGAGTACAAAGGTGTCAAGGCTGAAAGTTCAAAGAGAAAATGAAACAGTTGGTCAGGAAATTAAAATCAATCAAGGGAGCTTCTAGTATACAAGACAGTATCGTCGCTGTTGCTGGTACTATGACAACAAACGCTGTTACCCGTACGACTATCAGAATAACTTATATAACAAATAGAGTGTAAACTATCCTCCAAAACTTGTGTTTTGGTAGTATGCGCAACTGAATAATTAATTACACAGTTATAAATATGAAAATTTAACTAATACCCCGGCTTCACCGCCAAATTTTCGCAAGTTCGAGAAAATTAGTCTACTGTACTTTAAAATTTCCTGATTTCCCATACATTTTTCACATTTTAAAGTCAGGAAAAAATGCCTGCTTTGGGCCTACAGAACATGAAATTGAGTTTCCAAGTAAAAGCTCGCTCAAAAGAGAGTAAAAAATTGGAATAATTCCAGTGAGCTTTTGCATTTCTAATTTCTGGCGAAAAAGCAACAACAATTTCAAGCACGAACTGAACATGCTAGCCGGTGAAGCCACTTATGTCGATTGAAGTGAACTTGATTAATCTGAGGCCGGTGAAGCCGGGGTATAAGATCAAACTGAAATAACAATTTTGAAATAAGACTAAGATAATTCAAACTTTAACACAAACTGAATACGTCCATATTTTGCTAGATAGTTAACATAATTGAATAAAGCACTTTTTTGTGCAGTCCTAAAACAAATTATTTTAAAAAATTGGAGTAACGCATGTTATTATTCAAAGAATTTCATTTTAAACCATATCGTACCTTATAAAACATGGCATAACAGCAATAAAAACCCGCAAAAAAATGCGAAACAATTTTATTACATTACTCAAACATCGGCATTTCTTATAACGTATAGTCATTCATTCATTATTATTACTTGCTAGCTGTTATTGCTAATTTCTAGGAGGTAAAATTGTAATAAAATATTCAGAAAATCTGTCACTTTCATACCTTCGGGGCGCTGTAAAACCCTTCGTAGTGAATGAAATTAAAAAAGTAATGAATGAAAATTATTCCTAATGAAACCCTCTACAAAAAACTTGTTATTATTTTTTTTGTTAAAGTTGAAGGAAAAAAAGTTATAGCCTTTAAAAGAAAATATTGTGACTAATTTTTGTGTTCTAAGGCTTATAACTTCTTAATTATTCATTTTACCACAAAATTTCTAACTAATAAATTGTAGATTATTTAATTCTAAACAAAAAGTGTCCTTGCAAATTTTCTATAAGATTCACCATTTCGGAGATATAGTGGAAAAACCATTTGCACACGTTTTCCAAGATGGCGGCCAAATGGGGGGGGGTTAGAATCCCGAAAACTCAAACTTAAGCTCACACTGACCCCCCCTACACATTCCACAAATAAAATCTTGTCCTGCATTTTTGCAATGATAAAGTACCATTTCCATGGACTATAATGATGTTCGAAAGATCCTGGCGATACTTGTCCTCGGATAGGAGGGAGAAACGATTCGCGATTCCCAGAAAAATAACCCCGACCCCAAAGAGTGAAACGCTGAACTGGGCACAATGGGAGTCGCTGTACATAGAAGATAGGATTTTGTAAAAGCCATTTTCGTTATTTGAAAGAATAATTGCGATTGTCCTAGCGGGCGCATCCCCAGAAAAGATAGGAGCAACCGTTATATTTCCCATCAGGGAAGGAACTTCGAGTGCCCAGGGTTCTAAGAAGTCTGTAATAAACTCGCATATGAAAACGAGGACAATACCGCTTCATCCGCAATCTGATGGAATAGTGGAACGTGCTATCACGTCAACGTGATTGGAAAAGCTATGTACCGCTCTTTACAATGGCATACAATACAACTATCCACAGCTCTATCGGTCAGACGCCTGCCACGAAGAACGAAGAACTAGACTACGCTGCGACATGATTTAAAGTTTGCAATCGCGCCAGAAACAAGCCAACCACTCAGCGGATACACCTCTGCACTAAGAGCGAAATTTACGGTAATAAACGAAATGGTCCGGGGAATTCTGCAATCGGTCAGTGGTCCGATCTAAGAGCGAACGGGACTGGTTCAGGGAAGGCGATCGAATGTGGCTATTTTTATTAATACTTTGCAATATTATTAGTATTTCTCTATTAAGTCCCCGTTCTAATAACAGGTGGTTCTACTGACTAATTCCCGCGAATCCCGCGGATCCAGCATGTCTAGTCCCGCATTACTGATCCCGCAAAAATGGTGCGGGATCCCGCATTTGCGGAACTCCGTTTTCTCGGGATTGGATTACCTACTGGCATCCGAACTGTATGAGCCAACAAATTGTCCACATATGCACGCTAGATTTGTTATATCGTTCGAAAAAACCGCCTTCATTATTGTCCCATACACTACAAGGTATTCAGAGAAAAATTAAAAATGGCCTTAAAACGGGCGAACACCGGCCGCTTGGGTTTTAAAGGGGCATATGATGGCCATCGAGTATTTAACCATTCTTAATGGGAGCACTTGCGCTCTCACGTCGGCAAAACTTAACCAAAAGCTTTAAATGGCCAAGTACTGCGCATACAACGGCAAACTATATCATATCAAAATCGTTTGATTTTTTTGTGTTTTTATCTTTAGGTCAATATAACCTGAAAAATTTGTTATTTGGTGCTGTTTGTTAGTTATTTTTGTTGTAGATGTGAATAATCGAATTTGAAATGTTAAAAAAAATTAAAACCATGCAGGGTATGGGCAAGGTGATCGTTCAACAAAGTTTATGTGGCGCAAGATTGAATGCATAAAACCTTATAGTGTTTGGGCCCCTTTCGATCAAACAAAATGCAATTCCCAATTATATAAAGAATAATTTGTATTCAATGATACTTTTTTCACTTAATTGAATCGAATTATTAAAATCTTCCAAATAAATTTACAAAGATTCGTGTCCCAAAGTGTCCCAAAATTTTAACTGTTCTTTACCGTTAACTTAGCTTATTTGCAACCATGGAATCAGATCACCTATATGTCAAAGTTTTAACACCGTGCACTGCCCAACTACATTTAGTGGTTGATAAGGATAGGCAATATCTTGTCTTTTTACTCTCAATATTACAGGAGGTGGTTATAGAGACTTTTACTTATGCCATTTACTTCTACTTCTGTTCCTTTAACTCATCGTGGGATATTTGAGAGGAAATACTTTCATTTGCTAAGAAATGATTTAATTCTTCATTAAAGCCCTATTAACTATTTTTAACTAAACAAAAAAGGATGCTTTCGAAAACACACATTTCATGATGTTCTTCTTAGTTACAAACTAGTTTTCCTTAAAGAGTTCAATGTACGACAACGTACACCCAGCACTTCTAAGTTGAAATAACTTACTCAACCATCGTAAATTTATTCATTACTGGTTTCCGCCTTTCAATTATAAAACCGCTTTTAGGTTTTGTCTATCTCAATCAAATGGTTTGCATACATTAACACTTTTCTTAACTTCAGCAAAAGCTACTTGGGACACCCACGTTTGGAGAACTGGTCTTCGAGGTAAATGGTTGATGATCTGGACTTGAAGATCAGTGATCTTGCTCTTGGTAAGTGTCTTCTTCCAAAATTTAAAAAAGTTGGGTTTAACTGCCAAAAAAATAAAATAAGTAGTAGGACCAAATTTTTCAATGTCTACGAACATACGTGCCTGAAGAGATGACTTGTTATTTTACTGTGTTAATATGTAGTTTCATGATTAAAGCTACTCATGCTAGCACACTACATCGACGAAGGCTCGACAATTACGAAAAGTATCATTCAACAATTTTCTGAGTTTTATTTCTTCGTGAATATCTCGACAGTCATTCTCTTTATTCATGCCATGAGTTTCCAGCAAAGCAGCTCCTTGAACGTGGCCAGCGGGCTGACATTCTCTGAGCAGTTACCGCATGAATTATTTCACCATTTATTTGTTAAAACTGAAATCGTTAAAATAAAACGACAGAACAATCCGTCTAGTCTCCCATAACAATAAGACCAATTCAATAAATTCATTCAATGACCATTTTGTAAGATCGATCAATCGAATGATCGATCATTTAAGCAGCAAAAACATCGATGACAAATGACGAGACCACAAAATATCAGACAGCTAAATCGGTTCCATTTCGAGTCGAAATCGTGAAGACATAAGCCCAAGAGAGGGGAGGGCGGGGGGCAGCATTATACCAATGAAAAGGAAATTCCAAGAAGTGCCTAACACCAAACCTCGATTGCACCTCTTTCAAGTCGTCATTGCTATCGCTTCAACGCGAGGATCAACAAAGTGACACCCATCCCAGGTTGAGAATTCCGAAGGGAGAATACACTTAAAGGGTAGGCGGGCATCTCTGTCCGATATACACTCTCCAGAATGGCTGATGGTGTGGTAGTCTTCTCTCAATAACTTGGGCAAAATGGGTCCCCCTAAGTGAATGCTTACAACTCGCACGTTTTTGTTATGCAAAGCGATCGTCTTGTTCTCGTCAACTTATCAGATTATGTGGAACTCACACGAGTTTCCAGTTCTCATCTCGGCGGATTTGAATATGAATTGTTGTGCGCCTTTGGGACACAGAAGGCACCACGGATGTTTTCTTGATTGATTCCGTGAAATTAGTATTAGAGACGTTGGAGTTTAGAGCTGGATGGAGCAATGCCATACACAGTATGTATATGGGGCTCAACGCTGGCTGACTCTATATCACAAGTGAATCAATGGCTGATGATTGATGGGACTCATGTGAGGTCGCATGATTCCATCGCATTGACAAGACGGGTTTTAATGACATCCACGGCAGCAGCTATACTAGATTGGATTTATTGATATCATTTGCAGCTTTAATAGCAGACGCTTTATTTACGAGATGAACGGTGGATAGCCATTACCGTGCGCAGCCATTATATACCTGAAGTGAAACACAACCCGTAATCAAGTAATGGCTGTGGCAGTAGCCAAATTGCTGAAACGGCATGAATCACCCATTCATTATCTGTGGATCGACCCGAACGGAAAAAAGAAGATCTAATCCCGCACAAAATATATAATCTTTTGAAGCGGCCGCCTTGTTCTCGATCATAGCCATCATTCGATTAGGGACCTGTGTTTACCTGTGCTTAATAGAACCAATTACCTAATTTGTCTTTGTCGTCCCATCATGTCATTTTGTGTGCGGCTCTGTTGCGGGCGCGCACGTCACATCAAAATCTGACACTTTGCGAAAATCACCCCAGAAGATCAAAAGGTGACCGTCCTTGCAGGCCGATCGTCCTCGTGTAGCATCCCTTTCACGATCATTATTTAATATACGATCGACCGCAGGAATGCGCACTCCATTCACAATATCCTCGGCGAAATCTTCAAGCGAGTGATCCACTCTCGTGATCCTCGCCCGCTTCTATTAAGTAATGACCAGGAAAACTAATTTCCTTCGTTTGATCTTTTCGCCGGGTGATCACTATCATCATCGACGATCGGGCCAATCTCTCTCGCTCGCCTACCATAATGCAGGGCGGCTGCTGTAATCCATCCCCACGTAAGATGCACGTATATATCTCTTGCCGCGCTGCGGCTGCACACACCTATTCGGAAATGTGAAGTGAGGAGCAAGGCGGCAGGATAATTAGGACTTAGCGATGAGCTTACCTATTAACGCTCATGATTACAGGCCGGCATCCTTTTGGCTTACACCTAGAGGGCAATCCCTTTTTGCATGATGTCTGGATTGTGGCGATTTGTTGCCGCATCTCACCTTATGTCCAGGTAAATAGATGCATGGAAGGTGGAGATCTTCAAGAGTGATCTTCGGTGTAATGACGTGATGTGTGATCGTGGAGGTAGGATAATTGCGATTATTTTTGTATATCGATCTGCTGTGCCCGCGCACAAGATTAGCAGGTTTATTTATTTTTTTCGTCGTTTTTTGCTGTAGTATGCACCTGTGGTTGACTCTTTTACTTCAGGTGATCCTCATACATGGGCGGGTAGTTTTTCTGATCCTTTTATATCTACATATGTATATGGAGAAAAAATTGCTCTGATGATGGAGAATTAGCATATTAAAAGAAAAACCATTATTATGGAATTATGTGAGGTGATTTTATTTAATAATGTGGGAAGAGGTAAATTTATGGTGCACTCGAGTGCATTTTATTGTTTTTTAAGCAATTTCAGTGGAATATTGGAAGCCGCAGGCAAAGTATTAAATTCGGAATATCTTTTTGCGAATAATCTTTGCATTAAATTTAACTGTCACTACTTTGCACCCTTTTTTAGGAAGAGGCGAAAGATCGCATGTTAGCTCTCTCGTGTATAGCAGGCTATAAACATATATGTAGGCAACAGAAAGAACGGGGGAGAACGGCTTACAGAGGCCCTGGAAGATGGTGGCACCTTTTTTGTCACTTTTAGCAAAACCCGAGAAGAGTCACTGCAAACGAACACCTCTGTTCAGCTCTGTTAACGAGTACTGCCTAACTCATGTAGGTTGTGTGCAGGGGCGGCGCTTTCATAGTTGCAAATGGTGCACTTGCACCGGGCACAATTGGACGGGGCACTTCGTGGCTTCATTTTCATAATATTAAAGGAACTACACAGAGTGTTTATGTCTTTCTCCATTGTCGTTTGCAAGGTGTAGCCAATCAATTCCATTTCGTTCGTCTGTTTTCGTCGTCTATACTTTCTTGGCCGGCACGGTGTAATAGTATAGCAGCTTGTACTAGCCATACTATAATAGATCATTAATTCGGCGAGAGACTCATGGATCACCTCTGTTCTGAAGTTTTTGAAGGAGCCTTCTTTGTCCAGAAAGTGTGCCAAGGTGGACTGCTTTTATTTTATGCAAGATTCTACAGTGGAAACTAATACATGAAATTCAGTGGCCACCGATTATCCCTTGAAATAGAAAGGCATGGAGAACGACATAGGTAGCTTTATTATGGTCTATAGATTTGCGGAGCCCAGGATTGTGCTTGAAACAGCTAAGGAACTACACCGAAAAACATCCTGGAGGAGATGATGAGGCTTGCAGATGTGTGAAAAATGGTGGCAGTGGCGCCAAAGGTTACCGAAGCTTTAGCAGCACAAAACCTAAAGAAACAGCATTAGCGGGAGAGTTTTGTGAAGTTAAAGCCCAAGCAAGATCACGAACCGAATCCTGATTGGACACAGACTTTCATAGATGCAAATGGTGCACTTGCACCGAGCGCAATTTAAAAAATTTAAAACTTGGGAAAAAAATTAAAAAGGTTTGCCATGCCTTAATTTTCATATATTAAAAGAACTTCACAGAGTGTTTGTGTCTTTCTCCATTGCCCTTCACTGCTGTAAAAAAATGAACAGTTCGCATACAATTTCCACATATTAAACTGAGGATAAAATAGTGTCAACTAGACTCAAACTGAAGTTAAACATAAAATCTCGCTCAAAAGAGAGTATTGAACTTGTAAAAGGGCCTCGGGTTTGGTGCCCGAATGGCCAACCACAGACCCTCACTCATTAACTACGAAAATTTGGAACCATATAGCATCGAAAGTAACAAGAGGGCAAATGATTGGTCCGACTAGGGGAATATCTTGTTTCTGTTTCGATTGAAGTAGGGGATATGATACAATACATCGATGGCATGGTATGTTACAGTGTGGCAATAGCACCGGGAGACCATGGTTCATGATTGTCATCTTGAATAACAGACTCACTTGATAACTGCAGAAAGAAGGGTCTCTACGTCATCGCTTGGGAGACCGATCAGTTCCGAATTGTTTCAGAACCCTCATACTTCGGCTAAGACAGGAATAGACGAAAGCTTTGAATTGGAGTGAGAAAAGTATAAACAAAAGCTTTGCTTTGTAGACACTGGTCTACATGATTCATAAATTATATTTTGATTGGTTTACTAAAGTAAAGAACTAACTGTTTGTGGATTTACTGAGTCGTTCAGTCTCACTACACCCACAACACCAGCTTGTTTGACATCACTATTGGCTTTGGAAATGCTTGTGATGGATGGGGAGTCCACGATATTAGACGTTTACGATTTTCGCACATTTCTCATCGACGATTATGAGATGTTTTCAAAAAGGATCGATTCATCGAGATTTAGCAGCGGATTGCGGATGTTAATTTGGTCTATCGGGATTTTCGCGCTCAGCTCATAAGGAGACCATACATCGAGTACCTTTTTGTATCCTTAGTACTTCCTTTAACGGCTCTACAATTGGGATCCGGTCCTGGTCTCTTGCAATTGTCTTCTTCGCCGGTCCCGATTCTGTACCGATGTCATCCAGTTTGGCATTTCTAAGTTCTGGGAGTCCTGGTCCACGCCACCGGTTTCCCAGAAGCTTTTTATATTCAGCTTTGTGTTAATGACCCAAAACATCGTCAATGCCTAGCTCCATACAAATATAGATATTGCTGAGTATTTACTGATCTTCGCTGCGATCAGTGGTTCGGGATTTCTTTGCATTGTTTCCATCTATCGGGGAGCTACCATGAGCTCTTCCCAGACATCACAATCTGTATATTTAATAAATTTTGCCATTAATTAACAAAAGATTATTACAAAAAAATATGAAATCTTCCATAGCTCTGGAAACATGATCCTCCATAGGCCTACCTAGTTTTTCCCCACAATAAATTCCTGTCACGATCTTCATTTTCCATAAATAGTCTTTCTTAAAATCCATTTCAATTACAAAAAGGTTTTTTTGTTTTGGGGACACTAGGCTTTATTTCAACACAATTGTGGCTACCAAAAGAATTTGTAAATTTCAACAGCAAACCCAAAACAAAAACGAAACATTTAACACGAAGACAATCTTTCTCCACTCGTCTATACAAAAGTCCCAATATATCACCGAACATATTTCCTGTTTTGACATAACATATTAAGCGAAATAAATCTCCGTTTTGTTGGCCAAACGAAATAAATCACGCACGGCTGCGCAGATCGTTAAAATCAATTTAAAAGTTCAACTGTGAAAATTAAACTGAATGGGAGCCGCCTCGGAGCCATGAAACAAAAGCACCTCAGCCCGGCAGAAAAATTGCCGCCGATCAATCTCCTGCTTAGCAACTCGCCTGTCCGATGTTGTTCCAGGTCTCATCAAGGCTTGACGATCAAGACGGATGTCTCCCACATGCTCAACCTATCCCCAAATACACGGACCATTAACGATAATTTCGATATTCGAGAGCATTTCAAATTGGTACCCAGAGGGGGCTACACACAGAAGAGCTGGTGGTGGTGCCTTCCAGAAATCAATTTTCTGTCCAAATTCCCGGTTGGGATATGACATGGATGCACCCAGCGCGTTCATCATCCGCGAGATCCAGGAGATCCCCGAACAGGAGAACAGATCCAAAGAAGGCCGTCCTCCGATGGTAGATTGGGTGGAACAAGCCTCCGTTCTGCTAGATCCTGTGATTAACCCCAGGAATCCATTCCGCACGGTCATCTGGCGGCCGAGTGGCTCCGTACAGAATCATTGCTGTCTTGTCATTGATTAAAAGAAATTAATTCCGTCTTAGGCCCGAGCAGCTCCCAGAAGCGCAGGGCACAAAAAGTTTGGTAGATCGAGGCCTTAGAAAAACCGAAAACTCATCCCGATCTGTTGTTTTACCTGCGCTTAATGCCCGGATGACAAATTAGGGTCATTTGTCCCAAGTCAAAATACGCTCGATAACAATCGGCCATCGCGGATCGGAGGTACCCACAGAGCGGCCGCAGAGACAATAGGGCGTAGCACCAGTCCCCGTGGACGGGCATACATACGAAACGGTCAAGCCTTCGGAGCTTGGTTTGTTCTTGTCCAGAGTTGACATGGGATCTGCTCGCGATAAGGAAAAGGTGGACCCTGCGACATGTGCTCCGGGTGCCACGATCAGACCACGCAAATCCGGCAAAGAATTTCATTCGACGAATAAAGAAGGAACAACCGTGACGGATCTAGACGCGGAGCCACTCAGCACCCCACAGAGTATCTGCGACAGACGTCATTTGTCACCCAGGGGCAGCAGCTCTTGCGCGGTTGGTTTCGGTGCTCCTCTTCTGGTATTGAACTCTTCGGTGGCTGCTCCTCGAGACGATCTCAAGACGGCCGGCGGCCGGCGGCGCAGTAGCTGGGGCTGCCGCTCACGGATTAAGTAGTGATCCGTGATCGGTGGTGGTGCTCCGCTGTGGCCATTGTTGACAAAATGCTTCAGTGGTTGCCTAATTAATGAGCTACAGGCTGGATTCAAGTTTTTGTGGGAGTTGGACAAATTTCGTGTAATTTGACGGGAATTAACGCATAGAATGTCAGAACACACACGAAGGTCAGCGATTAGAGTCAAGGAGTTGTTAGGAACTAGATAAAAAGTTGTTCTGGCTTCTGAATTATGTTTCTTTCATTTCGAAGTGATGGCCCTGCGCCTGGTCACGATTTTCGACTGGTTTTGGCTTTTGTTTTGGGATTGGGGAATTTTGTCGAAGTAAAAGTTGCATATTTTTGTACCGGTACAGCTTTGGTAGAGTTTTGATAGATTGGATTGGGCCTATACTATTTGTCGTTATCCCATACCTCGATATGATGAAGTGTAAGGCTTGCAAAGATAAGTCTAAGAACCCAAAAGACACAAATGGCTGGATGAAAGGTGCTCGTGTGAAAAACCTTTAAGTAAACAAATTTAAGTGTGCTGGGAGTGAATTTAGAACCAGCCTGTTATATTCATCGAGATCATATCTTTCTTTTTAGGCTTCGAATCCTGGCTATCAGCAGGTGGTAGACAAAAAAGCGTTTCCACGCGAACTATTGGGCTACCGACCATCTCGACCACCGAGCCCCGCGGAGAGACTTTCTGCTTCGCTAGGTAGTTGGCTTTCTCGTTCCCTTCTAAGTTCCTATAACCGGAAACCCAGACAAGAGTCACGTTGTGCTTTCTACCAAGCGAATCTAGCTGACTGCGTCCTCCTCCTCCATCCTGCAGACTACCTTAACCTATCATATCCTTTTTTATGCTCGGGCGAACCATACTATTACACATACCACCATTACGTGAAAGACATGACGGACTAGTATATAAAGAATTACACCTTAACTTAGACTCTTTCAACAAAAAAAAAAGTCCAATGACTCTAGCCACTGCCTCACGAGGCCCACCTAACGCATTGCCCTAATTAAGTACCAGATCTCGTGTAGACAAAAGAGATAGACAAATTATAGAATTTCGACGTGGATATGTCGAAGATGTTGAAAGCATCATATTCCTATATCGGATTGTCGTTTTTCAAATGGTCGCCCAACTGAGTACTAATCACGTCCAATGCTGCTTGACCTCCGAAATCGAACTAGAAGCTGCTTATTGAGTATGTTCAAATGATAGCCTTAGCGATCACCAGAATTTAATTGCCTAAAAGATGAAGCAAGGCAACAACTAAAACTAAATTTTTCTTTCGGCTGTCGTATTCAAGTATCGGATCATATACAGGTTATTTTTCAAGCTTTGAACCATGCCCCTATATATCTGTAAGAAATTGTTTCCAAATGCACGACTTCTGATCCTAGTGAGAACCGGACAACCGCACTAGAAAATGTTCTGTTTTCTTTCGGGTTTGCGTGTTATATAGAATTCAGAATACATCTTCGCCAATAGGCGGGCCAATGTTTTGATAACTGTTGATTGAGATGATTCTGGACAAGATGATTAGAGAAGACATCATCAAGAGGTCGCATGATATCTGCCCGCTCAGCCCACTTGGTCAAAACAAGTTTTAATATGTTTGGCAAATATAATTGATAATTGGATTGGATTGGTAATAGTTCACAGTTCGTCACACAGCAGGTTCTGAACATTTTCCAGTGGTGTATCTAGAAGAGTCCAGAGTCTAGTTCCAGTCTTGGCCAATATCGCTAGGCTCAGTGAATACCAAAAATGAACGGCTGGAAGACACTGGAAGAATTTTGTAGGCCATAGTAATTTTGGACTGAACTTCAAGTCTATATAAAACTATGGTCTAGTTATTGTTAGGATGCAAGTTGGGTATCTGGTGGGTATCTGAACATAAATATCTGTGTTTGAAGTTAACTTTGGGTTTTCTGTAGTCAGATAGACCTTCCACCATTTCCAGTGGTAGAGCGCGAACCTTTCAAACTTTTCCGCCTAGTTATCGTCCGTTCAGAGTTATCTTCTCTCCGCACATAAAATCGTTTCCTTTCTCTCGTTCGTTGTCACCTAACTAACCAGCTGTTGCTCTATCATCAAAATAGAGCGGCATATATCTCCTCACTTTTGATGCCTATCATGGATGAACAATTATAGCTACTTGGTACCCAAAACTTTTTAATCCAAAGTTAGGCATTGTTGCCATCATTGTCACAATTGACACAGTTTAAGCTAAGGTGTACGTGGTTAAGGTGCACGTAATAATCATTTGATTTTGTTTGTCTCTAGCTGCTTCGTTTCAGTTAACGACAGAATTGACCCAGTATTGGTGATATCTCGAGCATCTAGACCAGTCCCTCGATGTATACTTAGGGTCAAGTGACAGGGTATATTCGGAGCTCGGAGATTTGAGAACGGTTAGCAAGCAGCCCAATCAAAGTTATTTCATATCGAGTACCTATTTCCAGTGTTATGTTCTCTAACTTCTCGGTTAATATTCTTTCATGCTCTTTTTCTGTTTCTACATTTTTAAATATTTCGACGTCCATTGATTGTATAGAATGCGCCATTTAGACCTTCGGTATTTCAACAATGAATAACTCTGACATATTTTAACCGATTTCGACAAATGAACACGATTCTGAAAGGTCATTCAGTACCATTTTAGCTATGAGTCAATACCCACCAAGAGAATACGTTAAAATTGTAGCGCCTCATATTGGAAACAATCGTCTCCTATGATAAATCAGTATAGAATATTCAAACGTATCTCACAAGTGCCCTGTATTTATTTACTGAGTTTCCATGCAGAGTTTATCCTGAGTTTACTCAGATTAAGCGCCCATGGAAACGGGGATTGAGTAAAGTTTCGTTAAATCCAAGTAAACTTAACGAAGTCAGCCCGGTTAAGCTGGGTTTTGCATATGTGTGGGTTTCAGTATCTTCCCAGTAGGAATTCTAGGAAGGCCTTACCGATGGAGCACTGAAATAAGTACTCATCTGGTAAGGGGTACCCCTTATTTTCTTGGTGCTAGATGAGCCCTTACAAACCCCATTACAAGAGAAGGCAGATGGTAAGGTGTAGTCCAGAATTATACCCAAACAAGTGAGAATCTGCCCGATGACTCAAGGGAGCTTTCCTGTAGTTTTCATAAATTTTATTGAAAAAAAGAAAACGGGCAATTATATTCGTCGACATACTGCACATATACCAACGACGACGCAATGTAAAATTTATTATCTGGCACTTTAATCCAGAACCGTCATGGAAACAGCATCGAGTGAGCTTGAGGGAAAAAGCTTTCTGTTTACTTGACGAAAACTCTACCTCGGCTCATGGAAACACAGTAATTGTTATGTAATTTTATTCCTTCACGATTTTATACTTACCAAAAAAAAATTTTCTACAAGATAAAACAAATAAAAAGCATGATTTTTTTGTAAACTCATCAATGCAGAAAGCATCAACATCGTCTATGCCCTACCACCATTCCCGGTACTATCTACAGGTCAGCAACAATATTCTTTGAAATCTATGGTCCGGAATCATCCTGGTTAGATGGTCACAACAACAAAAAACAAAAACAACAACAAAAAAAAAATGTAGAAAGACATAAAACCCAGAAGAATACAGCAAAAGGCCCCCAGCATTGCATGCCAAAATCGCAGGAGTCCCCAATGACCTGTATAAACCAAAATGGATGGTATCCATATAAACAGATAAGTAAAAGTAACCACACATTCTCCCCCACCCCCAAAATCCCCACAAACAGGATTTAAAAAATGAACAAACTCTCCTGAACCTGTAGAAGCGGCAGCCAGGGGAGCATGCAGGGAGAGGCGAGCGCTCATCTATTACCATCCCTCCAGTGGTCATTCCGAATTATCATATTTATGCGACTCCCTTTTCTTTATGGACATAACCGAATCTGATATCTTATTTATCATAACCTAACAAAGTTTAATACCCTGTTACAGTCCCGGTAGATGGGGTGCTTTGCGGTTCGGGTGGCATGCTCGTAATGCCGCAGCCCAACTGATAAGGTCAGCACCGGGAAAAACGGTTTCATCTTACTAAGCGATCTGCTCCAATATCCTGCAAAGTAGATGACCACCACAGGTTTCTCGGACAGCCCCTCCTCGCCTCGCCCTGTGGTCCCATAACGCTCGTCCTGCTCCATGTGCAAACGTAGCCCTGCACCCTAGTCAACCGCACCACCCCTGTCCAATTACGAGAGATCAGGAGGCAAATCAAATAAAACTCGCCCCAGCACAAAACACGGCAAGGAGCAAAACAACGGAGCCCCGGAATCTTATTGTTGCCGTTATTGGATCGGACATTTGGAATAGAAATGGTCAAATTATGGCGAATAGCACTAATAGCATGTTTCCATATTTCGCTATAAGGAGCAAACTGGCGCAGCATATCCCGGACCCAATATGGAGATTCGGCCCCATCCCCCCAGGAGTGGTCACTGAATGGATGAGATGTCATCCACCCCATTTCTTGCTGCTGTCGCTTCTCGTTTTTTTGTCATCTTGCAAAACCGTTCTGACCACTTGGACAGTTTTCTTAAGTGTTCGGACCATATTGGATTCGCTTTTTATTACCAGGACCTGATTTGGCAGACCTGGTGCCGGGATATGCTGAATATGTAAAGTGCTGTTAGATATTTTTTAGAAAGTTTGCTGATATCCTTGTTGGGACGTGACACAACTCGAAACTTTCATATCAAATTCAAAATGAGAAAAAGGTTTTGATGGATGGCCCCGATTTGTGTGAAACTCAATTGCAAATTGCTAAGGACACAAATTTCTCGTTTTGTTGCTACGAAATGGTTATTGTTATTAGAGTTTATGAAATTTCATGCTCGGAATTTACTTTATGGCATTCTGTGCTGGTCCTTATACGGCATTCTGCCGCACTGAAGTAGCCAATTTCGGGAGAGTTGTTTATGATGACAGTGCAATTGCAAAGGAGGGAGGTCTAGTTGAAAAGGACTGATGATTACGTAATTCTAGTTCGTGTTAATCAAAAGATCCCAATGGTAAAAAAAAAAGTCTTTGCAATGTTAATAATCTCAAAACTGGTCTCAGTAGGATCCCTGGATTGAAATAATTGAATTGACTGGAATTTGTCATTTACGCCTCCAAAGTCAATTCTCACTGCAAAAGAAAAAAATAGCATAATGCGTCTTCAGTTGGGCCTGGCATTGGACTACTATAGTACTTTTTGGTCTCTAGTAGGCGCACGGTAATAACCCCTAAGAAATTGCTGACCAGAGAAGGAGGCTAGACCTTTGGTCCCTTTGTTGACTAGAACGCCTAGTACGTCTTTCGGTTTCATTCCTTCATTCCATGCCGGGCCTGGGTGGAACGATCAAGACCCATATCGTATCCGTTTGTGCGCCAACCGAGACAAGCCCGGACGTGAACGACGAATTTAACGTTTGTCAGCTTCAACAGACGCTGGATACGATACCTCGAACCGAATTAATCACACTCGCGGGGGACTTCATTACACATTCAGGAGCATATCGAACCGGCTGGGAAGGAACGATGGGCAAATTCGGACATGGAATAATTAACGACAACGACTTACGCCTACTTTCATTCGCAGCGTCAAACAATTTGATTGTTGGCAATAGCATCATCCGCCATCCACTCAAACACCTACTTACCTGGCGAAAACCATCCGGCAACGACTCGGCGATGTTTGACTACGTTTTGATCAACGCAAGATTCCGATCGACGTCCAAAGACGTACGTGCAATGGGTGTGTGTGTACGGTTGAGGATCGAACGCAGCCATGGATCTCGGACAGCTGTCTGGATCTCGTCGATAGGTGGAAACGAATGAAACACGTCGATTTCGAGCAATACCGACGATTGAAAAAGAAGTTCGACAATAACTGAAATCGGAACGGGAAGCGTACGGGAATAATGTTCCGGCGACATGGAAGAAGCGACGTCGAGGCACGAGTACTGGATGCTGTACCAGACAATCCGGCGGTTAGGCGGCAGAACAACTTCAACAAACGATAACATAAAAAAATCAGATGGAGCTTTCTTTCATTTACATTCATGCGAGAAGAAGACGTCAGTTCCAGAATAAATAAAGCACGAGGCGCATATGCATGCCTGTTCCGCATATAGAGATCAACGGAGATCTCAACTAACTCCAAATTGCAGCTATTCAATTCCAACGTTAAGGCAGTTCTTTTGTATGGTTGCGTAACATGGAAAGTCACCCTATTCATCACAGGGCGCCTACAAGTCAGTCATCATCAGATGTCTACGTCGTATCCTAAAAATCCACTGGCTTGTAAATGAAGAGCTATGGCGTCGTGCCGGCCAAGAAAGCATAGTCGACCAAATCAGGCGAAGGAAATGGAATTGGGTTGGCCACACCTTGCCACACGAAAACGAGAATCTAGCCAAACAGGCCCTTTACTGAAACTCGCAAGGATCTCGTCGAGTCGGAAGACCTAGAACAACGCGGAGGAAAACCCTACTAACAGAGTCCGCTAGAGGGCAACTGTTTCCGCCCTATGTCCCATGAGGGATTAATGGAGCGTAAAGAAGAAGAACAAGAAGTACCTGTCTAGGATATTTTATTTGCTAAATTTCGAAAATGGCTTCGAGACGAGGGGACCCAAATGCCAAGTGCCTAGGCGCTCTGGGTCTGTAAGAGATCATAAGAGGGCCGTGGTCATTTTGGCCAAGGTGAATTTATTAAGATGCTTCCAATGCTTCTTTGCTTGCTGTTTCCATCGGAGTTTTGAAAGTGGCCCAAGGCATGCTAACGCTTTCCTTTCCAGGAAGGAGTGTGGCGGTCTTGCATTTCCAAGCTAGTTCGTTAGCTTTTCAATTCCCCCCTATATTTCATCCACCGGACACTCAAACGTGAAGGATCCTGAACTACTGAGCCATTTTTTTAAGAGACCTGCGGCATCCAGAGATAGTTCTAGAGCTCCTAGCTTTCAGAGCCCCCTGACTATTTTAGAAAATGTAAACAGTATGACTAAAACCTCTGCTTGGTACACATTGCAGTGATCAGGTAGTCAGAAGGAGACTTCAATTCCGAGCTTCTTTCCTTTCTCCAGGCATCGCTACATGTTCGTATACTTGTACCATAAGTGCGCTCTATTATTTTAAAAATATGAGGCAATTCAACGAAAAAGTTGATTAAGCTTATAAGTACCGCCACCTGTCATGTAAAAATTAAAACCGCTTTGTACTCTTAACTTATTTTTCTACCAATTTCCTGACTTAGGGAAACTGCAAACTTCAAAAATCAAATTCATTAATTTCTAAATTATATTCATTGTTTTGCAAATACATAAATTCTCCAAAATCAATTTCCCTAAAAATTCAACTTGAAAACTTTGCGTATGAATTTAGTTTATTACTTTGGGACAAAAGCTGTTACCATTTTTGAAAGCTGTTTTCGTAGGACGAGCTTTTTATAGTGTAATTATTTTTTTCTTTGTGTTTCACTAATGTTTTAATAAGTTATTTAATAGATTAATCATGGAGTTTCTTTCGTTCTTTAATTTTAATTAAGACCAACTAGTAACAATTACAATTAGTTATGAAAGTAGCCTTTAATATTTTTGCAAAAGCTCTTTGGCTGTTTTACCTTAGCCCCTTACCATAATCAAAGACAATTCGGACCCTTTTCGGAATTAAAGCTCGGTTTTTGTATGCGATGAGCTTTCAACCCAAGGTGCAGATTCAGTTTTATAGCGTTTATCAACGGCAATTAGCTTTTAACTGTATGAACAAAAATAAATTAATATTGAAACTTATACATTTCATTTTGATTTAATTTTTAATTCTAAATTTAAGCTTATTATTCATGATCCTACTTTACTATGTAAACTTGGGTGCTTAACAAAAATCACTCAACGTCGTGTTCGAAAGGAAAATACTTTGAGGACTGTTGGCCCCTTATGTGAGGAAGGACTTGAGAGAGAGACTCTACAATGGCCTTTCTGGTTGGATCTTGCATTGTATACTGACTTAATCGAAACGCTTTGGTTTAGCCATGGTACCTACATGGCACGCAAGGGTGAACAATTGATTTTGCCAATATCTTCCCCTACTGATCAAAATTCGCACCATCATTAGGTCCAAATAAGCTTCAACAGTCAAGGGATACTCAGGTCACTCTGTGGATAACCTAAACCTGGAATGATAAAGTATTATGCCGCGGAGTGGATTCGAACCACACACCTTTGGGACCAAGCCACATAAAGTCTTCACATTCTTCCTGCTATGCCTAGGTATCCTTTTGGCAGTGTTGTGAGCCGGCCTAAGTATAAAGCGCTTTGAGCTCAACAGATCAGATGAGAACCTCCAATGGTCGGTTTATTTCATCAGAATCCGATCGTCTAGGCCTTTTCACCAAGCTTAACCCGTTGCTGAACAGTTGAATCGGCATTGTTAATTATAAATTGTAATTGTAAATTTTTGGAATAAAATAAAAACACAATTGTTCACGTACAAAAAAGTATGTTTCTTTAATAATCATACATTCAATCACAAAAATGTCTAAAATTACTTTTTTTTATTTTCATACAATTATGAAAAAGATATTCCCACACATAACCTAAAAATATTTCTTGTTGTTTTTTTTTTATTTATTAAATATTATTTATGCAACGATTAAAGAAAGAATTTACAATTTTTATTATTAATAATTTTTTTTACTTTTCATTAAAAAACATCACGGAAAGCAAATATCTAGAAAAAAACGAAATCGATTTGTTGCTTTCCCTTTGCTAAATCTCCCTAATTCAATGTTAACACTAGTATAATACAGCGGAAGAATCGGTTTTAATCTTTGGTTTTATATAAAATATTAAATTTAAACACAATTTTTTTTAATTTTGTTAAGGTTTTTGTTTTTTTATACATGATGCTGGGCTGCAGCACCGACTGCATTTGCTTGAATGTTGTTACCAATTTGTTGTGGTGGTCCTGATGGTGCATCAGGATTCGAAAGGCTTTCAACATCTGAGTCTTTGACAGATTTTTCATCATCGTCTCCTACCAGTGCTCTGTATTTTTTAGCAATTGCTTCCCAATCGACAACGTTTTCGATACGATTTTGTGCTGCAGCGGCGAAGCTTGTTTGTGATCCAAGTGGTGAAAGATGGACGACGGATAAGGCGACCGAATCTATGGGAATGAGAAGTGTAGATTAGAATTTATTTTTACTAAATAGAGTATAGTAGAAGATAGAGAGAGAGGGGAAAATATTTTTAGTAATAAAAAGTAATATCATAAGACTCATCATATCAGCATAGTGAGATCACTGCAAAGTACCCTAAAATGATCAAAATTTATTTATTTATTTAGATTATTCCAAAGCCTAAACGAATACACAAAGAAGGAACGACTACCAATTAGGGAAAAGTGAAGATAACAGAGGGAAGATTATAAACGCACAAAGAAAATAGTAAAGGACCAATAATTGTACCTTGTGGCACTCTTAAGGGCTCAGGTAGGAATGATGATACAAAGCTGTTGCGGTGAACCCATTGGAGCCTATTAGAAAAAAGAGAAGAGAAAAGTCGAGTAGCGGAAGACGAAAAGTGGTAGAGTTAGTTAAGTTTGGATAGGAGAAGAGAGTGAAACACAGAATCGAATTCCTTAGAGAAATCTAGAAGAACAAAAAACGCAGTGTCACCATGGCCGAGCAGAATACGCAGATCAGTCGTTACCATTAGTACAGCAGTTTTACAACTATGGGATTTACGGAAGCCAGATTGGAATTCAGAAAGAAAGTTATTAGATTCGAAAGAAAGAATATCAGGAGAGGATTTTTATGGTAAGGGAATTATAATGGCTTATTCCAGAGCAAGGGAACTTGGGAAGTTGTGAGGCAGTAATTGAAAATATGCGTGATAGTTACTGCTATTGGGGGAGAGAGAAGCTTCAGCAAAAACTCCATCATAGCACTGTTAAAGGAAATGGACAGCAATAATTCTTCAACTGAGTCAACGCTACGGAAACTAAAACCATCAGAACTAAGAAAATCTAACGAGAGAAAATTAGAAAGGGGAAGTAGGATCGGGAGGATGTTGAATAAAAGACATATTGGGAAGGTTTACATCAACGATCCTACAACGATAGTCCTGCGATAACATCTGTACATGAACATGAACATCATGATCAAGAAAGGGGATATTTGATTGAACTTTAACGCTGAAGCAGTGGAAGAAACAGATAGAACATCAAGTAGGGAAGTTCAGATAAATTCAAAAGGAGAGCCACTGGACGTGCAAACTACTCTAGAGAAAGCGAAGTAGACACATACATAGCAACACCACCCTCGCGATCAGCACGATCGTTTCAATGTAACGAAAAACCAGGAAAAGAGCCAAAAGACGAGGGGATTTAAGGTTTTAGCCAAGTCTGCCGTACGAGAAGATCGTGTACTTTAGTATTGTCAAACATTTTTTTCTTAAACTTCAGAATGCATATGTTCAGTCCTGAGGATGAGGGGCAAAGGATATTAAGTAACATTCCTTCGTGATTATGAACAAGAAGCACGAACCTAACTTTTGTATCTAATCTGACTAGGCAATAGGTGATTGACTTGACTCTTGCTAGCACATTCGTCAGTTCCAGAATACTGAACTGGTACGACTCAAATGAGCCGTCAATGTCTGATCTAAATGTCTATAAGGTTTAACTTGAGAGCTTCTGCAATGTTCTCGGAAGCATTTAGGATTCCACGTCGCACAGCACAGCGCGGAGGCCTATCGAGTCAGCCATGTTGATAATAATCCCAACACTGAGACCGATCTCGACCTTGTCTCTACCAATCTGCAGGAAACGATCATCGCAGCCTTCGAAAGTAGCTGCCCTGTGAAACCTCGAGGCACCAACCAAAAGGTTTCGTGGTGGAACAATGATCTCTGCAGGCAAAGGAGAGAAGCCAGAAAACTATTTAATAGGGCTAAGGTCTCTGGCAACTGGGAGCTCTACTCCTCATCAATTATAACAAAGATTTGCGAAAACCCAAAAGAAAGTCATGGAAAGCCTTCTGCGAAGAAATACGCAAGGTTCAAGCCTCCACGAGATTACACAAAGTTCTGTCTAAGGATTACTCCAATGACATTGTCTCTCTCAAGACTCCTGAAGAGTCCTTTACCGAAAACTATTAATAAGCACTCATTTCCCGGGTTTTCAGGTCCTCCTGATCCTGGATTGTCCTTAGAACCTAACAATAAATCGAAGGTAGTACTTAACCACCGGTCCCGCAATAGGAACAAAGCCCTGGCAAACACGAGCTTCACTGCGGGTAAGATTGAGTGGAATATTGGCACCATATTTGCATGATAGGTACACATGTGTCATGTTTCCATGTTCCTACTTTGATCCTAAAAATCCACGGGAAAAGCATTTTTCGTAATCATATTTTAACCATTGAACAAAATGTATCAAATCTTATCACAAAAAATTGGTGGCAGCGGTGGGATTCGAACCCAAAGTGTTTAAATGGCCGGCATCGTATTCTAGCTTGCGTTTATCACTTGAAAGATCGAAAAAATGTTAAAACCTCTATCGGTAAACAATCCGGGACCTGTTCATTCGTTCTTTTACAGTCTTAATTGTGTGAATTTAGGATTATGTTCATTCTTTCGATATCCTTATAAACCTTCTTCGTTACAGCAGTTTTACTTAATTCTTCATACAGACGGTGTTTACAATGCTACTTCTCCTCTCTTTCTGCTGTAGGTTTCAGTCTCTTCTCCAGTTTGGCTTTGCAGAAGTTTCTTTTTTGCAGCATTTTTGTGTTCAATTGCCTACTCACCCTCTTGGTCAAACCATTCATTCTTCGTCGGTAAACAAGCTCTTCCTAATACGTTTTCTTGTCTCTTCAAACTACAACTCACCACTTATAATACTTAAGCTTACTTGGTGTTAACCATAGATTGTTCCTGTAGATCCTCACATCTAGGATAAATTTACCATTTCAGAAACTATCTTAAAAACCCCAGTAACTTCAGAACTTCGCTGGTATCAGCTTCAATCTTATAATATAGTATGTAGATGTCCCAAAGTATCACTAATCCAAAATAACCGAAGTAATATATTAACGAGAACATCTAAACATATTATTCCGCACTCTACAGTGATCTCACCACATCAACACCATTCAATATAAAATGTCTTGCATAATAATCTAGGCTGACCTTTCTTAATTTTGGACAACCATTTGGCACCAGCTTTTGTTCTAGGAGAAGCTTGCCGAATGCCCATCATCTGAACCAGACTTGGACGCTTCTTCTTTCTCATACGTGCCTGTAAGAAACATTAAGCAAGTAATACGGATATTATGAGATGGGAACACTGGCAATTTATATATACGCATTATGAATTATGATTTTTACCTTCACTTTCTCAACAATCCACATAAACCATGTGGTGACGAGATTAAGCGGTGATGGAGCTGTTGTGGTACGATGCATATTGCGGATAAGCTTTGATAAGCCAAACTTCCACTCAATATCGGATTGTGCCTATTTAAATGAGGAAAGCGTGATGAACAACTATTTTATTCTATAGCATCTATTTTAAAAAAAGCAAAACATCAATTTATTTATTTTTTTTTTTGGTTTTTCATTTTTCATATTAATAATGAAATTAAAAAAAAGCTTCAAATTTTTGGTCACATTAAAAAGAAAAATTTGTTTGTTTTTTGGTTCAAATTTGGTCAGCAGCAGTTTCATATGCCTTATTATTTTTTTTGTAGCTCCACATTTAATGACAACAACATTTATATGGACACATTTAATATAGCCTAATTGTTTTTTAAAACGAACGCAGCCTTAGCATTTCACATTTTTGCATTCTAATAGTAAAAAAGCTGAAAACGACATTGATGCAATTTTTAGGCAATAATCGAATTTTTTGTTGATAAAAAAAAACAGTGACAGTTTCTTGAGGGAAACTATTACTGCTTCCTCGATATATAATGTATTTTCTTGCTCTAAGAAAGCTTCAAGTCTGGCCAGTTGATTTTGATATTCCTCGTCGAGTTTTCCTGTTTCGTAGAAAAATGTTAAATAATGATTTATCAACGGATGATAGGTCCTAGATTAATGTTTCGTTACTGTATACCTACACTTCATAATGTATTTATTCATATAATACAATAAGTCTAAAATTATTAATATTTAACCAATATCCGAATTTCATATCCTTTCAAACCATGTTTGTATTTTTTTCTTACAATTGGACTCCGAACGCGACCAGCAATTCAAATAAAGGCTTACGAAAACTTTTACCAATTGAATCAGAAGAAGTTACAATAATATCTCAATTTATGTTCGGTAAGATTTATATGGTACTCCGAAAACTACTTGTAACTCGACAAATACTGAAAGTATTAGGGTGAAATATATCAAAGGTCGAATTGAAACAATCCGTTTTTGAAAATTTAGTTTCAAAAATTCATATGCAAGTAAAATTGCCATGTGAAAATCGACTCCGAAAAAAATCGGAGAGTTCATGAATTTTACTCTTTGCATGATATTTTCGGTTATGTTTAGCTCCCTTCCAAGGTTACTGTCATCTAAATTTATTACAGTCTTTTAAATCATACACAAAATATGAAAGTTAATAAAAAATAGATTTTCGGAATCAAAATTGAATAAGGTCGTTCGGTTTACAGAGACGCGATGGTATCGTAAATTACTCCGAAACTGAAATTTATGCTTGTACTTTACTGGCATCAATCAAAAAATATTGCCTTTTAATATTTTGAATAAAATGTATCAAAATTTTAGGAGTGTTTCCGAAAAAAGATCAAATCTTGTAAATTATAGAATTTATAATAATTGGAATAAACAAGAATTGATTCTTGAATTTAGTTTTTTTAAGTTTACGCTATCTGAATATTTACTTACGGTGACTGGAATGACGAATGGTAAACGTGATTACTCCGAAAAGTAAAATAGGCATAGTGCCTGCACAGCTGCAACGCATCATTAGTTATTCATGCCCTGGTTGCAGGCCATGTTTACCGGGAGCCTTCAAATTAACTTGATTCCATCTAGTTCGAAAGAGGTAAAAGTGGTCTTTATACCCAAGCCAGGGAAAGCCTCCCATGCATCCCCAAAGTCTTCAGGCCAATCAGCATATCATCCTTTCTATTCAAGACTCTACAGAGGCTACTTGTAATACCTGAGGCAAACCATACATACCTCGGAGCTCTCTAGAAAAATCACTCGTGCTAAAAGAGTATACGTTAGTAGCTTTCGTCGATATAGAGGGAGCGTTTAACAACGTGCTCCCGGACGCCATTACCCTGAGCTTGGCAAATCTGGGGATTGAGGCATCGCTGGTGTCTCTCATCCACCAAAGGCTTACCGGAAAGATGGTGAGCTCAAGCCTGAGCGACTGCTTGGTCGGAACGGTTGTCAATCGAGGTACCCTCGATGTTGAGCCTCGATAGACGAGAGCTCTCAGTTAGGTCGCTTAGGTTTTGAGATCTACGAATTCTAGAGAAGCTGTAAGAAACTGGACGAGGAGGAAAGTGTAAAACACCTTCTGTGTTACTGCTCAGCCCTTAGCAGAAGGAGACTTACCGCTTTTGGTGAACCTTAGCTAAGCACGCTTGCGGAAATCTCGAAGTTCGGGCTCCTGCAACTAAGAAGATTCATTGCGTCCTCTAGGTGATTTAACCAAAAAAGGATTAACATCAGCTTAAAGTGGAAGCACTATGGCATAACAATGTGCTTATTGTTTTGGCCTAAGTGTTTTGGGCTGTGCACCAGCAACTCAGCCATATCTAACTTAACTTAACCTTTCAAGGGTCAGTCGACAAAAATAGATTAAGTTAGGATCAGTGAAAGTACATATAAAATATGTAAGCATTCAATGAGAAAAATATCTAAAAGAAATACAGAAGAAGTAGCTGGGGCTGAGGGCAGCGATGCTACTTGCACTATTAATGCAACTGAGGCATTTCGAAGCTGTGACTACCATATACAGATTTATTTTAGAGTGCAATTGTTTAACTGCGATGTTTTGCGATGGTATTGCAATTTACTTTCACCTACTTACTTTGCACTCTCCAAGCATTCACACTATAACCGGGACCGACAATTTTTATTGTAACCGACACCGACAATTTTTATTGGCACCACCGACATTTTTTATTGTTACCGTCACCGACAATTTTTTTTATTGAAAAACGATGTAATAAATGTAATAAAATATCTTAAATCGACAACTAGATATATGTACCTACAGAAAATGGGGGAAAAATGAGAAACATTTTATTCGTGCAAAAAATTATATTTAGTTCACCGTCACCGACAGAACAACAATACGGGAAGTGTCGGTGTTCCCCCTGTTGAGAATCAGGAGAATCAGCAATCGGGGCAAGTTAAAGGTTGCCAGAGGAGCGAACTACACCAAATTAGTCGAAATTAAATATTTAGCTTTAATGGATGGTGAACCGTATGCTTGATAGAAGCACGTTTACTCCTCGATACTTTTAGCTTAGTTTTTTCTCCAATTTTTTTTATGAAAGATTTTTATTTAATAAAATTAATGAAAATTTCTATAACCCATGTTGTTCGGGTATGACTGTATGATCTGTGAACTTTTCAAACTTCGTTGTCTGCGCTGATAAAAGTTTTATGCTTCAAACATCTGCAAAATTATTTTAAATGATAAATCTTGTTAATATATAATAGCACGTTCCCTATTTCTGATTTCTATGAAAAACGTAATTTGAAAGACATTTACGAATGTTCACAATTTGAATTTAGCTAAATCAATTGAAAAGTAGTTGCCAAATGCGGTTTTGTATACGATTGAGAATTTAGATACGATATTGAACTTTTAAATTTCATCAGAATTGAATAAAATATGGAAGAGCACATTGAATTTTTTGTATTGTAATGTAGATGGAGGATATTTTTTTAATTTAGATCAATGAAATCCGAATTCCAAAGTGAAATTTCATTAAAATGAAAGACGATCATAATAAAGACTTACTGATCCAACAGTAACAATAACATAAAGAAACTTTCATAATTCGACAACAAAGTCCACATCCCTCAAAAGAGTCCATCCTCATCCTCAAAATACTGTGTGCATAGTCCACTTTTTGTCATAATAATAATATCACGCTGATTTTTTGGAGGACATTAAAATATTTTGTTTCTCAAGAGTGCAAAGACTTTGTTTTTTGTTAGAATGGCCCACACTGTATCCCCAATACTACCTGAATCCTTTGATATGTGTCAGACATCATAGCAATCAGGAGATTAATAAGCACTACCACTGAAACCAACATGTATATTCCGAAAACAATTTTAAACAGGTACTCAGTCCAATATGGTTGTTTCCTTTGTGCATTTGATTGTTTGTCCACTTGTGTTTGATCAGTTGTTGTTTGTCCAAAGACAGCAAAAAATAGTAACTCGAAAGCGACGATCGGATTCATTCGAACTGAAAATGAAAAAGAAAAACGGAATTTCCCTCCCCCCCATATTTATATTTAGGGGGGAGAGAAACCGTATATTAGTTCATCTGACTATACAAACCTGTATACGTTGGTATGTGTCCGACATCATAGCAATTAGTAGATTAATAAGTACAACTACAGATACCAGTAAATAGATGCCAAAAACTAGCTTAAAAAGAATTTCAGTCCATTCAGGACGACGATTTCTCATTGGATTGATGTCCACTGTTGTTGTTTGTCCGAAAACAGCGAAGAACAAGCGCTCAAAGGCCACAAACGGAGTCATCGGTTCTACGTTTGAGTTTTTTCGATATTATTTTTAATTTTGGTGCAGAGATGAAACAAAGTATATATGAAGGGAAAAATCTCATATTAGATTCATAATCTAAACCTTATTGATCATTTTAGAAACATTTAACAACTCCAACGCAGGTGGAGAAACAAAGCCTTTCGTGCATTGTTACTTATAAATATAACATAGAAACACAAAAATCAATAAAAACAAAACAAACCAAAAACATCCAGTAAATCAAATTATAATTGATACACATAGTTCAACTAAACCAATTACTTCATATGTTCTCATTTTGTTCGAAACAAACAACATAAAAAACGTGCACTTTTACTTCTACAGAAATAAAACAAAATTCCCATTGAGCGAGCATCTTGATGCACATTGAAAAACGAGGACATACACTGGTTGAAGCGTTGTCTAAAAATTAACTAAGTAAAGAAAAATTTTGTATTGGAACAACCAGTAGGTATATAGCAGCGCAGCGCCATTACCGTGTTACGAAAGGCATAACCTAAAAAAACAATTCAGTATCAATCTAATTTTGAAAAATAAAATTTTAATAATAAAACACCCACTTTTGCAAATGCATCTATCTTGCTGGTTATCATCTGGATGGTTTGTGAAATTATTATAATGGAGGAGATCTGAACAATAGCCCGAGGTACTATTTAAAAGAACGTTCTGATATATCAATATTACCGAAAATTTTAAGTACTCTCAGGGTGTGTGAGTCAAAGCATATATCAGGTATAATGGATAGACCTAAAGCATTCTACCCATTCTTTCTAGATTTCAGATGGGACTATCTCCAAAAATCTACAAGGATCTACTACATAATCATAAAACCTTCCCGAAAATATACCAATTTGAAATAGATCTAAACTCATGTATCATACTGGGACCACCTTCTGGACAGTGGTCGTTCCTCTGGTTCCAGTAGAACCGCAAACAAAGCCTTCAACAGCGGATCGTACTTTTTCAGCACTTTGATAGGGATTAAGATGGAAAATGCCGTCCAATCGTAGTTCGGCATGACGAACTTTTCAATAATGAGAAAGACCGACGTGATAAATAATACAATAAATGTGTTGAAGAAGAAGTTGGTCAATTAGGACAACAGAATAATGCAGATCAGGCTCAATAAGCTGTAAAAGTGATGTTTCGAGTGATGGAAGATGAACAGGCTAGTTCGGGCTGTTATAGAAGAGCTTTCAAATGATGATATCAGAAACGGCAAAGGAATGATACGAACAGCTACAAACGAGGCTTGCCATGACTTGAGGTAGTCGATCTTGTGAACGAAAGACGTAGATTATATACATACTAATCACAATTGGCACGTGCTTCAACAGGTACCAAGTAGTGAAAAGGACTATCAGAAAGTATCTTCGTGTTAAGCAGATATAGGCTTAGGGAATTCTTTTTACAGTCCGTCTAGATTAGGTAAAAAATGGCTGTCACAATAATTGGGACAACTAGTGCGGGTAAATAGGTGTCTATTCAATAAGTCTTGGTCTTAAACTTGTTTGAACGCTTAGCTTGCTAAATGATTTTCAATTAGGTTTAAGATTTCAAAATGGAAATGAGTTCTTTAACTAGAAATCAGTTGTTATTAGAAGCCATTGAAATTATTTTTGATTGTGAAAAATTTTTTGTAAAATGTGAAAACAAAACTAAAAATTGACAAAAAACAACAGAAACACAGAAAATAACTTCAGATGGGTAGTTTTTTAGTTTATGGATAGAACTGCTAGATAAAACCATGAAAAAATTAAATCATTGTGGTATTTGGGACAAAATTGTGACAATCGTAAAACCGAAAACCAAATTCACCACACATTGTCAAAATTTTTGTATGAACGCCTTGTTTGAATGGATAAAGTATGGGCCCCTAATTCTCGAACGAAAACTGGAGTCGGGGTCGTAGCCTAAATACAAGAGGCGGCAGCGTATATGTTACTTGTTGATTGCAACCCGAATTACTGCTTAGCGGTAGGGGAATGTTTGGTTACAGCCTATCGGTTATTGCCTTGCCTAGAATGAAATGAGTTAGTTTCACATCGTCCACATTGACAGGATACATCGCCAGAGTTCATTAAACGATGCGGAGTAATTAGAAAGAGATAGTAAAGTAAGTTTATTTGATACTTGTAGGTATATGTATTAATATCGAAAGTATCTATCATCCCAGCTGAATCCAGCTTGAATTGGCAACAAAAAATTATTGTCGTTTATCATCTGAAGTAAGAATTGCCAGTTGGTATTGTTACGGTTGCGCCTGGGTATCTAAACCGGTAATGGTTAATTAATGGCTATTTTTAGATGTTAAGCGATCAGTTCTCGATTCTCAGTTTTACCTTTTTTTTTGTGACACACTAGAGACTTAGGGAAGGCCCTTTGTACTGTCGAACATGTGTTTATTTTTTTGAAATGTCGAACAGCAGCTCTAGTCGGAAGATAGAGAGAGAAGTGAAGGAAAGAACTGTCACAACCTAGCTGCGGTATTTTATTTCACCTACTCCCAACCATTTTACGACTCTGACATCGGGGCATCGATAACAACTCGCTGGAGTGTTATGCCTCCTGAAACGAGTTGAATCTCATCAACCAACCGATGACATGCGCTTGGTGGAACGGGGAAGAGAACTAGTGAAGGCTATGACAGGAGGAATCAGGAATGCAAAGAGGGAAGAAGAAAGAAGGAAAGTTATGAAGGCGGGAAATTGGGAAAAGGCTAGGACCGTGGCACCGCCGGGAATCGAACCCGGGACCTCTGGGGATTGTAGTCAGGCGCCTTCCCCCTAGACTACGAGGCCCTGCGCAGTTGAACTGTGTAAAAAACTGTGCGATAAGCTGAGCTGCCAGTGTGTGGGCTCGGCAGTTCGTTGTACGGTGTTTTACTCAATCTCGTCAAAGAATGGACGGTACAGAGATAACTGAACGATAAATTGTCTGACCTGCGAAATGTATGAAAATTTCTCAAATTGCCTCTAACCAGTATAGAAACAGTAAAAACGGTAGAAAAAAAAATATTCCAATTAATCCCTGACGAATCCGAGAAGGCTCGAAAAGTAATATTACAATATTTTTTATAGGTAACTCTAAATTTTTATATGGTGTCCAAAATCATTTTTTACAAATTTGTTGCTTTTTCGCGTTTTTTTTTATTTAACGGCGTTGCAACGCACGCGGGTTTTTTGCTAGTTACCATTAAAACACTTATTACAATTCATTAAGTAGGTCCATTAAAAACAGGTTTATTTTCCCAGGCACAACCGTCGCAATACCTACTATCGCCAGCTCCGTGACTTCGTTGATGAACATATGAAACGTTTGGGTGGAATTTTGTAGGCCCAACGTTTTACGAAAGAATTGAAATAGGGCGTTCCTTACTACATTTGGAAGCACTTAGAAAACTAAGCGCCAACTGCGTGCTCTCGATAAAGCTGGGGTATCTTATCAAATTATTCTTGTTTGGTTATTAGGACTTCAAAGTCAATGAAAAGGCGGATGTCCTGACATTGTGGAGGAAAAGGATCTTGATGTTTAACGAAACCCTCTTTAAGCGACAATTCCATTTCTTTCCCATTAATTTCGCATTATTTAATGAAATGTCAGTAACCCTCTCAACTACATATATTGTAAACTAGAACCAGCTCTTTTCTATTTATTTAATGAAGTGAACTATTATCACCTTTACCGAAAACCACAAAACCCAATTAGAACACAGGTAAGCCATGTAACCAAGAAGAAATCAGAAGGTAAACAAAGTTAGGTTCTCCGTGAGAAAAGAGGAAAGCGTGAGGAGAAGAGGCATATATGAGGAGAATTCGCAACACTTAGATATATAGTTGAAAAATTTGAATGGATTGCTTCAGACCAATTGAGCACCTTTTCAATGTGGAGGATTTCAGTTGGGAAATAGACCTTTTATACTAGGCATATACATAAGAGGTAGGTGATTTTCCGTTGGCCAACATGACAACCATCTGTATTGTATCGAACTACCTTTAAACTACCAATCTTTGGAGATCCTGTCTTAACATGGTGAAACTAATTGATTAACCAAAAGAAAAACAGTGAATAACTAAAAGAAATTGCTAACTTGTTAAATTGCTCTACTGGTGGAATTATTAGGTATTAACAAGTGTCCATTCTCTTCTTCTTTATAACCCCTTTCTAAACCCTATCCAAAGAAAAAAGGTAGATTCAGTGAATTCTCAGTTTAAATACAAAGAGGGTTTCTTACAAACCTTTTTCAAATAAGTAATGATCCCCTTTTGATCAGGGTTATTTATTGTCTAAGTGAAGTTACTCAAGAACACTATTTCATGACTTCAAGACTCAAGAGCTTATTGCCAATCTAACAAGGGTCTCTTGTTGCAACCCGTTATGGGGCATTATATAGAGTGATATGGAACAACAATTCCATATCACAAAATCGCTTAAATAAAAGGAGCGAACTTTTTTAATTTATTATTAACCACCATCATTGGTTGTTAGACAAAGACCCAAATTAGTCTACTAATAAAGCAGCTGAGCCAAATGCCTCGATAGTAAAACAGCGTTCAAAGCAAAACTCCCAGAAGCAGAAATTCACCACTGAGAATTGGGCTTAGAACGCTGTGTTTATTATCGACAATAGCTGCATTTTTTCAAAATTTAGTTAATTTATAATATTTTACTTTATGTGACCAATATGTTTGCTCCTTTTATAAAAATTTGATTGTATTTGTTAAATTTATTTGTTGTTTTGTTCCAAAAAGACAGCAGTATTTTTTTTTTGTGAACACTACTATCGAAACGGACGATTGGCTTCTTTCTATCCGGGAAATCCCTCCTAGAATAATGGAGAGAAATCATAGATTAGTTCTTCTATCTATACAAACCTGTATACGTCGGTATGTGTCCAATAGAGCTGCGCATACAACTACAATCAGTAGCAGAGATACTTGTAAATAGCTGCCGAAAACTATCTTAAAAAGGACCTCAGTCCAATCAGGACGAAGATGTTTCATTAGGATGATGTCATCGGTTGACGATAGATGGAAAATGGCCATGAATAGGTGCTCAGAAGCCGTAAACGGAGTCATCGGGTCTAGGTTTTTTTTTTGATTTATGATCGAAGTTTGACAAAAGTGTAAAAGAAGGGAAAAAGTCTCGTATTAGATTAAATCTAAAACCTATGAGCGTTTTTTTTAATATATAGTATATATTGATAGTTTGTAACTCCAACGCAGGTGGATAATAACCAAGCCTAGGTGCATGTGAAATTATGGTATTTTTTAACTATTAGAGAAAACAATTAATAAATTAAAAAAAACATTCTTAAAAACAAAATTTAAAAAATACTTTTGCGGAACAATTAACTAAAAAATTATAAAAATAAAATCGTGCATTATTTTCTACAAAATAAAAAAAAATAAAAATAAGAAAAAAACTGGTGTTCTACATTTTCAAAAATGTTCCAACACACCGAGCATATATAGTATATTTCATGAAACATTCATCGAAAAAGGGAGACATCTATTGGTTGAATGTGAAGCGCTGTTCTAAATTTAACATTTAAGTGACGGAAAATGGAAAACAGCCAGTACAGTTTTTTTAATATAACACCATCATCTGTGACGGAACACATAACCTAAAAAAACGTAGTAAATCAGTCAACAATAATAATAACAAAAATAAAATTCCATTTAAAAATAAACATCATTCACATGCGCCGTGAACATTAAGATGTTTGATGGCATTACAAAAATAACTTGTTTTTTTTTTATTTTTTTTAAAGAGAACTGCCAAGTAAAAAAATACAGTCCTTTTGTTGTGCTGCCATTAAGACATAATATATATTTATTGTAAGGATGCATTATTATAAGACATGACAGAAAACACGTAAAAAATATTTCTTTTTGCTTGTTTTTGTTAGTTTTGTAAAAAAAAAATTTTTTTTTATTTTGTCACAAAGCACTTGTCACACTGACGGACATTTGTCATAAAACGATTCGAGCCATTGCCAAAAATAACAAAAAAAAAAACCAAAATACAAAAAATCTCTAGTTTACAATATTTATAATATGTAATATTTAAAAAAAAAACAGACATAACACTAAATTTTGGCTTGACAGTTTTAGAGAACGTCTTAACAAAACTGTCATTATGAAAAAACGTCAACGATCCAAAAAACCATATATATTAGAAAAAAAATACATATATGTATATAGAGACGAGACGGCTCTTGAGGCGTCCATCATATGTGACTTACTGTCATCCTTGTGCTTTCGACGGTAGTCAGTATAGTATCCCCGGTTATCTTTGAAGCTCTGTACACGAGTGGGTCTTCGTGTTACTAAGACATGTCTTGTCGAATTAGCTAATTGATAAGGGGGTCTTGGTTACTTTTTTAAGAAATCTTGAGTGAAAAAATTCTTATTTAAATTAAGTATTTTTTGTTTTGTTTAAATACTGCTACATGCACTTTATACCCTAGAAGTTTTTATTAAAATATTTTAAGTTATATTTAAGAAATAGTATATAATATTAATCTTTCGATATTGTATGTGTTTTTTTCTTTAAGTTATTCGTTTTGTCCTAAAACGATTCGGACATTTATATCACATGGTCCCAAAATGCCAAATCTTTTAATATACATATGATTTTGCTGGTGTAAAAATGTAATGATTAGGTAATGTGGCCAGCCTCTATCAAACCGCAGAACATAATCAATAATTCTGAAGCATAGGTAGTAAAAATAAGGATTCAACGAAAAATGTCATTTCAATAAGACTCAAACAACTATCAGAAGATCAACCGCTTTAAAAAATGCATCTATGAGATTTTATAGATATTTTAAAAATTCAACTTCAGGTTCAACTAAATAAAAAGTTTGCATAGTAGTATTCAGAGTAAAAATTCCAGAATTTCTGAAATGCCTCTAAAACTATTGAGAATCATTGCTTCTCGCCAAAACACTATAATAAAAGAATGTGCTCAAAAAGAGATCTGTTCGAACCGATTTGTAATTTTAATCTGAAAAGAATTTTTTTATTCAAAAACGTTGTAATACAAATACTAAGTCTAAAAAGTCTGTCCCAAAGGTCCCAAACCAAATTAATAACTAAACATACTTCAAAACGTAACTATACATTTTTATCAAACTTCAAACGTCGGTTAAAAATAGTCCGGTCGGCTGATTTTAGCTATTCTTCCGGAGTAAAGACGTCAACTATGTCTATGTATTATACGCTATGGCATATTATGCAACCAGGTATTCGTTTGTTTATTCCTCACCATTACTAAGCTGGCAAGCATGACTCCTATTAAAATTAGAGAAGATACTTTTAGTGAATGTCTGTACCTCGCATAAGACTCTTCTTTGTGAATACCATATATCAAATTGGAAATTTCCTTTAAATCTATCATTAGGAAAATAAAACCTTAATTTGATGATAGTTTGAGAAGTAAAATCCTTCTGATTATAACTAAGCTGCATATAAACCACCTTTTTCGTTTTCAAAAAAGCACTGGTAACAGAAAATAAATTAACAGTCAACTTACTTGCAATTATATTACCCTCTAATATATTGCTCAGTTCAGTTGTAAAAATATCCTGGTGGCTCAATATTCTATGATATTTAAGGCATTCACCACTACCCATCCAAAATTTTAAAAAACCATTTATGTTAAATCCAAACTTTCCAAAACAAGAACATGTCAGGGCCCTCGCTTGCAAGAGAATATAACAAATCTAGTCTAGACCAAGTCCGCAAAATGGCATAGCACGAAGTAACAAGGTGTGCAGGTGCTTCTAGGAGCTCGTCTTAAAAAAATGCGCCTTACCTTTGGATAAACTTCTGCACAAACTTTTTGCCCTATCATACTTTTCCGGAGTTTACCCAAACTTACCCATGTTCAGTCCATATTACCGAAAAAACGTGACCCCAGCCTCCCCTCCAACTACCGCCCAATAGCAATTACTTCTATTCTCTTCAAAGCCATGGAGGCAAAAAGCTTATGGGATGTCTGTAATCCAACCTACTTATAAACGACAGACAGCATGGCTTCCGACAAAAAGATCCACTGGCGATCTTTTAGATTGCCTTGAAGAACACCTTAACCGAAGTTTACATGGATTTGGTGAATCTTGTCTAGATATCTCCAAGGCTTTCGATAGAGTTTGGCACTCAGCCGTGTTACCTAAACTCAAAACTCTTGGAGTCGACTCATTTCTACTGAAGTGGATTGAGAATTTTCTTTCCGATCGTTCAATCAAGGTAGTATTGGATGGCGAATCTCACCCTATCTCTGCCAGGGTTCTTCAGGGGTCAGTTTTATCACCTGCTCTATTTCTTATCTTTATAAATTAACTACTTTCCATTCTTTATAAATTAACCTTTATAAATTAACTACCACCACTCCAACCTACTTCTGAGATTCGCTGACGACGATACCCTGCGGCTCTTACGGCTTCGACAATGTCCAACTCTATTAATAACGACATTAAACTCATTCTAGGGAGAAGCAAGAATCGTGTCGAATTTAACCCTATTAAACCTAAGTACGGTCTTATCTCCAATAAAAATTGCAACACCTTTCCATCCGTGACAATGGGTGAAATTTAACTAATGGACGATCCACTAATGGCGTCACATCAGCCAAAGACTTGCGATGGAATAGCCATATATTCCAAATCACCAAACAAGCATCGCAGTGACTGGGATTTCTCAAGAAGTGCAAGTTCCTCCTCCAGCCATTGGCTCGTGCTGTAATATACAAATCCTCAAATCGACCCCTTCAGCCACACACCGTAGAAATATATCAGCACTGACAAAATTTTATCGCTACTATCATAGTACCTGTTCCATCGAAATAAACGCTCTCCTGCCTTCTCGGCAATCTTAGCCCACTTGCCTCACTCCTACCACTCTTTTCGCGAACTTAACCAGATAACAATTCGTTTCTAAATAGAGCAACACGACCGTGGAATAATCTTTCGCAGTCAGTATTTCCGAGCTCCTACAACATCCAAGAGTTCAAATGAACGGTTCATTGCCACCTTCAATACCCTCGAGCCCTCATAACCCTTAATCTATTCCCCCTGTATTCCAGCAATCATATTTTAGCCCCAGGCCCCGTAAGGTTATGTGGCGGGCCTGGAATCAATTAGCTATTAAGCCATTAGGCACCGTCTATATAAGTCTCTCAGAAGGAGCTCTCATCGTTAGTATAGGATATCTCTCCAATGGGTACCGAGTGACAGAAATCTCGGGGGTAACAAGAAGTGTGATGAGCTTGCCAGCCAACGGCCAAGAAATGTACAAATTCCGCTGTGGGGATATCGCTATACATTTGCGTTCTATTGAAATATAGTACTCCAAGCAGGCTCCAGATTAGAAGATTAGAGATTGTTGCAGGCTCTAAGCTTGTTTGTAGGTACTTAAACAATCGCATTATAGTAGAACATGAAAAACCTTTGTTCCAGGTCAACTGGTGAAGATCGAGCTTACCAGTTACGAACGTCTTGTTCAATCAGAGGGTTGAATACATATACTCGTTTTCAACTGGATGATAGGTCATGCAAAATTGCAACAATTTGGACTAGGCTTCGGACACTCATGTTCTATCCATTATAGGCACATATTTCACATTGATATGAAACTGTTCTAGCCGAAAGAAGATTGTCAAGTATGTCTCGACTTTTTAGGCTGAATTCTTTCCAAGGAAAGACTGTAAACAAAATATTCTAAAATGTGAGTGAGAATTATTTTTCATTGGTGCAAAATTTGATAAGGACAAATTTTACAAAATATAATAGGTAATGAGTTTTTGAGCTAATATCAAAGACATGACATTTGGCGCATTGTGATTTTCCTAATTGATAAAATTTAGTGTGATTGTATCAATATTAACCGCTGGAAGAGTCTATAATCGTAATATAGTCCTCCATTCAATATACATATGTTTCTAGTTCAACAAGTACGCACAACATTTCAAAAATGACAAAGAACTGTCTTGCATACTCTTTCCGAATTTCGGGATTTCTCTGCCATAAAAAACGGCAACCAAATTTGGTAGCAACGAATTCACCGATTTTATAAAAATACAATGTCGAAAGATTTTTTCTATAAAATTTCTTAAAAATCTCTAAATTTTGAAAATATTTTTCTCTCTTTATATTTTTAATTACAAATTTTATTTTCCAATTAATTGCTATGATTATCAATTTTCATTTTGTATTTGTGTAAATTTTTAAATTAATTTTTTTAAGTTTACAAAAAGAAACACACACATAGGTACTCACCGTCATTAAATATTCCCAATTTCTTAACTTGATTTGGCAAATCCTGAACTTCCTGTGGTGTATAATTATGAAATTCTTGATTTAAAGCGACGATATGCATTGAAAATCCAAAAACAAATATCGCCAAAACGGCCAAAAATCGCGCTAAATCCTTAAGCAAATCGCCAATAATAATTGCCCATGGGCCAAAAAGATGATGAAATGATAGAAAATCGAGAATTTGAACGCAAGCCAATAGAAATGATAGAGCAAAGCATTGATTACGGCAGTAGATTAAAGTTGGCCAATATTCTTTCTGGACGAAAAATAAAGCTGCTACATGAACGCCAACACCAGCCATACCAAAAAGCAAAACGAGCAGCTTGATTGATCCTAATCCAGATTTATCACTGGGATTCGTCAACTCAAACAAAAGGAGGCCACTTAACCAAATCAGTAGCCCCCATTCGTACCAGTAGGGAATCAAACTTGGCCTTAAAACTGGATAAATCGGTGTTATCCCGACGACTGATAGATGCAGCATTAGATAGATGTGTGATGTTAGATATGACATGAATTTTATGATTGGAACTTTGTTGAATTTATGGCCTAATGGAAATGTAAAGCCGATCCATACTGGTGGACAGACTATGAATGCGACGAGTAGGAGCAGGATCTTCCAGGATGCCCATGTGAGACTTCCTCGCCAGAGTTCCTAAAACAAATAGAAGTGGATTAGCATCAATTGGTTCGACATGGGGATATTATGCAACTAGTGTATTAAAAACTTCATGGAAGAAGTACCTAGGATTTACCTGCAGATATCTTTGCACAACGATATGTGCGATTACTTCCTTTTGCTCATTCTCGATTAAAACATCGAGAAATTCCACGTTTCGTCGATCGGTTGCAGTTAGGATCTTCGCAGCCGAGTCTGGCCCAGCTGCCAGGGCTAGAAGCTCGGTAGCCATAGCTTCACACTGTTTACCAGCTGCTATTAAATCTTTGGCTCTTTCTTTTTCCTGTAAGTTAGATCAAATATTAATAACTAAAACCACACCAAATACAGTCCTCACCTTAATAGACAAAGCCGTGTATATATTCGACAATTTGGCAGCAGTATCAACGGGGGCAGGAGAGACGAGAATAAATTCTTGAATGGGTTTATTATTATGATTTTTCGACATGACCATTAGATTATAAACGAATCTCTTGTCCTCCATTAGACCATATGTATCATGCTCCTTATTCATTAAATATTTAAGGACGTCGTTATGACCTTCGGATGCTGCAAACCAAATTGGCGCACATCCGTAATTCGTTTCGGTTTTTGGTGATGCACCAGACTCGCAAAGGAGCCGTACAACATCCAAATGCCCTGCTTTGGCAGCACAATGCAGTGGTGTCCAACCATTTTTATCGGTTGCATTAATTTCTGCGCCTTGACCCAACAGAATTTCCACCATCTGATAGTGACCGTGCATCGAAGCTATGTGCAGTCCAGTCTTGCCATGACGATCTATGCTTTGGAGGAGTTCTGCTGATCGACTTAGAAGTAATCCAACCACTGACATATGTCCACCGAAGCAGGCTAAATGGAGCGGATTATAACCCTAGAAATACATAAGGAGTTAAAGCTAGTGATCATCTATAAGTAAGTATCAAATTACATTTTCAGTAGTCGCTGCATCCACTTGCACACCGGCCGAATTCAACAGCAATCTTACAACATTCTCATTCCCTGAATACGCCGCTAAATGCAATGGTGTCATCCCAGACTCTGCACCAAGTTCAGGCACTAAAGACTGTCCCGTTGGTGGGTCTGACTTAACAGTTGCTGGAACACTAGCCAAAAGTTCTCGTACTGTATCTTGCTGGCCGAAATATGCCGCAACATGCAACGGAGTTAATCCCAATTTCTTGCTGGTAATCCTTAACGAATTCGTGCTCTTCAGCGCCTCAAGAACCTGCCCATGACCATACTGGGCAGCCAAATGTACTGCAGTAAATCCAGCCTTATTTTCATCCGTAACTGATGCTCCAGCTCTCACCAATGCCTTCACAACATCAGCATGTCCACCTTCAGCTGCCAATTGCAGTGGCGTGGCATCGGTCAATTTATTCCTAGCCGAAATGACTCCCGACCTATCGAACTTCATTAATTCTTCTATCACCTTCACAGATCCCTGCATGGCAGCTATATGCGCACAGGTGTTTCCATCCTTGCTGGTGGCATTCACCAAACTTGGATGTTGTTGAAGAAATAATTTGGCCACTTCAGAAAAATTATTTTGGGCTGCCACATGTATTGGCTTTTGCCCAAGATCATCAGTTGCATCAATGTTTGCACCGAGATCAAGCAGCAGTTGGCACACCTCCATTTGTCCACTGGCAGCAGCCAAGTGCAATGGCGTCTGCTTTCGTAGTGTTAGGATATCAATAACAGCATTGTGATCCCTGATCAGAAACTTAACCAAATGCGTATAGCCGTTCATAGCAGCTAAGTGAAGGGCTGTTCGACCTACACGTGATTTCGAGTTGATGAAGGCCTTATTTGTCAATAGAGCATCACAGACTTGCAGATATCCGCGTTCTGCTGCTAAATGCAGAGCAGATCTTCCTTCAGTATCGAAGACATCAACTCGAGCGTGATTCGCTAGTAACGTGTTCACCAATTCCATATGTCCACTATGACAAGCGATGAGTAGAGGTGTCCAACCTACAGATGACTGGCGATTTAGCGCTTTCTGAGCATCAGTCGGGTTCATGTGCGATATCATCTCGGTTAGGATGTCATTGTTGCCCGCCACTGCACAGTAGTGAAACGCTGTCTCCAATGTGTTCTTCGTTTGTATCGAAACATCAGCTCCATTCTGCAAGAGAA
Source organism: Thereva unica (assembly GCA_949987705.1). Classification (NCBI taxonomy): domain Eukaryota; kingdom Metazoa; phylum Arthropoda; class Insecta; order Diptera; family Therevidae; genus Thereva; species Thereva unica. The sequence goes on from OX465285.1 coordinate 90,707,981, forward strand.
CACGAACGATTTCCTTGTCCGATTCTGGGATCTTCACTTCGTTCTTCGTTATTTGGCAAGCATAGTGTAAAGCTGTTGCTCCATCCTCGTTAACGCAGTTTATATACGTCGTAGCCATCTCAGCTCCGTGCTTATCTTTGACCGATTGGATCAAGTGATTTACTATATCGGGATGACAGTATCGGCATGCTAAATGCAGCGACGTTTCACCAATCTAATTAGATAAAGAAGTGTTATTGGGGATTCTTCTACAGTGAATACTTACAAAACTTTCACCAAAGAAGCCTTCAAGTGCTTTAGCGTGCTCTTACCTTTGACTTAGTGCGATTTTTACTTTGTGTGGTCTACAAATTCTTAACAAATTGAATGTCTTACATGGGATTTGAACATTGGATCTCCGTTGTCCTCGAGCAACAGAATCAATGTTGCTAAATTTCCGTTCCTCGCCGCTACATGAACAGGAGTTTGGCCGTCGTCCGTGGTTAGATTAGGGCCTGCTCCGGATTTTAGAAGCATCAATGCACACCGGTCGCCGTCTTTTACTCTTGCGGCTATGTGCAAAGGTGTTTCCCGTAGACGACCCCCTCTGACATGAACATCAGCACCAAATCCTAGTAGCGTCTCAACAACAGCGGGCTTTGCTGATTCTACGGCTATGTGAAGAGCAGTGTAATTGTCCTAAAATATGGTGGTTGTGCAATAGGTTTCTAGTTTTACAGTGTTTAGAGTCCGCACCATAAAAGAAGGGAATTGAGCGCGTATTTTGAGAATATAAAATGTTAAACAAACAAAGTGACTTTGCTTGCTTGTGAGGACTTGCGACTCTCACTGCGCATTGCAACAACGATTTTCAGATTCCCTTCTTTTATGGTGCGGCCTCTAGCAAGTACTTACATTTGTCGTGACATCGACCTTCTCTCCTTTTTGTAGTAGCGTATTTATGATACCCGTATGACCGTATCGAGCTGCCGTATGTATACTTCTGGCGCCATTTTTATTTGGCATATGTAAATATACGCCCTTTTTAAAGAGCATTGTGGCACATTCCGCGTGCCCATTTAAGGATGCAATATGCATCAATGTACTACCGTCTTTCGTCCTCTCGAATATACTAGCCTTAAACTTATCAGCTAAGATTTCGATAATGTGTGCGTGACCATTTTCAGCAGCCAAGTGCATCGGTGTTCGATCTGGAAGTAGAAGGAATATTTATGACATTTGCACATACACCATTACTGAGTTTTCATGCAGAGTTTACCCTGAGTTTACTCAGATTAAGCGCCCATGGTAACGGGAATTGAAAGTTTCGTTAAATCTAAGTAAACTCAACGAAGCAAGTCCGCTTAAACCGGGTTTTGTATAAGTCTATTACCCCGTTTATGACTAGGTCGAAAAGTTGAGTTGAGATTGAGTTGAAATTTCGACCACCATACCGTAACCACCGTTGAGTTGAGTTCACTTTGGGTTGTAATAGAGTTGAATTGATATCAAAACATGACCTCAAATTTTTGTGTGAAATTTTCATTTATAGATACGTTAACATTCAGGGCAAAATAATTTATTTTTCCTGTACCAGAAAAAACATCGAAACCAAAACTAACGCCGAAACCGAACTTCACGGATGGTATACAAACAAAACAAATGTCACTTCAACCCAATTTCAACTAAACCCGCGTATATGAGGTGAAATATCAACTCGATCCAGGTAGGAGAGCTGAGTTGGGTTGAGTGGACCTAGTTTCAACTCGATTTCCGTTTATGACTGGGTTGAACCCGGGTTGAACCTGGGTTGAACCTAGTCATAAACGGGGTATATGTTTGATTATCCTTTACCGCACGTATACTAAAGCGACATAAACTAATTATCTGTCAGTTTAACCCAGAACTGCCATGGAAACGGCAGCAAGTGATCTTAAGAGAAAAATCTTTCTGTATACTTAACGAAAACTCTACCCTGGCTCATGGAAACACAGTACATAACAAGATAGAAGGAGTTAAAAAATTTGTAATGACTTACCTTGATTGTCCGCAATAGCTGCTGACGCTCGAACTCCATAAAAATACTTAACAAGCGCCTCATCACCTTCGGCAGCTGCAATATGCAGCGCTGTCTGACCTTCGCCATTTTGTGTATCGACATTCGTTCCATAATCCACCAATATCCTAACCATATCCACATCTCGTCGTCTAGCAGCCAAGTGTAGTGCTGTGTCGCCATTAGCAGTAGTCGCCTTGAACGAACAAAATGAAATTGGGTCAAAGTTTTTGTACCAGACTTTTTCTTCTGCACGTCTTCTGCCTCGTCGTGCGCTCCACACTGCAAAAGGGCTAGTAGTAAAAAACGTAAACAATAAAATCCAACAAGTATCGCGACCCTTCCAGCATGCCTCCCGACACGTGAGGGTAATTTAATGCTTCCCTAAAATACCTAGCGTAACTTTCATTGTTCTGAAATCATATTTTAGCCACTGTCAGAGGTGCGAGACTCGGATTTTATAGGATCCTTATGGCATGGAATGCAGCGGTGGAAGGAATCTGGGCGCAAGTTATCCAGGACCTAAGGTAGTTTCGGCGCCGGCGGGGCTATGGGGGGCCAGTTTTAAGATTACTTTTAAGTTGAAATAATTACGGTGCTGCCATGTCGTGACTGGATATAAGTTCTGGGAAATTCCCCGGGATTGGTGTGAAAAAGCATATTCTGCATTATTCTCTACAATATTATTGGTGTATCGTCACAAGGGGTTTTAATACATATTTCAGCTGAAGGTTTACTATTATTGCCTCGCAGTGATGGTTTTATTGGATGTGTTATGTGGTTACTTGGATGCCGTCATGTTGATGAGGATTACTTCATGGAAAATATCAATAAAATGTAAGTGTCGATGTCAATATTAAACTTAACGGGATTTTGGAAGTGTCAGACTTCACAGATAGCATTTCCAGAGATTGGGAAATTGATTTTGAAATGTGTGAAATTTGAGGACAAATTGAGAATCACCACATATAAGCTCTTTAATACTCCCAAGTAGATGGGCATCTGGCAGAATTGCAAAATCTATCTTATACCCCGGCTTCACCGGTTTGAGTTCAATAAAGTTCATTTCAATCCGCATAAGTGCTTCACCGGCTGGAATGTTCAGTTCGTGCTTGAAGTTGTTATTGCTTTTTCGCCAGAAGTTAGAAATGCAAAAGCACACTGCAACGGCATTCCGATATTCCAATTTTTTAGTCTCTTTTATGCGAGCTTTTATTTTCAAGCTTGATTTCATGTTCTGTTAGGTGAACTCAGAGGTGGAAGCACGTAAGTTGTTTCAATCGACCTCTCCATGCAACAAACTTGAATTTTTGTATGAAGAGGTCGATTGAAACAACTTTCGTGCTACCACCCCAGGCTTTATTTTTCCTGAGTTCAATATGGGAAAATGGGACTCGACAAAACTCCATCAAGAACAATGGCCTCGATTCCCAGATCCGACGGGAGGGAAGTGAGTGAGGATTTGACATTTTGCGATTCTCAAATCCGCAGTCCCGAATTGGTTTAAATCGAAAATTCGGAGTGAAGACTCACGCGATAATGAAATATATGATGTCGGATTATCTCAGGCGCATTTGTCTTTCAAATCCGCAGAAAATTTGTTGCGGATCACACTTTTACAGCGCGGAAAATGTCAAAAAGAAATTCGGGGTTGCGGATCTGAGAATCGCAAAGTGTCAAATCCGCAACTCACTTCCCTCCCGTCGGATCTGGGAATCGAGGCCATTATGATAAGCAAAGCGGGAGATCTTGGAACTATACATGCATGCATGCTTCTTTCACATACGAGGATGGTCTGAAAAGTTTCCGACCTCAACATGAAGATGGCAGCATTCGTCAATATAATCTAGTGAATGTAGTTGTGCATCTTTTGACAGTTACTCACCAAAGTTTCAGCCATTTTGGACGAGCAGTTGTTATTTCACAGTCGTTTGAGTGAGTCAATGTGAGTGTTTTTTTGAACTAGCAGTGAAGCTTGTATTTGGTCATTCATCTGTTCATCCACACCTATGTGCCATCGAAAAATTCAGCAAGTTGAGTCAATAGTTTCATTTACCACAAACATTTCTTATTGATGTGAATGCAGAATGAGATTGCACTTGCAGTGTCATCATAGAGAATTGCATCAACACTACTTAATGGTGGGCGTACAGGGCATTCAGCGCCCAAGTTATTATTGAATTTGAACCAGATAGAAACACTTAAATGTAACATCAGCAAAAACTCCCGTATTGCCGCAGTCCACATGCAAAGTTATAATTTGGGAGAGGTCTTTGCGAGATTTCCGAGGAAAACCAACCGGTGGGCAGCGCCCTGACACTATTTGTAGTAGATATTCGTTCAACTCAACGGAGTGACACTTTGCTTTTCGACTGTGGTGGAGTTTGAGACTCTCTTTTCTCTCTCTCTCTTTCGTGGTGGAATTTGAGACTCTCACTGTCCATGGAAAAAGCGATTTTGAGATTTCCAATTGTTTTGGCGCACGCCATGCTATTGACTTATGTGAACCGAAACAAAATAAAAAACAAATTGAAATTTATTTTGGCTGATAACACCTATTCAATCAAATTTCAAGCAAAAAGCAGATAAAAATGTTTACAAACAAGTTTTTTTTTTGTATTTCACTACGGGACCTCCATTTTATCAATTAAAAACAAAATTTTCTCTTTTTAAATGCTCGGTGGCGTGCAAAATATCAAAACACTCTCATTCGATGCGTTTCACTCATTGGACATTGTTCCATATATCTAATTTGACAAGCACCTTTTAAGTGCCAGCACCCGGTGCGGTGCTCTCATTGGACTTCGGCCGTAAGGGGTCAAGGTAAGAAGGGCTGGAGTGGAATTGCGGAGCCCGCGGAACATTCCTGGGCTCACTTTCGTGAACTGCTTACGAACAGATCGAAGGCAGGACTGTGGTCGGGAACCCGGGAGGCTCACGGGAGGCTTTCGAACCCAATAACTACAAAAACGTTCAAAGTTTAAGTCTAGTATTAAATTCGAGTGAAATGGTAGTGAACTGTCAAATTCCATACTTTTTGGCCGCAGGTTTTCATGCCCATAAATATTTCTCTAGTGAAATTTAACGATCCCAGTACTAAGTTCAGATATGTAAGGAGAGATAATGAACTATGTTTCCTAGTCAATATCATGTGGAATTGTTAATATCCGAATTCTTGGTCCAACAAGGAAAAACAAGTGGCACGCTATTATTGTACTTTTAAGGTACATTTTCGGTAAGAAGATTATCTCCAAGACTTCGAAATTATGATGCACCGCTTCCAAGTCTGATTATTGCCCTGATTAATTTTTTTTGTGGGCCTTCTTGAAAGCAAGATTTTACGTTAATCCACCCTGCACCATTCCTCATATGAATAATAACTTTCAAGACCAAATTCGCACCTTAAAGCCTAAAATTATTTAAACAATGATAAAAAATTACCATGCACGAACCCGTGTTTGTGAAGAAGCAGAAGGGCGTCACTTAAAGTACATAAGAACTACAATCCCCCAAATAAAAACCAAATAATAAATCCATCAAGCACTCATACTTCCCTGTCATAAATTTTAAAAAGGTTTCTGACTACTGCGCAATTCTGCAATTCAGTAAAAAAAAATCCAGAAGTGTTCGTGCTAATTAATCCTAAATGACCGAAAATTGCTAATTTTTGGAATATTCAAGGTTGTGGCACCAATTTAGTCCTGGATTTTATATTCAAGAAAAAAAATGCGTAAACTCTACCCATTAATTAAATTCTTTTGCAAGTGTAAATCAATAACTGAAAAGTATTTTTTTGTTTTTTATTTTACAAATTTCGTACGAAAATTTTGGGACAGTCCTAATGCCAATAAATTCTTAACTAATTAAACCACAACTATTTTTTCAATCGGGAAATGTCAGTTACTGTTTCAGGGAAAAATAGGAGCAAAAATACATCTATTTTCATCTAGAAGAACACGATGAAACTCAACAAAAAAATTGTCCTAAATTCCAAAAAAAAATCTCATTGTCCTAAATTTATCATTATCAAAATTTTACTCTCTATCAAAAATTTTAAAATCTCGCGTTATCCTTGAGTAGTAATCATCTTAAAACTAATTTTCAAGTAACTTACATTTGTAATTAGCCTTTAGTAAATTATATATATTTTTTAAAATTTATTAAAGAATCAATATTTAAGTCTTTTAAATTTTCGGTACGTACTTGTCTTACACGAGCGATACTCGAAGACCACAATTTTTGATATTTGTCATCGGTAATCAGTGCCAATAAATCTTTTCCAGATGGTGGTGGCTTTATTGGTGGTGGCATGTTTCAACTTATTTATGTATATCCAAAATCCCCAAATCTGCGGCCTCTTCTTTTGCAGGTCTGCAAGAAAAGATACCCAAGATTTGCTCTTTAACTTTTCAAGTTCATTTTTTTGTAAGTTTTTTGACTTTTGATTTTTATTTTTATTTTTTTAATTGTTAGTAATTTTTTTTTTTTCACAAAATAAACAAATTCTACTTTATTTTATTTTTTGGGTTTTATAAATATCATTCCTTTTACTTATTTATTTTTTTTTTTATTTACTGTAACTAATTTACTAAAGGCTATTTTACAAGAGGAAATTTTGTGCTAGTATAGTTTTTTTTCTACTGATTTAACATGCAATAATAGAGTTAATGTTTTTTTTTGGCCTACGTATGTTTTTCGATTAGTATAAAATATTTATTTAATGTTTGTTATTTTAATTGAGCAAAAATAATGTTTGTTTTTACACAAATTTTAACAAGAACACCACTTTTTGTTGTTAGTTTACTTTTTTAGGTCAAGTTCTTTCACAAGGTCATCCAAAAGTCAATCGATTTATAATGAGCAACGATCATTTTGGTTGGTATCAGATATATATATTTTTTTTAGAAAATTTAGTAGTTTAATTGGAAATTTTCGGAATATAAATTAATATTTTCGTAATTTGCTCAATTTTTATGGAAGTTGCTCAATATTTTTTCGAAGTTGCTCAAAATTTTATCGAAGTTGCTCAAAATTTTATTGAAGTTGCTCAAAATTTTATTGAAGTTTCTCAAAATTTTATTGAACCTGCTCAACATTGATCAATTGTTGATCAATTTTTTTTAAGTTTCTCAATTTTTCTGAATTTGCTCAATATATATATTTACAACCCTGCACTTCCACAAGAACACTATCAAAATTTTTAAGTTAAATTTCAATTCAATATTTTTGAGACACTATGTTTAGGGTTTAACAAGTAGAACAAGAACTATTGCTTAATTTCTGACACTGTTCTTGATTGTGTGCAATAATGAGTGATTAGTTTATATGTTAATATAGAAAAAAAACAGAAAATTTTTGAAAATACATTTTAAATAGAAAACTCACCTTTAATTGTTCAGCAGTTTGCGATGAGAGTAGCTCTCTGCACATAGACTGATTTCCAGCTTCTACAGCCAACAGCAGTGGGATTTTGCCTCTCTGTGAAGTAACAATATCTCCAATTAGTTTTTGCCATGTATAACGTCGAGCAGAATGGGCCTTTCGAACGTTTTCCGACTTGGATGAGTTTTCTCCTTTTGGAAAATTGCTCGCAAATTTTTGAAAAACTGATTTTGCACGATTTTTTCGCGCGGCTGCATCCATATTCACTAGTAACCATTACACGTATACGAAGCCACTCGATATTATTAATAATAATAACTAATCCCGTTTTATTTTATTTTATTTATTTATTTATTTTATATTTAAAGGAAATTAACAAATTATAATGAAAATCGGCGAGAAATGTATTTTCCCGAACTCGTTCTCGTTTGACTATGAACGAACCGAACCGATCTCTTACTATGCTGTCGACAAAACACAAAGTGATGGCGTAAAACGTTCAAAAAGTCCTTCTTGTTCGAATCCTTCATTGTTAAACAGAAAAAATTGGATATTATTCTCCTTGTAAAAGTCTTTCGTTCTCTGTGCCTTGCAAAAAAAGGTAAGGGGTTCTGATTTTAATCTGTCCTGTGCCTGTTTCCTTCTCTCTATGTCTATGAACAAAAAATACATATACATAATATACATTCCATATTTTTCGTGTTTTTACCCTATATGTATTCGTTTTGTTCATGTTTTGGTTACGTAAATAAATTGGGAAGAATTATAATAAAATCTTTTTTAAGTACACAGTCTAAGGAAATTGGTAAAAGGGAGTTATAACAGAAACATAAAAATTCATTTACATAGATATTAGGAAATTGCCGAGAAATTTTCATATAAGGACACAGGCCGCTATTTTGTAGTGTTCGGTTGTTGTAGTATTATTAGTGTACACTGTGCTGTGCTGCAAGGATCTTTATAACTAGGGGCCCCCGTTAACAGAATAGCAGAGGCGTCTTGATTGAAGGGGCTAATGAGAAAATTATGCTACAATTAAATGGCTATTGATTGATTTAATTCACCAAAAATATTTATTTATATATCTATATAAATATACAAATATAAAAATACTAATATTATCTGTTGTCGTTTCGTACTCAAGGTAAATAAACAAAAGGATATTGCTGTTGGGTTATTGGGTGAATGTACACGTGCTCATTGGCTGTGTGCGTGAGTGATGAAGGATTGGTTATTGTCAGAAGACATCACATCACTGTCTTCGGTTTTAAATTTTCAAATCAATGGATATGGTATTGTTTAATCGATGATAGAAAGATTGTAAATCAGTTTTTTTTTTTTGGATTTAACTTGTCGTTAGTATTGGATTCACATTTAAACAAACATTATCTACCGTATGTGTGTAATACAACAAAAATAATGTAAATTATTACATGCAAATAGTCGACCAGCTAAATCTTAGACGAGATGAGATATTATATTCGAGGTGTCAAAAACCAATGTTCGAAACTAAAATCTTGTTCGTTTTTAATCGACCCACCCAGCAAAATCTCAAAAATTAGAAATTTTTTTCTAACCATATACGATTCTTGAATTCTTTTCTTATCATCCAAAAAAGCCGGTTGGTCAAACATCAATGGAATAATACGAATGTGTCCTTAGCTTTTTAAAGACATTTCTCTTAGGTCTACCCAAGTATAAATGAATGATGGCCTTACAACGGGCGAACACCGTCCGCTTGGGATCACAAACGGGCTCACGACGGCCAAACTTGACCAAACGATTTAAATGACACGGGCATACGACGGCAAACATGAAGCAAAAAAAGTATCTGAACAATATGTATTGTTGACTGTCTTTTAAGAGAACTTTATCATCCCATGTGTGTTTGGTGTACGGCCGTACAGTACTTCTGATGCCCGGCATATATACGAGGACTATGTTTTAACCAGGGTCGGTGTTCGCCCGTTGTAAGCTTTTCTATTATTTTTATTCGAGAAGGTAAGTACGAGTACAATATTGTTGTCGACCAAAATGCGCGTAATTGTGTTATTACAAGAAATATGATAATGGCAACATCAGGCAAGATTAAGCGCTAGTTCGTAAACACCACACAAAAAAGAATCTGTGATACTGAAGTTAGTTATGCCTTATCAGCCCTATGCCACAAACCACATTAAAATTGAATTGGGACGACCGCAACATCTGCTTTACGTAAAGGATACTCTCAGTAGAGCGGTTCTGATTCTATTACAGAGGTCAAGCAGCATTGGATGTGGTTAGTACTCAGTTGGGGGACCGCATCATTACAACAACAAGTTTAAAAAGGCTTTCGACACCGGCACAATTATTACTCACATGTCCACAACGAGATTCTTAAATTTTTCGGCCTCTTTTTTCACTCGGGATCTGGTAGCAATGAGTTTTCTTCAAAGGGGCCAAATGGGCCATTCCTTATGGCGAGACGCGAATAATGAAGCAAGAGGATAGATGCCCTGCGTGGGCCTTATAGGGCAATACACAAGGGGTCCACACGAGGCAGCGGCAAGCTTCACACACGAGACAGTGGGACTAGCTTCATAGGGCCCATCTGCCATTTAACTAAAAATTTAAAACCATATAACTCAAGAGGCAGCTGGTAAATAAATTGACCGTTTAACTTTTTACGTTTTATCAGTTACCTGTGCACGTCCTCCTCACCCGCAATGATTATGCTCCGCCACCCCAGACCTAGAGTAACACGCCCGACTACCATCCCAGATCACCACAACAGGCGCGGGAATTTTACCATAGTACCGTGTTGTACATACTGCAAAGAAAAATAGCACGATCGCCTGATGGCCGAGCATATATAGACATCTTGGAGATCAGTCAGAAAAACAGGAATTGGAGGTTTCAGCAGTGTCTAATGATGATTGTAGCCTGCCGTCACTAAGCTTGTGTCCTACTCTCTTTTATGCTCAAACTAAACTTATTACTAGATATTGCACTATGACCTAAACTGCATGACAACTAGGCTTGGTTAACACCTCCTAATTTATTACAAAGGCACCCTGGATATCATATGTAGTCAAAATAAAACTATTCAAAACCATGGCAGATAACCAATATGGCCATGACCAATGTGCTTCAGCAGAAAAAACCTTACCTAAAATTTTTTTTGCTTCAGAAGCATACATCCTCATATCTTTAGGCCGCAAAACCTTGCTAGGTAACCTTGGCATATGAAAAATTGGAGTATGAAAGAACAGATGAAAATGCAGAAGATTTTGAATGCAAGAAAATGCCGATACCGACAAGATCAGTATAAGGCGAATTTGGAATGTGCAGAGTCCAGTAAAGGCTTTCTGACTTAACCCAGAAGAAATAACTGTAGTAGGTAGACCTAGGACGAGGTAGTTAGATGGTTAGATCAAAATTGAACTAGTTTTGTTGGTCTGTACAAAACATGTTTTATTAAAAAATAAACAGCCCAAACAAATAAACTAACCGCCGCCACTGGTTTTATATGCCCAAACTATTAAAAAACATATATGTAATATTATTCAATTTGCCATTTACCAAAAAATAAAAAACAAACATCTTAATAAATTCAGTTATTCCAAGTAAAACTTAAGTAGCCTAACCATCCCCGCGAAACTAATCCCTACATACATAATACACGCCTTAAATTGAATTACCATTTTCGTGTTTAAATCATTTGCATCCGTAATTCTCTCGCATCAGGTATCGACCCAACGGGCGTAGGCGGTTCACACAACGAATCAAAAAATATCACCATTTCGCCATCTTTATGCCATATGCGAGGATTGTCGACTCTCGTATGACATATACTTTATTCGCATTTATTATCAGGCATTTTTATAGCAATTAACCAGCAGCCCCCTACTATAGATCCTCAGACCCTCTTTTTGCCATCCATATATGCTGTTAACTAGGGGGCTGTGACGTTAAAGGTATGTTAATTAAATGTTGCCACAGACTATGTGACGACATAGAAGTTGAGGGAATATTTTTCTGTGTAATTTATGAACTCGAAATGGGTAATTGCCTGAAGAACAAATGTTAAAGGTTATAAAGGAACCAAAATTGGGGATGGAATCGATATTTTGAATTTGAATATGATTTTGGGTATTTTGGGTGAATTTTCGTAACTCTATCCTAAGGTAGTATAACTTATATGCAGAGCTTTTCAGCTCTAGTGGCATTCATCGTGTAGGACATGCATCCTCACTTAGGAGCTACTTTACTTACCCCGTTTATGACTAGGTTCAACCCAGATTCAACCTAGATTCAATCCAGTTATATAGGGGGTCGAGTTGAAACTAGGTCCACTCGACTCAACTTAACTCTCCTACTGAGTCCAGTTGATATTTCGCCTCATATACGCGGGTTGACTTGTAATTGGGTTGGAAAGACATTTGTTTTGTATGTTTACCATCGACGTGACGTCTGCTTTCGTCGTAGCTTACATAGCAAAATAAAACTATTTCGTTCTGATTACCTTCCATGGTTTTAAAAAAATTTTACCTATCTATAAATGAGTATTTCACCAAAGATTTGAGGTTATGTTTTGGTGTTAGTTCAACTTTATTTCAACCTAAAGTGAACTCAACTCGATATCATATGCGATGGTCCAAATTTCAACTCAACCTCGACTCAACTTTTCAAACTAGTCATAAACGGGGTAACTTGTGCTCCTTTAATCTCTCATGGGACATAGGGCGGAAACAGTTCAGCGGACTCTATTTTGTGCGTGAGTTCTAAGCCAATGCAGGCTATGTCTTTAACACAAACCGGAAAAAGAATGGCAGATCTTGAGATGGATGGAGTCTTCTCTTCTTCTTTGATCCGTTAGTTGACGGTCCAAGCAACACGTCCTCGCAAAAGATACACTGGTGTTAGTGCCGGTGAGATGGATGGAATACTTTCAAGAATCGCACTAAGCATAGAGAATCTCAAATTGAGAGAGTAACTGCCAAGGCAACTGCATCTCTCCATGTTTGTCGCCAATTTGTAGGAAAAACCTGGGGTCTTAAACCTAGGTTAATGTTTTGGCTATATACTACGGTCGTAAGGCCCATGATCACATATGCATCCATCGCATGGTGGGCTAAGACCAAACAAAAGGGTGCTATGATTAAGCTGGCCAATGATATCTTTGTCCGATACCATTCCTGCTACTCTTGACTTTGACAAACCGTTTTCGACGATTATTCGAAGTAGGTCAGAGTGGCAACATGGCAGGCCTCTCTTTAGAGGAAGCACGGCCTTTTGGTACGCAGACGGTTCCAAAACCGATAAAGGGGTAGGGCTGGGTGTTTATGGCCCAAGAAGCAAAATATCCATGGCTCTGGGCACTACCCACACTGTTTTTCAGGCTGAGATACTCGCCATCCAGGTGTGTGCTCAGACTTGTATTAATAGAGCTCCAAATAGCTCTAGCATTGTTATTTTCTCGGACAGTCAAGCTGCACTGCTGGCCATTAAATCGCACAGGGTCTCATCAAAGACGGTCCTGGATTGTCTTCAATCCCTGAAATTCCTCAGCAGGAACAATAGTGTCACGCTGATGTGGATTCCGGGCCACGAAGGTCACATTGGTAATGAGATTGCCGATAGCCTGGCTAGAGCAGGCGCAAACTCATTACCTATTGGCCCGGAACCTTTCTGTAGCTTAGCAAGCTGCCACGTAAAAATGGCCATAAAGAATTGGGTTGACCAGATGTTTCTTCAAAGCTGGTCTAGGACCCAGGGTGCTCGTCAAGCTAAAAGATTCATCCAAATCGATAAAGCTAAGGCGGGCAAACTTTTAAATCTCAAGAGGTGGGAGCTAAAAATAATAACAGAGCTCCTGACGGGCCACTGTTCGCTTAACTATCACCTAAACAAAATAGGTCTGGTGGCCGACTCGACTGCGGGGCAGCTCCCGAAACTGCGGAGCACTTGATGTGCGACTGTAGGGCTACAGCGAGGAAAAGACTGAGCCTCCTCCATCGTGATTTCCCTACTCCCAGGGAGATTTGGGATAGCAGCCCTAAATCAGTTTTAGGCTACCTAAGAAGCCTTAACCTTGATGGTTTTTAAAGACGGGGATGGCACAATAGACCAAACAAAATAGGTCGCAGTGCCCGCTAAAGCGCCCCTCAACAAGAATAATAATAAGCATAGAGAATTCAGTTCTAAGGAACTCTTCGTCGTTAAATGACAATCTGACTGCGTTAAATAGCAGTACAGACCCTCCAAATAATCGAACAGACGTTTCGAAGCGTCGCTGAATAAGAACACAACTAAGAAGCTCTTCAGTATCAACCCTTCTATCCCCTCTACCATCAACTCTTCCTTTGCCCAAACCGGCTGCAAGAGTGGATTAGAGCTTGAACCTGCTCGTCAGCATACAAAGGTTTAAGCGTAAGATCACCCAGCTGCTATAGTACCGATGCCAGTTAGTAGTTTCGAAGAGCGATGACCTTGGGTTTAAGCTGTAGAGCTAGCTTGCTGGTGATGAATGACAGTTCCGAGCCAGATTCTAATAATATTCTGATTGGTTGGCTTTCTGATATTATAGCCATTAGACAAGCTCAAGCAACGCAACGCAGCTGACTGAGTTAATAATTCTGAATGAGCTAGCTAAACTGTAGAAAAGTTTGATTGTTCTTCTACAAGATGACAAGAAGCTTGAACAGTACGAGAACCGAGTAGTAACACTAGTGGACTCAATTTGTATTGTCTCAGAGCTGGAGCTTGAAGTTGAGGTTGATGGTGAAGTGGTTGCCCGGCAATAGTTTGATGTCGATGCAGGTGATGAGCAGAACAATTTTAATCTTCAGCTGATATTCTTGAAGCTTTAATTCGGGTTAGTTGCAAAGATCCAAAATGGTATTCTTTTACGTTATAGAAACTGGAGTGGTATAACGATCATGAATAAATCAGCAATGGATCAGGTGGGGATGGATATGTTGCAATCCACGACGCTCTTCAGACAACGACACAAAACAAAGAAAAGTTCGACCTAGACCAATTTGAAGAAGAACTAAACAAATAGAATTAAAATAAATCAAGACAAAATGAACTGAAATGAATGCGGTAGCTCTAGAGTCTAGCGGTGTGCTTATATCTTATGCTTCCATTCCCCGCCTTTGGTGACTATCCTGGGTGGAAATGGATATCTATGCTGTTTGTAGAACAATGCAATTCAACTTTGTTGGGGCTACTTACGTACGACAGCGTGTCTTCAGTTACATTTGAATTCGTATCACACTGTTAGTATAAAGGGTGACACCTAAGCTTAGACTTTTACATAAAAAATAATAACAATTTTGTAGGAGGTCCCAGAATATGTTTTTGGGACACTAGTTAACACCATTCAGAATACGAAGAAGATTATACTTAGAGTAAAGAGTCTCCCTTCAAGCTTCAATATTTAACTTTTGATTTGTCAGACTAGATCAAGTGAATCTTGACCGCCCTTCACTTACCAAATTGGTTGCTGTGCACTATTTCAACATCGAAGTCAACTAGCATTTCGCAAAGATTATTCATGAGACCTCATTCGTGGCGCTAAAATTGAATTTAAATTTTATAAAAAGAAAAAACATTTGGATCACCTATCGCCTACAAACCCAAAATAAAAAATATTTTTTTAAACATCATGTCACCTAGTTAATGACTTTCATATAAATCTGCATAAGAGCCTTTGCATACCTGCACGACCGACGACATACATATGGTGCCATTCGGTTCCAATATAAACAAGAATCTTGGAGCAATACCTTAAGGATTTTCGTAAGGATAGGAAGGACGATACTCTACACAAAGTATATCTCTCCAGTGTGTATATTTTTAGGAACTTATCGATATCACGCAAGAAATCAACTATGACTTCAATCAAGTATCGCCTCTGCTGAGTTATGGTTTATAGTCGACGGTGAGGGGTGGTTGCCAGTTACAACTGTTTCTACTAATGTTGCCCCGAGGGTGTGTACTTTATTTCGTGTTGTGTTTATAGTCTGTACGTGATTTGAATTTTAAGTTATTTCGCATAGAACCGATTGAAATGTCTTGTAGTGTGTGGTACTTGTTCAAGTCGTTATATTTCTAGATAATCCCCTATTTTTTCATTGTTTTGTTTTTTTACTTACCCCGTCTGCCTTCAAGCGGATATCCTTACCGGCTGCTGCAAGAAGTGCTCGCAAGATACTTGTTGCTGTACCAGTTTGTCGACTTGCTACTAGATGAACAGCTGTCTGGGCACGTGACTAGAATTAGAGAGAAGAACACAGGGTGAACTTGTTACAAATAATTTGTAAATTTGCAATTTTTTTATTGATAAAAATATAAATTCATTGATTTTCTGATAAGAATGTGTTTTTTGCTTTCATTCAAGCTTTTATCATTTCATATGCCATGTCATGCCTTACATATTTAGTGAAGAATGTTCATGTTGCAAAGTATTGCCAACAACGAAGCTTTGAAATGGGTTGAAGGAGATAGAAAGTAGCTGTAGCTGTAGCAATATGCATCAATTATATGACCATCAAGAAATTAGCAAATAAGGGATTGAGACGAAGACAGCCCCAACAAGGATCCACAGAAAGACGTTCACTTACATAATATAGAAGACCAGATACGAAGATGGCGTCAATACTACAATATACACAACGAAACCCGAAATCCATTGCGGAGCTATTTGGGAAGCTTTGAAAACGAATACAGTACCAACAAAACGAATCCAAATAATCATAATGCTGGACTACGAAGCAGATCTAAGAATCCTTCACAATGGATATAACTAAGCAAAAGCCAGCAGAGAACCAAGAAGAATTCGATGGGGATTGGTAGAACGACTAGAAGATATCGAATACGCAGATGATATTGCACTTCAAGCTCATACAAGAGCAGACATGTAAAAAAAATAGACAGCTTAGGAATATGTGCATTGGAGGCAGGTCTTAAAATAAATCTACAAAAAACAAAATCATGGAGAATTAATACTACAAATAGTATCCCATTAATAATGAAAGATAGTACAATAGAAGACGTTAAGAAGTTCCGTGCAAAAACCAACCGATGGGAGGGGCTATGATACTCCTTGCACGGGGTTTTCGATCAATTTTGCCCGTTCGATCAACGCCTGCAAATGAGCTTAACGCATTCTTGAAAGATTCATATATACATATATGGAACAGTTTTGAAAAAAAAAAACACGCTTCAACGAATATACGTTTCCATTTACTACAAGATGGCTATGCTCAAACATTTACAAAGCACCTTTTGGACCTGGGAACTAGCAAAATTCCAGCCGATAACAGAGCATTTTATTATTTTAGTATTCGGAATCAAAAATTCGAAAAAATAAATGTGATTGGGGAAAGCAATTTTGAGATTCCCAATTGTTTTGGCGGACGCCATACTATTGGCTTATGGGTGCAGCGAGGCGCACCGAGTTCCTGTTAGTATTAAATATAGCAGATTGGACGCTATTATTTCCCAAAAATATAATGGGAACGTCCATCATCCTAATCTAATAATTTGAAGCGAACTTCCAGGGTGATATTCTCAAAACGGCGACCTGAAATTTTACATGTGTCATCTGCTCAAATACAAAATAAGTCACAATTAAAAAGCCAAGAAAAATCTTTCAAGGATTTTTACGTATTCTGGAGCATAGAGCGCGTCACTTTTCCGGATCCTTTTTGCGGTCTCTCAAAACCAGGAAAGATAACGACGCATAGTGTTTTAAGCTGTCTCTCCATGTACTAAGTAGTAACAGTGTCAAATGTTGCTTAACCTTGATGGTCAAATGAGCTTATGATAATGCATTATCGAGTATGGTAATGGCATCTTTCATAAGGAACCGAGAAATCCCGAGACATTGCAATGTAAAAATACAGAAAACATTAGTCCGGCCTATCCTGTACTACGGGCCAGAGAATTGGACATTGACCATGCAAGAAAAAACTAGAAACTCCCAAAATTCGAAAGGGAAATCTTAAGAAGAATATTTGGTACTGGTAGGGAATACCCAAAACAAATAGCTTGAATGTATGACGAAAGATGTCGAAGAAAGAATGCTAGTCTTAATTTTTAATGGTAGACCAACAAGGAAAGAGAATGAAAGAACGACTACAAAATAGGTGGATGGATGAATAACATGCTAGAAGATATAGGTACTAAAACTTCGTATATATTAGACCAGTCAAATTGTCGAAAAAGCTTGATTTTTGCCAACCGAGGTCAAATATAGAAAAATATAGGTCTGGACTTCTTTTGACACTCGCAGACCTTTGAGAGCTAGTTTGACTGGCCTATAAGGAATTGCAATGTAGTAGAGACAGAACAGTAGGGAAGAATAGACTTCAAGAGATTCGAGCCCTACAAGGACTATGGCGACATTTAAGAAAAAGTAATGGCATCCTCTAGCATGTAACTGTTTGGTGCTTATTTTTATCAGAAGGTGTCAGAGTCCTTAGAATTTTGTAAAAAAAAAAAAGAAAGACCGTCGCCATCAAAGAAGAATCGAGGCATGATTTCATATTTTGTGGATTAAATTGATCGACATTAACTTGAAAAATATTTGGTTTTTAACAAGGCTCCATGCTCCAGGTCTCCAAAAATGGATTTACTTCTAATGAAGTTTTCAACCAAGGAAATTTTTCAAGAAGTTGGTTTGAATTGGTCACCGAAATCTTGGATTCTAAAGCCATTGGACCTTCTCCTTTTGGATTACATCAATGATCTACAGGGGCGGCGCTTGGGTTTTTTGCGCCCGGTGCACTATGCCATTACGCCCCATAAGCTGTTCGCTTTTTAACGCAGTGAAGGACAATGGAAAGAGTCACAAAGACTCGCTGTATGGGTGGGTGGGCTTGCACAAAATTTAGGATTGCATCATAATAATGCATATAACGTAAAGAAAAGATTACATAGGGAGTTTCATATGGGTCAACATTCAACAACAAAAATCTGCTGAAAACGTCGCTTGCGTGGAGTTGGAGAGAACGATGGGCTGAGCAGATTTTTTGGCTCTGAATTCAACTTTTTGACAGAGTGGTTGTTATTTCTTGTCTTCTTTTTGCTAAGAAAAGAAAAAGAATGGCAGAAGGGAGAATAAAGATTTAAAACAACAAGCTAAAGCATTCTAACGTGTAGTTCGTTGGAAAAGCTGGCTCTTGTGAAAACCCATGCGCTATTCATCGCATTTCAAAAGGGAATCAACGATTACAGCCCATTTTTGTTGTCTGAAACTACGCCCCGACCAATTGCGCCCGGTGCAAGTGCACCATTCGCACCTATGAAAGCGCCGCCCCTGATGATCTATTAAATATTTACCTCTTTTTCTGAAAACCAAAGCTTGAGATTTGTCCTTTCATGTCGTACTTTTCAGTGTGGAATACAAAGGACAGGGTGGATTAATAAGAGTCTGAAGGCCGCTTACGGAGAAGGCGATGGGCGTGAATCATTAATGAAGTTATTGGTTCGTGAAATAGGCCACAAAATGTGCAACTATGTTTAACTTTGGCAAAAGAATCCTTCTGTGCAAAAAAAGCAGAGTAGAACAATTATCACAAATAAAGTTTAAATAAACGCAATTTCTTGAACAAGAGAATTAGCATTTCAGTATCTTGAAGCAATAGTTTTTTTGTAGTGAATCAAATCTAAAATCGTTATATTGGGTGTCAAAATATCCAATCACGATTGTCATATATCCTAAGAAAGAGAAATATCTCACAAAACTTATACACATTTTCGCACACAATGTTTTCTACGTCACTTTTAGTTTTAACAAGAAATCTATTTTAAGATGCGACTAAATTATGACAAAATATTACTTTTGTTTATCTAAATCTTTATATTTACTCCTTGGACCTTTATAATTGAACAACCGACACTGAACCTCTCAAAAAAACACAATTTTTCAGTTTGTTATATTTCAATGTTAAATACACCACACTTTCACCAATCATTTGTTCACTCTACTTATAACTAGAGCAATGTGTGGCAACAAAAAAAAATCCTGATTGGTTCTACTTGAATATGTGCCGAAATTCAATACCACATAAAAATATATATTTGATGGTTTTACTTAAAATACTATTTTCTTACCTGTTTATCTAATACAGGTAAGTCTAAGTCTTCGTTATCCATTCACTCCCGTGTTTCAAACAAAACTAAATTTAATATCATAACCGACGTGGCTACAAATAGTACAAGGATGGCAATTCCCAGTCGAAGCTGGAATTTGACGAACGGAAAACCTTACACCAGCCTACCCAGAAATGACTGCCAGAAGACAGGTTCTCATGCAATCCGATAACACATATATAATAGTGTATCCCCAGCAAAAGAAGTTTTTCCGTAAAGTGTGCTGCTATTCTTATAATTCGGGGGTGGCCCGGGTTACGCTTATCCATATGTGTTATATCATCGATATCACACCAAACAGCACATGTGGAACAACAAGCGGAGGGGGGCGCCGCCAATGCTGTAACTCACCCTCGGTTCGAACCAGTGACAACTTTGTATATTTTCAGAGAAAAACAACCGCCAAACCTGCCAGGTATGCTGTCAATCCACCACTTGCTGCCAGTGAACACGATTTAATGAAGGGAACAACACTCTGCACCTGGGGAGGAGTTACGTGGGTATTTAAGAGATCACCTGTGTCGATAGATGGGCGAAGGCCTATGGGTGATATGTTTCGATTACAATAAATTCCATTATGTTACTAATGTGCAGCCACTTCAATTAACACGCAATATGGAACTAGAAGCGGAGTTACGGCAGCAGGGTAATCTGCAATTTCTAGCTATTGGTGATTGCTTGTTTTTGTTGTAAAATTGTTTGGATTGTTGATATGCAAACTCACTGTGACTGAGTAAATTAAGAATAGGTAAGATGTAAATCTTGCAAATTTTTTCCCCAAATTTTTACGTCAAAGGAGTTGTTTTTATAATTTCGTTGAACTCGTGTCGCTCCTTGTCTTTTTCTGAAACTACATACATACTCGTACATATTTGTTAATAAAAACGTAGTAAGCTCACTTCTCTAATTATTGTTTTTTAATCTAAGCCACTTGCGCACTTACAGTGACTGTCATAATACGGATGCACACTCCAAGTCCCATGTTGAATGAGTATTTATATTTATTTAAATGTCGAGTGTGCCACGCGATCGGTCGGGAAGAAATATTTTTATTCAAGATCAAAAGGTCAAAATAACAGTATTTTGCAAATATGTATCTCTTAAACGGTAAGTCTTATCATAAAATAGAGATTATGTGATTATTTTAAAAAAACTAATATATATATACATTGAGTTCAGTTCAATGCCACTACAGCCAAACTCGAGCTTTGACCTCCTTTAGTTTTCTCCTCCAACCTTCTCGCTCCTCGCTCACTGTCTAGAGTCCAATTTCGTATGCGCAACAAGTGTACATCGTCTGCATCTACGGCTTCAAACCATCTTTTCCTCGGTCGTTCTGCTGGTCTGTCACCAATTATAATTCCCTTTATGTAAATCTTCTTCACTACTCTGTTTTCCAACATTCGTTCTACATGTCCTGCCGATCGTAGTCTATATATTTTGATATAGTTGACGATGTCTATCTCTTTATAGATTTGGTACAGTTCGTCATTGTATCTGATTCCCCGATTAAAAATGAAATTCGCCCGCAGCTAGCACGCAGCTGGCATGCACTAACCCGCACGGCGCCCGCAGCTAGCATGCACGCCTGAAGACTAGCCCGCAGCTAGCATGCAGCTGGCACGCACGAATATTATAAATCATGAGTAAAAATGAAATTCGCCCGCAGCTAGCACGCAGCTGGCATGCACTAGCCCGCACGGCGCCCGCAGCTAGCATGCACGCCTGAGTGAAAATAACACAAGCCCGCAGCTAGCATGCAGCTGGTACGCACGCAAATTTAAAATGAAAGAAAAAATTTTTTTTCGTAGAATAAAAATTCTACGCCTCTTAAAAAAGATGGAGAAGAGTATTATATATGTATGTAAAGTCGTCATCAGGCACATTTTGAGATTTTCGTGCGTGTGGCGGGAGATGGATACCTGTGGCGGGAGAGTGCATCCCTCTAGCGAACAAATTTTTAGATTTTCGTGCCAGTGGCGGGAGCGTGTATCCCTGTGGCGGGAGCGTGCGTACCTGTGGCGGGAGAGTACGTACTTTTGTGGCGTGCCTGTTTGTTCGCTATGCGTGCTAGCTGCGGGCGCGTGCGTGCTAGTAAGGAAATTAACCATGAAATTATTTTTAATCGGGTCTCCAGATACCGTTTACGTTTAATGGGCCAATAATGCTTCTTAAGATTTTTCTCTCAAAAGCGCCTAATAAGTTCTCGACTTTTTGGGTCACGGTCCACACCTCCGATCCATAACAAGCCACAGGCCGTATAACAGATTTCTATGGTTCAAATTTAGTTTCCTGTGTAGCGCACTTGATTGAAGTACTTTACACAGTAAATAGAAATTTCGATTGCCCTGTTGTATTCTGCTTTTAACTTCCTCCAGCTCTTCATTTGTCGACGACACTATTGTTCCAAGGTATTTAAATTTCTTCACTACCTCTATATTGTAGCTATCTGTCGTGAAATCGGTCCTAAGACGTGTCGTTTCCGATTTAATCTGCAACATTGCTTTAGTTTTGTCTCGATTAATTGTTAAACCCATGTTTTTAGCGGCGTTGTTTAGATTCATGTAGCATTCCTTTGCTCTTAATAGTTATTTACTTAGGTACTATATTTAGATCATTACCGTAACCCAATATTTTCTATATTTGCACCGACTTGTAATTAATGTTACATACATATAACAGCTATTAAGAACTTTAAACTGTATAGCCTAAGCTTTTTAATCCCCACCCGACTAGCATTTAAAACAAGAAAAGACCTCATGAAGCTTGTGGGCTCGATGCTATGTGACAAATGCCGAAAGAGGGCTTCCCTTAAGTTTCCTCATTCACAACACCAAAAAACAGCCACACTGAAGTGAAATATGGCTTATCAGTTTCTCATAAGCCATTCCTACACGAGGGACCATGGTGCTGCTTCATATTTCAGGCAATTTACCATACTCAACATACCGGTTCTAGCTCGATTACAGAGGCAAAACAGCATTGGGCGTACTCAGTTAGTACTCAGTTTGGGGACCGCTTTGGTAAAAGGACCTTTAGTGTTTAAAATATTAGGCTTTCGACACCGTCGCAGTTATTACCCACATTTCCACTTAAATCGAGAAGCAATGATTTTTCCTCAAGGGCCAAATGGGGTATTTGTTATCACGAGGCGCGAATGAGGCAAGACGTCAGATCAATTGTGTGGGCCTTATCGGGTAATACATACGGGGTTCGCATGAGGCAGTGCGGGTAGCCTCATTGGCGCCCTATCTACAACACCCTATTTCTGGTTCCATGCTATTGTCAGGCAGGTGACCCAAAGAAGGTAAAATCTTTTACCACTTAAAATTACCGCTCCTCTATCTTGATTGTGGGATCAATGCAATAGGTGCTCTTGCAGACGAGACTTTGTTTTGCTTTCGTTGATGTACCGCCCCAGCTTTCCTGCTTCCCGCTCAACCTGGGGTAAGCTTCTGGTAAAGCTGAAGATTTTCTTCCAATGATGTCAATACGTCTGCATAAGCCAGTAATTAGGTGGTCTTGCGCCTTGATGTCTATCCCGAGTTTCGAATTACTTTCTCCAACGCCAGGTTAAGAAGCGGGCAGGCCAGACCGTCCCCTTGTCCGAGTCCATTATAGATGTTATTGGTTTGGACAGTGTGCCGGCCATTTAAATCAGGATCTAACTGAAAATCTTGTATCTCAAATAAGAAGGTAAGGAAGTAATGCAAAAAATTCATCTTTTCTCGAGTTCAACCACATCTTATCGCAGATAATGTCATTAAAAATTTCCCACCGGATTGACATTCGCACTTCCTGCGGCTGGATCAACTCTATGCTGCGAACTTGCAAACTTAAGGTCTCTCAGCTTGGTAGCAAAAGTATGTTCACAGGAAGGAGACTTATCTCCACTTCTGTGGTGCCGTGTACGCTATACTTTAAATCCATTTTTTCAAATTCTAAAATGCCCAGATTTGTACCTGTGCATTGTTCTAATGCAAAACATTTTTTTTATTTCCCAAATGAGGAAGGTTTTTCTTGCTTTCTTTGCACAACAGATGTAATTAATAATGATAACGAATTTATCGTTTGTCCTTTTGTCAAGTAATCAATGTAGATGATCCCGCGTGCATCCCAAAAACCATGGCATCATCTTTGAACCCGACTGATTGCCAGCCTACAAATCGACTATACGATTGCGAATAGATATACGAAGCCATCCCCTCAATAGTCCCAAATGTGGTTTAGTTTCTCATGCACAACCGACCCAATACCTACTCACGACGCTTTAACTGATCGTTTGACTGTAATTCTTGAACTAATTGAACTTTAAATGGATGCAATTGCAGATCTTTGGTCGAAATTCGTTGCATAATGCTTCTATTGATGCTTATTTGTTAAGATAATTTTCGCGATTTTCTTTTATGTAGAACGAATTTCTTCTTTTTCCATGTAAAAATGGTCCAGTCTCAAGATTATGAATTGCTGACTCAGAGAAATCTTCAGAATCACACCATCTTCTACATCTAGTAGAAGTAGAGGATGCGAAGCTGACTTCCCCATTTAAAAGGTGTATGAACTTCGAGAAATGGTTGGAAAGTTGTTTGCGTATGCTGTATATTTGGAAATGCTTAGATCCCTTTCTTACTGGCAATTTTCATGTGAAAAATGAATCACGCACTGGTGGCCCAATCACTGAAAAAACTGATAAAATTATTGAAAAAGTCCAGCAATGCCTACCAGCGCTGTTGTTATTAGTATGGAGCTAGGCATTGACCACAAAACTGTTTTGAACCAATTAAACAAACCTAGGTACAAAAATAAGTTCGATCTATGGGTTCCTCTTGAGTTTAGCATAAAAAACATGATAGACCAAATTACCTCTGCGATGAGCTGCTGACACGCAATGAAATCGGCCCATTTCTATGTCTCATAACAGGTGATGAAAAAACAGTCAGTTAGTCGACAGTCGGAATCGCTAAAGATAGTGAGGATAAAGATTGGTAAGCAGGATTGAAGTCGAAAAAAGTGGTGTTTGATGCGACTGGATCGGAATCGTCTACTATTAGGTACTTCCCGTTGTTTAGACGATTCATTCTGCACTTTACTAAGGCGTCTAATTGTACTTTTTCGGTGTTATTTCCTTCTCAAGGCCCAAATTATATAACTGGTGTGCATAACAGAATTATTAAGCCACCATTAAGACCCCCCATTGTAAAAACATAGCGTTTCTCAATTAATTTGTAAATCTTATCAAAATTTTGATTGCTCGCCTCTTGACTAATTTGTAAGCCTTATCAAGATATTACAGCGCCTACACCTGCAGGTTCAAAAACCTCTTAAAGATGACCTTTGGTCACACAAATCTTATGCAAATAGCAATTTTCAAATTCGAGGTCAATTTCTTAACCCGACCTTAAAAGCCAATTCGACCCGCTTTTTTCCCATCATACATAGGTTTTAACACCACTTTCACTTTCCAATTGACCCCTCGTCCTTAGAAATGACCTTATATCCTTCGAACTTACATAACTATGTCCGATGTTTTTCCACCACCCCTTCCCTTCCCAGAAACGCAAGATTTTGTTGAAATTATTAATGTAGTTACGTTTTTCCTCTGAATGAATGACGCACACGGAATTTCCCAAAATATAACCTCCAAAAGTAAAAATGACGAATAGTTTTCGAAAAGTGATGTGACTTATTCTTTCTTATCGGAATCGCATCATAAATCGCCAGTCGTACACTGATGGGTGGTAAATTTGCAATAATTATGCTTTTATTAGTACCAAAAGGACGAAATTTTATGCCAACACAGCCGGCGGCCCCAAGGAAACAGGAAATGCTTATTTCACGAATTATTTCACCATTCACAAAGCCTACCTCCAGAACTGGTCAGGACTGAGCCAACGTAGTCCGCGGATTAATCGCGATGACCTTATACGCGACGAAATATTAGATGAACGCGCTTGACCCATGCATCATCAGTCTTTGGCCCGAATTGTAAGTATGTATATTTTGTTGTTGTTGTTGTGTGCTGTGCTCTTCCTGAAAAAAAGCCGTGATTTTTCCTGACTAACCTTGAATTTTCCCGACCGGCATTTCCCCAGATTAGTCACACCAAGCAACAAGAACAAAACCTGTATAGAGGGCATGCAAAGCGCCACTTGGCGCACCTTGAGATTTTGTGTCCCTGAAACCTGGAAAGGCGCCCTACTGAGGCCAGGTTCGGTTTGCCATATAATAATCGGCCTCAAGCCGCGCTAATGTCCATTAAGTAAAAAATCGAAAAGGGCTGCGAAAATGTAACAGAAAATTCGTACTTACCCCACCCGTGGAGAACGGGTCAACACCTCGTTTGTTCAGGAGCAGCTTAACGACATCCTCACGCGAGTACATGGCCCCAATATGTAGGACATTGTAGTTATCCTGAAACGGAGAAAAAAAATATATTATATGAGATTGCATTAGCTAAAGAGTGCCTGCATTAACTTCGCAATTAAGGATAATGTAGCCGAAGGTTGCGCCCCGGTTTAGACTAAGTTGTGAAAAAGGATCGGCCTCGTGTCGTTATTACCTGCGATATCCTTAAGCGAATTGTGTGTGCGGCATTAATTACTTAAGTTTTCGCCATTTTCCTTGTGGTCCTTCTCCGGCTGATCCTTATCTGCTCAGGACATTTTATTTAGTTTTAATGCGAAATTAATTTTTTCTTGATAAGCGTTTATAAGACGAATTACTTCGACATGGTATGCAGCGATTATTGATAAGCTATTTTTGGTAAGGCGCACAAAATTTTAATACGTTTCTTGACCGTTTTCACTTAAGGATTCTCGTCGTCTGCTTGATAGATTGCCTAAAGTTATTCGTGCTTGAAGAAAATAAAATGGAATTCTATTTTAGTCAGAGTGCGCCTCAATAAAAATCTGATTATGGTTTATTTATACACCAAGCGGTGAAATTGGTCACTTCAAAATTAAGGTTGATTGGTGAAAATAATTACGGACATATCGGCATTGGAGCAGCAATTGTAACACAGTTCAAACTTGCAAAAATAAAATCCAAATTGCACCAATGTGAGTCTTAATTAGTTTAAATGTTGTCCGTGGCGATGTAAAAAAGTTAAAACATACCAAAAAATAGTTTTTAAAGCTCCAAAAATACCACCCCCCACCACCACCACTGCCACCACTGTTTTTCCTTTGCAATTCAACTCATTCCTGCATGAACAAATTATTATTAAAGACAGACTTAAAAGGACGAAAGTAAAGCCGAAGCATTAGGCAATAAGCAAAGACACTCCTGCAAGGTAGTCTAGAGGTAAGGCGCCTGACTGCTATCCCCAGAGGTCCCGGGTTCGAATCCCGGCGGTGCCACGATCCTTCGCCTTTCCCACCTAACTTTCCTTCTTTCTTCTTCCCTCTTTACATTCCTGATTCCCCTGTCATAGCCTTCCTTAGTCCTTCCCCGCTCCACCAAGCGCATGCCATCGGTTGGTTGATGAGATTCAACTCGTTTCAGGAGGCATAACACTCCAGCGAGTTGTTCTCGACGCCCCTATGTCAGAGTCGCAAAATGGTTGTGAGTTGGTGGAATAAAAATATCGCGGCTAGGTTGTGACAGTTACTTCCTTCTCTTCTCTCTATCTTCCGGCTGGAGCTGCTGTCCGACATTCACTCTATACGAAAAAATAGATTGTCGACAGTACAAAGGGACTTTCCCTAAGCCTCTAGTCTGTCACATAAAAAAAAAGGAGATTTCCAAATGAGAAGGTTATTACAAAGGAGAAGGTTCTCTGAGCCATTAATAGGTTCCTTCCTTCAAAACACCCGGCCCGGTTTGTACGCTACCAATCATGCTGCAGAAATTATGGCGGTCAAGAGCTGCGAATAGCTCAGTAACGTTGCGTGAGTTGAAAACGTGGGAGAATACTCTTCATATCCAAGACAGGAAGAAGAGCCCACGAATCCACGAAGTACTATAGGCCGATTGGCCTCACAACCTTCATACTCAAGACACTGGAAAGAGTCATCGACCCTAACGTCCGGCAATCGGAAG
The DNA here is from genome assembly GCA_949987705.1 of Thereva unica. Lineage (NCBI taxonomy): Eukaryota > Metazoa > Arthropoda > Insecta > Diptera > Therevidae > Thereva > Thereva unica. The sequence continues at coordinate 90,735,582 of OX465285.1, forward strand.
ATGTGACTGGCCTAACATGCCTATCTCAGAAGTGGATCCACTGAGACATCTTTGCACGAGGTGGTTGGAACTATAGAAAAGACCTTATATATACCCTGGAAACCTTCCTACCCATAAAAGGCTAGAACACTGAATCGTTTCGAAAGGCTCTCATAGTCGTAACCATAGAAGTAAGACCTTGACTAGCAGCTATGTTGAGCTCGAGAATAATCCAAATGGATTTGAGATCCATGATGGTAATAAAATGCCCCAACAGAGGTACACGATAAGGAGTACTGATCTCTCTTTACTGTGGTTAGTAACGATAAATAGCATCCTACAAAAGCTAGACTGAAGGGGAGCTAAGGTATTAGCATATGCATCTGGAATATTTCCGAGAAGATGATTAGTGAAATTAGGCAAGAATATCTAAACAAATTCAGAAGGTGGACAGCAGGCTGCAGTTCGGCAAATAACCCGAGTAATTTCATGTCATTGTCAGGTGATAATGACAGGGCAACTGTTTCCGCCTTGTGTCCCATTCTTAACAAGAAGAAGAATAGCATGCAATTATCCCCTATTACTTCGCCAACCTCACCCCGGGTTCCCAGGCCGAAGTGTCCCATTACCTACTAACCCAAACAAAACTGGACTGGGAAAACAAAAATCCCAGGATGGCATAACGAGCAAATGGGCATGACTCCAAAAGTCGACACGCTCCCGTCACAGGCATGCACTCTCGCGCCACAGGCGCGAAAATCTAAAATTGCTTTGCCAACGTGGTTAAACAGTGCTGGTCGCAAGTGGTTCCTTCCGATGCCCAGGCAAGGTCGGAGAGTATAAGTCCTGGTATGCGGCTCTGGCAGGGTGGACCCCTTTTTCTACACTACTCGGGGACCTTTTATGGAAACAGCAAAAAAAAATGATAGCCTCCAGTCTGGGGGCTCAAGAATCCAAACCTACTGTCTGGAAAAGGGAAAAAGGAGCTTTAGACTCTAATCCGAAGCTCCCCAATCACTCCAAGATTGTTGCTTCGACAAAAGCAGGCCCCTCAACTCCAGAATAGAAATTAGATCACTGTTAAGCTTTCTAAACTCCATAGTCGATCAAACAACCACCGAACTTCATGCTTTAGGTACACATGGTTATGATATCAAAACGCTAAATAGGATGGGTCCAGCCAGTAGGCTCGCTGGTGGGACTGAAGGTACCCCACCTAACCCAACCAGAATTAAAAACCAATCACAATCATCCTCTGTAACTTAACAGTTAGGGTTTGATTACCATCTCAGCGACTGGGGTTCGATTCCTCACAACCGCATAGTCCCTCACTTTATATCTCTCCCACCTAGATAACAGGTGTCTGTTTCTACCTGACAGTTGAAGTATATGGAGATATAAATTTTGCCCATGTTTTTCAGGTGACATCTGACAGGAGCATGTTCTGTAAGGATGTCGTTAAGACTCGTAATTGGGGTTTGAAAAGTTTCTTATCATTTGCTCGATAAGGAGTATTGCATTTCTTGGCTTGTCTCATATGCGGTACGTAAGTCCGGTAGTGAGACAAGAACTTATTTCCCTATATTCGAAAAGTCTCTTCTATTTGACTAATGGATGTCATACACAGAAAGGATCTGGAGCGATAAACAGAGAGTACAGGCGCGTTTTTTTTTATCCATCGAAGCCATAGTACCCACTTTAGGTTGACTCTGTTAATGAACGCAAGGTCGTTTACCAAATCGATTGATCATTTTATAAGCTTTGGTTTCACTGTACATGATCTCTAATGGCTTTTAGGACTAGTTGACAGATATTATATAGACAGTTGTGCCGGTTGCCTTCTCCTCCGACATTCACGAGCGGATTTTTATAGCTTTAAACCTCCGCTTGGGACACAGAAAGGGATTCGCTTAAAGGTACGGCTAGTCGGAATCTGGGACCATAAATGCCTGCTCCGGTTGCTTCTCCTCTAAACTTTGGAACCCAATTTTCGAGTTAAATACCTCAGTATACAAAGGTCGAAGGTCTTTTAACGTGACCTTGCATTGATAATTTAAGTAAATTGTATAAAGGTGGGAAGGCGCATGATGACTAGGTTCTTTGGCGGTTCTCGAAACCACGATCTATGGGTTAGTAACTAAAACTGGTTACTCATAAGAGCTGTTCATGGATGTTGTATTTGGTGAGAACAAATCAATAGATGGGGCTTCGCAAAGTCAAGATCATCAATAGCAGTCAGGGTATCCGGTAAAAAGTAAAAGTAAAAAATGGGCTTACAGCGGGCGAACAGGGGCCGCTTGGCCTTTTAAGGGGCATATGATGGCCGTAGAATTTTTAACCATTAAGCTTAGTTTGGAAGCTTGGGAGACACTTTCCCCCCAAAATGATTTATTTTTTGTGCAGTTAAATTGTGCCAATAGTTTTGCTGGGTGCCTTCCTTGAATATAAAGAGATTGAGAGATTACGATTGTCCATTTGTGGATGTGTCTGATTTATTATAAGGGAGCCCAATTGCTTTATCGTGTGTGAAAATATACCTATATAGATGCACATATCGCATTTATGCAAACGTAGCTCCGCGACATAGTCTTTTGTCTTTCCTTTTTCTCCCACCAGCAACTCCCTTTCTTCGTTGAAATATGACTCTCAAAATGTCTCTACATACTCTATTTTACCACGTCTGACTTTCATTATAAAAAATCTACATCATTACCACTAATTTATGGTATTGTTAACATTTGCTGACACCATCATTATGAAATTACTATTATGTACCTAACCAACCCTCGTAATTAAAATGTAATTTCTAAAACAGAAAGAAATGATCGCCCATCCCACACACACACCGCGGCCCATACCTGCTGGCCATCAAAACTAAATCAAGATTTACTTTCTTAATTTCCGAAAGTGGAGCAATTTGCATGTGAGTCATAAATCTCATTTATTTAATGGAGCAGCAATGACCAGCAAAATTCGTGGATTAATATCACACCCTCCGCCCCATTGCTACACTTTATACCCGTATAGTAGCAAGGGCAGGGGGAAGCAAAACAGGATTTTTAAACTTACACATTGCCTCCTCCTTCTACCTCAAAAACGGCCAAGGTACAACAAGCAGTGTTCAGGTATGTTCCTTTGCACATCGCCCACATAGAAATTGAAAGGATTACATAAGAACAAGGAAAGGATTTTTGCATGCAAGTTTGCAGCACACACTCCATGGAGGCCTGCACGGAGGCCGTTTTCTTGTTCAAATATCGAGAAGGACTTAAGCTATTCGGATTGTATGTAGCGCACCTGGCAAAGGAAGTCGCTGTATGTTTGTCCCATAATTCACGGCTGTATTTGCATATTTTTAAGGCAGGTGCTCGTGTACACTTCTGGAGAGCCTGGCATACCCATAATTCCCGTGCAATGAAAGAATATATAATTTCTGAGCCATTACCATCTAGAGCATACCTTTTGGGCGGGTAACGGTCAGATGTGTGAAGAACTGAAAAAAAAAAACTAGGAACAACCTTGACTTTTTAAGAATTCCAGGAATTGCATTCCGCAGGTGAAATAATAATAATAAAAAAAAATGTTCTTGCTGCGCCCCCTACTTGTGAATGTGGGTGTTATACGGAAAGTGACAGTATCGCAGGACACGCATGCTATTCTCGGAAACTTCCTGTAAATTTTTGCCAGGATTATCAGGGATCTGCACGGAATGTTTAGCTAGAATACACCATTTAAGATGGCAACAGCTTAATAATGGCGCTTGTTCACACTAGCTCGTCACTGGTATGTACTTGGATGGATTACCTTAACAAATGAAAAATAATTAAGCACGCTAGCCATATTAGTTAGACCTTCGAGCTGCAGGATAACAACATTTTGGCATAGTCGTTGTAAATTACCAGCAGCCTTCCTCCCCTTCATCCCCTCCCATCTTTTTAAATAATAATTAATTTTAAGGCTGGAATTAAAATTGAGCCTCTGCAGGTCATGATTTATTACGGCCGCAGCATGAAGGCTCGGTTCTGGCCATTCTAGAGTCGGCCTTAACTTAAGGTGAGCCTTTCTCTACCTGTAGCCATAGAAGAATTTCTTAATTTATAACATATGCGACGGTGTTGACAACTTGCGTGAACAAGGACACTAGACCATAATCAGCTTGTGTGTACAGGTTTAGTCTTCATATATTTAATTAGTTCGTGTGCTAATTAACGTTTAGTTATGGAACCGCTCATTGCAACGCAACGAGATGATTTATTTAATCTACACTTTTGTAGTTATGTTAATATTATCTTGAGTGGTTAATAGTGCGAAGTGATAAGGTGCATTGAGATAGAGTTATTGTTTTGATATCAACAGCTTGAAAAATAATAAAATTCTCTTCTTTCAAGTAATTCTGATCATGTTCATGTATTCAAGCCTGTATAGACATGCCAAAAATGTTTGGGTTTATCAAAGAGTAATTCTGTAATCTGCACAATGTGAAACCTTAATGGACTCTTGTCAGGAACTAGTTAGTACCCAATTACTCGTCCATTCTGAGCATTCACTCAAGGGATTAGCCCACATTTCAAATTTGGACTATGCAGGTCAATATACTCTTTTTGACTTGAGTGGTTGAGTTAAGCTTTTGAAATGTTATCGAAAATTTAATTTCATTAATCTTGAACATTTTACCGATCAAAGCAATCATGTGGTAGTCAGCCATCAGCGAAATAAGAAAATATGCACTTACCGTAAGTATTTGAGGCTGATGGAAACGACATAATAACTTCCAATAGATAACCACTAGTAACTGCTCTAAATTGGATAGACCTATATGATTTGGCTAATTGCTTCCCTATAAGAATGGTATTAGGTTAGTAACTTCACCCACAAATAGCGGAACAAAATACAAGGACTACTCCAAAGAAAACTGCTAAATAGTTTGAACATTTTCTCATGGGACCATGTATGTACTCTGTTCAGAAGCTGTAGCTGCGTAGAAGCTAATCGATACCCTTTCTGATTACAAAGGAAAGTTTTGGAGCAAAGCGAGTTAATTTTAATTTTTAATGATCTTCTTGACCTTGGCCTACAGTCTACCTACTTTTCTGGTACAATGCCATATTTTGATTTGGCAGATGTACTCAAAATTTTGGACTCATTTTTACATTATTTCTAAGGCCTGTTGGTCCAGACCGTTATTCTCGGAGTCTGGGAGCATTTTCGACTGTAACAAGGTTAAATGGGCAGTGGCCTCTTTTCAACCCTATAAGTCCCCGGGAGGAGATGGAATTTTCCCGGCTTCATTCAGAAATGCCTTGATCTGATTCTCGACAACCTGGTTTGCCTTCAACTGGAGATACATTCCAACCATCTCGAGGAAAGTCGTGGTGGTTTTTATCCCCAAACAGGGCAACACATCCCTGGAGCTGCCTAAATTGTACAGACCGATAAGCTTAACCTCTTTTCTTTTGAAAACGATGCTGCAAGATTTCATACTAGGTGCAAGATGGAGCTCTCCCTTACTCTACATAGCTCCCAGTTCGCTTACTCGAAGGGTAAATCAACAGATGTTGATTTACAACACCTGGTCAGTAAAATCGAAAAAGCCTTCTTCGCTAAAAAAAACTGCTTTATGTGCGTTCCTTGACATCGAAGGTGCTTTCGATAACACTGTCTATGATTCTATATCTAGAGCACTGGCTCTCAGAAACCTGGATCCTCACACGATTGAGTGGATAAATGCCGTGCTTGTAGATCGTGACATTTTGAATCTGGAATCTGATGTCATCGGTTGTGCAGATGAGCTTGACATCATTAGCTCTGGGAAGTTTGACTTGACCATTACAAAGATCATGAGAACAGAATTCCGAGAATTTCAAAAATGGTGTACCACGGAAGGTCTGTTAATCAACCCAATAAGGCTGCCATGGTACCTTTCTCCAAACACTACAAAGTGGACCTAGGTCCTATTTGTATCCAGGGTACCACAGTTGAGTACTCAGACTCAGTCAAATATTAAATAATAAAACCATTGGATTAACCTGCAGACAGCCTCGCGAGGAAGGGGTCTAATACTTTGGCCCAGGGTCCAGAGCCCTTCTGTGGCTGATAAAGGAGTGGATTAAGGGAATAAAACAAGCCCCATTTGGAATCAGTCCCAGGTCTTAAACAGGCTAAGACCCTTTCCCTTAAAGGGCACTATCACTTTAAACAGAGCGGACCTAAGGCTGCTGGTGGGTCATCTGACTGGCCATGTAGGACTGCGGTTTCCCCTGCACAACCTAGGACTGTTTCAAGAGACAAAATTCCGACTCTGCATGGAAAGTGAAGAGACTTTTACACATATTCTTTGTGAATTTCATGCTCTGATCTGCCTTAGAGAAGAAGAACGTTTATAAAAGAGTTTTTGAGCCCTGCTCAAGTCCGGTCTTCGTCAATTAAAGACCTTCTTGCCTTCATCCGAAAGGCTGATAGTCTATTACGCTAGTGGAGTACGTACACAATAGGCCTAACTTGGCCGCAGTGTTCACCATGTGGATTGCCCCTCACTCCTTAAAAAAAACCCTGTTGGAGCGTTTTAAGCCAAACGAATCGGATTTTCGAATCGGATGATAATGGAACGAACTAGAGTTGAAACAAAACCCAACTTTTCAAAAATCCTTCACTTTTTCCAGTAAGGATTGTAATACAGACAGATCACGCGTGATTTGTATCAAAGGCCCCTGTGCTGAATGTCGAGTCGCGCGAAGTGATAAGTCGTTGCAATTGAAGAAAGTGACGGTTTAGTCGAATTACGACTTTCAACACAGTGGCTAGAGAGTGGATGTGCTAAGGCCAATTTAGGCCCATTCGACTGAAATATCGCTTTCTTCAACTCAGGCGACTTCTCACGTCGCGCCATGGTGTTTTTGTTCAAAATGTTTTTGACAGGTTCTACAAATAATTCAGTTGTATTACGAAAATCGATCCAAAATTTTGTTCAGCGGCCTTATCTTAGCTGGGCTAAATAGCAATCCAAAGAGGTTCAAGAGCTACGATCACATTCAGACAAAACAATGCTTGGTGTGGTTTATTCAAATACCACTCAAAACCCTCGAACGCGTCATCGAAAATTGAAACTTCCCAACGCGAAATGGAGTGCTCCAATCTGGGTATTACAGATTAATAGAACAAGACCGCAAGAACAGGACCAAGACTGTAAACGCAAGCTATTTTTGTTGATCACTAAATAGAAGCCTCAATGCTGTACACTTATCCGCATTCAAGGTACTTTCCTTGGAGATTTGGCCGCCTTTTATTTTGGTCACCTAGGTGCTGCCCATGCAATAAACGCTCACCAGGCACAGTCCTGACTACAGCAGTTAATGAGTCAAGCATCATCATTTGTTACTTTATATGTAAGTGTGTTTACATATCATACCTATAAACTGGTTCTCTTTTGTAATCTTGGCATGGTTCCTACTCTAAACTCTGTGTATTTTGATGGGAATGCTCCACTTACCCCTATCCTATATATCTGTCTCACAAAAGCCAGAAATTTTCATTCAAGAAAAATCACAAACAGTTGAGCGAGATTTGCGTGTCAATCAATTTAATGAGAAATACATCTTGTATTTAATACGAATCGAAAAGAGCAAAGGAGGCAAAATGCAGTCTTCGGTTACTCCATACTGAATAAATAAGACGATGGTTGATATGGGCAAGAGCATGTAAAGATTTAGGGGCGAATCATTATCAAATTAGAGTATGTATCCCTTGTATCGGAGTTCACTGCACAACATTCACGGATGCCTTTCAATGGAATATTTTAACCACAAGTTATTAGCTGTAGAAACAACATCCATTACTAAACACGTTTTGAATTCGCGAAACATTGAAAGAAACTCCAAGAAACAAGCTCGTCTCAAACCACCTCCAAATATCCTTGCTTTCTCACCAACAATTCCAACATCATACATTTCTAAAAACAATTTCATTCTAATTAAATAAATTCCTATTACTAATTATTTTTTTAAAGAAAAAAAACAACAATATCGCAGTGACAGTCACGCGAAATGTGCCCGTAACGCATATGAATAAAATAACAATTATCAAAAAAAAATTGTTATAAGGATACGAAGGCGTATAATTTGCTAAATCCTCATCCCTCCTCCATGGCGAGCATATTTGCCTGGTGGGGGGCGGGCCTCTTTCTAATTTTAATGCAAACTTACTCAACAACAATAAATTCACCCAGACGTCACCCAGATTTTCTACTTTGATAGTAAAAATGCAAATTGCTTTTTGCATTCTTTCTCCTTAAAGAAGAAATCTCAAAAAAATAGAAAAAAAATAGGAAGGAGTTAAAAGCCCAGCGCCTTTGCAGTTAGCCGCCCCGGTAAGGTAAGAAAATCACCCCCGGTTCAAGGGTATAAACCGGCTAAATAAATCGCACTGCGGGGTACGTCAAAAATGTGGCAAGGATCGAGGGGGTATGAATTTTTTTGGTTTATATTATACTAGGGTCACTCTCAAAATAGTGAAAAATTTCCCTTAAAGGTCCTTGAGGGTAATTATTTTCGTCACACTATTTAACCTTCATTTTTACGATACCGGTAATTGGCTCTTATGGGGGAAATTATTGGTGGGTTAATTTTAGACCCACTCGAATTTTAATCGAACCCCAGGCACTTAATGAAGGACTAAAAGTTGTCCAAAATAAAAATGAAACAAGTTTCAAGTATGGCAACAGATTCGATGTCTTCGGAACTACAGCCTTTCGACTCCTTGGAAAATAGTTTCCGAAGAAGTCGTCCTTGCGTGCTGTGAAAACGAAACGGAAACCGAAATTCCTATGGGATGGATAAAATGCGTTTGAGCTATGTTTACGTTAACACAGTGAAGAAGTAGCTTGTTACCAAAAATATCCTTCCTTTTCGATAAGTGGATAGGAAATGTGTCATGGCAGTTAATAGGTGATGACTTGGAAACATTTTCTCTGCTCTATGCAAAGAAAAACACAAAATTTTCACCTGATTTCTCTCGTTTTTTTTGTTTTTTTAATTAAAATTGCAAATGTGACAAACAGAAAATTGTGGCAATGTTAACCAGAAATAAAAACATGGGAGTGAAATACTGAGGTCAGCCCCGATCCGAGGGGGTGGGCGACCGAGGTGACTATGCCTGGATTTTGTTACCCACGCCCTCGCGTGTTAGGGGAATGCAAGTCATTTTGGCCCAAATTTTCGTTGATTTAGTCCCTTGTAAAAATCATTGTTACACGCTACTTCAATAAATTTTACTGCCAAATAAAAGCCTAACAGTGACATCCTTTATTAAATTTGGTCACGCTTACAGCAATTAAAAGTCCACTTAATCCCATGCTCCTCGGCGGAAGTGCGTTTCATACCAGATTTAATTGGCGCCGAGGCATATATGCAAAATGTTTTTGCGACACTATTAATAGAGATTGCTTCATAGACCACTTAAGCAATTCCAACATGACCTTGAACAGTTCCAGTTAAATCAACAACAACCCCCTAAAATCTCCTCTTATAAGAAACCAAATCCTTGCTGCAAGAGACCCCCACCAAAAAAAACCCCAACTCACCTACGCAACCTCCCAGCAAAATTCATTCATAACCACCCCAATCTAGAGTTCGGAGTTCGAAGGTATTCTACCCCTAAAATGTCCTCGGACACTACCGGTCAAAATCAAGACCGCCAGCGATTTATAGCCTCTGATAAGCCCCATGAGCGCCCGCGGCTGTTGTGATTGAGGTCAAGGTGCTTCGGGCAAGGAGAGGTGCGACTTTTCAGCGCCTTAAAGGACTCGCTCGCAAACACCAAGAAACCTATGAAAAATCCTTACGTGTTTAAAAACCGTCGTGTGCTAAGAAAAAAAATCGTTTCATGACTCCTTGCGAAGGGGTGACTTCTTTGGCTCCAACTTCTTCTACATACATTTGACGGCGTTTATGCTCTCTTTCATGCCATTTCTGCGTTTAAATTTGTTTTGGCGGCTATGCGAGCTCCGCCGTTTCTGGGTCAGCGGGGCACTTTCTTGGGTCTTTAAGCAATCGAAGTTTTTAAGGGAATATACACTTATATTTTTTTGGGTAAGGAGGAAGTAACTCCTTTGGGATACTTACGTTATTTCTTGCCCCAACATCCGCTCCAAGCTCGATCATGCGATCAAGTAGTGGCGTTCTATTGTCTTTCACTGCATACATAAGCGGTGTCATGCCGGTTGTCTGAAAATATAAAATCAAAATTAGAAAATGGAAATTGAGATTTTTTAAAAATTTAAGAATTTTGTGACTTAGCCTAACAAATCTATTCAATGCAGTTTAGTCGTTGTTCGGGTATCCTAGAGGTTAGGGCAGCCGACTACCATACCGGAGGTCCTTAGTTCGAATCTACTCCGCGAAAGGGTCCTTTCCAGATAACATTCCTTCTTTCCTGTTTTTCCTCTTTGGAAAAAAATTGCCTATCGTTAGAGCCCACCCCATAAAAGAAGGGAAATAAGCGCGAATGCGGAATTTTAATTGAGCCAGTTCTTTGCCTTTTAAACAAACATAGTGATGATGCTCGCTTGTGGGGACTTGAGACTCTCCCAGCGCATGGAAACAGCGATTCCTAAACAGATTCAAGATTTTTCTAAGTCAGTCTGCCGTTCAGATTTGACTGTTCGAGCAAAATTGTGTTAAAGAACCAGGTTCTGTTAATCGCTTCTACTAGCCATTAATGAAGAACATAAAAGACGTACTCATTCTTTCCAAGAAGAAACCTAAAGTTGACAACCACTGACGTTCGCTCACGTCCCACACATCCATTCGATGTATTGGCGAAGCTTCAAATGGTCGTGGTGGTCAGTGTGTGGTGTTTAGTTCCATGGTTAATTGAACCTTGTAAGCGGGCAAATTCAAATCGTTTGCCAAAATTCGCCGCAAAGAGATCCGTAAAATGTACAGTTCCTAAGCACGATGATGAATAGAGGTCAATGGAGTCTCGATCAAACTATAAGCAAAAATTACCCACAAAGATACGACGCTCTCAAAATTTCCCATAAGCTCCCTTGCGAGTGAATATATCAATCGACAAGGTGCAAGCGAGACAAAATTCAATTTAAAAACAAAACAAAAATCGAAGAAAGAGAGGGTAAATAAAGAAATGTTATTTCACGAAGTGCGAAAGAGACGCACTGATTTCTCTTCTCCGCAATTTTTTGTGCCGTCTGGACTTTTATTTTGCTTGTGTGAAATCATGTACCATCTTCGTGTACTTCCTGCTCTGCATGTGTTTGTGTAGTTTGCCGTTGTTGCTCCGCCCTCTCGCCATTCCGGAGCGCGTATATGAATAGAGAAGTTGATTTTTACTTTGAGTTGATTTTTACTTTCCTTTTTCTTCGCACAGAAAGGATTACATTGTCGTATCTTTCTGAGTAATTTTTGCTATAAGCGTTCAGCTGCAATGTTTTAGATGAAACAAACATTACGATAACGCACTGGTGTTGTCACATTTACCACCCATCCGGTCATTTTCAGTGATGACGCAGGCAGACTTTCACCTCGACGGATTGGTGAAAAAGAGGAGAATAGGACAGGTGAGAAGGTATCTGGTCATGCTCGAGTAGATTCGATGAGCTGTATCTTTGAACTCTCAGATGTTGTATGAGTTCGGATATACTGACTGTGGAAGATCTTTCCACAATCGAGTTGTTCTATTTATTAAGGAGCTTCTAGTGGGTTCGAAAAACGGGGACTGCCGAAAGGCGGTGTTTTCATCGATGCGAATGGTGCACTTCCACCGGGCACAATTGGACGGGCGGCAGCTTCAGAAAATTTTGAAAAAATTGAAAATTTTGAAAAAAAATTGAAAAGGGTGATTTGCTTTCTCTTTTTCCATTGCCCTTCATTGCGACATACTGCACCGGGCGAAAAAAAATTCAGGGCGCGCCTTGACTACACAGTATGAGAGGGAGCTGAATGGCTACTCGGATGTTGCGGGGAAAATATTGCCGTGCAGAAAGGAAAGTGCTTATTTCAGTGGAACTATAGTTGCTTATGGTCGCTATAGTTAAAGCTTTAAGAATTTTTCAAGGCTGCTACATCCCTAAAATAGCTCAAATGAGTCAATGGTAGCGCATAACGTACCTTTATCAATGAGTGTTATGACCCATTTTTCTTCTTTGTCAAGACACGCTGAGGTAGTTTTTGAAACATCTGCCAAGCAAACTAAGTTCAACTCGAGGCGGGGCCGAATGTAGGAATTGTAGATTGTAACGCGAGTACGCGGGCTTTTGCCCGAAGAAGGAATTTGCATCTCTTAAAAATTCCCAAGCAGTAAGATGCTTTTTTGGCGATTAAGAATATGTGGTTATTTCATAAACAAGTAGTTAAGACTTTATTAAGAAATACAGCTATTATCTACTCTAGAAATTACACTATCCTACAACATACTATCTAGAGGAGGAGGCAACAGATCGAATGATTGGAAGGCAGAAAGCTAGATTCAGAAATCGCCGCTCCTTTATATACATATCATATCAACACAGTGAGGATCATCATGGAGAAATCCACTGAATCACGATCCCTCTTTAATTTTGTCTTTATACATTATGGAAATATACTTGAATGGGGGTTAATAAGGACTTTTATATTGCAGGCACAATTCTAAATGTAGAGTTCTTCAAATTGGAAACTGTCCCACAACTTTTAAGTAAGCTTCGGAGTACAACAAGGATGTGCACTTTCACCACTACTATTTCTTAAAGTATTGAATGACAATCTTATCAGCGGGATCGATAGTAGAACAGGTTTCATAAATGGGTACTGACTCTACTGAGCTCCATTGCCAATATGATATCTGTTTGCTAGGCAAATACCCAAACAAATATGATACAGGATTTAGCAACAGAACGGAGTTCGGTCGATTGGTTTCATAATAAAGAAGATATAAGCTAAAAAAATTCATAAATGCAAATACCCCCACACGAACTGAACTGGATAGCTGGGATGTGCAGCTGGTCGGCAAATTTTATTACCAAATTTTATTTTATTAGTGGTATTACAGACCATGGTAGAATATCAGTGTTACAGAATATCAAAGCGGTAAGCGTTATCTCAAAACATTGGGATATCAACAAAGATATAAGTTAAGGCTAAATTACGGTTGTTCAACACCTGTGGTAACGTCACCCAATTCAATTTCTTATTAATAGATGAATCATGTCACACCCTGAAAATCCCATGACAAGATATAATTAGAAATGAAGGACTATGATTTCGTGCCGACCAAAAATGGACAGATGACAGAGTTCGGCGAAGCAATTGGAATTATATTGGTCACACTTGTCTGCTATTTTCGCCCTATGTCACACGAAGATGCTGAGAAGTTGAAAACTCTTTACTAGTTCAATTTTCTACCCCTAAATTGATATACATACCTAATAATTCTTGCAATGCACCAAATAGATTTAGTAATTCTGAAATGTGCCAACAAGCCAATTTCAGAAATGTACGAATTTTTCTTATTCAACATTATTCGAGAGCATTTTAAGCTTAGAAAGAATTCATATACGAAAAATAATGTACTCTTATTAGCCTCATGCTTCTATATTTCTAATGATACTTGCATGTATTTTGAAAATAGATGGTCTAGTCAGATAGTACGAAAATCTAATCAAATCTAGGAATAAGTAAAGCAAAATCGCTAATCTTTCAAGTCTTGAATATTTTATCAAGCATGAAAATTATTCTGAATCTAGGTTTGTGATATTTATCGCAAAAAACCCTACCATTTTCAAATTTCCCAACCCTTTTCTTAGTTAATCTAATATCACTACAACATTTATTAAGCAACCCTACTTGGAATTCGTTGATTATATTTTAATGATTCTAACCACAATAGTAATAGACCCTTTCTTCGTCCTCTTATAGAGTAATTTCCTAATAGTTAATTTCCATTTTCTCTGAATTTAATTAAAAATAAAGGAATTAATTAGTGAAGGAGTGTTTTTGGCAAAATACCTTAACTTCTACCACAACCCCCAGAATTTCTCAAGTTGTCACAAAAAAATCTGTTGAAGACATCAACAAACGATCGTTCTAATTTTGCGGCAATTTTTTGTGTTACCATTTTTCAAAATAAACATTGAACAAGGATAAGGAATATAACAACACATACTAATTTTCACGCAACATACTACACATACACAAGCACATGGCAAGTAATTAATAGACATTCGTTGAAGGCACGAACCTCCCAGATCCTGTTGTCCCAAATACATACAATTTTTGTTCGGTGGTTTTTTTTGTATTTTTTTTTTTTTGATAATGTCTAAGAAAAAAATAGGGTCTTACCGGGTCACAGACTCCAGCCAATGGCACATGATTGCCATCTTCGCCAGCATTTGCAACATACTTCTCGAGAGCCTTGATGGCCTGTTCAACAGGGGTCCATTCGCCCTTTGTTGCTAGAATTAGGAGCTTGTTAGCTCCCTCGCGTATGGAGGCTCCAGCACTGGATGGCTTCGATGGCGGAGCCTCATCAGCCTTAACATCCTTCTTGTCACCATTGCTTGCAGTTTCGTCCTTTGGTTCACTCTCAGCCTTGCTGGCTGGCGTCGCTCGTTCACTGGGGCCCGAATCATCAGTTCCCGATTTCTTAGCACCTGCACCTTTGCCAGCAGCACCTTTTTTCCCGCCCGGCAGGGACATCACGTCACTTCAGTCACTAAGCCCCTGTTACAGTTTTGAGTTTCTTACATTTTCGCATATTTTTTTGCTTCCACAAACTCTCGGCGAAGATTCACCCGTAGAACTACTACCTACTACTACTCTTCACACAAGGCGTCTTAGAGACGCATTGATTTCCACTTTCAATTGATTACACAACAATTCAACAAAAAATTCCAGGACTGTACCCTCCTTCAGCGGAGCACTGTTCAAGCCCAGCTTTGTATGACAAAATGGGACGAACTACAACTTGGAGGTCCTTTTTTACGTTGTTGCCTGGCTTGGCGTCACTTTCAATTTAAATTCAAAAATTTTACGATAAAAACTAAAAACTTTCACCAGAAGCTTCAAGTAACACCAAAGTACACTCGAAACGTCCAGGATCTGCCGACATGCAAGGCTTTTCGCTATGCAGTGCTGCTCCTTGCCTTCACTTGTGCCGCAGTCACTTCACGGGAGTTTTTGAGCCTGTTTCGAAGGAAAGTGGCTGATTTTCTGAAACTCTATTCGCGATTTAATTTTCTGCCAAGAATTTTTCGCCTTCTTGAAAAAGGGGCATCTGAGATTCTTATGACCTAACAACGACTTGCGCAGACTTTTAACCGTTTTTCTTGGCACCTGGAAGGCAGTGGTATCACCCTCATCATGATTTCGAAATTCCATAAGACGGACTCCCATATGACAGTGGATTACAAAATCGAATTGAAAATATGGCACTTTTGGTCTCCTGATACTGACGGGAACGACATATGACAAATAGGGATCCCTTCCAGGCTGGCCCCTGTGGAATGTGTAATGATATGTTAAGGCTACCAAAAGAAACAATTTCGATTAGATTCGCGGAAGCTCTCTGGGAGATAAAAGCTGGGCTAGAAAGTGCCCAAATGCACAAAACAGAAGCTGTTCTGGGGTGGTAGCACGTAAGTTGTTTCAATCGACCTCTCCATACAAAAATTCAAGATTTGGTCGATTGAAACAACGTACGTGCTACCACCACTAATCAAACGAACAAACCAATCATAGGACGAAGGTAGGAGAATTGATCATCCACTCACATACTACGTTTATAAGCGGAGTTTCACTCCCGGATCTTCAATCCAAAGTAAAACTCCCGATGCGTTTATAAGCAATGGGAGTGTAAGTCCAAAATATTTTCTGGTTTGAGATGACAGCTCCAAGCTCAAATTCAAAATCATAGCAAAGAAAAATATAAACCCAATGTTTCATTTAATGTATTTAAAAATATCAATAAACAAAGAAAAAAAACTATTGTAGCAAAATAAAACACCCAGCTTCTACTTTACAAAGTTTTCCCCCTTCGGAAAAAATTCTCACTCCCAGTCAGCGTTTATAAGCACAACATAAACCGGGATCGAAGTTTCACTCCAGCTTTTTCTTCGGGAGCGAAAATCCAAGTTCTGGATTTTCACTCCCGGTTTATAAGCGGTGTTTCACTCCGGATCGAAACTTCCATCCGGAGGGAAACTCCGCTTATAAACGTAGTAACAGCCTACTCGAAAGTAGGCCTGCATGGCACCTGCAACAAGCACAGTACGCGTGAGTAAAAACTCTACTTCTCTACAAGCATGAACGGAATAGTCCAAACGAAGCACGGTAGGCCGATAGTTTGTTATAGTAAAAGGGACAAAATCGGGTCTTTAAAAAATAAAGGGTGCCATTACGCCATTATTCAGTAAACCGGTTCTTGTTCGATTGCGCAGGTCAAGCAGCATTAGACGTGGTGAGTACTTATATTAACCAGAATCCTGCTATTCGAGAGCCTTGATGCCATTCTACCTTTCAAAAAACTTCTTCTTTAAGGATCTTTGCATTTGGGATTACCATATAATGAATTTGACTCTTCCAAAACAACATACGGTCTCATCTCTGTCACTACTAGACTATCTCCAAGTTCCCAGACGTAGCCTGGATCCAGTATCCACGACAAAAAATTGTACATTTCAAATTGCTTAGTTTGAAGAGCTTGACAATCTTGAGCTTCTCCTTGAATGAACATATATTGGTCGAGTCCTCCGGTACATCTCAATAAGTACAGGCTGTGTTCAAAATTCCAGGTTCAAATTGGGCGTCTTGGACTCTAGTCTTTGCAGATGCCTAATACCCTTGACACACTGCAAAAACGAATGAGCATTCTTCCAACTTCATTGGCTTTCAATGATCATTCATTTTAGAAGCGACACACTGCATTTCTCAATGTTCATTGGAACTGTCTCAATAGAAACTTTACACAAACTGCTAAATATATGAACTGAAAGTGATTACATAGTGATTTATACTTTTAAATTTAATAAAAATTATTATTAATTGAGGCCCAACAACAGTTATTTACAATGGAACCTACTACTTTTTAAAAAATTCTGAAATCTGAATGACAGTTTGACAGTTGTAGATATTTCAGTTGGAAATTCTACTGGAAATTTCATGGAAAGTTGTTCGATAATTTCCCAATTTCACTTCCATCTTCATTGAATGAAGTTATTTTGACTTCATTCGATTGAATGACGAATGAAGCTGTTGAATGAACATTGGACATGACATACTGGGCGCGAATGATCATTCATAGCCGAATGATACTACAATGTTCATTCGATGCTGCAGTGTGTCAAGGGTATAAGATTAGTTACAGTTATCGGGTATCCCAAAATATAACAATGTACGGCAAAAATACTTGTTTGACTTTAATTACGGTTCACATTTGTTCAAATTGGGTATGCTTATTTGGGACATTTTGAATATTTTGGGACACTTTGAATTTTTTAAACAACTTTGAAATTTTGCGGACACTGATTTGAAATTTTGCGGACACTTTGAAATTTTTGGAACACTTTCAATTTTTTGAACAACTTTAAGTTTTTGGGACACATTGAATTTTTTGAGTTACTGATTTTTGGGACACTCAGAATTTTTTGGGACACTGAATTTTTTGGGATCCTTTGAATTTTTTGGCACACTGTATTTGGGTTTAAAATGTCCTGTTTCAACCCGAAAATATCCCAGGAATATCTCAAATGGTTCTTTAGTTTAAACTGTTATAAACGACAACCATTCTACACTTTTTTAAACGGGTTTGGAGTGTGCTGTTGGAATTGTTTATGGAATTGTAGAAATTTTGATTAGTCCGTAAAAAATTTACTAAACAGAACCACGAGAACTAATTCAAAAAGAGTCAGCTACTACTACATACCATTATGACATTATCCAAACAACCTAAAACAAATTTTGTAACCCACTGTCAATATCCTTACAACTGCAAATACCCGTTTCCCACAATTCCATAGAGCTTTTTTCAACAAATTCCTGTTGCTAACAATTTGTTAAATCGAAAATTTAAATCAGAACCTTGCGCCGCGTGATTTTACTATCATAGTGCTGGTAGATATGTAAAGCAGCTACAGTCTCCAATAAAGTTACACTAAAACTACTATAAGTCACCCTAGCAATGGGACTATAGGCGTCCTTTGTCTAGCTACATTCCCACATAATCCTTGGTACATAAGGACCCACAGTGTGCTCGGGAAATTTTTTGTTTTGGTTACTCTCGGATGTTTTGACAAATAAACAAACATCAAACATTATACCCTTGACGTCTGATGTATGTGAAAACCTATTTGGGTTTTTATAACCGCTTTTTTCCTGCACTGGCATGCGTAAGATTGGCGTGAAGGAGCGAAGGAGCAAAGGTATTTTTCTTGCTATTCCTCCTTGGATTGGATTCGAGCCTGTTTCGTATATGACATAACCTCGAAAATGTTTTCTTATAGCTTTTCCCAGCGTTTACGGGCTTTGTTTACATAATTTTCGTAAAGGAGTATTAGCACACGTGTATGAGCTTGAAGGAGCTTTTTTATTTAACTACCTGTACATATATAAGATCGTTGGATTTGGTATGTGATACCCTTAGAGCATATTTATTCTACCGCCTTAACACTAATACCTATAGTTGTTGCAGGTATGTGGCGTGGCAGAAATTTGCATATTGTTGCGTCATAGTTGGCGAGTAGATGCCCATGAAGGGGGAGAATTGCTGGAGCTTTCTTGACCACCAGCCAACTTGTGGTCAATATCTTAACCAAGAGAATAGGCTGAGAATTGTGTTAGTGGGTATCGAAGAATTGCACGCAATTTCCGGTTGGCCAGACGGTGGGATTATTTCATTATATTCAAATTAAAAAGGACTTGGGTTTTTCGAGGGTTTGTTTGAATAGTTAAAGGGCGGCGGAAGTGGTTTGAATTGATTCACAAAACAACTGGGGTGGATGGTGGGTTGTGCTTATATACATGTGGTTAAGGCTGTTGAAATTTTGAAATCTATTTCGATATATAAATTAAATAACGTTTAAGTAACCACCTAGGAGCAGATTTGTACTATATCAATACTAATTGTCATGCAACAAAAAACAGTTGTCTGAATTTAAGTTTTCAAAGGAGGTCATTTGATGACATTAGAACCATAGTGATTCAAGTGACAATTCTGCCAAAATGGAGATATTGTCATTAATGGCCAAAAAAACACAATTTTTCTATGACCTAGTGATTCAATTGATTTTCAGTACCGTTTTCTTTGCAGGCAAAATCGTACCGTCAACTCCTCGCTGGTGCATCCTAGAAAACCAACCGGCAACGAACGTACCTAGTGCCCGGGGTATAGCTGGGCCACCCTATCCGTTGTGTAATTCACGGGTCCGGTCCCCCTGGTAATGGGGTTGAGCGTTGGGCTAACTACCGGATCCTGTAAAAACATATTAGTTAAGAAACCCGAAGCAAAACCACGGAAAAAACGGCAACGACTACGGCAACAACACCTGGAAATGATTTTCGGAATACGGAACACGCGAAGTATGTAACGGACTACAGCAGTTAAGTCACTATTAGATGAAGTGAATAGATGGATAGGAGACGGGACAGTGGACCTTGGTAACTACAGGATATTTTACAGCTGAGGGAGCATCACTTAGGAGTAGACTTCCTAGAACAAGTCAATTATAGACAATGTCATAGAGTTCAAGCCAATAAATTACCGATTATGTTCAATACAACTTCGAACGAAATTCTTCGCCCTTTCGATCATACACGCACATGCGGAGACGGAGGAGAAAGCGGACACGACAAAGGACACTCTATTATAAGCTTGAACATGCATATCACACGGTCCCTTCCAATGACATCAAGATAGATAGAGATAGATAGGAGATAGGAGTCCTTAACCCCAAAATTGGAAGAGGGAACTGGCACAGATCGACCATTGGAAAGGAAAGTCTCCACGAAACATCAAACGATAATGGAAACGTGTTATCGATTTTGCGATGAGCAAAAATATGATCGTCAGTACAACATGTTTCCCAAGAAAAGACCAGAAGCTTCCAGGTAGGGGTGCGAATTGTGAATCGTAAAAGAAATTCGACGAACAATCTGTGTTGGAGAGAAATAAACAAATATACGAGATCAAACTAAATCAACCATTAAAAGCAATTGTCTGAATATAAAAGGTTTCAAAGGATGCCTTGCCCACCTGATGTATTTACGCCTGATGTTACTAGTTACTTCTTCGATCTCGTATCTAGTCTCTCCCGTCATTACGATAACATAATTGCTGCTGGCGATTTTAATGTTGATCTGCTGAAGGCCAATGAACGAGGGAACACACTCAAATACAGATGCCCACATTATCGAATTGCCATAATCCATCGCTCCTTGATGTTCTCACTGGTACATTCACAAATTTTGTGTTACAACATAGCCACATCTCTCCTCCCAGCTATGTTGATCATGATATTCTATTAAGGTATGTACAGACCAAGTAAAATCAGGCGAACGAACGAACGAATGTGCGTAGTGTGTACGGGTTAAAAATTGCAAACAAACAAATTTGAATCATTCGCACCGATTCGGCACCAGTAGCAAAACTTAGCACATTTGACCGTTCGTTCGCTGCCTTCTAGCGAACGAATGTGTTATGTGTGGACGGTTCTAAAAATTCTACAAAATAGAAGTAAAGAAAGAAACAAATTTGCTCGGTGTGTACGTTATAGCAGTGAATTTCTAATACGATGAAGAGTAAAGTAGTAGCGGCAAGTGCTTGTTTTATTGTTCTGAGTGAAATTTTAAAAATGAAAAAAAGAAAAAGACGCTGGTGGATGACTGAAATTTTCAGAAACAGGGAGATGCATAGTGGATCTTGTCTGATGAAAGATTTAGTAATGAACAACTCAGGACAATTTTCGAACTTTTGTAGAATGTCCAGCAACGATTTTGAGATATTATTAAATTTAATCAGTATTTATTTACCTGATAATACTACTGGTACTTCTAAGCCCCACTCACTTGTTTTTTGTTCATTTCCGCCTTAGCTTCTGATTGAGGAATTTAGCTTCTCCTCCACTTTAGTCAGTAGATCAAACGATCGTACCATTATAGTCTAAGACGTTCGTTGCTCTTAGCCGTGCCTTTAGCTGTAGGTTACAGTGCAGCAGTTTGCTCGGTTAATCTCCGGCAATCCAAAAGGACATCGCCTGTGTCCTCTGTCACAATGGGGAATTCCAGGCGTTGGGTAGACTCATTTTGCCGGTATGCTCTCGTAACTCACCTGTGGGTTCATCGACCTTGGGTAGATTCATTCTACTTCCTTTGCCACTACTGAAATAAAGGTCACTTCCAAATTCTGTTCACTTCCCTAGCTTCTTCTTTTAGTTGTTACTCAATTAAATTGAGTGGTTTAGGGTAACTGAAATATGATACGAAGAGTTTCATACTAAGGACATTAATGTATCGGCAAATACAGCATCAACGCTTCCAACGTTTGAGTGACAACACTCCGAACCTGTCCAAACACCATCGTTGGACGCTTGGCATTGGACATTCATAGTTCGAGTAGCGGCCACACAATGCGTTCTACCATCAAACGTCCAACGTTGGAAAGTGCTCATAGCATCGTTTAGAGCCGGCTTTAGCTGAAAACTAGGATATGTAATTCTCCATAGCCTCTGGGTAAAAACCTTCTCACCCATGGACATCGTGAACGGACTTTGGCTACGAATTTTCATATGCCCATATAATAATAAACTTAATAGCTAAAGGATTGGAGTTGCAATGCTTGCCCTTTATAGCCTCTACTCCTTCGCCTATATCGCCGCAGGCCGTATCAGAACATCAAAATTGGCAGCGTGCAGTAAATTAGGGCATGAGATAAAAATGCAGCACGCTGCAATAAAAAGTATTTCAATCGGCTGAGGCTGGTAAAATGACAAGCAAAGCAGCGTGCTGCATGCTCATATCATCTCATAAATTTGCAGTACGCTGCATATTTGAGGTTCTGATAGGGCCTCCAGCAAACCCATCGTAGCTACAGGCCTGGAAGCAGCCGGTGCCGATCCTACATTTGCTTGAATGGAGGACACATCTCGCGTAATAACATAGTGGAGCCAAGTTTTTAAGTTTATTTTTGCAATAAAAAGTTGTAAAATATTGTACATTTATTTTACACAGCTATCGCACTCTGAACTAAATTTCAACACATGTGTTTGAGCTATCCATTTATGGTGGAAGATAGAGAAACTCAAACGGATTCGTTTTTTTCGGTTTGAAATTCGTCTACATATAACAAATTTGTTCCACAAACTCGAGCGAACGAACGATCAAATGTGCGCAAATTTTATATGAGTTCCGAATCCAACAAACAGTTCAAATTCGTTCGTTTGCTATTTGCAGTCCGTACACACTGCATGCGTTCGTTCGTTCGTTTGTTACCATGCGCTTGACTTTTGAGGGCCCGTACAAACCAAAAATATGATAAGAACATGTGGCCACATGTTTATTCGTTTGCATTTGCTTGGTCTGTACATAGCTTTACTCTCCCTTCGTTTTACTTTTTATCCTCCCTCCCTGCCTAACTTCTCTTCATACCCGGAATTCAATATCAATTTGGCTCGTCTTTCTGTAATTCCTTCATCTCTACCTTGGGCTGATATCTATAACACTACCTGTATTGATACTAAGGTTGATCTCTTGAATTCTTTCATCCAATCCCTATTTAATCAATGTGTCCCTTTAGTTATAAGAAGACGTTGTAAAAATCCAACTTGTCCCTGGTTTTCTTATAAAAATCCACAAATTGATTGTTGAGCGTGAGTTCTTGTACAGACGCTAACACAGAACTAGGATCACGAGCTATCTCAGTAAGTACAAAAATCTTCGTAATTTAATCAATAGCAAAGTCAAATCAGCGAACGTGAGTTTTACTCCCGTAAAAAAGATCAAGCGCTGCCCCCTAAGCAACTTTGGTCCAACCCACGGTCTCTAGGCATTCATACCTCTGAGCTTAACTCATTTGATGTTAATGTAAACTCGCTCAATGCATCTTTCATTCAATCTCCTCCGAGTTTCAAACTGTCTTTCCGATTACCCTTCTTCCAACTCTCTAGGTTCTGATGGTTTTAATTTCTTTTGTGTTCACTCACTTGAAGTTCTTGGCATATTGCTTTCCATTTGGTCCAACAGCGTTGGCCTTGATGGTATTTCTCCTCGCTAGTGTGCCTGCAGGTGTGCCTCAGGGTTCGGTTCTTGGTCCTTTGCTGTTCTCCCTCTATAAATGATCTTCCTTCTGTCATCCGTCGCTGCTATTTTCATTTATATGCTGATGATCTCCAGCTATATACCTCTTGTCGTCCTAATCAAATTGAAAATTGTGTGTCTGAACTCAATAGCAACTTGTCTCAAATAAAAGAATGGAGTTCTAGTAATTTCCTTAAATCAAACCCAATTAAATCGCAAGTAGTTTTCCTTAGTCGTCGCTCGCTGGATGGTCTTGTCCACCTCTTCTACTTAATAAAACTGAAGACCTAAATTTAAAAGAAAACTACTCTCGACTGGATTTTTTTATCTGTATATTTTTTTACTCATACTTTTTTCACTTTATCAAAAATTTCTTTTAGCTTAAACTTTTGAATTTTCCCCGAAGTTGTTTTCGGGATGTCCTCAACAACAACAACAAATTTTGGTACTTTAAAATGCGCCACTTTCCCTTTACAATACTCTTTAATTTGTGGCTGAGTTAAACTCTTAACACCATTTTTCAGTCGAATAAAGGCACAAACTTCTTCTCCTAAACGTTCATCTGGGACGCCAATTACCTTAAAAATTTAAAAATAAATTAAATATTAAAAAATATCTAAAAATAAAATTCTTACATGAGTCTCCATAATATCAGGATGGGTATTCAAAAAGTCTTCGACTTCTTTAGGGAATATATTTTCACCACCTCTGATTATCATTTCTTTTAGTCTTCCAACAATTCTTCCGTATCCACTTTCTTCTAGAATGAACTGATCGCTGCAATTGAAAGAAACATTGTTTTAAATTTTGAAACGATCTTGCAATGAAAAATACCCAATTACCCAGTCTTCAGCCATCGATCATTCCCGAAAATCTCCTTAGTTTTAGCCTCATCATCATAATACTCAAGCATGTTCAGATATCCTCGAATGCACAGCTCACCTGGTTGTCCGAATGGAACAACATTCCCCTCAGCATCAATAACTTTTGCTTCTATGTGATCTTGAATGTGACCCACCGTTTCTAGGAGGCGATCTTCACCTTCCCCGATCATTGATTGGAATATTACCGCCGTTGTTTCGGTCAATCCGAATACAGTCTTCATTTGTTTCAAGCCCAATTCCTTCAAGACACTTTGAAACAGGCTAGGGGAGCACGGTGCTCCACCTGTAATAGCGATCTGAGCGGTTTTGATAGGCAGCTTAAGTTCTCTTTGCTTAGCGATCAAGTCTACGTACATAGTGGGTGTTCCATGAATGATCGTGCAATTTTCTTTCATTATAGCATTCAGTGATGCTTCGGGATTGAACCCAGAATCTGGCAGGACTAGAGTCACTCCATGGGTCAGCCCAGCCATGATTGATATAACTACCCCAAAGGCGTGGAATAGTGGAACTTGTGTACAAATTCTATGGGGTCCAGTTGTGAATTCATTTCTGTTTCCAATATGAATGCCGTTGTTTAGAAGTCCATAGTGGCTTAAGACAGTTGCTTTTGGCTTTCCAGTTGTTCCGGATGTAAACTGAATGTTACAAGGTGAATCCGGCTGGACAAGGCTCGAATTTTTACGGATTGCGTTCATTTCGTCTGCACCCGGGAGATCAAACAATTCTTTATATGTAAACGCTCCTGGCAAGTTGTCTTTGGAGTCGATTATAACTGATCTTAAAGTAGGCGTTCGACTACTCTGCAGCTTTCCTGGTTGACACTTTCCTAACTCCGGTATAACTGATTCTAGAATTTCGTAATATCGCTGAGATCTAAAAGCTTCTGGAGCAACAATCGCCTTGACCCCAACTTTATTTATACAGTACTCTACTTCAGGACCTTGAAAAACAGGATTGATCCCCACCGAAGTTAGACCATATCTTGCTGCTGCCATCATAGTCACATACCAATGGATGTTGTTGGGTGCCCATATTCCTATAGCATCGCCTTTTTGTAGGCCTAGTTTTATGAAGGCAGCTGCCAATTTGTCGGATTTTTCTCTAATTGCTGCGAATGTATAGCGTTCATTTTCATGGCATGAAACGATGGCTTCTCTATCTCCAAACTTTTCCACAGTTAAGTCTAGTTGTTGCCCTATGTTGCGATAGACCAATGGATCTCGACCAATATAGTGATAGTAACTTGGCCTTTGCGATGTCGAATGTGTTGATAGCCTGGAAATAAAAGATTTGTTAAAATAAATCAGGTAGACATCCAAACAAATTTAGCTTAGAAATCACCCTTTGTACCGCGAGTTCGTCATGTCGTTCGAGTCGATGCAATGTTTACAAGTAAGTTTTTGTAGCTAGAAAAAGAAGGATTCGATCGGAAGGGGGTTGGGACGTGCTCGAGAAACTTTACGTCGACGAACTTTACATTTTAACTCTAGGATATTTTACGAGTTTGGAAATCCTGACTGTGGAAGACTGTCCCAAAATGGAGTTCTTCTATTCGTAAACAAGCTTGTAGATAATAACTTCTGGCTCGAGGAGGAGCTTGCATCCTCCAAAGAATGGAGGCCTGTAGGTAGGTGAAGAACTGCCTCCAGTGCGACCATTTCGGCCTACGAGCCCTGAAGAGACACTCCCAGCTTGGCTAGGTAGTGGGCTTTCTGATTCCCCTCTATGTTCCTATGACTGGGAACCCAGTCAAGAGTCACGTGGTGCTTTCTGCCCAACCTTTCTAGCTAGGCTCTTCATCGCTCCACCAACGTTTAGCGCATCATTACTGAATCCAGAGCTTTTATAGAGGCTTCACGGTCTAGCAAAATTCCAATATTACATCCTTGTGTAGCGCTAAGTTCATTGTCTGGTAGGCCTTCAGGATTGCCAGTATTTCAGCTTGAAAGACACTAGCGTACACCGGGAAGTGCCAAGACAGTGAACTGTTAGTGGTCTCTAGATAAACCCCTGCTCCGACGCCCTATGTTAAATATTCGTACATCGAATTTACGCAGGACATCTCCGTTTCTCCAATCTCTTCTTGGGGGTAATTCGACGGAGAAGTCCTTGCTAATGGTCATTCAAGGGGGAAAGTAGTCTGTGGTTGTAGCGAAAATACCCTAAGGTAGCAAATTCAAAATGTTACTATGTCCGTAAGGTTTTGAATTCCAGAAACAGTTTTCAAACTAGAAACAACTAAAATTATTCAATTACGGTAACAAATCCTCAAAAATCATAAATGATAGTGCACCTCAAAACAATGACTTATCAAAAATACAAGGTATCTACCATAACTACTTTATAAATATTTACTACATTGCTCGTGTTTGTTTTAAATAAAAAAAAATAAAAATAAATTGCTTAAAAATAAAAATTACCATCGCGCTTTTGTAAACCCAGTGGCTCTGCTCAAAAGCTTCAAGCTTTTGATTCTCAAACTCATCATATCTGAAGTATCTCCAAAATACCTAAAGATAATCTTTTCTGTCTGCCAATTCGCAAACACGTGCCGAAAATATTCACTAAACCAACACTAATTAAACATTAGACTGCACCTCAAACTTGAACTCATTATTTACAAAAAAAAAAACACTGATAATACTTTCGCTCTCCTAGCGCAGTTGCTAACAAATCTTAAACTAAGCCTAGACTATCGAATCTTAAGTCATATCCAAATTTAGCACTGCACACGATCCCCGATCTTCACCGATCCGTATTTCAATGGAGACTAACCGATCGAGCAGTATTATGTGCAGGAATATCGAAGAGAGAAGCTCGATAACTTCAGCATAAGAGAATTTTGGAGCAGCTACTTCAAACAGAGAGCATGATTTGCTAGAAATGTTTGGGCTATGGCTGCAATCTGTTATCAAAGTGATCGCACGTTGGCACTGAAATAGAGAGGCAGAACCTTGGTTATCAGTAGGTAGAGTTTAAAAGAGATAAAACGAGTATGGAATAGCATGAGCCACGCACGACTTAACTAGTGACATACTACTGATACCATATGAGAAACATTGATGCATATCCAGTTTTTGCCAGATGTTTGCTGCTGGTTTATTTTGGGAATTTTTCCCAAACATTTGATTGTTCCAAAGAAGTAGGTACAGTTTAAAGCAAAATTTTGAGCATTTGGTTTAGTTTTGGAATAATTTAAGTTAGTAGCTAGAAAATAAGGATTCTATAGCACTATGCAACTAGTGTCGAGTAGTGTCAAGTGCACCACAGCTAAAGATTTGTCTGAAGAATGGCGTAGATCTAGCGAATTCCACAACCCACTCGTTGTAAAAGTTTCTTTCTTTTAGAACTAACTTTTTAGTCAAGTTTTGTGTGAAACTTAATAAAAGCTTTTCAGTAATTTGCGGGTGAGCTTTATGTGAAATATTTCTCTATCTATAAATATGCCTCCTCATTTTAATTGTTCGCCCGCGGACCGGATTGATCACACGGCTAAGGCTCAACCGACGAAATATGGACTTTTGCTACATGGAACGTAAGGACAATGAACAGAGCAGGAGCTCTAAGATCACTACTCTTGGAATTGCTAAGGTACAAGGTAAAAATCGCAGCATTGTAAAAAAACAAGGTGGGCCAACAAAGACATAAGTGATGTTAGAGCTCATACCATCCTCTCAAGTGGGAGCACAACAGGGACACCTCAATTCAGAGCAGCTTTTGTAGTCGATAAATCTCGAAAGCCCCAAATTCTGAACTTTCAGCCAATCAGTGAGAGTTGTGCACACTGGGATTAAGACAAAATTTTGCAACATCTCCATAATCAACGCAGATGTCACAACGGAAGAAAAACCTGATGAAGAAAAGGGCAAATTTTACCAGAATCTTATGAGGATACTCAACCATAAATTCTCTAATGATATAAAAAACTTCTTCTTCTTCGACTTCTAAGGCTAAGATCGGGAAGGAAGTTCAGTATATGAGAACAATAGACAATCACAACTTTCACGCAGCCACCAACGATAATGGTGACAGGCTTATCGATCTTGCCAGATTCCTTCCAAAAAAAGATCCATAAAATGACCTGGAATCGGATGGAACGACTTGCGACCAGGGGCCAGTTCACGCAATTCGACGTCGACTGAAAACGACACTAAGTGCATTCAAAAACCTTGCTATGGTTAACTATGGGAATTTTTGAACGTCGAAAACTTATGCTAGTGGTTATGTTGTAGTTAACCACAGAGTTTTTGAACGACAAAAGTTTACCGCAGTTAACCATAGTAAGGTTTTAGAACGCGCTTCGTGTCGTTTTCAGTCGACGTCGAATTGCGTGAACTGGCCCCTGATCGATCATGCACTCATAGAAAAGAGATCAGCAACAAGTATATTAGATGTAAGATCCTATCCTATCCTATGCCTGCTGCGGCTCTGATCACTACATGGTGAAAGCAAGTTTAGAGCACGACTATCAGTTCACAGGTTACAAAAAACTCCAAAGGAACCAAAACTTAACATGGTCCCAGTTACAGAACAACGGTACAGAGGGTTAACACAAACGAGAATGCTCTCGGAAAGAATGCTCAATCATATTGAAGGTACATGGACATGGTGTCTAGAAAGTGGTCGCTGAACGGACAGTAGAAGTAGGAGCAGGAAGAGTGAGAAATGATATGTTTGATGTAGATTGCAGGAAAGCTATAGCAGAGAGCAATTAAAACCTTCGCGAATACTTATCGAGACCAACAAGCCCGAAACTAGAAGCATACAGCATAAAAAAAACCATATCGCAAAAAAAACATGCAGCAAAAAGAAAATAAAAATATCTAAACGGCAAATTCAAGATATTCACGACAGCTCTCCCAAAGCAATAACATCAGGCATAAGTAAGTCAAAACAATCAGTAGTGACTTCAAGCCAAGAACAACCCAATGCAAGAATAATAATGGCGGCATTATAGCAGAGCCCGCTGTAATCCAAGCGAGATGGAAAGAATATATCAAGGTAGATATAGTGGTAGTAGAAAAATTGACCAAAATATGGATGGAGGAGTACTTACCGATCGACTGGAACGAAGCCATAATTTGCCGTATCCATAAGAAAGGGTAGAAACTACGCTGTGAGAACTATAGAGAGATCTCATTACTTTCTATAGGATATAAAATATTCACGACTTCCAAGCCGGCTTCCGGGGAGAAAGGTCAACCACCGACCAACTCTTCACACTAAACCAACTCTTAGAAACTTCACACTAAAAGAACTCCTAGAGGAATGTTAACGTATACCAGATCTTTGTAGACTTCAAGCAGGCATTCGATTCCATCCAGAGAAAGAAGCTACTTCAGATCCTACTCGAATTAGGTGTACCAGCTAAACTAGTACGTCTAATACAATTAATTCATCTCGACACAAATGCCCCAGTAAGAGTTCAGAACAGATGCCTTCCAAGTTAATTAAGGGCTCAAAGAGGGGGATGGACTGGCGTATATGCTATTCAACCTAGCCTTGGAAGCAGTCATCATAAAGACGTCAATTTAGCGAAAATATACGCTGGTAAATAAATCCGCTCAGGTCATCGGGGATGCCTTCGGGAAGACAGAGCAACAAAGAAGGTCTTCACTGGCATCGTCAAAGGAGAAAGACCCTTAGGTAGGCCGAGGAAAAGATGGAAGGATGTGGTTGTAGCAGATGCGGAGACATTAGTCCACACATCGAATTGGAGCACTTCGGCCAGAAATCGACAAGACTGAAGGAAAAGATTAGAGGAGGCCAAGGCTCCAGTTGGGTTGTAGTGCCATGGAAGAAGAAGGGCTGTAAAGGTGAATCATGCCAATGCTGAAAGGTGACTCCAGCCACATAGCAGATGCGCTACTTCCAAGCTTGAAAATAGCTTGGATCGCCTATAACTTTCCAAGAATTGGACAAAAGGTATCAAAGTCAAAATACCAAAAAAAATGGGACCTAACAATATGCAACACCTGAAGAGTTATCTGTTTAGTATGGGTAAAGTATTATTCCACATTTTATTAGCTAAAAGAGGCAGCGGGCCGAGTGCTTAGGAGATATCTGCAGAGATTCTATTAATGTGTAAAAGGGTTCGACTCGATTAATAGGAGCTTTATATGGCAGGCTCTACAGCAAGAACCGCATATTCACCGGCACCGTCATTTTTTCTTAAAGACCTAGACGAACATAGAGAACCTTATTAGCAGAGACCGCAAATTCTAGGAGATCCGGACGGAATTGAAAGCTGCCAGAAAAAAAACAGGGCAAATATCGCCGGAGGACAACTGCAATTAGGGTCCAAAGGAACAGAAGGGAATAAGAAGAAGAATATCAGGACAGTACAGGACATTTTATCTACCTTTGTTCTTAAATAGTATCAAACTTAAATAAAATATATTTTTTATTAATTAATTTAAGGTACACCGAAATAATAGCTACAAAAAGTAAGCCAGTTTAGTCACTTACAAACTACTAACAGCAATAATTCTAAAATATTCTTAAACTTTCATTATTTTTATAAATTTTATCACTTTGAAGCAGATTATACTTGTTTTTAATCCTCTTTAATCTTTAATCCTCTAAAAACAATTTTTATTTTTATTCAAACTCTTTCCACCTTATCAAAAATTTCTTTTAATTTAAACTTTTGTATTTCTCCGGTTGTTATTTTAGGGAAATCTTCAACAGCAATCACAAATCGGGGTACTTTAAAGTCCTGGAGTTTTCCTTTACAAAACTCCTTAATTTGTGTCTGTGTCAAGTCTGAAACTCCATTTCTGAGTGTTACAAAAGCACAGACCTCTTCTCCGAGGAATTCATCAGGAATGCCAATTACCTGAAATATAATATAGTTAAAAATAATCATGTAAATTTAAAACATTCTATGAAGAAATCCTACATAAGTTTCCTTGATGTCGGGATGTGCATTTAGAGTATCTTCAATCTCCTTTCGGATAATATTTTCACCATTTCTTGTAATGGTTTCCCTTAGTCGTCCAACTATTTTTCCATGTCCACTTTCTTCCATAATAAACTCGTCTCTAAAATAAAATTAAAATAATTTGTATGGGTTTTAAAAATGTCAATACTCTACCCAGTCTTCAGCCATCCAGTACCTCCGATCCTTTCTTTAATATTCTCCTCATCCCCAAGCATATTCATATATCCTCGAATACACAATTCTCCTGGTTGTCCAAATGGAACCACATTCCCCTCTGCATCGACAACCTTTGCTTCTATATGGTGCTGGATCTGCCCCACACTTTCTAGAACACGATCCTCAGTGTCCCCAATCAAGGATTGAAGAATCACCGCCGTTTTTTCTGTCATTCCAAAAACGTTTGTAACTTTTCTCAACCCAACTTTCTTAAGGACTTTTCTTAGTGTACTGGGAGGGCGTCCTGCTGCAGCTCCTATTTCGATGCTCTTAAGCGCAAATTTAAAATCATGACGCTTTTCCATCAAATCCTCGTACATAGTGGGCGTCCCGTGGATGACTGTGCACTTCTCGATCACAATAGCTTTCAAGGATGCTTCAGGTTTGAATCCAGGATCGGGAAGTACTAGCGTCGCACCATGGGACATACCAGCCATGATCGATATTGCAACTCCGAAAGCGTGGAATAGCGGAAGGTGGGTGCAAATCCTTTGTGCAGCTTCTACTTTGCTATCGTTCGTGCTGGTTACATTAGTGGTATAGTTTACAAGTTCATAATGACTCAAAATGGTCGGTCTCGGTTTCCCAGTGGTACCCGGCGTAAACTGAATATTGCATGGTGAATCTGGCTGAACAAGATCTAGATTACTTCGAATCGAACTCGCTTCTTCAGAGCTGGGAAGATCGAACAATTCTCTAAACGTAAAAGCACCAGGCAACGATTTTTTCGAGTCGATTATGACCGACTTAAGTGTAGGCGCTCGACTACTTTCCAACTTCCCCGGCTTAGACTGGCCAATTTCTGGTGCGATTGATTCTAATATCTCATAATACCGCTGAGATCTGAAGACTTCCGGTGCAACAATCGCCTTAATTCCAACCTTATTGATGCAGTATTCAACCTCAGGAGCTTGTAAGACGGGATTGATACCAACCGAAATCAGTCCAGATCTTGCCGCTGCTAGTGTACTTAAGTAACATTGAATGTTGTTCGGTGCCCATATTCCTACAGTATCACCTTTTTTCAGTCCTAGCTTCATGAATGCTGCCGCAAGCGTATCTACTTTCTCTCTAACAGCTGCATATGTGTAACGTTGATTCTCATGGCTTGAAACTATCGCTTCTCTGTCGCCGTATTTTTCGCATGTTAAGTCTAGATGTTGTCCGACGTTGCGATAAGCAAAGCAGTTGTGACTGGAGGGATTGTTGAAATTTGGTTGTCGGGAGGTAAGTTGAGTTGATAGGCTGTAAAAAATTGAGGCTTGTATTAATAGGAGTTTTAAAACTAAAACTAATTATACTAAAATGTAAAGACCCCGTTGGGAAAGGAATATATATATAGAATTGATTCTAGTACTAAACTCAAATATCATAAAGCTCCAATTCCAGGACAGATTTCTAAAATATGATGGGAAAAAACTGTGCCATTCCTTAATCACTCTCGTTTGCAAATTATGGAGAAGCAAAAAGATGTCGCAAAGTGTTTTCGAGGTATGTACGATTGTCCCAGTACTTACTTCAGCAGAATATTGAGGATACCTGAAAAAGAAAGGTCCGCTGGATCTAATGCTGTGCTTAACAAATTCAAACCTCCTATATAAATTATATTAAGTGAACTTGGAAAACTGAAATGTTTAGTATCAACATTGCCTTCAAAAAAACAACTAATTAAATATATGTTTGGAAGAAAACCCACCCTGGTACCATGATGTTTTAATTATTATCAATATGAACGTGTGCTGTATGAAACAACAACTGCTGCGTTCATAGCTGCGTTCTTTTTACAAAGTGACCCAGATCTAATTAAGCGAGCATAAAAGAACGAGAATTCTCTACAAAAAGATGGGCTTTTACAACTCATTTTAAGCCTATTTCTCGGACTTCTTCAACTCACTAACGCAGTTTGGAGGGTCAGAAACGTCAAGCACTCAATTCGAAATGATGAGAAAAGCACACACACTCATTCTAGTACTCAATCCGAGTAGTAATGCTTACGCCGCTGCTAGAATTCAGGCGTGGAAATCGCGGTTGTCGCCAATCCGGTTTGCTTACTACAGAAAAAATACTGTAGTGGAAAGGCCCAATCGGAGTAGGTCGACTCGTGTCTCGTAGTAAACAAAATTAAAATACGGCAATTTGACAGTTCTAGCTCGTAAATATCGGAGCACTCCACCGGACAGCGTTCCGAGTTAGCAATTGTTCAGTGCAGCCGGCTTCATATATGAGGCCTTTAGGGCGCCCATTTACAATAGGCCGTATCATCGATGAAGGCCATGTTTTACTCAGTCTGACTGAGGGATTAGGACTTGAGGTATATGTCTGACAGGCCGTTGACTGCAGGTGATCTCATATAATATTACTCACCTAAAAACTAAGAGCATGTGTAAAACTCCAACTTCAAATAAGTTGGTAAAGGACTACAGATATACACTTTAAAGTCGACCAAACAAATATTGAAGAATAAAAAATTGTTTTCTTGCAATTCCGCAAACTTTATAAACAGAATGTATATAATTTGATGTGGACTTAGAACATTTTTCTTTAGAAGAAGATCAGCAAGATCCTTAATCCTGTTTTGAAAGTACAACTTGTTTGGTAACATATTCATTTTAAAACTAAAAAAACATCATTAGAAAATTGATTACCATAATAAACCTAATTGATAAAGAATGTTTTGATAACCCAAAAAAAAAAACATATAAAGCACCTCGAAGAATTCCTCATAACCATTGACCCAGTGGATGACAAAAAAATATTTATTATTAAAGTTGTTCGTACTGGTTACATCCGGTTGCATCTAGGTAAATCGTAGTAAAAAACCGTGTAGGAACGTAGTAAAATTAATATTCATGAATAGCCATTATTTAAAAGTGAAATAAAAATATTCAAAATATCTAGGAATTAGTTATGAATGATAATAGCACTATACCTATAATCAAACAAACGAACGAACGATAAAATATGAAAGAAAGTGATACAATCATAGTTGATTATCAAATATCTATAAGGATCTAATGTCACGTGACCTTTTATAAAAAAATACGGTTTGTTTCGTGATAAAAAAATCCTAAACAGTATTAAGAGCTTTTTGATAGCATCTTACAATTTTGAATTACCAGCATCAACCCACCGTATTTTATAAAACAAATGAGGCAACGTGAATTATTACAGAATAAACGATAGGAAGACGCAAGGAAGAGTTTTTCGCTCTATTTCAAAGGATGACATCATTGTTTTGATGGGTGACTAAAACGAACAGATCGACCACAACGAAACCGGTCTTGAACGGAGAATTGGAAATCAAGGCCACTAGCAGCAAAGGTGAGCTTTTCGTTGACTTCTGAAGCTCCCACCAACTCACGGTAGGTGGATCTTACTTTTGTTACAAGAAGATACACAAGGAGACCTGCTCATCGCCGCATGGTAGGATGAGAAACCAGATAGATCACATGGCTATCAGCCTCAGATGAAGAACTATTCTAGAGGATGTCAGGAGTTTTATGTGAGCAGATACTGGAAGTGACCATCATGTTATGGTAACAACTAGTCGCCTCAAAATCTCCGCAATCAGTAACGTCCAACGCCATGCCGTACCGTAGATGGTTTAACTTAGATCTTCTGCGGGTCAGTATTAAAAGGCGAGTTTGCTGGGAGGCTACAAAAAGCCTTGAGCCAACAAAGAGTTCCTGAAGAAAATCGGTTATGTCCAAAGAAACCAGCAACACTGGGTCTCGGATGCAGCCTGGTAAAAAATATAACGCAGGAGGGCCTTAAAAAATAACGTGAACTCTACAATCGAGCCGGACAACAACAAAGCACAGCCAATAAGAATCACTACTCATACCCCATCCAAGACAGTTACCAGTAGTTACCGCAATTCATGCAATGACCAATGGTGAAGTAACTGGAAAAGATGGAATCCTGCAAGATTTGTTGAAAGCCCTCAAGCCCCACACCAAATGCGCTACAGCCAATTCTGAAAAAAAAGAAGCATCGAACACTGTTCCATATATGAAGTAGAAGCAGTAGAGTGAATGCTTAGAAGACAACAGAATGAATTCAAAAAGGGCCGCTTCTGCATAGATCTTGAGAATCATATTGGAGCAGTCTACTGAATTACGATCCTCCTTTTACCTTGCTTTCGTGGACTATGAGAAATCGTTCGACTCGGTTAATAGGAGCTTTACATCATGGCGATCTCTACGGGAACTGCCGAACAAAATATAAGAATTGATAAAAGCTCTATACAGCAATTCCAAATGCAAAGTTCTCCATAACAGAAAATTATCCGACAGCTTTCAGTTGAACTTAGGAGTACCACAAGGGTGTTTACTTTCCCCTTTACTCTTTCTTATAGTAATAAATAACAGAATAAATGGGATCCTTGTCTGCGCCGTGTGGCATACAATGGAGTTTGCTAGACTGCCTAAAGGATCTCGACTACACGGACGATATCTGTTTGCTGACCCACAGACACCAGGATATCAAAAACATTTTAAACAATTTGGCAACAGAAAGTAGTTCAGCAGGCTTAAAGCTAAATCCGAAATTACGTCTATATATCGTAGTAATTTTTGTTAGAAAATTGTACAAGATAATCCTGCAGATATTTCCTGATTTTTCTTTCTTGCATTATATCTAGAGATAAATTTTTGAGACGGCAACCCCGAAAGTTGAATGATCACTTATTTTAATCAAATTATAACTATCTAAAAAATTGTTTTCGTGCACCAAATCAAACACCGAAATATTTCGATTAATGAATGCACGTCATGGTCTACCAATTTTAAAATACTCATTTCTTCAACCTTGAATATTTTAACAAATGCACAAAATGAAGAAGTGTGCAAAAGCTTTAAAATATTAAGATGTATTCAAATTACTCCAAAATCCGCTTGAAATCAGCATAAGCTCGTTTAACCCAACAAATTGCTTTGTGAATGGAACGAACCTTCATCGCAAATATTCCATTAATTAATTTAATTATTCTAGGTACTTAAATTTTACTTTTACTTAATTTAATGAAGAAAAAATAGCTACAATTTGTGACAATCTCCGCATTTGACTAACAAATTAGTCCAAAATTTAATGTAACTAAATTATAAGATTACACTTTTTGTTAATTTCGTTTTGTACTTTATTTAAATCAGTTATTATAAATGGATACGAATTTGTATTAAATTTTTCAAAAATAGACACCACTCAATACAAAAGACACTTTCAAATTTAATACATTATTAACATATTTATAAATAAAATTAATTAATTAATAAAAAAAGCAACAAATTTATTTTTACCTCTGCACATTCCCAAATCTAGTTTTTGCAACTATCTCCGACAATTTGAAATTGACCAATCTAATGTTCTGCATTTTTTTAAATTAATAAAAAATGTTAAATACTTTTTTCCTTAACTTAGAAGAAGTCACAAGACTTGTTGAAAGAAGTATGAAGTCACAAGACTGAACAGACATATAACATAAAATTGAAAAAGAACTAGTAGCACAACCACTCTGAAGTCACTAGTTGCAGCTCTAATCACTAAAAATAATAAAGACGATATTTTCAAAATGCAGATCGATTGCGATCGATTTGATCTGTGCTGTTGAAAGTTCTGAACGAGACTGAATGGTTGAAGAATCAATTTGGGGAATATTGTTTCCGAAAATAAAAAAGGTTCTTGAAGAACAAAACTTGATAAACGAGAACTTGGCGAATTGTTGGGTTAATATCGTAAAATTAACATTCTTATAATGTAGAAGTTAGATCACTCATTGTTAGTAGATCTTCTAGGGCAATTTTACGTATCAATTCAAATTTTTTATTGAAAAACAAAGCTTAGAATAATATTAAGAAACAGTCAAGTGGTTCGTGTTGGTTATATATTGTATGTAATTAATCGAACAACTTCAAAAAATTTGGCTTAAAGTAATTTATCATCAATGTGTTGCGTAAAGTCCTGCAAGAAGTTTGGCTTCCATTTCGACGATTTCCAACGATTTTCGATTCCTAATACATGTCGTTCTAAGATCTTTTTCGACATTATCCGTACAGAGTTTGGGCCTTCCATATACGTATTCTTAGACAGCATCTTACTAAAGTGAGAAGAGAGAAACCATGTTTATCCTTAATTGCTTTAATATTTTGGTAAAATTCGAGGAACTAAACCGAAAGATCTACAGAGTCACGATTAGAGTCATGCTCATCTACACTACTCTAGTGACTGGTCCAAGAGCTACTGAGCAACACTACAAAAGTTTGTGGTTATCCAGAAGCGGGGTAAGCGCACAGGGGGCCAGTCGGCATACATGAAGCTTAAGCTATTGGATCGAGTGACATATAGCAGCTTACTCCCAAGAGCCGAGAAAGAATAAGGCTTGACAATTTGGCTTCAGAAAGGCTAGATCGACAAGGAATGCTGTCATTGCGGTGACTAGCCTAGCAAAGTGCCGAAATGCATGTATATAAGGGTTGCAGAATCATAACAGTGAAAAATTCGTACAATACCGTGAAGTAAAGCAAGATTGTCCAGCGTTGAAAAAGGTGGATACGTCGAAGTATCTAGTACGAATTGTGATACAATTCCTTGTAGGTAGATCACTGCAAGTCGAGTCAGACGACGAAGTAAAGGAACATAGAACAACTTGCCGAGACCTCTTTTAGACTGTTTTAG
Source organism: Thereva unica (assembly GCA_949987705.1). Taxonomy (NCBI): domain Eukaryota; kingdom Metazoa; phylum Arthropoda; class Insecta; order Diptera; family Therevidae; genus Thereva; species Thereva unica. The sequence goes on from OX465285.1 coordinate 90,773,549, forward strand.
GCTCCCTCCTGTGAATAATGGCGTACGATGAAGTACTGACGCTACGCTGCCGACGTCGCTATCCCTATGACTTCAAGGTTGCCGTAGTAGAAACACGACTCGACGATGGGATATGGGAGATAAAGAAAGGCTTGCAAAGGCTGGTATAATAGGTAGAGAGCATAACGGTGAAAGTAGGTGACTAGGCCATCCGTTCCCATTCCGCACTTAAAGTACATATCTGGAAGGGATGATTGACCGAAGACTCGAGTTATTTTCTATTTCGCTATCAGCGCAGTGCAGCACTCGCTAGGAAGCTGCCTAAAGGCCCCCATACAAGGTCAAAGTTGATGTACATAGAAGTGCGGATGTACAACGAAAACTATTGATTGCGAGCCGGTCGACCAATTAAAAAACGTTGCGTGCATGGGTTTTATGAAAATTTAGATGTACGTCCAATTTGATCGTGTATCTTCTTCTTTAAAGATTTTACAACCGATCCTGTCCTCTCACAACTATTCTCTCCACTGGTACAAATTCCTGATCTACGGTTTCGCGTTGGGTCTCCCTCGCTATCGCACCCCATAGGTCTTACCGCAGAGAACTTTCCGACTGCCCACAGGAGCCTACCGAACTTTATTTTCTTTACACCATCTACATATGTTGCGATAGTGCTCGTAGATCTCGTTATTGTAGAGTCTCCGGAATAGTGCTTCCTCACATAAAGGGCCAACAATCCTCCAAAGTATTTTCCTCTTGAACACGGCTAAGAGGTTTGAGTGCTTTTTGCATCCGCGTTTCAGATGCATATGTGAGTACCGGTAAATATAGTGAGAGTTTTGACATTATGGTTAGATGCTTGGATTTAAAGAGCCTTGCCCGATTATAACTGTTGTTGTTCTTCCAATGTGTCAATGTCGTCTGTATAAGCTAGTAATCACTTTATCTTCTTAAAAAAATATTTAAATTGTAAATTCTCATTGATCTACATATTTAAATATTTATTTTTTTATCACCATATTAATTAATAATTTCCCCTTTCAAAAAAAACTCAAAATACTAAACCAAAAACCTCCTCTCCTTCCAAAAATGATCGATATAATTGTCAGATGATTGAACCAGGTAGAAAAAAATTCAACAATAACTTTAATCCATAGTATTACTCTTAATAAGCCCACAGATTTGGCGAAGACACCTAATTAGCATAGAAATAAGATTATCTCTGCCTTTTGATTAGGATTAAACTATGTAGATTAATGAATAATGATTAATGACTAAGACTAAACGATGTTGCCTTCACCTGTAAGATACAATATCAACATGTCAACCTTGTTTTCATTCTAATGAGATTTTCTTCCTATTGAAATTATAACTACTGTTATGTCAAATGTTCTTTTATTGAAGATCTTGTATTTATAGATTAACATAGTAATAAAACACGACAGGTTAACAATAAAATTAGCATTTGGAGCGAAAAATCAAAGTTCAGGTAATAAATTTTTTTTTGGAGAAAAATGTTCATTGAGTTTTTTTTACTGCCTTTAAGACACAAAAAGAAATATTTCTCATTCTTGTAAATTGTTTCTTTTGTAGTAATTACACAATAGTTTAAACAAATATTCATAAAATGTTTGTGTACAAATGCTTTACAATGAATCTTCATAGTTTTTTCTATAGAATAGGTTGCATAATTCTTTCGAATCAAGGAATAAATTCATTAAAACCATCATTATTTAAATTTAACGTCGTTTCTGCGTATGCCTCTATTATTTCTTTATCATTTTTATCATGTACTTACTTCAAAGTCGTGCCAAAGGCATTTTAAACATAAAGATTTTTGAATAATTAAATTTTTGGGTGAAATTGCCAGCGAAATACTAGAAGAGGTGTATATCCGCCATTGTATGGCTTTTGAATTTCACAAGGGTAGTATCGCAAGAGTTGCTCCCAAAAAGTTTTGAATGTGAATTGCTCTGGATAGGTTGTAGATATACTTAATGACATCATTAAATGCCACCGTTATTTTCCTCGCACATAACAAAATCCAACTTGGGAAAGATAAGGCTGCCATACACAAAGTGACGTAGCATGACTACCCGGAGACAGACTATAGCACCCTTAATCCGGATTTTGACGTAAAAATGGAATCTACGTCATTCTGACGTCATAATCCGGATTAAGTGTGCTAGTCTGTCGTTAGCTAGCTTCATTCGTAATCCAAGATGTACACTGACCGAGCTAATCTTCAGCTACCTTAAGCTACTATAAATTTTACCTAGAGTCGAACGAGAGTCAGAGTCCATTCATGAACACAGGTATTCGTTTACTCGCACAATACAGTCCTCGATTAGCCCAATCGGATGAGTAAGATACAATTGGACATCTTCGGCATATAAGTGGAGAGCATAATTTCGTACAGCATTTGGTAGATCATTTATGTACAGGCTGAATAAAAGTGGCCCAAGAATTGAACCTTGAGGCACACCCAAATAAAGAGACGCAGCGGACGAGTAGTCATACCCCACTTTAACAACTTGGGATCTGCCAGTCAGAAAATTACTTATCAGCTTCACAGTCGAAGATAAAAAGTTAAAATCCCTATTAAGCTTACTAAGCAGCGTTTGATGATTTACCGAGTCAAGGCTTTGCTAAAGTCAAACAGAAGAGGCCGTGTTCGTAAATGCAAGTTGCTCAAATTTTGCATGTAGCATATCGTTCAGTATTGCAACTGAAAAAAGCCCAGCGTTCTGAAATGCAAGTACATTTGCAAATGATAGCAACCCATGCATGTATTTCAAAGTACTTGCTAGTTTGGATTCGCGAAGAAAAAAAACGAACTGTCAAATAAATTCATGTGGGCAGACAGTAGCTTTTTAAAAACTGTGAAATGCGTTCATTTAAGCAACCATGAATAATTCGCAAATGACTAATCTGACTAGCAAGCGATTGCAAGGTTGCTGCATGCAAGCAAACAAACCTTGCATTTACGCACACGGCCAGAACTAATACAGCTAAGTAATCCTTATCATGCGCCTCGTAAATGTTCGGCGTAACTTTTAATAAGGCTGCCTCGTAGCTATGTTTCGGTCGGAAACCAGACTGCCATTTGGCTAATAAGGATAAAAGATTGTTTTGTTTGACATATTCCATTGTTTGGTTGTGCATAACTTCCCCAAAACTTTCGCAAAGAAGCAAAGTACACTGATAGAACGAAAATCACCAGGGTCACCAAGGGATAATTTTTTGGGTACAGGAACTACCAATGCCTTCTTCCACTCAGTCGAAAACTGGGGGAAGTCAAGCAAAAGTTGAAAAAAATGAGCTAGAGGACTCACAATAAAAGGCACTAACAGTTTCAAGAGCTCGGATGTTAAAAGAGTCGAGTCCTGTGGCATTCGACTTGATAGAGTGTATAGCTGCAAGTATTTCAGAAGCCTCAGTGCATGTGAAACTAAACCCCACATCAGCCAGATCATTTGAATTTTGACACAGAATGTCAGAATGTTGAACGCTCCTATCCGCAAAGAAAAGAAGTTATTTAGCACATTTGGGTCCATAACAATTTTGTTATCATCATTGTCATGTATTCCCAAAGTGCGGATATTCTTCCATAACTTTTTCGAAGACTGATTGGTATCCAACTTAGAGGCAAAAAACGCACTTTTAGCCGAGCGAATCATAGCTGTTATCCTATTGCGCACAGCTTTATATCTACTGTATATCAATACTTACTTGCTCCTTCGGTACTGATTTGTGAGGTAATCTCTCTCGACCATTGCACGATGGATGTTGGAATCCAAGAACACCCTCGCCGACGTACACAACATAGTTTTAGAGGGACATAACGATCATATAAATTTAATAAAGTATTTGTTAAGTTTTGCACCTTGCCATCCAGAGTCCCATCTCACGTCACCAGAGTCCCATCTCACCACTACAGTCAGACTCCAAGGAATCTGCAGGAGATAAAACCATTCATCCGCTCTGGAACCGGCTTTCAGAGCTTTTACATTAAAATCACCACAAACAAACGGATGAATTCAAAAATTCAATACTACCGCAACACTGCAGAATTCAGCTACAGACTTCTATTTGCTAAATCCTGCAGTGCTGAATTTTGAACACCTCATTCTTCCAAACTGCAGAGGATTCGTAAACCTGAAAAAACAGAGCCTGAAAAGCATGAAAGGGAAGCGGAAATTATTTTTTTTTTTTATGTGAAAGACTAGAGTCACAGGAAACGCCCTTTATACTGTGTCGACAACCTATTTTCTTCATATAGAGTGCAATGTCGAACAGCAGCTCTAGTCGGGGAAGAAAGGAACTGTCACAACCTACCCGCGATATTTTTAGTCCACCTACTTCCAACCATTACTGTCACGACTTTGACATCGGGGCATCGAGAAACAACTCGCTGGAGTGTTATGCCTCCTGAAACGAGTTGAATCTCATCAACCAACCGATGACATACGCTTTTTGGTGAAGCGGGGAAGGGCTAAGGAAGGCTATGACAGGAGGGATCAGGAATGTAAAGAGGGAAGAAGAAAGAAGGAAAGTTATGTGAGTGGGAAAGTAGAAAAGGCGAAGGACCGTGGGGCTGGCCGGGATTCGAACCCGGGACCTCTGGGATAGTAGCCAGGCGCCTTACTCCGTAGGCTACCGAGGCCCCCCAAGTATGAAAATATCAAGGATCAAAATGCTGGCCTGCACTTCTACCAATTCCTAAAACAAATCGCGAAGAACATGTACTGTATGAGCTCGACCGCAGAACAATTCAAGACCGTCAAGGCTCAACCAGAGCCAATTCATTCCGCCCGTTTTTAAAAGTTAGAAATTTGACATGAGTGAAAAGGATTCAGATGAATTAAATTGGGAATATGGGTTTACATTTTGTTAGTAATGAAAGAGATATTCATAATTTTCCTGTTAAAATAACGATTGCCGAGATATTTCCGAAATATCGCTAGGGATCTTTGAACCTGGAGCGATAGCACGTAAGTTGTTTCAATCGACCTCTTCATACAAAAAATTTCAGCAACACTTGAATTTTGTATTGAAATGACTAACGTGCCACCACCCCTAGGTAAAGTTTTTAGCAAACCTTGGATTGATTGGGACTCCGATCTCCGAAGTTGGGCCTTCCTTTGCCTTCTTTCTCTGGATTATACGTAATTTGATGAAAACCCTTTTCCAAATTTTGCCACAAGTAAATAACCCTCCCAATTTTCATTTAAATAAAACATTCAAAATTTTTTTATATATTCATACTTTTTAATCTATTTCATTTCCTCTCATTTTTTTTCATTTTTTTTTTTAATAAAACACAAAGACGATTACAGCATTATTCTTCATTTTAACCAAAAATAATAATAATAATAATAAGTTATCCACATTAAAATTACAACGTCTACCAATAGACTTATCTACATTCGAACGTCTTAAAAATCGATTAAAAAAAATAATTATAAACAATACACATAAATAATTAAATCGATTTATATATATTACCTGGATACACAAGCACAATTAAAAATTAACGACTGAATAGTTTGGTTGATTTTTTCTTTCCTTTGTAGTAAATATTTTGATATTTTTGTTGTTTTTGTTTTTATGTTTAAATTTAACGCATTCTTTTTAAGAAATGTCGCGCGTGTAATTCTCCCCAAAAATTATTAATCTTTCATTTTTTTTATTATTCAATTTTTTTGTATATTTAAGCTTTTTTTTATTTTTTTTTATTTTCAAACTACATCTCTAATGGTCTAACACACAAATGGTCTAATATGCAAGAATGTGTTCTCTTTAATATGGTGTTTGTTTGTTTTTTTAAATATAAGATTAAATCTTGTTTTTTTTTTGTTTTTGTTATCAGCTTTCTTTGGTTGATGCATAAAAATACGAAAAATCAAACTGCAGTGTTTTTTTTATATGTTTTCCTCAAAGTGGTATAAAATTGTTTGTTTTAGTAATTGTTCGACCAAACCATTTTTGTTTTTGTTAAATCAAGCTACAATTCTTGTTTTGTTTTTATTAAATTCTTTTATATAGTGTGGACAAGAATATCTTCTTTTGTTTGTATTTTTTTTTTAGTAGATTTTGAATGAATGCGTGAAAATATAAAACATTCGAGAGATTATATAATAAATCTATTTTAGTCGAAAAAATGGTCTAATCGATAACTTTTTTTTGTCTAAATACAATATAATTAATATGTTAACAAAGATTTTCTTTTTTTATTATTATTTTTAGTAAATATAAAAACTTAAACACTTTTTTAACAACTGAAGTTTTGAATTAGACCATTTATTCGACGAAAATTCTGTTTGTTTACTTTTTTTGTTTTTTGAGCTTAAACATCCCCTTAAATATTGAAAATTTACATTTTTTTCCATCTTAACTTAAATAATATTATTAACAAATTGTTCTTCCATATTTTTGTTTCTCTCTCTTCATCACACAGTATGCATTTTCATGTCTCGGTTGTTGTTTTGTTCATAAGTCGATAGTTCTTTGCTTAGAAATGAATGTTTCGTTCAAATATCGAAGACGACAGATATACATTATGTGTGCATTGTTCAGAGAAGAGAATATGGATCTAGAACAAAAAAACACAAGGTTGTTTTGCAAGCAATTTGAGCTTTTACAATATATACAGGTCGCGCTAGTGCAAATAAAAATTAGTGTATTCCACTCCACAAAAAAAAGAAAAAAGAAAATTGAATTCTTTTTTTAATTCCCTTTTTTTCTTTCTCTCTCTATCTCTCTCTCAAAACATCCATTACTCCCGCCTTTATATCTGTTTCTTTTTTTTTAAATTAATGGGTTTGAGAACCCTTTAACCCTGTCTATCACAAAAATCTTTCTCAAAAAAAATATGAGACCCCATCTCAAAAGCACAACCACAGCTTTACACACACACAACTTAAATCCATTTTAAACAAATTTTTTTCAATTAAGATACCGCTTTTTTTAAAAGCTATCATCATCGTGTCAAACAATCGATTCAGATGGAAACTGATCAGCATCATCGGACCAACTAACTTCCATTGGTGTACCACCCAAGCTAGTACTGATTTTATCTATAAGAAGTGCATCTTCAATTGAAATATGCTTTCTACCCAATGATGATGTTGAGGTAGATGATGTTAATGAAACAGTTTCATCTGATGAAGCTGAGCATCCTTCATCCTCGGAATTTGTTCCAGATACCATTGCTTCGCCAGCTGATTCTTGAATCTCTTGGCACTTTTTCAGACTCTTAAAATCTTGAACAGATGGATGTGATGATGGTATCGTTCTCATCTCTAATCTTTCTGTTGATGATGTTAGAGCTGATGTATCACATGTGATAAGATTCCTTTGGACTTTTCTGTATCCTGAGCCACTACCACCGCCATTTTCACTTTCTGCACTAAATGTCTTCGGCCTTTGACCAGATGATGATGATGATGTTGATGCTGGCGGTGAATGTGCAATAATAGATCCAGAACCTTTCGGTGATGAGCTGTTACTTAATCTTCTGCAATAAGGCGAACTAGCACAGATCGGCTCCTTCCATGATGCTGAGAATTCTGTCTTCCGCGACGACGATGACGATGATGATCCATTTCCAATTGAGCTTTGTCTAGTTAATTTCTTCTGATCGGAATTTTTTATAGTCACAGATTTCGATCGAATCCGCGAGCTTGTTGGTGGAACCCTTAAGCTCGTACTTTCTGCTACGTCAGTGGAATGTTGTCGAATCACGGATGTTGCAGATGCTGATTGAGTAAGCGGATTCATAACATTATTCTGCGCTGGTAATGAATACTGCCTTTTAGCTCCTGGTGATTTCTCATTTAAACTAGACCGAAATGAGCCGGCACGTCGCACCATTCTAGAGGCTAGCACCTCTGGAGATTCATCATCCATTTCTAGTACCCATGATACTGAATCACTTTTCTCAACGACTCCTTTAATAATAGGCGATGTTGGTGGTGATATATCGTCCATTTGAAAGCACCCAACTATTCGATCCGATCCATTCATACTGCGTGTAAGGCTTGTTAGACTAGAATTGTGGCTTAAGTCGGGATTATCCTGACTGTGAAAGCTTGACTTCGACATACTTAAATAACCAGCTTGATCCTGGTAACTTTTTGATAGTTCGGTCAAAACTAATGCGAATTTTTCAGAATTTTGTTTTAAACGCCATTGAAGTTCTTCGTTGTGTAGCGATAGACGATTACGATTCTTTACCTCATGACTATAGGATTCTTGGAGTTGTTTATTTTTTACTACAAGGTCCCTGGAAATTTATAAAAGAACAATTTTAGAATACCACCAATATTTTGACATAACATTCAAACTTACTTCTCCTCTTCGGATTTCGATTTCAATTGTAATTGCAAATCTTCAACTCTAGATTCTAGAGCTGATATCTTCATTTGTGCAGCTGGCAGCTCATCGGCAGCCCTTTGTAGTTCTTGATTGTATTTCCTCAAATCAGATATTTCACTTTGTTTCAATTCTAGAACGCATCGTAGACTCTCAACCTCGTCCTGTAGCATCTGCAGCTTATTTGCTGGGCCATTTCTTGGTGAAACCGCTTGATCTTGGGCATTTTTCGTTAGCCTTAAAACTGTTATTTCATCATGTGAAAGATTTAGCTTCTCTTCGAGTTCACGTTCCCTTTGCTCGGTCTGCTGTCGCAGAACATCTAGCTGCTTATTTAAGTCCTTTATTTTGTCCGCTAACTCACGCTCTCTCTGGGATGCTGCTTGCCACCGTTCAGCAAAACTACTTTCATCTGCAACAATCTTTTCACGAAGTTCATTCTCTGTTGTTGTTAGTGCACTCAATCGGTTTAGGAGCTCCTGTTCACGTTCCTTGGCCGATTTGATTTCGATTTCTTTAACACGAAATTTTTCTTCAGTTTCACGAATGTAGTCTTCGAGCTTCTTTTGACTAGCAGCATCCTTCAGAGCTAGCTCAGCTTCTAGGGCTGCAACTCGTTCTTTGGCGCTGGTTTCAAACTCACGAAGTGTAGCCTCAACTGAAAAAAGATCGGGTATTAATATCTTAATTAAATGTGATAAAAGTGTAGTTAGTTACCTTTCTGCAGTTCACATCGATGCAGAGCTTGCAATTCGGACTCCCTCGCGCTGTAATACGCCTCCTTGTCCTGCAGCTGATCGTGCAGATCATGACATGATGACTTGGATTCTTCTAGTTGCAAGCGCGTCTCTAAGAGGTTCTTCTTCGCCTTGGCGCACTCCTTTTTCAAAGTGGGACATAGAAATGCATCAAGCTAAAACAAACAAAATATTTATTTAGTAATTTCACAAATTTTTATCTTTCGAGTCAATCAAACAAAAATCATAATTACTAATTTACGAAAAGCTAAATTCGATGCCATTCCCTTGATTTTATTCATTCAAAAATATTTACAAGTCTCTGGCTGTGTGCTTGCTTGCTTATATGAAGAAGGCAAACAATAAACTGAAGGAAAAACAGTTTCCAACTTTTTAAGCAAATAGAAGTACGTAATGATAAGTTGTGGAAATATATTAGATTACTGCAAGATTATCGAATTTCTTATCGTGTTATCCCTGATGGGTCTTCGATACTGAAGTTAATAGCTTAACAAGTTTCTGCTACAGAATGAACGTTTGGTGCATATACACGAATACAGTAGCTGCTGCTGCTGTGTAATGATGCCTGGTGGATTGAATGGTTGATTTGATTTAAATGAGCAAATTGTAACTTATACTTGGCGTTTTGGGATTGTTCTAGGTAAAGTATATGCTCATGGATTTATCAATAAATGTTATGGTCATTAATGGTAATTGAAGTAGTATTGTTAAATATTGAATTACTATGGAAAATAACAAAATTATTAGATTGGTTATGACATAGATAATGACACATCATAGGGTGATCTTTTCACACTCTCAAAGTGATTTGTTTTGTTGTGAGGCTTGGAAGGAGTAATAGATGAAATCTGGCCCGCCGCATCACTTTGCAGGGCCGGGGGCTAAAACTTTATCCCACTGGAACGACTTAGGAAACGAAATATGGAACACAGGATTACGAAGAACCAGTTTAACCAAGCCCTAGTAGAGAAGAGAGGTGCAAACAATGTATTAGATGTCAGATCTTACAAAGAAGCATGCTATGGTTCCGACCATTTCATGGTTAAAATCAGGTATAGAGGGCCAATATCGACACAAATGATTCAAAGGACGCCCAGGATGGAAAAAAGTGGAAAATTTAAAATTGGAAGAAACACGAACGAGATATAAGGAATTGACGTCTCCGAAAGGCTGGAGCAACAGCCAGATAGTATAACTGAAATATGGAAATGCATAAAAGATAGGTTAAAGGCCCATGGCGAAGATGCCATCAGATTGGTAGCAAGAAGAAACAGGAACGATTGGTTTGACGAAGAATGCAAAGCAGTATTAGAAGAAAGAAATAAAAGTCATAGGGATTATATCGCCAGACCGACTAGGACTAGAATGCAAACCTTCAAAGCAAAACGACGATACGTAGATCGAATGTTAAGAGAAAAATAAAATCCGAGAATCCTTTGCGCTAGAGGTAGTGAAGAGCTTTAAATACCTTGGAACAATAGTGTCGTCAACAAATGAAGAGTTGGAGGAAGTTAAAAGCAAAACACTACAGGGCAATCGAAGTTTCTATTCACTGCGTAAATGAGGAAAAGATGGTTTGAAGCCTACTTTGAAGACTTTAGTCAGTGAACGCGAAGATTGGAGGAGAAAACTGAAGAAGGCCAAGGCTCGACTTGGGCTGTAGTGCCATTGAACTGAACTGAATGTCAAAGCTATCCCCGTGAAAAAAAATTCGAAACGCTACTACGGTGAGTGGTTGGCACTTAGTTGGGTTACCGCTTGGTAGACCCTCTGTCGACAGTGCAGCACTATGAACAACACTATGTATAAAGCTTTTCGACACCGATACCGCAAATGTTTCACTATCCACAGGCGCTATAACATAAATTGGAGGATTACAAAGTTTTTCTACTTTTGTGACTGCTTCAAAAATGCTTCTTAAGAAAGCGCCAGTAAGAGGAGTGCTCCCCATTGCGATCATGCAATGTTATAAAGCAACTGTTATAGAACTGCGAAGGGAAGGGGGACGCCTCAAGTTTTTTAAGGAATGTTCTAGCATAGATTATGCAGCGCTCCATTTCCTTCTAGGAATTGAGCTATTGAAACAGAGGATGACGTTTCAGGTTTTCTTAATTCCGAACGGGCGAAAGAGAGATTCCTCATCTTTACTAATGCTCACAGAGTACTAACGTTCAGATTTCACCTTAAACATACTTTCCCATAAAATTTTAATGTCTTAGCTACCCAAGCTATATGTTGAAATAATGTAAATATGAAAGTATTGCGACTGCATTGGCTTAGGAACTAGCTTCACCCGATTCTATGGTATACAACTAATGCTTTGAGAATATAAAAGAATCCACTACTGAACCTTGTGGCACATATCGTAGTTTAAATTTATGATGGATTTATAACAAACGATAAACGCGTTTATGTAGGATATTCGCACACATTTTAGGAAGTCTGAATAGTTTTCACAGTTTACAAATTAGAAATGAACTGTAACGAAAATAAAGCTAGATTCCGAGAGAAATCACAATCTAAAAAAGTGTCAAATACGATATTTAGGTTGACTTTTGAAAATTCTATTTACAAATAAACCGGCACTATTTCTAATAACGCAAATTCCTAATTTGAATAACATTTCCTCATTACACTATAAAATATTTCAATCATATCAAAAAAAACATTTAAACACACATACCTCCCACAAATCCAAATCCATAATACTAGTATTCATTTTTGCAAAAATTTTTTTTTTTTTTTCACTTTAACAATTTAATTCTTGTATAAAGTTTTCTTAAATAAAATCACATAAATAACATAGATTCGTTCAAATGCTAGCTTTTAAAAACACGATGTTTACACCACCAAGGAATTTTTGTAACTAATCCTGACTGAGGATAAATGTTGCTCCTTTTATAATATATAAACGTCTGAAAATCTCATAATAATTTTTGACAGCAAATGTTTTACCTGCTAAGTCATAAATAAAAATAAAAATTTGAGACTGGTTTCGGGTTGACGAAAAAAGGGCAATAGACACAGGTATGAAGGACATTTTATTAGGGGGTGGGTCCAATCCTAGGTATTTTGCAAGGATCTAGAGATTTTTGTTTTTGGCTTTTAGAAAGATTTTATTTTAGTAAGAGAGTGTACTTTTTTTTGAGAAAATGTTTGTCTGATTCAATGCTATAACTAGCTTTCCTATATTTTGTAAAAGTACAATATGAACCGAGAATCGATGATTCTTTCACACAGTCTAGGGAAGAAACTTTGATAATATTGTTCCAGGCACAATCATTTATTCAAATGGGAACACAACTTCTGCTGGGCAGCGAACAAAGCAGCCTGGACAGAAGCAAACACAGTGTTTAATCATGAAGCTATTAGGATCGTTCAAACCATGCAAGTCCCCTATAGCAGACGGAATCGACCCCATTCTGCTACAGGAGGACTTCAACCTAGTCACTCGCTTATTATGCAAAATATTCAGGGCTTCTTTCGAAAATGGTTATATCCCACCTGAAGAACGTCAACATAACATTTATACCCAAGCCAGGGCGTTCGAATTACACCTCGGCTAAATTCACAGGCCGATAAGTCTCTCGTCTTTTGCCTTGAAGACAATGGAGAAAATTGTCGACAGGGCGATAAGGGAAACTTATCTTCAACGCCAACCACTTAGCTTTTATCAACATGCATACCAGACGGGCAAGTCCACTGAGACAGCCCTGCACAATCTTTTGCTCAGGCTGCAATGCGCAGCTCTAAACAACGGAGTTTCGCTGGCAGCCTTCCCCGAAATCTATGGAGCCTTCGACAGTACATCCTCTGATACTATAGCTAGGGCTCTAAGTAGACGTAGTCTAAGTAGCACTTTCTGCAACTGGATGTACTCTTTGCGGAGAACTCGCAAACAAATGGTCTGGAAGGAGTTTTATCCCCAATTCTCTGGTGCTTGGATGGAACATACTGAACGCTCCGCGCCTGGACTGGCCAACTCTAAGTGGTGCCTTCCTGGGCCGTCCCCTAAGACGACCAAGAAATTGTTAAGGCGCAGTAGCTATGATGTCAGGACACTTGTTGGCTTGATTACGGAACACTGTGCCCTAAATTACCACTTATGGAGGATAGCGGAGGACCCTACATGCAGGGTTTGCCTGTAGGACGATAAGTCTGCTCTCCAAGTTCTCTGTGAGTGCCCCGCAACAGCGAGGGCAGGGTTTCTTTGTTCGAGGAGTCCCTGCTCGAACATTCATACATACATTATTTAGCGGTTTTAAGTATTTTTGTGGAATAAAGTAATGTAATTTATAATGATATTAAGAAAATTACACATGCGCCGTTAATATTTGCTAGACTTCAACCAAAAACTGGAAACCATAATGAGCGAAGTTAATAGCACCATCTTATTTTTTATCTCGAAACAAATTATTGCCTCTTATCAATATTATAAACAATGCCAAAAAATATACAGGTAGGTACAATAAAACCTTTTTACTTTTCTTAAATTGTAAAAAGGACTAAAGTTCTGCTTAGAAATATGTACATGCGTACTTGAACGAGAAGAGATTGTTTCGCAGAATTCATCCAAAAAAAATGTCACAAGAAGCGACCGGCTACGTTTACTTCTTTTAAAATCAAAATTTTATTGCATCTACACCACAACAGGTGAAATTTAAATATTTTGGAAAATACGTCAATAAAAATCCTTTTTCGGTTTATGACCTTCCAATTGTACCTGTATCGATCTTTCGGCTAATTTCATACTCCTTATATGATTCATCTTTAGCAATTAGATTAAGGAGAACAATTAGGATAATAAACTGTAATTCTTAATATCTTCAAGAAAATTTATTGCCTGTTGTTTATGGAATGGAAAAGTACTGGGTGTATGGTAGTTGGATGTGTGTGATATAAAGTTAGAGGAAGAAGAAATACAATGAAGTAAGTCCTGAGTGTGACTGCGGCGCTCAGCTAAGAGAATAAATTTATAAAAGCTGAAAAAATAGATTTTCAACATCTAATAGATCCGCGAATACAACGAACTATAAGATAGTATGACTCCACATGATATTAGGACTTTAAAACCTTCCTATAACAATATCCTTTCAGTGTTCGGAAGAGGTGTTCAAGTCCGTAAGGTGTAGGTTACTTTAAAACTGCAAAGTATGATACTTAACAAGATAACCAGCAGAGAGTCGTCAAAGGATTCTTAAATCTGATCTCTTCCATGAAAGAAACACTTTTGTCTTGATGTTCTCGATTTTAAAGAATTTTTCGTATGGTGTAGTCAATAGCATGGAGACGATAATCAACAAAAAACTTATGGGATATCTAGAATCCAATCTACTCATAAACGACAGTATGGCTTCCGACAAAGAGATCCTGATGGCGATCTTTTTGTTTGCCTTACAAAACACCTCACCCGAAGTTTACATGGGTTTGGTGAATCTAGTCAGATTGCTCTAGATATTTCCACGGCTTTCGATCGATTTTAGCACATAGCCCTGTTAGCTAAACTCAAAGCTATTAGAGTCGACTCACTTCTATACAAGTGGATTGAAAGTTTCCTTTCCGATCGTTCAATCAAGGTAGTATTGGATGACTCAAATTTGACTCTCACCGCATCCCTGCGGGATTCCCTAAAGGGTGAATTTTACCACCTGCTCTATTTCCTATATTGATAAATGACCTACTTCAATCCCCACTAACCCACTTCTCAGCTTCGCTGAAGACGGTACCCTACGCTACTCTTACTGCTTCTACAATAGAAAACTATCACTGGCCAGATTCTGTCTTGATAGCCGCGAGCTAATAAATAGGGATATTGAATTCATTCCTCAGAATTCATTCATTGCTTCCCCAAATCGTGTCGAATTCAACCCCACCAAAACCAAGTACTTTATTGACTACATGATTTTGGAGAGAATGGAAGTAATTATTATTGGGCGGTAGTTAGAGGGGTCACCTTTTCCAGTTTCCAAGAGTCTAAATAAATACCAGGGCGTAAAGTTTGCAGAGAAGTTTAGCTAAAGTTGAGGAACCTTTTTGAGGACGATAGAACGAATATTGTCAAAGATGGTGGAAGTGGATGGCGTTAACCTTTTTGAGAATACTAGATATTTTGAGAGTCCTGAGCAAAACCCCATCCATTGATTGGGTGACATACTAAAAGACTGGGGGTGGTATAGCAGTTTGCGTGAATTCAAATTCAGGGCCAAATGTGCTTTGCGGCCTCGTACAAATCAGAGTCCGCTGGAGGGCAACTGTTTTCACCCTATGTCCCATGAGGGATTAAAGGGGAATAAGTAAGTATAAGTATAAGATGATGGAATTACAGTAATTTTATGACAAAGTGACTCATTTGGCAACCTCTATACATTCTATAGGCGGCTTCTTTAGCTTTAATTGAGTTCATACATTTTTCAGAGGTTTTCAGTTTCAAAGCCTATAAGACTTGAAGGCATTCTTCTATTTCCATCATCTCTAGCCCCTTAATAACCTAGATTTTAAATGTCACTCAATAAAGCAAAAACACAATTAAATTATTCTCAATCCTTTTATTAGATTTGAAAAGTTGTGAAACGCGTCCTAAATAGAAAAAATATTGAAACGTAAATGGGCAATAATCAAATCCACCTGCCAAGAAAACCCTCTTAATCGGCATTCGATTAACTTTTATTTACCTCTAAGGTAATCTCGACCAGTAATCGGCCTAGTATGAAAAAGATTTTTATCCTTTTTTCATTAAAATTTCTGGGGGTTTTGCATATTTTTTTTTTCTGTATAGAGATTTCTACCTTTTTTTCTATATGTATACTTCCATAGATATTTGCAGATATAATATAAAAAGGTTGACCCTGCTGTCAGCCTTCGGGGGCAATTTTTTGCATTTTCTCTGTTCGCTTAGAAAATGATTAAAATAAATTTTTGCAAAGTGAAAAAGGCAAATAAGCTTCAAGCTAGAAGGAAGAAAAATTAATAATTTTGGAGGGAATTTTTTTAAAGTATGGAAAATGAAAGAAAACATTTTGAAATTGCGATGATACCACCATAAAATTCTGAATTTATCTTTATTATGATAAAAAAAAATAAGATTAAAGACTTTTAACAGAAATTCCTCTTAAATGAAACCATTTCCGGAAGTCCTTGTTCCTGAAAAAATGTTTTTATTAAGTTTTTCTTGTCTTTATTCTACTTGACTAAAGTTTTTTTTTGTTTCCTTACTTTCATCTCTCTTGAATACAAAAAAAATAAAATGGCAAGGAAAATATATACACTTACATATATAATATACAATATTTTTTATTTTTCAAGTGGAAAGTTTTCCAATTTTCTTTGACTCAAGACTCAGCCAAGTGAATCTAATTGGGAAGGTAAATTTACAAAACTTCTTGAACAAGATTTACTCCTGTAAAAATTCATTTATGGTAGGAAGGTACTAACCCAACCGTGTAGCATTTTTTTCCCTTCATTATGTTCCTTTCGAGCGTCTCTATTTCTTCTATCTATTTATCTGCAGCATAACAGATTTTTACTATAGTTACGGTGGGGCTTAGGAGTCTAGCCAGTGTCTGTTGGTCGCTTATATGGTAGTAGGTAGGTTTTAATTGGCTGCTCTGCATTTGGAATGACTTGGCGTGATTCTATGTTTATTTTTCACTTAGTTTTAATTAAAAGTTGTGCACTACAATTACAATTATTTGTTATTGCTAAGTATTGTTTTGAGGGTAATGAACTTTGAAAGTTTGTACTTCCTGGATGAATTCTGGAAGACTAAAATGTTCGTTGTATTTTAAATTCAAGTTATTAGGGGAAGTTTTGATGCACTAGTTAAAATATGAATAAAGGACTTCTGTCTAGACTGTGAAGTTTAAGTGAAATGGCTGAATGTATGTGCGGACCTGTTGACGAAATGTCTGTCTAATTTTATAGACAGAAGTGTCTGGGACAAAAAGTTCCTATCGTGTGGACCCATCATAATAGTAAGCTATGGAAGGATATATATGTAGTTGCTCGTGTTGGCTAGGGCTAGAAGGTTTAATTTGAAACTCCTTTCAGTTCAGTCAAGTCAGTTGTCAGGGATATAGACTGATTTCCCTTCGCAAATTTGCTTGATATGATGATCCGATTCTTTGGTACTAGTTCGTTTTTATGAAATGATAAAGTCATACGAATCTATGTTATTGCTAAGTCATTTGAAAGTTTCAGCTTCATTGTAAAAAAAACTTTGAGCGTTATTTTTAAGTACTATAGATTTTATAACAAAATGAAGATGGAAGGCCAATCTTTCCATTTCCGGAATATACTAGTTTCTTACTACAGCACGGGTCCAACTTAAGTCGACCCTTCAGTGACAATTCTATGCAAATAAGTCAGTACCACCCCCTTTTTAAGATTGCCATAACTTTTTTTGTGATGTGACAGAGCTAAGCTTAGGAGTCATCGCTTGTCAGTACGTTATATCATAAAAGTCATACCGCATTACCGAGTAGTAGGCTAAATTCGAAAGACAATATATCCTACGTTTGAATTCTTGGATGTTGTACGAGTGCTGAGTTGTTCTATTCATGAACGTAAACTTGATTATAGTGTGCGCAAACATGAGGGCTGCAAGCTAGGAGCCTAGCGAGCTAGTCGTGTGTTGCCGGACTGTTATGATTGGTGCAATGGTTCAATCTGACCTAAATAAACGAATTGTATTCAAAGCGATGTAGAATGAAGGACTTGTATATGGCCGAGTTGAAATTTATAGCAATATTTATTAAGAAATGCCAAACACTAAGATGCTTGTTTGGAGATTTGGAACGTGAGGTAATTCCCCGCTTCTTCTAGCTAGGATGTTACGAAATGAATCAACCATTAAACCCAGACCGTCATTTGGAGTTAAATCGATTGAAAGGTGTTGAGAGCATATTATTTATTAGAACTTCAAAAAGTGTGATTGATAGAAATGACCTATGGAGTTCACGTGCTCTAGTGCTACTTTGACCACTAATACAACTTTGAACCCAGAACTTAAGTTGGTATCAAAAGCTTGAAATTTAGTTAACAGAGCAGAGTGATAAATTCTTTCGACATCCTTGGAGTTATATAAAACACCTGTGCTAGACTCATAATTGCTATGGATACTTTAATCGAGGTGCTGGAAGAAAAAACAAAAGATGATTACAGTAAGTTCTAATCAGCTAAAAACATATGTCACATTATGCGTCGAAATACAAGAAAGAAAGCTGGATGTCGCTCATTGTTCAATATTTTTGCATATTAGCAATACTATCTTATTTAAAAAAGCAATGGTTTAACTTTTTTTGATAGTTTCGCCACTTTCAGATCAATAGAGAGATCCGTATTTGCATCTACCTTATGAGTTTTTCCACAGTAGTTCTTTGTGAGTTAACCCATTTGTAAAACTATTGGACTATTTTTGTTTAAGTTTCAACTATCCGACACTAAAAATAAAAAAAAAAATAAGGTTCAATTTATTCTAATTTATTATATACTTTCCCCAAATAAATACTTTTCATCTAAATAACACATCAATTGGTATCTGCACATATAACTTTCCCCCGCAATCAGCATAGTTGGGTGGTGGGTTTATTTGCGCTCTCTCTATATTCAATAGTCAATTTGCTCTGATCTATGAGGTACTTATCTGTCTGTCGCAAAGCAAATTCCCTTAATTAGAAGATAATAACCCCGAACGGAACACCCTTAATGAATGAATGAATTAGGGGTTACAGGAAAGCTAGTCAAGATGACAGCATAGTTGTGCAGCAGGAGCTGTGTAAAAGTCCAGGGTAATTTATCAAGGGATGCTTTACATAAAGCACAGGAGTCATCACACAAGGAGACTGTCTAGGTCGGATGTTATTTAACTTTGGCATTTATGAGCAGTTGCAAGCATCTTGCATAGTGCATACTATTTAACCAAGATAAATTGATGTATGAAGAAGATGACAACGAGGTTAATTGGATGATGCTTTTTTAGTTTTAAGGAGAAATTTGTTAATTTAGAACAGTGTGCAGAGAATGGAGCAGCTAATAGCATCTTTACAAGAAACCTTTAAATACTAGCCTTCAAAGAAGACAGTCATAATTGGACGCAAAGTGCAGGACTTAAAGGACTTGATCAAAAAATTGTTAAAAGGGCAGCAACGATTAATCTTAGATCGTATTGACAGTTGACGTCTCTCAGGACTTTTCTCTTTGGTGTATCGACACCACAAAATATCCCTGAGACCATTACTACCATTAGGCCACCATGGGAGCAGAATTAGGCTTAGAAATATTTTTCTTTAATTGATCTAGTTTTGCCTTGCCTTTTCAATGACTGAATATGCATCAACTGCTTGAGTATCAAGTAATGGCAAAAAAAAAAACAAACAAATAATAACTTGGAGTAATTTTCCTCGACAACGACTCTGCACCGATTGGTTTTAATATCTGTTTACCTTGTGTAAATAAAATAAATAAGGATATTTAACACGTCCTCTACACCTCCAACCCCTCTCTTTATCTGAAATGATTTTAACTGTTTTCGGGAGTCTATAAAAAATTTCGCACATTTACACTGCTGCGTAGATTGAATTCCCGCACACAGGATACTCTGACGCAGCATATAATCGTTCAGCAAACAGATTTCCAGGATAACCGAATTCCCCATAATCCTTATCCCAGGGTAAGCACGTGACCTAAAGATTTATTTCTCCTCATCCTACATTGCGTTCTAGAAACAATTCTGTCAGGATTAAGAATTTCCCATACGTCCGCACCACCAAAAACAACATTGCAAAAAAAACCACCCCCGAAAGAAAAAACAAAATGTCCTTGGAAGGACGATAGACCAGCAGCAGAGACGCTCACACCCCTTACGTGATTGTTATTCATTGCCTCGTACGAGACCAGCAGCAACCCTTAATGTTTGCAACGGATTTAATCACAGATAGCCTGACTACACAACATATAATAATGTATGTCCTGGCGAGCATGAATCAACCATGCATGTGGCAGCACACACGGCAACCGCTCAAAGGTGGTCTCCGATTTGATTGTCACCCCCACCCGCATAAAAAAAATTATTTACTAATGAACTTTTTTCCGCGCGTTTCTTGCTGTGACAAACGAAAAAGAGCGTGTAAATGAGCGTAAACGGTTTTCATGCTGAGCGAACATGTTGTGGGTGAGAGCAGCACTTTAAAATTCTATAGTAGACACGTGGCAGGTGTGCTGGCAACAAAACAGGTGTTGTTGTTGTTGCCGGTGCGAAAACCTGTCGCTAATGAGGGGGTGCTTGCTCAATTTTTCACGTTTTTATTATTATTTTTTTTGTTGCCGCGTTTTTTTTGAGGTGTACATATTATAAAAGCGAATTTAATATTTTGAATGAATGCTCCTTGCTTGAACAGGATGAAAGTTTGCATAATAGGAGAGGGATATTACGTGCTTAATGTATTCATTCGAAGGGGGAAGAAAATGTAGGGCAAATTTCAACTTCATTTAAGAATGAATTCTTCTTCCAGGTAAAACTCACGCAGAGCTGAAAATTGACACAGACCTTCAAAATATCAAACCAAGGTCAAAAGTCCTCATCGATCTAGTTTGCGTTAGAAGTCTTATTCAAGATTATTCAAATGAACATTCCTCCTTTCTCTTACAACTGCTTTATGCCTCGCCTTCTAGCCTCTTGTAACTGCTCCATCCATTGGTACCGATACTGAGCCGATGTTACCCAGTTTGGAATCCTTAAGCTCTGGGCATCCTAGTTTGCGTCATACTTTTAGAGAAGGTTTGGTTTAACTCGTTGTCGAATCGTCATTAATCCTATCGTTTGGTCATATGAACTAGATGTCATATTTTATGACAAAGTCTAAGCTTAGGAGCCACGCTTTGTACTACCATACTAGTCTGTCATGTGTACTCATCACTGTGCAATGTCTTGTAGTAAGCTTGATTCGAAGGAAGAAGTAAAGGAGTGGCTGAAGAGGTTGATTGAAACAACTTACGTGCTACCACTCCTGCATGAAACCCACTGGAACAAAAATCAAAATAAAAAATTATTGTAAAGGGGTTTCGATGTCGCAAAGTCGAATCTTCAATAGCAGCCGGCTGTGCCAGAGACACAACCATCGGAATTAGCAGCAGATATCCTCGTCAGAGTAACAAACTCCTGGAATATGTGAATCTCGCTAACCAGCCGACAAAGTCTGTGGCGCCTGAAGTGCCAGACTACTAGATGAACAAGGACTAGGTATCGTCCTCTTGGTTTACAGAAAGACCTGACCTAAGCAGAAATTTGGTACCCTATTTATTAACTAGGTTAAGTTGGCGCGAAGCCTTATTAGGGTTACTTTTGTCTAAAGCCTTGTTGTCGCAAAGAACAGAAACAGAAACAAAATTCAATACATTTGCGACAGAAACAAGTACTTTTGAGTACTTGAAAGATGAATCGCTTTCGGTTTTGCTTGAAACACCTATTTTTAAGAGGCAGTAAGCTTTGTGTCGCATTGTTTTACTCAAATCGTTCATAATATATTCAACCAGCAAAGAATCCACACAATTCGACGAACAATCACCACTTAAGGATGATATGATCGATGAAACACTAGTAGCATCCAATAGTTCAAAGGCTGACTTAAAATCGAATGTAGGATCGTACGCAGAATTCAATTTCAGCCGTGATTGTTCACCTGCTTCTTTTCGGTCGGCAACACCATTGTTGAATAAACGAAAATGGAAACGAATGAAATCTTGCGTGAATTTTTTGCCCAACGTCCAAAGTTGTCTGATATTTTACCACAAAAACCATCTGATGATATTCAACAACTCTTCGATCCAATGGCATCAACAGTCTGCAAACTAGTCGAGTCAAACTAAAAATTGCTTAACTCGGCGGTGAAGAAGAAATTGTTTGGGCCGATTTTGATACATCATGTAGCGACCGTAATCTTGGATATGGCTTCATCATTGGGTTGGTGTCAAAGCAAATGCTTCATCGCCAAAAATAACGTTTGGCAGTACGACATTTGTTAATGGCAGAGCAGAAGCAAGTGGAATATTGATATTGCCGTTTTCCCATAACAATCTTTATAAAAATGCCTGCAAAAATACAAGTGATTTGAATAGAATTCTGAATATTCGAATTTAATACCTGCATCTTCTTCTCTTCCATACGAACCAACATCAAGAGCTACGTACTTGTACAAATGTACGTACAAATGCCAATAAAACGATCGAATGGAAATCTTTGTAATTGAAGTAAGCAGAACCGGCTTTCGATGGGCATTTGATTGTTAGGTGTTTGCCATCGATCGTACCACATCAGTAAGGAAAGTTCCATTCGAGGAAGAAATCATCCATGACTTGTTTAAATGATTTAATAGTTGGTGTTGGTATCGCTTTTTCGAGAAAATGAGTTATGATTGAGCCAAGACATTTCTTGGCAATTCGAACGATTGTTGCATGATGTACATTATATTGAAATGCCAAAGACCTTAAAGTTTCATCAGTTGCCAAGTATCGCAATGTCATACACAATTTGTGATGCGGACTTATTGGTTTCTGTTTCTGCTTCTGTTTCTGTTCTATGCGACAGCAAGGCTTAACTAACATCATCGTGGAATACTTTTAACCTAGAGTTAAGGATTTCCTTTACCCACAATTGCCCAATCTACACTAGTATTCCTTCAGTGGCAGCAGAACCAAACTAGTGTTATCTAGTTTAAGCCTGACTTGTTTGGTCTACTTCTATGACATTATATATCTAGAAATACCTAAAAATGAAGGAGGAATTGCTATGGTGCGTTGTTTTTTTAAGATAGCCGATCGATATACATAGATTATAAACAAACATGACTTGGTAGATTTTTGAACGATGATCTTTCCTTGAACACTGAGTTAGTGATGATCACCAATATAGAAGTATAGTCATTCTATAATAATCAGGCCGATCCTTGATTGAAAAGGGTTAAGTTTTACTTCATTGGCTTCTATCCGATATTCCCTTGGTAGAACGTCTGGGTGTGAGTAGTAGAAGAACAAAGGTGAGTAATCGAACCCCAAACTCTGTGTGATATTTCAATGCCTTAGGCTATCGGTGTTGGCAGTGATTATTGTTAGACCAAACATACAAGACTTGTACAGTGTGATTTCAAAACACCTAAAAGAAACATTTTTTTAAATAAAGTCTTTAAAAAAATTAAAATAAGGCACAAAAAAAATATCATTGTTTCAGGTCTGTAAAAAATTAACACACAATCACCTAATTTCACTTCACCCCCTATATTTTGTAACAAGTGAGCCTTTACAAAAACCACAACTGAGCCTCTCCTCATCCTTTTGTGCTCCTAGAGACTTCATTTGAATGAATTAATTCAAATGAATCATAATCATGGCAATCTGCACACATTCCAGCAAACTATTTAGAAGGTTTGTGTACCCTCCCTAATAAACGAATCAAGACCCCAAAAGCACACACTTGACACTCGCAGGGATATGGCCAGGTTTATTAATAAAACAAGGCCCCAAATAATAAAGTTGAGGCATTACGTTCGGAAATTTCCATAATTTAAAGGGAAGTTGGGCCCTTCTAGGATATGTTATAGTATACGGCGGCAGTATGTTAGGTTGGCACACAGTATGTACCCTCCACCACCCCACAGGAGCGTTATTACGTTGCCTGAATATTAGTTAGGACATAAAATAATTAAAACTACGACGACAAACTTACATCATGCGCTAAGTACTGTATGAGCACCCCGAGGGCTTCGACGCCCCTATTAGCATGTGCTAAGTGGAATTCTAGCACTCCCTGGCTCGATTTCTGCTCTTGATGAAGCTCTTCAAGCTCCTGGTGATGGTAAAGGTGTTTCTGGAAAAACGAAAAGAAATATTAAAAGGGCAAAAAAGGGAGTTCCGAGATGCTAGAGGGAGTAGTGATGCCTCCAAGGATCCCGGGAGTAAATGATATGGAAAATTCGCTTACTTTGTGATTTTGCTGAAGGATGGCTGATGGCTGACTGATATTGTTATTGTTGCCTAGTATAGGTGATGATGGAGAATGTTCCAGAGAGTTTCTTGCGGTTGCTTTGATGGAGCCGCACACTTGCTGTAATGGGGTACTGGCTGCCGAAACGACTCCCTTAATTCCGGGATTTATCCCACTCTTGGGACTGCCGTTCTGTTGGTGCTGCTGCTGCTGTTGTTGCTGCTGCTGCTGCTGTTGTTGGGACTGATTCTGTTGTGTGTGGCTTACGAGCCGATTATGATCTGAAATTCAAAATGGGGAAATTTCATTAATTTTACGAAATGACAAATTGGATTAATCATAATTATGAATTTTGTGTTTTTTGCCTTATTGATTAAAATTTCAAGTCAGCAGACGAGTTCTGGAAATTTTAATCAATGTGGTTGCCTGCTATAACCAGGACAGGGGGAGCTGGTATTTGATGGGGATTTATTGATTTAAAGGGATCAAGAGTTGTTTTTGTAACTTTATACAACTTTGTTTTGTTGAAATTTGTAACAGACTTCAGTGGGTCTTATCAAGTTATAATTGAATCTGTAGTTGTTGGTGGATTTGGAGTCAAAACATAATCAATCAAAACTACAATTCCTATCCGGACCCTCTACCTCCTATGACCTTTCAAGACCTGGTAACGCTCAAAGATGCCACCATGATTCTGGTACCATACAGAATGGGGAGCACGGACACCAATGACCGAGGTGAAGCTATTTTTAACTACCAATTTATAACAAGGGTAATGATCCCACCTTTGTTACCAAAAACAGAGAAGAAGTGCATCACCCTTGACTCGGACTCTAATCAAATATTGGCTTGGAAGGTCTTGAGGAAACAATCTTTCTCAGACCACAGGTTTATAGAGTTCCACCTGCAAGAACCAGCCCTTCTAAAATAAAGATTTTCAGGAGGACAAACTGGGGTTACCATTCTAAGCTTATCAAATGCTTATCGGCGGGATGATGAGCTCGAGCTTCCCACGAAAACCAACTTCTGCAAATCCGAGGTTACCTTCACGATGAACTACGGAGTCCACATCCTTTCACGTCGTCAATGGAGTAATAGACCACACAGTTTTCAGGATGCCTTAAAGATCTTCACTGATGGCTCTAAGCTCGAGGTTCGATTAGGGGAGGAGTATTTTCACCGGAGCTTGGTATTGGAGTCTCCTTCCGACTACCCGATCACTGCAGTGTATACCAAGCGGAGTTTTTAGGCATACATCATCCAGCAAGACGACAAGAACCAAACTGTCTACATCAGTAAGGTGACTCTGAAGGCCCTGCGCTGCAGAGCTTATCTCTGAATGTCGTAGATCTCTCAGGACCCTCAGATTCCAGGACCCTCCTTATATGGGTGCCTTATATGGGCCACCGAAATATAGAAGGAAACTGTAAAGCTGACCAACTAGATAGGAAAGGCACGACCGCGGCTCTCCTTCCGAGATGGAAAAGGGTCGGTATGCCTTGGACCATCTTTAAACTCCGATGCACACAGCCCACAATCTACGGACCACTTCACTACTGAGCCTCGGGAGACACAACCTCTCAGCTATAGTAGGAGTGCTGACGGACACTGTTTGATAGGGGCGCACGCGACCCGCTTAGATCTTGAGACCTGGGTACGATTCTTGCGGAAGCTGTAGAAATCCGGACGAGAAGGAAATTTGCATCTCCATCATTGGTCATTGCCTAGTCCTAAGCAGAAGGAGACTAACCACTTTTGGTGACCCCTTAATTAAAATTGCGGAAATCTCGAAGATTGGGATCCCCCAACTAAGTAGATTCGTTACGTTCTCGAGGTGGTTTAGCGAAGAAACGACACTTCAACATCAAGTTTAAAGTGGGATCACTATGGCATCACAATGGGCCTATTAGTTTGGCCTAAGTGTTTCAGCTGTACGAGCTCGGCCATATCTTACCTAACTTATCCGTATTCTCAACTTCTCCAAAAGAATAAAGAATAAGAAGAATCGCCGTAAACAGGTCTCAAGAGTTTTACAATTAAATCAATAATGCCATTGAACTAATTTTAGAAAATGCCGTGTTGAATCCATTTGTATCAAAGTTTCACAACCTGAATATTAATTCAAATTCAACTAATCTCTTAGAGGAGGCAATTAACAATCGACCAGCGATTATTACACAATCAAAAGCAACTAATTGACTAAATTGAAAACCATCATGTAATTAATAAATAGAATTAACGGCATATTAGCGTGCCATCAATAATTAGGTTTCCCCCGGCACAATGGTACCTATAAACCTACTATACTCAAGCCCGAACCCCGTAAGAAAAATGTCTTCATTAAATCTCAGCTGGAATTTCTGTTACAATTTTCCGTTTCGCATTACACAGAGAAGATTATTTCAAAACACGAACAGCTCTCATTCAGCCCGATTCTATTGCGCTCATATTTCATGCAAATGCCCTGAAATTTCCCTCCGGCGTTGCCAAACGAAATGACCCACGACATATTATTCTGTGGAACGATGCCATTGTGGACGTCGTCGTCATATAAGACAAAAGATTGCTCTGTGTGTTACAATATATTATATCTCTGGCCATCAACGTCGGCGGATCTTGCATGCATGGCTCCCACTCGTTCTAGCAGCTATATTTGCGGTTATAGAAGGAAGATTCTGTTTTAGTCTGTTGGTGAAAAAATAACGAACCAATGAAATAAGAATCACAAAAACGCCCGCCGCGGTACTCTGTCTATGGCCATTCTTGGGCCATTCTTTTAGGGACACACTCCAACTTCTTCAGGTGAACTTACGAGGAACATTCCTACGTTCGCGCCGGGTTACTTTGTGTTCGGATATGCCCTGGTGACTTCTGTGGCAATTGTTGTACAATATGTTCGACGGGGACTTACTATTAGCACCATTATAGCACTGCCGGGCATTGTTTTCGTGAAATTTGCCACCGTACATTTTCCATTCACAATAAAAGTGTAAAGTCGATGCCGATTGTATGCAAAACGAAGGTGTCAAGCGTAAAACGCGACTTGAATGAAAGAATAGATTGGAGCGTAGCCCGGTCGTACCTGTAGTAAGGAGTGTGGTGAACCAGGTGTATTGTTTTATTTAAGCCAGATTTGTTTAGTAATTACTATGGAGGAAGCTAAGCAGATACGAATTGGAGGGGCATTGTACAAGTGGATAAGAAGAATGCTTGTGAGATATTGGATCTCGGGAGGAGTTTTTTGTGGTTTTTTAACAAGTTTCTTTGAACTTTGAATTCAAATCTTACTCTAACGAGTAACTATTTGCATAACACCAATAGTTCAACAGTTTCTAAAATTCTAGTTGACAACGATTTCAAAAGAAGCCGACAATTTGTTTGCTAGTGGTCTTTACTTTTGCACATTAAGCTCCACTCAGTTTTCAAGGGGTTTTGCCAATTAATTCAAACGCTTGGTGATATATAGAGTACTTTGACAGTTAAGATAAATTTATGAAAAGGTACTATCTCCGATTTTAATGACGCGGTTTTTGGGACTCACTCTTAGATGAATTTATTGTAGGTATTTGATACAGAGTCGAATATGGGACTTGTCGAATTTAGTTGGGCGAAAGTTGAATCAGAGTTTGGTGCAGACATTTGAATTATATCCGCCGACTCCTACCTAATTTTACCGTGTGTGACTGGCGGAGCTGTTATTATCAGATAGTTAAGCGGCTATCACGTGGTCTATATTCCTCTAAGACCCAGAGGCCGTAGGGGCTACCGGGAGACAATATCGTTGGAACGTTAGGCCTCCTGAAACCATCGTTTCACAACCTTTATATTGTTGAGACCCCCAAAAAGCCAACAAATGAAATAAAAATCCTCTCAGCATTTGGAGCGTTTTTCTCCGTAAGAAACCGAAAATTGAATCTGTTGGAGATGATAGGAAAAACATACATGTTTGATCGGGTTCCATCTTCTTCGGTCGTAAAATTGAGTTATTAAGATCGATCACACGCATATCCGTGACGGCCTGCCACCGATGCTTTCCGTGTCAGTGGCTTCCGTGGTGATTTTTTCACTGACATTCATACAGCACGACCTTTTCCGTATCAATGCATTGGTCTGCTTTGGACTCTTCGGAAGTGGAAGGAGGCTTCGCAGCTTTATACAGAGGATTGGTGCCCCACGAATTTCGTGAAGCAGTGTTAAAAGAAATCTCGACGTGGCACGAAACTAAATTCGATGATATGGACGCCTAAAGGGTACGGAAAACGGATGTGTGGGAATGCCGCACCTAATTTGCTTCCATGGAATTACATCGTACCGATATTGTTTTTCACTGATGCACCGGTATTGCACTGAAGTCGCAGCCAAGTCACGGATATGTGTGGAGCGACCTTTACCTTGAAAATCGTGGCTAAATCGGTTGTTATAACATGGTGATACAGGGTGCATTTACTAAGTTTACAATGTGACCGACTAGTGATAGGTTTTGGTTAGGCGAACAAAAATTTGAGTGGCCATTGTACATCCGCGCGGGATTTCTTTCTTTCTTCTAATAACGACCATTTTCGTCCTGAATTTTGCAGATCTGCCGCTTTGATCCCATCAAACCGCGATACAAATTCCTCCTCCAGTATCTGTCTTAGATTATTCTCATTTGGCCTCCGGATACGTGCACCTATAGGAGTTCAAATGGTGACTTTCCAGGAGCTCTACTCACGGTAGAGTTAAGAATTCGTTGCAGGTTTGATACGTGTTTCTACCACTTTTGGGAGTCGTTAATTGATATTTTAGAGAAAACACTAATGGTCTGGTTTTACCTCTCCACTTGCCCGTTGCTTTTGGAGCAATCCAGATGGTACGTGTGTAGAGATACGTCGATCTTATCGATGAGGTTCAATGGCTCTTCTTGTCTTCTCGTCTTCCTTGAAGCTAAGATGCAATTGACGCGTTTGAAGAGAACGGACTCGATCTTTTTGCTGAGGTTAGGCATATAATAGTCCTGTAGAACGAGAGCTTCTACCTTTCTCCCGTTAACCTACAAGCCTTGTTCTTTTTTTGGGTCCTCTTAACTTCCTGAAGCATTCCACTCTCAATGGAGTAAGCCGCAAAATACCTATTTCATCGTCAATTGAAACGATCTGTCTGGCAGTCGGTGAAGATTTTAAATTCCAATCTAAGCAAGTGAGGACGGAACCTCTAGCTCGTAACAAGAGTAGCGTCATTGGTCTTGAAACTCAAGTAGAAGACTGGATGGGGCTGGTTGTCTTCAGAGTGACACTGAAGCAGAACCGTGCCAAATTCTGATTTCCTTGCATCCGTATATACCTCGGATTCTAGCTTCGGGTGAAATAATTTGAGTACTGGCTCCTTACCAAACATTTTCTTCAAAAGATTAAATGCGTCTTGTTGCTGAGGGCCAAAAGTACAGAGCTAGGAAGAAGTGCCGAAGCTTATAATGGGAGATATTACCTGGTACTTGAATATTACAGGGTGGGTCTATTTCAATTCCTTAACACCCATGCTGTCATCGTGTGGAAGCCATCTTCTATTCTATCAAGTCATCGTTCTATCATCGTTATTATAATCCAAGTCGGTAGAGAGAATCCGCGTGTTGATATTGGTGCCTGAGTAAAAATAAAAAATGGCCTTACAACGGGAAAACATCGACCGCTTGGCCTTTTAAGGCGCGGGCATATGATTTTTGTTATGTGCAATGGTTCTTCGGATTTATCCTATTTAAATATAATCGATGCACAATAGAAACGAGCTCGCCAGTCCTTCAGATGCCCGTCACATGGCTGAGGACTATGTTTCAATCAAGGTCGGCGTTCGCCCGTTGTAAGGCAATATTTTCTTTTCACTCTCGTGGGTCCCTTTTTTTCCTCTAACGATTAGAGACTGCTCTTCAATATTGTACTCTAAATAAAATTGTTAACACTTCAAATGGGCTTATTTCTGGCAAGAATCGCAACTAGGACAAAATTTCATTTAAGTAAACGCGTCCTAATAGGCTGCCGACGGACTGTGGCTCTTTCATAAATTACCATGTGCGGGTGCGCTTGTACGGTACGATTGAAACTTCATAGCACATGCACATGAGTCTATTATAGGCCTAGGCGAGTATATTTCAAAGAAGTAACATTAAATGGGGGTAGGTGAAATTGCCATTCTCTCTTGTTACCCCTGTTATCACTGACTATGCTAGCTATGACCTAAATTATAAGTCCTAAATTGAACTCAGTCAGCCTGTTCACCATTTACTTCAATGAAGCCACGTTTCCAAAATGTTTTTTTAACAATCATTTCCAAATTGTCACATTTAAAAATCACAGCGATGACAGAACATGTTCCATAAAAGCCAAACATTAATTAATTTGAACTCTCTTCCTCCGGCAATACTTACGCATAAATTGAGCAACAACTAAGGTATAAAGTACGGGACACTAAAGAGTCTCCCCCGTCACCATTTCCTTAATATTGTTTATAAAGTGTACTAATGCTGCTTCTAAATTATTCAACATCGCTACAAAGTGGGGCACAGTCTATGTCAACATTTTGACTCATTACTGTAACTTGTGCGCGGCACTAATAAAACCAAAATAGCAAAATAAGAAAAAAAATATTAATTACAAATAGAAAGAGAGAAAAAAAAGGTGGCGGCGGCAGAGCTTCAGTCGACACAGTTGGACCTAGCAAAGACGTAAGCAGGCCGCCAAGATCAAGCTGCTCTGGCACTAGGGAATGGGCATAAGGCCCATGATTTTATTTTTTCAATTTGGCGCTTTGCCATTTACAATAAAAATTCAAAAAAAGAAACAATTTCGGACTGAGTCCGAAAAAGCTGGCGAATTGGGTGACGCCAAAATTGCCGCCAAAATTGTTAGCACGTGTGCGTAGCCGATAGCTTTAGCTGTAGCCATTAGAACAGCGTCATGATGGGCTTGATAGCAAAAATTTTTATGATAGGAAGTTTTTCGTGTGATCGAGGAAAGCAGAAACGAGATCAGAGGAAATACGTTTTCAAGATCAGTCGTCGCGGCTGAGCGGTAAGAAAATTTATGTGAGTTTTATTTCGCCCGAGTTTAATCGGACGCGCCATGAAATTGGCTTCAATGTGACTCATGCGGAGCGATCACACCAGATGGCGTTGTTGTTTGATGGATCCTCGATCGGTATCTTCTACGTACTTGAAGAAAGCTTTTAGGATCGACCTCTGCGTCGTAGCCATACGTTTTGCACTTAGCCAAATGTGATGCATGTTATTGTTTGCGCAGTTGCTGTGTTGGCACCGATTCTAGGGCATTTTTGCAATTCCTAAGCCAACAGAGCCTCTATCCCTGTCAGGATCGGCTTGCGCAAAAAAATGCCACACAAAAATATCACGCCACAATGTATGGCGTCAGTTGATTCGCTTCTGCACAACACAATCCACAATTCGCGCATTATTAATAATTCGTCTGCCCTTCCACCAAATTAGACCATGGCCGATGCAATATCGCTTCCACTGCAGCAATTAATTCCAGCCAAATGCTCGCGTCTGTGTCCATTTGAAACAATCACACAAAAAATACCCCTCTGTATGTTTTCCTAGAACACCATGAAGTGCGCCGCGCCGCGCTACCAAGGAATCCGGCACATCCGGAAACGCACTATAATCTATAATTGTGTTCCTCCATCTGAGAGCAGCGCAATTTCGAGATCATGCAGGAATTCAGATTAAAATGCGCGCGCTGCATATGCGATGCGGTCTCTAGCGGCGCAGCATGCCGAATAGTTTCGATGTTATGTGTTGTGCGCATGCGCATCCAGATTAGATACGCGCACTGGACTCACAGGGAAGGAAATTTGGGCCAGAATTGTGTTATTTAGAAATTTTCTCAATTTTTATTGCACTTTGAATGGATTTTATTAGACGCAGCCAGATTGGCTAATTGTCGTGGTGTTAACAGCTTAATTGTGGGAAATTTGATTAGGGGATTTTTTTTTGGTTGATTTTATATATGTATTCAGAATTTGTTGTTTTTGTTTTTTCACGCTGGAAGAGCGCGTAGCGGGCACCCACCCACGTTATGTTTGTGAAATTGGTCAATTAACCACTTTAAAGAGTAAATTTGTAAGTCATAAAATCTCGTGTTACATTCTGAGTAATTTTATGGAGAATTTTTCGTAGATGAAATCATCTCGCTGGTAAATGGGAATGCTTGCAATTTTCTTTCGGGGGAGGGGAGGTTGTTTATGAGAAAGGGCACTTAAGAAATTTAATAGGAATAAAAATGCGAATGATAGCATCAAATGTTTATAAGACATGTTCCAATTTACGAAGGAAGCAGCTCAAACACTCTTGATGGGGTTTAATACTAATAAGAAGGCTTTAGACGACACCTATATGTTATCACAAAAACGGTTTTAAGTGTGTAATTGAAAATCGTTTTGAGATCCTTCAACAGTTGAGACAAAAGCAAAGCGGCCGGTGTACGCCCGTTGTAAGACCATTTTTTTATTTTTACTCAGATTCGGTGTGAATATTTCGGCATTTTTTTTTTAATTTGCGGATCAGAAATAATTTTGTGATATGAGAAGGTTTCCTGTGGTAGCACCGATTATTATTTAAATAAATAGCACCCAGCTATATTCGTACTATAGGCCAGATTTAATAATCATGCAAACTAAATAGATGATCAGATCTTGCCCTAACTGTGGGTGACAATTAACACATATCCTTACAATATGTCCATGTGATAAAATTCGACTTTCACATATCCAAGTAAAGTTTGTAAGAATATAACATGTTGTATTTCTGATATGTTCTATGCAACGGCTTAACTGAGATGTACTATGAGACGCGTTATTTTCGATCGTAGGACCCAGCGAAACATTCAGCAATGAGGCCAGCAAACTATAGGCCATTCATACACGAGGGATCATGGTTCTGGAACTAAAAGCTTTGCTGCAGTTTCCTGAAAATACACTGAGCAATAGCAAAGGAAGCAGCTTTTGTGTTGCTACGCAATGATTGTTTGTATTAGTGAGATGTCAAATTTTTTGACTCTGATCGGGTGTTTATTTAATTCAGGTCATTATTTATGATTAATAATTAATTAATTAGATATAACAATGGATGAATGTAGTGCGTTGGTGATTTCAGCTGCAGCATGTTTTTTCACTTATAATTTTTGACTATTTGAAAGTTTATTATTTTTAACTCCATGGCAACGTATTAATTATTATTTGTGTGAGTGCGTGCTTTCCGTGTTCGCAGGTCGAAAGTAGGAGCACAAAAGTCTCCATCGAAGCACGAAACTCTCCAAATATTTCATCTCCGCACGCCTCCCTTGTCCAAAAAAAGCTTTTGCTCCGGAACCATGGTCCCTCGTGTATGAATGGCCATAGAGTGACAGACTGAATCATCGTGTAAGGTATAATTTTTTTCAAAGCCGTTTGCGTTGTTCAAGAGCAAGCGGGTAAGATTGTAAACCTATCCAAAACGTACCTGTCAGCATTTTTGGATATCACAAGTGGAGAAACAAGTTTTACTTAATTTAATCTAGCTTTCTTGAAATTTTACACTGCTCTTGGAAAGAATTACGTCATATTTGCCGATACCCCCCTCTACTCAACGTGAGATTGGGTGAGATTGGGTGAGATTCGGATCCCCTTCCCGCCTAAACGCCTCGCGTAATAAATGGACCACAATACTGACACAAGGCAAATCTTTACGCCGAAGATCGGTGGGTATTGATCGGAATTTTGCCATATTGGTTGATCACCAAACATCAAAAAGTCGGATTGAACTTCCGTGACCCCTCCCGATGGGCGCATGCAACGGTGGAGACAATTGTTCTAGCACCTGCACAATTAAGAACGGCCACAAGGTCCAGCACCCGAATCGCCGATAATCGAGCGGCCCAAGAATCAGTGTCTCGATACCGAACCGACAATTATGGAGGTGAAGACGGAAATAAAATCGCTGTAAAATGGAAAAGCGAGAAGGGAATAGATCAAGTAACTGCTGAAATGTTCAAAGCCGGAGGTGATGTCCTATCACAACAACTCTACGTCCTTATAGCACACATATGGCATTCGAGCCGGAAAGAATAAGCGGGATTTAGACTACATTGAGGATGCATTGAACAAATATTCGCTCTTCGCCAGCTAATGGAAAAAAGAATGGTTGCGGCAAACGAACTGTCGTCGTTTTCATCGATTTCAAATCCGCTTTCGATTGCATCGATTAGAACAGCTTGTGAAGAGCCTTGGAAACCGAACACGTGCCATTGGAAAAAATCCAACATCTCCAAGCGTCGTACGATGACTCAACCAGCAGCGTTCGTATTCAAAGCGACAGGTGTCCGACAAGGAGTCGTGGCTTCGCCACTTTTATTCAATGTTGAATGGACGACGCGGAGGTCGATACGACGACAACAACTTCGTAAACGACTTGATGTTCGCCGACGTCTTGGTCGACACGTATGTCGAAGCAACGGTCATCTTATACGACATTTCCCACATCGCCCGATCATACAAAAATCAATGCGGAAAAGACCAAAGTGCCTCCAATGTTCCCCTTAATGGAACGAAGCCAAATCGAACAGGTTACGAGGTTCAAATATTTGGAAGCATTGGTTGAGGAAACGAAAGTGGCATCGACGGCCGACATTCACAGCCGCATCGGCCAGGCAACAGCAACATTCGCCTCGCTCAAGTGGTGCATGTGGAAACGAACAAATATTACCATCAAAACAAAAGTACGCTTTTACCAAGCCATTTTGAATTTTGGTCATATTTCAGCGGCCATTTTGAATTTTTCAAAACCGATCTTCTAGGTGCATCATGGGAGACCCCCAAGGACCTTCGTGCAAATTTTGAAGCTCTGCAATGATTTTCAACGAAGCTCTCCATGACAGCGCTATCTAGAAGTGGTTTTAGAAAGTAATAGAAGAGTCTATGTTCTTCCTGTTAATGTAAATAGCACATGATTAAATATAGATGTAATTTTTCTTAAATTTTCTCATAAATTCCCCATTTTTATACAATTTCCCACTTCCATAGAACTGATAATGCCCATATAATAATTTAAAATTCTAACATCATAAATCTAGAAACTTTAAGAGAATCTTGTTTTGTATATCTGAAAAATAAAATAAATATTATGAAATGTGAATAAATAACACACAAACAAAATGAAGAACCACTAAACCACATTCAAACAAATTGATTTAATAAACCTAAGAGAATTTTGAATTTATTATTAAATGAAATGATATCAAAATACCGCTCCGCGGCCGCCTTCATCATATTCTAAATTTATAATTCACAATGTTTGTTTCGTGTGTCTGGAATTATAAATGCATTGATGAACTGCAGCAGCAGCGTTATGGGCCCTCTAGACGCCGCCCGCCATAGTGAAATTATTAATGTGGCGTCGATTGTAAGGAACGAGGTTAGTTCTCGGGCTGAAATATAGTAGTAGTACGAGAGAAACTTGAAGTGTTGGAAGATTTAGTATGGAAAAATGTTATTGGTAAAGTTGTTTTGGTGTCTAGGGGATGTAATTGAATGGATTAATCATAGTTATCAGATGGTTCGATGGCGTCTTTTTAATGGATGTTTGTGGGGGTTGTTTTAGATGACCTCGACAAAAAACAGTGAAGGGCAAGCTCCACTGGGTGGTGTTAGAAGTCTCAAGTGTAAAAACTTTAGGCCTTATTGATTTTTTTTGATAGGAACGAAGTTACAAGGAACTTTGTGATACCATCCCAATCTGTTACTTGCCATTCCATCTACAAAATAGTCTACAATGATTTCTTCCATACCCGAGGCTGAATATCGTCAAAGTTCAAATGTGCTGTGTCCTGGTCCATTGCGTTTAGAGTTATAATATCTGTCAAACATATTACTTAATGTCTTCTCAATATCTAACCAACCAGAGCCAATTCGCTATTTGTTTAACAAAAGATCGCAGAAGCCACAACGTGGACAACACGTTGACGTTTTTGTATTTTTTCTTTGATCGGTGTCTGTTGATCGCATCTTTGTCGAACTGTCTCGTTTCGGAGGCGATCGCACCTGGACACCGAGGATCTGCCTTAAGCATCGCATTTGAAAAACCTCGAGCTTTTTAACGTCCGGTTTGAGCAGTGTCCACGTTTCAGATCCATAAAGAAGAATCGGAAGGATCAACGTTCGGTAAAAGCGTACTTTTGTTTTGATGGTAATATTTGTTCGTTTCCATATGCACCACTTGAGCGAGGCGAATATTGCTGTTGGCTGTGAACGCCGGCCGTTGATTCTACTTTCGTTTCCTGAACCAATGATCCCAAATATTTGAACCTCGGAACCTGTTCGATTTGGATTCCATCGAGGTGAACATTGGCCCTCGATCCGTCCGTTGAAAGCACTTTGGTCTTTTTCGCATTGATTTTTAACCCGTGTGACTGGGCGATGCGTGAAATGTCGTATGATGCCCGTTGCTTCGGCATCCATGTCGGCGAAGACATTAAGTCGGTGGAAAGTTGTTGTCGTCGTATCGAACTCCGAGTCGTCCATCGAATGTTTCATGCACAATCGCGTTGACTACAATGTGGAAGACAAGTGGCGAAGCGACGTCACCCTGGCGGACATCCATTTGAATCGGGAACCCATCGGATAAGTCGTTTCGAATACGAACGCTGATGGTTATACCGCGATAATTCTTGCATTCCCGACTGTCGCCTTTCTTCAAAAGGGACACGATCCGAATGCCATATGTGTTATGAGGACATGAAGTCGTTGTGATAAGACATCACCTCCAGCGTCCGGTACTCGTGCCTGGACGCCGCTTCTTCCATGTCGGCCGCAACATAATTTCAGTACGATTCGCGTTCCGATTTAATTTTCTGTCCAACTGCTTTGTTCAATCGTCGGTATCGCTCAAAGTCGACGTGTTTCATTCGCTTCCGCTGTTCGCGAGGTCCAGCCAGCTATCCGAGATCCATGGCTGCGTACGTTTACGGATAGATGGACACAACTCCATTGCACACTCCACAATAGACTTTCAAATCCACAAGGCACACAATTGCACACTCCACAATTGTCTTTCTTCTACATCGACATCGTCCGGTAATGCGAGCGTCAACATCTATAAACTGTTAATGGTGAACTGTGTGGCAAGTACTTATAGAGAAGCCTACCAACTTTTGGGACTGCTAGAATATGACGCTCATAGAGAATACACCATCTGAGTTGCTGTAATTTCGTCAAATGCTTTTTACTTTGTTTTCACATTGCCAATAGCTTTCCACAAATTCACAAAACGATCATAGCCAAATTTATTGAAATATGGACAGGACTATGTGTGGTCGGATCAGCTAGAAAACACCAAAAAACGTCTATTGGACAAATTCAACAATTGTGGATTTCGAGAATAATCGAAAATCAATAAAGAATTATTTCATTCTCCATAAAAATAATTTTTCAAAAAACCGATCGACCACCAAAGAATAATTTATGCAATTTAATACGAGAGAATATTTATGAGAGTGCTGCCGGCCAGAATTGGAAGAAAGTGACGTAATACATCAGCGCTGAAATAGCTGCCTACAAGAAAAGAAATAATCTCGAAAATAAAACGGAAATAATTTATAAGCCTTCTTCTGCTGCAGAGAGAGAGGATATATTGTGGAAATTAATATTCACGATTTTTACTGACTAGGTCTTCTTGTAGCACAGTTCTTGCCTATGGATCATATTTCATATAGAGCTGGAACATGTTGATATAATCTCCACCGACTTGTTGTGCAATTCAAGCTGGTTAACAAGTTTTTAGGTGGCTTTAACCAAATCCAATAAAAAAGGGTCCTATTGAAGAAAAAAGTCCGTGTCAACAGCGAATTGTATTTTACAAGTAATACAATTGTACGTTTTTTGGGAGTCCCCAAAACAAGCAGCTAATTACGAAAAACAGCGATAAAAACCATCGACAATAATTGTTTCCTCGACCTTACAAGCTCGGCTACCACTTTTCCGTGGTAATCGCCACTACTTTAGCTGCTGGGCTTGATGCGGGTTTTCTGGGTATTAAAAATTCAAGCCAAGTCCCAAGTTTCTTTTACTTCTTAATCCGTTGGCTTCCCTTCGATTATCGCGCCCCGGCATTTCATTAGCTTACAAATTGTATTCCGTATAAAAGAGCGCTTACACTCGTCCATATCCAAGCAGCACAAAGACTCCATTCTATCCCCAACGCCGGGCGGCACTTCCAGGCAGTATGCGCTGCTATCGAGTTAACCCTATTCACATCTTGAACTTTTTAATTAAATCATCCAGACCAAGTCGACCACCATAGCGAACTGTCCCGAGATGGACACTTGGAGACAATATTCTTGAGAGATGGAGTACATGTCCACATAGAAAATCTCTCAAGCGAAAATGCCCCATCAGTGAAGTCCCTCGGTGCGGGAGGAGTTCATCCACTCAAAGATCTTATCACCAGTGTTCATTACGATACGTGACATCCGCTCTGTCCGGCGGCCGGGTTTCTTTACACTTTTTTCATTTTATACTTTTACCTTTCGCACCCGGCCGGCACTTACCTGGACCCCCCGGCCCATAATGGTTATGCGACTACTTAGCAATTACGGGTGCTTTACACGTGTCTCGGTTTATTTCGTCAATTTAATTATTAATGAAATCCCGCCGCCCTTATCTGGACCTTGGGCATTGCCAACGTGGCGCATTTTCTGTTGTGTCCGTTGGTCCTGCGTTTCTAGATATTGAGGAGTCTTGTCACGTATTTTTTCATTGATGTCTCGGGTGGAGGAGTTCCGCAGCTGTTCGGGGGGATGAAGGCGGATCAAGTCTAAAGTCCACCGCACCACGAAATTTTTTCATTAGTTCCTTTTGGGTGTTAGTTATGGAGTGTCAACTGCAATTTTAGGAGCATAAAGGAGATACATTTATTATGTGAAAAAAACCTTGAGAAATTATCTTTATTGCAGCTGGGGACATTACGCTCGGTTATTGGATATTGGGTGGTGTGGTGAGTCATGTCCAGGGTTATGGGCGATTACGTTTTTGCACAGTGTTAATTGAGACATTGCTTTTTTTATGAGACAAGAGTGAATGTTATCTCAGAAATATAAAGATATAAGAGAGGCGATTGTCAAAATTATATACTATTGACTATTTAATTATAAATTTTGTAGAGCCCGCGCTAAAAAAGAAGGGAATCGCAAAATCTCTGTTTCCATGCGCAATAAGAGTCTGAGGTCCTCACAATTGAGCAAGGTTACTTTGCCTGTTTAAAAAACGCTTGAAACGGCTCATTTATATTCTCAATCACAATTCCACTTGCACGTTCATTTCCCTTCTTTTATGGCGCGGGCTCTAGCAAGGGAAATTTACACTTACAGCTGAGCAGCCCAATGTTAATTACATTATACCAAAGTTCCGCCTAGCTCTGGTCTTTAGTCCTAGTGGGTGGCCTCCTCCTTGTCACAGCTTTTTTCGGTTGTTTAGTAAACTTCACTTATTTCAGGAAGCATAACCCTTCGACAAGGCTTCCGCTAACCTCGACGTCTCTGACTCAG
Source organism: Thereva unica (assembly GCA_949987705.1). NCBI lineage: Eukaryota > Metazoa > Arthropoda > Insecta > Diptera > Therevidae > Thereva > Thereva unica. Next base: position 90,813,193 of record OX465285.1, read on the forward strand.
CTGGCTACTATTGAGGATATCGACTGTGCGAAATCGAGGCCCCGTTACAAAATTTTTTGTTTCGATTTTTGTTATACATATTTGTGCAAATTTGTTCTCTTCAGTATAAGCTCCTAAAACATTCAAGAGTTCAAAGGCCCCTATCCTCTATTGTATCGTTTCTCAACTTTTTGAGCCTTACTTCATAAAGATCTGGTGACCCCCTCACTATAATATTGGGTGAAAGACAAAAATCCAAGCATTTTGAGCGAATTTCTCGATACGAAATCAAAAATCGAGTCTGATGGAAACGACAGGAAAAGTAAACACATTTTATCGGATTCCAGCTTCTTGCGTCAAATCGGTCGTAAAATTGAGTTATTAAGGTCGATCCACACATATTCGTGACGGCACGGCTTCCGTGATGAATTCGTCCGTGGCCTCCGTGATGAGTTTTTCACTGACTCTTTACTTTTTAGTTTTGAAATTTCATCTCAAGTACATCATGGAATTTAACGTGGAATATCTTATACGAGGTGGAAAAAAATTAAAATGAAAGTGGGGTCAACCCATGTGGACTCTTCCTATAGCGGAAGGAGAGTTCGCAGCTTTATATAGTGAACTGGTGGACTACTAAACTAAATTCGACGACATGAGCCAAAACCCATTTAACGCTAAAAAAAGTCGAGAAGTTGATCCACACGTGTCCGTTGCAAATTTATTAATCCAAACTGTCGGCGAACTGAACCTTAAATTAAACTCAGTTCGCATACCAACTGAACTCGAACTGGAAGATACAGGGTATACAACGGAAACTAACAAAGCGGCCGCCTGTGGATAGGTTTTGGAAAGACGTACAAAAAAACGCATGGGTGGGGGGAATTGTAACAGTATAGTCGCCAGGGCGTTTTGATTTTTTTTTGGTAGAGGTTTACGTAACTATAACCAAGTATTTTTGAATTCGTGGAGGCCTTTGGGTGTGTGAATAAGCTCCGATGGCGAAAAACTTTAATTTTTATTCATTTTTTGCGATTACATTTTTCTTTCCAAACGCGACGGTGGTTTTACCAAAGCGGCCCCCAACTAAGTACTAACTACGATCAATGCTGCTTGACCTCCGTATCGAACGTGAACCGGTCTATTGGATACGTTAATCTGACCCTTTATGGCCACCAAGATAATTGGCCAAGATAATTCTTCGTCCTATAAAATACTACCTACTTCCTTTAGGAGTATAGTTGGCAGTGCTCAAAATTAGCTCTGTTGAAACTACCATCGCTGCCTCGCTGAGCTGGGCTTTCTCAATGGGGCCAATTTTTTTTTGTGGTATGGTAACATTAGTGTTGATTATGATGAATATTAGAACTTTTGGTTTTTACAAATGTAATTTTTTTTACTAAAACTTAAGACTTTCGGTCGTATCTTAGATTTAGATCAATATTTTAATAGGGCAAACATTTTTGAAGCTTGGGTATATTTCCGATCGTTATCCTGCCTGCGTTGGACTTTTCTATTTCATCGATCTGTTAATCTGTTACCCAATTTTATTCTTAAAACCGAACACGTTTCACACGATTCATCTCATTAACAAACTACGTTTCGTAAAAGCAGTTCGACTTTGTCCTCTCCAAGATGTTGAACCCAATAATGTCAGACAGTGTTTTTTTATTCTTTTATTGCGGATATAGTTTTATTTCGACAAACTTAATTCTATAATGCAGTTTTTTTCGTTACCATAAAAGTAAAAATTAATATTAATGCAGAAATTAAGATTCACTTTCTTTTTGCTTCTCAGATTTTTGCGTTGTTTGGTCGCGTGGCGAACAACTCGGAAAAAATGCTGTTGTTCTTTAAAAAAATCAAATTCAAAAAAATGATACCAGGTAAAAGAAGGTTGTATAAGATTATTGCGTTTTTTGGACTTTGGATGCATTTATTGAAACAGAAGCCTTTTATTTTTTGTATAATCTCGGAATGTTTATGTTGGTGTAGAATTCTGCCTTCCATTGATCAGTGCTTTTTTTTTGTATGTAGATCAGGTTTTCGGCGCCGGTATCAGGTTCGAATAAATTATGTTTTTCTTATGGGAAAGTTTCGAATGAAGGTGTAAAATTTTTGTTATTTTTGGGTTTATTTAAAATAAAATTCGATACACTTCACAAAATGCTGATTAGCGTTTTTTAGGATATGTTTCCACATTATTATGTTTAGTTTTAATGCGACAAATAAGATTTTCCTTAGATAGACCAATTTTTAAAAATTATTTGTTCGATTTTTTTATTAGAGAACTCAAGAGAAGTAAGAGTTTGGAGATGTCGGAAGACTAAATTGCCTCTAGATCATCGATCGGTGATCTAACCATTTTTGATCGATATCGATCGATAGTTTTTGATGATGGTTCCGTTCTACACGGCCACTACAAAACCTAATTGGAAGAAGTTTTGTGCAAGCTTAACTCAATTCTATATTTTTTTTTAGAATTTTGTTGATTAGTTTCGTAAAAGACAAAAAAAACTTTTCAATTTAAATATTTTTGCTGCAAGGCGTGGTAAAGATGATTGGACTGGCAATAAGCAATTTATTTCCAGCTCAAACAGAGGAGATCTCGGTACAGTCTAGGCGAAGAAGGAGTTGATATGAAAAAAAAGTAGAGACAGGTGTTTTAGTCTGATGGACCCACAACGAAGCAATTCAAATCCAAGTATGCATTATCGTTTGAACACAATAACAGTATGATACTGCTTCAGCTCCATTCTTAGGTGCAACAATACTGAAATAGATCAGCGTAGATCAATAAAGTATAAGAAGAAAGTTTTCTATGTCGATCATTTCTCAATGGGAGTGATGCACTCGAATACCGACTGATCTTGAAAACTAAGTTTACAGATACATTTCGATCAAGTTGGCAGGTACACGATCGCAGCGGTTTGCAGATTCTCCTTTGGTTGTGATCTACACAAGATCCCTGCATTCGATGGCAATGTGATTAGTTCTTGACCTAAACTACGATTCTTCACATATCTCCGTCTTTATTTTCTGTAAAGGCTTCTTCTTCTTCTTTGATCCGTTAGCTGGCGGTCCGAGCGGGACGTCCCCGCAACGGATACGCTGCTGTCGGTGCCGCTGGGTCCCGAACTCTATTCACGATTCGCTTCCATTCTTCTCGGTTTTTGGCGGTGTCTCGAGCCTCGGTAACTGATAATCGTTGATTCTTTAAGTCACCCTCGATATTCTTCAACCAGGTTTTCTTCGGTGCCGATCGCTGTATTCTCCAGTCTGCAGGACGGTCTCGCCAGAGAAGTTTATGTGGCAAGCGGTTATCATCCATTCGGCAAACATGTCCAAACCACCGTAGTCGACGTTTTTGCATTTCTTCTTCGATCAGTGTTTGCTGATCGCATCTTTGTCTGACAACCTCATTTCGAAGGCGATCACGGAGTGAGACACGGAGGATCTGCCTCAAACATCGCATTTGGAAGACCTCGAGCTTCTTAACGTCCGGTTTGAGCAGTGTCCACGTTTCAGATCCATAAAGAAGAATCGGAAGAATCAACGTTCGGTAAAGACGTAGTTTTGTTTTGATGGAGATATTTGCTCGTTTCCATATGCACCACTTGAGCGGCACCGACAGCAGCGTATCCGTTGCGGGGACGTCCCGCTCGGACCGCCAGCTAACGGATCAAAGAAGAAGAAAGACCACTTGAGCGAGGCGAATGTTGCTGTTGCCTGGCCGATACGGCTGTGAACGTCGGCCGTCGATGCTACTTTCGTTTCCTCAACCAATGATCCCAAATATTTGAACCTTGGAACTTGTTCGATTTGGGTTCCATCGAGGTGAACACTGGCTCTTGATCCATCCGTTGTGAGCACTTTGGTCTTTTCCGCATTGATTTTTAACCCGTATGATTGGGCGATGCGGGAAATATCGTATAAGATGTCCGTTGCTTCGGCATCCGTGTCGGCGAAAACAGCGCTATCGTCGGCGAACATTAAGTCTGTTACGAAGTTGTTGTCGTCGTATTGAACTCCGAGTCGTCCATCGAATGCTTCACGCATAATCGCGTCGATCACAAGGTTGAAGAGAAGTGGCGAAGCGACGTCTCCCTGTCGGACACCCGTCTGAATCGGGAACTCCTCGGATAAGTCGTTTCGAATACGAACGCTGCTGGTTGAGCCATCGTACGACGCTTGGAGAAGTTGGATGATTCTCAATGGCACGTGTTCGGTTACCAAGACTCTCCACAAGCTGTTCCAATCGATGCAATCGAAAGCGGATTTGAAATCGATGAAAACGACGACAATTCGTTTGCCGCAACGAATTCTTTCTTCCATTAACTGACGGAGGGCGAATATTTGATCAATGCATCCTCGATGTGGTCTAAATCCCGCTTGTTCCTCCCGGCTCGTTTGCTCTCGATGTTTCTGTAGCCTCGATTGTATTATTTTCGTAAATACTTTACCGACGATCGAAAGAAGGCTAATACCGCGATAATTCTTGCATTCCCGACTGTCGCCTTTCTTCAAAATTGGGACAACGATCGCTTTCTTCCATACCGAAGGGACACGATCCGAATGCCATATGTGTGTTATGAGGACATGAAGTCGTTGTGATAAGACATCACCTCCAGCTTTGATCATCTCGGCGGTTACTTGGTCTATTCCCGGCGCTTTTCCATTTTTCAGCGATTTTATTGCTGTCTTCACCTCGATAATTGTTGGTTCGGTATCGAGAGACTGATTCATCGGCTGTTCGATAATCGGTGGTTCGGGTGCTGGACCTTGCGGCGGATCGTGGTTATACAGCTGGTGGAAGAATGCTCTCCACCGCTCCAGGCGTTCATGGGCAGAAGTCACAAAAGTTCCATCCGATTTTTTGATGTTGTCGTTTGTTGATGTTGTTTTGCCGCCTAACCGGCGGATTGTCTGGTACAGCGTCCGGTACTCGTGCCTCGACGCCGCTTTTTCCATGTCGGCCGCAACGTTATTCCAGTACGCTTCTCGTTCCAATTTCATTTTCTGCCGAACTTCTTTGTTCAATCTTCTGTATTCCTCAAAGTCGACGTGTTTCATGCGCTTCCGCTGATCGACGAGGTCCAGACAGCTGTCCGAGATCCATGGCTGCGTCCGTTTACGGATAGTTGGACACAACTCCATTGCACACTCCACAATAGACTCCGACAATTGCCTTTCTTCTACATCGATATCGTCCGGTATTGCGAGCGCCGCGAATTTGTTGGATAATGCCATTTGAAACTCTCGCCCGATGGCCGGGTCCCGTAGGCACGCCCAATTTTTCTTGGCTGGTGGTGGCTCCGTTTTCTTCGCTCTTTGCAATCGCATCTGCAATTTCGCTCGAACAAGATAATGGTCCGATCCGCAATCGGGTCCACGCATTGCACGTACGTCTTTAAGCGTCGATCGGAATCTTGTGTAAAGGCAATCGGCTCTATTGTCACTCTTACACTCCAATATTAGATCGCCTTTCGTGTCTTCCCAATTCTAGTGATACTATTTCACAGCATATTCGAATCGGTCATTTAAGCTTACTATGCATGTCCGCGTACGATAGCTTGTGTTATTATCAACAGATTCGACCTGCCCTTGCTTTGTACTTTCTCCCTGGCTTTTTTTTCTTCGATCCAGCTAGAGCCCTCTTTTCAAGCGTTCTATCCACTCGGAGACCGAAGACCCCTAGAGCATTAGGCAGCATTGAGACCAACTTTGGTGGTCGTGTTATCCTTTATCATATCGGCAACCGAAGTTGCACCTCCTAGTTCAGCTTTTTGGAGTACATATATATATTCAAAATTTTTCAGCCAATCTCGACTTCATAAATCGGACTTTTTCTGTTAGATGCTACTGAAGATACCATGACTACTTTCGCTCTTCGTATTCCTCCACCCCTTGCGCACACCACTAGACAGTCCAATAGCAGATTCCACACAAGATTAATAACTTGTTAAACAATGTTAAAGTTTATGGGATAAATTACCGCTGCCACCATATTTATGCACATTTGACACTTTGCGATTACCATTCTCCCCGATTTTTGCAGAACTATTTAGACGCAGCTTCCAGAACATATAGAAAATAGAGGCAAGGCGACGCACTCTCTTGCTTGTTATCCAACGTGTCCCTAGTAGAAAAAGCAGTAAGAAATGCATTGATTAATACATCAGGGTGTATCTTTGATAGGTCAGTGCAAATATTGGCTTTTTCCGACGATATTGCAATCCTTGTAAGCATGAAGGGGACCTTTGCAGCACTGGAGCAAGCCGCAAAAAGAAACGGGTTGGAAATAAACGAAAACAAAACTCGGAAGAGGAAAAGTAGACGATAGACGGTAGTCACTTACAACAATATAGAAGCAGTAGATCTAGGCACGATTATAACAAAATGCTAATAAAAGCCACTTTGGTCTAGCAAGCTCATGACGTCCAGAAATATATCACCGAACACAAAACTGAAACTTTACACAACACTAAGAAGGCCTGTCTTACTATATGGTTCAGAAGTGTGGACATTGAGAAACGCAGGCGAAGCATTGGTAGGAAGATTTGAGAGAAGAGTCCTTCGTTCGATTTACAAAGTAATACAGGTGGATGGCATTTGGAGGAAAAGATACAACTCAGAATTTGAAATCAGTTTAATTCCAAACATTGCCAAATTGATCAAAATATACAGATTCCGATGGATTGGTCATGTCGAAGAGGGGTGCTAAACGGAACCCGGCATAGCGCAGGGAAAGTTCCGTCAGGAGAACGGAGACTAGGTATGAAGACAACGTCGCGGAGGACTTAAGACAATTAGGAATAAGAAATTGAAAAAGGCGGGTCATAGATCAAGAATCATGTAGGTGAACGCTGGAGGATGATAAGGCCAACAATAGGCTGTAGAGCTCCTGATACGAGAAATAAAATTAACTACCATCCAAGAGATTGGGGTTTGACTCCTCGCATGGTGTTTCCTCTCTTCACTTCCCTTTTCTGTTTCCATTAAATTCTTGCTCAATTTCTTGCTATCGCCTATATACACAAACTGATGAAGCCAAATCATATTCGGTCTCCAAAACCATAAAGATTTTGGTCACCGTACTATTGGCTAGGTGACGCTGGAGGAGTAAACCCACTTGTTGGCGCTCTTTTCTGGCAACGGTGTTGTCCAAAAACGCGTGAAAAAGTCTTGCAAAAATAAAGTTGATGCCAATAAGCCGAAGACCATTGACGAACTCAAAGCCAACTTACGAGCCAAAGTAGCTGCAATAACGTCCGAAATACTGGCCAATGTTATCCACGATGCCCGAAAAAGAGGTGTTTTTGGGTATCGAATGGAGGTGGTCCTAAATAAATCTTGCTCATTTGTGAAAACCGGTTAAAAATTGAAAGAGTTATTCAATGTTGAAATACCGAAGGTCTAGATGGCGCACCCCATCTAGTATGCAAATTTACATATGTTATTGGGGGGGGGGGCAAGTGCTTTTATTGTAACAGGGGGCCGCAGTATTATAAAGTTTGAAAACTACTGATCTAAGCGGAATATAGCTGCTAGCAAAATAGAGCTGGTAGCCGGGTAGCTCCCGAAAGTGTCGATCTCTTGCTGTGAGACTGTGAAGCTGCAGGAGGAAGACTATAACGGCTTCCTTTTGATATGAATCCCGAATCAATTTTAGGAGATATCAAAAGCCTTAAAACCTGAAAAAATTTTAAACGATAGGATTGGCACAATAGACCAACTAAAATAGGTCGTAATGCCCGTTAAGACAACTGAACGAACCAAATTCTATTCTACTAAGACCACAAAAATCAAAAACAAAACCCCCAAAAAGTTTCTCAGGTAATAAATTTAAACAAAACATAATCAAGAATATAAATAATATACCAAAAACTTGCAACACCTCCACGATTTCATCATATTGTCGGGGGATAACCTTGAGAATCATTTTATTTTTTGGGGGAAGAGGACAAAATTTAAAATAATCCCACTTAAGTTTTTTCATGTTTCATAAATTTTAACTATGGCCACTTTGGAAATTGAATGAGACTAATTTTAAGTTTTAATTGTAATTAAATTACTTTTAAGGTAATTTTTAGCACTTTCGACAAATTTCATACACTGTTAAATTTAAATTCTTTTGAAGATTCAAATCCTTAATGATATGGATTGTGCAGATGGAAACAAGCTGTTTTGTAGATGAAAGGTTTTTATGTGGGGATGGAAGGTATTTTTATCAGTGTTTTTGTAGAATTGTTTATTTGTATAATAAACGAAATGTTGTGAAGCGTGAGTTTCAATTAAAATTTATGAGAGAGCTACACAAGTGAATTGACATCAAAAAGAAACATTGTTTTTTTTTTTTGTACATTCATACATCCTTGAATAATCTGCATTTTTTTTAAAATAAAAATTGTAAAAACATCTAAATATACAAAATTACACATCGGAAAGCACCAACCACCAGGCAAGGCTAGCAATAATCACAACGAAACAACAAAATCCAAAATAACTCACCGTCAGTGTCTTTATTGTCTAAAACAAGCATGGGAGAATTCATCCGCGAAAATTCAACAACCACCAACCAACAACCACCAATTTCGCTTTTGTGAATATTATTTATAAAAAACAAAATAAAAAAAAAGTTTTCTTCTTTTATATGGATTCAAAAAGGCTTATTTTGGCAAGCGCCACCAGCTCTAGATCACTGATGCTGAATCACAGCTGGCATTTGTATATTGCAAAGGATAACCTCTCACTTCTCGCGAAAATGATTTTTTTTCACACACATATCTCACAGAATTTGTTTAAAAAAACTTAAGACACTATAAAAACACATCGATAACTCAAACATCCGCTGGGGAAAAGACATGGAGATGATCAAAGAAGAAGTTTTTTTCATATTTCATTCATTCATAATTTTAGACGGCGGCGGCGATATTTAAGGATGTTACGTAATGGCTTCTCAATTATAAAATAATTTTTCTTCGATAAAACGCACTTTTTCAAAAAACCATAAAATATTCGTAATAAGTATTTTCGAGCCTAGGAAAACACGCACACGCATACACACTAAATCTTTTCACGCATTTCCACGAAGAAAACAATTTTATTCTACCTCAAACAGCGCGTGGGCGGATGTCCGAAAGCTTAATAAATTTTCGCTTATCCGACGAATACGACAAGAAAAAATACTGACCACGTCGCGACGACGGCGATATTTTTCTCCTGAGATTTTCCCAAGAACTGAGTCCGTCTCGTCGACAAAGAACCACGCAGCTCTGCGCTGGTTACTTAACTCCCGGCTATTTCATTGAAACAAGCTGCGCGCGCACACACTTTTTCCTGGGAACTTTTGCAACTTTTCTTTTATGAAAATCTCTTTCTTGCACCGTCCAGATTGAATCGCCCCGTGGGTGGTGGGAGTGTGAAAAGCTTCCTTTCATCAACTTTCAAACCATCCGACTTTTCCTCAACTCTATAACCCAGCTTAAACTATAAAAACTGACTTAACCTAATCCCATAAGTCACCCCAAAAAGGAAACGGTCTACGCACACTCCACAAAAACTGTCACCGAGTTCATCGACTGTCAACATATCTAATGATGAGGAACAAGTGTCTCTGTGCGCGCGGCCGGCGGTGAATCAATAAAGGCGAGCATATTGTTTCGCTTAATTATTGTTGCGCCATGTTGAGCGTAAACAAACGGACAGCAAAGAAAATTGGGGAGAAAAACAAACAACCGCAGCGAGAGAGAGAAACGCTCTAAAGTCATACTACGGCATACCGCAGCGCCACATCGTACGCACGCAAATGTCGAGGAAAATACACCAAAAAAAATCGCTTTTGTCTTTCTTCATTGACAAGATCACCGCAGGCGGGGGGAACCTTGCAGCGCGCGGCGATCGCTGATGGATAACGAAACCGGAGCTTATGGGGCTAGAAAATACTGCGGTCATCACTAAGTGCGCGGCGAAACGGTCAATGGAAATTACTAGCTATATATCCCATCCTAGATATGTGGCAGGGAAATTACCTCGTTTTCTATCATCATGTTTATGTGGCTTCTTCTAAAATGTATGTTAAAGGAAATGCCACAGATTGAAACCGAAAGCCGTCGTTGTTCTTGCTGAAAACTATTTGTTTGCTTGTGAAGAATGCACCGTGTGTGTTTTTACAGCGCACCAAATGCATCTTATTGAAGGAATTTCATCGAATCGATATTGCCATCATCAAATCGGAGTTTTTATACAGAACTGCAGCGAGGAGAGAAAGCAAATGGAATCATCAAATTGGAAATAATTCATAATTTCAGCAATTGGGATTGTTCGATGCACAAAGTTCATCGATGACATTTGGGATTGTTGCGCATATGTGTTTGGGTAAAATAAGATCTTCAAATGATCAACCAGGACTTTTCGCAATTATTTGAATCAAATGCCATTAGAAAAAGAGAAGATTTTGTGTTCGGGCGCGTTTTGAGGTGATTTTCCATAAGCATATAGCATTTAGTAAAAGTGTCGATCGACAGAAGGATCATCAATGATCATAAGCTGTTCCAAAGCACGAATTCATCCTTAGCGGGAATTGGAGTGCTGCAATAGAAATCTAAGAACGCTCCTTAAAAAGATTGCAACATTACAGGCCCGCAGATAGGACCACTCCTTTTAGTGCTTCTTTGGAATCGTTTTTGAAGCAGTAGGAAAAGTTTTTTAATAAAGAATTCATGGCGACCTGTGAATACGCTCGGGTGTCGAAAAGATTTTATTTGTTCACTTTTTCGTCGTTTCAAATGCGATGGATTTGCAAATGCAAATGTATGCGTTTTTTTACTAAGTGGTCTCCCAACTAAGAACTCACCATATTCCTCTGTAATAGATCAAGAACCGGTCTATTAAGAATGCTACTGGCGTCCTATACAATTTCTGAAAGCTCCAATTTTGCTTCCTTAGAAGCATATTGACAGCACACAAAATACACGGTGAAATTGGATGTCCTTCTACTAACAAAACTGCTTCACTTAGATATATAGCAGTGTGCTTGGAGTGAATTTAAGTTCAACCTGTGATATTCTGTTAGCAGATCCGATAACTACTTTAGTAGATGATTTTTGGTATGTTTTGGCGACATCAGATTCCAGTTTGGATGATTCGTATATCTTCTCGTTGTTCTCTCGATTTCCCATAGCGAAGTACGAGAGTGCTTTAGTCTGATTGCTCTAAATATCTCCAAGGCTTTCGATGGAGTATAGGACTCAGCTCTGATGGGGACTAACAGTTCTGCAGAACTGGACCAAGAGTTTCCTTTTTGATCCTTCAATCACGGTAGTATTGGATGGCATTAGATCCAATTCGCACTCTAGTCCAGGCAACGAAGGCAAAAAATGTCCAATAGAGGAAAAAATACATACCTACTCAAATTTTTGCACAGTTGTAGAGGAAGGTGGTGGTTCATTGCGGTCTTAGTTGAATCCGCCTTGTGACAAACTCATGACAGGTCTTGGAAATAGCTTGATTGTTGGATATTGAAGAATGGGTTGCTTGGGTTTAAGTTGGTGGCTTCGTTGCCCTAAAGTGGTAAAACATAATCTTAGGGGTCAGATTAGCCAAAGATTTGCGATTGAGTATGCACATATTCCAAATTGCCAAACAAACAACAACAAATGTCTGGGATTTCTTACGCGGCCATACTCTTTTAGTTTTCCTGCGCAGTTTACCAGGCATGACGTCATGTCTGAGTGATAAATTGTGATAACTGTGCAGGTTTGAAATATATTCGCTCAGTCCTCAGACCTGAGCTTCTAGACCCTTTTTTGCTCCGTTAAACTGCGCAGGTCAAACAATTTATCCTTCAATTCTCTTAGTTCCGTCCATTTGCTATTATTAAAAAGATGTACTCAAGTCAACAAAACTGACGAGACTGAGCATAAAAACCCCGCACAACGAACCCACACACTTTCAGTTCAGTTTATTGTACAGTTTCTTTTACACAGTTCAACTGCGCAGTTAAAACTGAGTGTGTGGGCCGCTTTAAGCGGTGCAAGTTCCTTCTGCAGTCATCGGCCTCGTACTGCAACACATGTAAAAATCTTTCATTCGGCAACTCTCTTATTTGGGCGGGGACACCAGCTTGGCGTGGTTAAATAAGGTATGAAAAAGGTCCTGACGGCGCCATTTGTTCCATCATTACAAAAAGTACAAAATTTTATCACTACTATGATACCGACTGTTTCATCTATATAGACGCTCTCTTGCATCCACGGCAATCCTCTAATCGCAACACTAGACTAGCTCGCTTGATGCTTCTACCTGTCGCGAAAGGGGGAGGGAAGTAGCGCACTATACAAACTAGGAGTTTGTTGGTAAATAGAACAACTCTACTATGGAGCAATCTTTCACAGACAGTATTTCCAAATTCTTGCTATATCCAGGAGTTCAAATGTACCGTTCATCACCACTTACTTAAACATGACGTGACCAACGATATGACGGACTCATAGAAACTGGTCTTTCAACAAGAGGTGTCGTTTTAAATTTCGCGCCAATTTTTAAGTGTCAACTTAAAACTGTCATTACTATGACATCTAAAAGCTAAAACTAGGAGGTTTTCACATATAAAACGGTCCCCCTCGTACAATGTCAGTGGGGAAAATGCATGAACAAGATCAAGCAAAACGGTCGAACCTGGGTTCTCAAAAACCGATAGAAATAGTCAAACAAGCTCTTCAACCAGAACGAGTGACATTTTGGTGCGGTTTTTGGGCTGTCGATGAATGGGAGCTATATTTTTTTGAAAATTCTGCTGGTTCGACCGTTACAGTGAACCTTACCGAACTGACTTTTTGGCTTAAAATTGATACTATGGATGTGACGTTTATTTTAAGCAGAACGACGCGACCTGCCATGAAACAAGAGGTCCATTGCATAAAAATTTTAAAATTACGCCTCTTGTTGAAAGATCCTGTCCAAAGCGTGATTCCTGAGCTTAGTACTGCCACATGAACAAATTGGGAAAGATCTTCAAGGGATCGTCGAATGCGAAGGCAAAAGCTGATGTAGGCACCGACATCGGGTTGTTTCGTTATTGGGGATGATGATGATGTTTGATGATGAATATAACTCCATAAAGATGTAAGGGAATAGAATAGTTCCAAAATGCCAAACAATTTGCACTTACATAGAGTCATTTCCTCATTGTACCAACAACCCCAAGACAAGCTCCACCCATGTAACTCTTAAATAAAATTTTAAGTCCAATAATTTACTCCAAAGTCCTCTCTTTCTCTACGCTATCAACTTCTGGCTCCGAATCCACTTCTCATATCCAATTACATTTTATAGCACCAATTCCAGAAGCTAATTCATGCCGCTCTCTGGTCCGCCCTCCAACAAATATTGCAGCTGTATCACAAATATTTCATCGCCCGGCATTAATTCCAGCAACGGCCACAATAGAAAAACATTTCGCAAAATGAATGCTACACCCATGATGACGAAAAGCTCCACTCAGAACGAACGTCCATTATCAAAACTCGTCGTCTCCGGGTTTCAGTAATTAAAATAAACGACACGAGAAAGTTTAAGACAAAAGTAAATATACGCCGGTAGACGGCTACGGCGACGACTACGACGAAAGAGTAGAGGAGTCCTCATTAAGCCCTGTGTTGTGCCGACAACTTTTTGCCGCCCGTGTGAAGTTCTTCATTATTTTTGTTTTTTCGTTGCTAATAGTGAAAAGCCATAGCCACAGCGCAAAACCTGCACTTTTTTGCCAGGTGACGACTGCTAATTGCCACTTTCTGAGGCGGTTTTATCTTAAAGTTTTTGATAAAGAGTGAGAAAATGCACGGTGTTTTTTTGTAGCACGAAAAACGGTAAAATTCACAATAACAAGGAAGGAAAAATGGCGGAGAGATAGGAAAAGAACGCCATATAAATATAATACCTGTTGTTTCCCACCTACCTGGATCAGCTGGCCTATCTATGAGCCGCTAACTAAACATTTCCCTTGACTTTTATCTTCGTGAAAATCATCGAGCGGAAAAATTTCGAGCGAGTCCATGAAAATTACGGATGGCGAACCTCTACTCTTTTTTTTAATGTGATTCCGTCTCGGCATCACTGCAGCACACGAACAGACCTAAATAGACCTAAATTAGCCAATGGTGACGGCTTAATGATTAGGCTAAAGCCCAGGTACTGTGCTGCTTCGGCCCCGTGTAACTGTGTCTAAATTACCATTTTCAGAGCCGAGGCCGGGTTCTGCTGTGGAGCGAGGCTTTCGCGGGAAGTTGGATCCCTAAGTAGGCAGTAGACAGTTTGGGGGATTTGCTACGTTTGCTGATAAAATAACAATAATCAATTTCAATTAGGGATATTCTAGCGGTTGGAGAGTTACGCACTTTGCGGCAATTACGTAAACCTTATCAGTTCGCCGAGGTACGATGGAAGAAATGCACGGACCCAACCCCCACCCCTGACATAACTCTTTCACTTAGAAAGTTGCAATTTTCGTAACGATCATTTTCTTGGCACTTTTTTTCGGTGCAGAGTTAGTCGCGAATTTTTGTTTGCTTTTGGTTATTACCTGTGCTTAGAAGTGTGGGATTATGACGGTGTGTACGGCATGAGCGAGATTGGAGTGAAGATTTTTGCAATGGAGTTTGCTGCCTGCAAATTTTAGTGGAGCACCGTGTTCCAATTAAGGTTTTGTGTGTTTGTTTGTTCGTTGCTAAGGTGGCTTCGTTTTGTGGATATGATGAGGGTTGAGCTTCTTTGGAGAGAGTTTTCAAGTATGGCATTGCATATTTGCGTTTTAACAGGTGTATACCAAATTGAAAACGCTTTGCTTTTTATTACAAACAAGTTTGTTTTCATCACTCTTACCGCATAACAAAATTTTAAATATTGTTTCAGTTATTTCAATTGTCATAAAACAGACACTTTAGTCAATAACAAAATTTTATTTCCCGTTCAAGTCAACAGGATAACGAAGCTACATCTCGTCGCATACGAAGAGGACTCTAGGATGGCGTTTAATTTTTAAAAGCTGTATGTCCAACTTGGAAGATTCACCCATCTTTAGTCTCCTTTGTAAGACCGATTTCATCAAAGATCGTCTTAAACCACTTTTGAAGTGAGATGAAACACCGAAACAATTGAAAGTTGACTAGACATTTGGATTGCTCTAAAAGACCACCATCAATCATCTTCACTTGATTGGTTCCAATTAAACTCTTCACATCACAACTAACCGAAAAGATAAGATCAATAGGCAGCCACAAGTATGGTAGTTTATGTAAAAGACTGGAGAGCTTACAGAGGAAGACATTCTGCATACAATAAACGCCGGCGGTTGTGTCATTTTTGTAACCCGTCCCCCATTCAAGTACTGCCGTAATAAATGCTGCTTGACTTTGAATGGTTTCTTAATGAAGCCATTTGTGACATAGAAGCGAAAAAGCACGCACTGACTGTTGTGCGGATTAAAAACTGGAATCGAACCCATGACCCGTGGGATGGTATTTTTATTATTATGTGATGAGGAAACTATTTGGTGGCGATCAACTTAGGCCTGTTGTGTACATTCCTTACTAAGGGAAAAGACTTTGGACCTCTGGACGAGGGCACCTTCTTAAGGTTGCTGAGGACCAGACTTTAGCGGAGTTGAGAAACTCTCTGATAAACATTCTTCATCTAAGCCAGATCAGAGCAAGACATTCACCAGAGAACATGTGCCTCCATACGCACCCCCACACTCCTCTTAATCTTTTTTTATGTGGCAGTGCTAAGCTCAGGAGTCACCTTTTGTACCATCAGTCCGTCATGTCGCTTGTCACGTCATGGTGCAATGTCTAGCAGCACGCTTAGTACGGGGGGATAGGTTAAGGGTACGGGGGGATCGAATCGGGTCGATTGAAACAACTTATATGATACCACCCCAGGTTGTAGAGAAGCAGATCGAGGCACTTCTGAAGGAGTACCGAAACAATTTCATCTCCTCCCGGGGTTTACAGGGTTGAAAAGAGACCACTTCCCATTTAACCTTGTCCAGATCGAAGATATTCCCAGAATGGCTTCGGAAATAACACAAATTTCGACATTGCCGGCACAAGCGGCTCAAATGAGAATTTTTGTAGCACCGGACCTTGGTTAACGAATCTTGCAAGAAAAGTTGGCTGCACCAGGCTGTTGGCTTAGGAATTGGGCCCGAAGATATTGTTGATCACCAGTGAAACCGGGTAAGGCAGAACCACTGCAAGTTAGGAGGGCTTAGGCAGGCATTGGCACGGCAGACGTCGGTACAACCGACCCCGCATATCAGAGGCGATGCGTCCGAGCATTGTCCGAAGGTAGAAAAAAGCGAAGTGAGAAGAAAGTAGCACGAAGACCGAGAAGGACCGTAGAAGCCCGCTGGGAGGGTCTAAGGATAAGTTGTTTAGATTGTTCTTCTTGGGGTAGGACATCCTACCAGCATTGTGTCTAGGTACCAGCTCCGCTAGGGTACGGGCAAGACCCTCTCCATTACAGGCCATGAAGTTCTCTCTTGAACTAATCCAACCATAGCTGAAGCCGGTCCACAAAATCTGACATTTGGTTAGAATAAACATGGCGCGGAATAGGCTCGGGATTATTTTCGTTATATTTTTGTGGTAAAAAGTGGAAAATCATTGTAAGTTATTACTTTAAACTAAACATGGATTATCAGTGGTTAGTTCTTTAGTGATTTAATAAGAAAAAATAAAAAAATAATAGTGATTTAGTGAGTTTTAAGTGTGTTAATTGTTGAGGTGATCAATTTCTTTTACTTTCGCGGTGTTTTTTTCGTCTTTATTAAGGAAAAATATGTTGATTATTTAATTAAAAGTGATTTTAAAGTCATTAAATAATTTATTATGGAATTATTATTAAACATATAAGTGCAGAAAAGTGTGAAAGGAAAAGTGAATAAGAAAAGTGTTTTTCTACACCTATATTTTTAATACTAATTACATAATATATGTATTAATCACTTTAAAATCACTTGTAATCCCATAACTAAACAAAACATTAAATTTTCAACATTTTTTTCGTAAATAAACATGAAAAAACACCGTGAATGTAAAAACAGTTGTTCGCCTTAACAATTAAAACACTTAAAAGACACTTAATCACTAAATTATTTTTATTTTTTTTTAATTAAATCACTAATAAACTATTCACTGGTAAATCCAAGTGCAGTTAAAAGTGTTAAAATACAATATTTTATCACTTTTTACTGCAAAACTATAACCAAAACGTTCCCGAACTTATTCCGCGCCATGTTTATTCCGCTCTCTCCGGTGAATTTTTGGACCGGGTTGACCACCATGAAAAACTCTCCTTCGGGGCCTGTAGTTGAGAGGGTCTTGGTACGGGTGATACACCAGCAGTCGACCGGGGACCCCGGCCCCTCATCCCGTTCCTCTAGGTACTTCTTAAGATGGCCCCGCTCCTAGTGGAGTAGAGGAGACTGGAGTGCCTTGCTCCACCTCTTGTTCTTTGGTTGATAATTGTTACGGCGGTTATAGGGTATTGGGTGCTGGTGCGCACGTTAACACTAACATCCATCCGGGAATCGTTTTGGTACCAGGACGATTTGAGTTGTCGATGTCGATGAGGGTAACCTAGACGTGTAAGTTGTAGCATCGTAACCTTTCCTTAGCAATTAAGGAAGATGTGTGGATATGTAGGAGGCCCACAATGTTGAACCTAATGTGCAGATGGTCTGACAATTAGGCCAGTTTTCGATCCCGAAATAGAAGAAGTTAAGTTGATAGGTCTATACGATTTAGGCTTGTTCCTTGTTAAGTCTTGTTAAATCTTACGTATTCCATTGCTTTATATAAATTCGTCACGTCTATGAATAGCCAAAACCATAATTAGTTGGATAAATATCCATGAAAATCAAATTATTTGGCCAAGTTAGCGAATAAACAACAGAATATTCTGCAAACACACTTTTAAAGCAGACCCCTAGGTAATAGAACACGCACCAGATTTCTGAACGAGGAAAATGACATAGAACACGATTAAAGCAGCTTTAAATGGACAAAATTGAAAAGCATATATCTAGAACAAAGTACAATGAAAAGAAATTGTGGACGCGACGGGAATTCGCTGATGGCAACGAATAGCCACAAAAGAAAAATAGACTTATAGAAGCTCCCCAGTTCAGCAGTACCATTATGAATCGGTGGTATATTGTTATGAAGTCTATTTCCACTGAAACGAAGAAATCCTTTTAAGATTTATTAAATATGTACGACAAAATTATATGTTATTTGAAAGAACAAATCCTTTTGTTTTTTATGTAATACATATATTCTTATAGATACATAATGTACATATGTATATAAAAGGCAAGATTCCATTTTCTTATAATTTTTGACATCGTTTACAATTCTTTAATGTCACCAGACAAGCAGGAGGCGGCATAATTTTGAATTTAATTTAAATTTCTTTTCATAAATTTTAATGGGGTTTTTTCCGCCGAGTATTTTCTTTATTTTTTCTACACATATAAACACCTTTTTTTTATCTTGAACTCTTTGTGCGAAAATTTTTATCCCCCAAATTAATTTTTTCGTTCCTTTGTAAATACACTCCCCCTCAGAAACAAAAAAGGTTTCATTTTACTCTTACCGACAAAAATTTTGTTTTATAATAAATCTCAGAAGCCTTAAAGCCATAAATTGTGAACCCAAAGCAAATTTAACATAAACGAAACATAAAACAATTTAAAATATCCCCCCCCCCCCCCCCCGCCACCCACGATTCCATCCTAAACCACCATCCCTGTACGAGGAGTATCAACCACCTTTCTTCTTATCCCTCTTAAAATAATTCAAGCTTCTTAGAAAAGCGACGAACCACCGTTTGAGAATCGCTGAAAGATTTACTATTAAGATAACAGCCTAACAATATGCAATATGAGTCATCGCCTGATGAATCACGAGACGAAGAGATGAGCTGTGTACTTTAGGCGCATGTCACCCTCCCCCGGGGATCCGAACCGAAAAAACAGGACGAGGGCGGCAAAAAATAGACTCCTTTGGAGGCTCATCCCTTACACGAAGGGCGGACGGGAGGGGGGATGCTTTCCGTTTATGTGGAATGTGGACGATGCAAAGTACATGGCGGTTGCCTAGCAAGAGTGCAGGGGCGTGCTGAGGGGGTGCAGAATGACGCGAAGTCTGAAATTGATATTTTCATTAAAGCCCAGTTTTTTTGTATTTATTTATAGCGTGTTTAGGGCGTGGGGATGATATGATTTTTTTTAATGAAATAAGCCTAACGAGGCCCAAGGTAATTGCGGGTTTGCTAGGCACACATTACAGAAGCGGGTACAGGGATGAAAGACTTGGTGGTGGTGGTGTTCGAGAACGGAATTTCTGCAAAGATTGGAGCAAAAATCCGAGGAGATTTTTCAGATTTATAAAACTTGTTGCTGTTTACGGAATCCAGGCCACGTCGGAAGGGGGATGACGAACTAAATATAATTTTAACTTTACTTTAATCCTTTCAACAATTAAACCCAGCAGTTTATGCACATCTGTGCCATACCGAAAATACATTAATCAAAATCAATATTTTCTTCGTTCTTCGAAGAGTTCTCCTTCTTGCAACTAAGAAGAAAAAAGTGCAAGAAATTAAAGCCGCCATGATTTTGTGCGCGAAAAGTAATCAAATCGAGAGCAATTTGCAAAGAAAATCGATTTTAGCGAATTCAATTTGCAGCGATGTTGTGCCCGCGAATTAAATTGTGTTGTAGTAAAATTAATTGTTTTTCAGTTTGTTTGTTTGTGTGTGGGGACCGTTTCAAGTCCATATAAAACCATTAATGAGAGGGATATATGTACTTGTTCGGTTGAGTATGGTTTTGTGTGTGTGTTATTTGGGACATGCCGTTCGAGCTCTAGAAATGTTGTTTTGTGCAAATAGAGGCTAGAATGTCACCTTCAAAGCCGTGACTGGAAATTGCTAATAGATGCTTAGAAGATATGAGCCATTGTAGAAGTTTGGTGGAATCTATAGCAAACTAAAAGAATGTTACGTTCTGATTGGCATGTAACTAAAGTAGATAGAACTGGTTGAATTAAAAACGAAAAACACGTAAGATCAAAATGTAATCATCAAAAAGAATTCAGATGGAAAAATTGAATTTGTTATACATGAAACTAATCCCGCGGCCTTCATTAGCATTAAAAGCTGAGAAATGTTATCGGGCTGGGATTGTTAAGTTCAAAAATGGCAATTTTTTCCAGGGCGTCTTATCTATGAGCTTTAGTCTTTTATGTAAAAAAACCTCTCAAAACTTTTAGATTACAAAAAGTTGTGAACAATAAAAAAAAGCTATACAACGGGCGAACACCGGCCGCTAGGCTTTTAAGGGGAATAAGATGGCCATAGAGATTTTAACCTTCTTTAAAGGGAGCACATATGGACCCCGGACAGCCAAACTTAATCAAAAGATTTAAATGGGCGAGAAGTGAGCTGTAGATACACAATGGCATACGACGGGCATATAAAGGCCCCATTTTCGGATAACATTTTTGTTATGTACAATCAGCCTTTGGATTATCAGCTTCAGTTTCACGTGAAGTGTGTAGTGCGGAAATTTTGTTATTTAACCGCTTGAAGAAACCGAAACAGTCGAAAAAATAAAAAAATTACTTGCAAGTGTGTTCATAAAATTTTGAAATGTTCCAATTCGAAGATATGAGCACCAGATTTCATGATGTTTTTCTCAATAAATACGCGGTGGGTTTTGTTGAGGAGCGAAAGTTACACTGGGAAACACAATGTGTTTTCTCTACGGAAATTATGAAGCAGAAGATGCCATAGATGTACCCACGATCAACCGAATTCGACAAGCATACGGAAGAGGCAATTCTCTTTCCACTATCGAAATCAAGTAGCATTGACGTGGTTATTATTTAAATGTCATCGGTAACTCCTGTTTAGAGGGGGAAATGGAACTAGTAAAAAATGGTCTGTCTCGGTATCCCTGGAAGCAATATACTATTATAAGCCTTTGATGGAGCCACCAGTTTAGTAAAGTCGATCGATTCTGATGAGATATATCGAATACTTGAGATCAATATCTGGCTTGGTGTGAACTCCAAATGGTTTCCTTCTATGCCATGCCGCATTAAGGTCAGAGAACTCTTGGGACGCTATAGGAAATATTACAATATTTAGTTTGATTAATGAATAGTACAGCCTAAATTACCACTAATGGAGGATACATAAAGGTCACGTTCTCTGTCACTCGCCCGTTTGATGGAATACCTGCGGAATTTCGTTGTTTGGTGCGACCTTGGGCAAATTGAAAGGCCTGGGCACAAATCTCTACTATGTAGCTTATACTAGCTCTTTAAGGTTTAAGTGCATTGTAATTTTCCCTTCGAAATTCGTTTACGGGCAATGACACTTCCCAAGAGCATCTGACTACGACAAGAGTGACAGTGAGACCGTTGTATTGTGATTAGGATGAGCGAGTAATTTTGTTTTTTAAACGAACGGAGTGAAATTTTTCTTTTCGAATGTACTTTTGTGGTGGGATTTGAGACTTTCACTGCCCATGGAAAAAAAACGGTTTTGAGATTCCCAATCGTTTTGGGGCACGCCATACTATTGATCTATGGATGTAGCGGGGCGCTCCGAGTTTTAGCTAGGTTAAGGATACAGGAGATCAATGAAGGAGTTTCGCTGGACTAAAAGTACGCTATTTACAATACAGAAAGATGATCATAAAAGTGCCATCTTTTACACTTTTTAGCATCTTTTTTTATATTTTTCATGATATATGGTTAATGATATTATCTACATTTGTACTGGGGCGGGCTATAGTATTCCTGCTCTATGACGGATGAAAACCAGTTTCAATATATTAAGCACAAACTCAAAATGGAAATTTAATGATGGTTTGTTTCATTACCCTTTTATCACCTGATTATTACCTTTTTATTATCTCTAGGTAGTAGTTATGCTTTACACGAAAATTTATTACATTTCCCAAGAAAGGAGGGAAATGGGGTGCCATACGAGTCAAAGCCGACAGACGTCGTTTTTTCGCGTGCGAACAGCTGTTCTGACAGCAAAAAAAGAAAGGAAGTGCTATTGCGACTGGGCTGAAAAGTGGATTCGTTACAATAATTCAAAACAAAAAATGGCTTGGGGGCCCCGGACATGCATTTACATGACGGCCAAGCCAAACATCCATGGATCGAAACAAAATCGGTGCATTTGGTTCGACCAGCTCGACCCGGTATATTATGAGGTGCTGCAGTTTTGTGAGCTTGCTAGCGAACAAGCTAAGTGAGCTTGCTAAGAACAAAGATAAGACAAAGTGATTTTGCAGGACGACAACCCGTGATCGCATGCTGCTAAAGTCGTTAAAACCTGCCCGGAAACATTAAATTGGGACGTTTTGGTAGGATGCAACGTGTGGATGATGCTCGAACTACAAGTATCCAATGTCAAGGGTCTAACGTTATTATTTGGACACATTCGGGGTGATGTCGGAATTGACTCAATCGTTGGAGCCGGCTATGTATTAGATTCACCTGTATGTTGTGTGAACTACTTATACAAATCTTGCAAATTAATTTTGACCAACTTCCATATAAGCGACTTCAAACTTTGCACATATGTATAGTTCGCGTGACAATGCAATCTGACCAATTTGTAAAAAATTCAAGATGGCGTTTCAAAGATGGCGACCGAATTTGCAAATGTACTCCCTGACCCCGGCATGGGTATCAAATGAAAGCATATGACAAGTAGAATACAATTAGCGATGTGGCGTCATACCAAATTCAAAATGGCGGATACAAAATGGTGGAATACCTCTATCTTTACAAACCACTCGGTATGGGGTATCAAATTAAAGGGTATGACGAGTATAGTACAGTAATCATAATACGGGCAACGAGAAGTGTTTTAATTATAATTTTTCTTTTTGGAATATTTTGTACCATATAAAAATCACAGGGTGTCTATGGGAAATTTCCATCGAAAGGAGGAAAAAAGAAACATTTAAAAAAAACATAGATCTAAAACACGAATCTGAACCCTGTGAAATCTTCAAAAAAAACTAGAAAAAAAACTGCTTGTGATAAATATGTTTTTAGCAAAGAAACACCTTTTCTACATCTCTGGAAGCGTCTTATTTTTAACCATAAGAAGAAAAAATAAATATTATCGATTTTTCTTCTTTTACATCATTTCGTTTACATTAATTCTGAGTGTTATTAAGGCACCACCGAAAATTCAATAACATCTTTTAATGTAGTAATAAAAACCTACATCAACGTCAACCGTAAATATATTCACTCATTCACCTGCCAAAGTATGAAAAAATATTTACAAAAAAAAACAATTTCCGTTCTGTACACAAACAAACACCGACACAAAAATAAATAAATAAATAAAGTTTATTTAGAGGACTTCTTCCAACGAGGAGAAGGAGTTGCGTTCAAAAAAAAAGGTGTAGGGAAAATAAACTTTTCTTAGCCAAAAATCCAAGGCTACTTTCACACTTTTTATTCAGAAGAAGAAATTTTTTTGTTTCTTAAGTTCAGGGATGTGAACTGATGCACATTAAATCCTTAAACATGACCTCATCGCCAAGAGTTTGAAAAAATCCTTTATCAGATATTTTTCGGTGGAACGAATTTCATGTGGAATAAGAAGAAAGTTTGTTCGGTTCTTCAGCCTCCCCGGAACAGCCGAGGGAAGATCTTTCTTTTCAGAGGAAGAATTCTGAAGATGTTTGCTTATAATTTAACGAATCCTTTTTAGGGGTTACCTATTCAGGAACAACCTCCCACCTTGTTTTCGTTTAGGATGAGAAATATACCTTTATTCAAACCGAAAACCAGAAAAGAGAAACGAAATGAATAGAAGAGGTATGGAGAGAGAGATGTGGTTGGTTGGTTGGTGGGAGGGAGAGATGTGAACGTAACCTTCAAACTTATGATGATTATCTCTACAGAAACCGGACCAATCTTAATATGTATATCCTTTCGCTTGGGATATTTCAAGATGAGAAAATTTCACTTCACTATGAGAAAATTTCCATTTTTTCGGACCAAAGTTTTTCTTTTTTGTATACCATCAAAAATTTTGTGTGTGTGTTTTTTTATGAGAAAGACTAGAGCCTCAGGAAAGGCCCCTTATACTGTTGACAATCTATTTTCTTCCTATAGATTGCAGTGTCGAACAGCAGCTCTAGTCGGGGAGGAAGCAGGGGCGGCGCTTTCATAGGTGCGAATGGTGCACTTACACCGGGCGCAATTTCAGAACTTTAAAAAAATTGAGTGCCTTCATTGTCAGATATTGAAAGAACTGCACAGAGTATATGCCTTTTTCCATTGTTATCTGCAAGGTGCCGCCAATCCGATTCCATTTCGTTCGTCTTATTACGTCGTCTATCCTTTCTTGGCTGGCATGGTGCCATTGTTCTTGATTTATAGTAATTCGTACTATACGTACTATTATATATCCCTAATTCGTCGAGAAGCACATACATAGATTACCTCTGTTCTGAAGCTGTTGAAACCTCGTTTTATGTCCACGATTCTACCGTAGAAACTAATATACGCCGTGCAGTGACCTCTATTATGGAGATTCGAGTGTATAGTACTATAGTTTTTCGGAACCCAGGATTGAGCTGAAAATAGTTAGGTAAGTGCAGCTAACACGGAAAAACATACTGATGCTGTTTAATCATTAGCGGGAGAGTTTTGTAAAGTTAAAGCGCAAGAAAACTCAGCACAAAAGCCAGATTGCGAAGCAAGTCTTGATTGGACAAAGACAGAAGCGACGCTTTAATAGATGCAATTGGTGCATCTGCACTGGGCGCAATTTCAGAAAAAAGTAAAAAGGTGTTGCCCTGCCTTCATTTTCATATAATTGATTGTGTCTTTTTCCATTGTCCGTCACTGAGATAAAAAATGAACAGCTGATGAAGGAACAGCAATATGGCATGTTGCACCGGGCGCAAAAGAGTCAAACGCCGGCCCTGGGAGAAAGGAACTGCCACAACCTACCCGCGATATTTTTAGTCCACCTACTCCCAAACCATTGCTGTCGTGATTTAGGCATCGAGGCATCTAGAAACAACTCGCTGGAGTGTTAGGCCTCTCATCAACCAACCGATGACATGCGCTCTTTGGTGGAGCGGGGAAGGGCTAAGGAAGGCTATGACAGGAGAAATCAGGAATGCAAAGAGAGAAGAACAAAGAAGGAAAGTTATGTAGGTGGGAAAGTGGAAAAGCGAAGGACCATGAGGCCGGCCGGGATTCGAACCCAAGACCTTTGGGATGGTAGCTAGACGCCTTTTTTTTATGTGATAGACTAGAGACTTAGGGAAAGCCCCCCTTTGTACTGTTCGACAATCTATTTTTTCCTATAGAATGTCGAACAGCAGCTCTAGCCGGAAGATGAGAAGTAGAGAGAGAGGAGTAGTAGGAACCTTACTCCCTAGGCTATCGAACCCACAAGTATTAGAATGTACAAGTACTAGGATTACCTTTAATCTTCTTAGTTAACCGAAATGAATTCCACAAGAACGTCTTCTTACACCTGAGCACCGGATTTCGGTACAGGTCCAGTTCACTGTAGCAAGTTGCTGTATTCGTAACGAGTTTATTGCCACTAGCACTGTTATTGTCACTGGTGTTCTTCTTGCGATTGTTACTGCTATTATTATTGCGATCAAATCGGCCATTGACAGCCGTTTCTCGCGCCGAATTCTGATTGTTGTGAAAAAGCGCAACGAACTCATTAAGACCCATTTTTCTTGTTCTGTTTTTTTTACTTTTTTTTTATTAAAACACCTTGAAGGTAAAAAACTTTGGAACAAACACACAAAAGAAATAATGATTAAGACGAAAAACTGCAATAAAACTTTTTTTTTGCTTAAGACACGCACTGATTCACGACCAGGTTGAGGTTATTTCTGGGTGACAAGAAGAACGAGCGAACGAGATATAACTGTAAGCCGCGCACGTATCTCCTACTGCGATATGCCCACCTACTACAGGTGTACTTTTTCCGAATATAACATTCAATCAACTTGAATTTCTCCGAACAAACAAACAAACAAACAGAACGAAAACGACACAACCAACAACAACGACGACGACGGCGGTCTTGAAGAAGTGTCTTCGCCCGGGAGATGTTGACGATGGAGTGTCTAAGATGTTTTGGCTCGGGAGCCCGGCACCGCTGCGCAGAGATCCATTCACAGCACACACTACAAGATAATTTCTTGCAGATTTAGATCGGATCTTAGCAAAACTCTTACACCGCGTGCGCGCAGCTAGCTACCGAAACCATTGCCTCTCACAAGGCAATTCGCCGTGGTTGCCCGGTCGTTCGTGTTGGATCCCACTTTCTTTTGACCATAACAGAAAAATTACAGACCTTGAGGCAGTACTCCTCGACAACTACAATGCCGCGAAAGATAAGAAGGATTCAAGCCTAAATATCGAGTGACTATACCTGTCATCAACGATTACCATTATTTCATCTCACTCTCTCTCCGCATCTGGACCTACGACCACAGTACATAATTTACGTAAGCACCATCGTTGCACATGACTTACTTTCAGGGCTGACTGACCTTAACACTGTCAAACCGAAAGAGAAAAATCTTTCTAACCCTCGAGCGATTGACGAGACACGATATAGCGTTCTATCGACCGGAAAATACTCCAGGTACACTACAAGCCCAGGTACAACAACTACACCAATGAAATGTGATCGATCCGCCAGAGCATGACGTATGTATATATATTTTCGCACTAGGGGTGGATTTCGAGATGAATTTTTATATGAAAAACTCCAACAATGACTTTCACCATTTTTTTCCACAATTTCCATATTTTTTTATTTTTTTTTTTTGTGTTATTTAAGGAGAATCACGGCCGGAAATTGATGCACCTAGTCGTGTCCGTGTACTTTTGTGGAAATTGAATATCTCGAGTCGTAATGGATTATGCAGACACCAGTCTTCACCATATTTTTTTTCGTGCTGTTGTTGTTGGTGTAATGCGTTCATTAACCTGAAGAAGAGAGCGAGAGAGATTGACGATTGATTAAGTACACAACAAGTGCGAATTATGGAGTGGAAAAGTGTCCTCCCCTATGCGGAAGCATTTAAGTAGCTTAGGGAGATATCAACACCGGTCACTTTAAGTGGATTAAAAAAAGCAAAAAAGAAGTGAATTGTTTCTTACCTTTTCTTTTTACGAATGGTTTAGTTTTAAGAACAATTATACTAGTATATAGGGTGTTTCTCATTAAGCCTAGTTAGAATTCAGTCGACCGTGGCTAAGACGAGCATTAAGGAAGCCGAGGGTTAAGCAATTTCCAGGAAATATTTATTCCTCTTTTTAGTACTGATAGTTCTAATCGGATGTGAAATTATCAAATTTGGAAGATACAGGGTGTTCCGAAAATGTTATAAGCTCGTTTAAATGCTGATACTTTACTTACGGTTCTTGCTGAAAAAGTTCATGAAACCGGAAAAACTTCATAAAACCGGAAAAAGTTAAGCACCACAAAAAGGCATTTTTTATATGAAAGTCCAAGCTTAGTCGTCATCCTTTATACTTCCAATCCAGATAAAAAGCTTGGTTTGAAAGAAGAAATAGTTTACAGGACCTTGCATCTCGCGTTTGAACCCCTGGATGTTGTAGGAGTTCACACCAAACAGAAGAAATTTGGAAGAAGCCCATTCTAACAAAAATCAAAACAGAAAATTTTTGGAACGGGCTCCGATTTCGCAAAGCCAGGATATTGGAGGTGAGCTTTGGCGTACGACAAAGATGTCTACTTTCGCCATTACTGTTCTGTTACCTCAGTATAGGCCAGGCGGTGAAGTACATTTTCTTCTAAGAGGGTTTTTCAGCTAAATATCTCGATTACCTGGTCGCCTGTTTTCTTCGTCCTATAAAATTCTGAAAACTCCAGTAGTGCTCCGTTGGAAGCATATTCGGCATCGTTCAACATTAGCTCCTCCGAACAGTGCTATCAGTCTACGGCTTGTTCTTGCGCAAGACCAGGACCACCTATTCGTATGCAGAATCAAGGTTTAAGGCGTCCATTCACACACAGACCGTTGGCAGGCATGGCCCGATAAGGTCACACATTACTCAGTCTGACTGAGGCAACCGCCTGACAGGCCGTGGACTACAGGTCCCCTCATGATTCTCCACAGACACACATGCACGGGGAAGAGCAAAGTTTGGCGTAACAGGTTGTTAATTCAAGTGTAAAGATGTTCGGCCTCAACGAAAACTGAATAGAAGTTCAGATCTTCAGGCGCCGACTAACGATAAATGCCCACATTTTTGCCGGTTGTCCTGGACTGCAGGCCACGGGCTGGCGGCAGTCGGTGAGTGTTTAGTGATACTTGGCCGAAAGGCGAGAAACCTTAAGGCCATGGCCTGCCGGCAGCCTGTGGGTGAATGGAGGCCTTTACATAAGCCTCCATAGATTGCAAGATTGCATATATTAATAAATAATAAAAACAGAACATGGTCACTTGATGCACATAAGTTATTTTCTAATTAAAAATTCCTGTTTTTCTTTATATGATGATTCCTTGGAGGCGGCCATATACAAGGTTATATTTTCAAGCACGGCCCTTATAGCATCCTCTGACTATTACTTATTCCAAACTCTGCAGAACCCTTTAATGGAAAATTGTTTGGATGTATTCAGAGTGATTTTTGTGTGCTCCAATAGTAAGTTCAAGGCGAGGGAAACATATTTGTCTTATCAAAACGGGAGATGTTGCGAGCTGGGGCTCTAGGAAGGATTAAAGGAGAGTAAGTATTTTTTTGGCTTCGTTAAGAAATCAGCATGATTGACAAGCACGCATGTTCAATCATTTTGTGCAAGAGTGTTTGAGCGTGTTTATGAGATATTTTGCGCAAGCATGGTGATTGAACACCAGCTTTAAGATTGGCCGAGTTTTCATCTGCATGCTTGAACAAATCTTGCTTGAAACAAAAGTGTGAGTGCGTCGTCACTTTCCGAACAAGACGTTGTGTGGAGGCTGAAGATAAATTGTGCAGGCATGCGCAAAAAGATTGAACATGCGTGCTTGTTAAGCATGCAGTTACGTGTGTAGCCGCCTTTAGCATTCTTTCATTTTCGTCTCGTCTCAACAAATGATTCTCTTTGATCCGAATCCCTTGACGAAATGATATACATTTATGCCTAGATATGTTTTGATCTGTTAGTATTAGTTCTATGATGGTTCTGCTCCATTGAGTTTGCGTCTCGGCTAATTCGGCGGTGGTGGTAGCCTCGACTGTGAGTTTTATTCACGGACAACTACCATTGAGATGAGCTTTTTGGTGGTGGAATTTGTTAATCTTCGCTCTAGGGTTTGTGTCTTGGGTAAACTTTCGCGCCGGGGTCTTAGGAGTGATCTTGTGGGGACATTAAGCACTTGCAATAAGCTTTTAATAATAATAATAAAAATTAGATTTCATTTATGCGGGATCCGGCCGATGGATTTGCTCTGGATTCAAATTTTTGATGGAGTTTGCATATAAGTTATAATGGAATCATAGTTTTAGGGGAAGTGATTTTTGGTTTGATTTGCAAGACTAAAGGTCCTACAAAATAAGGTATTATTACATGTGTTAGAGAATATTCGCAAGCCGATTCTTGATTCTGAAAATCTCGACATTGATTGTTTCCTGCCCAATGGTAGTACAATCGTTTTTAATTGGATTCATACACAAGTCCTACGCTTATACACCAACGACAGTTCTACTACTTCAATCCTTTCTCAATTAGTAACAATATTTAATGAGGGCGCATCTCTAGAACTAAAATGATTTTCATGACATCATCTGATTTGGCAATCTTAGCTTTTCAATGATCTCCCTTGGTAACCCTGAACCCGTCGAAAGTAAGCGTCCATATCATCTAAATCTCACACCTTTTACTTCACAACATTGAAATCTCTCACAACTAAAAATCAATCAAGAAAAGGCCCCAAAAAAGTAGTAATGAAGTTATTAAACGAATTTCCAACCAATACCGAAAAGAAAACAAATTTTGAAAAAAGAAATTCTCTCAATTGAAAGAAATTCAAAAAGAAAAAACAATTTTTTTTCGGTAATCAAGAAAATCTCTCCGCGATCACTTATTGCAGCAACATAATCGCAAAACACTTCCAACTTTTTGAAAGTCACGCTATAAGCGAAAAACTATTAATGAGGCGCAAAAGCAAAAGAATCAAACACAAAATTCGCTTTGCTTTCGCGCAAAAGAAGACATTAAGACGATATTTATTGGTCATGTATCAACATGCTTCGACAGTGAAAACCAACTTGGCAAGCCAGCATCGATCCTCAATATGGCTGCTTTCGATCGAGGTCCAAGAACCAATAATAATGTATATAGGTATGTATATGCGCGCGAAATTGTCCAGTTTCTGTCTCTTATCCAATCCTCCTTCTATAATTAATGACTTTAACTCAATTTAATCTAGTTCACACCAAAATGCCCGGCATGGTGACTGCGACGACGACTCCATCGATCGCAGAAATAGAAAGCATCAACAATCCGATTTGACCACGCGATAATACCTGGCGAGAGAAGAGATGCTGTGCGCTGCTTTCGTATCTGACCAAAAATTAATCACTTTTCGCGGTTTAAGTAAAAATCTTCTATCAAAAATGGATTTCGTAAAACGTGTGCAAAACATCCAGATTCGCCATACCACCTGATCCTTCACGGCTTGTCCAGACACAGCAGCAATTTCGCTAAACAATCGCGCCCTGTGTAAAAACCCACACGCGCGCTCAGGTGTAGAAGCCCAAAACATGGCCATAACTAAAACAAATTAGGAAAACAACCAGCTGTAATCGATAGGTGAGTCTCCGCAAAACCGCACAGTCGCGATCACACCGCTGAATTGGCTCGGCGGCGGTGATCATCCCATCACCACGGAGCACCCGGCCATGTTTATTTAGCTGGCTACTTGCGCAATCGATCTTGGTAGCACAAAACACTTCGTCGAGCCTGGTGCGCATGCGGCCTAAGTCGTGGGCAGCGCAGAGAGAGGCTGGCGACTAAATCAATGCGGCTGGCCGCTACAAATGGCCGTCAATTTGCTGCTTTTAATCATGATCGGTAATTATGCCGCTCGGTGAAGAGATAAATAAACTATAAACGGCGGCGGCCCACGGAGAGTAGCACGATCGGTGATTTGGAAGCGATCGTCAAACTCAATTCTAATCTGCCGACAGGTGAGCACCGGCTCAAGTGGAGGGGATTTATTTGCTTTGATCGTGGCACTTTGATTGCGTGCAAGATCGCCTGCCCAAACTCAAGCGTTGGGGGAGAAATTTTTTGTGTTTTATGCTCAGTGATTAATTTTGCAATTAGTAACGGGCGGGAAGTATGCTCCTCATGAGAGCGTGATCAGTGAAGATCAGCGATTTTCTTTCATCGTCCACGATCGAGTTTAGAAAGCTCCAACAACGTCTCTCTACTGAATGGAGTGTGTACTGACGGTACGCACGCACTGGTACCTAATGAAAGCCGTGACTGTGTATAAACTGGGCAGGAAGTTAGATAAAAAAATATATAGAGGCCTAAGTGCTACTACTTAACCTCCATCGAAGGTGTGCCACAGACCAACCGGATGAGCTGTTATTGCATATATGCTGGACGGACTTTGACGTGTCGCGCTATTAAGCAACTAAAAACTGGCATTGGCAAAAAACTAATTATCGGGTTGTCAACTGCGTTTGCGTTTAGTATTTTGCAGCATAATGTTCTGTTTTTTTTTCTGGCGGAGAAAGTAGCCTCTATGGTGTCTTGTAGCTTAGCGAATTTAATGTTGCTCGACTAAAGCGGCTTCAGAGTGGCATAAATGCATAATAAAAGACTATAAAGAAATGGCGAGAGAGAGAGATTTTCTTGGTTATTAAATTCAGCTTAAGTAAATGTTTGTATGAGGCTAATAAACTATGCTCGTAACAGGCTAAAAACATGGGAAACTGTTTCTTTTATATCTTCAAACAATCCAAATTCTTTGGGGCAGCTGCATCACTTGAAATTGGACAAATAAACAAAATTAATTTACTTTCCATCTTATGTCGAATAAATGTTTTCATAGCTTAACGAAGACTCATCAAATATTTGGACAAGTTTGGATTGGGTTGATTCCCAAGGAGAGCCGTTTGGAAGGAGTTGAAATTCAAAATTGTGACGCTGATTTTCCTACCGAAATGGCAATTTGATTACATTCTAATTCGTTGGCTACATATCACTACTATGACTGCTACTACCTACTATAAAATTCAATTCAATCAGTTAAATAAATTTGAGGAGTCTACTGTACTGGTACTGTATACCCAATTTGGTATATGGAAAAATCTAGTAGCAATCAAGGGTGTAGAACTTATTCGCTGCAAAAATCGTAAGAATATCTACAAATCTCCTGTGTATTTTGAAGATGGGGCCACCAGAGCAACCAGTCAAACCAAGCGTTGACAGATCGCCACTACCTTTGGGGTCTAACTACGACACGAATGTACCGAGATGCCAACTTTGACTTACGTACGTATTTTGATCATTGCAAAGCGTATTTTTGTTCTTGTTCTTGTGCTACACCTCTATACCTCATATTTTTAGGCCAAACCGCTTGAAAAAGTTCAGCAGTCTGCCTGGTGATTTGTCGCTTAGACTTAGCTGTTTGTGCAAGTTCTCGATAAACAAGGAGATTCTACTCTTCACTATTACGGAGCATTCACAGAGTCGTTCTCCTTAAGGCAAAGCGTGCAGATGAGATCTTCTGCTCTTTTTATCCTCTGTAAGTGTTAATTCAGGGCACAGTTTCCGATCTGCAATTCTACAAGAATCTTGACATTCTTTCTAGTGCGATCCACCAATACTTTGGTCGCGTTAGGGGACGGCATAGGAAGGTACCCTTAATCTAGTGGTAGGCTCGACTTGGGCTGTCCTGTAGTGCCATTGGATGAATGGATAGTGGTAGAGTAACTGGCACACTTTTAAGCCGGCAGAGTAGCTTTACCATGGTGTTATCCCACTCTACTTTAATTAAACTTACTACACTAGTCTATCACTTACGTTTTCATTAGGCATTAGTTCACAGGATAGTTAGTACTCGCCCAGTATATTCTTCCACTAATTCTACTAATGAAAGCCCGGCATAACGTCCTTTTTTCTGAACTTTTTTAAAGTTACCTGAAAATTCCTTGGAATCAGAGTAAAAAAAAAATGGGCCTACAACGGGCGAATGCCGGCCGCTTGGCTTTTTAAGGGGGATATGAAGGCCGGGGAATTTATAACCTCTTTTAATGGGAGCTCATACGACCGCACGACGTCCAAACGTGTTAAATAAAAAATACTGATTTTTGGAAAAAAAAAAGTTGGGTTTTAGTTGAAATTTTAGTTTAAAACAAAAACCAAAATTTTGACTTCGGCGACTTATAGGAAGGAAGTTGGTAAGGTGGAATGATCACTTTTACATTTTAGATAGGTAGGAGGATTCTGCGTTCACTGCTATCTTATTCATGGAAATAGGTTATACGGTTAAGGGTAAGTAAAACTCTAACAAAAAAACGTTACCATTCTCCCTCCCATGCGATTTTTTAATCATCTAACCAAAATCGATCAACAGCCGGCCGATTTCTAAACAAATACACTTTATAGCCGAAAACTACTGAATTGCATTTCAGTTTAACCCTCTAGGGATCCGAAAATCATATTTGGCACTTACATAGAATATCTGGCCTTATAAAGGGTCCCATATCTCAAATAGCTTAGGGCCTTATCAAGTCTAAATCCGGCGGTGCTCATGCTTCAGAACCATGATCTATCGGATATGATTTGCTGCCTTTTAAATTCAAACAATAAAATAAAAAAATCCTTTTTGTAAAAACCCAATAAAAATGAAAGGTTTGTGATTTTACATAAAACTCCACACCTTCATCGAAAGCCTTTCTGAAAATCTCAAATTAATAATCATTTTTCCACAATTGAAATTTGGTACTACAAGTAAATCACATTAATGCTTGATAATAAAATTGCAATTTATAAACCCTCTTGGAACTTTTCGCAAAGGCTACGACACTAAAATTTTATCATCAAAAGAAGTTGAAAAGATCAGGCAGTCAGATATCCAACCGATGGTCTTCAATATGCAAAAATATCAATTCAACAAAAAAAATCTTCTTATTTTCCTCTGCCCTCTTCAAAAACCTTCATGGAGCCTCTTAAAAATCACTACTTTACACCTGGACCAAAAATTACCAATTAAACTTCCTCCTACCGGGGCGGCAGGCAGGTACCAAAAGAAGAGCGGAATAAATTGCACATTTTCAATAAAATACCGGTTACCTGCCGGCAACATATTTTTTTGGGTATATATTGGCCACTCCATTTTTGCCGGAGTCTTGAGTGAGCTCTCCAGCATCATGCACACCACTCTGGACAATGGTTTTTAAAGGTGGCTGGAAGTTTTTCGCAGAATGACTCTTGATTTCTTGGTGAAAATCGTTTTTTGGTGAATCGCGATTATTGCTTGTCTTCAGGTGTTTTTTTTTGTACGCCGCCGGTGCTACTAGAGGTGACTAAGCTTCAATGTCAAGTTTTTTTTTTTGCTTGCTCAGAGGCTCTTGTGTGAAGAAATTGATTTTCTATTGATGGTTTTATAGGAAGAAATTTTCTTGCTAAAAATTGATCTTTCTAAATTGTTTGCATCCGGTTTTGAGTGGCGTTTTTCGATGCTTTTAAGGAGAAATTGTAGAATGATTTTTTTTGGAAGTAATAATAGAACTAATTTTTCTTAAAATTGGAGAAAATAATGGAAATTTCTCTGTCATTAGAGGCCACGTTTTAAAAGATAGTTGATAGTGACACTTTCATAAGCGTCTTGTAACTGCTGCCTCTATCGGACGTTGTCACTTTTAAGCACTGGCTGTCCTGGTCATACTATAAGCCAGTCAAATTCTCGAAACATCCTTGTTTTTTACCAAATGAACCATCCGCAAAGTTAAATAGTAGATAGGATGATAATTCCGAGGGTCAAGTATGGAAAAAAATGGGAGAAATTCGCGTAAAATTTGATGAAATACTTTTTTTGGGCTCGTAGACCCTTGAGAACGTTTCGAAAATGGCGTCAAAAGAGGGCCAAAGACAGTTTTTTTTAGTTTTAAAAAAACTCTACTTTGTCCAAAATAAATCTAAATTTATAAAAATCTCGTGTCACAGTGTTTGTTATCGTACTCCTCAGAAACGGGTTGCACGATTTTTATGAAATTTTTTGTGTATATTTGGTAGGTCTGAGAATAGGACGAAGGCTATTTTGTATACCCCTAGGTGATAAGGGTGGCCCTCAACCAAAAGGAACAATCTAAAAAAATTGGTAATTTTGGGATTTTTCCCTTCAGTTTAGTTTCAATATCGTCATGGCCTACCTATTGTTTGACAGCTTCGTAAATTGTAAATTGAATCATTCCATAATAACAATTTCAAATTTACGCAGCTGTCAAGCAATAGGTAGGCCATGATGCCATCGAAACTAAACTGAAACACAATAAGCAATGTGGTATACTCAATATACCGTTAGATCCATGGCGGCCGTCTCAAGACCCATGTACCCGTTCTTTGAGGCACTTCATCTGTGTAAAATTATATGTATTTCGAAAAATACCAAGTCAAGGGTGCAGCGAGGCGTACCGGGTCCCAGCTAGTAATTATATAAAACTTTTTCTCTAGTGCGCTTAGGCCATTGGCTTATTGCCAATTAAGGGGCGCAGAACGCCAGTGGATTTAACAGACAGTAAGTTTTTCATCCCATTCGCACATCTCGGTCTGGGCATCGCCGGTGTCCAAACACATAGGCCTCTGCGCTGAAAATCAAGTCGTGTTTTGTGACGTCGTTTGAGTTGAAGAAAATGACGTTTCAGTCAAATTACGACTTTCAGCACAGGGGCCTAGAGTGGAAATGCTAAGCTGAGTTTAGGCCCCTGGACTGAAAGTCGTGATTCGACTGAAACTTTACTTCTTTCAACTAAAACGACTCGGGCCGTGACGACTCGACTTTCAGCACAAGGGCCATTATCGGTCAGTTTACGGTATTCATCAATTATGTCTAAAATCGTTACCAAGTTTCAGAGTATACTTTAGGGTATCGCCTGATTGGGAAATTGCCATCATTTCAGAGAAAGTGCATCATCTCGGTATTAAAAAATACTACTTCCTAACCACGTCACGTGTTTTCTATACATGAGTCCTAATAGTAGATAGTAATGAAAATGAACGTTCTTATTAGCTTTTGATGCTATTTCCGAACGTATCTCCGAATTTCAATTATTCCATCCGTAGTGTGACATGATTGTTGTGAGTGATGTAAATGTAAATTCGAACTTTCACAGTAAATTAGTACGTTCACAATGTAAATTAGGACGTTCACAATGTAAATTTGTACGTTCATAATGTAATTTGGATCGTTCACAATGTAAATTTGAGCGTTCACAATGTAAATTTGAGCGTTCATAATGTAAATTGAAACGTCCACAATGTGAATTGGAACGTTCACAATGTAAATTAGTCAAATAGCACCAGTATTTCTGATAGGGATGGCGAGCTTTTGCAGAGACTAATAACCTGAACCAATTGGTTAATCATCCTAGACTAGTTCCTCACAATACAGACCAAGGATCCACCTCCTTGCTCTTTTCCTTACCTTCCACTGGCACTCCGTTGAAGTTGATTCACCTCTAAGCAACTCGCACCATTGCCTAGTCATCGCAAATTTGCCATACCAGGAAGCTGCTTGGCATTCCATGAAAGAGAATTGGCTGAAGCCTATTTGTTTCTTCCAAACTACTAACTGGAAATCTTTGTTTACAGAACCGTACTGCCAACTCTCTTTTTTCAGCGGCAAATATTTACCTGTCTTCTATGGAGGATCCAAAATTCGAAGGGCTTTAACTCGAGAACAATGAGCCTGTCCTTCATATTCTCCACCAGGCCCTCATTGATTGGTTCGATCCTCTTTATCAATTTAAATTTATAGTATTCATTTGGGATAATCCAAAATTAATGAGCTTCAAGCAAAAT
Organism: Thereva unica; assembly: GCA_949987705.1. Classification (NCBI taxonomy): domain Eukaryota; kingdom Metazoa; phylum Arthropoda; class Insecta; order Diptera; family Therevidae; genus Thereva; species Thereva unica. Next base: position 90,850,318 of record OX465285.1, read on the forward strand.
TTTCCCTTTATGCTGCTGTAACGTAATACAAAGCGCACAATTAATACAATTTCACATTTAATATCGAATAATTAAAATTTATTTCTGTGGAATAAATAAACATGAATATCGAAATCGCCAAACAACTGACTGTCACAACATTTCCCTACTAATCCTGAATTAATACAGTTGCCATTAATTAAAAACCACTGAATCGTCATCAAAGCCCGTCCGTGTATATCCGCGCCTCAAATGAACTCCCATACAACTCAATTCACGGGGAATGATTTATAAAAATGAATCTGATTCATTACTGAGAGCTCATTCACAGCCCGCGCGAATTAAGCGTTTACAATGCGAGAGAAAAATTTCGGCTAATTTCGAATTGTAAAAATATTTTCGCAACTCTGGCCCCGGTCGAATTCAGTAGGGAAGAAGAAAGCCTTGTTTGGGCTATTATGATGGTCCAGCTCCGATCAAAGGTTTGGGCTACTCGACAGCGGCGAAAACTTTCCCATGGCAGCTTTATTAGCGGGAATATTGTGGGATCTTTGCTGCCCAAACACCTTGATTGACAGACTAATTACCGCCGTAGTTTGTAATAAATCAAAGTTTACGCGTTTTATCAAGCTGTCATTATGGTCTAGAGGTGCGTCCACGATATTGAGTGTCGTCCCACTGGCGGCCACTCGAAGCAGAACATCTTTTCTCCCAAGTAAACAAAATCTTTGGGAAATCTTTTTTGTATTTTTAAACTCGGAACTCGGATGTTCACGAAATCCCCAAAAACATTTGACAAATTGCTTTGAGGATTTCGGCGATTTCGGGCTGACTCATGTGAATTAACAGACCTGGGGCGATGCTCGACGGTGAGGAGAGCGCGGTCCACCATGATTCATCCCAGGAATCCCTGGATGCAGCTCAAAGTCGGTATATCACTCATTCCAGCTTTGGGAGGCGCTTCATAATTTCAAGTCGTTTGAGCTGTCAATGACTGAGACGTCGTTGGTGGTGGCTAGGGTGATTAGATTAAGGGACAAGTATTACACAAAGAAAACTCCACCATTATCGGATTTGCACTTGGCACAAAGAACATCTTTCGGCGCTGTTTTTCTTGTTTTTGACCACAAAATCCCCGTTCCCGTTCATAATGGGATCATGATCATTAATTATGCACCCTTGACTGGGGCTGCTTGTGCTTCATCAGCGCGAAAAACGGATCTCCTCTAGCCTTGACACTCTTCCTTCTCCCAAAGAGATAACAGCCGTCGAGTTGTTTACTTTTCGCAGATGTCATCCCCGGACCGCCTCAGTGGCAGCGCGTGTACGCGATGGAAAGTAGAATTCCTGAAATATTCAAGCCCCGCACTAAAAGGCTTTGAAATATCGCTGCCGGGTCGATGGGGGCCAACATAAAAACTTTAAGACGACAAGGGAGAGAAGAGCAGTAAATCAAATCTCGGCTGAGTCCTCCTCCATAACCCACTCAACCTTTTATGGGTTGTGTCAATCCATCAAAGCCCAGAGAATCCTCCATGGCAACTACCTCAGGTTACGACGGCTTGCGACCTGTGGGGTTGTGTTGTGTAGTAAACAACGGTGCCCCCGGTGACGACGGACGACAACTATGATGGCACAGACGGACGGCCAAAATGAGATGCAAATTGAGTGCCAGATTGATGGAGTGTCCGATTCAATTTGCAGCTCTGATGAAGTAGACGCACACACAGAGCCATTGAAAAGTTGTGCTTTGAGTGGGCTACTCTATGCCGAGCTCATATGTGTCATAAGCAGGACCTTCCACATATCAAGAGCTGACTCGTGTAGTACTCGAAGTAGCGCTTATAACTATAGAAAATTGTCGCTCTCCACGTATAGATGGGGATGGTGACGCCACCACTCTATGGCTGCAGCAACCCTTTGCAGTACACACGCCTTGATTGAGGCTTGAAATCGAAATTAACAACGAGACTAGAGAGAGAATAGATGGGGGTGGGGGGTTGGTTTGATTAAAGGGAATGATTAAAATTAATTAAACATGGCGGAGTGAAAGAGGGCAGATTTTCGCTTACCTTTAAGGGGCACTTTTGCGTGCGATGGCGGCGCTTGGGGTCGACGTGCTACGACCTTTTTGGCTGACGGTGATCCTTTACTGCCAGGCAACGGTGATGGTAACGTCGGCGTTATGTTTTGTGGTAATCGTTTTGCTGAAATATACAGAAAAAAAAAATGTTAATTGAAGTTTTGATTTTGAAGATATTTGTTTGGATACACGGGGTTTGGATCGAGCCGAATCTGACTCAATCTCACGTGAGGGGGAGGGGGGGTCTCGGCAAATATCACTCAGTGCACAGTGTAAAATTGCTAGAAAACTGGATTAAATTAAGTAAAACATGTTTCTCCACTAAAGACCCTCATTCAATTACAGGCCGCCGGCAGGCCAAGTCGGCAGGCGCGGCCCGATGAAGGCCACACAATACTCAGTCTGACTGAGGACTTCAGGTATCTGCCTGATAGGCCGTGGCATGCAGGTGAAGTCATGATTCCCTACATATATGTACACAGGCGAAGACGACAGTTTAGCATAGCAGGTTATTAATTCAATTACAAAAATGTCCATGGCCTTAACGAAAACTTTAAAGGCACAAACAGATTGGCGACTGGAAAAATCTTTAAAATACACGGACCTCTCTTGTAGGCCGCCTCTGCGCCAATATGTTTGTGCCTTAAGGCGGCTTCACACTAACGCCGTGAACACCCGTGAATAACTGCGAATGAGAGTGTTATGGTTTTCGCACCTATTTCGCGTCTTGCTTTCAGATCATGCCGTTAATTCACGGCCTGAGACTGAATAGAAGTTCTGGGGTGGTAGCACGTAAGTTGTTTTAATCGACCTCTTTATTCAAGTGTTACAAAAAATCTTGCATGAAGATGTGTGTGAAATTGGGCCTTAAGATATGGCTTATAATCCTACACAAAAATTTGTATGCGGCGCTGTGCCTTAAAAATGGTAGAGGCGAGCATCAGAAGTTAAGGAGCTATTCTATGCTAGTGATGGGCCACAGCTCACCTCTCCAGAGCACCAAAAATCTTTAAAAGCTCTTGTTTATTCCTTCTAACTCGAACTCAAAGCTTTTGGGTATATCTCACTAGAGCGGATAGTAAAAAATCTGTAATACTCTAAAAAATATTTCACTATCGCCAATTCCACTTTTTTCCAGAACCATCATTCGCGCCAAATGGCGTAAAATTTGTCCTAAAACTGTCACACATACAGCATAGTAAATCAACCTGTTTTGTTTTTCACAAAACACGTCTAAAAAAGGCAACAACTCCATAAAATTTACTGTTCTCTATTTTTACCATATTTCAACAATTTCGAAAGAGTTCAAATCATCAAAAAAAAACAAAAGCGTGTTTGTTTCACAAACAAACAATTTACAAATGAAGCCATTTAAAACCCCCTCACTTATTCCAGATTGTAATTTCCAATTCGATACCGCAATTTTTATTTTGATCTCATCCACAATTTACTTTCTGATGATCCAAAATCTACTCCTACGCCTGCCTAATCATAAAAACAAATCGAACTTCTTTTTTTTGAGTAATTAATTCATAAAATCATATTAAATAATCTTTGCCCAAATTAAAATCGCAGTTTTTATGCAGAAAAGAAAATGTTTTTAGCTTTCACATTTTGTTTTTTAGTTGATTTAAATTTAAAACTTAATTGAAGATTACAAAGAGCCTAAACTTATGCAAGTTGTGATATTATAGGAGAAAAGTTTTTCGCGGCAGCTTTGAATGCTGGAGGATTTATATTGCATACTTTTCGGTGTTCAATAGCGCAAAAGCAGTGGCGGGGAGGTGGATATTTTTGGAGGGTACGAATATATTTTGAATGAATATTATTTTTTATGAATGATTTATTGGTATTTTTAAGATAATTGGGAAGACTTGTAAGATAAATAAAAATTATGCGGTTTTTCATGAGTTTTATTTTGGTTTTTTTTTTTTAAATTTTATGGTTTTACAGATTTAAAACAAAAAAAATTTTGGAGTAGTCCTGAGATCTAGTACATTTTTGGTCATATCAATGAAGTTAACCCTTGATTGTAATTTTGTCAGAAATATCAACCAAGCTTATCTCAGAAAAGTCTAAGATTGAGGGTAAGATGATGGTTTTATACCTCGTTTCCCAAATTACGAAATATAAGGTACATCAAATCTCAAAGAAAGCATGGAAAGGTGAGCCAAAGTAGATCCCTCTTTTCCTGGCGAGGGCCGGACATGTACAGAGAACTTGGCATAGTGCACCGGGCACAAAATAACTCAATTACCGGATCTGAAATTTGCCCGGCACCACCAGGAGTTATAGGTTTAATATCATATTAGATTTAGCTCGTCGATAGTAGGTTTTGATATTATTGGGATTGCGGTGCCCGGCTGTCATCTTAGAGGTAAAAATTCTACCACTGAGAGAGACATGCTACGTCGCCTCTCCACTCCTGCTTTTTTATCATTCTCATCTTACTGGCGTTTTCTTTTTATAGGAATTTCTTGGCTTTTTCCTCTGCCTAAGGAAATAGCTTTTTCTTTTATCACTGAAACTAGAATTCTGTCGAACTAGCATGGAATGGAGGTATACAATCGGCTAGAATTTGCTTACTCGATTTTCGGCTGCGGCACATTACAAATATTTATGTAGCATAATTTAGTTGGTTAATTTTTGAAACCTAGCACGCATAGCGAAAACTAATGCGCCTGTCATATAGAACATGCACGTTCCCGCTACAGGCACGAACATTTAAAAATGCGCCCGCCAGATGTATGCATTCCTCTGTTATAGACATGAATGTATTCGTAATTTTTTCCAAACACGAGTGACGTTTTACCAAGCGGTCTCCCAACTATGTACTAACAACGTCCAATGCTGCTTCACTTGGGCAATCGAACGAAAACCAGACCAGACCCCTATGGCCCCAAGCTGATTGCCTTCTTTGTCCTAAAAAAATTTTTTAGAGCTCTAATTTTACTCCTTTGGAATAGAAAAAGTTTTAGCGTAAGGTTCTTCGTTGGAAATATTCCGTCGATGCTCCTATAACACGGTACCCACCAAAGAGTGACCCTGTACCTCCCAAGCCAAGCAAAAAAGCTCCTTCTGACAGTTTTCGACCAGATTGGTAGTTGGCCGAGCCTGCACAAGTATTGCGGTCGTGCATAGAACTGTCACTTTATTCCACAAACTGTTTGAGTGCATGGAAGCTTTCCACTTGGACGATGATCACCCAAAGGGAATTACCACCAAAACTGCCCTAAACAAACTTTAATAAAAGATGTCCGGCTACTTTCTAGAGACCTAGGTTTGAATATTACACAACGACTTGGTTTTTTGACATCCTCTTTTCTTTTTCGATACCATCAGCATAACGTGGAGCCCTGCTTTTTAATTGCTCATAAAATTCAGCTTTTTGTCGATTAAATTTTATGTGTGAACCCGGTGAACCAAATCCCACGATAATGCGACACTAATGCTCCAGCCTACCCCACTATAAACACAATTTCAAAATATCCAGACCAACAATAATTCACTAATTAAAGATCAACAATTACAACACTACATATCACTATTTTAACGATAACAAATGAAAATCTCTAAACTCAATGACCCCAATTACACTCTCATACTAAAAGCAATAATTACCAATTAAACTTTGCATAAACATGAAAATGAATTCTCTATGTCCAGCACAAAAATAATTGCTTTATAGCATGACAAAAATATCTTTCAAATGGTAATTTGTAAATTTGCACATTTTTGCATAAACATAAATCTGCTGTCACATTCTATATATGTATGTATGTAACCTAAGCCATGATTTGGCAATTTTCCACAAGCAATCGTTGGCACCTATTATCTATGGATGATAATGTAGACTTCTCTAACTATCGTGTATTCGAATTTATATTAGATAGTGATTACTTTCCAATATCAACAGGGGCGGCGCTTTCATAGGTGCAAATGGTACACTTGCACCGGGAGCAATTTCAGAAAGTAAGACTTAAAATAGTTAGGGAAGTGCAACTAGCACCGAAAAACATCCAGTAGTATTAAACAGAATTAGTGGGAGAGTTTTGTAAAGTTAAAACGCAAGCAAACTCAGCACAAATGCAAGATCGCGAAGCAAATCCTGATTAGATAAAGACAGGAGCGGCGCTTTCATAGTTGCTATTGGTGCATTTGCACCGGGCGCAATTGGACGCAATTACAGAAAAAAATGAAATAATGTTCCCGCGACTCCATTTTCATATACTAGACAGAGTGTTTGTGGTTTTTTTCATTGTCCTTCACCGCCATCAAAAAATGAACAGCTGATGGGGGTGCAATATGGCGTACTGCACCGGGCGCCAAAAAGCCAAGCGCCGGTCCTGAATATCAGCACCGCATTGTTGGCCTTTTTTTGATTAAGTTGAAGTAATATGGTGTTATTCATAAGTTTAGCCATAAGAAAAATAATTGGTTGTGATTTAAACGAATTTCGCCCAAGCAAGTTTAGTAATTTTGAATGCCATCTATCTAAACTAATCTTAATTTTCTTAAGCTTCTATAATGTCGTTCTTTTTATTAATTAAATTGTCGAATCATGTTTTAACTTCTAAAATTTAAATCTAGATTCTAAAAGCCAAAAATTACTAGAGTTGACAGTTCAGATGTAGCCTCATCTTTCATCAAATACTTCAAAAAAACGAATCTAAGTCCACCAAATTAAATCTGCATATAAATTTCAAAAATTCTTAACGAATCTTTTGAAAAACTGCTCTTAAAATAGAAAGTATCACACTAGATCCACACACTGTTGTGCTCTCCTTATCTCGGACCCGTCCCACACCGGACGGCGGCAATTTCGTTAATTAAAAAGAATTGCGCAACAACGTGTAACCTCCAACTTGAAACCTTCGGCGCGATTCTCGTTCTGGCAAGCTGCACACAAAAACATTATTTCGCTTAGGAATCAGCTGTTTGAGGTGGAATAAATCAAAACATAAGCCCCCAGCTCCTCCGCCCCCATCGGGCATAAGCCTCATTGGCACGGAATACAACTATCATGCTACTAGAGCACTGGAGTTGGCACACTCTGTCATATCAGACCCATTGGACCCACCAGAATATAGAGAGTACTTGTCCAGCGACTTTGTACGTATATAGAGAGGTCGGTCTAATTGGATCAACAGCAGCTAAAGCTCGGGGCAGTGTGGGAGCCTTAGTGTGGCCCCATCGCATCTGGAGAGGATCCCCAGTCCCAGTGGGGCTGTAAATTCTGTTTATGTCGGTGGCTGTTAGATTCGCTTTATTTCACTTGGAGTATGAACAAAAAAAGCAACGACTACCATAATTTCGCTTTCGCCCTTTTGTTTAACGGTTGGCTAAAGCGGCACGAACGTTGGCAATCCTCGCATGTCTAAACGAATTTTTTTTTTCGGGGGAACTGGGGCGAATGCGGATCTCTTTGTATTGTTGTGCATGACTGCAATCAATTTGGATTTTCGGGGGATCTTTTATCTTTCGTTTTTTCTGCTACTGATGTATGCTGTTTCTGCCTCAAACACATTCTTCCATATTCTCTATATACCTACGTAAAGAGAGCTTAAAAACATCCCTTTTATTCCAGCCAAAGATTTCATACAGAATTTGCTCTAGTTCCATACCAAACAAAAAAAAAACGAGAACCAAAAAACCAAAAACAAAATCGAACGGGGAATTGTGACGCAAGAAAAGCACACGGCGAAAACATCACGTTTATTAATTTAACAAATTTAGATCACAGACGATATGCAAAACGAGCAATGATTTTACAGAATGATAACACCATACCGCGCCGCCATGGAGGAATGATTGGACTTGTTCCAATTAAGAACAGTTAGCCATAAGCGCAAAAATGTAGCTGTGAAAGTAGTTTTTTGGACTCATGAATCTCCTGGCATGATTATGAACGGCGAAAAGATGGAAGATGTGCAGAAAACCATGAAAAATTTCATTTTTGGTCATTTGCCTTTGCGTAATTTTCAAACACAGCAAAACAAGCAAAAAAATCGGTAAAAAACCAGTTTTTTAATTTTGCGGCGAATTCATGCGGCGAAGTGCTATTTCTCCGCCATAGCATAACTTTAAGAAGATTCTAAATATACAAAAGTAGAGCATGGTACGTCTTCTTTAATGTTCAATCATCCGCAGTGGATCAATCTGATCTCAGAAATCAGCGCTAATGCACAACGAAGTAGAGAATGCACTCTCCAATCATCTCTGCCTTGTGATTGATCGACTATCATAACATTTAAAACCAACAAGAGATTGTGTCTGTATGTAGCCGGGCGGTTTCGGCGGTAACATGATGGTGTTGTCGGATTATGTGGCTTCAACATTCATATCCACTTGAGCTGTGTACTACCTGTTGTTAAAAAAGACCACAGGTAAATATTGTGTATGGTGATTTTTATGAGCATGTATCTTTACAACAAGAATTTATTCTAGGACAATCTTAATAACTCAACTGAGGTTTTGGTGTTTGGATTTTCTTTTTCGGTGTTTTTTTTTAATTTTCTGTAGTAGAGTAGGCTGAATTGAGGAGATTGATAAGATTAGCTTGAGTTGCATTTGTTGGCGTTTATCTGGGAATTTATTGTGACAAGCAGTCCATTAGCGTTGTTTTATTGTATTAGAAAGAGATTCTGTTCAATCGGATTTAGGGAGGTCTTGTTAGAGATTTATTGCGATTCTGTGGGTGGAGAATAAATAAAAGATATAGAATATTTTGGGGGGGGGGAGCGGTAGACGCATTGGGCATGCGCACGTGATTTTAAATGTAGTGATAAAAATAGTTTTTGAATATAATTTTAATATAAAATCGAAGAAATGTGATGATTTGTTGAAGGGAAAATAGATTGAATGTCATTGGAAGTGTTAAGACTGGTGACAGACAGAGGTACAACCATATCTGGCTGTTAATCTAATGTTATGTATTTTTTTAAGTTTGGCTTTAGTTTTAATTTTTTTATTGATGAAAAATAATGCCCATCATCATCATTGCGTTCCTTTAATCTCTCTCATGGGACATAGGGCGGAAACAGTTGCCCTCCAGCGGACTCTGCCCAATATTGGCAAATTAAATTACATAATAACAACAGCTGTGGGAGTAATCTTGCTTCTAGTCAAAAAATCGATAAGAGAGAATTTTTGGCGCATTCGATGAATTATGTGGCTTAAAGCTGCTTCTTAAAATTTTCCTTACTTTTGCATGCTCGTTGGAAATCATTAACATAATCGTGGGAGTGACCTAATTTGCAAAATTCGATAATATCTTACTGTTATCTAGATATCTCATATCTGAAAGACTGTGTAAAAGCAAGGCCATAACGACTGTGGAAAAGTTGAAACATAAATTTTAATTATCGTTTAATATTATGCATTTTGTAACCACTGTCTGCCATAAGAGTTTTAGTGGAAGAATGATTTACAACAGCCGGGGAATATAATTTCTAAGGTAAGCTACTATACAAAATTATTTTGAATAAGTTGACCAGCCGTTGTCGTTTGGGATGAATTTGTCAAGTTCATATGTTTGGTTTTTAGTCAACATTGTTTCACAAAAATATGGCAAAAGCACATGTTGACATCAAGTTCAATTTTCTGTTAAGGAAGTAGATTAGGCAAGCGAACAAGTAGCAGGTCTTGAGCCAATAGAGTTTAGAGTTTGTAAGTGATTATTTCATTAAACTCTGACAGGTAGAACATCTTACTTATAGGACTGGAGAGGAACATGCTTCAAAAGCGTATGTGTTAAGGCCAATGAAATACGGCAGCTATGTAGACCAAACCTCCACTGAAACGATAGGTTATACCAGATCGACTGGATATTATGCATTATTAATTGAAAGGCATCAGCTTAGAAGGGCATCGGTGGAAAGAGGCTAGAACTACACATCCTAGATGTGGAATCATGTAAGTTTGTTGTAAGCAAGTACATATTTCGTTTGAAAGAAATCAGAGGTGGCAGCGCAGAAGTCGGTTCAATTCATCTGTTCATTTAAAAACTCGTAACAAATGAGTTGAAACAACTTCTGCGCTGCACCCTAGAAGTCCGTTGATAATAGGTCAAACTCGAGTAAAAATAAAACTCGCCCGCTCCTAGTCTCTGCATAGATCAAGCAGCATTGGACGTGGTTAGTACTTAGTTGGGGGACCGCTTGGTAAAACGAAACTAGCGTCTAGAATGGTCTATACCGAAGTGGCTACGAGAAGGTTTCACAAGTTGAAATTGTCAGAAATTGAATCAGATTTGTTTGTCCAAAAAACATTCTAGGCGACAAAGCCTGGAGCTATAGGTATGACCTAGAAATTGCTTTATCATCTTCACAACCGAATATGGAAAACAGATGAGAAGCAATTTGAAACCAAGGCTGGTTTGTTCTTTCGACATAAAGGGAATCGCCGACTATGGTTCTGAAGGTATTTTTATTACCTTGATGTATTCGCGAGCGCGACCCAGAGCAACGTAGAGAGGAGCCCTATTAACAGGGACCGCAACAACTGTGAGATCCTGGACGGAGCTGAAACCTGTCACAGAAAATAGAGCTCCCTGAGGGGCTACTATCCTTTGACGTCCTGAAGCCAATTGATCTTCGATCGTGACAAACTCTACATGATGATTCTCTAGTGGCCATGTAGAATGGAATCGATAAGTTCACAAAAGCCTGATAGATTTCGATTGCAGTGGCTTGTGTGAACTTGTCGGGGACCACATACTTACCCAAGCGTAGCGTTAAAGGAAAGTTACTCTTCAATGTGGCTTGGCTTCGTCTTCGTGGTCACAATCGACGTGCTTTAGCCGGTCCATCGAAATTGATTTGTTTGTGCTGTTTAAAACAAGGACAAAGTGTTAACTAAAATTCAATGGGAGATATCTTCTATCCTTACTATCATAGCGATTGCTCCACCGAAATAAACGATCTCCTGCCTCCATGACAATCTTATACATGTAACACCAAATTGGCCAACTCGGCTTATTCCCTCTATTTATACAACCAGCCTTTTCGCACACTCTACAAACTAGAAATTCATTCAGAAATAGATCAACTTTGGAACAAGCTAACGCAGACCTACTATAACATCCAAAAGTTGAAAGGCAGGGTTTATCGTCACCTTCTTCAACACCCTCATAACTCCAAACCTTTTCTGCCCTTTCAAACTAAGCTTACCTTTCTACATCGCTCCATGACGTGATAGCATGAAGGATGCCCCCTAAAAAGTGCTAGTTGGATAGCATCTTGCCGGGTCCGCTTGGATTCATAATCTTTATTATCGACAACTCATGCCCAGTTCAATTAACAGAGTCACTGAAGACAGGCAGGTTGGGCCGCAATATACAAATCCTACGTTCGGCTCAGTTGGAAGTAAATGGATTGCCTAAAACTCGCCTAATCGTGGCGTTGAACAAGTTGCCAAACCGAAACATAATTCTCTTAGATTATGACACCTTTTGCTTGCCTATAGACCCATTGTATCACCGCACCGTTGTTCATACCCTGGCATTCTAAAAGCAGTCACAAGTCACAACGCAATCACAAGTGTGTAAGTCTCAACTTAAAAGCGTATACTAAATGAAAAGTAACGTAGAAGCGATATAGGAGTCTAGTACACGCAACCTCTGTCAACATTGACATAGAAATCAAAATAAGAAGTTCATAAGAAGTAAACGTGGGCCGACAAAGCTTGTGACTTATGACAGGTCACAATTTTAGAATAGGAGGTGGGTTTTAAAATTCAAGATAACCATAGCTAGCCGAATGTCTGCTGATGGAGTTTACTTTTTCGACAGCATCTAGCCTTTTTTATGAGGAATGCATGCCTACAACGATGCATAATTGCAAAGTTAAACATTTCACACGCCGTATGAAAATGATAAAACCTGTTTTGGCAAGTAGTTAGTAAATTATAACAAATAACCCATGGACATTTTTTCTTTCACTTTCCTAATACAGCCTTAATTACTTTTAAACTACATTAAAATTTCCCAAATTAACAAACAGCGACTTCCTCCTTAACATTGTGGCATTGCAGCAATAAATCTCTTCGGCAACATACAACATGTGCCCATTCCAACAACAACAACTACAAAAAAATGGTCGCATACAATTTAACAAAACTGTCCATGAAGGAAACCAGTTCCACCTCATGACAGGTTTGCATGTTCAGCCTTGCATCTGGCCAGTGTCCCGCTCGGGTGTTGTCTTTTTTTCGATGCAACTGCACTTAGAGCCGCTTAATGTCGTTAATAAATGCCACCGCATCAGTTTTTAAACTACTATGCGTCGTTCTGGGCAGCGAAGGCTTCCGGGATGAACTCGAAATTCAAGTAGCAACATTTTCGCTCTGATTATGGTAATTTCCATTCCTGAATTCGTTCGTCCCCCACCTTGCTCTGAGCGCTCTCATCAAAGAAGACCTGCAGGCTACCGCCAGCTCTCCTCCTTTCGGCCATATCAACGTGATAAGCGAAATTGCTTAAGTACTCCTAACTTTGTTATCGCAATGTAAGCAAATCGTCCCGATTGTAGAACTTGTGCCCCAGCGACCGGATGGAGAGCGGCGGCATCTCTACGGCAGAAAGTGTGTTGTGTAGAGAACCTCTGCAGAATCTATTGACTTTGCGGCCATTCCAGTTGGCCCGTAAGCAAGATTGAAAGCGGCTACAAGATTGACGCACACTCAATAACTCGGGGCTGTTTAATATTTCTTAATGGACGTTTGTCAAATTCGCTTCATCCCATTAAGATTTGAGAGTGGAGAAGAAAAGAGTATATGCCACCACCCGACAGACGACAGGTCTTTGGGCTCTACCTTCCCTAGGTACGTATCTCAGACTCTAGGCGGGTGTTGCTGTTCCGCGTCCTCATTACAATTATTTACCGGAATGTGCAGAATTAATTGGACAGACTCGGCAAATTAACGAAATGTCCTGAAGACAAATAACACGGAAAGGAGCGACCCGATGACGGTAGGGAATTATTTATGGCGAAATTGTGTTTGGATGAAAATGAGGGTCCAAAAGGTGCTCCTTAAGCACATATAGAGTCATTATGAGAGGGAAAAGGGGTCGCAAAATCAAATAACTCCTCTCGAGCATGACTCTCAGTGTAATCAGAGGCTGGGGTTGGGATATGTGCGTTTTTGGTAAGTCAGGCCAAGGATTGAAATAACACACTCTGGCAGCGAAATGTGATTCAGGTGTGATGAGAAGGCCTAAATTAGGGATACTCAGTGATACATCAAAGTCATTTATAATCTTCAAATCCATGTGCCTTTTAGCAACAATATTTTTGGGATAAGTTTATGCTCTTGAGAGTTTTCCTAATCATGTTATTTACTCTCAAGGACTTCCTCTGGGGATAATATGGAAACGGGTTACCGATTGAAGACGACAAAAAGTTGATTGGATCTTATATAATAATATTGGGTTTTACCTTTAACTATCAGATTTTAATCACTAAAATTTCATGCTTCCATAGTGTAATTACGAATAACTTTTTCGATAAAGATGTTTTCATAAAATATACCATACGACATATCTATAGACTTTCAGTAAGTACGTTGTTGGGTATTGAAATAAAGAAACAGGTCAAGGAGATATGTGTGCTTTGATAAGGAATATCAATGAAAACTTACGTAACGAATTGGTAAAAGAAATTTGCGTCTACGAATTGGTAAACAAAATTTGTTATTCATAAATAGCTTAGCGTCTTTGCCCAAAAATGTTCATGCCATTCTAAGAACTCAGTCAATTTACATTATGATCATCGAAATGACCCGCAAAAATGGTTTCATACTGCGGTAGGCACGGTAAGAATCCATTTAGAAGTAGCAGCAAACTGGTGTTCATTAAGGTATATCCAGACACCTGATATTGATTGAAATTTGGTATCGGGCAACACTTTGATTTTACTCAGTGCAAGAATACCGGTACATGTTGGAATAGATGACAAACAATATAAATATCGGAGATATATTTATTGTAGGGCTGATGATCTTAGGGCAAAAGGTTGTACGACCCGGAATATGAAAGGGGCGAGTCCAAGGAAGTGCGAAGGGGGATGAGTCTACTAAGGGCCGATGGACACATAGACTCATACCAAATATGGAGAAGTGGGTTATAAGAGAACATGAGGAAGTGAGTTATTACCACACGCAGTTCCTGAGTGGGTATGGAGGGGAATACATTGACCACTTCAGATTGGACGATTCACCGTTCTGTCCGGACGAGGACGAGGGGTATGTCTTCTTTAAATGGCCGGGATTTGCGGAACACAGGACGGCGCGTGAAGCAGTTGCTGAAGTGCAGCTAGCAACTGAAAACATCTTGGACCACACGATAAGGTCAGAGGATGTGTGGAGAATGATGGAAATGGCGCTAAAGGACATTCAACAAAACCTTAAGCATTACAAAGTTTAACGAAACAGAGAAAGGCAAAGAAATGCAAGGAGAGATGGCAACTAGATAGCTAGATAGCTGGCCTGTTTCGGCTACACTTTGAGGGATCCTTTTCATCATGCTGATGACGTCAGGCTGAAGTAATGCTCTAATGCCTTAGGCAGGCGGTCGCATACATTCCCTGCTGCTAGATCAATGAAGATTCCCTCCGCTTGTAGAAAAAACCATCATAGTTAATGAGAAACAGCAGTCAACAGCTACAATCAACTACAAAGCCTCTTCTAGTTAGATGATATTTGAGAGAACAGTAACCCACCTGGAGATCTGTTATTATTTCTAGCTTCCATTCTAGTTTGCCCACTTTAGCTTTATCGATTTTAATGAAGCGGCTTGGACTCCTGTCCAACTGTGACGAAACAACTGGTCGAGCCAATTCTTAGTGGTCGAATTCACTTGCCTGCTGGCTAAGCTGCAGAACGATTTCGGGCCAACAAGTGATGGCTCTAGCCAGGCCACCGTCAATCAACGACGGCATCATATTGTTGTTCTACAAGGTAACATAATATAAAGAACAAGTAAATGTTAAGATTTGAGGCTCCAGATCAAAATCGTTCCAAATATAGATATCCAGATATTCAGAGTGATTTTCAAGTGCTGACAAATTGGATCAATTTTAGTGTCAGTTTTAGTGGCAGCGGGAGGCAGAGGAGAATAAATCACTCAGAATACCTAAAAAATGTTATAGGGTAATTTTAGCGTGGAGTCCCAATTCGCAATCCGCAAGCTACTATTGGAGCACTCAAAAATCACTTTGGATAAATGAAATTTGTTTTGGAGCGATTTTGGTTTGGACCCCAATTCTAAACATTTACCATACATGCGTAAATTGTAAAGTGGAGCATGATTGAATGCATAAAACCCTGCAATATGCTCGTATGTCGGGCTTAAGGCTTGGTCTTATAGACGAATAGGTTGTCTCTTGATTGTGGGCTTGTATTGTGCACTTAGACCTATTAGATTTAGCCGCCTGAGCTTCGCTGGCTTAAGCTTAAAGTGACTTACCTATCATCTCAAAGGTCGTGGTCTCGAATGACTGGCCTCGTCGTTATTTTTTCGGTTCCGACGGTTTCCCTGACAAATTGCAGCCGTCTGAAAGGCCTCCACAACATGTTTTATTGAATTCATAAATGCTGAA